>OY776278.1:22263549-23563549 GCA_963675445.1 Linnaemya vulpina
TTAGAAATGTGCCTGGTTGGCTCATGTAATAAATTGTGAATGAATTAGGGGGGTACCACTAATTTTGCAAAGATGATTTGATATAATAAAGTCTGAAAACCGGATAGACAAACGTACAGAGATTAATTCTAAATACAAAATATAGATTTATGCTGTTTAAATGAGCTTTATACATAGTTTTTTATATTAGGAACCTGTGTAGTTGTGGAAAAAGTAATTACATATAAGCAAAATCTCAAGAAAGTTAATTATTTCGGAAACTATTGGCCAAAAGAAGGGTTCTCTCAAAAAATTGGCCAAATCTAAGAAAATTTTTCAAAAGTCGAATTATGAAATTTTCAATTTTCAACTTTTTTTTCCATAAATTACAAAATTAGCACATACATACATTTGTTTGGATTTTAAATAAATTATTTTTTTTTACAATTTTAACAATCCTTACATGGATATCCATGTATCTTTTTATTAGCCGAAACTCATTCCTCCCTATTCATGTAATACTAGGAAAGGAGTCACATTTGTTTAATATTTAAATTCCCACAAGCAAGGTGCCTGACTTTTTCTTTAGCCATTTCTTCATCCTATTAAAATAAGCTTTACTAAAAATTTGGCAATAAATACTTATCTTTTAATAACCCTATAAATAAATAAAATCTGTAATGTGCTGGGAGGAGAACAGTACCTTGCAAAGGAAGAAGTGTTGACAGTGTGGAGCATTTGTGCTGGTATTAATCACTAGCAAAGATGTTATTTATGGATGTGTCGTTATATTAATTATATTTTTAAATTTTTAACTGTTAGCAGATTCTAGTTATTTTCAAAGTTAAAAAATTTTTTATTTGTTATATGAAGCACTTTTTCAGTATTATCTGTCATACAAAAGTATTTGATATACATAATTACTTTTTATTATTTATTAATTAAAAGCATTATTGAGTTAAATTTTCCATATAAAATTTATCAATAAATATATAACTATTTAAATATTGAATAAAATTGCAAATGCAAATCGCGATATAATATTTATTACCGAATTGAAAATTAAAAAATATAATAATAATAAAATAAAATTACAATTATCCACCAGATTTGAACTTGATCCTCATGAACATATACAATTTGGTATTTTAGTTGTCACACGGTAATTGAATTAAGTTAATTGTGTGTGTGTCAACATGAAAATAATTAAGTCAATAAACTGAATAGTAACTCGATTAAAAATGTATGCTTGAACGCCGCATAACTTTATTCAGTATATGTTGGTTTGTGGGCAACTGTTATAAACTTTATAGAAATAATTGAGCATTAACATTTTACAAGGCTAATTGAGCTCAATAATGGCATTTATAGTGGAAAATTCAATTAAAGTACATTATGTATGTACTCCATATAAAGGTGATATTGCTCTAAGTTCTATAAAAGATAATCAGAATTTTCCTTTTAATTTTAAATTGCGCCTAAATCTTGGATTATTCATGGCGTGTTATCTATACAAAATGAAAAAATTTTTTACATACATATATAACATACATACATATATAACTATATATATTTATTTTATTGTTTGTTCGCCAAAATTTTACAACTTTTATTTTTGTTCAATGTCATTGTGCATTGGAATGATATTTTTTCACATGGTGAACTAGATTTTTATCATTCTGTAGCATTTATTTCTTTTTATTATTTAATTTTGAATAAATTATTATATCGTATAAATTATTTTATAATTTTGAGTAAAACTTTTTCTTTACTACTCTTTGAGGTAATATTTTGATTATTTTTTATAAAACTTTTTATGTACATTACACGAATTAAATTTTGTTTGTTTTAATCCGAAAAAAATCGTAGTAAATTTAATTTCAATAGGGCGAATTAAAGGAAAAATGTAATACTGTCGTACACATAAAAATTAGCTCTTAGTTTAGTACAATATGTATAACAAAATTATAGCATAAAATAATCCAATACTCTTTAAAACTGTTTTTCAATTTTAATAAGGAAGATAAATAAATGGTAGGTATTTTAGTGTCAATTCATAGTTGCAGCTGTACTTTTCATCTATCATCTGATAAAAATTGTATTACAATAAACCGAATGGTTGGTTACAGAGATATGTAGACTAAATCTGTAGCTAGAGAGCAAATTTTGTGGTGAGATGAGCCTTGGAAGTATGTGAAGAACACACTCATTTAAAAAATTGATGAATGAAAACTTGCTATTCATATCCTATTTATTTGAAATAGCTGCTTTGAATATATTCGAAGACGTGTAAGTTTTCCAATTTGATATTCAGTTCATGCAAAACTATTACAATTTTGTTTTAAGAGATGAATCACTACATGTTTAAATTAATATACAAATAAAACATATAAAAATTTAAATATTCCATAAATACTTCTGTTAGCAATGCATAACATCACCACAATCAATATATATCGCTATACAATTACATGTGTCCATGGCGCCGATGAAGTGTGTCTGGCTGCAAGTCGGAAGGTTGCGTGTTCGAATCTCCACATCACAAGAATTTTACAAATAAATTTCAATATGAAAGCAATGCTTGGTTAGGTTAATTGCAATAAAACTCCTCAACAAGTGCTTAACATCATGCAATGTTGATGGTGCAGTAGTGAGAGCATCAGACTTGCAGTCAGAAGAACGACTGTTCAAATCCCCAAATATAATATTGAAAAATGAAATTTGTGTAAGTTACAAATATTAACAAAACCCCCCAACAAGTTCATAGTAGTATACAAAGGTGATGGCGTAGGTAAAAGTGCAGCTGCCTTGCAATCAGATGGACGCGTGTTCAAAACCACAACAGAAGAGAATAAAATAAATAAATAAAAAGTAAGAAAATGAACCACCACCACCACCACCCGGTAGATGGCGTAGTCAACAGGAAAAATAAAAACGGACAGCAAGACAAAGACACCAACCACCGGTAGATGGCGCAGAAAAACAGGAGAAATAAAAACGACAGCAAGACAAGACACCACCCACCCACCCACCGGTAGATGGCGCAGAAAAACAGAAAAAATAAAAACCACAGACAACGCACGGGAAGTGAACTTGACTGACTGAACGGACAGACCGGAAAGAAGTGACCAAACGACAGGCCGGAAAAAAATGACCGAACGACAAAAACCAAAGCAAAAAAAAAAAACAAATTGCAGACGGAAAAAAATTGTTTTGCTGCGCTTCACCTTCAGCACGTGTGGTGGTGGGGGATGATATTCTTTTAATATCGTTAAAACGCGGAAACTAATGGACCGATTAGCGTGAAATATATATTAAATGAAAGAGGATAATCAGATCTATCGATCCAAATATCGAATAGCAACAGAAATGCCACTGATTTTCGAAATTTTCATGTATCAGTAAGCGCAGTGATTTTTTAAACGCTTACACCTACTGTGAATTCATTGTAGACTGATTTAAACGTGTGGTAACTTGATTAATAGTATAAAATATCATTTATTGCTTACAAACCATATGAGGTTTACAAAATTGGTTCTACTATTACGGATAGAAGCTAAATGGTCAATGACACGTTATTATATAGCGCATAGTTGGACAATCAACGCTTAGGGTGGGCTGGCATCACAAAATATGGTTTGTAAGCAATACAAACAATAATATAATTAACAATATAATTAACAATAATTGATTAATTAGCTTACTTGAAGTCACTGCGCGTATAAAATACCACTGCTGCACCGGGAAATTTCTAAAATAAGTAGTATATCGATTCGGGATGCTTTGGATCGATAGATCTGCTCATCCTCTTTCATTTAATATATATTTCACGCTAATCGGTCCATTAGTTTCCGCGTTTTAACGATATTAAAAGAATATCCCCCACCACCACACGTGCTGAAGGTGAAGCGCAGCAAAACAATTTTTTTCCGTCTGCAATTTGTTTTTTTTTTTTGCTTTGGTTTTTGTCGTTCGGTCATTTTTTTCCGGCCTGTCGTTTGGTCATTTCTTTCCGGTCTGTCCGTTCAGTCAGTCAAGTCACTTCCCGTGCGTTGTCTGTCGTTTTTATTTTTTCTGTTTTTCTGCGTCATCTATCGGTGGGTGGGTGTGGTGTGTCTTGCTGTCGTTTTTATTTTTCCTGTCTTTCTGCGCCATCTACCGGTGGTAGTCTTTTGTCTTGCTGTCCCCGTTTTTATTTTTCCTGTTGACTACGCCATCTACCGGGTGGCGGCGGCGGTTCATTTTCTTACTTTTTATTTATTTATTTTATTCTCTTCTGTTGTGGTTTTGAACACGCGTCCATCTGATTGCAAGGCAGCTGCACTTCTACCTACGCCATCACCTTTGTATACTACTATGAACTTGTTGGGGGGTTTTGTTAATATTTGTAACTTACACAAATTTCATTTTTCAATATTATGTTTGGGGATTTGAACAGGCGTTCTTCTGACTGCAAGTCTGGATGCTCTCACTACTGCACCATCAACATTGCATGATGTTAAGCACTTGTTGAGGAGTTTTATTGCAATTAACCAAGCATTGCTTTCATATTGAAATTCATTTGTAAAATTCTTGTGATGTGGAGATTCGAACACGCAACCTTCCGACTTGCAGCCAGACACACTTCATCTGCGCCACGGGCACATGTAATTGTATAGCGATATATATTGATTGTGGTGATGTTATGCATTGCTAACAGAAGTATTTATGGAATATTTAAATTTTTATATGTTTTATTTGTATATTAATTTAAACATGTAGTGATTTATCTCTTAAAACATAATTGTAATAGTTTTGCATGAACTGAATATCAAATTGGAAAACTTACACGTCTTCGAATATATTCAAAGCAGCTATTTCAAATAAATAGGATATGAATATCAAGTTTTCATTCATCAATTTTTTAAATGAGTGTGTTCTTCACATACTTCCAAGGCTCATCTCACCACAAAATTTGCTCTCTAGCTACAGATCTAGTCTACATATCTCTGTAACCAACCATTCGGTTTATTGTAATACAATTTTTATCAGATGATAGATGAAAAGTACAGCTGTAATTATGAATTTACACTTGAATACTTACCATTTATCTTTCGTATTAATATTGAAAGAGTTTTAAAGTGTATTGGATTATTTTATTGATATAGTTTTGTTATAACTATTGTACTAAACTAAGAGCTAATTTATATGTGTGATAATTTTACATTTTGGCTTTAATTAAGTTTATTGAAGTTAATAAAAGCAAATAAAAATTTTTTGTTAACGAATTAATATATTACCTCAAAGACTAGTAGAGAATAATTTTTACTCAAAATTTTAAAACAATTCATTTCAAAGAGCAGCCAAGAAGTATTACATTTTACGATATAATAATTCATTCAAAATTAAATGATAAAAAGGAAAAAATGCTGTAGAATGTCTAGTTCACCATGTGGCAAAATATCCTTCTACTACACAATGACATTGAACAAAAATAGAAGTTCTAAAATTTTGGCGAACAAACAATAAAATATATATAAAGTATTCCATTATTACAGTTATATAAAAGGTGTTTTCATTTTATCTAAATAAATAAATGAATAATCCAGGATTTAAGCGCTGAAAGAAACGCTCTGAATTTCTTTTTTTCGGGTTTAAATCGTCCTTCAAACTATACTGACTTCGCACAAAGATCTGTAAAAAGAAAAGGGAAATTTGTTATTAACAATGAGAATCGTTTGAAGTTTTCGCAAAAATGTATTCTATTTAATTTAAAAGATTATGTATTTATAGGACTTAGAGCAACATCACCTTTATATGGAGTACATACATGGACCCTAATTGAGTTTTGCACAATAAATGCCATTATTGAGCCCAATTAACCACATAAAATGTTAATGCTCTATTCCTTCAACTCATGATTTGTGCCATTGGTGGTATTATGTATATAACTTCAATGGCTTGCATGTCGAGGATTCAATTTGTAAGTTGAAATCGGGTTTCATGTTCCATTAAATTAAATCGCACTATAGTGCCAACATAAAGCGGCATGGTGAGCGAACATCTGCTCAATCACACGAATCTAAGAAAAGCAGTACGAAATATTAATACAAGCAACATATGTATATGTTATAATAGTAAAAATTTTATACAAAATAAGTAATTATTAAACATAAAATTAGTAGAAACAAAATTACCTCTTTCTTAGTGGATTTTTGTGTTTTGGTAGCCATTCCTGGTTTCTACAAAGCCGAGAATTCACCAATATTTGACAGTTCGGAAATTCTTACACTTACACAAGGCGAACTAATGCAATCGAATATCATTTGAAAGTCATCATTTCGAAGTTGTTCAAGAAATACTGTATATGTATGAATTTATATTTCAAGAACATGCAAATTACGTTCATCTTACATGCTTCTCTGAGCCATGTTATTTCCGAATAAAAAATCTCACGACTAATAAAAATATTTATGAAATATTACAACGCACGTCTTTAACCTGAAACAAATTGCATTTCTATTTTGACGTTTCAAGGCATTTTCACCATGAGTAAGGTTATGTGTACTTCGATTCTTGGAATATTGTTCCATGTCCAACTCTTGTTGCCTATAGTACTTTGGATTAATATTGGCGAACAAATGAAATTAATTTTTTGATGACTAAACAATATCTTATGCACTTCATTTGTGATTAACCAAATTATCGACATTGCTTAACCAGAAACAAATAAATTTCATTTATAATTATATTATGGCAATATATCGGATAGTAAATTTTATACGAAAATTGGCTCATGCTAATGAATAAAAAATACTTTAAAGGAGTTATTACAAAAATATATATTTTATGCTTATAATCTGTTTATATGACAAATTTTCTATACGGAATACGTCTTATAAGCATAAAATCTTTTTTTCGATTGTGACCGTAAGAGTTTAGGCTTTACAATACGAAACTGGATTTTAAACACTTACTGCCATATTCATAGAAAATAATGTAGACTTGAAATGTTATTTGCAACATAATTTTTTTATGAATATGACAGTTAAAGTATATACATATATATTAATATTAAATATATAATTATGGTAAATTGGCTTTAAATATAATCAACCGGAAGGAGGTGTCGCTTGTTAAGTATCAATCATTTGTAAAACTTAATTGGACTTTGATTAATTCTAGCACAAGTTCTAGAAATAGAAGAGATATTCGTATGATATATAACTAATCAATAATTTAAGTAATTTGAGTTTATAAAGAGTTTTTAATTTTTTATTGTGTGTTTTCTTAAAATAAAAACACACAAAATATACTTCGGATTTTACATTTGGTTTTTCTATTGTTGTTAAAAAAAATTAATTATTTCTAACAAGTTTTGTAAAACTTAAACATTAATATAAAATATATAATTAATCATAAATTTTCTACAAAATGAAATATATATATATATCTATAATTTTTTTAGTTAGAGTACAGAAGTACACAAAAAAGTATTAAATTTAAAAGCATATAGAAAAAAGAATTAATATTGAAGTAATTATAAAAGAACATTGGAAATACAGAGGAACACATAAGTTAATTTAAGTAACATATATTATTTTTTATTTTTAGATTGTTTGCAAAAGAAATTTTAAAATAATTAAAATAAAAATTGAATAAACGATTGCAGGAGGTACATATAAAATATAATCGGAGAAATATAAAAAACTAATAACAAAAACAGAGAAAAAACTTCATCTTTTTTGTTTACTTTTTTTTTGTAAAGAAGCAAAACATCACTTAAATGTTTAAGGTAAAAGTGATTACTGCTGTAATGACAAACAGATTGAGCTGCTGGTTCGTCAGCTGACACCGTTATTTCAGATCAATTTCTTCATCTTCTGGTGACGATGATGTAGAAGTTTGTGTTGCCGGCAATGAAATGTTTGTATTCCCTGAAACAGTTGATGTAGCACAACGTTGTACCAAATCCGCATATGGTTTATTGTGCAGGAAACAAACTAATACAACGGTCATATTATCGCCACCCAAACCACCCATTTGACAGTCGGGAGCCAGACAATGAGTCATTAGTTCTTCGCATATTTCTTCGGGATACATGCCTTTACCAATGCGTGATCGACAGAAGTCAATTACTTCTGTATTGCTCATTACATCCCATATTCCGTCACATGCTAATACCAAAAATTCCCAATCATCATTAATTTTACGTGTCTCAACGTCCGGGTAGGCTGAAAAAAGGCAGTAAGAAATTTGTAAAGAAAAATATACAAATATGTGCGTCGTTACTTATGAAGGAATGAATATTCATTTATTAGCTTCCGCTATCAAAAATATGTAGTTTCTATTTTTCTGAAATCTTAGTGATA
Source organism: Linnaemya vulpina (assembly GCA_963675445.1). Taxonomy (NCBI): domain Eukaryota; kingdom Metazoa; phylum Arthropoda; class Insecta; order Diptera; family Tachinidae; genus Linnaemya; species Linnaemya vulpina. The sequence continues at coordinate 22,271,880 of OY776278.1, forward strand.
ATTTTGAGGTCATATATTATTGTTAAATGTAGTTTAAAATGCTAGACCGGAAAGATTTGAATCCTAGTCAACAAACTCAAAAAATAACATTCAGTGGAAAAAAAGTTTAAATTGCGAAAATTATTCTCAAAACTATTTTTTTTTAATCAATTTGTCTTTATACCAGATCGTTCTTCGGTTTCCGTCTTAGTTAATGTTTCGAATGAAGCTATTTGTAATTTTAGATGGCAAGAACATATAGTTGTGGTGGTAGAGAAGACATTTGACAGAACGTATGTAGTGGGATTTTACAACTCATTTATAATTTTTTAGTGTAAGAAAAATTTTTTTTGACATTAAATAACAACAAATATTGTGCCGCGTCCCACAAGGAGCGTCACTTGTTCCTTCTTCATATGATTTCGCTCATACATATAATCAATTTCTCTAGTAGCATTTTGTATTGTCATGATTTGCGAGTGTGTAATTTTGGAGGCCAAAAATATATATGGAAAAACAGGACATTAAATTAATTGATTACTACAAACAAAACACATATTTATTCATTATATCAATATATCAATTGTTTCGTGAAAAAACAGGTAGTAACATAAACAAACTAAATGTTTTTTTTTTTACTTAAATCAATATGATTTAATAAAATGCATGTCAGATCCTCTTATTAAAACGTTAGAAACCTTACAGACACCTCCTAAAATAATTTCTTAGAAAGTATTTTACAGTGGACGAGTAATATAATTGTACTTAAGACTTGAATACATGTTTCAATAAATCGATTTTTAAACTATTAATAAAAAATTTAACAACACACACCTTTTGCACATAAGAAACAAACAAATACCTATACAAATAAAATTTGTAGAAAAGTAAAAGTAAATTTAAAAAAATTTTAAAATATTTTTTCGTAGCGAACGCAATTTGTTCATCGAACAAACGTACAGAAAATTATGTGTAGCTTTATCTATCAAGTGTTTAAAACTTTTATGAAAAATTTAATTAAATTGAGTAAAAGAGAGTAATAAAAATATTTCACAATTACAATATAAGAGCCTAAATCTTTTTGTTGTATTAGTATATGTTAGATTTATAAGTTATAAAGGTTAATAGAAAAATTCGTAAATGATCTTTAACTTTGGATTGGAAGTTACAGAGCTGCAGAGTCAAACGTACCTCATATTTTTACTTCCACTTTGCCAATTGAAGTACGTGTATATATATATATATATATATATATATAGTGCACTCGGGAAAACGTCAACTAATTAAAACCGCGGTTGTTGACGTTTAACAAGTTGTTGACGTTTATGAATGTAAAATTTTTTATAAAAAACATATTGATAGTGTGCTTTAAAACGTTTTCATTGACTATAAACTAAAACCAAACATAAACAAATCCAAAAAAGGAACAAAAAAGGCTTTCAGCCTAACTAAAACTACAAGAACACATTTTAAATGAGATCATGCTTTTAATTTCACATACATTCATAAAATAAATGTGTGTGTGCAAAAATCTGTGTATTTTAACTGTTGCTAAATTTAAAATTTTGTTTTATTTAAAGTTGAAGTTTTAGAGCTTTGTGGTTTGGTTGACTTTTTAGAGTAGACAATATTAAAAAATAAGGGTTGACGTTTAGGAATGTTGACGTTTTCCCGAGCGCACTGTATACATACATACATATATATATATATATATATATATATATATATATATTCACATACACATACACACACACATATATACATATATATATATATATATATATATGTATATATATATATATATGTATATATATATATATATATATATATATACATACATAGATAGATATATATACATACATAGATATATATATATATACATATACATATATATATATATATATATATATATATATATATGCTTTCAATGGTTTTTACTATGGTTCGCAATTCTCAATGATTTTTTGAGAGTTCGTGCATAAGATAGGAGCTTTTGTGATTTTCGCAATTGGGTTAAAGTTTACTGCAAGGAATGCAACTTGTAGTAAGTTTTTTTATATGTAAAATATATTGAAGTTTGAGGCCTCAATGTAAAAATAAGGGATCTTTATGCGTCAAAAATATTTAGAAAATAACCAATAATTAATTAAAAATTTCTTAAGATGGAAATATATGTTGAAAGGGGTTATTACCCACTTGTTCGCGCTAATACAGAGTTTTATAATTGTTTATGTATCTGTTAGCAATTCTTTCCTTTAACTTAAATTTTTATTGACCAACATAACACTCATACTTATTGTTGTATCATGTGTGGGCGTTTTATTTTCCTTTGTACTTTTGTTTATTTAAAGAAAATTAAAACAAAATATACGGGAAGAGCTATTGTATCTATATACAGGTGAAACAAATAAAACAAAAATATAAAATTCAATTGCAATAAAAACTTAATAAATGTTATTGAAAGAGTGATGAAAGAGTGGTAATATATTTTTTTAAATATTACGAATTGGAAAGTTTTTTTTTTTTTTTTTGGCAATTGTGATGTTTTAAAATTGCAGTACAACATATGGATATATTCTTAAAATTGTTTTATTGGCTGAATGTATATATACCCATCAACCACTTTTTCTCAGTTATAGATACAATATAAAAATGTCAACGTTTGGAATGCACACAGAACCTTCATGGAATCCTCCATTATATTTAAATTTGTCTATAACATTTGTTTTTACTCCTCTACATATATATATATGTATATTCTTAAATAAATTATTAATTTATAGCTATTAGAAATTGGTTTCAGCTTTTAGTCTTCCTCTGTAAGTTGATTTATGTCGAAAAAGTATTTTAATCAGCTTATCTGTTATTAATTATTTGCGAAACGTAAAAACAATAGAATCGAAAATAGGCGATAGTACTAAGATAGTTTTTTTGCGGTTGTTCTTTTACAATATATCTAAATTGGTTGCTACTTAAGAAACGTTTCGTAATTACATAATTTTTCGCAATATATACGATTGCGAAAAAATATTTGTTTTGTCCAATCCGGTTCTGCACTACTTCAGACTTTTGATATACCACGAATGAATCTTTAGTAATATATTCAACTTATTTACAGAATATGAAATTTGACATAAGTACATAAGCAGTTTAAGAAATTATTGTCTTAGATAGTTGAGAAATATGTGAAAAGTACCTGTTACAATTTGTTCCTCTGGTTTTTTATTCTCATTTCGTTTAAAAACGAAATCACCTAAAGCCCTCGATAGTGCCAGATTACCATTAACCCGGTTGCATTCAACCCAACCTCCTCCCTCATTTATACGTTTCGATTCAGCTTCATTATTTGGTTTATGATCCATTGATAAGGTCATTACTTCTCCATTAACACAAGCCACAGCCCGTGAGTCACCAGCGTTGGCACAATATAAACGATTATCTTTAATTAAGACTACTACAGCTGTGGAACCAGCCATTTGTTCACCCCATGATTCATTGTATAACATTTCATAATCGATGTCTAAAAAGGCCTATAAATAAGAAATAAATCAATAGACATACGCATTACAAATTCATGAAACAATTAAATTGATTTACCTGTTTTAAAGCCTCTTCCATATTCTCTTTATATTCAGGTCTTTTTAAAATGAATTTGTGTAAATGTTTACCGGCATATTGAGCGACTGTGGCGCCACCATGACCATCGTAAACTGCAAAAAACGATGTGCCGGGGTCATCAGGCAGCGAAAGAATATGTGTATGAGAGTCTTCCATATTAATGCGCCAACCCTGCATACAACTTGAACCCACCCTATAATTTTCATTTTGGCAATAAGCTGATTCCTTTGATGTTACCGGTTCCGAAAGTGTTTGGCCCATTTTTCTATTACAAATTGTGTTAATTCCTCAAATTTTCTAGACTTTAATAAGAAGTATTTTGTTATAGTACACTGCTGTAAAGAAATTAACAAAACAAAAAATATCTTAATGATAAGATTTTTTATTCAAAAAAGGTAATAGGCGGTGGATGTGGCAAATAATTGCTTGTTTTGTTGTTTTTTTAATTTAAAATTAAACTTCTTATCAGAAAAATATGAGCAAAAATTGTGAATTTCGTATATAAATACATATGTATATAAAATAAAATACTGCAAAAGTATGTAAAAATGTTTCTTTTTGGAAAGCTAATTATTCACAAATCCTTGAATTGCTTATTTTTAAATATATGTACATATATGTAAGTACATAATTATATTTGAAAACTTACCCAGCATCGAAAATACAAATTTGTGCTTTAATAAGAAGGAAAATGTTTCAATTTCAATGTTTTATATTTTACGTAAAAATAAATTACAATGGTGACAATTTAAAATTATATTGAGACAATTTTTATGGAGTGAACTGAGATAAATACACACATGCATGTACTAGTGATGAGAATATTCTTGATCGCATTTATGTTGCAGAATATTCGCCCATCTTTGAATATTCGTTAATGAAACATAAAATAAATTTATTTCAACGCCGTGTAACCACATTACTCATAACTAGACTTGCGTCGATCTCGTTCTTTAGCTCGTTTAAGTCATAAGTTTGTGGTTAAACTCCTCTAAACTAGATTGGTGTGATCATAGGCTTTGTGTAAAAGGAAAGAATTAACAGTTCGGCCCAATTCTATCTATAATATCCCGCAAATATACATATATGCAAAAATTTTGTACTTTGCGCTATTTTCATATGTAATTGAAGTTGTGGTACTTTTTTAAAACTTCAGTATGTCCCAACGGGAGGTAAATAAGGTGCCTTCTTATTAGAAAGAAGTCTGTAAATTTCTCATATAATATTAAAGTTTGCATTCGCGAATATTATTTCAGATATGCGTATTCGACAATATTAGAAATTGACATTCGACAAATAAATCGTATTTGCATCCATACATATATATGTACATAAGTATGCTAAAATTTATGTATATGGAAGTAAGAATAGGTTAAGTTGCACCGTTGTCTAGGTAAGTTGCTGGTAGAAAAGGAAAGCAAATAGTGCAGTCCAATTGGCATACCTGGTACTACATTATACAAACAAAATATGTAACTGATCAAAGCATAATTATTAAAGTCTTTCATTCATTTATGAATGTGTATGTGCACCACGCATTTAAGTTTATTCGGCTGTAAGAGCGCCTTAAAGTTGCCACTTTGTAAAGCGTATGTGCTGTTATTTATTTACTTCCTGTAATTACTACGAGTTTGCTGTGTGTTAGGCTTTACTCTTAAGACTCGTGTAAAGTCGAAAAGAGACGTTACAACAACAGGTACTCAACATAGCAATAAGAAGTACATACATATAATCTGCGTACACACACATATGTGCGGTCATACATGCATTCTTTTGTATGATGTAGTTATATAAGAACTCAACACCAAATACATTCCTGTAATAATGATCAAACGTAGCGTTTGATTTCACATATTTTTAAAGTTCTAAAAAGAGCGAACACACAGATTTCATATGCAAATGTGCGAATGCTAATGTATGAGAAAAAAATTTAAGAACGTGAATCATTTTATTAATAGAATTACATTGTTTTAATTAGAAATTAAAATAAATCATAGGATATTTTTAAATTCCTACAGACATTTACTCTGATATTGCAATACCAGACATCATGTTATTCTCACAGGGATGCATTAGTGAATAAGACATGTGCAATACATACATATAGTGAAGATCATTTATAGGAAGTAAAAAATAAATATGATTTTTCAGAATTAGGTTGAAGTCTTCTGAAGATTTGGTATAAGAGCGTATGAAATGCTGGCATAAACATATTTAACTCGCAACAAACAAAGCATTATGGTTCATTATTAAAGCAGTCATTATTTTTTAATTTCATCAGATCTTAGGTATGAATCTGGCGTCAGCTTATAGTTCACTTTAGGATTAAGTAAAATTGTACCAATGAATAACTGTTTATTAATATGTATGTACAATGCACGTGCGAAGAAATACTACTTTTAAATATTAATCAGTGTCCGTCACATAGGAATACATATGTATGTACATATATGTATATTTGCTTATTTAAAGTTATTAAAACTTTAGAATAAAAGCGAACAAAATATGAAGTGCATAGGTATCTACTTATAAGTATTTGGAATTTTTTTGTTTCAATTTATATCAGTTTATGTTGTTTTTACGTCGTTTTGTATGTACGTTAAGTGTTTTATTTCAATTCAACAATCTTGGATTAAAACGCCATAACAAGTATATACATACATAAATACATACATATTTTTTCATTACGTTTCCTCTTCATATCGTAAAAATGGTTGTTGATTTTATTTATCACCATCTTACTCTTCAATTATTATTTGCAATCAAATAAAGTGGAACGAAATTGTATTATATATATATTCTATTGTACATTTTTAGAGCAATAGAAATTTTTGTTGTTTGATGCATAATAATAAACAATTAAATAATTGTCTGTAAGCGTACCTGGATTTCAACAGAGCTGTTACTACACAAATGATTTTTAAAATACTAATAAAAAGAAACAGTTTCTTGATTTTACATTCATAAGATGTTTAATTAAGACTTAAGATATTGCTTTGAGATTATTTACACCAAAAGAAACTAGTTTGCATATTGGAGCATTGGAGAGAAGAGCTAATTATTAAAGGTATTATTGCGACAACTATAAGCAAATACATACTAAGCAAAATGTAGAAAATGCATTATGTATTATGTTATAGTAAAAGGTTTATGGAAACCAATCGTTGGCAGGTGAAAAAAATTAAATACCTAGGTTTCATAATAGACAAATATATGAATTTTAAGGACCATATTGATTATATTTGTAAGAAAATTCGCAAAAAATTTGCCTTTTTAGAAGAATAAGGAACAAAATATCATTATTAACTGCGATAAATATTTATAACTCAATTATTAAACCACATTTTGAATTCGGCTCAAAAATTATTTATACGTGCTGCACAAACGCACAGATAGAAAGACTACAAAGACTGCATAACAAATCTATGAGATCAATATTGAAATGCAACAGATATACATCTATACAATATATGCTAGATATGCTAAAATGACTTAATATTAGACGAAGACTGCAACTGAATACATGTATGTTTATTCACGAAATGAAGAAGGGAAAGGCACCAGAATATTTAACACAGCAATTAACATATGTCAACGAAGTCCAGCCGTACAGTCTTAGAAACGCAAATGATTTTAGGATAGATAGAGCCATGAACAATGCAATGAGAAGATGTCTGCTCTATAAAAGTTTACAAGTATTTAATCAGCTACCAAATGATGTTAAAAACGAAGAAAATTTAATTTCATTTAAAAGAAAATGTATAATTTATGTCAAAAATAACGTGGACCAAAACTTGTATTAAAATTAAGCCCATATTATATAATGTTTTTAAAAAGTATTCGAAATACTACTTAAATTAAATAAAATAAAAAAAATTATTGTCCCACCTAGTGTTCGCCAATAATTTGGGATAAATTTGTTGAAATATGGAAACCTATGCTTTTATTCTGCAATGTAGGATCTAAATATATGACATACTTATGTATTAGTAATATATTCGTATTCATTCATTTGTTACAAAAGAATAAATTTAACCTGCAGCTTTCCGTTTGTTACAGAAATGTGTTTTTATACATCAAAGTTTGGAGAACATTTTATTAATTTTCACGTACGTGAACAGAATTTTATAGTCGTTAATAGTAGCCAAGTTAAATGTCTCAAAATTTTACGTATGATATTAGTATTCGAGAATATTTTTTCAGAAAAAACAATGTCTCAGTACATATCAGGCATAAAAAGCTCCGTGTTGTATCTAAAATCTTATTTTGGTTTTATGTTATTTGTGAGCTAGAGTATAAATAAGCAATTTTATGTAATAGACAATTAATGCAAGATTCTTAAGTTGGAGTAGCTTACAAGAACCCTATTTTTGATTTGATTTGAAAAAGCAGAAATATTCATTAATTGTATCCACTGAAATTTAAAGTGAAACGTATTGTCATTTGTTTTTGTTGTGCAAAAATAACATGCGATTTAAAAAAACATCCCCAATGTTTAAGGAATATTATTGATAAAAAACGATTTATTTTATGAATATTTCGCAGAAAATGGCTATTCTAGTAGTATTCATTTGCTTTACGTGCTTTTCGATCATGAAATATTCTGAGTATAAAATTTCGTTCTTTCGCAATATATTTGTCAGAAAGCGAAACATAGCAAGTCGGTTAGGTGTTGGTGTACGTTCTGATTTACACTACATACTTTCTTTTCATCATTATTTTATAAGCTTAACAAATTGTTTCTTTTTGTTATAGTAAACATTAATAACTTGTAATATATGAATGTACATCTTATTGTCTAGGCGAACTTTGGTCTTAATTTAAATTGAATACATTAAAATTTGATAGAAATCAATAAAAATTACCTAATTTTCGGAATGTGAGTTAGAGCCTTTCTCTATGCTATGTTTATAACATGGCTATAGACATAGAGTTTATATATTATGTATATATATATATATATATATATATATATATATGTATATATATATATATATATATATATGTATATATATATACATACGTATATATATATATATATATATATATATATATATATATATATATACATACGTATATATATATATATATATATATATATATATATATATAAATATATATATATATACATACATATATATATATATATATATATATATATATGTATATATATATATATACAGGTATATTAAAGAGATATTTGTTGTATATGGTATAGCAATATTTATATAATTAAGGAATTTGCTCTTTGACTTTGAATAATCTTCTATTCTTGCAACGAATAATCATAAACAATGTTCAGAATAATAATTATTTTATTTGAGGGCGAATTTCAAAAACAATGTCGTTTGAAATTTTGAGGTACATTAAGTGAACCCATCGAATTTCGAAAATTTCTGAACTTACTAACATATAAATTCTTAACGCAAAAGTACAATTCATCTATATGAATCTATATTATTAATGAGTCATAACTAATGAGCTAGTTGAAATTTTAAACCTGTATTTAAACATCATGCACTTAATTTAAAAAGATCATTATGATTTCAAACGGAAAGAATAAACAAACCGTTTTAGACGTTAGCAAGAAAATAGACTTAAAATTAACAGTTTCTGTTTGAAGAATCTTTTAACAACAATTCAAAAACATATTTGGAAGTATTAAAGTACACTGCTGCATGATAAAGAAAGATAAAAAAAATCAACAAACAATAAAATTGTATATTATATGTACATATACATGTATATGTGCTAGAACAAAAGAATACAACTACAAAAATTATATATAATGCCGGTGGAAATAGAATAACTAAGTCATAAAAACTACAAAAGCAACGTATATGCATGAGGAAAATTTTATACTCACATCCACTTACGTGATTACTGCTGTAAAATATTTCTTTAAAAATAAAAAACAATAATATTAACCAATAATAGAGTTGTTTTGTATGGTAGTTTTTGGTTTTTTCATATGTACATATATCAATATATTGCTTTAAAATTGTTTTTATTGCAGTTGTCGTCACTCTAACAATACCAGCAATTATATAGTTTGATTTTATTCTCTTTTTATTACTTTCACTTTATTTTTCAATTAGAATTAGACTCATAGTTATATCTACAAAAACACTGCATGTAAAGTTTTCAATAGGACCCTGTTATTTTATGAACAATTAACAAGAGTTCACACTAATTTACAATAAACTTATCGATTTTTTCAACTAAGTTTATTTCCTTCTTAGTGAATTTATTTTTATAACAATGAACTTAATCACGGATATTTTATCTTTACGTTGCAATTATTCTTTGTTGATAATCGAAAAAGTATTCATTTATTTATCATTTTTCAGAAATCTCTTTTTGTAAAATTCAAGCTTCTTCACTTTTCTTCACCTGCAAATAGCTTAAGTAAAGCAAAATAACAAAATGTACGATTAGCGCAAAAACACATGTAATGAAAGAATAACAACTCGTGCCGGTGACGCCAAGTTTCATCGTGGACTAAACACGATGTCGCTTAACAACATTTATTTACTATGGTAAGTTCATATCATGGTATAATTATTCACTAGGTAGCCGCAGGAATACAAAAAATCAACAATGATTCAAACAAAAGGTTTTAGTTTTGTATTTGAGTTCGAACAGTTAACCAGTATACCACAAACAAAATAGAAGTAGCACGTGTTCTTGAATTTTCTATATCCGCTATTATTTGTAAACAAATCGGCCATGGTTCTTCTTAATATTTGAGTGTATCGTGGAAGGCGGCTTTATTGCTTCCAAGCGATTTATGTTATACCAAATGGTATTTTCACCATAGATTATACATTTCAAACCGAAAGTTGAAGCTTATTTTTAATATTAAAACCATTGGTGTAGTCACACTTCGTGCTATTTTGTCATAATCATAAAAGTTTAGACCATTTTAAAAAAGTTGTTTTTGTGGTGCATATAAAAAGTCATAAAATAATAGCACTCTTTCAAGTACGTTTTTGTGTTGCCGTAAAATGCTCTAGATCTAGATCTGAGTCGAACGGCTGAAAATCTTTAAGTGAGATGGCGATAGTATATGTGAACCGCCGTTATTTATATATGATTTACAACTAAAAAACGGTAAAAAAATTTTTCATACCTACATGTCTGTACATTAAATCACATTTTTATAACATAAAATATATTAAAAGAAAACTAAATCGCAAAAACTAAATATATACAAGTGAAAATTTTTTCTCGTTTAACTTACGTAGCTGGCAGCCACTGAACGGTTTTTCATATGCAGCCGCAAAAAAAATTTATTCAGCTCATAACAAGGCAGCAGCTGTTAGTTTATATATACAAATTTATCTAGCAGACCAAGTTATGACGGTATGTTCACGCTAGTCATATTTTTCGTGCTATTAAAGTACAGATGCGCCTTGCATACATCACTAGCTCATTTCGCTGATTTAGCTTCCTCTTCAACAGTTGATGGCATTTTTATATAGGTTCTGGCATGTTCTGCTAAGGCACTAGCAACTTTAGCACTTATCCTACACACAGTAGATTGAGAAAGCCCATGAAGGTCTCCACTATCATCCTGGAACTAGAAGTTCGACTTGTTTTTTAACATTTAACTTTCATCTACACAACATACTTGTCTTCTTCCCCAACAACGTAAAGCTATCAAGACCTGAAGTTCTGCCGGAGTTCCGCAACCTCTACGCTCTACAGAAATATCGGATTTTATTAAATTTACAATTTTTTGAACAGCTTGTTTATTAAACCGATATTTGTTTAAATTGGGTATCGGGAATGGAAAATGGATCGCTTCTTTTCTTATACATTTTCCTTTTGTTTCTTCTTATTTTTTTATTTTATATTAAAATAATTATTTCACTTGTATAAAGTTTAATAAATGTAAACAACAAGAAAAAGAATTCAATTTGCCAGGTAATTTGAAAAACTTGGAAACGGTTCTTAAAAAAATGATTTTAAAGAAAAGAGTTATTTTTTCTACAAATTCAAGTTTTTTAATGATATATGATATTCACATATATTTCCGCCGTGTCAGTGTTTTATTAATTAAACATTTGAATAACATTAAAAATATATGTACATAAGTATGTATATCTTTAGTTTTTCCCATAAGTTCCTTTAAGCCTAACGTTTCACATTAATTTTAATCAAATTAGTAAATATATTTACTGAGACTATATCGCAGATATATTACATTAAATGTTGCGGCCAAATATTTTTTTTTTTTTTTGAAACGTTGCTCCACTTATTGCCCGAATTAATTTGAGGGTGATGATATTATTATTATTATTTTTTAAATCCATAATATACGTACTTACAAGAGTGTAACTTCTATATACATGTTTTAAAAAGGCTGTTTGTTTTAACAGCTTGTGATATGCTTTGCTAGGTAAGTATTACATATTATTAATATAAATAATAAATAGGATTTAAGATTTAACCTGCATATGTATAGTAATTACTTTTACGTTCAAGGATGGCCAACTGCATTGGTATTTGTTTAATTATGTGTTAAATTTTGCAATAAAAATATTGAAATAGATCACATAATGTGGCACAAAAGAAATTACAATATCAATTATGAGGAACTGTTCATTTAAAATTTTTACACATGGTTCTTTGAACAAAAGCAGACGATTACTCGAATGTATTATACATCAAAGATGTATAGGGATTTAATATATATATATATATATATATATATATATATATATATATACATATATATACATATATATATGTTAAGAGAAGTGAAGTTGACCAATGTATATACTATCAAGTAAACCAAAAAAAGATTTTATATATTGCAATATATGTAGATGACGTATTAATATTTTAATATGGATGATTGTAATCCTGTCAATACGCCTGGTTATTGTAGTAAAAAAATATCTGCTGAAATGTGCCCAACAACTGACGAAGCTAAACAACAAATAGAAAATGTTCCATACATGCAAGCTATCGGTTGTTTCTTGTTTGCATCTCAAGTAACTCGTCCCGATATTTGTTACATTGTTAACGTTTTAAGCAGATATGGTGGGAATCTAGGAAAGGGGCATTGGGAAGCAATCAAGCGAGCATTGCGATATCTCAAGGCTCTATTAATAAATGTCTGATAATCCACAAATATTTTCAATAATATATATATATATATATATATATATATATATATATATATATATGCGTGTGTGTGTTTGTTTTAGGGGATATTTAAAAAATAAGTAATTTCTTTCTTTGTTACGGCTTAATGATTTCTATGTGGCAAATCATCAGTAGACTTTGGCTTAATTCACCAAAGTGAAGAATTTAAATAAGCAAAACAAAAAATTTTAAATATAGTGAGTATTAGGCGTCCAAACATTAAACGAACAGTTCTTTACTTGTGGTTTTTTATAACAAAAAACCCAAAATGTTAAGACAAGTTTTTGAAAGATACTCTTATTTAATTATCAGGTCACAGCAATATTTTAAACCAAATGCTCATACGATTATAACATGATAAAAATTCAATTTTATTTACATAACATGTGTATTAAAATATGTATATAAGTTAAAAAATTTATATAAAATTAAGGAGCTAAATAACACACAACAGTATATGAGATGTTTTTTTAATTAAAACAAACAAAACCTTAATTAAAAAAACGAGTAAAAAAGCAAACTCAAATACATTGTATATAAGGAATAAGTTGCTATGGAACAACATTTTGATATATAAACGTTTGTTATTTATATATTTAAACCAGTACAAATCAAACCTGCCAACATTCACATTAATAAACAAGAATGTTGAAAACAGTAAGTCTTAAATGTTAAACATTATTCAATTAAATCACGCTTTAAAATAAATTTTGGTTCCAGTTTTTTCTTCTATTTGGCCTTATTGCGATGGTGTATTGCAATGGTGATCCAGCCGATAAACAAGCAACCCTTTTGAATTATAAAAATGAACAGAGTCCCGATGGTAGCTATAATTATAAATATGAAAGTTCGAATGGCTTGGATATTGCTGAAAGTGGTATTGGTAGCTCATACGCCTCAGGTACTTATGCGTATACTTCTCCCGAAGGTCAATCTATTAAATTGTCCTATAATGCCGATGAGAATGGTTATCAGCCACGTGGTGATCATTTGCCAACACCACCACCGATTCCCGATTACATTTTGAAAAGTTTAGCTTATATTGAATCACATCCTTTTGTTGAAGTGCCGTTGAGTGCGAATTAAGATTTTATGATATCGACATGTTGTGAAACTAACAATTAGGTTAGTAAAAAAGTTGGTTGAAAACCGAAAAAATTTCATGTAAATAAAATATGTATGTATATAAAATATCGCTAGCCCGGGCAGACATTCTCCTTCTATCGAAAATATAAAGGAGGAGGGCAGGAGGTAAACTTGCCGATCACAACAAAACAAACTCTCTTAAGTAATAAAAATGTAATCACAATTCAATCCTAACATATCTCTCGTACTCAAAACCATCTAATACTTATTTCAGTGTTATCAAGATTATTTGTATTAAACATCCTTACATGTAACAAAAAAATTCATTCCTTCTAGTCGCGAATGTTTGCGGTCTCCCATTTACGTACAGTTTTAGCCACCACGATCACTGCACAGGAATATGCCTAATCAAAGTGATTACAAACGTAAAAATACGATTTTTAGTTTAGAAAAATTCATAATTTCCTGCTAAGAAAGTACACTTTTTTGTGTGGTAAAATACTTCTTGATAAAACCATTAACATCGGCAGAGCTATAGCCTTAAAACGCTAATAATATTGTAATTAAAATCAAATTGTGAGCCTTGCAGAACAAAATGCTCCGTAATTTTCACTTTGGAATATATCAGTGCTAAATAGCACGATGAAAAATTTGACCAATAATATTTATTTATTTATTCATATATATTTATAGTAATAAAAAGAACAGTATGTACATATATTAGATCCATGTTTCTTATATGTTGCTGTTTTCAATATATTTGGTGTCACTTTGCTATATTATATAGCAAATAGTCCTAAATATATATATGTGCAACAAATTCCGTGGCACTGTTTTGTTGTTTTCAATAGAAACTTTGAGGCCACTAATTCAAAAACTGAAAACGCACTCAAACAAAGAAATGAAATATAAATAATTAGAATGGAAATACGAACAATTATCCCAAATGTAGGAAAAGTTCTTAAAACCACAAGAAGCATGGTGCTAATTTCATGAAAAGTTAGGCTTAAAACCCCTATAATTCCTAAGCGCAATCCTTAGAAGTATGGGTATAACTTAGAAAAATATTAATTTTTAAGAAAGAGTTTTGTAAAAATTCTCATTAAAAATATTATACATTTCAGATTATATATATATATATATATATATATATATATATATGTATATATATATATATATATATATATATATATATATACATATATATATATATATATATATATATATATATACATATATGTATATATATATATATATATATATATATATATATATATATATATATACACATATATATGTATATATAAGTACACATATATACATGTATATACACTTATGTATATTTCATTCAATTGCTCTTCCACTCATATTAGTTAAGATTGTTTTCAATACATATTTGCTACGATTTCAAATTTATTTTTTCATAAATATATTTCACTCCAGTTAAATATTGAATTTATGATAATTTAAAATATGATAATATAATAATATTGAAAGGTCTATTTTTTAAATAGCATATCAAGTTTACACACCCTTTACACATATTTACATTTGTACATATCTCTAAAATCATACTTGCATAAAAATCGAAATGTTATTTAATACGTGTAGGTGTACAAGCGTATAACTAAAATTGGCTTATAAACTAATAGGTAATATGGTAGAAGAACCAACTTCGCACACCAACACTCCTAAAACATTGCTTCTTTTCAGTCAAATCCATTCAGCAGCTGCAAATAAAAAAGATGAAAAAATATGCATGCATATTTTTGGGAAAAATCAATAATAATTTTAGTCCACTGCGCATGTCGAACTGCGCAGCACTATGCACCTACAAAGTCAAATGTTTTGAAAAAAATTTTAATGTTCTCACGAGCAAACTGACTAAAGCAAAGGACATTAAAATAATGCTCAGTAGGAGGAAAAACATCGTCGCAAAAGGAACTAACGAAATAAGAAACGGATAAATATTATTTATTTTACAAATAACAAAGCAACAATAACAAAATCATTAGCGAAAGCAGTAATAAGAGTGATGGTGAATTTGGACCGAAAAAAGACATTGAAATAGCGGTGAGTAAAGGGAGCATGTTTTTTCACTATAGATTTTGTTGTACACGGCTGCTATTGTCGCTTTTGTAATAGTGAATTAGAATGAAGCAGTAAACTAAAAAAGGGGGTTGAAGTTATTTTGTGTGGATGTTTTTTATAGTTTATGTTTTGAGAGTGTGCAAGTGTTTTTGTTGTAATTTACTTACATGCATATGAGTAAAAGCTGCATACATATTTATGTTGTATATAATACATATCGGGTAAGCAAAACTCAGATTCGCTTAACATTTTTTAGTTTAGTTGATTTTTCTTAATGTATACGCGCCGTTCAGTTGCATTTAGTTGAATAAGAAGTTTAAACGTTATACATACATAAGTACATATACATAAGTACGTATGTGCATAGATTCGCAACATTGCAGAACTTTTATATCCCACATACATCCATATGTATATGCATATAACAACAAAATAAGAAATCTGAAATAATTAAAAGAATCGTTACAAGCTAACTATTGATTTTTCCTACAATAGAAATTTGAAAGAAATAAAGACAATGAGTGCAACTGTAAAATCTAGTGCTCGCCTAAAAAATAAAAGGCGTCCTGGTGATCCCTGGATATCTAAAAATCGCGTTTTAAATGGCAGTTTCGGTAATGGTAAAACCAAGCGAAATTGCCCAATCTATCGTAATCCCAATTTCGATACGGACGAAACTAAATTGCTTATTCAATTATGGGGTGATCCCAAAACGCAGCGTGAACTAATTACAACTCACAAAAAACATGTTGTCATTGCACAACTGTCAGCCAAAATGGAGGAGTATGGCTATTATCGTTCGCCTGAAGAAATCACTACACGCATTAAGAACATGAAATGTTTTTATAATCGTTTGAAAAAGGATATGGAAACAACAAAAAATATGGATCCTTCGTGGCGTCATTACGCAGAAATGGATGCTATAATGACAAGGCCTATATTTAGTGTCCGACCAAACGAAGTGCCTGCACCTTCGCTAAAATATTTGCTTGAACAAGAACAAGAAAAGCGTAAAGAACGCAAGCGCAAAGCAGAAGAAGAGGGTGAGTTAAGTTAATTGCTTAATTCACAAGTTTTGTTTATTGTTTAAACTTGAATTTGAAAGTCAATTTCAAGAAGGAAAAAAAGTAAAAATTATTTAAAAAAATTTTCATTTTAAGAAATTGCGTTTTCAAATATTAGTTTAAATAATAAAACAAGGCTTGTGAATTGAACATTCGTTTTGTAGCAC
Source organism: Linnaemya vulpina (assembly GCA_963675445.1). Classification (NCBI taxonomy): domain Eukaryota; kingdom Metazoa; phylum Arthropoda; class Insecta; order Diptera; family Tachinidae; genus Linnaemya; species Linnaemya vulpina. The sequence goes on from OY776278.1 coordinate 22,289,041, forward strand.
ATCTACGGGAATCATTTGTAAGTTTTCTTATCTAGAATAATATTTAGTAGTTTGAATTTAAGCTTTGGCGTAAATAAAATGTATATGTATCTTTTCAGGCTCCACAATATCCGATAGTGATGAGGACTTAGCTGATATACTGGCTGTGCCCAATACTGCTTCAAATAAGAAGGCAAATAATGCGTCCAAGAAAGAAACAGTTGGTACTGTTAAGAGTGCTAACATTGATTTTCAAACAAACGAAAGTGAATCAAGAGCTTTGGAAAAAGATACAGAGAAGGGAAGAAAAATATTGAATGAGGATAATATGCGAAATATAAATGGTAAATGGGCTAGTTCGTGAATATAAATGTCGTAAAATGCACCATTGCAGCAACAGTCACGTGGCTACAATTAAAAAAGCATTGGCAAACATTTACTAGAATTGTGAAGTTTTCTCATGTAACACAGCAATGATGCATTTATGAACAGAACCAACGTTAAACCTTATGTATGTGTATATTATTAATAATTTAATATTCTGATTTAGAACAAACAATAAGCGATGCCGAAATGGCTATAAAATTGGAAATTGAATCCGAACAATTTCAAGAATACCAAAGCACGGATGAAACAGAAACGACAAATAAGGATCCCAATGACAAAAAAACAGACGAGTCCGTAAAAGGTATGAGCATATCGATCGATGAAAGCTTGTTGGTTCCAAAAGTTGAACCGATTGATGTTGATGAAGAATTTGTTAGTGCAGAAAAACTAAAGTAAGTATTTGTTATTATTAGTTCTGTTTGCATGCAAATTAATCTTCTTACATGCGTAGAAACGAGAAGTTATTGATATCTGAGCAAGAATGACTGTTTGCATGTTCTGGTGTTAAAAACTAAAACTTGCTAGGCTCTTTTCCGCCTTTAGTTTATTTTTTAATTATTTCAAATATTTGGGCTTTGAGAAAATATTGACCTTATATTGGCACAGCTTGTAAATTAGTTTCCGGTTTGGTTAAATAAAATATCTTGAGCTCCAATCTCCTATTTTTTGATAAACGCGTCCTCAATCATACGACCTATTGCTAATATATTCCCACATTATGGGAAAAAAATCTTACTGTTTTGCATATATTAAGTTTAAAAATTACTTGGCTTTTAAGCAAACAAATAAAAATAAAAAAATAATTAAAATAATTAAAAATAAGGAAATAACTTTTACTTTCTAACCGAACAACAAAACTCACAAAATAATGAATGAAATGTGATTTTAAAATTAAAATTTATAATCCTTATGATTTCTGACAAAACTCAATGATATTTTTGTCTCTTAAAATGTTAAAAATTATTACTTCTGTAAATCACAATCGCATATGCGCCTTTCCTTCGAATTCTTCAATCACTATTTGTAGTTTTCGAACGTAATAACATGTATAGGGCAAACAAAACCAGTTTTGCGCAAAACTAGATTTGTAGAGCAAGCCACGTACGTATAAGGATTATTATTTTGTTTTATTGAGATATAAATATATACTTAAAAAATATATAACCACAATAGTCATAATATTTAAAATGAATTTAAAACTCGTTTGATTGAAATATTTCTTAAAATAGATTTCAAATGCATTTTATTTTTCAATTAATATGGGGGTAAAATACCAAAAAATTGTGTTTGGCCTCATAAAAGATTCTAGCTACGCCGAAGATAATTCAATTGGTTAAATCTCTATGAAACAAATAATGTTGATACGTTATGAAGAGACTGTAGTTTATTGAAATCACAATATGAACAACATGGCCAAAATTTTTGCTTCTTTGCAGTTAAACAATATTCTTGTTATCGCAATGGATTTGAAACATACCCTATTCAGTCATCACAGTTGTTAGTTATAGAGGAATAAAGTATATAAAAATATACTTTATGTGTGTTTTTTTTTCATAAAATCTTTACATTCGTTTCTTTGTAATTAAATTATTGCAAATTAAAATGTACAATAACACAGAATAAATTATTTTTCAATTAGAAAATTAATTTGTTCCTATTTATGAATTTATTGTTAAACTCTTATATGCTTATATTTTCTCTCAGCACATCAATTCAAGCACCAACAAAGCAAAACTTTACTCAACTGGCAGATATTTTAAAGCAGCCAGCGAAAAATCAAAACATGCCACCTTCTACAATGATTAAATTTTCTATGGCTACGAATCCCACATCTGCAACCATTTCTACGACGAATTCATCAATATCCAATCAATCGAAAATATCGGTAGTATCTCCAACTATTTTAATGCCTACGCAAATATCTGCCAAATCTGCAATACCAACAAAAACTGATCAAAGGCAAGTACGTTTGCCCGGGAATTTACACGCTATATTGGCTGCTTCTGGTTCTAGAGCAACGGTTACTAATGGAAATGGCATGAAATTTTTACTGGTAAATGCAGCCGATCAACGAGGTCCACCCATTACAACAGCAAATTTAACATCGTCTATACCACTAACGGGTACAAATCGGCCAAATACAGCAACAAGTCAATCGAATGTTAAAATTATACAAAATACTACACAATTTCAGCAACAACAACAGATAACACAGCAGCAACAAAAACAGCAGCAGCTAAAACAGCAACAGCAGCAGCCACAACAAACTTCACTTTTAAAGCCTAAAGAAACGACAAAAACTCGTCAGGAGCATCGAGAGCAATTAAAGAAACGAGATCTTTTAGGTAAGGAAATATATGTATGCAGACTTAACCAGATACGATTGTTAGCAAACTATAGAATGAAGTTCAAGTAGAGGTTTCTTGAATATTATTATTCCCAAAATAAATCACCGTCAAAAGTATATTTTTTAATTTATAACAGGAAGCTTGAAATAAAAAATGTAAAAAAAATTACTTTTTAAAAATTATCTTAGAAATGGCTAAGTTATGCTATTCAATATATGTAATTGTGTATGTATATTAAATCGGCTTGTGTATACATGTAAACATTAAATCTTATTATTTTAGGCATCAAAACGGCTTTAATCAAAATGCTAAAAGTGCGGGAGGATGCTAATGAAATTCAAAGAGAAAGTCTTGCCATTGAACGTGAACGTTTACAATACGAAAAATCGATTGCAGACAGATTTCTTAGTATAATCGAACAAAATCAAAAAGTACAACAACAGATGCAGCAACAGTTGCAACAGCAGCAGCAGCTAATGCAGCAACAGCAACAGCAACACATTCAACTGCAACAAAGATCAACCACAACGGCACAAGTCTTTGCGACAAATACGGGCCAAACAAATGTTCCACAAAATGGTCAGATTATGCTGCCACCTAAACTTTTAATAACCACAATGGTACCAACTTCTGCCGGACAAGCAGCAACAACTGCAACATCAAAAGTTTTAACTACAGCGGGCTTTAAAAACATCACTTCAACTTCGAATAGTGATTTGCAACTAGTGGTTCCCAAAGAAGAACAAAAAAATTGAAATTGGAAGTGGTTTGTTCATTTATAAAAATACTTTAAAAGCTAAAAAACACTTATCTAGTCACGGACCTTAAAGAGTCACATTGAATGATATTGCAGCGCATTAGATATTTGTAAATAATCTATTGTAAAAGAGTTGAACTTAAAAGAAATTTCATATAACAAATAATTTTTCAATATAAACGTACATATGTGCATGTATGTATGTGCAATGTACACACAAATACTTATATTATAAATGTAATGTAAGGGAACGATGGTTTATTTGTTTGAATTGACTGTGATTGTCGAGATATTAATTATTTTAAAAATAGTCGTTTGTCGGCGTAGTAGAAAACAAGGCCCATTATAAAACCGACGACTTTGAGGAATCATTTTACATTTGTTTTATTATATTTTTGTCAGATTTCGATGGAATAAGGTTTGTAATGGAAATCTGATAAAAACCATATCTCAAAGTTTTGTTTCTTAGCTATCGCTAGGGGAAGGGAGGGCGCAAATGTGCTGGCACCTTATAATTTTTCAACACTTTCATATACTGGAAGAGATATTTTTCACTACAGAATATGTATTTTTGAAAAGAATAAAATAGATTATCAGCCATGTCACACAGCTCAATTCTGTCCAGAAACAGCATTTATTCTTCATTTAGTTCTTCAGAAGAGGAAAAGCAAACATTTTTTGGACTGCATTGTTTTTTAATGCCATATTTCAAGGAAAGATATGGAATGTTGTTATGAGAATTTTTACTTTTTTTTACTTCGGTGGTGAATTTTTCGCTACAGGTAACGACGAAGAGGGCACTGCTCTGTAGTACATGATGGTGTGTATTATTAACGGTAATTATTAGCGATCAGTGCTATTCCTTCGTCATTGAGATAGGCCGATAATAATTAACACAAACCATGCTCTACTACAGACCATGTCTGAGTCTGGAGTCGAACTCGAAATCTAAGGCATTGAAGAGTTGTGTTCACTACATCATCTAACCTTTTTGGTTTGATTTTTATACTGGAAGAAATTTTTAGCGGTCTTTTTAACGTACGCATAGAATACGAACAATATACATTATTTTAATATATACATTTATTATATGCATATACTCGTATTTTTCTTAATAGAATTAAAAACAATTAGATATTTTATATAACTTTTGTAACAATATTTTTCTTCACAGAAAGTACTTTTTTCATATTATTTTGTAGCAATATTGCGATATATTGCTACGAATAGAAGTTTTATAAAAATCAAACTCATACTATTCACGTTTGTACGATTTGTAATAATCTATTGACGAAAAGGCTTATACTGTGGCTGTTGATGTTTTAAATTAATTCCTCCTTCACGGTTCTCCTGATTGGGATGAGAACGAATGTAGTCCAAAGCTTTTAATATAGCAGTTGGAATTGGTGGAGAAATTGGTAAATGTTCACCACTTGGATGGAAACCGTTCTCATCGGCCGTGTAAGTCAAAGTAATCAATTGTCCGTCTGGAGCATAATAAGCCGAAGAGCCGCTAGCATAATGGCCACCAACACCAGACTCTTGGGCGGCAATGCCATTTGTAGTATCAAATTGATATTGGTAATTGCCATCTTCTTTTAACTCATTGCTAAAACTGCGAGTTTCAGCAGCCGCATCATACTGATCAGGACGTCCCAAAGAAGAGCAGATTACAGTAACAATACAATAAATGAACTATAAAGAAATAGAGATGGTTAATATTTAGTGTCAATGATTTCATATCTCGATATGCACTTCACTTCACTTTTTTTTTTATTAAAATTTATTTACTTACCAATTTATACATGGCGATTTTGTAGATTTTGAGCAGTTTCTTCTTGAAGATTCAACTAAGAATTAATACATTTCAGTAATTTGGCTGGCAATTTATACGAAAAAATACTTTCTGTTCAGTAAAGTACAACTTGCACATAAACATCAACTTGCTTCCAGACTTTTTTGCTGTGTGTGTTTTGTATTTTGGGTTAAACATTTTGGCTTAATTTGTCAATTTTTTTTCGAGGCAATCTTTAGTTAATTCCCTACACTCCCATTAATTTTTTATATATTTTATACACGTTTTTTTGTCCCTATTAAGAGACGATTTCAGCATCTTTTGCTACACACATAACTCTTCTAAATTGTATTATTGTGTTCATTTTATTATCACAAATGTATTTTTCACTAGAATTCACTGTGGTAATATCGACCCAAAAATTCACTAATTTTTTGTTTTATTCTCTTTTTTTCTTATTGCTAATTGAAATTTTATGTCCGATTCTTAAAAGATTCTATAACATTTTAAATAGATCTAGCGCACAGCTATAGTTCTCTCTTTAATGATTGTATTATTTGTGTGTTTCCTCAAATATTATGTGGAAAATTTTCGGTAGGTCGAACGAGGCCATTGGTCACGGTAGCAAAGTAATGGGGGTATAAAATTTGTCTGCGGTAGACAAATTTCGTATTTCATGAAAAAGCTTTGACATTGTTGTAGTTTCAGTTTCAATCGTTCAATAATATAAAATTTAATATTAAAATCCTTACAAAATAAATAAACTGTTATAACTATAAATTGCATAACAAGAGCATATGAATACTTAAATATGATAAAACTGCCTCCATAATTAGTTTTTAATATTGTTCAACACTTTTGTGTTTATGTTATTTGCACTTTCATTTGACTGTAATTTTTAATATTTTTTAATTTTTAAATTTTTCCAAAATTTTCTATTCTACTATCAAAGTCTGGGTGCTTGTGAAATTTTATTCACATCGGCATTATCAAAACAACAGAATACATCAAAACTTTACTCACGAGAGTACTTTGCAATAGTTTCACACACATCCAAAGTGAAAAAAGTTAAAATAAAAACAGATTTTTATTTTTATTTTTCAGTAATGGTAGTTTATAAGTAGATCTAATAACAGTAACTAATATGGAGACAAATACATAGAAAGTTCCTAATCAAATTGCACTTAACTAAGCTATATAATTGTATCATGATTATATCAGTATTAACGAAGTTTTAAAATTTTATTTAACCCTCATTATTAAATAAAATGTTTTTATGTTTGTAAGAACAGAGCAGATAAAAAAGCTAATGAACTATCCTAACAACACAGCTTGACACCTTTTGTGATTAAACTATTTATTTTATTGCAATTTATGTTGTGAACCAAATATCATGATCTATGAACAAACAAATAAATATATAAATGAGTATATATATATATATATATATATATATATATATATATATATATATATATATATACTTTAAGCAAGTGCTTAACTTATAGCAACAGCAAAGTATAGAAGTTTTTTATCAATGATATACATATTCAAGGATAAGACAAATATATAATAAAAAATATAAGTTATACTGTTTTAAATTAAGCAGAATGGTATAATATATGGAAAATAGAAATCAAGATTTGGGAGCTATTTATTCCTGTATGTTATTTGTTCAATGGCTGACTGTTTTATAGAACAACCAATACTTTGAAATTATATAAATTTAACACACATTTTTAATTAGACTATTCGAAACCAAAGAAAAATTTATTTTCTAGTTATTGGTAAATTTTAAAATAAAACAGTACAACTTAATTTTTTTAAATTATATATTTACTTTTTAACTTTTTGGTCTGATGTACATAGTTTCTCAAATGAAGAAACATTTAAAATTTAACTCACCCTAATAAAAATACCGCCACTTCAATGAAAAGAAGAGCCAACTCATTGATTGTACTGTAAAGTTAGAATTTGAGCATCATAATAAAAATTAGTTTCTAAAATAGTAGAAATCTCAATGAAAATGTGGGCAACCCCAATGACACTAATATACACATTGTATTGTTATGGGTTAAGACTGAGTTGGCAGATTTTAATTTTCAACCACATTTTCGATTTGACTTCCCTAATGAAAATACTGGTAACCCTAATGAAAATATGAGCTATCCTATACCAATGATACCAAAATATTGTATTGTTAAGAGTAAAGTTGAAATTTGGGCCATCCTAATATATATATATATATATATATATATATATATATATACATATATATATATATATATATATATATATATATATATGAATAAATATATATATATATATATATATATATATATATATATATATATATATACATATATATATATATATATATATATATATATATAAATAAATAAATATATATATATATATATATATATATATATAAGATTTTTTTCCTTTTTAAATAAAGGAAAAGAAATTTTAAGATGCCTAGGAAAGATTTCTTTCACTACCTTCTTTATAAAGCCCCAGAAACAGTACAAACAAATGTTTTTAAATTAAATCTCAAATAGAATTTTTTACATATGTACATATGTATATGTAATTGTATAAGTAAACAAAAAAGTTATTTCAGTGATAATCAAAACAAGTAAAACTCAGTACCAAATCCTAAACCACCTTAGATGTTTACGTTTTTTGTAAGAAATTACTATTTCTTATATGTCCCACATTCATGAAGAAAATAATCACACGGTAACACGGGTATTAAAACAAAAACGTGTTAACATCAGATTGATACAGTTCTCGGATTCTATTTCACAATAAAATTTTTGTAAATAGGAACTGTTATCACATTCAACTAAGCCACCTAAAAAGTGGTGACAAACACAATATACACATGAGCACTGATGATGAAAGTGTTGCGACTTTCGAAAACAGCTATTCTGCTCTGCTGTGTAAGTTGAATGAAACTGATTTTGACTTTTCTTTGTGCCTTGGAATATTTACCATCATGTCTTTATGAGATTTAAAATAAGTTCTAACAATTAGCCTATGAATCTGAATTCGATATAATATGAAATATTTAGTCCATGCACTGTAGCGTGCATTACGAAATATAACGTTATTCTTATATTGTGAGCAGAATGTTCACTCAATTGGTATAATTGGAATTTCAGTTAGCTTAAAGTTAAATCATGGCTAATAAAAAGTAGTCACTACTATTTGAATTTTATTATACTTCAAATTTTAATTATTACGCTAAGCAACAAGAAAATTTTTCATATATCTCAGCAAAGGAAGTACACTAAATTGATACTAAATGTTATGAGATCCGACAAACACACATAAAATTATATATTAAGCTTAAATATGATCTGTTTTTTGCCAGTATCACACGATTTTTTTAATCTCCCAAAGGGTTCACCAAAAAAATTTTTTACCTTCTAATTAGCCACTTTATAATTCTCTTGTATGTATATTTGTTTTGATTATATTTTATTAAAGAAGTGAATTGAAGTTTGAAGTTGAGTACAATTACAACTTTATGCTGGGCTATTGAGTAATAAATGTATAAACTTTTTTGCATAACCTTGATCATGATTATAATATGGAAGACAAAAGGACATGGATGCAAGTGGAAGATAATAATGTAACAGGTCTTATTTATTAGTTGCGCGCCATAATAAGATATCATACAGTTTAAGGCTGGGATACAGGCACATGCAAACTTACACGTTGAAACATAAGCTTTTAAAACCGTGTAAATGGTTTGGATTTTGCTTGGTTGTTACTTCTTTTTCAGGTTTCATCTTGAAAGATGTACCTTAATATGTGCTTATAGTGAATAATAACTTTTTTATTTCATTTAACAAAAGATTCCAACTTATATTTAGGTCATGCAACATTTTATAATTTTGCAACTGGGCAACAACATCAAAAAACTAAAAGTCTACTCACGTGTTCGACTAAAAGTCCGGATGTCTCCACGTTTTGAAGTATTTTAAGTTTCAAAAAACCCGCTAAGCCACCTACAGCAATTATCTTAAAATAACAACGGCAACCAAAAAACTTGCTCACTCCACCTGTCTGTATACGAATGTATGTATGTATAAAAGCCAATCCATGTATAGCATTTTGACTTGTTATTTTGTGTCAGTGGTGTTGTTGCTCTTTGTTATTGCTACTTGTTGCAAGGTCATTTTAACCATTTCATTTCAGAATATCCGATATCATCGATTAAAATCAATAAATGTTTTTCTTTATATTATTTCGCATTGGAGGTAATTTTTCGTGTTGCTCTTCGTGGGTCTGTATTATAAAACAAAGCTCTCATTTGATAGTATGAATCTAAAACAGTGATTTTGAATACCAATAATTAATATTAAAATAATCTAAAAACTCAAACAAATCTTTAATTTATAACCAAAACAATTTTTAAAATTTAATTATGTTTAGTCCCATTATTGGAACTTCACATTAGTTTTTAATTAAAGATTTAATAGTAAATGTAAAAAATTTGTCTTTATTACAAAGCTTTCTTGACCTACCAGCAGGTAGGATGAACCTGCTTCCAACATTTCATTCTCTCTAAATTTAAGTAAAATTGCAATAAAGAAGATTTTATGCGTCCAACAAAATGCTATTTTTACCTAAAATAACGTTGTAATAACGGCTCTGTTATTTATAAGATAAACCGATAACTTATATAAAAATATTAATTAATGTTTTTTCACATAATGAACATACATACATATATAAATAATATGCAGCTTAATGCAATAATTAATGGACTTTCTCAATATTACCGAATTTTCACTTGCCTTTCTTTTATTGAACACTTTGAATAGTTAAGAGATTGTTGTTGAACGTGTTATTCTGTGGGCGCGCTATTGATTTCGTCACGCTGTCTGTTGTCCATACGTTATCGTCCCTGTTTTAATAACCTCAGATAATTTCTAAAATTTTCGGCAAATTTGGCCATATCTTATGGCAACGAAATTGACCAATGGCAATACTAATGAACCCCTTATTCGGTAAAGGACAGAAAGGTATGGTTTTGCGTATATCTATATTACAAACTGTTTGTCATATACTGGTGTTACCTCGTTAACGACAGATTATTGTGGTAATTATTGATGTGGTCAATATAGTTTTTTTAGATTGTGTGCCTCCATTCTACTGGGCGGTTTTTGATAGGTGAGCCAAAATATACGCGTATTTCGTGAATCGATCTGGTAGGTCTATCTTTGAAAATGAAAATAATAACATTTAATGAACACTCTTGTTTTTGACGTTTGGTAAATATAAAAAACATTTGCAGACGGATCATTTTTAAAAGTTATCTATAAGTTTAAAAAATATTTCAATGGCCAAGTTGGAAACTTCTGTAGTGAGGAAACCGAAAGGGAAAAAAAGAAAACATGCCAATGCTCAAGCGGAAGATGAAGTAGCAAATAAAAGTGTGATTGTAGAAGCCAAGGTAGAAGATGAACCAATGCAAATATCTGCTGAAAGTGAAAAAAGTATGAAACGTTGCTTGATATTAATGAAAATAATTCTAGACCAGTCTTATGTTTTTCAGTAGTGAGTACAAAAAAATCTAAGAAAAGAAAGAACAAAGAAAAAGGAGAAATATTGGAGAAACGTAGCAAATGTGAGCGAAATAATGCAGATATGGAACCAGCAAACGAAGACCACGAGGTAGAAGGCGATTTTCATGAACCTACATTGGAGGAGTTAAAAGAAAGTGAAAAGCCTGAAAATAATATGGCTGTAGTAACAGGCCGCCAAAAGAAGAAACAAAAACATCAAAAGTTATTAGGTGTTCAAAAGGAACATTCTGCTGAAAAAGAAAAACATCGCAATGCTGAATATTTAAATAAATGGAAGAATGCTCGTGACGACTGGAAATTTGAAAAACTACGTCAGATATCTATACAACAGACTATGTTCGAGAAAGACAAACTAGATGCAAATATATGGCCTATTGCTTTGGAATATCTGGCCGCCAGCAAGGGCTCAGCTAGAGAAAAAATTGTTAAATTGGCTAATGACACTATAGATGAAGTAGACAAACTTTGCGAACAGCAGCATACTGAAGAGGAAAAGCAATCTATTGTTAACTCTGTAAAATACCAAAGGGCAAGAGATTTACTACAAATATTTGACTAGATTATTATATGTTCAATACTATATACACTTATAGGCAGTGTGTTTTTTATATAAGAATAAAAATTATCATGTTAAGTCTTATATAACTTCTAGCAACAATTTTAATTTTTATAAATATCTGCATCCAGTTAATACCCTATTTAAAGCTGCATAAAAAATTATTTCATATTTTAGGGGTTTTTGAGGATTATATACTTTTTCTTATAACAAGTTACATACCTAAATTACTGGAAGACACGATCATCGTCGAAATATTCCACTAATCCTATAAATTTTGCAATGCAAAATAAATATAGTACATACTTTAAAGTTTATTACCTTCGCATATCAATATTTTCATTTAAAAAAATTAAACTATAAATTAGCAACAATTAATCAATGCTGATTTTTGAAGTTGCTACACTACTAACATCAGTATTCGTGTGAATTTTGTAATATATTTTAGGCTTAGTTTGATATTGAAAATAGGAGCTTTGTGAAAAAAAATGTTTTTCTTTATAATGCTTGGTACAAATTTCTTTCTTTATTTTTAACGACATCAAGAGCGACTTAGAAATATTTTCTTTGCTTTTTAGTTCGTTAGAAATAATTCACGTGAAAAAGTTTTCATCTTTCACAACAAAGTTTTAAAATTACGGAATCTTTTAAAGTTTACCGAAACAGGTAATTTATTTCATAAAATTTTCAAGAAATAAGATACAAATTCAAATTATTAGAATTGTCGATGTTTCTCAATAAGCGAGACAATAATAAAATATAAACTTATTCAGTATTGTTGGCAAAAAATGCAATGTTTTACTTTTATTTACAAGTCTACATATGCTAATAATTTATCTACATGGTCAACTCGCCTTTTTAATAACTCTAATTCGTCTTCGTTCAGCTTCAATGTAGCTCCTTGTTCTTTAAGTAAAAAGTGTTGCAGGAATAGTCTCAAACTTTGTTTGAATTGTCGAAGTTTTGAATTTTTCGCAAGCCTTTCAAAAGCTTGGTATAAATTCTGCTCATCAGGTGATAACAACAATCGTTTGCAAATTTCTTTCATCAAAGCAAATGACTGTTTATCTAGCTGCATAAAATCCACTATTTTCAATACAGACAATTGCAAACCATTATTAATTATAAGATGCTGCATAAATCGTGCTAAGTTACGAACTTGTATTTTATTAAGAGAATCAATTTCATTTATGCGATCCCAACATGCAAACTGAAAGGCCAATTGGTATTTGCGGTTATAGTTGCAAAATTTTAAGGCCAAGTGACCATAATAAGGATTTGATGTTTTTTCATTTAGACAACAGTGTATGGCGACATAAGCAATCGAACGTTGGTCTTTAACAGCTAAATGCAAAATTTTTTCAAAAGCATCAATGTAGTCCGCAGCACTCATTATGATACAGAATATATTGCGTCTTTCGTCGGTATTCATTTTTTGTTGCTTGGCTAGTTTAAGTAATTGTTCGGAGAATTTTTGTGTTCTAGACGAATTTTCATCCGTTAACACATTTTTTTGAGCCGCTGCCATTTCATTAATGTTTCCCGTCCATGCGGATCCCACGACCCACCACTTACCAACAGTATCGGCGCGCAGCAAATCTTCCATAGTTATATTAAGTGTTATAACGTATTTATCATTTTTTAACATAGCCTTTAATTTTTTTCTTAAATTTTCATGAAGGAAGGGATCAAATCTGGGAATTTTATTTATGTTGTTGTTTTTCACTGCATTGAGTATGTCCACCATAAATTTGAGTCTTAAATTGTCTTTTAGTTCTAATGGAGATGCGGCAATTTTTGTTTGTAAACTTAACATCATATGTTTAAAGGCCAAAGGATCGTCCTTCCGTAATTTGAATCCCACTGATTGAAAAATTAGTAATAAACATTCAATTGTTTTTTCATCTAATTGGAGAGTTAATCGATCTATTATTTCCAGCAATAGTTTATGTTCAAATATTTTAAAGATATACATGTAGCTAAGAACTAGAACTACGTTATTTAAGCGTTTATCATCCTGCTGCAATTGCGACAAGTTCTTTAGTAAGCCATTGAATAGGTCAACAAACATTTGTAGAAAATGAGCTCCTATTTCGCTGCCAATGTGAGCATGCAAATATGCTAATAATACCATATGTTCTTGTACCATACGCTCATTTGCTACAACTTTGCCTATTAACGCTTCTTGCAACAATTTGTTTAGAGTTTCGTTCATATTGAAACGAGAGTTTTTCATATATAACTCCTCAATACCTGCGGATATTCTATGCAGATTCGATTCCGATAGTCTATTTAGTAAGCCTTTACATTGCTTACGTAATCTATCTAACAGTTCAGATTGTTTTGAATCTACCTTTGCGGAAAGCATAGCTCGTTGATGTGGCGGTATATATTTTTGAAGACCATCATTAACACCTTCTTTGACAACATTTCCATCCTTATCACGTTTGCGACCATATATATCTTCCTTCACTGTAATATATATCTATGCATTAATATCAATAGTAAAGCAAATCTAAACTTTAATTAACTTACATTCGTCTTGAGCTCGTAGGTATTTATCGTTTCCAATATTGAGTTCTTTTTCTTTGTGTTCCAGATTTTCATCTCCCTCATCTTCAAAATCGCTTTCCCCATCAAATTCATTTTGATCCGAACACCCCAAATCGCTATCTTCTGAATCATCTGATTCTTCACCTCTACCAAAAATGGCATTAAATCTTTCTTCATCTTGTTCTTCATCACTCCAACTAGGTTTTTTGTTCAGTTGATTCTTAAAATCCTCCTTGCGTTTATCCTTTAAGGCCTGTTTTTCATTTTCTTCCTCTTCATTATCTAGACACAGCTCTAGAGCAAAATCTAAACCATCATTGAACATTTTGCGGACTAAACGATTCTTATTCTTGGTCTTGTTTAAACCTAATTTCTTTTCTAATTTAGAAATCATTTTATCTTCTTCTTCATTCTCAAGTTTTAATTGTTTTATACGACGTTTCTTTGAAAAATTTTCCAAATCCTTTTGGCGTTGCAATTCCTTCCTACGAGTTTCTTCAACATCCGGACGGGTTGGTTGTACTTGTTTCTTTTTCTTCGATGTACTTCCTATTTCTGCTAGATACTCTTTTTTCACTTTTAAGCTGTCTGGCATTATGGCATCCACTTCTTCATCGGAGAAATCAGAGTTTATTGACTCATTATTGTCCGAATTGACCTCGCCCGACAATAGCTGTTCAATAGCTATATCATCTGTATTTCCGACTACTTTAATTTTTTTAGTAATTTTATTTTTGGATTTGCTATTACAACCCTCCTGCTGTTGTATGGCCTCAGCAACTATCTTTTTGCCATCGGTTTTGCTTGAGAAAAATAAACGTTTATGTTCCTTTTTTGTTATCATTTTTTGTTTACGCAATTCTTTACGAGATAACTGCTTAACTGGAGCCTTTTTATTTGTTGACTTCTTTTTACTAGCTTTCACCATTTTATTTTCAGGTTTATTTAATGTTTAATTATGTATATTATTTTAAGAATCTGCAATATGACTTTGGTTTACTTTAATTTAGGATATAATCAAAATAAACAAAAAACAACTGCTTTCTTCAGCACGTGAAAAATTCGAAGAAGAATTTTCATGAAATGATAACAGTAGCGGAATACCAATAATTCGTTCAAGTACCAGCTGATATTTTGCTTTGCAACCTTGTGATTATATGCTATCGACTTTAGGGTTTATTTATATATTGTGCGGTAGCAGTATTTTTGTTACCAAGGCACATTTATTCAGATCATAAATCCTAATAGTGCCTTAAATTTTCTCAGAACCTAACATTCAATTTAAGAATATTAGTTAATAGCTATATATATGAGGTGTTTGGCGGCGTGATGTTCATGTGGATACACTTGATTTTCAGTGCTACCATTACTCTATAACATTTTTAGAGTCGCACACTTTTCAGTAACTGTGTTTTGGTCTTATTTTGTGGTTTTGGTATTGAAAGTTGATGTAAAAAAACCTTTTTTATTTATATGTATTTTAAAACAAACAAGTGGATATGTTAACTAGTCGTTTGTTTCCAAAATTGCGAAATACAAGAGTATTTTTACTGCCAACAGTAAGTGGTCAATTACTTAATATCAACAAAGATATTATAGTTCAATGGTAGTGCGTCTTACATAAACATTTATTTACGCGTTTAAAATAAATTGTAGATTTCCAACAAAGGATGCTTGCAAATTCCGAATTCTACTGTAATCGTTAATAAATATGGAGGTTTTATATGCCGTTACTGTTCAGCTAGTGGCGTTGCAACCACGACTTCAGGTGTGACAAGCAAATCAACTGAGGGAGAAAATGGAATATTAAAAAGGGTTTTGAAAAAAGTTGGCTTTACACCAAATTCTAAAGCGGTATATAAATCGATATGTTTTATATTATTGATAATGTAATTTTGTTTTATGTGTTTACCATAGAGGTTAAGAGTTTCTAGCCGCATATTGTATGAAAGTGTGGCCGACAAAATTAATTACTTGGTGTTTTTCAAAGATTTCAATATGCCCAACACATTTAATTCTTGGTTTTTGGTGACAGAACTACATGTTTGGATGTTGTTACTTAGATCTATGGCTGAAGGATCAGAAACAGGAGAAGATGGTCGGTTTTTGAGAAATTGCATTGTTGAAGCAATGTGGAGTGACGTTAATACCAGAGCTAAGAAATTGGGTGTAACTTGAATTGCTATTCATTGCAGATATATAATAACTTTAAAATTTTTATGATATAGAACAATAATCCCTCACGGATACGTCATCAAATCGAAGAACTTTCTGAACAATTTCAAGCTGCCTTGATTGCTTATGATGAAGGAGTTATGTCAGAGGATATAGTATTAGCTTCTGCGTTATGGCGTCGATTTTTCGAAATGAATTGTGAAGAATTCGAAAGCATTGAACGTTTAGTAAAATACGTGCGATGCCAGGTACAAATGTTGGATAATGTATCACGTCATGACTTTGTAATAAAACCAAAAATATCTTGGCAAGATCTAGATAAAATTCGTATATAATATTTAATGAAATAGAAATAATAATTTATTTTCCAAAGAATACAAATGTTTTTAGTAAAATTAATTATTCACAAAACGAACCAATAATAAAATTAAATAAACAAGTCATCTATGGTTTGTTCGCTAAGAGATCGCAATTGGCATTTACAAAGAAATGCCATTAATCGTCTTTCAATACATTGCAAAGCTTCTTCCTCAAAACCGGAGAGTAGAGTGTGCATTTTAGTGTAGTTTTCTATTGTATCGTCTGTGCCATATTCAGTGATTTGTTCAATAATTTCACCATCAACTACCTCTTCAGCTATTTCCTCTATTATGGTGTAGTCTTCTTCACCCATATAAACGTCTTGCATATCATTCGGATAATGTATCTCGTCAGATATATCTTCAGTATTAGACGCATTAGCACGCTCTTCACTTTCAATATCCTCCGATTTCCACGAAGTTTCTTGTTCCATTTTTTGCAGTTCGATTAATTTGCGTTTACTTAATTTTTCTCTTTTTGGTTTATTGGCTTGAACTGTGCACTCCAGAAACTTCATTCTTTTTAAGTAGGGCCAAGTGGAGCCCCGAATCAATCCGCTTTTAGGGCAAAGTTCTCTACAGTGCCTGAGCTCTTTTTGAAACTGACCTCGTAAGTTATTCCATCGATTCAAACAGAATTGTACTAAAATATGTATGTTTATTATATATCAGTGTTTTTAAGTATAAAAATGTCATACATACATGGAAATCCCATTTCACTCGCTATTTGCTGCCATAAATTATTTTTTGCTTTCATCATGTCATATGTGGACATTCCAGCCATTTGCCTCATATAGAGAACGGGATGCGGCTCTACCAAATCGATTAATTTAAAATCAAAAGGTCTGTTTTTCTTATGGCTGGTTTTTGTCATATTGTCATTTATTAACTATATTTTCCAGTTGTAAGTATAAAATACTCAGTTTTTTCAATTGTTTTAAACACGGACATAAAATTTCAACTTTTATATGGAATTGTTTTAGATAAGTATGTAAACAAACTGTAAAATCGTGCTGCCATACCAAATTAATATTATTGCACGTAAGTAGCTGGATTACAATAGGTCAGTTCCAGGTGTGTAAGAAAACAGTAAGGACTGTTGAGAGTTACAAGTATGATATACTCCATATGTCAAAGTGTTAGCACAACTTTGCACATAATATGATTCAAAATCGTTGTCTGGCGAGATTTAGGACTAATTTGTTCCAGTTAGGAATGTCTTGTTATGTACATGGAAGAACGTGATTATATAGGATATAAAAAAATATATATTTGTCGATAGATATTGATTAATATCTAATTAATCCTACGTGATTCATGTATAAGCAAGCATGGTGGGGTAATAAGGTGGCATCGCTATGGCAAATATAGCATATCATATGGCATCACTATGTCTCAATCTTTGTTTATTAATAGTGTGACCAGATTTTAAAATAATATAAAGCTAAATCAGGTTTGAAATAGAGCTAAAGAAGGAATTTTAAACCCAATATATAATGCAAAATTTGTTATAGCTTTGTAGTAGCAACTTTTCATTCTTTCTATATTTTTAAAGTTCAAATGGTGTTTACGTAGGTATAAAATATATAAAAAAATATATTTTTGGTGCATTTAAGAAACAAACATTGAATCAATAACAAAATAAAATTATTTATTAAGCAGCAATTCTGTTCTTCAACTAAAACTGTTACGGGAATTCGCCCAAGCACCTAGTTTCACAAGATTATAAGCCACATATACAAAATTTATAATAAACAGTTTTTTTTAAAGCAAATGAAGTTTATTATAACCTGAGTAAGATTTTAATTGCAGTACTTCTAATCACTTTGCTTGATGATCTCGAAATGACTTTCTTTTAACAGAGCGCGTTTTTAAAGCGTGCAATTTTTTACACATTTTTGACAGATTAAGATTTAATATCTATTCATGAAGACTGTTATAAGGCAGTTATATTGTCTGTAACATTATCTTCGCTATTTCTTCTACTATTTATCATGTCTTTCTGAACAAAACACTTTACGAACCTCTACCCAACAGTCCGTAACGAATTTATGCATAATATATAATTTTAATCGTTTATGTGCGTATACATGTGCATACTAGTTGTATCCTTTTATTTTAATTGATTTTAAATAAATTTTTATTTTACTCACCTCTTACGTTAACTTGAAACCTTTTCGCAGATATAATTGATTTTACTAAATGCCCGAACGGAAAACCGTTTTGTGATTTATATTTGAATCAATGGCAGTTCTCAAAAATATGTATTAATATTTATTTTTTTATCTAACCACAAATACTTTAATGATCATTTGTATTGATTCTCATTTATATTAACTCGGTTACCCTACGCACATATTCACTTAAATTATCATTCAGTTTTACGCGGCTTTTTTTCATGCATTCTTTTAAGCAACTTAATGATCATCTGATTTACTATGCTTTTTGACATACACCAATTTATATGAATACACATACTTATTTAAGAAAGAATACAACTAAAACAAGTGGCGAGTTTCCTTTATTGCTGGTGTTATTCCACAAGAATGTAATAGAAAGTGTCTCTTTAAGAGGTTGGAAATGTGAAGCTTAGCAAACAATCTAACTAAATTCTGAAACGTCGCTTTACAAAGCTGAAAAGCATCAAATGAGATGCATACACCTCGCGAGTGTCGGCTTCAATTGGTATTGTTTCACGAACTATTTATCCGAATGTAAACACATGCATGCCTTTGTATGTATGGATGTATGATTGTGTATTCATGCACATTCTTCTTCTCGAACTAAACTATTATACAATAACAACAACTACCGTTAATAACAACAAGAACAATATCAAATCTTTTGCTTTACACCCTTTTCTTATTTAATTGATGTTCTTTTTTTTTTGCAAATGACCAACAATAACACTTTTGATACGAACATTCACAACATATGCATTTTATATGCATATTATATTAATTAAATAGCATTGAAATATGTTCAACACTTTGTGTATCATTAAAACTTCAACTAAATTGTGCGGGAACTTTTACCGGACATCATTCTAAAACAACCGATTGCAACGGCTAGCGAGTGAGAACTAAATATGTATGTATCTTAGCACTTTGAACCGAAATTTTGTATTTCGGTTTCGGTAAAAGCGCTCTTAATTCGGACTGTGTATGTATGTACATACATACATATGTAAATACATGCTGTTTCCACAAGGAACTATGCATGCATGCATGTTTGCGTAAGTATGTATGTATTGAAAAATGTTAGAGGTAAGGCTATAGATATAAAACACTAACAATAATGAAAGTTTTTGGATATAGAATGTATGGATAAAACCAGTACAATCTGGATAACATGCAGAATTGCATATAAATCCTAATAAATTTTTTGAGAGCTGGAGGTTTTATCCATACATTCTACATCCAAAAACTTTAATTATTGCAAAACTTTTAACAGGGCTTTTCACAATAAGGCTTTGTAAATAAATTAAATTTATTAAACAAACTTCAACTAAATTTTACACGAACTTTTATCGGACATCCTTCTAAAACCACCGATTGCAACGGCTAGCGAGTGAGAACTAAATATGTATGCATCTTGGCACTGAAACCGAAATTTTTTGTTTCGGTTTCGGTTATAGCCCGCTTAATTCGGAAAATGCATATGTTGTATGGATTCCCACAAGAAATTATTCTTGCATATATATTTATTTAAGTATGTATGTAAAACACTAATAACAATGACAATTTTTGGATATAGAAAATCAGTATAAGCTGGATACATGCAGAACTACATCCATACTTACATATTTATAAATCTTAACACATATGTTTGATAATTATTGGAATATTGGATAGTTTCGAATGGATGCCAATTTATTGCATATTAATTTTTTTAAGAAAAACAAAAATACTTGATGGAATTTAATTGAGATAACTCCCACGTAATTTATTAAGTATAAAAACGCTTTATTTTTTGTGTGGTAAAGCATGTACATATTTGGTTTTCTATAAAGTTAATATCTATACAAATGCTCATGTAATTCTCAATTGGTTTCCAAAACCTATGCCTGCATATGATCATACTTAAGCACACATTTGAAATTTATCCAAATTAGTATACAATTCTTAAACCACCAACAACAACTTGAATTCAGTGTGACTATTTCAGCAAAAACGAGCGATGTTCAGCATACGCAAGCAAACAATCCGTACTTCAAATCAATCATTGTGTACTTGATTCGAGAAAATCCGTGCTTGCCATACTTTTGACACCGCTGGGAATTGATTGGATTAATTTGTATTTTCATTGAAAACTCATGTATTGACATTCTTATTACGTTAAGATATATTTGTTCCGGTTTCTTCTTTAAGAATTTCAGACTTTCAAAATAAAAAATGTTAATATGATACTTGCGTATTATTAGGTTTGTTCGTATACTTACTTACGGGTCTCATTTTGATAGAAAAAAGTTGTATCTTTTTATTTTTATGGTTTTTATTGTTTTTTTTTTTGTTGCTGTGTTCATAAATTTTCATTATCTTTTCTGTTGCTTGTTTGTTTTTTATGTTTCTTGTAATTTTTCACAGTTCACAACCTTACAAATGGAAAGAACGAAATATAAGTTTTTGTTTTCTTCAAAACATGTTGTTTTTGTTATTGTTGATGTTTTAACCAATATTAATGTATTGCTAAATTATCATGTTAGTTTGTCTGGGTTCATTTTTATACTGAATGAAGTTAACACTTTCTTTGCGAAATAAAAAATAATTATCGTTTTGAATAAATTCAAACAGGACTGTGATTGTTCTGGTTCAAGTATTTACTTTTTTGTTAAGTTTGTTTTACTCTTAAGAAACTAAATTAAAGTTTCAATTATATATATAATTTGAATTTTTTTTAGCTGTTATTAAATTTGTATGTATATTTTTTATTTGGTTTTATTTTCTTTTGCAAGGAAGATATAATTTGATCTTGTTATTTATTTTTTATGTGCTAAAATAATATATATTTTGTTTTCAATATTTTTAAATATGTATGTATGTATATTTGATTATTTATTTTCATTGTTTATAGAGTTGTGAACTCAATTAATTTTTAAACATATGGAAATTTCATATTTATTTTTTTATATTTTGGCACATATTACACATTTTATTTATTTTTTACTTATTCTTTAATTAATTTCCTTTTATAAACTACATTGATACGTATTTTATGGAGGAAAAAAAAATATTCAATTTAAATAAATCTTTAAGGATTTGTAAAGAAATAATAAAACGTTTATACTGTGAATGTATAGTCGAATTTAGTAGTTGCATATTTGGGCTCAAATATGTTTCTCACTATTCCCTTTTTGTGTATTTCAGTTTTACAAAATACTTGTTTTGATTTAGCTTTTTATTAAAAAATGAAAAAGGATTATATCAATTTGTAAAATTTTTTAAAGTAATTTTTATTTTATATATGGACATTTCTGAATATTCTTTTTGTTGCATATATTTTAACGGTGGATTTATTATTTTTAGTTTTACAATTATCTATATACGTAATTTTTTTCTTGTAAAAGCATTTCAGCAAAGTTGAATAAAATTATTTTTATGGTTAAAACTGGAAATATACGCATGGAGTCACACACATTCATATAATAAATTATTTTCATCTACTGCGATTTGAAATAAAAGGTTGTAACTCCACACTATGCGAGTACAGTGTATGTACTTACATGCGTATTGAAAATAGGCTCGACTATTTAGACAAAAGTTATGATCAAAGTTTTGATGTTTCAAAATTAAAGTGAGAAAAATTTTAGCTATAAATAGTATCGTGAGATGATACCGCTCGTTGAAAATGCAAACGGACTAGGATATTTTTTTTGAACGGCAGTTAATTTTCTAGACTGCATTTTTAATGAATTTATATTAATTTGCAAACGATTTCCAAGCTTTTTCCACCAAACTAGTAGAGTTTTACTGCACGTAGGCCATTCAGAAATGCACCACTGCGAGGCATCTAATGCAAATGCGTCATTCTTTGGCTCTTTTCTGAAAATTCTACAACATAAATATTTCTAGCTTGAAATGCTTTATATGGTTGAATAGATGGTGTTCTTAAAACACTGCACCAGTGCTGCAAAACGAGCCGAAATTTGCGTTGCAGATCGTAAGAAGTGAGCGAACTCATGCTTCTCTAACATACAACAACATGGCGACACTGGTACCACGTTTCAAGGCCCTCTATCAATTTCGGTCAATTTCGGTCAATTCGAATATCGCGCATGGTGTTCGCAGCATTTAGAGTTTCAACTAAAACCCTACGAGCTTTTTAGAAGGCGAAAACAAACTATAAACCTAAAATAAGAAATTGTTTATTTAAAATTATCTGCCATGTGAGAAATTTATGGAAAACGAAGAGCGTTGTGGGATTTGTTGAGAGTTGCTGTTGCAACACAAGCTGAGTTGCAATCGACAACCGACCACTTAAACAAAGAATTAGAAAATGAAATATACAATAATATTTAAGTTTTTTTATTACACACATTTTATAAGAGAAATCATAGAAGAGATAAGGTTAAACAACAAGTCTACATGATAAAAAAAAAGTTTCTTTACGAAAAAACTTGTGATTAAAAATAAAATTTAAGAACTATACTTTTTTCAATGACTTTTGTAATATATATATATATATATATATATATATATATATATATATATATATGTATAATCAATAATGTTTATTAATTATAGATACTTTATTGTTTTTTATAGGTTTTAATATAAAATGTTTATTTGTTTTCGTTTTACTTTAATTGATAAAAGCTACAATTAATTTGGCAATTGATGGGTTTGATTTGTTTGTTTTCATTTATCATCTTTAAACTTGTCTTATGCTTGATTTTTTTTGCTGACATTTTTCTTAAAAAAATTTTAAATCTACTTGAGTGTTTAAAAACTAAATTTATATACTATATGTATATTTTTCAATTTGTTTGTTTTTTCTTTTTTAATTTGCTTTAAACAATAAACTTTTTAATGTAAAACTATATATAAAAAAATAATAAGGAAATATTTGAAAATTATAGTGGTAATTAAATATTATTTTAGTTCTTTATTATTACAATTAAAAATAAACTTTGGCTTAACGTTTGTTATTAAATTTTTAAATTATAAAAGAATACTTTATATTTTTTAATTAAATTCGAAATAAAATATTTCTTTATTTGTGTGTTTGTTGTTGTGTCTGAGTATTTTTCCATATAATTTTCATTTTGATTTTAAAATAATTTCTTTGTTGTTGTTTTTTTGAATTATATATATATATTTTTTTTTTAAATTTTTAACAGGAAGAAGAGGACGTTTTGAGATTTAAGACTAAATTTACAAATGTGAGCATTTAATTGATTTTTGTTTTATATTTTAATTCTTTTTTTTTTCTCCTTATCATTATTATTTTAAACAATTTGAGCAATATTTAGAGAGAAGATATACAAAAAAGTAAACTGAAAAAGAGTCGTTTGAACAATCGATAAATTTTCGAACTTTCATTCTTTCTTCACTGCTATAACGGAGACAACAATTGTTTCAATATATTTCATAAGTAATCAAAAAGAATTTAACAATTTGTGAATATATTCATTGCATTTTCAGAACTATTCAAGTAAACGGTGTTGGCAACTTCTTTTGGATAGCGTTTCAATAACAGAAGCAGACTTCCAGATATACAAAAACTAAATTCTGTAATGATTTTGTTCAAGCGGTTTGACTAATCATTTTGCCAAGTAATCCCACATTTATTTCAAACCTTTATGGTTTTAATTACAGTTCTACAAAATACAATAGTAAAAGTGCTAAAGCAAAACATTTGCACAAATTTCATAAATCGTGATGATTCAATTTTGATACCAATTTTTGTTAGTTTGTAAATTAATGGCAGTTTGGATATGTACATTTGAAAGGCTATCGCACTTTACCGGTATAATAAAATCCGTCAAAAAGATGCTGAAAAACTGAAATCAATTTATGAAGCATTTATTGTATTCCTTTAATGAACTGCCCAAACTTTCTAAGAGCTTTTGGACAACATTGTTCGCACCAGGCGCGGATACTAGAGGAGAAAGAAAGATATACACCCCTCCTTAAAAATAAAACCTAACAAAATTACTTGAACAAACTGCAATTACATTTGGGGAATTCACACTGTAGTCATAGAGTCATAAGTCATAAAACAATAGCACGAAATATATGACTAGTGTGAACAACCCGTCATAACTTGGTCTGCTAAATAAATTTGTATATATAAACTCTAACAGCTGCTGCCTTGTTAAGAACTGATTAAATTTTTTTTTGCGGCGTTATACAGATAAACGTTCAGTGGCTGCCAGCTACGTAAGTTAAACGAGAAATATTTTTCACTTTTTTATATTTGGTTTTTGCAATTTAGTGCTCTTTTGATATTTTTTATATTATGAAAATGTGATTTAATGTACAGACATATAGATATTAATAATTTTTTAGCCGTTTTGTAGTCGTGAGTCATATATAAATAACGGCGGCAAACATATACTATCGCCGTCTCACCTAAAGATTTTCTGAAGTTCGACTCGGATCTCTAGAGCATTTTATGACAACACAAAAACACACCTGAAAGAGTGCTATTATTTTATGACTTTTTTACATGCAGCAAAACAACTTTTTTAAATTGGTCTAAAATTTTGTGATTTTATGACAATATGACTTAATAGCACGAAGTGTGAATACCCCAATTGTTTTGTTTTATTCAAAATTCTACGAATATTTTATGAAAGAACAACTTTTTTGCATGATTTAAAATGTTGTTGCAATAATTTTCTAATTTCACAATAAGTTTTAATTTCACTATTTTAAATTTCTTAATATTGATAACCAGAATTTTTTGAAAATTCTTAATGATGTTTGCATAAGAAACTGTGTAAGAATATCTCGCTCTTTTTCTGTATCATCAAGTAAGACGACCTTTTTATAATATGGCAATTTTGTTCAGGACTAGTTAAGTGAGTGGAGAAGTTTTGGATTACTTGGCCTATAAATTCAGTCACCTTCATATTGAGAAGTTCATAATATATATTGAAGTGGCAACGAGCGCTTCCTGCAGCCGCTGCCTCATCCAAGTTAATTATTTCGAAAACTTTTATGTTGCTCAAAGGATTTCGCAGTGTTGATATTTAACGATTATTCAAAATTTGTGCTTTTTATTTACACTTTTTGTGTGTGGCGTGTTTCATATTTGAGCTTTATAGCACTTTATAGTTTTTTAGTTCTTTTATAAATTCAGCAATTCTTTTAATTCTCACAAAAATAACCAGCTCCAACTTCTATTTTTGTTAGAAGTTGAATTCTATTGAAGTTTTTAATTAATTTAACTCAGTATGTTGGTAAGATTTACATAAATAGATTTTTTTTTGCAGTTGTCATAAAAAGTGTTATATTTGTCATTCAAAAAGTGCTAGATTTATTAACATCACTGTTTTGGTTTTTTTTGTCGTTTTTTAAGCATTATTTCTTTATAGTTTTTAATATAATTTTATATATATATTGTATATACATCTAAACAATTGCACATTTAAACACGCAATACATTCATACAATTAAAGAAAACATATTAAATGAAGAAAAAAGTATATTTAACACACTTAGAGAAATATTTCTGTTGTTGCTGTTTCATTTAGTTAAAGAGAATTTGTTATTTCTTTAAAGATATATATATATTTTTTATCATATTATTTTTATGGCTTTTCTTTATAAATCTAAAATATTTTTGTTTGAGCATTTTTTTTAAATTTATATTATAATAATCGTATTTCTTTTTTTGTTTGTTTGTTTGTTTGTTTTTAAAGTAGCTGTCTTAAAAAATAAATTTTTCTTTTCTTTATATTTTGAACACCCTCAAACATTCATTTTTTTTTTTGCAATGCATTTTTGTTCTTTAGAGTGAGGGAAAACTTTCTTGTTAAAATAGTAAATTGCTTCTTCAATAAATTCTTTGGAAAAATATTTTATTTATACACAAATCAAAAGTTTTTAGTCATAGTTATTTATAAAGAATTCAAATAGCTTTTTAAGTTTGGTTTTATATTTATTTAATTTATTTTATTGTATATATCAAGGATATGTCTACGTTTTTTCACTAATTTCTCTTTAAATATTTTTAATAATTTTAAAACTATTTTTTTTACTGTATATTCATAAATATAATTTGCTTTGCTTTAAACAATTTAGCTGCCAATATGGAAAAAAAATTATATTTAATATAAAAAAAGAATTGTTTTGAAAACAGGAACATAAATTGTTAAGAAAAACGATAATGTATGAGAATTATTAATTACACTTAAAAAAAAAAGAGTTCAATGGTATTATCATTTCATTAACACTAAAAAACAGTTTCATTCAACCATTTATTCACTGCGATTATATTCTAGTACCTCTAGAATTATCAAGAAAGAATTGATAACAAAATGGGCACACTTTACTAAAAGAAATTTTACTTGAAACCCGAAACCGTATAAGTAAATTAAAATTTTGTATATTAAATGAATTTATTCATTAACAGTTTATATGATTTACTTGCGACCAGAATTTCTATAAAACTATTGAAAAATTATTGAAAAAAAGTTCAAAGAGATTTCAAAGAATCTCAAACTGATTAAGCAAAGTTTTTATACAACTACAATTTGATTTAAAATATATAATTAAGATACAGGAAATGGAAAATATGAAAAGGAAAATTGTTATAAAGCTGCATAGAAAGTAATGGAAATTGAAATTTTTTTATAAGCTTTTCGCTTTAATCAACGAAATGTTATAGTATTATAAAAAAGAACTTTCAAAGTAACCTCATTGTTTTTGAAACAGAATCAAAACTTTGAAAACGCCATCTTGTGCTTGGCTATTCTTCCCTATTTACCAAACATCGATATTGTGTTTTAGTGTCAAAGTTTGTCTTCTTCGATATTGGAATTTGTGAAAAGTAAAACTTTCAATTTGAAAGGGTTGAAAGAATAATTTACTTCACAATGTTTTTTTTTCCATTTTTTTTTCGAAAACAATTTCAACACAGCCAATTTTCAACCGATTCTGGATTTCAGCAATCAAAATTAGAAATATTTTAAAGAAAAAAATCTTACTTTGTATAAATTTGAAAGAAGGTTTTGCTAAAGAAAAATATATAAGTAAATGAGTTGAGTTCAACGAAACAAATATCTGTTCTATATAAATCCAATATATATATATATATATATATATATATATATATATATATATATATTCAAAACAGTTTTATTTCAAATTGTGTCGCCTGATAATTACAAATTCGATAAATGGTTTTATTTGTTTTCCTTGGTCTGGTAATTTTAGTGTTAACTCAAAGTAAACATTTTCATAGAATCCTTGTTTTTAATCAACAATTAAACAAACAGTTTTAAGGATATTTAAAAATGTGCTACTCTTCGCAATAATTGAACAGAGAACAAAAATGTTGAAACATTTTTTTTATTGCAATAATGAAATTTTTAAAATTATTTTATTAATAAATTTATGAGTATTTTTGTTGCAAAAATATGAGTAAATAAATGAACAACTTAAAAGAAACTTACAAGAGATAAAGATAATAATAAAAATTAACATATAATAATGAGTATTTTGTAAATAGTTGCCAAATGAAACGAAATCAATTCGTTTTTGCAAAATATATATATAAATTAAAATAAACTGCTGCCGGTTTTAAACAAAAATGCGTTTATAATGAAAAGAAAAATTTATGTATTTGTTTTTAAATTAGCGCGTGTTTTAAGTTGTTATCAGAGAATTGAAATGCTTCAAGAACTATATATATATATTTTTTTCAAATTAAATTCTAAACCATCTCCGTGTATGATTTTATTTTCAAATAACTTTTTGTTACCCAAGATGTACGTGTTTTTATAAGTGTCTTGAATTTGATTTACAAGTGTTTGTGTTGTGTACATTTATTTATTTTCGTCTATTAATTTTCAACAGCGCTAATTCTTTGTAAAAAATTGCAGTTATTATTTAATCTCTTATCCATTAAGTTTTCGTTAAAACGAACATTTTTGTTTTTGTTATCAATGACTCTTTTAAAGGTAACGAAAATAGGAAGTAAAAAGATTCCACTACGGTTTCATTTAATTTAAGAGAAGCTCTAGAAATTTTGGTTTACATTTTCTTTTTAATAAAAATTGTGTTTTTTTTTTTAAGAATTAAGGATTGTTTTGGTTGCTTTGGATTTAAAATTAGTTCTAGAAATTTATATTTTTTACACAATTTGTGTATTGCATTTTCCTTAATAGTTCTGATTTCTTTTCGGTTTCTTTTGTTTTAATTTTGCTGGACGACATTGAATTTGAACAAAACTACTCGTATTTAAACCATGTGTTTTGTAATTTAAATAAATAATTTAACTTTTCATTAAATAAATGTTACTAACATTTCAGGAGACAACGCCCTTTGAGCGTGTGTTTTTTTTTTATATATATGTAGTGTGTGTGTATATATAATTTATTTTTTTTTTATAAAAATGTCCTATTTTCATTTTTTGCAATGAGTATTTTTAATTGTATCTTTGAAATTGTTTTTATTTTGAGCATTATTTTTATATGTTTGTTGTTTGTTTTGCAACCGATGGTGTGTAGATGACGAGTATTGAAAACTAATTGAGTTAATTTTCCAAAAAAGTGCGATGAGTACTTTAAACAAAAATATGTTAATTTTCAGCGATGGTTTGTTGTTGAAAATTAATATGGCGTAAAACGGTTGAATCCTCCACGATACATGGTTGCCTAAGTAAAAGATATTATAGTTTTAATTGAATCATCATTTCGCATTTCACTCGAAGTTAGTAGTAGAATAAATTCTCAAGATGAGAATGATTAGTCAAGGCCCAGGCCCAGGCCCATTCATTTACAAATTACTTTCTTGTAAGAATTTGTGTTAAATACCAGCAAAATGGATCAGTACTGATTACGGGTCTGCTACGACATCTTTTCAGCGCGTTACTTGTTCCATTTTAAGTATTTTAAGATTTTGTATCGAACTTCAATTTATTTCTATATTGAGTTCAATTGGGATGGGTTCGAAAAGTGTGTGTTTTTTTTTAAATCGGACAGACATGATTTTTTATATTCAAAAATCACAAAAAGTCTTTTTGCATTCCGTTGGAATGTTAACTATTTAATTAAAACGTTATTGGAGATACAAGTGATGTACATGCGTTTTTCAAAGATTTGAAAGATTTTTATTTTCTATCTTAATATTATTTGGAATAATAAAAATGTTTATCGACTTACCCCATATCCGGGTACCGGTCCAATACCATGTCCTAAATAAGGATCTGCATATTCTCGGGCATAGCTATGGCATTAACAAAAATTAAAGAAAAGTAATTCAATTATATAAAAACATCTTCTAGGTTTCTTGTTAATATTGACTTCTTTTAGTATTTCAAAATGGCTTGATTTAATGGAGAATTTTGTTTCACAATTAGTTGCATTCGTTAGGAGTTAATTTCGTAATTAGTTGATTAGTTTTTGTTTCTGTTTTTTTTTGTTTGTTTCATATTAATTCGGTTAGTTAAAGTTATTTAATTTCGTTAGGCTTTTGCAAAAGTTTTCAAGTAGAATTTTAAGATTTTCAGTTTTTCTTATTTCGTTTTTTCTAAAAATAAAAGAGTTTGAATAAAATAAAAATTAACAAGAAGAAAATAAAGTAAACAAAGTAAAAGTAAATAACAAATTGCAGAGTAATACAAATTTTTAAGCTAAGAGATAAACTTAACCAATTAAAATTATAAAAGTATAAGAGTTATAAAAAAATAAACCGCTTGAAAATATTTTGTAAGAAAGTTTTGTAAATAATTGTGGCCTTTTTCATAAAAAAATATTGTTTCTTTATGAACTGTTTATTTAACAAGTTTTATACAGAATTTTATCATTTTAACAGTTAATAAAATTGTTTATAAATAATAAAATTTTAAATTTCTATGTGAAAAAATTTGTTCGATTTATGGAAATTAGCATTTCATTAAATTCTGTTTTATTGTGTTGCTCCTCCTTGAGCGTTTTGACAGCTTCTCAAAAACTTTTTTGCTCCAATACATTCTCAATGAATTTTAAAACTTTCATTTTTATGTTGAAATAAGAAAAATTTTAGCAGCTTAAAAGACTAATAATTTGGCATCAGCATTCCTTGATCTACTTGAACAAGTTTTTAGTAAATTTAATTAATTGCTCATTGGTAAGTTTTGTTAGTAAAGCCATTTCACAGATTCGTTTCTTTTCAATGTCACTCCAACTTACCCCGCAACGGTGGCATAACCAGCCAAAGCTGGTTGAGCTGCTGCAGCAGCCGCAGCACCATAAGCTGCTCTAGCTGCTACAGCAGTATATGTTGTTGCTGCCGTAGCATAAGCTTGTTGAGCCTGAGACAAGGGTGTCTTTAACAGAGGACCAGTAGCCTATAAATTCGTTGAACAAAGAGGTAAGAAAAAATAAAACAATTGCAAAAGAAATTAACAAACTTGCAAGTTTATTTGGCTGCTGCTGTACAACCAAAGAAAGTTAAATATATAGAAACAGAATATTTTCAAAAAGGTGTGATTTAATAATAAATAAATTTTTTCTTTAGATATTTAAAAAAATTTAATTTAAAGTATTAGTGTGTGATTCAATCAAACAGGTCATAAACAACTGAGAAAACATTTTGTGCAAGAACTGACACATGTCAATTACAAACACTCTACAAACAAAATAAATGTTTCATTTCAGAATTGAAAGGAAAAAATTTATACCAAAAAAGAAAGCAGAACGTTATTGTAACTGACAACGACAGTTAACTAATTGCAACATTTGATTTTCAAAACTTGGGGTGCATTTAACTAGTACGAGTACAAGATAATTTTAAATAATTTTAATTTTCTTTGCCGCAAATCAATCAATCAATCAATCAATCAATCGTTATAAACAGACATATAAATACGTTAATATTAAGTAGGTGCGATTTTGTTTATAAATTATTAAATTCATGATTATATTTGCAGATGATGCGCTTTATATTAATAATTACAATTAAATAAATAAAAGAGCACAGAATTCAAACCAAAACCTTTGCACCAGATCGTTGGCGCAATATAAATAATTTTATATTTTTGTTTTTTTTTTTAGATATGAGAACAAAATAAAATGCGATTTAAAATGATAAGGAGCAACGTAAATTACAAAGAATGTTAAATGGCTGTTTCACTTCAAAAATTATTAAAGAACTTGTCCTCAATACAAATTACTCTTGTTGTGTTGAATATTAAAGATCGATTTCGAAGGACTACGAACATTCTATATGATCTCATAACTTCTTTGAAAAGAAGATATAATTCTTCATCTCGAAAACGATAAACACGCTGGAATAGCAGACCAACAAATTTCGTAAGTCATTTTATACAATTAAACATTTTACATAAATTTCTAAGCTTGAGTAATCATCGCAAATTAAGGACGCTTTTGTGAACCGATTTATATTTGGGATAAATTGAAATCTCCTCATCATTTTAATGCACATTTTAGTGTAAAAGGTCTTACTGTAGAAAAGAACACAATTTACCAGATATTAAACAAAGTTCATGCTAAAATATAGAGATATTTTCAAAACTATGAAGTATTTTTTCTTGCTTTAGCTGAAATATAATTTGATACATAATTAAATGGTAATTTAATATTAAATAATGTAAACTAAAATTCCAACACACAGCAACACCTGTAAAAATTGATTTCAAATAAACAACAAAAATCATCATGCGTAGCCCTGACAGTTGTTAGTAGCTCTAGTTAATAATACTATTTATTTGCTATCAAAGTTATATAAAATGAAAAAGTTTTTCAAGGGATGGTGTAAATAAAAATGTAAACGTACATAGACAAATAAGGACAACAACAATAACATCAACAACATTAACACTATTATAATAATATTATTTGTATAAAACTAAATGATTACGAGAAACATAAATTCATGTAAATTTATATTTTTACCAAAACATTCTGTGGTACCGGTATGCGGTTGATCGTATGTGGGGTACTGTTTAGCGTTGTCACAGTGCGGCGCTGTAAGTTTTTAAGTAAATTTCGTTTCTTATTTTTCGGTTTTTCTTAATTTTTTTATTTTTTTATTAATCAAATCTATGCAGTTTTCTTGTGTGGTAATTTGTGTGTTATTGTGAGTGTGAGAAGTGTAAGTAGTTTTGAAAAACAAAATCCAAAAAAAAAAAATTTATTAATTTAATAAAATAAGTAAGAAGAAGGACTACTGTTAAAGTGTTACCATAAGAAAGGATAATTACCAAAAAAGTTGTCAAAAACTTAAACAATAAATTTTTGGGAGATCGATGAGTCGACTATTAAAGATTCGTGACTGGCAGGAAATCTCTAAAGCAACTGCAATTAACAGTGATCATAATTTCAATTAACAGTGATCATAATTTCAATTAACAGTGATGATAATTTCAATTAACAGTGATTATAATTTCAATTAACAGCGATAACATTTTCAAATGTTAAACTATTGCGGTGTAGAAGATGTACATATATAGCTGTTCAATATATATAACAGAAACTGGGTATTTTGGGTATTTTTCATACTATTCCATTAATATATAATGAAAACTCTAAGAACTCAATATCTGGAACAATTCGATGTAGGCTCTTTCATAACATCAATAACATAATTTTTGTTCAAGCAATTTCATTCAAGTAATTCTATTCGAATAATTTTATTCGATTGAAATTCTTCAACTAGATTTATTCGAATAATATCAGTAGTTTTGATTAGAACAAATTCTTTACAATTATATATGATTTTAGCAAAAAGTTTTGATTGAAATAATTTTATTGAGGCAACATTTATTCCAATAATGTGATTCCATACCATGTATTTTGTGCAAATAATTTCACTTCCACAATTTTACTGAAGCACAATTTTGTATTTGAATATATGAACAATTATTATTTCAATAATAATCATTCCATTTGTCGAACAACTTGATTCGAATAAATATTTTGTAATAAACAATTTTAACTTGACTAAGAAAATAAATTCCTGTAATTCTTTACACTTTTATTTCAAGTTAATATTGAAATTGCTTTCACGACTTAAATTTTCTTGCTTTGTAGTCACTTAAAGATTTCTTGAAGCTTAAAAGGATCACAACAACATTCATCAACTTTTTTCTTCAATGAAAGAATGAACAACTTTTGTAAATTCAAATTAAAAGGTCTTAAAAAGAAACCCTGCGTCATATTCGCACACATTTTTTTTACTCAAAACGAAAACATCATGAAATAAAGTAAAAAAAAAGTTCTACACGAAAATATGCATGAAAGGCAAAGTGAAAAATTAAAAAGGACCTCCTGCTCTTAAACGAAATCGTTACAATCTTTTGGAAAATAACAATAAAAGAAAAAGTTTTACGGAAAATCTTTTTTTTTTTTCGGTGTACAAAAATATTTCACAAATAAAATTCAACAGAAGTTATACAATTTGTATGGAAAAATAAATGCGAATGACAAAGAGAATTTTTCTTGCAAAATTTTCTGGATGAAAAATATATACGATTTTATTTTGCAAAAAGAAATCCACAATCAACTGAATTTTAATGTAACTTTTGCATTTTACACAATATGAAAATGTTTTTTTAAAAGAGCAATTTTAAAATTGCTGCAACTGTATCGAATGTCAACAGATTACACACGGATTATTTATATTTACAAAATTACAAATTTCCTTTTGGAAATTTTTACAACACAATTGTTAACCGAAAATACTTTTAAAGTTCCTCTTTTTTATAAGAGTTGTTATCTCTCTTTAATTAAAAGGGGTAAGAGAAATAGATGCTATACATGATCTCACGGAAATCTCAGCATATCTGACAATAGCGAGTAGTTCTACGAAAAACTTTGGCAAGAATAAAATTCATTTGGGGTATTCACACTTCGTGCTATTTATTCATATTGACATAAAGTCATAAGATTTTAGACCAGTTTAAAAGAGTTGTTGTTGTGCTGCATATAAAAAAGTCATAAAATAAGAGCTGAAAATCTTTAGGCGAGATAGTATCTGTTTGCCGCCGTTACTTATATATGATTCACGACTAAGAAGCGGTTAAAAAGTTCATATTTATATGTTTGTACATTAAATCACATAATTATAACATAAGAAATATTCAAAAAATCACTAAATCGCAAAAAATAAATATAAACAAGTGACAAATTTTTCTCGTTTAACTTACGAAGCTGGCAGCCACTGAACGTTTTTTCGTATGCCGGCGCAAAAAAAAATGTATTCGGCTCATAACAAGGCAGCAGCTGTTAGAGTTTATATATACAAATTTATTTCGCAGACCGGGTTGTTCACACTAGTCATATTTTTCGTGCTATTATTTTATAATTTTATAACAACAATGTGAATACCGCAATTGTAATAAATCTATTACTAATAAGCATCGAGAGAACGCAATTTTCGAAATCCATTTCATAGGAATTCATCTAAAACGATACGAGTTGTACCCAAATCTAGTTGTATAATGGCTGGTCGCAAGTTTATAATTTATTTGGTAATTTATTACCCCCTGAACTACTGTTTGTAAGCCTCTGATCATATCAGTACAGTCAGAGAAATTGAAATATTCGTTCCATGCCAATGAACAGTCTATAATTATTTTCCTCATTCTCCATTTTTGCTAAACACCGCATATTTATTTTACAAAATTTTAATACAAAAATGTATAACAATGATTATTTCCTGGCCAATCACGAACAACAAGTCCTTGGGAGTTATTTTCCTCTACCCCTTCCCCTCTTTTTCTAAAGGTATTCTCAATGCATTTGATTTTTTAATAAATATATTTCACTTTTAAAATACAACAAAAAAGTGTTAGTAATATTTTTATGGAGATAAATACAAATAAATAAAAAAAAAACAATTTATTGTTCTTTCAGGTCGAACACTATAAATCATGTACGAAAGCAGCATTTGTTAACTTTTAGTGAAAGCCAATATAGAGCTTTTAATTACAATGTGAACTGAATAGTTTTTTCGTTTATTATTTTTTAGACTGAAGTACACTTTTTATTAATTGTTCAAATATGCTCTGCTAAACGCCTAAATACCTGGAATATATTGTTTGCATTTTTTTTTAAATTTTTTGTAGTTATTTACAAATTTATTTGCGCTTGCACGCACACTAAAATAGCAGATACTTAAATGTCGATATGGAAAACAGCTGCCTTCAAATATCAATGATGCCATTTGCCGCTTTGTCCAGGTTCACACGACGAAGTTTTTGCTGCTCAAATTCTTTTCAATTATCCTTTGAAGCTGCTGGAATGTTCACACAGAGAACTCTGTTTCGACATACTGTCGTTTTCTTTTATTCTCATATTCTTACATTTTTGACAGTTAATTTTTTTAGTTTGTGTAAAACGAACTTTTTACTCGCTCAAAGTGAAAATATATAGTATTTTATTTTATATTTGGGGGATTCACATTGTAGTCATAAAGTCATAAGTCATAAAAAAATAGCATTAAATATATGACTAATGCGAACAACCCGTCATAACTTAGTACACAATTTCAAACATCTCTAGAGCTATTTTATGACAAAACAAAAATATACCAGAAAGAGTGCTATTATTTTATGACTTTTTTATATGCTGCACAACAACTTTTTTAAACTGGTCTAAAATATTATGACTTCATGACAATATCACAAAACAGCATACAGTGTGAATACCCCAATACTGTTGTTTTTTTTTAAGTTTTTTGGTTCTCAGTACTTTTAAACTGGTCTAAAATATTATGAATTTATGACAATATGACTAAATACACCAATTGTTTTTATATTGAAGGCATATTTCTTTTAAAATTTTTCTTTACAACGAACGAAAAGAAATTTTATATAAAAACAACTACGAATGACACAAAAAAGTGAATTTTTCGAGTACCACTTTCTTCTCCCCCTCTACAATAAATTTAAAAGTTAAGCAGCAGAAACTTCTTTAAGTGAACTTGGATTTAGAAGTATTTGTGATAGGGCTGGACAACTTCACGCTCTCCGGCGATTCTCGCATTTAAGTTCTTCTTTTTATTAACAAGGTTGAATAGTTATAAAAACTATTTTGAAAGTCTTGTATGTATTTCTTTAATTTTATGAACAGAATTTAAACGCTTCCAAACGTTTGATCCTGCTAAACTGTTTCAAGGTTTTTGCTGCATATTTTAGTTTGTTTGTTTTTGAACAATTCGGTTGAATATTAAGTTTGCTATATTACATCTAATTAGATAAAAAAATTCATTAGTTTTCTGCACAATGCAGGTGGTACATGTATGTAAGTATATGTATATAATATACTAGTAAATATGTATGACTTTCACTTCTTCTTAATGATCAAAGCACAAAATTGTTACATTGAAATATGTCGCTTTGGATAAAATACAACAACATGTCACTGTTGACAGTATTTAATTAGGACAGAAAATGAATTTTAACTAAAAACTTAAATCAATTAACACATGATAATTAATTTTTATGTATATGGTTAGAAATAATAGTTCAACAACATATATTGTAGGGGTTAATAAAGGAAAAAAATATATAAGTTTATATAATCAAACTTGCTTTCAACACTTGCGAATAAAAAAGAGCGAGAAAGCCAAAAATTATACAAATAGAATAAATTTTATTCAAACCAAAAATAATATAAAATCAAGGGCACCCGGAAAATAGCAGTTTTAGGAAATATATACCACAAAGGAAAAGAAAATATGTACGTATGTATGTATGTAATTTATATTACTAACAAAAACTAAACTTTATACAAGACTATAAACAATTTTAAATAAATCAAAGAAGAGTCAAAGTAAAAGAAGCAAAAAATAATGATGCATACTCAAGGGGACCAAAAGAGGTGAATAATAAAATTATTAAAATAGTTACGAACAAACAGAAGTTAAATGATACAATTAAATGAATAAATACTTTTAGTTAAACAGATATTAATTTTCTTTTTATAAATTTTATATAAATATAAAACAATGATTACATTTATAATTGCGGCTGGCTGTGCTGCTGGAACTTCTGTGACCGGTTTCGCTGCCTGTAAAATGTTATTTTTAGTTTGTTTTTCGATTAACTTGAAATTGTTCATAAACACAAAAAGATGTCCTTAAAAGTAACTTAATTTGAAAGACTTTAAAATAAACTTAGCCCTGAGCAACAATTGAAAAATATATGTAAGTAAACAATTTACA
Organism: Linnaemya vulpina; assembly: GCA_963675445.1. NCBI lineage: Eukaryota > Metazoa > Arthropoda > Insecta > Diptera > Tachinidae > Linnaemya > Linnaemya vulpina. Next base: position 22,326,891 of record OY776278.1, read on the forward strand.
TTTAAAAAATGTTTTTAATAAAAATAGCAAATTGTGAAACAGTCTTACCTGAAAACGTAAATTGGGATCAGCTTGTGCTGCAGCGGCTGCTAAGTAGGGATCAAAGTAAACACTGTGAAAAAGTTCAAGAGAGAGAGAGGGAGAAAAAAGATAGGTTTTTGTTGTTGATTTTACTTAACACAAACTTCTCAACTTATCGTTATAAATTTTGTAGACACCAAAAAAGTCTAAAATGATCTGAGTTCTTAAAAGCAAAATCCATTTAATTTCTCTTTTCATCTTTTAATATTAAAAATTTGTGAATCGTTTATTATTATTATTATTTTTTTTGCTGGGTTGATATATTCCCGAATTGTATCCCTAAAATACGTTTTATTACTCACACATACATTCATTATGCCACATTCACACTTTCAAACAGGGCTTTTTTCCACAACTTAATTTACTAAACTTGAGAGATATTTAGTTTAATATAGAATAGACTTATTGAATTATAACACTTATTTATTTTATTTTAAAATTTAAATATATAGAAATGTAGCAGGGAGAGACGGAGAGTAGTTGCCAGTGCTGACGTCGTTAATTTGAATTCCATTAATTTTGAATTCAATCTATTAATTGAATATTTGTTGCATGTGCTGCAGAGCTTTAAATAAACATATGGGGGATTCACATTGTAGTCATAAAGTCATAAATCATTAAATAATAGCACGAAATATATGACTAGTGTAAACAACCCGTCGCAACTCTGTCTGCTAAATGAATTTGTATGTATAAATTAAAATAGCTGTTGTCTAGATATCATTTAAATACACCTTTTCGGCGGCGGAAATTGGAAAAACTTGCAGTGGCTGCCAGTTGCATCAGTTAAACACGAAAAATTTTTATCTAGTTTATATTTAGACTTTTCGATTTAATTCTCTTTCACATATTTTTGTTTTATAAAAACGTGATTTAATGTACAGGCATATAGATATGAATAATTCGTTTTTAGCCGTGAATCATATATAAGTAACGGCGGCAACCATATACTATCGCCGTCTCGCCTAAAGATTTTCAGCCGTTCGACTCAGATCTCTCGAGCTATTTTATGACAAAACAAAAACACACCTGAAAGAGTGCTATTATTTTATGACTTTTTTACTTGCAGCAAAACAACTTTTTTAAACTGGTCTAAAATATTATGACTTTATGACAATATCACAAAATAGCACACAGTGTGAATACCCCAATACTGTTGCTTTTTTTTTGAAGTTTTTTGGTCCGCAGTGCTTTTAAAACTTTTATAGAGCTGCCAGATAGGAATACAACTTTGTCCCAACGGAATTTATTATTCTCTAATTAACCGTCAACGTCACTTTATGACAATATCCAAAATGAAACACTTCTGTATTCCTTTTCTTCAGCAACTAACAATTTTTAGCACCATCTTCTTATATCCAGGCCTTTGAGAGTATTCACAGGCTTTCAGAAACAATTAAATTGTTGTAGCCAACGAGGAATATGTAAGTGTCTTATTTTCGATATTGTCTAGACGCGATATTGACAAATAGTTGCAGAACAATAACTCTTTTGGTTGTTATAATGTTGTATTCGTTGTAATCTACTATTTTATTTTAAGATTATTTCCTCAAAACTCTGTACTTTCGGTTCTACGTCTATATTTTTGGGGACGTAATAATTCTTATTAAGTTTGGACCCATGTTGAAATTCCTTTTAATAAAGAAAATATTTTTTCTCTAAGATATTTAACTTTGTGTCAAAGAAGTTTAAGCTTTTATATAGCGGCTCTTTTCTTTCCTATATCTTTGCTTGTTTGATGAAGTTAATGTTGGTGTGGAGCTTCATTTTTCGGTGCGCAGTGTATTCATCTCAAATAGGACACAGTGTGGCGTTATAAAAATATGGAAATTGCAAAGTATTGAATGTACTTGATTGTGCCTTGTGCCGTGTCCATGGCGGCGATACTGGTGATTAACAAGTTTGCTTGAGTTGCAGCCGCAGATACATTGAGCGGGAAGGAGTAAATAGTTTTTAAATCTTAAGGGTGAAATGTCCATTTCTATTTTCCTACCCCGGCTATGGCTGCATTCAATATAATCTCTGGATTTGATGTGTAAACTCAAAGAAGTGCATGAAGAGAAACTCTTCGAATAAGGAAGCTGCTTTCAAATCTTTTTTTCTCGGAAAATTCTTTGCTTAGAAGTGTTTTGAATATTTTGGTTCGCTTTTTTTTTTTGTTGTTACTAACGTTCTTGCAGACTAATTACTTTTTTATATCCTTTCTGGCACCTTTTCCTTCAAAAATCCGTTGGTTATATATCCAGTTAACTGTATTAACTTTCTAATTCTTTTTTCCCAAAAGTTATATTAAAATTCAAAGTGATCAATCGAGGGGTTTTAGCTAGTTCCCATGCACATTTCACTGGGGCTAATGCAGATCATCAGGGAACCTTTACCCAACATTTCTTAGAATAACTAGAGATATTTATTTCAAACTTCCACTGGAATTAATGAGAATCTTAGAAACAAACTTCAAAGTCATAACAAGAACTCACCGATCGCCTTGCCTTTTTAATTTTCTTACGTTTTTGTTTCATATGCTGGATTATGTTAGTAAAACACTGCCCATTTGTGTAGATTTGGAGAAAATCGAAATACTTTAGATATTTATCAGCCAGTTTGATTTTGAACAAATATCATGGAGATTATTGTTCTTTATTTGTGATTTTATGGTTAAAGTTACCTTACGTCTTTTTCCACCGTAAAGAATTTTGAGTGAAGAAAGTTTCCTGAAGATTCCACAGTTTCAAACACAATTTGCTGTTGTCAATTTGCATCAAATGGAACATTCGTTAACTTCTCTCTGTCTCTCATAATAACATTTCTCATACATAATTAAATACACTTTTTATCACAAAATTAACAAAAAAGGACATGGTTTAAAATTGAGGTCTACGTGTGTAAATGTCAAACAAAATTATTATATTTAAAACACGAATTAGAGGTGAGTCGCAGAGCGTATTTTATAAAAATCCAACTTGAGGCCTCTACTCAAAACTTCGTATAATAATTGGATTTATTTGGCGCAGATTTGTAAGCAGTTGAAGCTTTGATGCCGTTTATTAGTTTTTGTATATATTAAAACACTAAATGTATGGATTAAAATATATAAATAAATAAAAAAAAGGACACAAGGAAACCTTTATACCGCAAACGATATATGTATTAAAAAGAATAAATAAATAACTAAATATATAACGAATAAATAACAAAAATTATAAGGAGTACAAGAAATAAAACTAAAACTAAAACGTTGTTTTCAAACATACACTGACATGCGTCTAACAGTATGCAAAATAATTTTCAAAATAGGAAACAAAAACCAAAAACAGTATTTTGCTTCTCAAATTCTTTTCTTTTGAACACAAAACAAGAAGGCCATCATCATCATCATCATCGTCATTCATGTTCCACTTTTTATGGAAACAATGCATAATTGTTATTGGTTTGCATTGTTTTTGTTGCTTTTTTGCTTGTTTTAATAATAGGAAAGATCGAGAAAATTTAACATGCATACATACGGTGGGTCCCCAAGAAATATAATTGAAAATATTACACACACATAATTAACTGTTTCGCTTTTCAATACAAGAGAAAAATTAAATATACAATATTACAGCTATTTACAAAAACAATAGAGTTGTCATTATCATCATTCAATCAATATATTTATGTACTTAGATATATATGGTATGTATGTATGTATATACGATTAAATATGTAATAGGTTTTATTGATAGTTTAAGCCTAAGAAGATGCTTTAGTACAACGTTGATATTTATGATATGCTTTGCAACTAATCTAAAACAAACTTCGTTTATCTGGAAATTCATAGTTTAAATTAATTATAGTTTAATGAGTGTTAAGAGATTTCAAAAAAGGGGGTGTGGCGGTGGTGAGCTTTAGTGACAATACTTTATGTAACAATACGTAGTTCTAGAACCCCTCTCTTTTTACAATTCAAAAATTCATTTACCAAACATGCTTTCTGATAGAAAAAACACACATACACACAAAAACCTTTTGTTTTTTAATTATTATTAATTTTTATAATCGCTTTCAATAACCAAACTAATCTTTTACTGGTATTGTTGTTTTTTGTTTTTAATGATTTTGATAACAAAAAGCTATTATAAAATTTCGTTTCAATGCAGTAAAATTTAAGAGAGACAAAAAAGAACATAATTATTTGTTATTTTGTTTTAGCATTTGAAAATGTGCTAAATATTAAATTACATTGAAAAAAGAACCCAAAAACATTTCCTTTTAAGACTACAAAACAGTTATTAGTAAAGCAAACTACAAACTAAAAACATAATGGTTAGTAACGAGGAAAATGTAAAGTTTTCTTTTTTTTTTTTGGTTCACAATTGAAGGGGAAATCTGTTGGTCGAAGTATTAGAGCCGTGTATTGATTTCTTAATATGTTGCGAAAACTTCGACCTAAATCAACGTATACAGTTTCATGCATGTCTGTGCTTGTTATGACTAGTATCGACGATACTAAAGTACGGTTATGAGATACACTTTGATGCCAATTGTACTAATTCATACTAGTTCATTATGATATATCAGCTAAATTTCTAAGTACGTAGCAAAATCATTGAGCTTTACAAATCAGCTGTTCATAACATCAGTTTCCCTGTACTACAGCATGATACACAATACTTAATATCGTACTTATCGAAGCTCCGCCAAAGAAAATCATTCATTTTGCTTTTCGTACTTCAATGTTTACTTCATTACTACAACAACATGACACACGTTGCTTATATTTTACTTTTCCGTTTTGAAGTATCGTGTGTACTCTGCATTAAGTTCTTTTAGTTTATGGGATCTAATACAATAACATAAAAATATATGAGTAAATTCGCTCATAATACCGTGTTCAGATTAATTATAATTAATTGCGCAATTAGGGCATTTTTCTCAATTAAGGCTTTAATTGACCTCAATTTGTCATGCAACAAGTCAATTAGTAAATTGAGCAATTAGTAGTTAATTGTCTCACTAATTGCGTAAAACTCGAATTGCAACCCTGATAAAAATGTGTCAAAATATATAAACAAAATAAACTGAATTTTCAAACAGACTGAATAAATAAACAAAAACAAAATGGCTGGTGAAGAAGGTGATATTTGAATTGCATTTTGCTGGAATAATGAAAGTAGCAATAGCTGCTGCTATCTCAAACTTTGTAAAATTGTCCAGTGTTCCTTTTGTAAGCCCTGATAATTTTTAATCAAAAATCGATTGCAATGACTCCAAGAGCTCCATATTTCTATTACATGAAAGTCAAATTTCTTTTAAACCAAAATTTGCATCCAATTTTTAAAATTTACAAACACGAAACAAATAAAAACAATATTTTTTCAGCTGTCAAATGACAATTGAGTCAGCTGGATTGAGTATGTGTGAACACTAGACATAATTGCGCAATTAAAATTAAATTGACTGGATTAAAAATGCACGTTTGAACATGGTATTTGACTATCAGTAAGCATATTCTGATGGGCGCCCAGTGAATAAAAATAATTCACAAATTATTGTATGCAAAAAAGATACCATAATATTTGGGCAAATATTTGTCCAGAAAAACGCAACCAACTAAATAATCTAATTAAAAATATTTTAATTCAGACAAGTGTTTATTGAATTAAACGGCTTCCAATAATATTGGATTCTATGACCCCGATTATTGGTTATTTATGAAAGTATCTGAATAAAAATATTCTTCACTATTCCCCTTGAATTTTTCTAAACTATAAAAAATGGCACTTGTATTACTTTATACAATTAAGAATCTATAAAAAACTTTGAACCTCCGAATAGAGACAACTTCGTTAGCTGAAGTATTATTGTATGGTACAGGATACGTTTATACACGTTAATATTTGTAATATGAGGTCGTCCGCGATTAAGTCAAGTTTTAGAAATGCCTATTTTTAGCCTTGAAACGGAAATAAAAACATAAATATTTTCATTCCATAGAAAAAACTAATAAAATTTAAACAGTTTGATAACAAATTGCTGACCACAATTATAAAGCCCTAATGGAATACATCGGGGTTCTTCTGTAATTCCAAATCGAATATATTTCTCATTGCCCAAAAATAATTAATGGTCTGAAAAATTTTGCTTTTAGTGAATTTAATCTTTCAAAATCGAGTTGTTTAAATCGTCTCGATTTTTAACAAACAAAAAATGGTCCATTCCGAGTGTCTACTAAGATTTTGTATTTGTCTCATAATTTAAGCTCTTTGAGTCCGGTGTAATTGCTATCATATTGATGTTGATAAACCGCAAAAAAAAACTTAATGTAACATTTGTTTTTTGATAACGCGCGAAGTGAAAACGATCGATTTCCATTACACACTAGAAAAGGCCAAAGATTTCCTTCGCCTAAAAGCTAATTTAATTTAGTTTCCTTTTATGGAAAATAAAAAAAAAACTTTACATTTTCCTTCATATCATTTTGCATGATTTGTTGTTCTTTTAATTGTTTGGAATAGTTAATTATTGTTGTTTATTAATTCAACTACTTACGGTGCATATCCATGCAATGTGGTACCAGCTGCCGCAGCATTAGCAGCAGCTGCTGCATTGGCAGCCGCAGCCATTGATGCAGCTGTTGGTTGAGCTTGTGGAGCGGTGGAAAGACGCGCTGCATACGCTACGGCAGCAGCCGAAGAGGCATTTGGTGCTGTGGCCGATTGTGCAAGTGTTTGTAATTGTTGCTGGGCACTGGGTTGCAGAGCAGCTGCTGCAGCAGCATTTGCCGCATTAGCAGCTGATGATTGAGCCTGTAGGGCTTGCTGCAAACCCAAGTGCTGTTGTTGCTGTTGGTGTTGCTGATGAGCAGCAACGGCAGCAACCGCAGCTGCATGACGTTGTTGCTGTTGTTGAGCGGCTACAGCAGCAGCCAAAGCTGGATTGAAGGGAGCACCGACGACACCAACATGTCCACGCTGTATGGCCACACCGCGCATTGCAGCAGCGGCTACAGCAGCTGTTTTCGTTTGTTAATTTTTTTGTTGGAATTTTCCAAAAACAAAACGTGTTTTTAATTTCCGTTTCCGTTGTTACCCATCACAGATCATTGTTGCAGTTGGTGTGGTGTTTTCAGTGTTTGTGTGTTTATGTGTTTGTGTGAGTTGTGTAGTGGTGTTATTATTTTCGTTTTATTAAATGTTTAACAAAATTGATTATTTTTGCACAACAACATAAACAAAGACATCATAAATAAATTAAGTAAACATTTTCATTCGTACCACAGTAATAAAAGTTTAAAAACACATTTAGTTGGTATTGCATTATTGTGTTTATTAATTCAATTTTTTATTGTTGTAGTTGTTGTTGTTACACGTCAACATTTTGCAGGCCACAAATTGAGTGTAAAAGTGGTAGTTTATTTGTATGTTTTGCAAGTGTGTCGAATTTTGATGGTGTTGCACATTTTGTTTAATTATTTGCAAAACAATGTCATAGATATTCAAGAAAAAATGGAAAGAAAAGAAAAAAGAGAACATAAAAGCATGCGGTTAGCTTTATATAGTATATCAATTTTTTTCTTCAAATTTATATTATATAAAACTTCTAAGATAAATAAAATATTTGATATTAAAAATTATTCCTATAAACTAAATCTGTTTTGAAATAATTGATGATTTTTTTTAAAGAAATATTTACATATAAAAAAGTTTTCATACATTTTATAATATTTTATGGAATTAAATAATACCAGTAATTAATAAGACATAAAGACAATTTCATGAAAATAAAAACATTTTAATTTAATTGCAGAACATTCTATTTCGAAAAAAAAGAAAACAGTTGAATAGATAAAACGGCTAATTGTTTGGGAATAGTTTTAATATATAGATAATTATAAAGTATGTATATCTAAATAATGTATTTATAATATCTGTTGAAAAAGATATACATTTTAAAACATACTCTAAAAAGCACATTTATAATAAGTATTTAACTAATTACATTTTTGCTAAAATGACATAAATTTGAAAATTTGTATTTTGAATTTTATTCGAAGGATGCTCGTTTACTTATTCAAAATGTTGTAAAATATTTATTTAATTTATTAAAGCTATTGTAAGTCAAAAATATATAAAACATTCTCATCTGTGGTTTCTAAATGGTGTTAAGATAAGTTTTAAATTAAAGTTTGTGTGTTTTAAGAACACGTTCTGGTGGAGGGAGGGGTTTAAAACAATAAAAAAATATATATTTTTCATCATTAACGATTGGGGGCAGTGAGACATATTGTATTTTAAATATATAATAATTACAATGATAAAAATAAATAATAATTATAATAATAATCGTTATAACACCAAAGGAAAGGAGGATAAGAATTGGTTCAAGGATTTTAATCAATTAAAAAACTTTAACATTTTTCAATTAATAATCAATCAAATCATTTCTTTACTTTGCAACTGCGTACTCAAAGGCAGACATCATTCAAACCAACTAAATTAATATTCGCAATTATTTCTTAATTATTTAGCCACGTCAGCGTCAATACAAAGAGCATTAATAGGGTTGCGAAATCCTCAGTTCAGTAGGTTAAAAATAATACAAAATTTTTCATTAACATGGCATAAACTGTCGACTCGATTTGACATCTGTAATAAGCTTTAATGTTAAAATTATGGCACTTCCGTATTCATAGTGCACAACAAATTGACTTCTACTAACACTTTCTCATTATTCTCTATGGCCTAGAGTATTCGGAAATGTGTGATTAATATTTGAGCTAAGATATAGCACAAGCGGAGTCCTTTTTCAATATTTGGTCCTTTTTAAAAACGATGGAAATTTCCAAAGCTGTTAATGAATTCCTTTTCCAACATTTAGTTCTTTTTAAGAACGATGGAGATTTCCAAACCTGTTAAGGAATTCTTTTTTCAACACTTAGTCCTTTTTAGAAACGACGGAGATTTCTAAAGTTGTTAAGGAATTCTTTTTTCAACACTTAGTCCTTTTTAGAAACGACGGAGATTTCCAAACCTGTTAAGGAATTCTTTTTTCAACACTTAGTCCTTTTTAGAAACGACGGAGATTTCTAAAGTTGTTAAGGAAATTCCTTTTCCAAAATTTAGTCCTTTTTTAAAAACGATGGAGATTTCTAAAGCTGTGAGGGAATTCCTATTCCAACATTTAGTCCTTTTTGAAAAAAGATGGAGATTTCCAAAGCTGTTAAGGAATTCCTTTTCCCACATTTAGTTCTTTTTAAGAACGATGGAGATTTCCAAACCTGTTAAGGAATTCTTTTTTCAACACTTAGTTCTTTTTAGAAACGATGGAGATTTCTAAAGTTGTTAAGGAATTCCTTTTTCAACATTTAGCCCTTTTTAAAAAGATGGAGATTCCCAAAGCCGTGAAGGAATTCCTTTTCCAACATTTAGTTTTTTTTAAGAACGATGGAGATTTCCAAACCTGTTAAGGAATTCTTTTTTCAACACTTAGTTCTTTTTAGAAATGATGGAGATTTCTAAAGTTGTTAAGGAAATTCCTTTTCCAAAATTTAGTCCTTTTTAAAAAGATGGAGATTCCCAAAGCCGTGAAGGAATTCCTTTTCCAACATTTAGTTCTTTTTAAGAACGATGGAGATATCCAAACCTGTTAAGGAATTCTTTTTTCAACACTTAGTCCTTTTTAGAAACGACGGAGATTTCTAAAGTTGTTAAGGAATTCCTTTTTCAACATTTAGCCCTTTTTAAAAAAGATGGGGATTTCCAAAGCCGTTAAAGAAATTCCTTTTCGTTCAGTTCTAGACGTTTAACAATTTTATATCTCCCGTACGAGAGATAAAATCTAGCCCACAGTGCAAAAGTTCATTTGCTAAATTCATATAAACGAATAAATTCTTTTATGATAATAGTAATTAACATTTGCTGTTGTTGTAATTATCAGAAACGTTTAATAGATATTGAGACTGTAATTTATAAATACTGTAATTTATAAATAAAATAAATAAGTTATAAATATATTTAGATGGAAAAACATGTGAAGTGAGACAAAAAAATATTTAACAACATGAAGTAAAATACTATCGTCTCTATTTAAGATCAATAACCGATGGTACGCTTTTCGTATTCCTCTGAAGTCAGGCATTGTTTAATATTATTTACACTTAATTGTCTTGTTTTTCTATATAAAAAATTCTGGATTCAAACTCTCTTAAATTTTTATTAGTTTTACTCTGTTTCCGGGTGTATTTTTGAACTGCTATTCCTGTCTCAAAACCACAATATGCAAATAAATGCGTTTCCCTATACTCTTTAATTTTTATTTTCGTGCTGATTCTTTTTTCCCAAAAGTTATATTAAAATTCAAAGCGATCAATTTAGGGGTTTTAGTTAGTTCCTATGCCCATTTCACTGGGGCCAATGCAGGTCATCAGGAAACATTTACCCAAAATTTGTTAGAATAACTAAAGATATTTATTTCAAACTTCCAGTGGAATGAATGAGAAGTTTAAAAGAAATATCAAAGTTATAACAAAAACTCACTGATCACTTTTCCTTTTTTATTTTCTTACGTTTTTGTTCTACAATTGGTTGGCTTTTTCCCGACTCTAATTGTAGTCGTAAGAGAAATAAAGAATAACAACGAATAATTGTTTTAATGTGAAAACAATTTATTTAAGTTGTTTGAGCGCGGGCACTCGCTTTTGTCAAAATTTCCCTTTTGTAAACATTTTTCAAATTTTTCTTTGAACATAATTTATTTAGGAAGCCATGACAATTCATAATAGAAAATTTCACAATAATATGCACGATGCCATTCACAATAGAAAATTTTAATCTTAATAGATATTCAAAATAACAATTGTAACAGCTGATTCCCTTAACATGAACAATAGCAGTATTCAAATGTAAAGTTTTGTACGCTCTACGGAAGAAGTTAGGACACATTTTCTTTATAAAAGTATACATGGATTTTTTGGTGAATTGGACAATCTTTCGATATCTGTTTGCATGCACTTTCCGATGCCAAGTTCATAATACAAATCACTCACACATCCTTGAAAGCTAATTTTTCATGGAGAATAAAATTGAAAACATCGACGAACATTCTACTCGACATGCTGTACAAATCAATATAGAACTATTAGCTGATGACAAACTAACAATTAATGGCTTAAAGGTTTTACGTTTATTTAAATTTCGTAAAAATAGTTGCGATCTAACTGCTTGTTTTATAACAATATTTCTCAATACTATATAATTTTTCATTACTAACAAACTTCACTTTAAATAGTCAACTAACAATAACACAATTTATTTAAACGATTTTTTAAATGCCATTAAATAAAAATTAATTAAGAAGTAAAAAAAAAGAATCGAATGCATAAATTACTGTGGTAAAATAAAAAAATTCAAATCCCTGACAATGTATGTACGATTTATTCAACAGCAATCTGATATATAAATTTATGTTTGGCAGCGTGTGTGTGTGAAGCAGATTTTTATTTAGTAACAGTAATTAGATAAATATTTCTCTAAAATAGCCATAACAATCGGGCATGTTCGTTCACGTTATTCACACTTAAAGTGCGAATAATATGAAATCTATAGAATTATTATTATGAATATGATTTTTTTTGTACCAACTAGGGGAATTAAAATTTTTCATTTCCACAGAAAAGACCCGAGGAATATTGACTTTTGAAATAAACACAAAATTTTTTTCGGTATAGATTATGTGTAATTAATTATATATTTTTAATTTGCTTTACAACAATTTCAGTGATTTTGCTTTATTTCTGCAGGTGCAACAATAAGAAAAAGTTAAATTAAATAAAATTTAAATAAACCACATTAAAAACTAATCAGCAATCAAATGTGTGTCATTTTATTTATAATAAATTAGTAATTATGCATAATATATTTATACAAAAAATTATTGTGGTTTAAAAAACTAAATTAGGAAAAATTGCCAAACAAATGCGGCAGCAGTTATTTATGTTTTATAGATTTCGATTAAAATTGTTATATAAAACAGGCATGTGCTGAACATTGGAACCCTTTATATTTGTAATTTCTAATCTGATTTATTGCTTGTGAATGCTGTGCACTAATTACTCGACTTTACTGGTCGTTTGTTATAATTAAATCATAATTTGGCATGCCAATTATAAAATTAATAATTAAAGTCTATTATACTTTAATGAATTTCATTATACGGATACGGTATTTTTGGCTTAAAAGCACATGGCACAATAACAACAACAACAATTGTAAATTTATATTAGTTTATGCAGATGTTCATATTAACAGTAGCTGTGTTCGATAACCCACAGCAAACTATTGTCGTTAACGTATTTTTATTTCTTTAAACAAACAGTAGAAACAGTAGCGATTTCAAGATGAATTTAATTTCTTTTTAATAAATAATTCACTATATTTAGCGGCATGATTTTGTGTTGTATATGCAGATGCGAATTACACATCTTTTAATTTTTACAAATAATTTTTAATTCTATACAACAGCATTAATAATCTAAATATCATATTCATAAAGAACAATTTCGACTGCAGTTGTATTCCTAAATAAATTTCTTATAAAAATTACAATTTAAAACCCTCGTTAAGTCAACTTTGGTTATTGCGTTTGGCGTTTTTCGCCTACAATTTTCCTTTAATCTATTACAACATATATAATTTAAAGGCGATGCAACGATTACGAATGTGACTTTAAATTCAAAGATTGCACAGGTTACATATTTAATATAGAAACGATTTTTCGCCCTTTTTTCTCAATAATCAAAATGGAACCACTCGTATTATGTCAGTCGCCGTGGAATTTGTGACTGCTATAAATTGTCAGAGAGGAGAAATAAATTTCAATTCCTGTTTTTTTAATCTATAACAATTTGCCACAGTCATATATTTGATAGATTCCTTAACCCTGGATGGTTACTGTTGTTCGTCGAAGCACATTTCCTTTTTATCATAAAACTGTTTTATGTTTCCTCAAATTCGTATCGAATTTTGAGAGAGAATAAAAAACTTTTCTTGTTATATTTATTTTTTTTAATTATTTTTTTTTTTAATAAAATACTTGACTAAAATATTTTTGTTTATTTTTAACTTTCAAAATTGTTCCGCTAGAATTATTTTTTCTAATTGCTCGTCATTTAAACGAAGATTAACTTTAATATACAAATATGAAGACTAATCGTCCAGGATTAAAAATAGCTTTAGCAAGTAAAATTTTTTTTACATATTTTTATTAGCGCCATTTTGAGAATCTAGGGTTAAGTTAAAAGTTATATTACAGATTTTTAATCTAATTGTGCCCATTTTGAAATCCTTGTAATAATTTTCAGGAATTATAGGATTTTTGGGAAGAACTCACAATTTTACCGACATAATTATCATATTTTACAATTCTCGTATAGTAAAATCGATTAAAGTGCTGGGCAACGAACTGACTCCAAATAATTGCCACCCAAATGCGAATTGTCAGTTCAGACGAAGTAAGAAAAATCTTACACTTTCGGTGCCAGAAAATGATAAGACAATATATACAGAATACATACATACGAAATAATAGGGTCGTAATTGCACTATGGCCATTAGTTATTTTTTGTTGTTGTTGTTGTATAAAACTATATATCATATGAAATTTTATATTTTAAACTCCTAATTCATAAACGATTATTAAAGTTAATGAATGCTTTAAGGGATATTTAACCATACAAAATCCATACTTTAAAGCAACTTTAATTTTAATAATCGTTTATGAATAACAGTGTAAATAGTTAGACAACTCTGTCCTGTAAATCACGTCGCTTTTAAATCTCGTGATTTAAAACAAAAAAATAACTCGATCAATATAAATATTTTTAAATACTCTTTTTAATATTTTCTGAAGGAAAACCTTCAGAATCGTTATTTATTTTGCGGGTCGCTCGATTTTAAATCGATGGGGTTTTTCAGAACACCCTTTACTAGCAACCCTTTGAATACGTTACAAATTTTCTAAAAAATGATTTCATTATTTAAAACGGCTTAGAAACAATTAATTAAACATAAAAGTAAAAAAGTTTTGCTTTCTCTTTTACTATAAAAGTTCGTAAAGTGGTATCGTTGCCTTGTTTCTGTTTCAGGTCATTGTAAAAGTAGCCATTGTTTTAGAAAATATCCTTAAGGCTCTAATTCGTTGCAGTATAAAAGAAACCAAATGAGAAATTGTGGGGCCATGTTTTCCTGCTGCACATTTTTATAACTATTTTTGAGACGCTTCCAACAGTTCATGAGCTACAACAACAAATAAATGCAAATCCTAAAGTTTTTATAACATTAAACTGTCGCTTTGAATGTGTTTCAATTCTCAGGACTTGCTCGAATGCAAGTGAAATGGATTTGTTAATTAAAACACCCACCCTGTGCAACCCAATTTCAATGATTATATAGTCTTAACGTTCCATTAAGTGCACTGGATGAGTATTTCAATTCAAATTTCCAGAATCTGCTTAATTGATTGCTCCGAAGTCGGCGTTCCAAATAGTTTTCGTGCTTATTTATATTCGGCAATATTTTTAGTATTTTTTGAACGTTTAGTTTACAATTGGCTTTTGCTAACGGCAACAAATTATAGATATTGATGAAGTATATAAAATCTAGCATTATATTATATATTATATGTTTGTAGGTAAATGTTTATGCTTATAAATGCAGTATTCAATTCGAAACAATGTGCCCAGATTAATTTGTTGAGGATATATAGAAATGAAATTAATTAACATCCATAAAACGTACATGCATGCATTTGAAATTATAATAGAACCACAGGAAAAAATATTGAAATTTGCAAATGATTTTTGTAAATTGAATAGAAAAAAATCTTTGCTTTTCAAAAACGACAACAGTTGAAACAGTTCTTTAGACAACAAAAAAATCAATTTATCATGCGTTTAAATTGAAAATGTATGAAATGTATGAAACAGAAAATTTTAGAATTTTAAAAATTACATTTTAAAAATTATAAAATAAGTTATTAAAAGGGAAATCGGGACTATCAAAATATTGGTGTTAAGACATAAATGCTAAGTAAAATTAGTTTTTTTGTCTAAATATCTTTTCAATATAACATTTTTTGTTAAATAATATACAACTGTTGTTATAATAAAAAGTTCTGAATATGTACATTTACAAAAATACCTCAATATTATAATTAATTAATTATCTTTGTTTTATACCATAAATACTTGCACATCACAGCATACATACGAATTGAAATAATTGTTAATGTTATATATTGTATGCATGTACATAATGTATTATGTATCAAATAGTTACCGTTAGATTACATCAAATAAATAAAAACTAAACTAAAATCCATCATGACCATACATCAGCACACCATTTCCGTTTTTAATTAAGAAAAATCACAAACAAATTCCAATTTCATTTTATAAATCCTTGATAATGCAAAAAACATTTAACCATAATCAACTACGTAATATTGGGCCTGTTCGTAAATGCATGACTGCTGAGCGTCATATGAAAAAACTTTAGTTTACAATGTACAATATAAGTTTTCCGATGATATATTATTATAGTAGCCATTCATGAAGTCCGTATTTAAACGCTACAAAGACATAATCTGCTTTCGCGACATATTTTGAGGCTTTTGTATTTTTATTTGCAGCGCAGTGATGCATTTATGAACACGCCTATTTTCGAGTGTATGTAGAAAGAATTTCCATATAGATTTTTTTTAAATTTTTTTTTTTTTTAAATTTGGTTTTGTCAATGAACTGTGCTTTTAAGCCTCAAATCATCATCTGCCATTATAAGCAACTTAGAGCATTTAAATACCTCCGTCTCTGAGCCGCTGGTCGTGGTGCTAACACTATGGGGGCAGGTGCTGGTGCTAAAGTAGGAGCGCTGGCTGCTGCCGCCCCAGCATGGACTGGCGTTATAGGTGCCGCACCT
Organism: Linnaemya vulpina; assembly: GCA_963675445.1. Lineage (NCBI taxonomy): Eukaryota > Metazoa > Arthropoda > Insecta > Diptera > Tachinidae > Linnaemya > Linnaemya vulpina. The sequence goes on from OY776278.1 coordinate 22,342,922, forward strand.
ATATGCGTCCCCAAAAACGGCCACGTTGCCACCGGCAGCCGGTAACCTTTATAATTACATTTTATATTGATGTTTGTTAATGATTTTAATGTATTCGAGACGAAAGGGAGTTACTTAGAAAACAATAATTCTTTTAAAAGAACAAAAGAAAAAAAAAACCAAATGCAAAATTTTATGGTGAGTTATAATAAAAGGTAATCAAACTGATACTGGTACATTTAAATAATTTAATTATTATTGAGTGAAGAATTTCAAAAAATTAAAATAACAATTAAAAAGTCTAGAGGAGTTAATGAAAAATATTAAGTAAAAGTTGGAGAGAGAGAAAGATGATTTCCCCTGCCTTCTATATAATTTTTTGATTTTGTAAAACAAATTTCCCTGAAATATATTTTATGAAAAATATCATTGCAAGAGCGCCAGTTGAATACTTTTAAAAATAAAACCGACAGCTGATCCAAGCTGTTGTTAATTTAGTGAAAATCGGGGTTTTATATCTTTTGTTTTTACTTTTTCTAGTAGGACCAGAAATAATATGTTGAAGCCCGATTTATACATATATGAAAAAAATTGCTTTGCTGTAGCTCTTTTATATTTAGTACTGCCTTTTACAAAATGTCCTTCGTTATTACTAAAGACGAACAATCGAATTTCCTACACTTTAAAACAAATTAATTATGACAATTCAATTTGTTTGATCGAAAACTCTCACACTTGTAGATATAGAAATATGTCAGACTCAAAGGGTGAGCAAATTTGAGGTTAGGAAGTTAATTGACGTATGTTGATTTCTTTTCTAGAAAAGAGTGCAACATTTTTTACACTTTTTAACAGAAAATGGCAATATTCCGATTTATGAAATTATAGAAATTTACAAAAAGTAATTTCTGAAATTGAAAAAATGTTACACGTTTTTCAGAAATGAGAACGCCATTAAAAACAAATGTAGATTTCTTTTCTAGAAAAGAATGCAAACTTTTTTACACTTTTTGATACAAAATGGCAATATTCGGCCATTTCAAAATAAAGAATTTATTTGAAATTAATTTAATTTCCCCTGCGAAAAGTCATTTCAGTTTTAAGATTCCTCCAAACTGCCACACTTTTTTGAAAAGGAGTAAAGACATGTTGCACTGTAAAGACATGCCGAAACTGTATTTTTATTTATTTATTATAATTATTATTATTATTATTATTATTATTGTTATTATTATTACTATTCTTTAATTCAGTCACTGGTATTAATACAGTGTAAGTAAAAGTATAGGGATTATTAATTAAATTTGGGGTTGGGCATGTGTCCACCAGCAGCACGAGGGCAGACGTCCAGTCTTTTCATAAATTTTAAACTACATTTTACAATAAAGTTTCGTTTATCTCGTTGTTAATCTTTCAGAGCGTCAGTTGTTTGACGTTTCTTTCAGGTAAGCCCGGTCCTTCAAATGGCAGCAGAGAACGGTGTTAAATCACACGAACGAGGCCAATTAAAAATAGATATTATCGCTCAGGATGATTTATTGAAAAATGCGTTCTTTTCCTTCAGTTTTTCAAACAGCGATTTCACATGATAATAAGTTTTCACGATTAAAATTCTTCAAGAGCGTATCATTGCATTCTTTTAATTTCCCATCTTTTTACAAAAAAAAAAAAAAAAAAAATCTCGAAGGATGGGAGATAATTCTTGCCATTTCATAATTTGACACCAAATTTACTTCCTAACCTCAAATTTGCTTACTCGGTATTTTTGTGCCGCACTTTTAAGTTTCTTAACTTCCAACAATATTGATGAATTATATATAATTTAATAGGTATTTTTATGCAGAACTGCACAATGTAAACAAGATTTCTAAACTGTTAGCAATAGAAGTGTTAAAAGCCGATAACAGACAACTAAATTTTCTAAGTTGTTTTACATTTTTTAAAATTTGTTTATGGGTTGTTAGAAAGAGAACTAACCAAGTCATATATTCATTAAATATAATCTTCATTTCGGGATGCATAAATTTGAGTCAACAAAAAAATCAACCTCAAGCAATGTTAAACATTCTGGAGGAGAGATTTGAAGGCATGGTTATCGCAAGTAAAAGTGAGTTGTAAGATCGTGAGATCTCACCTCGTTAGACGGTGTTTTGAGAAGTTTTCGCAAGTAGCAAGTAAACAATGGACTACAGCGCCACGCAAAGCCAATATAATTACTGCATTCAGTTAAATTTAGACTGATTTGCCAGGTGAGCTACGGCAGAAGCCGGGAGCGGTGCACATTGCTACGTGTCATATGTAATAACAAGGGCAGACACCAACAATTTTTAAAACTAAAATTTTATATATAATTTGCACCAAAAGACATGAGTGGCAATACAATTTTATAAAGATCTTTGAACAAATTATATGGCATAATTTAATGTAGTTGTATGAACAATTTTATGTTCAATATTATTTACGGAGCACGAATGAAGAAATCTACAACTTCTCTAATGAGCTGTGCTCTCAATGCCAACATGGCGCTTGACAAAAGTGGCGGTTGCAACTATTTAAGCAAACATGCACACCAATTTAATTCCAGGTTTTTTAATGCAAACGAAGCGAAACGCTGCAAATTGCAAACATATTTATTTGTTATGCCGCTAAAGACGATGTCTTTTTGCACACTTTTGCATTATTAATTCCAATAACATTATAGATTCTTTTGATACAAATTTGTATACTGATTTTAACGATTCATATATAAATAATTCTATAATATAGAATTTAAACGCAATTATATGATTGTTTCAGCAATTTAAATGCGTTTGTTAAACAATTGTATTATTGTTGATGTTAAATACGCAAACGAAAAAAAACACGTTGCGTGCAATTATATAATTTAAATTTTTCTCTTTCTCTGGCTATTCCTGTTATTTAGTCTTTGATGAATGGGAAAAATTAATAACAAAATGTTTCTTTAATAGAATTTCAAAAAACAGGAAAAAGTCAAAACGCTACAGGTATTAATCGGCAAAACAAAAGTTTCTTTTTTTTTTTTAATAAATATGAACAATCATTTAATCAAACATTAAATAATTACAATGTGAATGTTAATGCCCATTAACAAATAACTTTATATTTTTAATTTGCAATTTCGATTAATTTATTTAAATATACACACGACGGAAAAACATGACTACCAGCTGAATTGTTGGCGTATTCTGTAGTTCAATAATAATGCATTTTATAAATTAACAATAACGAAATGTTATAACGCAATTATCAAAACTGCATCAAAATATATTCGTAGAAAATGTGTCACTATACGGAATAAAAATATTGGCGGTGTGGAATTTATTTTGTCATATTTTAGGAGTAAATAAATAATCAGAAAATATAAGATGAAATAAAAAATTCTAAGAAGAGGTATTTTGGGATTAAAAAAGAAATTAATTATCATAATTCTGATTAAGCGCTGGCATTTTCTTTTCTAGAAAACGTGTAACATTTTTTCGCTTATTTTTTGAAAAGTGGCTGTTTGGAAAAGTTTTATAACAGAAATTATTCTTCGTGAGGGATAATGGGTTCATTTCTAATAAATTCCTTATTTTGAAATGGCAAAATGTTGCCATTTTTTGCTAAAAAGTGTGAAAAATGTTGCACTATTTTCTAGAAAAGAAATCGACATTAATAAGCCTTATATCTTTTGTTGAAATTATTAGAAACAAGCAAACAATGCGATTTTATGATTTCAAAATAAGTTATAATGAATTAATAAAAAAAAAACTTAACCTCAATATAGTTCAATTGCACTTTAGTAGTAGCATTATATCCTTAAAACTATATACAAACATACTTAAAAATAAATTTTGCTCGATAAAATAACGCGTTCTTTGTACGTAAGAATTGACTTAAAGAAATATTTTATGATATATGTATTTACGAATTGTATACTTATTCAGGTAACTCTGAGACTATTACAAACTGTTCTTTTGAAAGTTTCAATAGCATTTTAAAGGTGTGATTAAAGGGTGATTTTTTAAGAAACTTTGGCTTTTATGAAAAACTTAATGCATTAAAAAGTTTTAAACGTTCAAAATTGGAAAAAGTATCATGTTTTGTTTTAAGAAATTTTAGCGAAATATATCACCGTGTCGTTTGGAAAACGGAAGATTTACTCACGAGCACAGGCGTTTGCGACAATTATTTCATTATAAAACTCAAGTCAACTGAACATAATTTTAAAATCAATAACTTTTATTTTTTTTTGTAATTTTACTATCATTTTGTTAACAATTATTTTAGTAGCGAATCCCGTAATTTAAGGCAAATGAAGGCAGTTATGACAGCTGCAGAGAGTTGCCATACATAAAATTTCTAAACAATCGCTTTGCCACCTGACAACGCAACAGCACGTGAGTTGCCAACAATAATAGATTCAGCAGTTTTACAGATATTTTTTTAATATTTTTAAGCACGCGAATTTCGGAGTTTGCAGGCGCACAGCGAATTGATATAGGAAGTAAATCAATAAATAAAATCATGATATGAATGAAGTGATTAAATTTTTTCTTTGATTGATTAAACCATTTCTTTAAATTTCACTTATGATTTGATTGTGCAGCAGCAACTATTTTCATTGCTGCTCTTAGAGATTTAATATTATCAATTAATTAATGGAAAAGTGTTAACAAACACTTAATTTTAATGTGTACATCAAATAAATCTAAAGTTCAGTTGATAAAAGCAGACCACTATTCAACATAATCATATGGGGATTCACACTACGTGCTATTTAGTCATATTGTCATAAAGTCATAATATTTTAGACCAGTTTAAAAAAGTTGTTGTTGTGCTGCATATAAAAAAGTCACAAAAACAATAGCACTCTATCAGGTATATTTTTGTGTTGTCATAAAATGCTCTAGAGATCTGAGTCGAACGGCTCAAAATCTTTAGGCGAGATAGTATATGTTTGCCGCCGTTACTTATATATGATTCACGAAAGAGTTAAAAAATTGTTCATATTTATATGTCTGTACATATAAATACGAACAATTAATATATTTTATAACATAAAATATATTAAAAGATCACTAAGTCGCAAGAACTAAATATATACAAGTGAAAAATATTTATCGTTTAACTTATATAGCTGGCAGCCACTGAACGTTTTTCTGTATACCGCCGCAAAAAAATTTAGTCAGCTCCATAACAAGGCAGCAGCTGTTAGAGTTTATGTATCCAAATTTATTTAGCAGCTCAAAGTAATGACGGGTTGTTTACACTAGTCATATATATCGTGCTATTATTTTATGACTTATGACTTATTACTTTATGACTACAGTGTGAATCCCCCAACAGTATACTTGTCGTAGCCATTCCAGTATATTTTTCTTTGCGCACGCTTTTAAGATACGATTCTATCAACAGGGTTATCCAAATTATATACCGGTAAATAAATCATTTAATTGACCTTTGCAAATTAAAAAAAAAAATATCATGCATTCTTCATTTAAATTTAAAGATATTTCCCATGAAATTGTTTAGCACTTCAAATCGTCCTAAATTTCTTTAAATCACCCGATTGCTATAGCTTCTTTCTTTTTTATATCAAGTGTAGATCTTAAAACTAGATTTATAATAGAGTTTTACATAAATAATTTAACCCAAATATTGACAATTAAATCAGTTTAAGTAACAAAGATTTTTTGATGTTAAAATTTACAGTTTATGTTTGGTAACCTAAAGTTTAAAAAAAAATTACATAATTTTTATTATTTTTTGTTGACAAATTTCAATTTCATATATTTTATGATATAAAAAATATGTATAAAAATACGAATATATAAAAGCGAAGTTTTGAAAGCGAAATTTCACCACTTGACTGTATAACACTTTCACACTCCTAGTCAATGTTGCTTTTTTTTATTAAAATACTATTTGATTTTGAGATAAAATTTTTCATGAAGAGTTGTAGTGACTTCAAATGATCATATATAAAGAAATATTTGTAAAACTAATTAATCGTAGCAGAACTAAATAGTGAGTGACATTTTCCTGTTTCATGTTGCCACCTCAACAAAATTTAACAACGTTCAAGTGTTCTGCTCTTTTTAACGCTGCCATATCGGAATTATATCTGTAGATGGAATTTCCATAAGATTTATAGCAAAGTTTATTTGAAATAATTTCTCGCATTTAAACTGATTTAATTGTCTATATCTGATTTATATAGTAAATAAAATGTTGAGGAACAGTTTTCACTCAAATACTTAAATATACAATAAAAGAGCATCTTAAAAATGTTGAATTCAAACTCTCTGTTTGAGATAACAACGAAATCATACTTAAATTTGACATATTTAAAAAAAATATATATATAAATTTTATAAATATTTTAGCAAGAATTTCTCTGTTTTTGAAAGTAATAAATGTAAATATTTCATTAACAAAAATCACAATTATATAAAATATTTCGTATTGCAAATAAATCAAAAACTAAAAGCGAAAATACTTTGAAGCTTTACAAATACGTTGATAAATCAATCATTGTAAAATATAATATTATTTATAGCAAATATATAGATAAATAAATAAGTAAATACGTTTAGCAAACGAAGGGAAACAAACTTACCTTCGGGCCATTGCACACAAACTGCCAAATTGCAATACCATACAGTATGACAGTTGTATAACAGTTGTTGAGGAATTTTATATTGGATTGATGTTGGTTGATGGTTCATTCGTTTTCATCACATGTTTGGATAAGATTCAGATGATGATAAATAGAAAACGTTACGAGAGAGCCAGTGAAGTAGGCATTGGAAGGCATCGCACATATCAGGCGCGTACATACAGCGCGATAATAGCAGTAGAGTGAGTGTTCATAAAAAAAATAGAGGAGAGAAATCAATATGAATTAATAAAATGGCAATAAATTGTAGTAAATCAAAGTAACAAGTATTAGGGACACACATACATACGCACATTATCGTCATATGAATTCCTAAAGGCTGTAAGTTACAGTAAAAAAAAAAAATAACGTTTTAATAGGAAAAATTAGCGAGAAATTTCAAAACTTCGAAAAACGTTATTTTTAGTTTTAAGAGTGTAAAATTTCCTCTCAAAAAGTCGATTTAAAATTTGTTCGTAACTAAAGCCTTTTCGGATGTCATATGACAAAATGTGCAGAAGTATTTACTTTACATCCACTTGTATGATAACCGAGGCAAGTCCACCAAGTCGGCTGGGTTGGATATTTCAATTTAAAAATTTTTCTCATTCTTGTAACAAATTGTTTTCAATATTTGGCCACTTGGGTTAGTTGCCACAGTTACTAATACCTTAAATAACAATTGTATGGACATTTTTAAATATATATAATGATTTTTTTTAACTGAAATGTAATTGTAAGTTTGCTTTTTATAAATTTAAATTTTTTGTAAATTCACACTCATGCTGTTAAAACAAAAACATCATGCGATTTGTAGTTAGAAATATTTTTTTACTATCATTCAATCAGTCTTTTTATGATTGTCGTAGTCATCACGAAATTGATAAAATATGGCAACACTTGCTGTTTAAATTCAACAAACGCCTACGACAAACATAATAGGGGCTAACATGTTACTGCATCGTAGATGCCAATTAATTAATATTTTATATTATCACGCATTTTTAATTGTATTATTTTAAGTAGTTATCATTTGACTTTCACTGTCCTTGTCTATGCTCGTCAAAATGCTTTTTTTATAATAATAAAAAATTGTCGTCTGTCAGGTGTAGCTTTAAAAAAAGTAAGACAATAAGGCGATTGTTTTAGCTCTTGTTCTAACTGATATTTTTGAAACTTCTTAATCACTTGACTAGTTTTTTTTAAAGAAATTTTGGATGAAGGTCCGCATTTGCCCTTAAATTAAGCACCGGAAATAGCTGATATCTTAAGTCTTATTTTTTTCAATTACTAACTTGCGAAAAACCGTGAAATTTAATTAAAATTTAGTGTTATATATTATATCCCAAGCATTATATAAACATTTTATTTAAAAATGGAAATAACTTTCTGATTTTAATAAAAAAAAATTTATCCGATTTTACAAAGTAAAACACCAGAGTATATGTAACAAAATTGTATTTATTTTAGTCGAATATAATTTTTCTCCATCTGTTATCGTTTTGGAATTATTCAGAAATTAATCGAGTCACCCGATTTTAAAAATCGGATGACCCGCTCTGGAGTTAGGGCGAAATATGTCTACGTACCTGACTAATTTAGGGGCGAAAAAATTGCCACGCCCATGAAAGAAATTTCGACCTGATGGAAAAAACCGAAAACCGATTTGAGTTTAGCGCATCAAAATCTATATGGTGCACATAGATTTATTTAAAGGAGAGACAACAAATTATTTTTTTGCAGAGCAGTGTTATCTAGTTTCGCAAGCGCATTTGAATGATTGTGAGTATGGATCGGAACGTTAGTTACACGATTTTTTCCCGCAGAATGGCCCCTGTTAGTCAGAAGACTAACATTTAATCAGGAGATTAAAACAGGAGATGGATTTTCTTAGGGGTTCTAATTGGAGGGACTTAAGAAGATACATTGAATAAACTAGGTTCATAATGTAATCAAATTCTAAGGTTTTTTAAGGGTACTGATGGAGGTTCCATAGAATGGTAACTCCTACATTAGAGCGCACAACAGACCTATGGGGCCTAAGTGTAATCCTTGAGCGGATTGGGATGACTCATGTCCGACCTAACCTAACCTAACCTAACAGACATTAAAAGGAAAACTTCGCTTTGCAGTTGGAATGAATGTTTCGCTGTATGACAGAATGATACATATATTGACCTATCTTTGGCCCGCCTGTATATTCACTTAATAATTAAACGATGCGTTAGAACATCGAATAATATATTTGAAGCGAACATAAGTTATCTGTCATCTGGAAAATATATCATCAATATATAACACGCAGTTTGATAAATAAAAGAGCTAGAATACGCAGCTCAAGACCAGTTTATTCTGAAAAGATCTCTAAATATGTCCGACGACAAATGTTTTTGTACGTCACTCCAGGTCCAGGAGGGAACGATTTTCAAACAGCATTTCATATTTAACAAGATCTCAAATAAATATTTTAAAACGTTGTACTAAAATGCTCTCTGTTTCATACCAATTTTTGGTTCTTCGTTGAAAATTTTAATTATACATTTTAAAAATGGCAGCTTGTAAAACAACAAAAAAAAAGGCACGTGTGATAGCCAAGTTTGTATATTCGAAAATGAATTCTCCAAGTAAATCATTGAAATAGTTGTACGCATTAATGGATATGCGGAGATTAAAGCACAAGAATACAATTTATTTTCAAAAATCCATTGATGCGCTGATGCTCTGCTAAATAAACTAATTGAACAGGTTATTTAAAACCCAATTTAGCCAAATACAAGGCAACAGTTTGTACCAGCATTTAACTATAAATGGAATATCTACATAAAGTTTCCTACAATAAATCGATGGTTAAAAACTTTACTGGAAATATTTTGTAGGGGATAAAAACTCAACACACATGTGGCCTCAACAAAAAAAAAAAAAAAAAAACAGTCCTTGTTCTAAGACCTGAATTTATTGCTGCACTTTTGTTTGAGGAGTTTTTATTTTATTTAACAGCAAAAGAAAAACGCAGTCGTATTTTTCTTTAAAGAAGTTCTTAACTTCAAGTATAAACTACATAAACTTCTGTCATTTATCTCTGAAATGAAGCTACAAAGTAGAAAATGTAAACTTAAATACAACTGTAGGGGCATTAACTTGCAAAAAAGAAATAAATAGAAAAAAAAAGAAAAGAAGGTGCACATCCTGCATAAGACATTAAAAGAGAAATGAAAAACACATAATTTCTATTCAATCTGGCAGTGAAAACTCTAAATGCAAAATGAAAATAAAACAGGAAAATAATCGTATTTTGTTCTCTACTCCGCCTGCAGCAAAAGAAGTATTTGAGAGTTTACAATAAAGAGGATCTACTGTCTTTCTCCCAAGTCTACATTTGCGATTATGCTTTTATACCACTATACGGCCAAGTGTGGGTGTATGTACGATATGTGTGCACAAGTGCTTTCTGCAGATTTAAAGAAACAAGTATTTAAGAGGATTTTCAATGTTAGTGTACCAACAGCAAATAGAAGTTGCCAATGCTGGCTGATGTTACCTACTGCTGCTGTTTACCAACTGCTTTATGTTGTAGATGCAATTGATTTTACGGAAGAAGAGTGTACGTCCACAGTATATGTTTGCACAGCGTCAAGGTCGTATGCAAATTGGCTCTTTGCTATGAATGAATTTTAAAAAGTTCAAGTGCTTGTGGCATTCCCTTCTTGAAGTCTGCATAGGCAGCAGATATTGTCATGAACTGCATGAAGACCTCTGGTATAAATTAGTATTTAGATTTTCTGCCAGTGGGCCATAAAGGGAAGTTGTGCACTATGGGCTGTTACATAACTATTGAAAAACTCATTTATTCTATATAAGTCAGTTGCGACTGCAAACGCTATAAGTTCCAAGTTAATTACAGCGAATCCAAAACTAGACGATTATTACCCGACTAAAATGAGAATTTGAGTCGCCCGTTATTTGCAATCTGTGCAGTTCATCATGCACTGTGGAAGAGATTGAGTAAATTTTACAAGAAACTCATAAAAAAGACAACTAAACAGTTGATGGAATCATTGCAGTCCGTGTTGTCGAGGAGTAAAATTTGTCGACGGCTTGACTTTGGTGCCTTCGGAATTTTTTTAATGGCCTGTTTGACCAAATTCTTAAGGTACGGTCACACTTGGCAAATATTTGCTCAAAAAGCGCAACCACTTAACGTTAAAAATTAATACTTTGATTTAGATACACGTTTCTTAACTAAAACAGAGTCTTTCATAACTAACAGTCAGTGGCGTAGATCCCAAAATTATTAGAAACTCAACAAACACCAGACTTTGTCATTCGTTTTTAGTGGTTACGTTTTATTGGACAAATATTTGCCAAATGTGACCGTGTCTTTCTTAATAAGCAAGATACAAATATCGATTTAAGACGACACGATTTTTTTTTTTTTTCTTTGCTTTAGATATCATGCCCGATATTTATTATATATGATATGAAAGTCATCAATAGGGCCATTATATATTTTTGGAAAACCGGAAATTGATTTGATTTCGATTTACAGAACAGATCCGAGGCCAAATTAACGCTTTCGATATCGAATGGAATTTCAATACAATTTAAATGGAAATTTCGATCGATAATAGAATAATTTCGATGCGGTAATTTGCCTTCAGAATTTTATTTCATATTTACATTTTATGCTTTTGAATAAAAGTAAACAAAAACACTCAATAAAATCAGTTTCAGTATATAAAAACTTATTTTTTATATTTGAAAAGCACATTTTTGCATTCAATATAAGCGAAACTTAAATTGGTTTTAGAGCATATTTCCGTTGATCTTTTATTATAAGTGGCCATAATATATACGATTTAGCCACGTTTTTACAAACTTCTCATAAAAACCAGTAATATATTTTTTTATAGGTTTTTATTCAATGTAATAGCTCATAATTGTAACTTAATTAACTTTATTGAAAAAAAAATCCCTTAAATATATTATATATTTTATAATTTGCTGTTAATTAAAGATTTTTTTATTCCATGCAATTAACATGCCTGTTTTTGTATTGTTATATTGGTAATATATTTTATGTTAAACAAACATACACACATACACAAGCAAAACAACTTAATATTAACAACATTCCTTTCTTGTGAGAATTTCTTTTGTTTAGGGATTTTTGTTTTATGTTTGCAAATACAATAACAAACAATACATTCAATAACGGGAGAAAACAAAAGAAGGGGAATTTCAAAACAAGAAAGAGTACATATTAAAATACAACTGCATACAAGTAGTGTGTGTATGGCGATGTGCAGTAGCAAGAGATACAGAGAGAGAGAGAGAGATAGCAGTAAATATTAGTAAAAAGTTATAGCAGCATTCAAGGGATATTTAGCATTTGTTTAATGGACCTACACACGCATAAGAGTGTACGTGTGAGTGTATTTAGTAAGTAACTGGTATAATATTTGCTTGTGGTAAATGGTTGCTATTTTGGAATTAATTTGGTTAAAGGATGCCACTGTGAGAGCAGAAAATTTGCTTCAATTTCACATACACATGCACGCATTCTTAAATGCATTAAATTACTGCTTTAATAGAGAAATTAATTTAGTAACTTTTTTTATTTTATTTACAAACACTGAAGAATTGAACATAAAATATTAATGGAAAATGCTTTTTTCCAAACTGATTTAATATATTAAAGAATTAAGTTTTGGGTGTGCTCACCTAGAGCTGGAGCCGGTATGGCGCCATCTTTTGTCAGCACAACTAATTATTTGTAGTGGACAAGTTTTTTTATTTTGTTTGGCAGGGAGTTTTGGTACGTTTAACGGGATAGAGTGGCGGAGAATGAAAGAGAAAAAGAGATAAGATAATTAGTTAACTCTTTTAAATTTAAATCTTATTCTAAAATCAATAATATTTTGTTAGATTTTTTAGTTAATAAAGAAATAGCAGCATATAACAATAACTTGAACGATTTTTATTAAAATTAATTGCATTTAATTTTATACCTCATCCAGAGGTCCCCAAATAAATGGAGCAATTTTTAAATAAAAAAAAAACGCAGTCTTAAGTCTTAAAATTGTTACTATTTTTATTGATGAATAAAAGTGAACAATATTTCATAGAATAAAATATATTTTTATCTTTTTGTCGAAAATGCTCAGGGTAATTTTCCATGATTGTGGGCGAATATCGTTGATGCAGCGTTAAATTCCCCTCCATCTACGTGTGGTTGTAAGCTTCTTAAAAGAGATCTTTGATTTCAGATAACTCTTTAACAAGAAATCTAGCGTGTGCTGTAAATCATGATGTAGGAACCCGATGTAATAAAGTTTTTTTTTACTGCCTGAATATACTCGTATAGTGGGTACATCCAATGTCATATTCAGCTCAGGCCAAAAAATACATCAAAGAGATGAAGTCATTTTACTACAATCGCATGTCGCTGCTGGGAACCCCAAATGCTATGGGCTTTTTATTACAATTACAGGTCACTCTGGACCTTTAATTATTTATTTATTGGAGTTCAGTTTAGTCTGTTTGAAAATTTATTTTATTTTTTTTTATATTTTTTGACATTTGGCTCGCCATTATAGAAAATTTTTCTGCTCACTGAACACAGTTGTTAATAAACACACTTATGCAATTCGAGTTTTATGCAATTAGTGATATAATTAACTACAAATTGCTGAATTTACTCAATTAAGGCCTTAATTGAGAAAAATGCCTTAATTGCACAATTAAGGGGCATGACTGAACACAGTATAACGAGATTTTTAAAAGTAAATTTTTTTTGGCAAAGAGTTATCCTTATAAAATTTCAAATTGAAAAATAAGTTTTGAAAATGATATATTTTTCAATTTATTGGCAATAAGGTTTTCAATTTTAAAAAATTTGGCTTTCTAAGGAAATTTACCCGTTCTGATATTTTCAATTTATACTTATTTTCTTTATAAATTGGAAAATAATCTCTATTTTTATATTAGATATTTTTTAAATTATTGGTAAAGAAGTAATTTTAAATTTGAGGTTTTTCTTTATAAATTGAAAAAGTTTTGGAAATAATAAATTTTTCAAATTATTGGCAAAATGGAAACTTTAAATTTTTACTTTTTTCATGAATTGAAAAATAGGTTCCGCTTGTTTTAAAAATTATTATTTTGGAAATTATTGGCAAAAGGGGATTAAAAAAAAATTAGCCTTTTTAAGGACATTTTTAAAAAGTTATGTTTCTTTGCAAGAAATGTCCTTATGAAATTTTCAGTTTTTATTTTTTCCTTATAAATTATAAAATTAGTTTCTCTTCTTTAAAATACAATATATTTTGGATATTATTTTTATTATTAAACTCAATATGAAATATGTGAATGTATTTGCTAGTCCTTGTAAATTATCTATTCGATCAAACCAAGAGAAAATTATAACGAATTGAATATTAAAAATTAAATTACATGAAACTAAACGTTATGCAATTAAATTGATACCATATTTTTCTGCTTTTTTGTTTCAAATGTATCAAATTTTAATTAAAATTCAAGCAGACACGTTAGTTTACGATTATAAAGTTGAATTGTGTTTGGAGTTTTTTTTGTCGATTTGATCGTCATGATTGTTTTAAAATGCACTACACTGGCCTACGCAGAATATGCAAGAGGAAATGGGGTGGAAGGCACAGAAATTGTTAAATCCAAGAAGATTTTTATTAGGTTTGAAGTGTTTAAAATTTTATATAAAAATTAGATAATACTGGAAAAAATTTACGGTTATTTAATTTCAGTGAAAAAAGCGGATCACAAAAACGTGACGCTGGTCGTGTGTAAACTCAAGTTTTATTCCTAAAAATATTGTGTACGAAAGTTATATTTCTGCAGTGCAGATTTATACGTCAAGATTTATTAATCTTCACTTACAAATTTTATTAAAAATATTGCGAAATGAAGTTGAAAGAATATTTAAGTAAAAACATTTTTTTCTGCCTGAAAATGCCCCTGGATTCGATATTCCTTTAAAAATCTGCCACTTCTAGCATGTGAACCCTGTTAAGGAAAATGGCCAAAAAGTAGGGTCGAATCTGGCTGAGTTAATTGCAAAAAGCCTGATTTATTCATGCTGAAAAATAATATTTGAATGAAGAGTAAAACCTTCAGATGTTATCTGATGCTTTAAAGGATTATTTACAAGGCGGTTGATATTGAAAATAATTTTTATTATTATGAGGAATTATGAGGGGCTGAATTACCGTATTCGATATGGAACGAAATTTAAATTTTCAAACAAACTTCGATCCATATCGAATGTTATATCATTTGAAATTTAATTCTAGATTTATAAAAAAGGGCCTGCAATTTAACCCTAGAAAATAATAGAGAAGATGCCGTATAAAGAACAACATAAAAATGTGGAATCTGACAACGATGATCCCGGTGATCTTTCAGTGTATAAGCACGCCATACATTTTTGTGGCACATTTTTAAGCATTTTATCTTGCATTAATTATATTGAAATTTATATTTTTCAATAGGTATTTTCCGGCAGATATTCAGCAAATAAATTTTTCTTAATAATTTCCTAAACAATTATTTTATTTTTCACTGTTTTTCCATATTTCGTTCAACATTTTTTATAGTCCTCAAACCACTGATTGGTAACGGGTGCATTTATAAGTTGTAAGAGTTGCGCAGCTGTTGGGTACTTGGGTCTTAACACAATTTACATAATATTTACATAACATTTACATAAATATTTGCTGGAAGAAATGTAACCACTAAATTGTAATGAATCAATTTTAATTCAGGCAACTGTTTATTGATTTAAATAGTCCACAATAATATTGGCTGATATGCCACTGTTTTATAGTGAAATTAATTTACTTAATAACCCATAACTGATTCAAAATATTGTTCTTTACTATTTAGTGGTTGCGCTTTTTTGGCCAAATATTTGCTAAATGTGACCGCACCTTTAGAAATGTAAAATTCAGTTATTTCGCTCGGCTGCCATTTTTTTTATAAAATTTTTTTGTTAACTCTTAAGCCTGAACAGCTGATCGAATACCATTAAGCCATTTATGCGTTTATAAAATGTAACTGTGGACCTGAACAGTTGCCTACAGTTTTAAAGCAGTTGAGCGGGACAGCTACGCGTTATGAATACGCCCTTAACAATCCTGTGATCATTCATTATTAATGCCACAAAACCGATCTTCATTAACGGTGCGATGGAAGAAGTATTTCCCTACCTGGTATTTATTTGGAGCAATTATTGTGCACCAATATAGTGCAATAAGAATCGGGCCAATTTGTTGCATTAACTAGAATCCTGTGATTCCAGTTTTAAAATATGTTGTTGTATAACAAACAAATGGAAATATGAGAGGCCTTTTGATCCTTTTCCAAAATTTCGGTTGCTTCAATTTTTAGGAATTATTTTCATAGAAAAATTTATTTCAGCGGTAAATCACGCCCCGGCTCTTCAGAGTATTCGCCGTAAGCGGTTTTTGCTAATTAATTTAACAAATTGTTAGAAATGACGTAAAAAATTAGATTTTATTAACATGCGGAACATGACTTCGGATTCACTGAAAAACAGCAACAAAAAAAGGGATCTTCTCATCATAAAAATTATTAGAAAAGATCCAGATTCGCACTACTTCAGCTGCATTGACTTCTTCGGAAGGTCGGTTTTTACTGGAATATTTTGAAAATATTTTATATTAAATTTTACTATTTTTTAGTACTTTCCGTAATAATTTTTTCTTTTTGGTATGAAATAATTTTAATCAAAACAGGCGTCGTGTATCCGAACTTCTGTTCATTGGAAATCTCATAAAAGCGGCATAAAGTTTCTGTATCTTTGTATTTTCATTAATTTTGTTTTATGAAAAAAAAAATTATATTGTAGACCAGTGTTATCGAATTGAAAATCATTTGCTTTTAAGGCCCGGTCATGAAACATTTCATAATTGGATATAAAAATATTGTGTGTGTTTTTTTTTTAAATTCTATTTATGGTTTTTTTTCCACTTATTGCGACTGACTACATTCGCAACAACACAATTTGTTTTGCAACTTTTATGGTTCGAATTCAGTTGGTTTTCGTACAAATTTGTTAACTTATTAGTATTTCCAAAAATTTATTTGTAATTTAATTATTGTGGGTTCAAACATTTACTCACCATTTGGAACGGTGGTCACTTTTTTGGTTTGTACACGTGCAGTTGCATTGTTGACCTTTTTGGAATATAAAATATATAAATAAACTACGTTAGAAAAATACACAAAATATTATAATAAAACTAATTTTTATTTATCGATATTAAATGCATGTTTGTTTTAGACACTCACACATCCATATGAAGTATATGCACGATATTCAATCTCATTATGAAACATAATTGTGTGAAGCTGCTTTACATTGACTTGTTTTATTTTTGTTTTGCTAATGGTTTTGGTCAGGTTATAATTATATTGTGTGTGTGTGTGTGTTCGTGTGTGGGTGTATGTAGTTGGAATATGTTTATTTAGCACAAGTTTATAATTAAAAGCAAAATTACCTTCTGTGCAGTGAGTGAAGCATATTGGAGCCAGTGATATTGTTATGCAATTTTTATATAGCCACAATACGCTTTGTTCATCACAGAGTTTCATAATATGCAGCGGTTAACACTGTGCAACAAAAATACAAAAAAAAAAAAAATATATATATATACATATATATATATATATATATATATATATATATATATATAAATATATATATATATATATATATATATATATATATATATATATACTAACGCTTGACTGCCCTATTCGTGATATATTAATTGAACTAGGACCAAGACTCAGGGAATGATCCCTACTCTTTCAATGCATTAAAAGCGCAGTATGGAAAGATGGGCATGGTGTTGGGAGGGCAGATGAGAGATACATGAGAGGCAGACATTTGTAGAAGCCATTATATTCGAAGGCTCTCTTTCTTTTGCACAACTACATTTAAAATAAAAATAATTAATAAAATTTTATTTTTGCTTCAAATACAATTTTATGCGAAAGAAATAAGTCTTTCGACATCGTGAAACAGGCAGTTAATTTTTTTTATTTCGGCTAAGAATGTTTGCCACAATAAAGACATGATTTTAAAACAAAGACTTCGCAGTAATTTTCTGCAAATCAAATCAGTCTTTAATTTTAATTTTATCGTTATTAAAAAATTCAACGCGCATTTCACTGGCGCTAATGCAGATCACCAGGGAATCGTTAGCCAACATTTCTTAGAATAAGTGAGAAGTCTAAACAACGTTTCATTGATATTAAAAATATATTTCCCAATTTTATTACGATTTAAACTTGTGTCACTCTTTAACAAAACACCCATTAGAAGGCAATTTGTTTGGAATTCCTTAACGAAAAGTGCTCAACATAATGACGGCTCAAAGAAAAATGCTTTTGCTATATTAATATTTTTATAGGCTAATTGTTCTAACTTAGTTAAAATCTCAGAAAGACATGATGATAATTATTCCTAGGCACAAAGGAAGTCAACATCAGTTTTTTTCAACTTACACAGCAGAGCAGAACAGCTGTTTTCGAAAGTCGCTACACTTTCATCTTCAGTGCTCATGTGTATATATTGTGTTTATCACCACTGTTTAGGTGGCTTAGTTGAATGTGATAACAGTGAAAAATGCTTTTATTTAAATACTTCTACTAAAACGATTTCGCTACGTGGCAATACAACTTGAAAAGACAGGCAAGTGTGCTATAAGAAAATATATATCTTCCTCAAAGCTTTCCTGAACTTTTTATATCAAAAATCTTTGGCAGTTTTTAAAAGCACATCCTGTAAATTTTATTGACAAACTTCTGTCTTAAAATCTCAAAAAGCTGTTAAGTCAAATGCTTTTAATACATTTAAAAAGCTTTAGTTTTACGAAAAACAATCCATTTTTAACTACGTAACAAAATCATAAAATATGATTCCAGTCAGCTTTTCTATTAGCCCACTAATTCATGAATAATTCTCTACTTCTTGATTGTGCGTTTCACATTTTAATTGTTTTTATTTTGCCTTCTTAAGGATAATAAAAACGCAATATCATTAGCTGTTTTTTATATAGTCCTTTCAAGCTTTCAAGTTTTTCTAAAGCTCATAATGGCACAAATTAAGGCAAATGATTATGACAAAAACTACAAAATATTACGGCTTCTTATATGCGGGTATTATTAAAGAGCGAAAATAAAATAAAAAAGAAAAGAAGAGAACACAAAATGTGTGGCAGAAGTATTTTCGCTAAAGTTGCGATCTGCTTTTTGCCACAAGTAACTCACGAGCTTATAATGCCCGACATTGTTGTTGGCAAATAAGATTTCACTGCTGACTTTAAATACTAATTTTTTGTTTGCTTTAGATTTCAGTTTATATATCAACGAAACTTTAGCAGGAAACTGTTGCGGTCTTTGAACGGGTGTGAGTGTTTGTGTTAATGGCCTCCATTAGGAGTGGTAAAAACGTACAAAGAAAGTTAATTACCAGACTTGCTAAGTGAAATTTCAGGCCATAATAAAAACCATTTTGTTGTTGTTGCTGTTGCAACACACTCGCATGCATGAATTTTCCACTGACTGCAGTTTTTTTTTGTGTTTGAAAACTTCTTTTCTTTTTTTAATTTTATTTTCTGCTTGAGAGTTTGTTGTGGCTGCACTCTGTTTCTCATTTTTCTGATTATTTTGTTTGGCTTAATTTTTGTAAGAAAATTTATTTTTCAAGAGCACCGAAAGGACAGCGATTAGCGGTATTGGGAAGTGCTTCCGTAAAAACGATTAACTGAACAACAGGGGCTTGATGTCGGAGAAGGGGGGATTTTTATAGAATTTTATTTTAAACAAAACAGTTCAAATTGGCTAGTTTTTCTCAAACAATTTTATTAAGTTTGGGGGGTCCATCCTCCATCTCCTCCCCCAGTATCTGCGTCTGTATTAGCGAGCGTCGGGTGCTGGATATACGAAAAATAGGCCACAAATCACCCACACTTTTTTTTCACAATAATTTTTGTATTTTGGTTCGTTATTATTTGAAGTTGATTTTAAAATTTATTTTTAAAAGTTCAGTACGATTTTCTTAAAAAGCATATTTTTTAGTTTCTTTAATTATATAAATTTTTTTATATTATGAAATTTATTTGTACAATGACAGTATGTCAAATAGTTAATTCATTAACAATATATAAATTTTTTGTTTTCTTGTGCTTCGAAAAGGTGTAAAAATACTTGCACATTATGAGAAGATAAGAACATAAATTATTCCAACAACCTTGCGTATAAGTAACATTATTAACATTATATTAAGTATACGCTATGAAACACAATACAGAAAGAATATTAGATACAAACAAACATACAAGTAAAGCTGATAAAAAGGATTTAAAAACAAAATATATATTTTTGGAACTGAAAATTTTGTGTAGACATGAGATCACTTCCTTGGAAGCCACTTTTTCTATGGGCTTGTCGGTAATACTTGAAACCATCAAGATTGTTGCTGCTTTTAAATTTTAAAATATTTTTAATTTTATTTTGTTTTTGTTAATTTTCTTTCTTCTAATTTTCACTTTAATACAACACCTTAAGATTCCTACTATTAAAAGAGGTAGTTGTTGTTGTTTTTCTTTATTTCTCTTACAACTACAATTTGAGTCGGAAGAAAACCAACCAATTGTAGAATAGAAACGTAAGAAAATAAAAAAGGAAAAGTGATCAGTGAGTTCCTGTTATGACTTTGATGTTTCTTTTAAACTTCTCATTCATTCCACTGGAAGTTTGAAATAAATATCTTTAGTTATTCTAACAAATTTTGGGTAAATGTTTCCTGATGACCTGCATTGGCCCCAGTGAAATGGGCATAGGAACTAGCTAAAACCCCTCAATTGATCATATTGAATTTTTTAGTAAGATTTTGGGAAAAAAGAATCAGCACATAATTGAAATTAAAGAGTTAAACAAAAGTCAATTCCCCAAAACATGTACTAGAAGATTTTTAGTTTTTATCTTACAACTGATCCCAACACGCGCAGCTCTATTCATCTCTTTTGCTTTCCGCAGTAAAATAAATTGCAGTCGTTTACTCGATTTACATGTCCATACATTTTAATTACTGCTTAATTGATCCCATGATCTTAAATTCTTAATATTTATTTTAATAACCAGTCGTAGAAGCAACAGGACTTCGAACATTAAAGACTAAAGCCGATTATACAAATATTTTCTAAATCTAATTAAATGGAAGCAACACACACACGCACACACTTCTGTGCTCCATATCTACACACACACATAAATTAAGTTATAGACTTGTTAACAGGATACATTCATAGACACGCATTTGTAAGCATCCACACTCTCATGCCTTCAGAAGTTCTTAAAGTGAAGAATTTATAATGGCCCTGATTGTAACCTCAACAATAGTGTATCATGGGCAAATGTTTAAGTCAAGGCAACAATACATACAAAAGGGTTCTGTAGAATTAAAGTGAAATTTATGGGAAACGCATTTTCAGAGATTACAAAAGTGTTGCGTAGGTAAACGGAGTTTAACAGTTGGTGATAAAATTATGGGTACAGTTAATGAGTGTCTAAAATAAAAAGCTTTTCATGTGCTGATAATACACATAATTATTCCTTTACGAAGAAAGTTTTTGGAAGAAACTTTGTGGTTCTATTTTCTTATTTGAACACGCATTCAAACTTTTTAGCTGTCCTGAACCGTATTTCGGATTTTTTAATACCACTCTACTTCAGTTCATTTCCAATCTATCAGTCCAAGAACGAAGTCTCTAGCTCTTCTAAAAAACCGACTTCACATACAGACAGACGGACACGGCTCAATCGTCATCGCTATAATAAGAATCCGGAATATATACTCTTTTTGGGGTTCCATATTATAACGAAGAAATTACACACGGAATGACAAACCTTATCCTTTCACTTTTTTGTGCAGGGTATAACAAATACACTGTAAAAATGTTGCCTGATAATTACCCCTGATTATGAATTAATTTTTAATTACATCCAGTAAATAAGAGAACACATTTTTATTATCTCTCTTTAATGTTAAATGAGTCTAATGCTGATTTCTTTTCTAAAAAAAGTGCAACATTTTTTACACTATTTAACAGAAAATGGCACCATTCCGATATATGAAATTAAGAAATTTATTAGAAATTAATCCAAAATCGATTACGAAAAGTAATTTCGGTTTTAAAGCTCCTACAAACTGCCACTTTTTAGAAAAGAAGCTAAAAAATTTTACATTTTTTCCAGAAAAGAAAACGCCACAACACAAAAATTATTTCAATACAAATTATTTTATTCAATTAGTTTGCGTAGCGGAAACTTCAACAAACACTTTGATAAGAAATTATCTCCGTTAAAATAAATGAAACCATTAAATTTCTTTCCAACAAAATAAAACGAAAAAAAGAATTCAGCTCAACGAACAATTACAAGGATACACTCAAACATACTGGGGGAAAACAATAAGTCGATAGCAACAGTCACATTTTAACCACAATGAGCACGAACGCTTTCTTCCCATTATTTCTTAAAGTGTAAAGAAAGAAGAATCGCATTGAAATAAAAATATAATTGTAAAGCCTTAAAACAAGAGGCATATTCAACACCTGCGCCACCTGCCATATCCACACCATTGACGATGTGAAGCCGTTCAGTTTAAAACGTTTTCAGCTCAAGTAATTTGAAGTGTGTTATTTAAACGTCAAATAGTATTGATGACAATCTTCCGACACTCTTGAACTCCCTAAGGACTTTTGAGGCAAATGTTAAGACCTGTTCTATTCATAGACAAACACATTAAGAACGTTTATACAAACGTTATTTCTAAAGCCAACTGGGGTAAATATTTGCCAACAGCCCGATAACCGATAAGACGGAAATGAAACGTTTGAAGTAAAAGAAATAACCACACAAAACGGCCAACATGAAAAAAAGTGTTGGAACCTCTCAAAAGTTAAATACGTTTTTATGGAAGCAGAGTAATTTTCCTATTTAAGGTTTAATTTACGCATTCATTTAGCCAAAAGCTAATTTTTTACAAATAATTAAAGTTATTACCTGCCAGTCAGCCGTCCACTTGTTAAGGAGGATAATATAGGGTGTTTTTTATAGAGTGATACAACTTTGAGTTCGCTTCACTGCTTTATTTGAGCGCCCAGTTAACAGCTGATAGTTGCTTTTTGTTTAATTTGCTTTGAAATTTTATTATGGATCGACTTACACCAGAGCAACGCGTGCAAATTGTGGAAATTTCTAATCAAAATAATAGTTCTGTTCGTCAAACTTATTGCGCAATTCGCGCATTCAAAATTTTATTTTTCTTTAAGGCCCATTTTTGGTTGAATGGGTACGTAAATAAGCAGAATTGGCATATTTGTAGGGAGCAGAATCCACAAGCTTTTGTCGAAACCTCATGACGTCGACAGAAAATTACTGTTTGGTGCGCTTTATGGGCTGGCGAAGTCATTGGCCCATATGTCTTCAAAAACTATGAGGGTCAGGCTGTTACTGTCAATGGTGAACGGTATAGGAACAAGATTCGAAGTTTTTCGTACCTCAATTACCTGGCATTAATCTTGCCATGAAATGAGGTTCCAACAGGACGGAGCCACATGCCACACAGCAGCCGTTACAATTGATTTACTCAAGGAAACTTTTGACGAAAAAATTATTTCACGAAATGGCCCCATTTATTGGCTCCCAACATCGTGTGATTTAATCCCATTGGATTATTTTCTTTGGGGTTATGTAAAGTCGCTTTTGTACGTCAATAAAGCACAAACAATTGAACACTTGGAAATCAACATTCGAAGAGTTATCGGCGAGATACGGCCGCAAATGCTGCGAAAAGTTTGTGAAAGTTGGTGTTCCAGATTGAGCCTTATACGCGCCAGCCCTGGCGGCCTCATGGCCGAAATCATATTTAAACATTAATGTCATAAAATTTTCTATCCAATAAAGACCGTTTCATTGAAATCAAAAATATATTTCTATATTTTATTATGATTTGAACTTGTATCACTCTATAAAAAACACCCTATACAACCAGTTGGTTTATCATTAAAAGGATAACAGACTAACACATTTGCACGACTGTAAACAGGCATGCTTTTGCAAGTTTTAATTTATATTAATTAAGATTATTTTTGTTGTCAGATAATATTAACGGCTGCTGACAAGAATATATAAGAGAATAAATGAGAGTGTATGCAAACGAAAGCGGAAGTGGTAAAATTACATTCATAATGAAATTCAGATGGAAAATTATACAGAGACAACACACACACACACACACACACACAGATTGAATAGCCAACCTTCAGTTCAATTACACGGGACGTCAAACAAAAAATTAAAAACCATGCTCCCAGTAAAATATTTTATTTGACCTATTCAACTGACGACAAACAGAATAGCAATATTTTTGTAGATGCTATGTACAGGGTTATGCCAGTCGTTTACATTTATTCTTCGGATTATTTTAGCGAAAACTTCGGAAATTGACTTCTCGAAAGAATATGAATTCGAAACGACCCGAACAATTATTTCCCATCTTCGCCAGCATTATTTGTAACGTGAAGATTTCCTTCATGTGGGACGTTTCGACTCCATCTGGCACAAACAACAAATTCTTCGGAGCGAATCTTAATAGACAAACATAAAATACGGTTGGGTAAATGAAAACACACTCCGGGAATTTTTGTATGGAAGTGAGGAAAAACGTTAATTTTTAATAGCAACACAGCAAACATTTTGCCCTCAAACAGAAGCCACTTAATATATTTTTTTAGTGTTTTAAATTCGCAATTTTGGTGAAATAATTATTTTATCAGCATTGCCCATTCTTTTCAAGTTCTAATTGCAACATAGCAAACATTTCGACTTCAAACAGTGGCCACTTTTAAAAATTTTTTTTTAATTTTTTTAAGTTCTCAATTTTAGAAAAAAATAATTACTTTATAGCCACTGTTCTTGATAGCCACTCAATCGTTGAAATTATACTGCAACAGATAATGTAGAGTATTGCCAAGTTTCCTCCGGGGAAAGTGCTGCAGTCTTACAGATAGTCAATGAAAGGTTTTGATCTTGATCTTGAGATGCTGCCCTTTCCCCGACTCTATATTGTAACAAGATGTACAGCATCTTGTCCACCGTACCTCCGGTCAGATCGGAATATTAGGCTTCACTGGCCAAGTGTCTACTTCAAGGAAGAGCTTCTGAAAAATTAGGTGTCCTAAAGCTTGAACAATATTCTTCTATTAAATATTTAAATGGTGTTTGTTTGAATTCAATTTTAAATGACTATTTATGGATGATTAAAAATATAAGACACAAGCGAAACTTGTGCAAATCTCGGAAGCAGATCGGCATGAATATAATTAAAAATATATTTTAATAAGAAGGTTAACATTCAATATACAGAATTAAATTTCTTAATGAATTAAGTTTTGTATATTATTCAACCTTGTTTTTTAATTTAAATTCTTATTGCAATTATTCTTCAGGCACTAGGATTTCTTAATGAAGACCTTCTTCTACATTCTCCCATAGTTGATTGTTTTTGTATAATTCATAAGATAAGCAAATAAAATTTGCCAAAAAAGAAAGAACTTTAAAATAGTTCAACATAAAATTGACGCATTTACTTGCACAAGTTTACCGAACAAAATTGTTGGCTTGTGCTCAAATTTCGCAATTAACAAACTGCTCCCTTCAATCGGGCCCAAAATGCGCATCAGGTCATTTGAAAATATCTTTTTATTATGATATAAAATAGCAGTGGCAGGCATATTTGGGTGACAACTTCAAAATGTTGCATTCAAACTAGTCAATGAAGAACTGCATTCACCAACAACTTAAGTTTAAAACCATTTAAATAATTTTAGCATGATTGCAACGTACAATCATGCATGATTGAATAATATTTATGTAAATTTCCAACAATTTCAGTTACAAAAAATAAAAAAATTTGAATACAAATGAAGTTGTGTTCACGAGCAATTGTACACAAATTTTTGTATTTCATTTAAAAGGACAATATAAAATAGAGACAATAAATAAAATGTACAACAGATTGGACAGTGAGAGAGACGGCAATAACTTTTTAATTAAAAGTGACAAAATTATTGAGCCGCAACCGAAAACTACAAAAAAAGAGAAGAATTATTTAATTGCACAAAACATGAAAATAGAAATTTTATTTATTTGAAATTTGTTGGGGATCAAAGTGTGAGTAAAAGGACGCCCAAAAACATGCAGCATTTTATAACAATACCTTGGCCACTAAGAGCAACAAACACACACATACGCACACACACACACACACACACACACACAAACACACACACACATTGAGAGTAACAAAAAAAAAGTGGAATAGGTAGACAGTTTCATCGGTGTGCCACTATAAAATCACAAATAGACGGCTCTTCAATAACTGCAGCGCACAGGAACAACGATTTTAAATTAAAAACCTATTTCAACTAGAAACGATTGATAAATTTTAAGCTCAAAAAGCAATACCAGAGTAAAATAAATAACACAATAACTATTTTGATTGTATTGTTATTGGACACTTGTCTCACAGGCACAGCCGACTACAGGCTGTTCTATTTCGTTACAAGTACAGTGAGTCAAAATATATTAAAATGGAAATGGTGCACACAGAACGGCTGTTTGTGAAATCTACACGCAGAGAAAAACATAAAATAACTGTGGCATAATTAAAAACAACTGCATTATGGTTGGGTCAAACCTCACTATGGTTGTGGGAAGCACATTATGGTTATAGTCTATAGATTTAAGTGCATGTTTGATTGCATTAAAGTTAAGAATCGTAAAACGATATTTTAAGACGATATCAATTCTACAAATCAGCTGATTGGCCATATTTAAGCACCAACACACAATACGAGAGCCGAATTAACTGAGAATAAAATAATTTGTAATAAATGGGTGTTTTTTTAGGGTGATTAATCATAATATAATAAGGAAGTTTATTTTTAATATGAATGAAACGTTGTTTAGACTTCTCATTCATTCCAGTGAAAGTTGGAAAAATATATCTTTATTTATTTTAAGAAAAAATTTCGAATCATGTTTCCATACCGTTCACGACTGGCAGTAGCATCCTGACCATCATCGTTTTTTAAGACACATGGGCTAATGTCTCCCCCAGCCCTTAAGGCGTAAGAGTAATTTTCTGTGGATATCATGATATTTCGACAAGAGCTTGGGAATTATCCTCACTCCAAAGGCAACAAGTAATTTTCTGTGGATGCCACGGTGTTTCGACAAAAGCTTGAGGATTTTTCGCACTCCGAAGGCAACAATTCTGCTTATTGAAGCACCCATTCAACCAGAAATGGTCTTCATGGGAAAATAAAATTTTGAATGGATGAGTTTCACGAATAGAACAATTATTTTGATGAAAAATTTCCAACAACTTGCATGCGTTGTTCTGCTGTAAGTCGATTCATAATGAAATTTCAAAGCAAATCAAACAAAAATCAAACATCAGCTGTTAAATGGGTAATCAAATAAAGCAGTGATGCCAAGTCAAAGTAGTAATACTCGTTATAAACAGGTGTGAATTTAATTCCTTTACCCACTGTCTATAATAAAACTTGCAAATCCAAATGAATGCACTCGGTTTTTGTTTTTCAAAGCCCGTTTTGTGTTGAACTTAATAAATAAGCAACCGTATAAAATTTTTAAACTCTGGTATTTTTATTATATTCGATTTTCGTTGTTGTTGTTGCTGTTGCTTTTGTTTTAATTGCAAATGTTAGTCCTTGTTGTCGTTGTTAGAAATGTGTATGAGTGTATGAGTGCAAATTCTTTTTTTGTTTTATTTAGAAAATAATGCTACGAACTATATGAACAACATTATATACTGAAGGAAACCACAATCGCATGACCACAAATACAAATCGTATTCGCATTTATTTGCTTGAAAAACAAAACAATGCAAAATTTTGTCAAAATTTATATAAAATTGATATTTTTGTGTACTGAAGTGTTTGTTTAGAGACAGAGAGTGTGTTTTAACTCGTTGGAGAATTGCATTTTATTAACACTTTTATACCAGTTATTTTATTTTGTTTCATTTTATTTTATGATAATTTTTATTGTTCCAAGTAATTGTTGCTGACAGCGTATAGAAGAGTTTGTAAGGACGGAGATAATTTAATACGGTGTGATTGGGGCAGTAGTTATTTAAAAAAAATTGCTTTTTGAGTAAGAGTTCCTTATTTTAATGTGCTTCGAAAGTGTGCAAAAATACTTGCATATTATGCGAAGATAAGAACATGAATCACGATAGGAGCTTTGTACGAGTACAGTGTGGCGTATGAGTAATATTATTATTAATATTAAGTATACGCATGGCACCACAACGCAAAAGCAGACACATCCATACAAACACATTCAAAAAAGTGAAGCTAATAAAAGGTGTAGCTTGAGCTAAAACTGAAGTTGATTCTTTTCTACAAAAAGTGCAAAATTTTTTTTCACTTTTTGGTGGATAATGGCCACACTCTGTCAATTGAAATTAGTCCAAAATCCCTTACGAAAAATAATTTCTGTTTTAAAAGTCCTCCAAAATATCACTTTTTTTAAAATAAATTAAAAAAGGGCACATTTTACTCAGAAAAGAAAACGCCATAAGACGGAGGGGATAGTGTTAAGAGGACAGATAAGAAAATATAGTTTTATCGTAGATATTTTTACTATGCAAACGAACAAGGATCTACTATCTACAGTAACATATTATACATCGATCTAGTTTTGTATTGAGCGTTACCTAAATTTTTTAAATGATGTAATAAAATTAGTGTTAGAGTTAATGGACTTTTAAATTAAATTTTTCACATCTCAATTGTTGGTAATGCAATTTGGAGTATTTTAAAATAATTTTAATAAGCGTTACTTAATAACGCTTACAATATAAATTGAACGATACTTTGCTAAAATTATATAGGATTTGGTTTCAAGTTTCATTCCTTATAAATTTGCATCACTGGAAAGACGGAAAAAATAATTTGAAAAAATCTATATGACCAAAAAGCTTATTTCAAGAGATTAATAAGGGGCAACATGTAGCTACGGAAAAGCCTTGAGAGAAATAACGATTTTCATATAAAAAACTGTCTTCCAAAACCCCACTGTGCATTAAATAATTTTCATCAACTTTAATAAAGTCATTATTTAATCGTGCTGTACAATTTCAAACAAAAAACTTATTTCCTTTTCAATTCTATTTTTCTTCAACTTTTCAATTGAAATTAAAAATAAATAATATAAAACATCCTTAGCATATGCACCAGTTTCTCACACCAAACAAAGAGAAACCCAGAAGAAAAAAAAATTACTCGTACATCCATCAAATAATATTTAAATACATTTGCCGAAGACAAACTGTCGAACAGAGAACTCTTAACGGTACAATACATTCTTATGCGAGTGTGTGCATGTGTTGGAGTGTAATTTTACATTATGCACAGTTAGCATTCACATAAAAACACCATTTCCAAATCCAATGCATGTGGCAAGGAATGCAATTACCCAGCGAACATTTTCGTTCGCCACATGAAGGATATCAGAAGAATATATATAAAATTTTTTTATACTGTCATAGAGGATTTTATTTACTTTGTGAGCATTTTCCGTCCTGTCGAATATGTTTAGTAATTCTCATTCATTTCATAATTTATTTCGTATAGAATTTGAAGATTATCAAGAAGTCGAATATCGTCTCATAAGAGCCAAAAGTGCTTAAGCAACAAAAAAAAAAAAAAAGAAAGAGAAGTATTTTCTACTTATCTTCAGCTATTTTCTTCTTCTCTTGACTACCAGGAATAATTCTTTAATTTGATATTATTGGTTTAGAGCTGGTAACTGGTTCTTCGTCAACTGTTTCATTGATATTTTTAAGGTTGTTGAAACTAGTTTTAATATAATTGAAGAAGAGAGTTTTAGCTTAACCGACAATTTGCGGTTCGAAAAAAATTAAACATATTGAAAAGGTAAAAAGAAAAATGCTCTTAAGTTTAAATTTCTTTTGCTGTATTTCGGTAGCGATACTTGACTCGATTTGGTTTTTTCAAACCGATCCTCCAGACTTTGTAAATAATAGACTTTCGTACAAAACTTACAATTTGCTATTTTGGTGGTTACAGTTCGATATAATTTCTATAAGGCAGCGATATGCAAAATATAAAAAAAGTTGTGAAAAGAGATTCAAATTTGTTTGTTTTAAATGCTAATATTTTGAGGCAGTAGCCATGAATTTATGATTTAAGATAAATAAGATATATAAAAATTTTCCAAAAATTTCCAATATGTCGAATATGCACATAGAATTTTCTCAGCAAAATGAATTTCCTAAAATACTTTAAAATTCTTTGATTCGAGCAACTTCTTAACGAATTCAAACATTTATGATCGTTGGGTATGCCTGAGCGCGATTTCGTATTTTTATTATTTGCCCCTTTTAAAATATGCACACGAAAACTGCTGTTAAAAACTGTTTCACATACAAATATTGTTGCATATGTTGAAGGCTTTACACATGCAAATAGTTTTTTATTTTTGTTGTTTGTTAACATTTTGTGAAACAACACAAAAACTGCATACATAATAAGCCAAGTATCGTTCGTGGGGTCTGTATGCATTTACTTTTTCCCTTTTCTGAATTACTTCTACACCACTTTTCTGTATTAACGTTACAAGAAAAGTTATTTCGCTTTTTCTTGATTTTTAATGCGAAATACTTGTATATTCAAATGATTTTTTTAATATTTTTTTATTTATTCTTTTGGTTTTCTGCTGTAGTTTAAAAACGAGTACTTTTTGTTTACTAACACACACACACTTGCACGTAATATTTAATATTGTATGGACATATTCTATTTGTGTTAGTGTGTGTAGGCACTCGTGTACGCTTCAACTCAAGTGGGTGTTTATTTTAAAACGTAACAAAAATTCCAACATTTACTTCTGCCATCGTTGTCAATGAGGTCATGGCCGCCTGGTTATATGCAATGAAATTTCTTCTAAGCGAGTGATTACGGTAAATAGTGCGAAAAGTGTAGCATATTTTTAAGTCTGTTGAGAGGCATTTTCGCTTTTGACACGCTATAAGAAATTTTATGATGCAGCGAAGTGAGGAAATGATCGAAATAATGAATTTGTGCCGACTTAGCAAACAGTGTTGCCGTTGCGGTTAAAAAACCAATATATTATTTACTTTTCTTTCTGCATTTTAACTCACGATATTTAGATATTATTCTGTAATTGACAAACATCACTCGAAATCTTTTAATAATAAAAATTGCCTCTAAAGAGATCTGCCCTGGTCCTTATCAACTCTTTCTTCTTTGCTGCATTTTTGCATATTTTCTACAATAATTATAATTTTGTTGTTGCAAAAACTTTCTTAATTGTATTAGATATAAGCCAATTAGCATTTAATTAAATGCCACACAGTTGAGTGAAATAAGAAAAAAAAATTATTTTAATTTTTGGCTGGCACAAAGTTTTTCTTTTTTTGCTGCCAAGTCAAGGTGGTCAGAGATAAATTTTAGTTATTCTCTTAATTAATTAAGTGCATGAAAATGTTTAAATAAATTTTTGCGAAAATGTTTCAATGGCTTTAATTCCATTTAAATTAATTGTGGTGAACAATTTTCAAGGACTACTGTTTAAGGCATATTTTATAATAGAAAAAGGAAATACATATAAAAAAGCGTTGCCATATATTTAAAATTCGCTCCTAGAAATCTGCTTATGACAAACATTTACGGCAACAAATCAACGACTTTGGGAATTTCTTTTTTCTGGTTTTAATACGTTTACGAGTAATTTTCTCAGGCTTTTCTTTATTCTAGTTATTCCATACTACAAAGGATATAATTATCGAAAAATAGAATTATCGAACTTAAAAGAATCTGATGTGGGGAAGTAAAAATCGCTTGAAAAGAATCGGGAGCAAATTTAATTCATAATATGTGATCTCGGTGGAATAAAAACTAAAAAAAAATCATTCAACAACAATTATAACAAAGAAATTTTTTTTGTAAAATTTTGGGAAAAAATAATTAAAATTAAAGAGGTTTAAAAAACGGCAACTCCTCAAAATATGCACTAATTTAAAGACAATTCATACCGTTTTGAAATCCCACCACTTAATACGATTTAAATTCGTGACAGAAGCGGTTGCGAATAGCACCGAAAACTAAAAAGGAACCGTAAAAATTTCTAATATTTTTAATTATTAATAAAAAACACTGTGAGAAATTTATTAAATCTAAAAAGCCCTTTAAATACGTTTTTTTTTGGAAAAAAGATGTATTGAACAGTATTTCCGGTATTTGGAAAGAAAAAAAGCACCAGAATTCTAACGCTTTTATTGAAACACTTTCTGAAAGTTAATTTTCTGGAATAGATTTTCTGAATTTTATTTTACTATTATATTTTTGTTTCACTTGATATATTTTTGAGCACGGAGCAAGAGATTTTCTTCTTCTTTTTCGAGGTATATCTGATGCCTTCAAGACATCCTTTTAGAACGCTACAGCGTGGGAGCTTTTTGTTCTATTTTTCCAATATCGGCCGGTCAACTCTTTATTCACAATAATATTTGTATTTTGTAGTTTGGATTTCCAATTTTTAAACGCTTTTTTAATAGGTTCATAAAAGGTTGTGTGCTTTTACGTATAATACTTTTGTATTGTGCTTCTATGCTTATACTTAATATTATTAATAATGTCAATCATACGTCACATTGTACTCGTACAAGTTCGCTGGTGTGGTTCATGTTCTTATACTCTCATAAAGTGTAAGTATTTTTACACCCTTTCGAAGCACATTTAATTGAATAAATAAAATATAATTGTATATTTTTTAAATATTTTTTTTTGAGCAAAAGATTCACTTTATTCTTTTATAAAAAACTTTTTATAATTTGTTTGTATTCATCCAATATTTCACTACCAAAAATGTGTAGCTTCTTCAGGGATATTTTCAAAAACAATTGGGGGATTCACACTGTAGTCATAAAGTCATAAGTCATAATATAATATCACGATATATATCACTAGTATGATCAACCCGTCATAACTCTGTCTGCTAAGTGAATTTGTATGTATAAAGTAAAATAGCTGCTGTCTAAATATGAGCTAAATACACTTTTTTGGCGGCGGCAATTGGAAAAAATGTCAGTGGCTGCCAGTTGTATAACTTAAACGAGAGAAATTTTTTTCTAGTTTATATTTAGATTTTGCGATTGAATTCTCTTTCACATATTTCATTTTATAAAAATGTGATTTAATGTACAGATGTACAGATATTAATAATTTCTTAGCCGTTTCTTAGTCGTGAATCATATACAAGTAACGGCGACAAACTTATACTATCGTCGTCTCGCCTAAAGATTTTCAGCCGTTCGATTCAGATCACTAGAGCTATTTTATGACAAAAAAAAAAAATAAAAAAAAATATATATATATATATATACCAGAAAGACTTTTTTGTATGCAGCACAACAATAACTTTTTTAAACTGGTCTAAAATATTATGACTTTATGACTAACTAGCACACAGTGTGAATACCCCATATATGTAAATTTTTTATAAAAAAAATTAAGTGCATCTCTTGCTAAAGAATATTTTAACAAATGAAAATACTGAGAAAAATATTCAAAATAATTGTAGTTCAAACAACAAAACTAACACATGCTTTTTAAGAAAATCGAACTGAAAAGTTAACACAAAATTTTCAAATCAACTTCAAGGAATAACAAAACGAAATACAAGTATTGCAGTGGGGGGAAAAAAACGAAGAGGTTTAAGCCCTATTTTTCGTATATCAAACTCTGAAGGCTTATTTTTAAAACTAATACTTATATTTTGTTTCATTATTGTTTTGAGCTGTTAATACCAAACAATAACAATTTAGTTTTAACTTTTTAGTTCAATGTGCTTAAACATCCTGTTTCTTAGCTTTTTAGGCTACAATTTTTATTTTCTTTTGGTTTTCAAAACTGCTTTAATTAATACACCAAACTTTTGTTGCACTAAAAATTATTATATTTAGAACAAGCTCAGCCAGTCTGGGTTTTAATTAAGCGTCACTCTTAATTTACTAAACCTTAATTATGACTTGGACAACTGCGAAAATCCTTGAGAATTTTATAACAAACAAATGACATCACAAAACAAGTCAAAGTTTATAAGCACCAGCGGGAATTAATTTAAAAATATTTAGTATCAGGTTTATCCTTTATACCTTCACACATACAGACATATCAATGTTTGCATGTATGGTAGTACATGTTATAAAAGAAGTCGTGCATTTTGACAACTCGATTATAAAAAGGATTCACTTAAGCAGAAACATAAATGCGATATGATTTAATGCCCTGAAGCAACAAGCATTTATTTTCTATATTCTTGAATTCAAGCATGTCTTCAATCATAATCAGCTGGATGGGAGTGTGTGATAAATATAAATGTGAGGTAATTAATTCTTAAGTAAAATATGTATACAAAACATGCACCCACCTCTATTTTACGCCCCTCAACCACGGTACCATGTAGACGTTCACGTGCTCGTTCCGCGTCATTGCTGTTAGCGAATGTTACAAAACCAAATCCCTGTGAGTTTATATGTGATTTATATTTTATGCAAATTTTTATTTTATTTTTGTATTTATTTTTTTTAAATTATATGTTTGTCATTTGATTTTGGTTTTTGTTTTAATTTATTTATTATTTTTGCACATTCCATTAACAAGTAAGTAAAATGAAAAATAAATTATTGTTTAATTCCATTCGCGTAACAGTCATTATCATTACAAACATCATCATTATCATTATCATTATCATTATCATTATCATTATCATTATCATTATCATTATCATCATCATTATTATCATCATCAACGAACACATCACAGTCATAGCAAAACATGCAAGTATTTTTTATTCATATTTTTTTTGTTTGTAAAAGGAATAGAAAAAAGGAAAAAAAGACAAAAATTATAATATAATTTAAGTTTTAATTACAATTCTTTATATATATTTAATTAAGAGTTAACAGTTTTTAATAGGAGTGGGAGTTTATGCTGTTGTAATATTTCGTTTTATTTCAGATATTTTTAATACTAAAAAAGCAAACATGCAATTTTTCTTTTAAAAATGTTTAATAAGAAATAAATAAATAAATTATAAAGAAAATTAATGAGTTTTTTTCAAAAGTTTTTCCCAGACCTGCACAAAAGCCATCAGATTTTTTTTTGTATATTTAATTAGGCAAACGGGAAAACACTGAAAAAAAATTAAGGTTTAAAACAAGGACTCTATCGAAATGACTGCCCGATAGACGCAGTTGTGTTTAAGTTTAAGATCCAGTAACATTAACTTCTACTTCCCGTAAACATTCAAACGTTTTCTTAAAAATCAAAACAAGTTGTAAAATACAATTCCACGACAAAACGTGATAATGAAAAAAAAAATTAAATAAATAAAAGTTTCAACAATCAGCCTGCAAATGGACGTGATATCGATAACTATTTCCTTTATCAGCCCGAAATTTTTTGCCTTTTCGGTAGGAAAATTGGAGAATTAAAAAAAAAAAATCTGGAAGTTAATGATTTAACACCGTTTTGCTTAAATCAAAATCTAATCAGATCTCAATATTCTGAGGTCCTAGAAAGCTTCCCCGACTACTTCTGAGAGCGCGTCCCTATATCTGTATGTGTGGGTAAGTATGTGACCCGTTTATATCTTTGGAACCAAACAAATGAAGTCCTAAAGACTTATACTCAAATTCAATTTCCTGTGATTGGGAACCGATTAGAATCAGCAGATTTCGAGAGATCTCAAATGAATAAGAAATTTTTTTAAAAGTATTTTTTTTTTAAAGAAACCAACCAGCTCTTGATAATAAGAAACCGCGTAAATCGCTATAAATCGGTTCAAAATTTGCTCAATCCGTTCATAAATGACGAAATTCGATCATACCGATTTAAGAAAAAAATCTGAAATTATATATTCAATATAAATTTTTTCTTTAAAAGTGTTTTTTTAAAATAACTTTTCCGATCGGTTCTACAACTCAACCATATTTGGAAAATAAAAAAACGATATCACTGACAAAATTCGAAGTGATTTCAAAAAATATCCGAAATTGTATATTTTACAAAAAATTTTTTGAAGTTTGTTTTTCTTTTTTGAAGTAACTTTGCCGATCGGTTCCACAAACCAACCAGCTCTTGACGATAAGAAACCGCGTAAATCGGTTCGAAATTCGCTCAATCCGTTCATAAACGACGAAATTCGATGAAAGTGATTTTAAAAGAATCTGAAATTATATATTTTATATAAATTTTTTCTTTAAACGTTCTTTTTGTCTTTTTTGAAGTAACTTTTCCTATCGGGTCCACAACCCAACCATCTTTTGACAATAAGAAACTGATATCACGAACGACGAAATTCGATAACAGTGATTTACAAAAATATCCGAAATTATATATTTTATAAAAATTTTCTTTTAAAGTGTTTTTCTTTTTGGAAGTAACTTTTCCGATCGGTTCCATAAACCAACCAGCTCTTGACAATTAAAAACTGATATCACGAACGACGAAATTCGATAACGGAGATTAAAAAAAAATCGATTTTATATATCTGATCAGATA
Source organism: Linnaemya vulpina (assembly GCA_963675445.1). NCBI lineage: Eukaryota > Metazoa > Arthropoda > Insecta > Diptera > Tachinidae > Linnaemya > Linnaemya vulpina. Next base: position 22,379,330 of record OY776278.1, read on the forward strand.
CTAAGAAAATATGAAAAACTGTTGACCCTAAGGATGATCCCTGTACCCTCCCGATAATTTTAACCGCAAAACCATCGTAACCTGGTTATTATGCTATTTTGAGCTCTTGGAGATAAAACGCTGTTAATTTAATTTTTAAATCAATTGATTTGCCCGAGATTTAGTTTTCGATTACTAAAAAAGAATCGATAACACAAATTGATCCGATATATAATTTCGGAGTTTTTCAAAGAGAATCACTTTTTTGAGTTTTTCGTTCACGATATCTCACGAAAGGATTAACTGATTTTGAGCCAATTTGTGAAAATTTTTTTTGGCATTTAGCCAACCGATATGCCGACACCCGCAGCCACTTCCCTAATAGCGCTTCAAATATGCTCCATAACCATTTTTTTACTTTCTCAACATTTCCATCGATTGTTTATTTAATGGGTCGTCCAGGACGAAGGTTGTTATTCTCATGTTCTAGAAATTTTTATTTTTATCACTTGTAACAATTTTTCAGACCTTTTGCCTATAACTCTCACAATATAGAGACCTCGCGAAATACAAAAATTCACCTTATTTTTTGAGTAGACCTCTTACATCTATGGACCCATTAAAAGGAAGCTTGAATTCTCTAGAATATATTTTTTTTTTGCTAAACACCTCGCATATAAAAAAATTTAAAACTTCTAACAATTTCGTGCAAAAAGCTTGACGTTACTTTCTAGAAAAGGGCAACTAAATAATACCCCTGATATCTAAAAATTCACATTATTTTTTTGAGAATTTCTTACATCAATTTTGGTTGGTACTAAATTCTCCATTTCTGTTTAGCACTATTACGAATTGTTTTGTTTGTGGTTGTTGCTTTTTCCACAGCCATCGTACGCTGACCCGAAGTCTTTCAGGGAAAATTTTATTTATTGTTATACAATTGTAAATCCGTAGCAACCAATTGCTTACCAGCCCTTTTAATCTAAATTTACAAATAATTCTTTTACTGAAATTAAAAGAAGTCGACATATAAAGTTCGTGCACGTTTCAGAATGAATTTCATATCTCAGCAATAGTTTTCATCAGGAAAATATTAAAAATTCCAAGGAATATCAATGTGGTGGATACATTCCCCATCACAAATTTAATTTGTGGCTGAAGTCTTTTGAAAATAACTGCACATTTCATTCTCTATTAAACTTTCTCTCTCTCTTTCTCTTTCCAACATGGATTAAAATTATTTATTTTTGAAATTGCTCTTAATGCATGTGTGTTGGTTATTTGCTGTTGTTATTTGCCGTAACTATTTTTATTTCCTGTCTGCTGTCGTAAAAACCCTGTTATTTATTGAAACAAAAACTTGTACGTTATTATTAATTTTCTATCTCTCTTTCTGCTTTATTTTGTAGTTTTCTTTTTTGTTTATGATTATAAAATTTTGTGTTCATCTTCGGTTTGTTTCTTTGCTGTTGTTGCTGCTGAAAAGCATCTACTTTTTCTACTGCCACGAACGGTCGCTCTCTTATCTTGGGATGCATAAAAATTCACAAGATAATAAACAAAGTTTCGTTTTCTTTTCCAATTTGTATTGGAGAGTTTCAGCACGCTGTTTGGATATGCATAAATTATTTTACGAAAATTCTTTACTCTCGTACAGAGGAGGAGTATCCCTGCAACATTAACAAGCAGAGATTGCAAAATTTTTTTGCTAAAATATATCTTTTTTTGTAGCTTTTTATTTATTGGTTGGCTGCAACCCACCTCTCTGCGTTAACGACTGGAGAAAGAAATTTACATTTTAAGAGAATTTTAATTATGTACAATAAAACCGGAGCTTAAAACATGTTGGCACTAGCGATGATTAAAAATCTGTGATATTCGCAATTTAAGATTTAAGTTATTTTTTTCTTTTTTTTTTCTTTGTTTCAGGATTATGTTGTCATATTAATTTAATTTCCCTTCATCATAAATCTGATTAAATTTAAGCTCTTTAGGTTTCGTTTTTGTTTTACACACGTTTTTTCCTACTCTCAATGGAATCTTAATAAATGTGCCGGCTCAAAAAACGTCAAGAAACAAAAAAAAAAAAAGTTCTCTTGTGTAGTTGTCGTCTACTTAACAGCTAAAACAGCTTTTTCGCATTTTTAAGCCGTTAAGTGTTTGCTTAAACAAATTGCATTTGTCAGGTAAATATCGCGAAAAAGAAAAGAAGCAGCAGAACTATACACACCAACGCAACAACAGCCCATGGCGTTTGCAACGGGGAAACCCTTTCATACATTTCACCGGCTTTCTAAATACGCGTTAGAAGTAGAACGCAAAATGAAAACATTTAATATCACGATGCTGATGTTGATATTGACTGGAATAATAAAAATGCAGGCAGTTAAAACAGCTAAATAAATACTTTGAGACCGGAATGCAATTTGCTTTGGTAAATAATTAAAATTAAATTAGAAAAAAAGGAGCCAAGAGACCATGAAAAAGTTTTCATTAAACACAAACTTGCTCGAAAGTGCTGAAGTGCGTTGGAATGGTTTCTTCCGATTCAAATAATTAACTACTTTCAGGCAAAAGAGTTCTTAAAGCACTAGAAGGCCAACCATAGAGAAGGACAGGAATTAAATATTATTATGAAAGCAATTCATAAAATAATAAATAAAAAGGATATGAACAATTTGTAGCTGCCGATTGAGAAAATGGTTTCCAGCAAAAATAAAAATTAATGCGTTTCAACACTAAAAACTCAAGTTTAAATAGTTTCGGTTTTAGCAAACAGTTTGCAGAACAATTTTTAATATTTAATTTAATATTGACAACACTTATTTCACACACTGTAAAACAGCTGTTTTTGTTTGTATGAAGTACTCAAGTTACGGTAACATTTGGGCAAATAATTAAACGAAATAAACGTAACCACTAAACCCTAATGAAAAATATTTTAGCTCACAGAGAAGTATTTACCGAGTTAAATAGTCTCCAATGATATTAAATTCCCTGACACTGTTTATTAATTGTGTATGAAACTGTTTCACATAAGAACGACATAACTGATTTATAATATTTTTTTCAAAGTTAAGTGGTTACGCTTTTTTGGGCAACTGTCTGCCCAAATGTGACCGTAACCTTAAATTTTCATACAAACAAAAACATCTGTTGTACAGTGTGTGAAATAAGTGTTATAAATATTATTTCAAATATTAATTTATAATTGAAAAGTATGGAATCACTCCTTGGGTCGTTGCATAACAGAACAGATTGTGTCTAAGATTTACGTCAGTTCCTACCAATATGGCCTACCTGACGGTGGTCTTAACACCGGGTGAAATTAATGTTCACCACCACCCCTGTCAGGGGTCTCCTGAGTGTCCCTGAGTGTACCTTGAGGCAATCTTAATCATTTAGTATCGCCATATATACCAGCTTCATACACCTTGCGAAGGTGTTCGGTCCCATCTTAAAACCTTGTTACTTCCGAGGAAAGCATGCCATCAGCACCAAGAGGAATCAAAGGTCAAAGTCGTAAGACTTATTCCTCCTGACACTCCCAGCACCAACAACACACCACCTCTTCCACAACGTCTGCTGATTCCAAGCAGCCCATAGAGACTGCTGTCAGCTGGGTCGAAGTCCCAGCTTAGTAGTATGAATATGCCAGAACATTAACCCTTATCTGACATCTCTACCAGCGACTCTTGGTATTAAACCACAGCCATCACGTGGACTCATTGAAAAGACCTCAACCAACATCTGGCCACAGAATCAATAAGATAAGAAGGGGAAGAACGAGGTCTGCCACACGCCATGAACGTGCGTTAAACAGAGCTTCGCCAGTGAAGCAGATGTTCCACACATGCCCAGCTAAAAGTTTACGTGCTTCACCCCCAAGCAAACATCATCTGTGGGGCTCAACCCGATCCCATGGCACCAGTGTAAGGAAACTGGTTACGCCTCGCGGGTCAAACCAATGTAGATTTGTCACCTACTGTTAATTTTTGATCCTTTGTATTGGCGGGACCCAGGCATCCTTCCACCTGTATTTCTTTTCCTGACACATAAGCAAAAGCCTACTACTTTTTATACACTTATATGCGCCCCCGTTGCTCTGCTAATTCAGAGATAGGGCCGTAACATATAAGTACTATGGGCTATCGGCAAAAGCAACTTCAGAAAACCGATAGCCCTTTTCCCCGAAGAGCACTGCAACAAGGCGTTACGACTGACCAAGTTGCCTATTGTGCCCCCCGGAGGGAATATGAAGAATAAAACAAATGGGATATTAAGTTACAAATGTCTCCTTATTCCAAAATTTTGTACATCCATACAAAATATATCTTTTGCTTAAGAGAATCTAAGCATAAAAGGGAAGAAATCGAATATATTTTAAAAATTTTATTTTTGAAACATTTTCATCATTCGAAATGAAATTTATTTGGTGGTCAGTAGCTTTCAATAGCAGTTTTGAAAAATTTCAAAACCTCTCATCTTATGCACAGGGTTTCAAAAACCATTTGAGAATTTTCATAAAAAAAAACTTTATAATAACAGCAGCAGGCTATGAAACTCACAAAAACTAAACCCCTATAAATCTATTTCATTTAACTACATTTTTATATGCTTCAATAAAAATAATAATAAAACTAAGAAGATTAAATTTAACAATTTATTAGAATATAAACATTTTCCTGTTGCATTTCCTTCCTTCTTTATAAATTACTTCCGCCAGCTGCTTGGAGTTGTTTTATTTGCAGACATTTTTTTATTAGTTGTTAACAACAATTATTTTTCTGATTGATGTTGTTTTCTAAAGTCGATTAGTTGTGCACTTTGAGTGCATTCGATTTCTCAATCAAGATAAAAGTTCAATATTCAATTGCGATTTTAAGAAATCTTTTATTATTAAAAATAAGTTGAAAGTAAAAAAACGTTTAAAAAGGAACTTGGAGATGATCAAAGCAACACGTCCTTTAAAAGAAGACATACAAAAAAAACATATCAATTATAAATTTTCTATTGATCACTTTGAATTTTTTATTAAGATTTTGGGGAAAAAGAATCAGCACATAATTAAAATTAAAGAGTTTATAATTTTTATTTTAACTTCGCAGTGATTGTTTGTAACAGAGACGCCATTAAGTTTTTCAAAATTGTACCAACGGCCTTGAGAAATTGTACATCTTTTACTTTAATTGTACTAAAGGATTTTTCTAAGTTCGAAATTATAACTTTTTAAAAAAAGAATTCAACAAAATATTAAATTAAATTTAATTTGTATAAATTCTAACATAAAACTGCAATTGAGTTTGGTTTTTAACTTTTCCTTGAGATAATGAAGACACGCACTGGTCTCAATTTGATCTCCAGATCGGTTCTTCAATTTATTATTAATTTATTTGGTTTACGAACATGTTTGTGCATGCATCTCTGTTCGAATTAATACCGTGTTCAAACATACCCCTTAATTGCGCAATTAGGGAATTTTTTTCCATTAAGGCACCGCCATGTTTTAAAGTGAACGGAATGAGGCACCCTCATACGTCACTACCTGCAACAAAAACTTCACTGGCGAATGAAAAATAGTTGGAAAAAAATTCTCTATCTTCTATATAAAACCCACAATTTCCTTTAGCCTTTTCCAATTTTTGTTTTATCGGACTTGGGGTACTTCAACTTTGTGGCCTCAATAACAAATTCTTTAAGCATTTTTATTTCTTCTGCTTTTATCTGCATATTTCTTCGCAATTCCTTTTAGCTGTTTGTTGCTTTTCATAGATGCTGGAGTTGTTATGATATCGTTGATTACCGCAAGCAAAAATACTACTTTATAAACAAACTTAATTTAAAAATAAACATACACAAACACACACACACATAAATTTACCAATAACGTAACTGTATTTTAAAATGCAACAACAACAACCATTTAACTACTACTGCTACCTCTTGCAGCCAACAGCTTAAGCACTATTATGGTCTAAACTCGTGTACGTCTGCACAGGAAATTGATTTATTTCCTTTTAGTTGCTTCTATCCGCTTGTTGCTCTCCTTCTTTCTAAATATATTAAAAGGATGCACTTTAAAGATGAGATACAAGGCAGGGATGTGTTAAGGAAATTGGTACTTTTTGGGTGTGAATTTAATAAAAGTGGGAACTTCTTTTATGTTTTTTTTTTATGGGGGAAAGGAAATTCGCCGAGCAAATCATCAGAGCTGCATAATTAGATGTCTACAAAATACCTTGTTAGAAGTGAACTACTCTGGTGTGATCTAATGCCGTGTCAAGAGAGAGAGAGAGAGAGGTCATGGAAAAACAGCTGCCATCTACTTCCATACACTGAGAACAATTGTAAATGAGAACAGGAGGCAAGAAAACTTGAGAATTTATAAATTCACCGATTTGAAGTTAAGCCTGACTTATAACTCGGAGAGGAAACAAAATTTATAAATTTGCCGGTTTGAACTTAAGCCTGACTTATAACTCTGAGAGACGATTTCAAGTTTTCAGTTCATTTAGTTTTTTCTTGAATAAAAAAAAATTTATCCAAAATTACCATTAAATTTTGTGCGAAAAATAGAATTATCTGCTGAGGATCAGATCTGATGATCGTCTTTGGCAACTGTACACTGAGTGAGAAAAGTGCTTACAATTTGGTACACGCTTTTCACGGAGCTCGAAAAGATGTGGATGACAACGCTCGTCCATCCTAAACATTCTGAGAAACTGAAAAATTTGTTTAGGGAGAACCCTCGAATCGCTATTAGAAAACGTGCTGAGGATGTCGACTTATAGCTTGACTCATGCCATCCAATTTTTTGCTCGAAAATTTCGGGCAACAAATTTTTAACAAAAAAAAAAAAACTATGGCATTTGGCCAAAAATAAATGTCTCAGCTACTGTATTCACCAGGTTTCTGCTGTTCCTTGTTGAAGGTACCCAAAAGAGTCTTGTAGCGCTCCAAAAAGTTTATGGCAGAGTGGCTTTGAAATTTTGCAAATAGTCTGATACAATTGTACTATATCTGAAGGATTCATTTTAAATAGAACCAATTTTTGTGAAAATTCACCGTAGTCCCGGTTCACAGACTTCAACCTTTGCTGGATAGGTACAAACAATTCCGTACTGCAGCTCTGTGACGAAATGAAGTGGAGTCACATTTTCTCACAGAAACAAGAAGAGATAATACCGTGTTCAGACATACTTCCTAATTGCGTAATTAAGGCATTTTTTGCAATTAAGGCCTTAATTGACCACAATTGATCATATAATAAGTCAATTAATAAATTGAGCAATTACTAGTTAATTGTATCACTAATTGCGTAAAAGTCGAATTGCAACCCTGGTCTTAAGTATGTTGCTTTGTATGCTCACTGAATATACAATTCTTAATAATTGTATATTCAGTGAGCAAAAAAATTTCTTATAATGGCGAGCCAAATGTCAAAAGATATAAAGAAAACAAACTGAATTTTCAAACAGGCTAGACTGAACTCCAATAAATAATTAAATAACGGTCGAGAGTGACCTGTGAGTTGCATTTTGCTGGAATAATGAAAGGAGCAACAGCTGCTGCTTTCTCTAACTTTGTAAGATTGTCAAGTTTTTCTTTTTCTTATATTTAAGATCTAATAATTTTGAACCAAAAATCTACCGCAATGACTCCAAGAACTTCATCTTTCTATTATATGCAAGTAAAACTTCTTTTAAACCAAAATTTCCATCAATTTTTAAAATCTACAAACACGAATATTCACGAAACAAATAAAAACAATGTTTCTTCAGCTATCAAATGATAATTGAGTCAGCTAAATTGAGTATGTGTGAACACTAGATTTAATTGCGCAATTAAAATTTAATTGACTCAATTAAAAATGCATGTCTGCACACAGTATAAGAAGCATAAGTTGAAGTATGTGAACTGGAACTCGTATATGGGAAAAGGGTTGAGAACTTGGATACATTCTTCTATGAATCGCTTTCGATTTCTTAAATAATTAAGAGTTAAATTATTTTAGAGTTAAGTTTTATAAATAAAATTTATATATGGGGTATCCACACTGTGTGCTATTTCGTCATATTTTCATAAAATCATAATATTTTACACTAGTTTAAAAAAGTTGTTGTGGTGCTGCATATAAAAGAGACATAAAATATTAGCACTCTTTCAGGAGTGTTTTTGGTTTATCATAAAACAGCTCTAGAGATCTGAGTCGAGCAGCTGAATATCTTTAGCCAAGACGGCGACAGTATATGTTTGCCGCCGTTACTTTTATATGCTTCACGACTAAAAAACGGCAACAAAATTATTAATATCTGTATGTATGTTCCTTAAATCACATTTTTATAAAAAAAAAATATATGAAGGAGAATTAAATCGCAAAATATAAACTAGACAAAAATATCTCCCGTTTAAGTTATACAATTCGCAGCCACTGAAAGTTTTTCCAATTGCCGCCGCCGAAAAGGTTTATTTAGCTCATGTTTAGACAGCAGCTGTTTTAGTTTACACATACAAATTCAATTAGCAGACAGAGTTATAACGGGTTGTTCACACTAGTCGTATTTTTCGTGGTATTATTTTATGACTTATGAGCTTATGACTACAGTGTGAATCCCCCAAATATTGTTTCGAATAATATACAGATCCATCTAAAGCAACGTTCATATCTATCAAATATTCGACGAAATAAGCGTAAGAATTCTTTGTTTGACAAACTTTTCGTAGTATTATTTTATGACTTATGACTTATGACTTATGACTACAGAGTACAGATTAAAAGTATTGAATTATCTAAGAGAAGAATTGGACTTAGATATTATTATATAATAAGAAATAATATTATATAATAGGAAATATTTGATTCTTATATTGATTTTTTAATTAATCAATTAACAAGAAACTTTTATTTATCGATTAACCGATTAAGACTTTCAAAGATAAACCATAAATTATTACCGTACCTTTCCCCTCAAATTAGTACTTCTTCTAAACATTTTGCCTTGTACGCACTTAAATCTCCATACATTTTTTTCTATTTTACTTTTTAGTTTTCTTCAGATGTTAAAAAGGATGTCATAGAATGGATTTAGCATAGTGAGCTAAGAGTGAAATAAGAATTATTGTTGGATAAAGATTTAATGTAAATTCATAACTTGAAAATAAACGTATTCACCTCAATGAAATGGAGTTAAAAAAAAACTGAATGGAAAATAAGATAGAAAGAAAAACATGCTTTCATTTCTACCAAAGCCCTGCTAGTTTGAATGTAAGAAAGAAATTCTTTGTTGAAAGTTTTTCCTCTTCGTGTTTTGTCCTTCAATAAGCCAAAGAAAATAAAGGAAAATAAATAGCGTTTAAGCTGATTTTCAATACCACAATGACATTTTCCTAAATACGTTATTATTGAAAAGCTGCTTGTATATGGACTTCCTTTTGTGGCGAAAAAGTAAAAGAAATCTGGAAAAACAAGTTTGTTTATGCGGTAGAATTTCTTGTAAAAAAGAGAACAACTTTAAACAACTTTTTGCTTAACGTGTGTAGAACTACACTGAGATAAAAGTTATTTAATTTTTTGCTTCAGATATGATTATTAAGCTTTAGTTCCAAGTGGAAGGACTTCTTCTAACACTGACAAGTCCGCTGGTTACCTGCAAGCTGGAGTTTTTACTGCGCAGCAAGAAAAGTTGTCAAATTCATTTTGCAAAAATTTTCCATAGAATTTTTAGTTTATAATTAACCTTTTTGAAATGTTATAGAAAACTAAATAAAATTAATTGAATTTTTTTCGTTCAAAGTTCGGTTTTGCTTTCAAGTTTTCTATGTAAAACGATTTTTATTCGAACTTTTCCCTGCACCATGTGGTTGTGTATGCGTGTGTGTGTGTGTGTGTGCATGTTAAGAACCAAAAAGTTTCCTTTTTTATTTAACTTTTTATTTATTTATGATTTCTTTTTTTATTTTAGTTTTGGGTTTTCTTAAAAACTTGTACTATTTCTTAGAACTGTTGGTATAAATGCGGTGTGGAACTGTTTGTTGTTTTTGCTTAAAAGAAATTTCCAAAGTTCTTTACATTCACACTGATGCATCTTTTTAAAACATCATTTAAATAATCCACTCACATGGATATAAACAATTCAATGAAAAGTTATTCTTAAGAATTGTTTTTATTAAAACATAAAAGGCATCACTTTTAACTCTTACATGTCTGTCCTAAAGAGCATAAATCCTTTTAAATAATTAATCCCCGCTGCTTGGTGTTCCTATTCCCTTTTGCCCACATTTTATTTGCTTATGAATATTTAAATTCTTTTTCTTTTTCTTCCATTATTATTTACTTGTTGAAAGATGTATTTTAACTCAATTATGTCAATATTTAAATTGTTTTAATTTCCTTTTTCCTACACATTTTATTTCCTTCTGCTGTAAAGTCATAAATTTTATATACAAGAAAGTAATGGAGAAAAAAAACAACACAATAATTTACATCCTGTTTAAGTGTAAAATAGATGAAGGGAAAAGAATATTAAAAATAAAATCTGCAGAGACTGCAATTTTCTTAAACTTCAGTGCATTTAAAAAGGCAAGAAAAACTTTGCTCCTTCAAAGATTGTATTTGTTTCTGTAAACACAGAAAAGGCTACAGGATACAAGAACTTTTTGCAAACAAACCAGAGGAGGAATAAAAATATCGCATAAAATGTATACGAATAATCTGCTCATGATATTAAAAATTATCTTCGACAAGTAAAGAAAAGAGTTTAAAAAAGAAATTATGATTACCTGACAGCTGCACAATGCGTATTGAAAAAGTGAAGATGAAATATTATTTTTCAACAAATAATGTTGAGTGGTAAGTGTTTTCAGACATAAAATAAATTGTTTCCATAGCCACGGTTATCTTTTCCGCACAGTGGGCCTTGTTAAGGCGCTCAAATCGACTTGAGATTTTATTTATAGTGGATCAATGAAGCATTTTGTATTTAAAGCATTAAACACATTCACCACAGCCTGCTACCGACTGCAACAACTTTCTTGAGTGTCGCAACTTCGAGTTGGCATCACTGATTTATTTGGTCACCCATTCAACAGCTGATCGCTGCGTTTTGTTTGATTTGGTTTGAAATTTTAATATGAATCGACTTAAAGCAGAGCAACACGTACCAATTGTTGAAATTTTTAATAAAAATAATAGTTTTATTCGTCAAACTCATCCATTCAAAATTTTATTTTGCGATGAAACCCACTTCTGGTTGATTGGAGACGTCAATAAGCAGAATTGTTGCCTTTGGAGCGAAGAGAATCCACAAGCTCTTGTTGCAATATCATGACAACCACAGAAAATTATTATTTGGTGCGATCTATTGGCGGGGGAGTTATCGCTACCTCGACCGTATGACTTAAACCCATTGGATTATTTGCTTTGAGGTTATGTTGTCACTTGTCTCCTCGCTTAAAAACACATAATTGTACCCCTGAAAATCAATATTCGAAGAGTTGTCGGCGAAATACGGCCGCAAATGCTGGGAAATGTTGATGAAAATTGGTGTTCCAGATTGCGCCTTCTACACGCCTGCCATAGCGGCCACATGGTAGAAATCATATTTTAACATTAATTTCATAAAAATTTCTTTCAACTAAGGCCTATTTCATTGATGTTAAAAATGATATCCGCTAATGGACGATTTCTAAAATAGAAATTAATTTAATTTGACTACAACCACAAACAGCATGGACAACAACCACTAGACGCTTTGCTGGTTATAGTGAATACAATTGGGGAATTCACACTGTAGTCATAAAGTCATAAGCCATAAGATAATACCACGAAAAATACGACTAGTGTGAACAACCCGTTATAACTCTGTCTGCTAAATGAATTTGTATGTGTAAACTAAAACAGCTGCTGTCTAAACATGAGCTAAATGAACCTTTTTGGCGGCGCCAATTGGAAAAACTTTCGGTGGCTGCGAATTGTATAACTCAAACGGGAAATATTTTTGTCTAGTTTATATTTTGCGATTCAATTCTCTGTCACATGTTTTTATTTTATAAAAATGTAATTTAATGTACAGACATACAGATATTAATAATATTTTAGCCGTTTCTTAGTCGTAACGGCGGCAAACATATACTTTCGCCGTCTCGCCTAAAGATTCTCAGCCTTTCGGCTCAGATCTCTGGAGCTATTTTATGGCAACACAAAAACATACCTGAAAGATTGCTATTATTTTATGACTTTTATATGCAGCACAACAAGTTTTTTAAACTGGCGTAAACTATTATGACTATGTCGCAAATAATTTTTCCTATACTCACATAGATTCTAATATTGACAGTTTGTGGTTGGTAGTCTGCTGTCGTGAATGTGTTTAAGGCAGTACTTTAATCTAGTGCGTACTATCGAATATCATGTTTGTAAAAAGGAATATCACGTTTTTTTCTTGGACTGGGACTCAGGGGATGTCCCCTAAATATGGGACTCATCGTGATAGAAATAAAAGGGCAGGCATGGCGGTAAGAGGACAGATAGAGAATTTTTTGTAAATATTTTTTCTTTTTAAATTTATCGCAAGATTTTCTGCTACAGATTCTATAGTAATTGACGGTTTTAATTAATGTTAATGATGTTCAGCGATCACTGCTACGCCATTGAGACATGCCTTCTAAAATATCAACACAACCCTGCACTCATTATTATCATGACTGAGTGCAAATTTGAAGTCGGGATCTAAGGCAGTGTAGTCTAGGGTTAACTACTTCAGCCATTAGCACCCTAAATAACATTAATGATTCTTGTTAGAATTCTCATTTAGTTCAAATGACATATTTCAATCAACGAAACACTTAATAAGAATAACAAAAAACTTTATTAAAATTAGCCAAAACGACAACAACTACAGCTGTTAAGCACTTAATTATTTTTAGGCTGTTTATTCTATTCTAATCACTTGATGTAAAAAAAAAATTGCATAACAACTGCTGTAGTTGGCAAACTTTCCTTGCCAATTTAAATTAATTTGGTTCAAAGCAACAATTTTTTGTTTGTTTTCATCTCACATTTCATCAACGTTTTCCTGCTCGTTTTCGTTGTATCAAGTGGTAACTTAGAAAAAAAAACTCATTAATTTTCATATGGTTTTAAATGTTGGTAATACAAAACAAATGAGAAGAACTTAAGCAGAATTAAAATATAAAATAAAATTATGTTTTCATAAGATGGAAGATGGAATAAAAAGACTCACCTTGCTGCCACGTTCATTGAATATTATTTCTACATCAAGAATGGTGCCAAATTGCTACAGGCGATCCAAACGAGGAACAAATATTATTATCGCAACATAATAATAACACACAGCCAGAGAACAGAACAGAACAGAATCAGCCAACAGACACACAATCAAACAAAATATATATGAAAAATGTTTTGTATGTTTTTTGTTGCAAAAAATTGTTTTCAGCCAACCAGTGAGCAGCAGCCAACAAACGTAGGGTATTATCAACCAGACAGTCAGACAGGAGGGCGGGCGGGCGAGTGGTTGATTAGGCAGAGGCAGACAGGCAGCCAAATGAACAGTTTTCATTGATAAAAAATGTTGCATTATTTTATTTATTTTTTGTGTTTTTTGTTTTAATTACAAACAGAATTGTTTTAGCAAGTTCATTTCAAGCATTATTTTTAAGAACAATAACGAGATTGGCAGGATGCATGTTAAAAAATGAAAAAAAGAAAGAAAAAATATTTATACAATTAGTTTAGCATTTAAATTGAATATTTTTTTTTTTTTATGAAACACTTAATTAGAAAAAGTTTGATTACAGAATACGGTTAACAAAAATTTAGCATTGAAAAATAATAACAATTAAAAATATTTTATTTAAAAGTTGCTGTTCAAAATACAACAATTGATTGTATTGATCAATTGCACTAGGCAACAACATATTTATAATTTACAATAGCTTGTTTATGTAGCTGATGGGAGAACTTCTTTGTTTTAGTTGTTCTTTATTTTTTATACTTTTATTCGATTTTTATAATAATCATTATATATAATATTATTAAATAATGTTATAAAATAAATTAAGATATTATTTTATGGATCGGATTGACAAGCATGATTATTAATAAATGATTCACAAATCCAATCCAAATTAATAGTGATTCAAAAAAAGTCCTTATTCACAAAAAGTATTTCTTTCTTATAAGCTGCTTATAACACTAATTTTTTATACCAAATTTGCCTTATAAGCAGCTTGTAAACATAAACTGTTTTTATATTTTATCCACAGAATTGTAAGTGTCTATAACTAAAAAATACGTTAGTTTTGTTTGTTGCCTAGTGTTATTAATCAAAGTTTCGAATTTTATTGCCAAGTTTATTCATCACAAAACTTGTATAACGAAAAGGTTTTGTATGAGTTTGTGTAGCTTTTTCCTGCTTGTAAAGAACCACATCCTTCAAAAGGATTGAAGAAAATTTGTAATTGAAAGCAACTCAAAAGTTTTTAAAATATATTTTTTATATAAAAAAAGAAAAGTTAGTTTGAAAAGCCTTTAATATTTTTTTTAAACGGATTTCATAAGGCTTCAAAAAACATTTTTTAAAGTTTGAATTGCACATCGATATAAGAAACTTTTATTTAAATAACATGTAAAATAAATATGCTTTTAATTTTATTTAAAAATTTATAATAAAAATTTAGATTCAAATATATTTCACACTTTGACAGTAAACGTATTTGCAGTAGCCTTTGTAACAATTATTGGCAGCAATTTTTAAGCTACTTAAAGCGTTTATTTAAAAAAAACTTTTATTTCAATAATAAATAATGTAAAACTGAATTAAAACTAAAAGTTATTGTTTTTTAAATCCCTGAATAACTGGTTTTTTGACGTTCACATTATTTACTAGCCAACAGTTGACAGCTGCTTAGAGGTTATGATGTTGCAACACTGTTTCAATTAACAACAAATGTGGCAGTGAACTTCTGAACTCCTAATAAAAAATGTATATGGTTGCAGAGGAGCAAAAAATTTAAAGTTTTATAAACTACTAGAGACAGAAAAACGTGACGCTTTTTTTATTTTTTAATTTAGTCCAGTAAAATCTAAGGCCTTTAAAATTCGGTTATTATTTACAGAAGTTTTTCACAGCTGAGGTAACCAACTTTTACATTCTGTGCGCCTGGTCCAGCTAAAAACTTTACACGATACGATTCTGAAAGCCCGACTTCTCCTCTGCATCCTCTAACATTTTTATGCAAAGTCATTAAGTAGTTAAAAAATTCCATACTTTTTATAACACTTTTGTAAATTTTAGTCACTAAGCGTTTGTTGACAGTTTTCGTAAATTGATGATTCGACGATTTTGCGTCATGTTAGTTGAAATGAAGTCAGTGGCGAATATTTCACAATCTGGGATTGAATCATTTAATCTTTTATTACTTCTAGGGCCATGTCCTGAGGTTTCAAAAGGGCCTTCTAAAAGGAACTTTTTTTTTGTCAAATTAGCTGTACTTTATGCAGTCTGAAATAATTAAATTGTTTTATCAAAATTGGTGTTCTGTTTAGTAAACGATCGACCAACAGCCGCACTACAATGAAACGCCAAAATAATGTGCAAGAGAGTGCGCAGTTTTAACAGGACGGTACTACGCGTCACACAAATCGTGACACGACGGATTTATTGAAGGAAACGTTGGGTAGTTTCACGTTTCGAACTCTTTCATTGGCCTCCAAGATCGTGCGATTTTAACCCCAAGGAGGATAACATTCGCCGCATTATTACCCATATATTAACCACTTTTGTCGGAAAAAGTCATAGAAAGTTGGACTCCCAAATTAGACTACGTCTGAGGCCAGTCGTGGCGGTTATCAGCCAGAAGTCATATTTAAATTATAGACAGAAGATAAAGTTTCGAATCTGATAAATTTCATGTGAACTACAGGTTTATTGATTTTTATTTTCGTGCTGATTCTTTTTTCCCAAAAGTTATATTAAAACTCTAATACAACTTTTGGGAAAAAAGAGTCAGCAGGAAAATAAAAATTAAAGAGTATTAAAACGACAATTCCTAAAAATATGTACTAAAGATTTTTGTTTGTTTTTTTTTTCATCTCAAACTTCTATGCCTTTATAAAAAACATCCTATATGTTATCTATATTATATCTGCCAGAGGAAAAAAAAACAAGAAGGAAGGAAAAGAGAAGATTTACTGTGAAATGCAAGAAGCGCCGAGGGTGCCAGTTACTTGTAGGAAATATTGCGAGTTAGATGATTTCAAAAAGAGCGAAATCTAGAGCGAAAATAAATAACTTGGCATCGCTAGGGAGACACAGTGCTGCCTAAAGATTTTATTAATTTAAAATACTTTTGAAATTCCGTACTTTTAAAGAATATCATTAGACTTCTCGTTTTCTAATTGCAGAAACCGTAGAAACATTTTACAGGGATTAAAAAAAACTGATTATAACAATATAAATAAATTCTTTAAATTGTGAAAAAAAAATTATTAAAAGTGTCATGCCATTTTGCATTTCTTTTATTTAATATCCTTTACAAAAAAATGTTTTTTCTGAAGCAACACAAACCATTCAAAACCAATTGCGTATTTAATATCGCGGGAGCATTTTCATTTGTTTGACTAAAACATCAATCAGTCAATGCAATTAATGAATAATTGTACAAAATAAACAATCGAATCCGTAGGATACTCACCCCAAACATGGCTCTCAGATCGGGATCACGAAAACGAAACGGGATATTCGAGACGTGTAAACGTTTTGGTGTATTTTTGGCATCATTTGAATTAATTGTTGCAACGGTGGTACATGTGTTTTGCTGCTGTTGTTGTTGTTGCTGCTGTTGATGTTGCAGAGGGACTAGAGCTGTTGATAGACTAGTTGCTACCGGTGTATTTGGTGTAGCCGATGTCATAATGCCAGCTGCTGCAACAGCATTTAGATTTGCCATCACTTGAGCTGTTGTCGATGATGGAGCCAATACACCGCCAGCACCCACCATTGATGTCATTATCGATGAGGTATTTACGATTCCAGCTTGATTTTGTGTCGACATGACGGCTGGCAAAAGGCCAGTAGCCGCTGAAGTTGCCGTAACGGAGGTGGCAGCAACGGCGGTGCCAGTTGTTGTTTGCTGCTGGTGCTGTTGCTGGTGTTGACTAATAGCGGCCATTAACTGTTGTTGCTGCTGCTGCTGTTGCTGTTGAGTGGGTGTTAGTAGTTCGCCGTTGGTAGTTGAAGTTGAGATGCCATTCGTTGTGCTCATGTTGTTGTTGTTGTTGTTAGTGTTATTATTACTGTTATTACTGTTGGCGTCTGTAGCAGTACCGGCTGCGCCAGCGAGTGTGTTTGTAGTACCATTTATGGCTTGACTTTGGCTTGAGGATACGTTATTATTGGCAGCCGCTGCTGCGACTGAAGATGGAGCGGTGGTTGTTGATGATAATGTGGAAGATGCTGTTACTATGCCACCTCCGCCACCCGAACCGCCACCGCTATTATTGGCTATTGACAAAGTGGTATCAACCTCGGATTTCACCAATACTGTGCACTACAATTAAACAAAATAAATAAAAATGGTTGTTAGTATAATTAAAGGTAATTAAATGCCACATGTTCGCTGTGATATTTTTCCAAAATTTATTTAAATTTTGTTATTTTCATAATAAAATATTAATTAATAGTTTTTTCTTTAAATACGTACATTAAAGTAAAAGTGATGTGTTAAAGACTAGATTAGAGTTTTCAACCGATAGGAGTATGTCATTCATAACCACGAGTTGAGTGTTATACAGAAAAAAAAATTGAATCAAATCACGAAATAACTCTTTTAACTTTCTGAGGCAGAAAAAAAATCTCATAAAATGGCATTTATTTTCGAAACGAACATTAAATGGTAAACCATAATTGGGGAATTCACACTGTGTGCTATTTAGTCATGTTGTCATAAAGTCATAATACTTTAGACCAGTTTAAAAAAGTTGTTGTGGTGCGACATATAAAAAAGTCATAAAAGAATAGCACTCTTTCAGGTGTGTTTTTGTGTTGTCATAAAATAGTTCTAGAGATCTGCGTCGAAAGGTTGAGGTGGCGGCAGTATATATTTGCCGCCGTTACTTCACGACTAAAAAACGGCTAAAAAATTATTAATATCTGTATGTCTGTTCCTTAAATCACATTTTTATAAGATAAAAATATGTGAGAGGGAACTAAATCGCAAAATCTAAATATAAACTAGACAAAAATTTCTCTCGTTTAAGTTATACAACTGGCCACCACTGAAAGTTTTTCCAATTGCCGCCGCCAAGAAGGTGTTTTAGCTCATGTTTAGACAGCAGCTGTTTTAGTTTACACATACAAATTCATTTAGCAGACAGAGTTATAACGGGTTGTTCACACTAGTCATATATTTCGTGCTATTATTTTATGACTTATGAGTTTATGACTACAGTGTGAATCCCCCAAATATTGTTTCGAATAATTACAGATCCATCTAAAGCGACGTTCATATCTATCAAATATTCGACGAAATAAGCGTAAGAATTCTTTGTTTGACAAACTTTCCGTTGTATTATTTTATGACTTATGACTTTATGACTACAGTGTGAATCGCCCAAATGATTTACATGTGATTTTTAATGTACAATTTATTTAAGTTTCTTTCCCTGAATAAGACTTCCTGTTTATAAAAATTTAATTAAGTTTCTCTCTTACACAATTCTTTTTCAATTTTGGTTTTAGTGACAGTGTCACGGCCAAATATCATGATGAATTGAAAAAGCACTACAAACGAAAAGCGTTAAACTACGGAGTTGACAACGCTGGTTATAAATTTTATTTTTTTTGAGTAGGATCAGCACTCAGGGGACAACCCCTATATATGCAGTGCATTGTGCTGGAACTGGAAAGGAGGGGATAGTGTTAGGAGGACAGATTAGAAGATAGAAACGTTTTTGTAGCTGTTTTTACTTCGTCGGTGAATTTTTTGCTACAGATACCGACGAAGGAGGGTGCTGCAAAATCCCGCTCTTTTAGTACATGACGGTATTAAGCGCTGCCGGTAATGTTCAGCGACCAGTGCTATGCCCTCGTCATTCAGACAAGCCGACAACAATTAACGCAATCCTGCACTAATGCAGGCCAGAAATATTCGAAAACATATTGATTATTGAGTTCGGAGTCGAACTCGGGACCTCAGACATCGCAGTCTTGTGTCGTACTATGTCAGCCAACAGCGCCCTCAAAAACAGTTGTTATATTTAGACGAGGTTGGAAACCAGGAAATTGATTGAATAACTCGAATGGAATTTTATATAAAATATTAATCATGGAAAGTTACAACAAAATCGGTGAAATATGTTGGGACACAGACTTTTCGCTTCATTGTTTTATAGCAAAACGCCATTTTGAACAGACTTTTTCAAACATCCAGATTTTTGAAAGACTTTCCCGTCAATAAATCGTGCGCTTGTGTAGATCAGAGTACCATGGACTTGTTTTGAAGTCCTATAAAATAAAATTTGATCCGTTAATTCACAAGAATAGGAAAAATCTTTTGACACGATTCACATTTTATTTGCTTAAAAACTTACTTTTGATTAAAGCCGTCTGCTTGCCGGTTATGCAAAAATGTTTGGTACAACTTGGCAGAGCGATAAGGAGTATTCACGACTTGGCGCATAACCCCAAGTTGAACATAATCGTAAGATAATTTTTTTTTTAAATCCGAATACATAAAAAGTCAATTACCTTTTAAAATTAAAATTTTACTTCAAACGTTTGAAATGTATAATTTAAAAACATATTTAAAACATTTTTTTCTTCTTACCACTTGCTTAAGACAAATTCATAATGATTTTATAATTTGAAAAGACGTACGTAAATAAATAAATAGGAAAAACACACATACACTCTCGCTCATACGCCCAGAAATTAGGGGGGGAATATAAAGAATATTAATGTCGACATTACGACAATCAAAATGTATGAAAAAAGGCAAAATAATCAGACAAGCAAAAGTCAAGTTGAAATTAAGCTTATAAACATGAACACAAACAGGCAACACACACACACACACACACACACACACGCACACTCTCTGTACATCCCTACCAAATGGTTGGTATTTTATGTTCTTTTGCATGTAAAAGTATGTGTGCTGAGGGTAAAAGAAATAAACTACAACTAAAAAATGGAAAATGGAAAATGCATTGTGTGACAAAGTGACAGGAGAATGAGGTTGTATAAAAAGGAAAATCTTAAATGTGAGAAGGAAATCAGTAAAATGTCGAGAAAAAATTGTTTCACAATACACCAACACATACAGACGTTTCTTATCCCACAAACAAGTGATACGATTATGCAAAAATTTATAAAAAAAAAAAGAAAACGAAGAACAACAACAATAAAGTTTTTGCCAAATCAAACTGTGGCACATAAAAAAATATTAAAAAAAAAGAAAGAAATATTTTTCTTTGTCTTCCACATTTTAAGTTTGAAAAAACACGGAAAAATAATTTATAAACTGGCAATTGAAATAACAACAATAACAAACACAATTTCGAAATCCTAAAAATAAAGACAAAAGTAGGCAGCATTTATCATCCGATAAGTTTGTGGCAGAAAGAAAATTAAACTACCGGCTGCAGCGTTGCCATTATCCTTAAACACTTAAATCTTCTCCAGATGCTGGGAGATTTTCTGTAAATTCAAAACCACTGACGAAATTATCTACTAGAAAGTAAGAAAATATCAGTTTATTTTTTTTAGAATGTCTCTGGAACACAAGACAGAAATTTCAATACGATTTATATAGTGAAAATACGGCACTAGGGTTTCCAAATCGCCTGCCCCTTTTGCCTCATCTATTATATTCAGTTTTATACAACGAATACATTGAACAGTTAATATTAATTATTAAAAAATAATTAATACAAAACCTCCTTTTCAAAAACAAAGCGTTGCCAGCTTTAATAATAACTCTATTTAAAAAAAAAGGAAAAACTTTGAAGTCTAGTGTAGCATTTTTAAATTCGCCCTTAAGTTTTTAACCGCTCACCAAGTCCTTGTGCTTTCTGGGAAATTCTTTTCAATCATCCCTACACTCCCACACACACACACACACACTCTCTCACTGTCACACAATTCGTCAAAGCCTTATACAATCATCATCGTGGCAATAAAACTGACACAAATCATGTCAATGAATAAATCGAGGAAGCAAATGAAAAGAAGTAAAAAAGAAAACAGAGAAACACTTCAGCCCGGAAAAAAAAGTAAAATAAATATAAAAGAATATATAATGGAACTCTACCACATGCACACAAAGACGACAACAAGTGCTGCCAACATAATAAATGCACACAAGCAGGCCAAATAAATGATACAAAATGACAGCAGTAACGATAAAAAAAGAAAAGAGAAGAGGAGAGAAGGAACAGTGAAGAGGACTAACATCGACAGAGTTTGCTTGTAATGAACTCCGTGGTATCAGGTAATTCCCTTCATAAAGAACGAACCTTTTTCTCAGCGGATTGACTCTTCTATATACAGGGTGTTTTTCCAGCTGCTTGAGAACTTCAAATGTTAATATAAACCAGATATTTTATAAAAAGTAACTTTTTCAGCCTGTACTGAGAGATAATTTCGTGGATGAACGAAATTTTTTCTCAGAGGACTGAATTTTTTTTATACACGGTGTTTTTTCAGCTGTACGACAATTTGAAATAAATTTATAAGAGAGATATGATTTAAATACAAATGTTTTATTATGATCCGTTACATAATTTTTTGGATTTTATTTTTTCAAGTATGATTTATCGCACAAGCCCACTGCGACTACGAATTACATGGTCCATCGGTAAGTCCATTTTTTTTTGCTATTTTTTTCTTCAATAAAACCGGTCACATGATGTGTTCTCTTTAAACAAAAAAAAAAACTCGATATTGATGGCAAGTTCCATATATATATATATATATATATATATATATATATATATATATATATATATATTGTATTAGTCCCGATCCCGATCTATGAGGTGTGTTCGAAAATGAACTAACAAAAGTTGTAAAAATATAAAAAAAGAATAAAAAAAAGAAAAGAAGAGAACCAACAAGGAAGATCAATAAACATCGAAATTAATATGCAGAATTTGCTTATAATGAACTCCGTGGTTTCAGGCAATTCTCTATATAAAGAACGTACTTCTTTTTCTCAACGAATTTACTTTTTTATACCGGGTGTTTTTTCCAGTTGCCTAAGAAATTCAAATGGTAATACAGAACATAAACGATTTTAAAACAAATTTTTTTATTATACTCCGATAGAAAATTTCCTGGCCTTTGTTTTCTTATATCGGGTGTTTTTTATAGAGTGATACAAGTTTAAATCATAATAAAATATAGTAATATATTTTTGATATCAATGAAACGGTCTTTATTGGATAGAAAATCTTATGAAATTATTGTTTAAATCTGGAACACCAATTTTCACAAAAACTTTTCGCAGCATTTGCGGCCGTATCTCGCCGATAACTCTTCGAATGTTTGAGGTTCATCGACGTACACAAGTGACTACAAAACCAAAAAAAAATAATCCAATGGGTTTAAATCACACAATTTTGAGGGCCAATTAATTGGGCCATTTCGTGAAATTATGTTTTTGTCAAAAGTTTCCTTGAATAAATCAACTGTTGCGCCCGCTGTGTGGCATGTCGCTGCGTCCTGTTGGAACCACATATCAGCTAGATTAATGCCAGCTAATTGAGGTATGAAAAAACTATATCCTATACCGTTCACCATTGACAGTAACATTCTGACTATCATCGTTTTTGAAGACATATGGGCCAATGACTCAACCAGCCCATACAACTCACCAAACAGTAATTTTCTGTGGATGTAATTTTGTTTCGACAAAAGCTTGTAGTCTACTGATAATTTATTAATATAAAGGAGGCTTATAGACATACTCAAGCCGCAGCAAATATATAATATGTTCAGTATATTAATGAAAATGATATCCAAAATAAATTTGAATTAAAGAAAACGATAGTATAAAAGCAGCCAGTTATTATTCCTACTTCTATTTCGCGGTAAAATGGTTAATGATAAGAGTGGAATATGCATGTCTGTTCTAAGCCAGTAAAAAGTTCATCAATATTTTTGGCGTAACTTTCCCTTAAGTATTCATTATTTTTATAAATTTTGTTTCCTCTCTTAAACTACTTTGTCTGATGACAATATCACACATTTTGCTGGTTGCATAACTTTGAATACGAGCAAATGTTTTCTTTTAATAAATTAACAGTCGTTTTCATATTTATTCCCATGTACACATGGACACATCCACACATACATTCATACATACTATCGCATTGCACACGTTTTTACATTTCCCTGACTTTAATCTCTTCCAAGTCAAATGACAATTGCAATTTCAAATTGTATAGTCTATGACATTTAAATAAATTGTGTCATATAAAAGCCCCAAAAGTTCAACACATTTTGCACACGAGACCATAACAGGCCACCACCCCCCCGCGCTCTTTCTCCAATGAGTCAAGTCTCTCGGAAAATTAAACATTTCATATTCATATTGTGTGAATACACAGAAATTATGCCAACTGCATTTATGCACACACACACGCACACACATTCCTGTATTCATATATTTTTTTGCTGTGCTATTATCAGTTTCTTTCTTCTTCTTCTTAAATTAAATGAATTTTACATAAATATTCACATGCAGATTTCTCCACATGCTCCTTGGATTCGTACAAGGGAATATTTGTTCAACTCCCGGCAGCAAAATTACAACAAAAAAAATATTAACAAAAAAATATTAAAGAAAAACAAGAGAATCCAACAGAAATGTGGCATCTTTACACACGATTCATAAATATCTCAATGCAACAAGAGAATTTCATTAAATAAACTATACGAATGTGCCATGTGGGTTGTGTTCCTATTCCTTTGTTACATGTGTATGTGTGTGTGTGTGTGTGAATATCCCTTTTATGTCTCTTAGGAATTCAATAATATTAAAATTGACAATTTTGCACAAAATTTTATATGGAGTTGTGTTTGTGTATGTCTGTGTGTGAGTGCTTCATGTTATATAAATACATGCATCAAATAGTCCTTCTCTTCCGTTTGAAAGTTTTCATCTATGGATGCGTGTGTATGTGTGTGTGTTTGTGTTATGAGTGTGTTAAATAAACACAGTCTGCAGAGGCGTTGCAAGCTTTTGAGCATTCAAAAAGGGTGTTTTTTATAGAGGTACAGATATTTCAAATGGTTTAAGAGAGATATTGATTTTTTCAATTGACAGAAAATTTACTTTGTTCGCAAGATCAGCTTTTGGCATTATAATTTAGATATGACTGGTGGCATATGGCCGCCAAGGCTGGCTCGGGTTATGGTCTAATCTGTAGGTCCGAGTTTTGATGACTTTTTCTATCATATAAGACCACATATTGCAACAAAAAATAAAAGAGGCAAATATTGTCCTGCAAGTGGTCAATGATTTCGGTCTTTTCGGCGTAGACTTGCGACTTCAGATATACCCACAGAAACTGGTGTAGCAGCGTTCAATTCTACGATTTTATAGGCCAGTTCTCAGGTCCGAAATTGTAAAACTATGCGGTTACTAAACGTGACGTCTTGTGCAAACCACACCTCCTGCACATCATGACTGCTCAATTGATGAACGAAGAAGTCAGTAATCATGTCTCTATAGGGGCCACTAATAATCACTGTGGCGTTCCGACCAGCATCGTTTTTAAGGAGGCACGGCTCAATGATTCCATCAGCCCATAGAGCAAAAATTAATTATGAAATATAACGCGGTCGTTGCAATTAATTCCGTGCAATTTTATATCAACACTGATTCTTAAATTAAATCAATTTCATTTTTTTTAGATTTCACGCTTCTTAGACCGAAATTTTTACACTACATTTTTGAAAAAGATCGGTTTCCCTTTCTCCTGTCTTCTTTCTTCAATAATTTAGTTCTATTCTGAAGTTTTTAAATTTTACATGTTGTCAGAGCTGCGCCTGTTATTAAAGCTATTCCCAAATATCAACCCATTTTTTTTAATTCTCTCGATATTGATTGCGAATCGTATATATTTTAGGAAGATCCCGATCTACGAGGTACGTCCGAGAATAGAATGAACTTAAGTCAATAGCCTATACTTCCTAAAGATTTTTTCCCTCAGTTTATTGTAATTTAAATTATAATAAATTTAAAAATAATAACAATATTAAATAAAATAAAATTTCGCGCGTCTCTTTAATGTTTGTAGCATTCGCCTGGAGCATTTTTAATCATTTAAATATGTTCATTTTATTTTTGAGTCATAAGTATTTTAATTGGGAGGACCAGCAACCAACGGATGAACCCTGCACGTACAGAACACTTTGGCGGGAGTAGAAAGAAGGGAAAAGTGTTGAGAAGACACATGACGAGAGACAATTTTTTGCTGTCGCCGAAAATGGAACAACGAATTTGGAAGAAATAAAAAATTTGTGTAAAAAACTACATGAACTGGCCAGTATATATGAATGCAAAGCGCGTCCGGAAAATGTTTACAAACTTTTCAAGGAACGTCGAGGAGTTGTGAAGAACGACACTCGTCCTGGACGCCTCAGCGCACCAACAGCCTTTAAGAATGTTTACAGAGTAAAGAAAATTGTGATGGAGAATCGTCGAATCACTATCAGAGATTTTGTTAATGAGATGTCGGCAAATTGGTTGGTTATTGTCAAGCATTTTTTTTAAATTTTAGGCATAAGACTTGTGGTACTAAAGTTTGTTCCAAAATTTGCTGAGTTTTTTATAAAATTTTATAATATTTTAGTAAAACAAAAAACACTCAGTCATGTCGAGAATGGCTGTGCAATTTATTGCTGTTTCCAACATTGAAGAGATCCATGGAAGGACGAGATTGACGAGATAACAGCAGAACTGCTGAGAAATCTGAAAACTCCATTCAAGACCTGCTACGAGACTGGAAAAAGTGCTGGGAACACTTGGAAGAAGCAAAACTATAAACTGAAAAGGAAATAAATATTTCAACACTTTAATTTGATTTAGATCGTGCCATTTCTGAACGGTTAATGTCCTTCCATTTCTCGGGAAGCACTTAAAGGATAACCCCTACATATGCGATTCCTTCTAGATTTGATTCCAGGAAAGAGGGGAAGGTGGAGGAGGACACTTTAACTGTCCTCTGAACACCAGCATTTTGTTGTAGTTGTACAGGATTTTGTTGTAGCTGTTTTTACTTTTTAATTCGCCGGTAAAGGTTTCGTTGCAGCTGCCGAAGGAAGAAGGTGCTGTATTCCGTTCATTTTAATGCATGACAGTTTTAATCACTGTTGATAATGTTCAGCGACCAGTGTTGCACCTTCGTAATTTACACAAGCCGACAAAATTTATTAGAGTTTTGCACGCATACAGATCAGAAAAATTCGACTTGGAAATTTTAGTGTGATTTTTCCAAAACAAAGACAGATTGCAGATAAATTTTAGATATTCTGAAGAAAAAATTATCCAAATTCCTAAAATATTCAGTTCCACACGATCTGTAGGAAATATGTAAAACAGAAATGTTACAAAGTTCCAAGAAGTTAATTCGGAAAGTTTACTAATCCTGCCTTAATAACTGGCAAAATGGGATTAAATTTGCAATTTAAACAATCAAACAACGAAAAATACCCTGAAAAAGTTTTTTCCAAATGATTTCCCTACATCTTCTCCAGGCAAGTCAGCCCTTAAGCACTCCGTTCGATACGGAGTTTGTATTAGCAAAATATCCCAACGCTTCTGAGCAACTTTTTTCCTTTGTTTTTTTTTTTAACTTCACATATTTTTTTCTCTCTCCCAATAATTGACATTCTTTTAGCTTCAAGTAAAAATGTAAATAATATTGCAGAATATTGTGATTATGGTCATAAAAAAAAACTTTTTTTATAAGAGAAGAGAAAAAAAAACGAATTAAAAATATGCTCGAAGCCATCTGCAGCCATTTGACTATTAAGAGGCAGGCTATTGTTGGATAAATAGTTTTTCCAATATTTATTTTATATTAATATTTTCATATGTTGCACTGATGCAACAGTCAGTCAGTGGCTTCAATGTGTTTGTTGCATGTCGTCTGTCGGCTAAATGATCGGAAAGTGGGGCAAAGCACTGGCTGGCTACTTGACTTGTGCTGCGTTGAAGAGCCACTTTTATGTGACAATTAAAACTGCTGCTACTAAAAACCATAAAAAAGTGACTACTTCAGCCAATAAATTGATTCAATTAAAGAGTTTTAAACGAAAAATTCCTACAGAAAAGTTGCATCAATTATTTTGTAAGTAATTGACCGATGAATTTTTCGATGAACATTTTTTTTTCATGTGCAACACGATCATCAGCAAGACAAAATTTTAAAAAGGCTTTAAAAAAGTAATTTAATTTCATAGCTTTGGGGCCCGAAACTAAAGATATTGTCACTGTTGGAATTCGGAAATATTACCAAAGAAATTGTGGCTGCGCTTATTCCTTCAAATATTTGAAAAATGTGACCAGTAGCTTTAGACATGTGCCAGCATTTTTTCCAATTCTTTAATTAATTCTGGTATGACTTTTTTTGCATTTTCTTGAGATCCCTCAGGGATTTGGTTTTTATCTGCTCAATCGCGGGGAAGGATCAAAATTTTTTGAACACGGTGATTTTTTTTACTAAATTTTCAAAGGAATTCATAAAAAAAAATTACTTCACTTTCTCAACATTTTCAACAATTGTTGATGTGATCAACTCGATACTTTTTTTAAAGCTTAACAAACCGTCTCCTGGCGCGCAGCGCATTTTCCGCAAGCCACTATCAACGTTTCAAGTACTTTTCAGCAATAAATTTCAGATTTTATACAAAATGTTATGGAAATTCTTTAATAAATTTTTTTTCGGCAACATAATACTTTTATGACTCTCACAAAGAAAGTGATCATGCCAAAATAGCTGATCCAGTAAATATACAAGACTGGACAGGTTGCCATCCCTGCAACCTACTAGTTTTTACAGCCAAGCTATTTATAGAATTAATCGAAAGAGGCGTTAAAAAGCATTAAACAAAAACTTAAAAAAAAATTTTTTAAGATTTTTTAAAATCTACTGGTCATAATTGAGTCTAATTCACAGGATTTCATTATAATGGTACCGCTTGGGTTCACTTCGGTAGAGCCGTGGAAAAAGCCGACCAAATACTTACACACACACAAACACGTTTATACGGACATAATAACAGGCTCTCAGAAGTAGTCAAAAGACTAAGACCTAAAAAAAGTAGAGATCTAATGAGAACTTCTTTTTTTAAATCATCGAATTCGCTAAATATTTTAAAATAGAAAGTAAATAAAAGCCGAATAAATTTTTTTATTTTTTTTGGAAACGGTGTTAAACTGAAAACTTTTCGATTTTCGAAAATTTAAAATTTTGTTTCACTGTCTAACTCGTGTGTATCAGATCATCGCTTTAGTGGTCAACATTTTCGCCGCTGGGAAAAAGTAAGAAAGGGTCTCGCCAGACAATCCCATCATGAATAGGCATGGACGCCTGTTACATTTTCTTTAATTATCGACTGAGACAATTAAATTTGTTTGCACTATTTTAAATCAGTTTTTTAACAGAAAAAAAAACAGAAACATATTTTTATCTCACATTGTAGAAGGGATATCCACACAAAAGTATCCCACTTAACATTCCCATCAAGAGGACACCTGAGACCTGTTACATATTTTCCATTATTTCTGCCATTTTAGAGAACTTCCAGAACTGTCGGCAAAGAAATCACGTTATACAACTGCCATTTCCAAGAGACTGTTCTACTGCCACAGAAAATAAATCCTTTTTGTTTTACATTTTTAAGTTATTAAGGGAAGAAAATTCGTTTATAAAAGAAATGTATGCTGCCTTTAAATTGATGTATTTTCCTATATTTTTTACAAAAAATGCCAAGACATTTAGCTGAGGGTATTTTGAGAACATAAATTAAATAAACACCAACGATGGTAATAAATGTCATTTTGTGAAAAATGCAGAAATGAGCACGAACCGCATACAGAGAGAGATAAAGAAACAGAGGAAATACGTGATTTAAATGGAAAATAAATAAATCAAAGAATTTTGGGAAAAACGACTAAAAGCGATGCAACCCAGCAAAAGTGTTGAGAAGTTTTTTAGGTGGTTGTAAGAAGTTTCCATGCAACAGAGAGACTAAAATTGTTTTCATAGAATTTGTTCATTAGCAACACAATAAAGTGCAGATAATACACTTTTACAATAAACTACAAGTAAACGGATGATCGTTTGCTTTTTCCACTTCCCACGAGGAAACTTGTTAATTTTCAAATATAGGGAAGTTGTTGGTTTTGCCTCTTTTTGAATATTATTGAATTTTCAGCAGATCTCCCTGACTAATTCTGGGAGCCCGTCACTATGTCTGTATGTGTGTGTGTGTTTAAGTATATGACCCAGTTATAACTTTTGAACGGCTGAATCGAATTAAACCTCAACTTAGATTTTTAGTACAAAAAACTTAACTTAGAAAAACAGCATTTTTCAAAGTGAATATAACTTTTCAACTGCTTCAGCTAATCGGGAGGTATATTAAGGCCTTCGATATGGATCGAAATTTGCATATAAATTGTATTGAAATTTTTATCGATTTCGAATACGATGAGTTGACCCCAACTCTTAACATTTAGAAAGCTCGTCGATCACCATGAACCGCGTCGAAATGTGTTACTCCGTTCGTGAGATATCGTGAACGAAGAAACTCGAAATAAATGTTCCGAAATCATATATCTGATCCGATAATGTTCTCGATTTTCTTACAGCAATTAAAAATTATATCAACTATCGTGGAAACCGGTCGATCTTAAAATTAAAATAAAGGGATTTTATTTCGAAGAATTCAAAGTTATAGACAAGAACTAAAACCAGGCTCTACGATAGTTTTGAGGTTAGAATTAGCGGGAATTTGTAACTTCCCTTGACCGTTAGGTTCAACCCTTTTAATATTAATTTTACTTCAAATATATTAAATTAAAAAAAGAAAATCAATAAAATAAGCCAGCAATTACTGAGGGAATTTAGCAGTTGCTTTTAAATCTGAATTAAAATTAAATGAATGGCAGAATATAAATAAAAATATTTCAGATAAACCTCTCAAATTTTATACAATTAAAGCTTAATTCATCAAGAATAGATTATGCTTATAAGGTATTTATAAAGCAATTTTTCTATTAAACTTGTCTTATAAGCAGGTTATAAGCTTAAAATATTTTTTATGAATTACTTGATATAAATCTTCCATTATAAATTGAACAGACGATAAGTACAAAAATTGTAAAACTAAAATACCTCCTATTACCATTGGCGTTGGAACTTAAAAATTAAAAAGAAACGACAATTAAAAATTGCTGTTGGTATTATAGTGATGTATAGAAAATATATTGTTATTATCTATTACGGAAAGAAGATAGAAACCACATCACTATTTGTCGGCGCCATTATTAATATCGAAGACAAAACGACTACAAAAATATATATTAAAAATAAATTAATGGAATTTAAAATTCTACATAACAAAATGGGGAAATAAATATTGGAAAATGGGTTTGGAAGGTTTCTCGAACAGGGTTGCAGAAAAAGTAAATTTGAGGGTTCTGTTCCCTGAAGTAGTAAAACACAAGCCTACGATATCTGAGATCCCCAGTTCGACTGCGCACTCAGTCGTGACTATGTCGAATTTTTCTGATCTGATTAGTGCAAGACTGTGTCAATTGTTGTCGACTTGTGTCAATGAGAAGGCGATTAACACCGTCAGGCATTAAAGAGCGGAATCCACCGGTAGCAAAAAATTCACCTGTAAATTTAAAAATAAAAATAGTTACAACAAATTTTCTATCTTTTAATCTGCCTTAATTTTTCCTCCTGACACTGTCCCCTCCTTTCACAGTTCCAGCGCAATGTTCTGTATATGTAGGGGTCATCGTTTAAGTGCTGGTTCTAATGAAAAGAAAAATTCATTCGAACCTCCAGTTCACGACGGTTTCGCATAAAATTTTGTGAGCTGAACGACATCGAGTGACATCGTGGACCAGGAAGTTAGACCCCAATAATAATTCCAAATTTTCAAATTAGTATATATTTTTGGGAGTTGTCGTTTTTTAAACTCTTTAATTTTAATTTTGTGCTGATTCTTTTTTTCTAAAATTTTACTAAAAAATTCAAAGTGTTCAATTGAGGGGTTTTATCTTTTCCCTAAGCGTATTTCACTAGGGCTATTGCAGATCATCAGGGAACCTTTACCCAACATTTCTTAGAATAACTGAAGACAGTTATTTCAAATTTCCACTGGAATCAATGAGAAGCCTAAAACAAATATCACAGTTATAACAGGAACTCACTGATCACTTTTCCTTCTTCATTTTCTTAAGTTCTTATTCTACAATTGGTTTTTTAGGATATCTACAACTTCTGAAACTGTTACCATTGTTATTGTTTAAATCATGGAGCTAAATTTTAGTGTCCTCTAGTGTGTACATAAAGTTTTTGCTGGGAAACATTAAGATTTATATAGACAAAAAGGTTGATATAGAATATTAATAAAACACGAAATTCATTATGATAAAATGTCCTTTTGACAGCAAATATTGCAGATATAAATTAATTCTATTTCTGAAAGTGACAAATTATTTTTCATCTTTCACGTGTCACAGGCAAAACCTTTAAAATTCGGTTCTTAGAAAAAAAGAAATATTATAAAGGACCTCTATTTTTCATTTAAAACTTTTCCCATAACAAGCATCAACTTTTTTTTGCTATTTATGCGATATTTAAATAAACAAGTTAACAACATCTTTAGAGCCAAAGCAGTAATACAACATACAATCGTTATACTTTTTATTTCAATCCTCCTTAAAATCCACTCTTTACAACCTTTTAACGTTCAATTATTTTTCAGGTTGTATTGAACTGAGCGTAAACACACATAAATAAAATTGTATTTAATTTTTTTTTGTTTTCACCCACCAGCCACAAGGAAAACACGTATTAAATTACTTTCATGCAACGAAATTTCCATGAAAAACATCAACAACAAATTGTATCCTGTTGTGCGGATGGATACGTTTGATGGGAAGAAAGAAGAGAAGAAGAAGAATGTAATACAACACAATGTGTTGAGGTGCAAATTGTAAGAGTATTTCTTATTTATGTAAATAAATATAAATCGCATAAAAATTAACGGAAGTGTATGAGTAATAAAATATTTTAATAATACTTTTCGATTGCAATTGACCCTCTCAACATCAGGCACGCAGGTCCACAGGAAAAGCGGCACGATTTTATTTGTTAAGAGTGCATGCACATGCATGCTCACGTGATGGTACGATTTATTAATGAATATTATATACTGGTGAGTTGTTTTAATAAATACATTTAATTTTTGCTTTCAGCAACTTCGTTTATATTTCTGTTGTATTTTTGAAAAATTCTCGAGGCAACTTCTTGGCATTTCTTTGCAAAATATTTTACCATCGATTTTAAATTAAATTTCTGATGTGCACAGACATAAACAACTTTACAAGCTTCCAATATTGCCAATCCGGTTTCGACCATTAAACTGCCATTATTCTACAAAGTTGTAGCCCCAAGTATGGGCGAACAAAAAAAAACTAAATAAACATTTCGTTTGAACAAAATTTAAATTAAAAATAAAAGAAAGAAAACAGACTTAAATTGTTGCAGGAAGCAGCACTTTGCACAAAAGTATTAACTTGAGAGAGAGAGAGAAAAAATACCTAAGCGTTCTTAATCTATTTTTTTTTCGTTTATAAACTACTTTCAGCTGCAAAAGTGATTTGTTTCTTCCTCTCCTGGAAATTCAATTCACAATATGTTCAAAGACATGTCCTTTGTGTTTAGTAAATGTCACTTCATTTCTTCGTAATTCATTTGGAATTTTTTTCATTTATTTACTTTTTTTCTTCTTTGCTAATCTAAGGCCAACTTGATTTAAGACATTCAATAAACATATAGGAGAGAGAGAGAGGGAGAGAGAGAGAGAGAGAGAAGGGAAGTTAAAGTATTCTTAGTAGAGAGTTGAATTTATTACATAAAAAAAAATGCCTCCAGATCGATCGTCTTAAACTAAAAGTTTTTAAAAAAGTGTTAAATAGGGATTTTAAAACATTTTTGGTTTTAGCATTTTTCAATTATTTCTACATAACGGATTAGGTCGGCCGTGCCATGCCCATTAAAAATTCGTCATCTAAATACAATTCGGAATTTAAATTTCGGAGTATTTGGCGGAGGTTTCTAAATACTCTATCGAACACCAGAACTATATAAAAAGCGGCAGTGAAAAAGAAATGACCACTGATGCTGAAAGTGCATCGGCTTGCGAAAACAACTATACTGCTTTGCTACGCAAGTTAAATAGTTAAAACTGATGATGCCTTCTTCCAGTGCTTTCAAATATCAATTAGCCTATTAAATAGGATTTAATTATAGATATAATACAAACTACGTTGCATTAGATTTCGACTTCGATACCGCGCACTCAGTCACAAAATGGCATCGTATTTTTCGGATCAGCATAAGTGAAGGATTGTATTAATTATCGGTGTAGCACTGGTCGCTGAGCATTATTGACAGAGTTTAACATCGACATGTTCTAAAGAAGCAGAATGGAGCACAATTCATCGCCGATATTTGTCCTCTTAAAAACTATCCCCTCCTTCCTAGTTCTGGCTTAAAGCACTGCATGTGTAGAAGTCATTCACTGAGTGCTAGTCCAAGACACAAAAAAAAAAATTATAATTAACAACAAATTATTTTGCACTGAAAAGCGGGACAAAACTGTTTTCGGAAGTCGCTACACTCTTATCATCATCATATAAAGGGTGTATTTTTAAAGAGTTTCTCAGCTTTGAAATGCAGGAGGACAAAAATTAATGTTATAAATTTACAAAAAATTTATTTATTGTAAAGATAATTTTCTGGAACTATTCGCCCATATTATGAAAGACGACGTCGACGTCACATCAACACGACAGCAAAAAAAAAAAAACTGTAATTGTGTAGCCTTCATCGACAGAAAAGGACTTCTGCTCACATGTTCTATTAATGTTATAAGCCTTGGGGAATAGCAAAAGGCTGTTAATAATAATTAATTATTGTCGACAATTAAAAGACAAGTGATAACTTTTTGCTCTCGATTTGCTGTGACGTCGACGTCGTCATTCAAAATATGAGCGATTATTTCACTAGGACGGATGTTATATGACCGCCATGGTCGGCTCGAGGTCAAATTTTGGATGACTTTTTCTGAATCCAGTGATGCCGCGGCGTACATTGTCCTACAAAATGGTCAGTTATTTCGAGCCTATCGGCGTAATCCAACCACTTCGAAAATTTTCTCAGAAAATAGTCTAGCGGCATTAAATCCCACGGTCTTGCAGCCAATCGAATCAACGATTATGTGGACCGGGAAAGGGGATTTCGCGCGTTATGAATTTTACTTTCAAAACCATGATTTTCGATAAAAATTTGCACGATTTGTAAACGTTGCTCACACGTCGCTCTATTCATGTTGAAATAACAAACCAAATTGAACATAAATCGCTTAACAGCGGCTATAATGGCCGCAAGTTAAATAAGTGTTGCCTACTTAAAGTTTTATGCCTCCATAAAAATATCCTTTATTTAAGAAAGAGAACAAAAAAACGGCAACAGGAAGAAGGATGAAATGTTGTGCTGTTTGCAACCGATAATGAAATTGTTTCATGTGTTTGTTTTGTATTTCAATTTCTTTTAATTCCCTTCATTCTTCAGATTCGTTTCATACTCTCATTATTAAGCTTTTATAGGAAACGGAAATAACGCAAATACTGTTTTTCTTTCTCGCAACTTTTGTCTCTCTTGATTTCTTTGCACGTGTATTCATGAGCGGGCGAAAACAGTGTAAATTAAAACTTCGTTAGTCATTGTTTTCAGACTCATTGTTGGTGTATGTTTTTATAAAAATTTTTTTTTTTTCTGTGTGTTGCTCGCGTCTTCCGGGAGATAAAGTCTAAGAATTTGTCTTTATCTTTTCTGTTTTGTTTCGCCAAAGCTGGTTGAACACTGCAAATTGTTTGAAGTAATTAAGAGTGTGTTTTATTTGAAGCCATGGCAAAATATGTAACATATAATTTGTAGACTACAAAGAGGTTAAAAGGAAAGGCAAAATAAAAAAGAAGAACCAGAGACCGAAAACACATGGTTAAACATGTTGCCACGAAGAATTAAATAAGCAAACACTTCCAGCAACTTTAAAGTGTTTGGAAAATTTAAGATCAAAACCGAGAACTGAAATATATATTCACATGAATTTCTTTCTTGACCAGTCATGTTATTTCCATTACGTTTTGGCCCCGCTTGTAACAAAATGTTCATTAACTTGTGCTTCTTCTATTTGCCTTTTCATTGCAATTAAATTGCTTCTTTGGACTGTCGACGTGTCATTGTTTCATATGATTGTGATGTTGTAGAAAATCGTAATAAAACATTACGAGACTATTTGCAACATCTTGAACGAAATACTTTTTTAATTGACCACAGAATTAGTTGGCGCAAAGTACGGGCAGCAGATGATAAAACGCACATAGAAATTTTAATTAAAAGTTTTCTCTCCTTCCGAAATTGTTGACAAAAGTTGGGTGCGCAAACAATCATCAAAGAAGTTTGTAGAATATTTATTAAATTATTTTTATTACTCAATTACGAGCAGGAGTGTGCGAGGAATTAAATAGGCGAGGTTTGCTCGAAGATACAAGGTGAGTTTTAATTTTACTTGAAATTCATTATTTATTCATCAATTGTTGAGTTAAAACAGATATACTCGTGCCAGGTTATTGGTGTTGTTCATGTTCTCATCTTCTCATAAAGTGTAAGTATTTTTACACGCTTTCGAAGCATATTAAACAAAAAAATTAAGATAATTAGAATTAAAAAAAACTTAACGAATACGATTTCGTACTAAATGTTAAAAATGAATTTTAAAATAAATTTAGAACAATAAAATACAAGTATCGGGTGTTTTTTATAGAGTGATACAAGTTTGAATCATAATAAAACATATTAATATATTTTTGATATCAATGAAATGGGTTTTATTGGATAGACAATTTTATGACATTAATGTTTAAATATGATTTCGGCCATGTGACCGCCACGGCTGGCGCAAAAAGCGCAATCTGGATCATCAATTTTCACACAATTTTCGCAGCATTTGCGGCCGTATCTCGCCGATAACTCTTCGAATGTTGATTTCCAGGTGTTCAATTGTTTGTGGTTTATCGACGTACACAAGTGACTTTGCATTAGCCCAAAGAAAATAATCCAATGGGGTTTAATCGCAACGATCTTGGAAGCCAATTATTTGGGCCATTTCGTGACAATATTTTTTCGTCAAAAGTTTCCTTGAGTAAATTAATTGTAACGGCCGCTGGATCCACATAGCAGCAAGATTAATGCCAGCTAATTGAGGTATGAAAAAACTATATCCTATACCGTTCACCATTGACAGTAACATTCTGACTATCATCGTTTTTGAAGGCATATGGGCCAATGACTCCCCTAGTCCTTAAAGCGCTTCACACTATGAGTTTGTGTGGATGTCATTGTGCTTCGACATAAGCCTGTGGATTCTCCGCCTTCTAAATGCGACAATTCTGCTTATTTATGTACCCATTCATCGAGAAATGGGCTTCATCGGAAAATAAAATTTTGAATGGACGAAGTGCAGGATAAGTTTGACGAACAGATCCATTATTTTGATTAAAAATTTCCACAATTTGCACGCGTTGCTCTGGTGTAAGTCGATCCATAATAAAATGTCGAAGCAAACTAAACAAAAAGCAACTATCAGCTGTTAAATGGGTGGTCAAACAAAGCAGTGATGCCAACTCAAAGTTGTATCGCTTTATAAAAAATACCCGATATTATTGTGAAAAAAATCCTGGGCCTTTTTTCGTATGTCGAGCGCTTAACACTTTTATGTGGCTCATTATTATTTTTTTAGCTTGATTTTCTGTCAGCCCTTTTCTCAAATAAAATTCACTTGCCCCGGTAATAATTTTTCAAATCCTTCAGGCAGTTCTGGTAAGGACTTTTTTGTATGTCAGCAATTCCGTTTTTATCCTGGAAATAGGAAAAAGTCGTCATAAACTTCATTGTTGTCTAATAGTTTTTTTCAATCCATAGAAGTGAAACTTGTTCTTGAAATTCATGTCATAATTATTCGCGAACTATTCGTACGCGCCATTCCCAACTTTCTCGTCCCGTACAGCCTACAGATGCGGCTAAATAAATTATTTCATGTACAAATGAATTGTAGGCAGCAGATAGACAATTTATGATCAAAACCTGCCGCCAATAAATCATAAATCAAAATACAACCAAGACCAAACACGAACAACAGGGCGAAAAAGAAAATGTTAAAGGAAAACAAAACAACGTTGAAACACGCTCGCTCCTATTTGTAGTTCAATTAAAACACTAACGCCACGAAAAGGTAAATATAAATAAAACGCTGCTATTTCCATTAACTGCAGTTAGCAGGCTGGCTATAAGAGGTTTAGAATAGGAATTCTAAAAAGGGGGGGATTTATGGAATAGAATGTTTGAAATAGCAAAACCCCCGCATAAACAGATAAATTTATGGTCTTGTCTTATGGTTTTGTGGTTTAAGCTAAAACGGATGAAGTGGCAGGTATAAGAAAGAATATTTTGCTTTGTTTTGGGCTCTTCTTGCATTCCACAGCGCCATAAATCGAAATAACATGTGAGGGAATTTGTGAGCTCAGACGCTACCCAGCAAAGATTTTGAAGAAATTATTTTGGACTCAAATATATCTGATAAAATATCAGATTATTTAAAAAGCACAGTAAAAATATACTTAATATTATTAATAATCCTAATCATACGCCGAACTGCACTCGTGGCAAGTTGTTGGTGTAGTTTATGTTCTCATCTTCTCATAAGGTGCAAGTATTTAAACACGCTTTTGAAGCACATTAAACCGAAACATAATAAGAAATTGCTTAGAAAATTAGAAAAAATACGCTTTTTAAGAAAGCCGTACTTAAAGTTAAAAATAAATTTGAAAATAAGTGCAAATCAACATCAGAACAGCAGCCCCAACTGTGCTATTTTACAAAGCGGCTGCTGTCCCATCATCAGTACTCAGACATAATTATCTTCAGTACCACTTGTGAGACAACTCCTTTTATTCAGATGAGTTTTATTTGGAATTATTAACGAGGAATCACATCAAAAACTGACAACACAAATTAACTCCGCGTTGCACCATTTCATGAATTTTTCATCCATTTTGCTCCACTCAACCTTCATTAATTTATTGTTCGTTCATATTAATTTTAATAGCATTTTATTAATTTAAAATATTTATATTAAATAAAATACATTTTAAGTTGAAAAATTTCCCACAACCTTAAAATTTCTTTGCCATGCTTAACAATCACGAATTTGTTTGCTGGGATTTTAGTTATTCTATTACACGTATACATTTCTTTCAAATAGACACGTTATTTTACGTGTTCCTAGCATATAATTCAGAATTGAAAAAGAGTGATTTAATGGATATTTAAAATTATATATCAAAATTATTATTATATTTTAAGAAAAGAAATGGGCAAAAACAAAGTGGAAATATAAAAAAAATATCATGTTATAAAAATGTAGCGCCCAAACAAAAGAAAGTTTCATTCCCTCATGACTTGACAGAACTGCTGAAGCAATTTGTTATTTTATCATTCGGCTATTATTTGGCAAAGGACACAGAAGATATAAAAAGAGATGCAGGCAGTTTTTCGTTTTGGTCTTAAATAGTAACTGTGGCGTTTTTAATGGGCTGTTGTTTATGTTCATGTTTATGAAGAGTCCCTAAGGAAATTTATATACGAGTATTTCAATGACTTGTTGACGCCCACAGTTATTAATCATTCAATTGAGGGCTTATTATTGTGAATGATATGATTGATGTTGCCAGTGGTGTTCATAAATAGTTTCTGAAAGGGGCAGTTCAATATTTGTGAAGCTATTTTTCTTTGTTTCTAAATTTTATTTGCTTTTATTGGTATAAACAATTAATAATTGTTATTTTTCAGTTGAGGTTTTATTATTGTGAATGATATGATTATATTGTCAGTGAAAGGGGGACTTCAATATATGTGAAGCTAAACTTTGTTTTTTTACTGTTTTATATTTTTAAATGTCGTTTATTTTTTACATGTTTAAAGTAATTATTTGTTATTATTTTCAATTGTTATTGATCATTTAATTAAGTGCTTATTATTGTGAATGATATGATTGATGTTGTCAGTGGTGTTCGTAAATGGTTTCCAAAAGAGGGAATTCAATATGTGTGAAGCTAATTTTGTTTATTTTTATATATCACTTATTTTCATTTTTATAAAACAATCAATTGTTATTACTTTTCAGTTGAGTGTTTATTATTGTGAATGATATGATTATGTTGTTAGTTCAAGGGGGACTTCAATATTTGTGAAGCTAAAATTTGTTTTTTTTTATTGTTTTACATTTTTAAATGCCGCTTATTTTTTATATGTTTAAAGTTATTATTTGTTATTATAA
This sequence comes from Linnaemya vulpina, assembly GCA_963675445.1. Classification (NCBI taxonomy): domain Eukaryota; kingdom Metazoa; phylum Arthropoda; class Insecta; order Diptera; family Tachinidae; genus Linnaemya; species Linnaemya vulpina. The sequence continues at coordinate 22,419,046 of OY776278.1, forward strand.
ACAAGTGTTATTATTCATTTCGTTGACAGCTTATTATTGTGAATGATATGATTATGTTGGCAGTGTTGTTGGTAAATAATTTCAAAAAGGGGAGTTTAATATTTGCGAAGCTAAACTTTGTTTTGACTGTTTTACATTTCTATATCTTTTTTTTTTCTTTTTTACTTTTATTTAGATAAAACAATTAATAAGTATTATTTTGAATTGTTAATATTTTTCAGTTGAGGGTTTATTATTGTGAATGATATGATTAAGTAGTCAGTGAAGTTAAACTTTGTCTTTTTGTTTGCTGTTTTACATTTTTAAATGTCGTTTATTTTTTATATATTTAAATTAACTATTTGTAATTATTTTCATTGACGGCTTACTATTGTGAATTATATGACAGATGTTATCGTAAATAGTTTAGAAAGGGGGAGTTCAATATATGTCAAGCTAAACTTTTTTTGGTTTTACTGTTTTACATTTTTAAATATTGTTTTTCTTACTTTTTTATTTTTATAAAACAATTATTTGTTATTGTATTTTAAAAGAGAGTTTATTATTGTGAATGACGATTTTTTTTATCCGTATTGTTCATATGCAATTTAAAAAAGGTACAGTTCAATATGCGTGAAGATAATTTTGTTTGTTTTTTAAATTTCATCTATTTTTATTTGTATAAAACAATAAATTGTTATTATTTTAAATTATTATTACATTCCAATTGAATGTTTATTATTGTGAATGATATAATTGATGTTGTCAGTGGTGTTCGTAAGTCGTTTCAGAAATGGAACACACTTTGGTTGAGGGGATTTAAAAATTTGTTAACTTTGTTTTTACTGTTTTACATTTTAAAATATTGTTTTTTATTTATTTAAAATAATAATTTCTTCAACTGCTGACGAATGGAATGAATTTTATAGTGTATTGTGGCCTTCAGAATGCTCTACGACTGGCGAGTACCTGCTTCCTGAATAGTTCATTTGAAACTTTTTTTTGAAAAAAAATTATTTTAGAAAATATATTAATTTTAGTAAATTATTAATTTTAGACTTTTCATTTCGCTCTGGATGCATATTTCCTGTTCGTTTAATTGACTCGTATTATTTTAATATTTCCCAACTCCTTTTTAACTGCATTCATGTGTGAAAATAAAAAAAGTTTATTTTACTATTTATGGAGTGTATAAATTAGAAATATCTAAGACAAAAAAAAACAACTCCTATTTTTCTATCATGAACTTATTTAATGCGTTCATGCTCTCAACATTTCATTAAACTGCACACGTGTGTACTGAAACACACACATGCAAAAGGAAGGTAATAACAACACATACTACGATACGTTCAACATACATGTATTATAAATTAAGTTTTTGTATCGTTATTTGTTGTCTTATCTAATATCGTAAATTTATATAAATACTCGCACACATTCACTTGCAAAACCGTATGAGTTTTTCTAACAAAATAAATATTGTGTTAAATATTTTGTGTGTTGGTGTTTTATTCTTTTTTTCCAATTTTCATGTTGCTGCATTTTATTTCGCATTTTGCTGTAATTGTTGTTTTTGCCAACACTCGGTAATATTGACTGGGCAAACTTTCAGATGGTTGGTTACTACAAACCTACACATGCTCACACAAACCAGCACACGTGTGTAAGTGAAAAGTTGTGTATCGCGAAAATCTGAACAGTTTAAGATAAATAAATCTATAAAAGACATAGATAGAGAATTGTTTGAAGAAAATATTGTAAAAATATTTTATGGAAAATATTTGTAAACATTTTACGTGTAAAAATATCAATAAACTTTTTTAAGACATCTTCAAGGAATATATGGAAAAAGCGTACGTAAATGTTTGCTGGGTTATGGACATGTTCATGCATGCACATATGCATTAACAATTTTGTATATTTTCCTGAAGTTTTCTTTCGAATATCCGTATTTATTTAGTTCACATTTGCTTTTCTACACGAGTGCAATTTCATTTATCCTTAAATTCGTAATATAAACTGTTGCCATTTTTAACACAACAATCAAGTGTAAAATTACATCGATCATAAAAATTTATTTGTATTCGTAAATTTATGCACTCGTACACTGTGTGTGTGTGTATGTGTCTTTATTATTTGGTTGTTATAAAAGTTACAATTCGAAAAAAGCAGTAAAAAATATCAGATTTTTGTTTTCTTTTGTTTGGATTTCAGCTGCCATGAACAGAAAGCAAAATTATAGAATTACAAATGGAATTGTAGGAAAATACATTAAGCGGTGATTATTTGGTAAAAGAAATGAATAAATTATTTGAGATAAAATTAATTTGAAAAGAAGTTGGAAAAATTGTTTATTAACAAGCGAATATTATTTATGTGAGGAAGCTTTATATATTAAATAAATAACGCTCTTTATTAATTTTTATTAATACGAGGTCTGTTCAAATTATAGAATGAATGTTAATTTTTCTTTATAAATTTATTTTTTCATCAGAAGCTCTTTTAAATCTTTCGAAAGAAGTTCCCTCGAATATACTACTCTTGTGCCAACGTTTTTTTAATACTCGAACCAGTTCTAGACATGCCTTTTTTATAGGTTTTTTAGGATTCTGTTATTATTTCCTCACTCGTCAAACGCTACCATTTCAGGCGTTTCTTCCATGCAAAAGAAAAGAAAAATTCCCAGAACACAACATGTGGTGAATACAGTGGCTGACTAAAATATAATTTTTTTTTTTTTAGATACCAACTGCCGCACACTTCATGGCCAAAAAAGTCCATTAAATTGCATGTCATGAGACAACCGATATGCCGATATTGTCAGCAACTTCTGCCATAGTGAATAGAAATTTCTCTACCACAATTTTTTTGCACTTTCAACAGTTGTTGTGTTCTGGAACATCCAGGATGAGATCAGTCATTCACATCTACTCCAACTTTTTTGAAATGTTTGTGCCACTTTCAAACATTTTTGTGACACCAGAGTACAATCAACGTTTGCCTCTTCCAACACTTCAAGGCCACTTAATTTTAATTTTACACAAAATCTTATGAAAATTCTTTGATCTATTTTTACACAAAATTTTGATTTAGTTTCCTTGTTTAATATTTTTTGACAGCAGAATATCGCTGAACACTCAAATAACTTCTAAATTTTATGAGTTTAACCAACAAACCAGAAAACAGTTCAAACTGTCAACAAACGTTGGAGTCAAGTGTCCCAACACTAACGAAAAAATTTTGGAGTCGAGAACACTAATTGATCAGATATATAATTACGGAGTTTTTTTTTTCGTTCACGATATCTTGTGAGTGGGTTAACACAGTTAGCGACGATCGACGTGAATTTTTAATGTCTGTTTTAGACAGTGAAATCGATCGGTAAAACCGATTAAGAGTTATTAAAAAATCACATTTGAAAATGTGATATTAAATTTCTTGAAATTTACCGGTTCCAATCGGTGCTGTCCACCAGATATACATTTGGAACACAACTATCTTGTTTCGATGCCATCAAGCTTTTCAAAAGTTATAAGCGGTCCACACACTTACACACATACAGATATATCGACATTCTCTCAGGGGTCGCCAGAGAAAATTTCTCAACACTCACAACGTCGATATCTGATGAGACCTCAATTGTTGCAATACGGGGTAAAACCAATAACTTGCAGCGATTTTGGTTCTCATTTTCACAATTAGAAATGGGATGGTATCCGAAACCCGTCTGTTTTCAAGCCAAATCGAACGTGAGTTAAGACCAAGTTATTACCAATTTAAACAAACACCATCAAAGGAATTATGAATGAATCATATTAACTCTCTGTTAGAAATGGCCACGTTACCAATTTTTTAAATGTATCATAATATTGAAGAGTGTATCCTCAATCTTAAATATTTCTTCACCTACACCGGCGTTGGCTTTCGCAGTATTTAAAGTAAAATAAATGAAAACAAACAAAAAAAAAAAAATTAAAACACTCGTGTATTCGAATCACGTTTGCAACTCTCATCTTATTTCTACTTAATCAAACTACTGTTTTCAGTATTGCCACATTCTTAATTTTGTTCTCTTTTTCCTTCTTTTTTTTGCTACAAAACACATTTTCTATTGACTGATTTTCTATATGAAAATTCTGCTACACAATAGAATGTCATCCGTTTTATGGATTTTTATCTTATAGTTTTTCTATCTTTTTTTCTTTGCACTCCATTTCCTCATAAACATTTATTTTGGGGTGTTTTGTTGGTGTATGACTTTTATTCTTAACGATTATTTGTTGTATAGAAAATTTTAGATTTTCTTACTGATTACAATTTGTTAACATTATTTTTGTTTTTCTTATTTTTTTCTTCGTTTTATTTTTTTTTTATTTGGGTAGTTTTTGTCGCTTTTCAATTTCATTTATATGATGATTTGTTTGTTGAAAAGAAAAAACATCAATAAAATCTCATTAAAGTTTGGGTTCGATTTTCCTTAAGTTTTCTTTTGCTTTTTGTGCGTGTAATTTGTCAGTTTAAATTCCAGCTGGAAGGGTTTTATTTAAATTTGCCATTAAATAAATGGTAAAAATTTAGTCATGGGGAACAAAAATAGTAGTTGTTCTCTCTGAAACATTTTCAAACAGATGCCAGTTCATTGTACTGCGACTTATCAGGGTTAAAAAACAGTATTTAAATGCAAAATTTTTCAAGTACTTCAAGGGGCAGGGGTGCGACATGGGTTTTTAAAGCAATTGGGAGTGTTAATGCTGTCCTTTCTTGGGCTATTTTGAAAGGGACAAGTGACAATAATGACGATAATAATAATAATAATAATAATAATAATAATAATAATAATAATAATAATAATAATAATATTAAAAACAATAATAGACACATAACAACAAGTTTACGCCAGCGAAGGCAAAACAGCTGGAGCACGGAAACCTCTGGTAGACAGCGGGGCTCATCCCCAACATAGAGGTATGGACACAAAAAACTTTCGGGGAAGTAGACTACTTCCTGACACAGTTTCTGTCAGGGCGTAGTTACTTCCTCCAATATTTTGAACGCATAAGCATGACAGGGAATCCCTCCTGCATGTACTGCACCACGAGAAATAATGACGCTGAACACACGTTCCTTAACTGCTACAAATAGCAGGCGCAGCGAAGTGATCTCTATGATCAGATCGGTGAATTTACTACCGAAAACGTTATTGGAAAAATCCTTGAAGGATATGATAAATGGAGACACGTAGGCAACTACGTTGAATTCATTTTACGGAGGAAGAAAAAGTACATCAAGAACTTTGCACAACGAGTCCATCCTTTTAGATCCTTATTATTATCAATCAGAAGTACCACAACGGCTGCGTATGGCGGCCCCAGATGTGGACACATGGAGAAGACTCCTTTATGAGGACGTTATTTCTGGGCCTCCACGAAGTACTGCAGAAAGCGGTGCCATGAAGGCAAACACCACAAAAGGAAGAGAGATTGTTTTAGCGGCAACACCACTAGAAGCTGCTGCTCACGGCCTGCGAAGGCATTTTAGACCCCCCTCAATCGCCAACAAACAGAAAATAATAATAAAAATAAAAATAATTTTCATTATAATAATAACCTTAACACTCAAAATAACAAGTCTATTAATAATCAAAAAAATGTCGAACGAGAAAGTGATCTGTTTTGATAAAACTCGTCCTTAACATTTTTAGCCACGCCTTTATTTTACTTAAGTTTCATTAGATCTGCAGTATATTATGTCTAGTTGTTTTAATATAATATTTTCTTAATATCCTAATACTTTGTTAATATAATGAACAGTGTAGCGGCTATCGAAAACAACTGTTCTGCTCTGCTATGAAATTGAATATATAAATTTGATGTTGACTTCCCCTTGTGCTTTCAAATATTTATCATGTCTTTCTGAATTAAATTAAATAAAAAAAAATTCGGACCACCATTCATTGGATGACCCCTACAGGCGGTGCAGCTTCTCGGGTCTAGAAAGGAACAAATGAGAATATAGAGAATTTTCCAACTGACTGTTTTTGGAGTTTTAGTACCGCAATATATGAAATAAATCAAATTGTAATTTTTCTTTTCAAAGTTTAATTAATCCCCAACAACCCCATAGTGATTTTAGGCAAAATTAGTAAGAAATATTTTTAAAAATTAACTGGAAAATTTAAATCTCATTAAATGCAGTCGGAAGTTCATTACAAAATATGCAATCAATTATTTTCAGGCATTCAATGACGCGTTGGCGTTTCTTTGTTGCGGCAGTTGCTCATAAACTATTTACACGCTGGAGTATGATTAATACGGAGTTATTTATAAAATAGGAAGAAGTACACGCCGTGACTGCCCCTGTAATATTTTTCCACACTTTTCTAACGCTTAATTGCATGTTCACTGAGTGCGTTAGCAAACTTTGCAGCAACGAATCGTGCTACAAGCGTCACACGAAAATAAAATAGAAAAATAAAATATAAACTAAAACTAAACAAAAATAGAAAAAAAATGCTTTAACCAAATCCCACAAACTACAATGCGAGTAATAACCAGGCATAAGTAACCCTAACCTTGACCTAAACTGCAACTAACAACACAAGAATTAGTGTAGCCATGCATGCCGCAGCGTCAGCGTTTCAGTCATTACAAGGACTATTCAAAAGGACTCGAGAGCAAGTCAGCAGCAGCAGCAGCAGCAGCGAACTTGCACAAACTACCCTCAACACAAACCATATGGCACAGCCATCAAAACCATTTAATTGCCTGTAAAATTTTTTAATGTAAACTTTTTTCCTATTTCGTTATTACTTTTTGTTGTTTCTGTTCCGGTTGCTGAGTAAAACTTTGGCAAGCAGCACAGCAACAACGCCGAAACACATTCAATTCAACATGCCATTTTTAATAGTTTTCACTACAATAAAAATTTGCTTATAGAAAGAAGTATTAACACGTTTACAAAGTAAAGTTTCTCATAAAAACAGAATATTGAAATGGTGCCGCCTTCACTGCAAGGCCTTCTTCAGCCGTCCTGGGAAGGGAAACATGAACTTTTTTTCGTTGTACCATCGTACCAACTCTTGATCACACAAAAGTGTTTAAGAACATTTAGCAATTATTTGTTTCAGTTCCTGTTGTTTTTATTTGCTTTCAGTTGTTGTTTTTACTTGCTGCCATGTCATGTTTGTTTAACATTAACTGGCTGTCGTTTTCAATTCAAATTAACATGAACGTTTCCATAAATTTGCAATGCCACGATGTTGTGCAGCAAATGATAAATAAAATACTTGTTCTTATTTCTTGAAGAAAGCCAGAGTTAGTAAATCTTTAGATTAAGAAATTCAAAAGTAATTTAATTAAAAAAAAAACCAAAAGCAGAAAAAATAATTGTGGAACTTGAAAAATAACACGCCGGAAATAACGATTAAAACGGAATTTTGGAAATCAGACTTCTTAAACTGTTACCCATTCCCTGACTTAATCGCATAAATGCTACAAAAAATTTATAATAAGAGAAGAACATTTCCCTGCTTATTTATTTACAAATATTATCATCCTTAAGCTTTTAAATATATATTTCAAAGCATTTTCCCCTGCACGACTTAAACTGCAACACAGAAAGCATCCGTTTTTCAATAGTTTTTACTGGATCTTTAGCAAACGGTTAAGGCTAAAATAAAGCATCAATAAAACGATGTTGGCACTTGAAAATGTTTTTGACATTTTTATTAAACATTTTTGCTTAAATCATGGCCTGTGTGTGTGTGTGTGTGCGAACTTCATTTCCTGTTAAACTAAAGTTGCTTTTATTCACACATAAAATCACTACACTGACTGTCATCGGTATACACTGCGGCTCATCTGAATAAGTTCAACATATTTGCAAAAGATTTTAGTCGATCTATCAACAATTGCAAATATACGAGTAGGTCGAAGAGAGGGGAATGAGTCATCCCAATCCGCTCAAGGCTTACACTTAGGCCCCATAGGCCTGTTGTGCGCTTATACGAGTATAAATAATACATCATTTTTTAAATTAAACGTCTACGTAGTGTGACCAACAAAAAATTTTTTTTTTATTAATAACTGTTTTTTTACGGAGTGACACAAGTTTAGAGGCGTTTTCTTTTCTGGAAAACAAGCAAAAATTTTTCACTCCTTTTCTAAAAAGTTGCAGTTTGCAGCAGCCTTAAAACAAAAATTATTTTTCGTCAAAAATGATTTCTTGGTTTCTCTTTAACTCAGTATTTTTAAATAACAAAATATTGCCTTTTTCTATTAAAGAGTGTAAAAAATGTTGCACTCTTTTTTAGAAAAGAAAACAGTACAAGTCACAATAAAACAAGGATATATATTTTTAATTTTAATGCACCGCGTAGAAGGCGCAATCTGGAATACGAACTGATTAACTAAAAGAAATATCATCTGGTTTTGGACAGGACTTTTTAAGCAGTAAATAACAACTATTTTTTAAGAGTTGGCAGCACTGCTTTATTTCAATGCAGCTGATTTCAACAGCTGATGGGTGATTTTTGTTGGATTTGCTTTGAAATTTCATTATGAATCGACTTACGCCAGAGTAACGCGTAGCAATTGTTGAAATTTTTAATCAAAATAATGGTTCTGTTCGTCAAACTTATCGTGCACTTCGTCCATTCAAAATTTTATTTTCCGATGAAAATAAAATTCTGAATGGACATTCTGGTTGAATGTGGACGTCAATAAGCAGAGCTGTCGCTTTTGAAATGACGAGAATCCTCAAGCTTTTGTCGAAACACCATCAGATCCATGGAAATTTACTATTTATTGCGCTTTAAGGGCTGGGGGAGTCATTGGCCCATATGTCTTCTAATACGATGAGGCTCTGAATGTCACTGTCAATGGCGAACGGTTTAGGAACATGATAAAAAAATTTTTCCTACCTCAATTACTGGTATTATTCTTCCTGATATGTGGTGGTTCCAACAGGACGAAACCACATGACACACAGCGGAAATTCTTTCATCTATTTAAAACTGAACTTTCCTGACGCCCATGAAAAAACTAACACGTGCAAAATAGCTGGAACTGTGAGGACAAGTTCCACACGCATTGAGCATTGCGAAAAGAAATGTTTTTTGAATGCCCGCGCTGTTGGAAAAATTTTACAACAGACCTCGTACGTTGTTTTTCAATAAAATTTGTTCGCTGTGATCTCACCTGAGGCCTGTAACTTGTTAAAACACTTTGTTTGGGGGGATGGTGTGGAACAACGAGTTGTTAAGAGATGGTAAAAAAAATGCATTCAATCTATTCAGATGAGCGTCAGTGTATGTGTATACGAGTACGTATGTATGTGTGTGTGTGTGTGTTAATATTAGAATTTGTATAAATTTTCATTCAATTTGTGCACAATATGCAGGATTATTTGCCCCAACAAGTGGTAAAATGTCGCATTTTATACACTCAATTAAATGGAAAATATATACGGATTCTATTTGTGTGACAGTGTTGGTTTTTATTGGAGTTTATGTGTCTATGAGTTTGTGTGTTTGTGCTTCAAGAGAGTTGTAATGACACACTGGCGCAATTATTATTGTGCGGCAAAAGTGTTGGTGTCTGTCAGTTTCGGCTGCTGTTGTTTAGTTTGCGCCGAATATGATTTTCATACTCCATTTTTTTTTTTTAATGATTTTATTCGTTGTTTTTCTGGTTGGAATAACATTTTTAATGCAGTTGTGGTTTTGACACAACAAATTTTCCACTGATTATTGTCTTGTAGTGTGCGTGTGTGTGTGTGAGTGTGTGTTTATTTTTGTATTATTTCAGCACTTTATTGGAAAATGTTTGGATTCGGGTAGCATACGGGGCTTTATTTGAAAGGGAGTATGTGCTGCCTGCCGTTCATGTAATTGCCTGAGAGCGCGCGCGTGTGTGTGTGTGTGTTGTGTATTAAATACTCAATTTTAATGGGAGTACTTTTGCAATATTTTTGGTAGTTGAGTATAAGTACGCGTTAGTGTGTGTGTATGTGTTGTTTTTAGATAAGTATTATATATATTGAATGTAAAATTATATTCTTTCAATTTATGCAAGATTTGCTTAAATGAAAATTGAATATTTTATAATTGAAATTTTATTTATTGTTTTTTATTTACTCAGATAACAAATTTTTGTTTAGTAAAATTCTTTTTCGAAAATATTATAAATTTAAGACCACACAATTATTGATTTTAAAAAGGAATTTAATTTTTAATGAATATACTGGTACAGTGAAGGAGTCATTCTGAACACACAACAACTACTCCGCGTATCAGTAGAGTAATTTCTTTTTAACAAAATGTCTAGACTCCATAATTCTTTTTTTCAAAAGCAGCATACAAAATTAGAATACACGAGTGCCGTGTTAAAATTTTGACCGGGGTTGTACCAGATAACGATACCGAAATATCGGATATACTGCAGTTTTAGCGACATATCGACAATATATGCCGCCGATATTTTACTGTCTTTTTAAATTTAATAATTCTATTTTCAATACTGATTAAAAATCAAAACCAAAACATTTTCGGACGACTTTTTTTCAGAAACTAAAAACTTTTAATAGCCTCTGACTAAACCCAAGAGCCTAAAAAGTGTCACCCAAAAAGTCATTAATTATATTTTACAAGGATTAGGCAAATGTCATATTTTTAATATGTATAACCTTGAGGTGACATTGATCAATAGTTAAAAAGTAAAAAGAAATTGAATAGTTTTTCTAAAATATTTCCTCATCGTTAAATCTCCTTCATATGTGCGTATGCACAAACTTGAGGTTAGGAAGTAAATTAACTGTCAAATGATGAAATGTCAAGATTTGAGCCGTCAGCCTTTGACATTTATTTAGAAAAAAGTTAGGAAATTTTAAAGGCGAAAAGCTACACTCTTCAATAAAGCATTTCAACTGCGGAAATTCACTTAAAAAAGAGAACTGATTAGAGTTTCCATATAAAAAAGTGTCTTATAAGAAATTTATAAACATAAAATATTTTTTTGTGAATATGGACTTTATTTCATAGTTGTTTTAAAAGAAAAAAAAAAGCCGGAAAATTGGAAGAAAGCAAACACGGAAATTCACAACATGATTTTTATTTTAATTGTGAATATTTCGAGTCATTCGTTCTTGCCAAAGACGTCACAGTTTTTAAAAGGCGAAAAGCATTCTCAATAATAAAATATTTTTAATATCGAATAACAACTTCTTTAATAGAAGACTGCGTATTTACTACATAAGTTCTTCATAGCGGCTTTATATGTACCCGTCGAAGGCTAAGCAAACGAGCATAATAATACAGGGTGCGTAAATTGGCTGTCAAATCAAACAATTATTTTGATTAAAAGTTTCAACAATTTGCAAGTGTTGCTCTGAGGTAAGTCGCTTCATAATAAAATTTAAAAGCAGGTTAGTTTAGGTTATTGGGGCCATTGTCGACAAAATGCACTTGGGTCCGTTCATTCGGAGTTGTCCTCTGCCTGTGGTCGTTAGGAGGGCCGATATTCTAGCAAGCTCCACACTCGCCCGGCTATCTAGATCTGGCAGGAAGTTGGAGCACAGTGCCACTGCTTTTACGCTGTTCAGGGCAGGGCACTGACGTAGAAGATGAAAGTACTGTTTCCTCCTCCTCTTCATCATTACAGCTTCTGCAGAAGTCGTTGTATTCCAGACCCATCCTTCTTGCATGGGTCCCAAAGTTACACGTGTTGCAGTTAGGAAGGTCCCGTGTTCTGCGTGGGTCGTTGCGGGGCACTGTGGCCACGTTTTCCCATCTTAATTGAGCGAGTTTGTATGATTCACACTGAACCAAGAACTTGCACTGCGATAGGGGAATGCCTGTGAAGTGACAGATCATAGAGTTGTTCAGCTCTGTCCCTTTCCAGGCAATTCCGTCAGCAATGAGGTTGCCAGGACAGTCGGAATGTCCAGGTACCCAAACAAGTGTCACCGTCGAATTAAAAATCAAATATCAACAATTATATATCAGCTGTTCAATAAAGCAGTGAAGCCAACTCAAAATTGTGACACTCTAAAAAAATACGCTGCATAAACATCAGTATTTAATACGAAATATGAAGTGTCACACTTATGGCGTTTTCGTTTCTGAAAAAGTGCAACATTTTCGCACTTCTTTCATAAAAAGTGAGGGTGTGGAGGTGTCTAAAAACAAACATTATTTTTTGTATGGGATGCTGGATTAATTTCAAATAAATTATTAATTTTCAAATGAGAGAGTGTTACCATTTTTTATAAAAAAGTGTAAAAAATTTTGCCTTTTTTTCTAGAAAGGGAAGCAACATCAAATAATTTCTTAGGAATCCGTACATAAGACCTTGAACTGAAATTTCAAATATTGAAATACAAAATTCCCATTAATTCTATTCTATTTCATTTAAACTTCTGCATATTTTATTAAACACTGTACAAAGAATTTATGAAAAGAATTCGATTGTTCTATTTCCTGCAAATATTTTGTGCTACAAAAAGACTTACATTTTCCAAAGAAATTTCCACTTTAATAATATAAATTTATCAATTCAGCTGTTAACATGATATAAAGTATTTTTCAAAAAATGTTGCAATAAAAATTCTTAAGAATAATTTTTAGAAAAACATTCCACAACAATTCAATTGTTAAATAAGAACATTAAGATAAACAAAAATAAAGTGGGTTGCAGATTAAACATAAATTTATAGGTGCGACAGCTTTGCAAAAGCTCCACACCAAACACAAATTAACGTCTTAACACACACATATACGCACACGCACACACACACCTGCTCACAGCCTTCCATGACTGGAAACATAATGCCGGATTTATCATTAAGAAGATGAATAATAAAATGTGCTATAAATCTTTTAAGAGCCAAAATTTTTTGTTTTCTTTTACTCGCACGAAATTCTTTTAAAGATTTTCAGATATTTTTCCTTTTTTTTTTTGTAATAATAAATTATAAACTCTCACTGAAATAATGCATACTTTTTGGCTTAAGAAACAAGCAGGGGCTGCCTGCCCGCCTGCCTGCCTGCTACAGTAATACAAAAATCCTTGAAAGAAAATCTGGACTAGGGGACACATACCCCGAGGGATGTTGCTGTTTGCTGAGAAAAGAAAAGAAATTGAAATCTCCTCTTCTCCTTCTCCTTCTCCTTCTTCTATTTTTAACTACCAAAGAAATACAGATTTCAAAAATAATGGTCGAAACAGCTGAAGGATAGTGCGAGTGTTTATATATATTTGTTTCTATGATGTTCTACCCAAAAGTAAAACTGCTTAAGTTTGTTTTACTTTTAGCAAAATATATTTCATTTTGTGTTCAGGACCCGGAAGAGTTCTTTTTTTCCATCTGGTGAAAACAAAATGAAAGGAGGAATTACTTTTGAATCAATATTGTCTTCCTTAACGAAGTTTACATTAACATGAAGAGCATTTTTGTGTAAACAAACTTGAATGGGAAGCAAAATGTTAAATAAAGAAACCCTCAACAAGAAATGAAAAAAATGAATAAATAATCTCGGATTGTTAATAGAGTGTAATTTAAAGGTTCATCGAATCGATGCTGTTTCGCGCTATTAACCAACTAATTAAAATTTGTAATTAGACAAGCAAACCAATTATATTTTGGTAATAGAAATTTACAGGCCCCATTAAATGTGATTACAATTTCACGCAGTTTTCGTTACGCACGTAACTAATTTGAAATTAATACTGTCATTCCTAAAAGCGTGCTACAGTCTGCAGCTGCTAAATTATAATGTGAGTCTGTAGGGGTTTTTCTCGCTCAATTGGTTGCTGACGTTCCATTGAACGCAGGATTCTCCAATTTAAAAAGCCCCAGTTCTAAGTGTTATTAAATAGTTTTTCATTTTTCCTACATTTGCATAGAATACATTTTCGGAAAATAAATAGAAAAAAGTATTTAAATTCGTGAATTAAATAAATTAAGTTCATTTATAAATTTTAAAAGCTGAATGGGTTTAAATTAGATTCAGAAAGTCATGGTAACTATTCCGAGACACAAAAGAACATCAACAGCAATTTAATTTCCAACTCACACAGCAGGGCAGAATAGCTCTGTTTTCGAAAGCCTCTACACTTTCATAATCAGTGGTTAAGTATTTTTATTTATCACCAGTGTGGTCAAGTTGGTGCTTCTAGAACCGTTTTTAGTACTGCTTTTGATTCAAATACATGAAACATTTTAAGATCTTGTGAAAATTTCTTGCCTTTTCGGTCGTAAAGGTGGATATACCAAAAATTCAATAGGAAATTTTTATAGAAAACAAAATAATAAAACAATAAATAATAATTTAAGAAAATTATATGAGAAGTTTGAACTTTTCAAAACTGTGGTTGAAGTCTACTGACGATTTGTTAAAAAGCGCCAAGGAAATGCACATAGACATTGCTTAACCACCCAACAAATAAATTTCATATTATAATAGTACAATGACAGTATGTCAAATAGTTTATTTATTAATAATGAAAATATTAATATTAATAATAATAACAAAAATAAACAAGATTTCATTTGTTGGACTCTACAACTGTTGTAAAATATAATCACGCCACGCTAATTGTTCGAAAAGTGTTTAAAATTCAAAAGGTCATGGAAACTACTCCGAGCAACAGGATAAAATCAGCATCAATTTGATTTCCAACTCTAACCAGAGAGTAGAACACCACCGTTTTCGAAAATCTCTACACCTTCATCATCAGTACTCAACTACTGTTGTCAAGTTGGTGCTTCTAGAGCCGTTTTTAGTACTTTTTTTGATTCAAATAAATGAACCATTTTGAAATCTTGTTGCTATTTCAGTCGTAAAGGTGGATATATCCAAAGTTCAATATTAAATTCTTTATAAAAAGTTAATACGAAAATAAAAAATATTTATAATAATAAATACAAGTACGATTTGATTTGTTTACTCTACAACTGTTGTAAAATTTAATTACGCCACGCTAATTATTCGCAAAATTTTTAAAATTCAAAAAGTCATGGAAACTATTCCGAGCAACGCGGTAACATCACGATCAATTTAATTTCCAACTCGAACAAGAGAGCGCAGAACAGCACTGTTTTCGAAAGTCCATATACTTCCATCATCAGTACTGAAATGTTGTGGTTTATCACCAGTGTGGTCAAGTTAGTGCTTTTAGCGACGTTTTTAGTGGTTTTTTGATTCACAAACTTTAAAAAATTTTAAACTGTTGACCATTTCTTTTTTTAAATAAAATTTAACGCCTGTTTGGCCTTGAAAGTGGTACTAAAATTTAAATTTAAAAAGTTTTCATGGAAAAAATATTTGAATATTATTTAATATTAAAATTCAAACATAAAGACATGGTAAATATTTTAAAGCACAAGTGAAAATTCAACATCAGCTTTTCATATATTTAAATTACACAGCAGAGCATAACAGATCTGTTTTCGAAAGCCGCTACACTTTCAATATCAGTGCTCTTGTGTATGTTTTTATTAACACTTATTAAATGGTTTAATTAAATGTGAAGAGTTTCTAGTTGTACTAATTTTATTATGAAAGAGAATACGAGAATTGTATCAAACCGATGGTAGCACGCTTTTCATAAGTGCCTGTGTTGTAAAATTTGTTTCCTTCTTATCCGATTCTTATGAATTTTTTGTTGCAAGATTCTTAAGCCAAACAGTCCCTTTCTTTCCTATAAGTCAACTTCAAGCGGGTAGTGGTGAACATTTTAAGGCATTTACGTTTTCGGAATGTCGAGCAGGATTCATTTTATTTGTAAACGAGAACTGGTCGAGTTTTGACTAGCGGGTGATTAGAATTATTTATTAGATGCTATTAGAAAACAAATGAAAGTTTAAGGAAGAATTACAGTTTTAGCCATAGACCGAAATATGTAAAAATTATTTATAACAAATAATTCTTAAAAAAAAGCGATTTTAAGTGCTTTTCTCGACTCGAAGTAGTTGCACAACAAAAAAAAAGGCAGGGTTGGTAGAGCTGAACTAGCACGGATTGGCCTTGAAACGTAAAAGATGCTGCAGCGTTTCAACGGTGGAATATTTATAATTTTACTTATTGTTGTTGTTGTTATTATTATTATTAAATTTTACAATTTTTGTTTTATTTCTCTTACAAATTTTGGCTTATTTCTTGTTACCTATTCGATTACAAATAATGCAAATTTAATTAACAACTTTAACTTAATTTGTATCGTGGCCGTATTTTCCTAATTTATTTATTATGAATTATTTATTGCAAATTTCTATTATTTATTCTATTTTTGGGTTAAATAAATCTGAGAAATTTTGCGGTTGAAACGAAAATTTATTTGTTGTGGTTTTTTCTATTTAATAATTCCACATTTAATGAAATTTTAATTTAATTTTAAGCAAATAACAATAACGAAAGCATTTTCACCAACAGCAAATATTTCCCGTGTTATTTATTCATACGAACTGTTTGATAATAAATAGAGATAATTCTTTGTTTAACAATACAAATGAATACTATTTCTGGGAACTGCAAATAAACCGAAATTGTGGACAATAAATTAATATTTTAAATAATTAAAAAAAAAAGAGGTCAACAATTTAATGGAAAAGTCAGAGTTCTTCTTTGGAAAAATTCCAAGTGGAGATTTTGTTCAGAAGAAATATTTTTCAAATACGCAGGTATTAATTGCATCTCATATAAAGGGGGTTTTAGTAGAGGTATACAATTTTAAGTTGGCAACACTTGTTAAACAGGCGGCCATTTTGCCAAGTAAATTTATGTGAATAGACTGACGTCCTAAACAACATTTCCAAATTGTGCAACTTTTTTGACAAAATCATGGTTCTGTTCGAAGTACAGCGTGTTTTTTTAGAGCGTCACAACTTTGAATTGGCATCACTGGTTTATTTGAGCACCCATTTAACAGCTGATCGCTGCTTTTTGTTTGATTTGCTTTGAAATTTCATTATAAATCGACTTACACCAGAACAATGCGTGTAAATTGTTGACATTTTTTATTAAAATAATTGTTCTATTCGTCAAATCCATCCATTCAAAATTTTAGTTTCTGATAAATCCCATCTCTGGTTGAATGGGTACGTAAATAAGCAGAATTGTCACATTTGAAGTGACGATAATCCTCAAGTGGTGAGACCCTGTTGTAACCACAAAAACTGACTTTTCGATTCGCTATATGGGCTGGTAGAGTCGTTGGTCCGTACTTCTTTAAAAACGATGCAGGTCAGAACGTCAGTGGTGCCTGCTATAGGCCCATGATCAGTGACTTTTTCGTTCACTTACTGAACAGCCATGGTGTGTAGAAGCTGTGGTTTGAACAAGACCGCGCAACAGATCACGCAGCTCGTTCCAAAATTGATTTATCGAAGGAAATGTTTTTCCGCGATTTTAGACCTGCGAATTGGTCTTAAAGACGAATTGGTCTTTAGCGCCGCTAGACTATTTCCTGTGGGGATATATGAGATCGCTATTCTACGCCAATACGCTTGAAACGATTTGATATTTGAAGGACAACTTTCGTTGCGTTACTGCCGATATATATTTTAGAAAATGCTATTGAAAATTTGGCTTCCCGGTTAGAGCACCTTCGAGGCGCCCTGGTGCTCACATGCCAGAAGTAATATTTAAATTATAATGCCAGCAGATTTTCTTTCGAATCAAGTAAATTTTATGCAAATTTAAAGCATTCGTTTTTGTTTTATTCCATTTCAAAGTTCTATGCCTCTCAAAAGAACACCCTTTATATCAAATGTTTTAAGGGATTTTCTTTTCTAAAAACGAATACAACATTTCTTACACTTTTTAATAGAAAACGGTCACATCATGTCATTCGAAAATATATAGAATTCATTAATAATTATTTCAAGATGTCTTAAAAAAAACTGTTTCTGTTTTAAAACTCTTTCAAACTGCAAACTTTCAGAAAAGAAATAAAAAAATGTTACATCTTTTCCAGAAAAGAAAACGCCATTATATTTCAAAGAATTATGTTTTTATACTAGAAAATATTCTTTCAATTGGTCGTGGTTTGTTTCCAAGCAAATAAATTATTTTAAAAAGCATCTGGACTATTTTCAAACTCAGTTAATTGTTGTCAAATCCAGTTGCTAAAATTGATACTGTTGCCTGAACTAGTTAAAGCGTGAACTACGCACTCGATGATCTCTAGAATATCAGTCAAAAATATCCGTTTCCATAATCATGATTGAGGGCAGACACTAAGAAGTCCAAGAACCCGGCTTCCAGTACACAATCTGGATCTGGACAATCAGTCACAAAAATCCCACAACATTTTGAAGACAGAGTGCAGGATCGAGCATTTGATCCTCGGCTTTGCAAACCACGTGTTAACTTCTTTAGCCAACAGCATCCTCGTAACCCATAAACGATAAAATAAATTATATTTATTTTAAATTAATTATCGAATTTTATACAAAATAAACAGGGGATTTAATTTAATGAAACTAACGAGTGCATGTGAAAAGATGGCCGACAATCGGTTTGAATGCTGCCGCTGGAACTGGGCAGCACAAAATTTTTCTATGTTTTTAATAAAAGATTATGAGAAATATATTAAAATTTCTGTTCGCCCAACTTTTAATAATCTGAAAATGTTTCTTTTTTTTCTAAAATGAACCGAATTATTAAATTTTGCTCTGTCTGCTATCCCCTCCTATACTCTCGCTGCTGCTGATGCTGCTGCTGCGCTGTTGTTTTCTGTTTAATCATCTTTAATATTTAAAGCTTCATGACATGGGAATAGTAGGGCCATTATTATGGGTGGTTGTTTTAAGATTTACTGGCGATGCTGCAAACAAAATTTTATCCCCAGGCTAACAACCAAAAATAAAAAACTTTTTTTTGTTGTACTTAAAAGAAAAAGTTGTCGTAAAAACTAAAGCAAAACGAGTGTTGCTTGCAGTTGTAGTTGAGTTAATTTTCAAATAAAAAAACACATTTTTGGGATGTGGCTGTTTAGGAACAATATAAATGCCAACATATTTTTTATATTAATTATTTTTTATTTATTTATTTTTGCAAAACTGGCAGTGGAGTGGCTAAACGAAGTCTTTTGGGATGTTGGCCACAACATTTTCTTTATCTATGAGTTTGATTTTTGGGGAAGGGGACGGCAGTATTTTGCGATTATAGGGAAGCAGTTTTATTGGCAGTCAAATTATGAAATAATAATAGAAATTTTTATTGCGCTTATTAAAACAATGGAAAGAATGTAGAGCGGAATTTCAATTCAGAGATTAAAAGTGTATATATAAAATTCAATTTTTAATAATAATAATAATAATAATAATAATAATAATAATAACAACAACAATAGGCTCTAGTCCTTTTGTTATATATTAAATTATTATTTCTTTTGCAGTATTTGTGTGGCTCCTACAGGAAAATATTTTATTATTATAAAATGTAATTGAAGAGAATTGAATTTGGATGCCATATAGGGAACACCATCAACCTATTGAAACCCAAATTTAGCAATAAAACGATATCCACACCAACAGCTAATAGACCAGCAACAAGTGACTGTTTAAAGGCCAACATTATTCGTCGCGAAGTAAAAGCGGTGAATGTGGAACCCACGGGTATTTTTTAAATTAAAAGTTTATGCGAATCTGTAACCTTCTGCGCACACAATTTACAGAAACATATCAGCGGTACGTACATGTCTGCACGCCCAGTCGTCCCGTGAGGAGTTCGTTACTCTAATATAGCGGGTAGTTTAGTCGAAATTTTTCGACTTAGCAATAAAGCATCTCAATTCCGTTAGAGTCCACTGTAGTTGAATAATAACGTTGCAGTTTCAAATTAAATAATTTTGTTAAGCCACAGCAAAAATATATTCAAATTTTTTAATAAATTTTATTATACGAATTGATACTTCAAAAACATTTAAACTTCAATTTATTAATTTATTGACACATGCCTGCACGAGTGTGTGCGTGTGTGTGTGTGCTGGTCTATATCGGGTGAAATACTTGCAAACATTTTATGCATCATGGCAATTAAAAAGTGCTGGTGTAAACTAAAAGTGAAAGAAGAGAAAAATTTAAAATCTGTTTTGGAAAACATACGTTGCAACTTGAAAGTTTATACGTAAACGTTGCTTACGAGTTGCAGGGTTGCCAGTTATTAAAAATAAGTAAACGTTTATAAACAACGATGGCACAC
This sequence comes from Linnaemya vulpina, assembly GCA_963675445.1. Taxonomy (NCBI): domain Eukaryota; kingdom Metazoa; phylum Arthropoda; class Insecta; order Diptera; family Tachinidae; genus Linnaemya; species Linnaemya vulpina. The sequence goes on from OY776278.1 coordinate 22,439,231, forward strand.
ATTTTATTTTGAAGAGTAAAAAAAAAATAGTTTTTAAAACTACAATTTTACTGACTTAAAAGTGGGAGAATGTGTATTCTTTAACTTTAAGAGGGTTACCGAAACTCGACGGCGAGAAGTGTAGAATTTTAAAACACAAGCGGTTGTCTTGTACAAAAATATCTGAGCACGATAAAGATGTCTGAACATTTTGTCTTATAAAATATTTATAAGTTCCTTTTATTTTAATATATTCAGCAGAATTTCAAAATGGGCAATAACGTCAACAAAATAACAGCACAAACACGTTGAGGCAAAGGCTTGAGTTCTGAGGCAGGGGTAACGTGTTGTGGGCAAAAGATATATGGAAATTATATATAAAAAATAGTTGAACCTGAAGGCCCTCCCTGTAACTTCCCGCTAAAATTAACCGCAATGCTTTCGCAACCTGTTTTTGTGTTATTCTATGCTTTTGTGCTCTTCAAGACAAAACGCTACGATTTAGATCTTCACATCCACCGATTCCCACGTGAAAGCCGCGATTGGTGTCTTTCTTCGATTGCTATAATATAATCGAGAACTCTAACTGATCAGATTTATAACTATGGAGTTTGAGAGAAATATTTTAAAGTTTTTTCGTTGACGTTATCTATTGAACGGACTTACCGATTTTGACCCGGTTTACGGCGGAATGGATCGATGACGAAGTGCAAAAGATATCTTAAAATCTAACGGTTCGAATCGGTTCAAATTTACAGAATATTCAATTTCAGGAACACTCTTCAGAACACGTTTGATTTGGTCAAGCCGTTCCAAAGTTACAAGAGGGTCACATATTTGCACACACTGACGGGCTCTCAGAATTAGTCAGAGAAGCTTGCTAAGACCTCAAAACGTCTATTATTGATGAGAGCTAAATTTTTTTTGTGAAAACTGGGCAACAGGGTATTTTAAATTTCAAATTTTCCTAGTGGGAAGTTAAAAAGTCTACGAGAAAGTTTCTTGTATTTCGAAAAGTCAGTCACATTTATTTATTATTATTTTTTTATTTGAAATGGAACAGCGTGAATTGTTTCTTAATTACAAAAAGATTTCGTAAATGTACCAGAGTCATATTTTTACTTATTAAAAAAGCCATGTGCCAGTAAATATTTGTGCGGTGTTCGCAATAGAATTGAACAGTTGATAACATAATTATTTCCAAATTTATTCAAAGTGGAGACCTCCAATTGAAAGCAAATATATTTCCCGAAAAATTTTGCTACAATTCTCGAAGAAATATGAGCCGAACATTTAATACTAAAGTTTTCCAAATGACTGATTTGACAATTATTTAGATATTTCCCTAATTCAAAATTCATTTCAATAAAATAAATTTTACTCTTAACAAGTTGGAAAACAAATTTTATAATCAATGAAATTATTATTTAATTCAACAAAAGACTGCCTCATCAACTCCAGCTTCGCAATTCATTTGCTGTTCTCTCCATTACAAATTTCAATATAAACTTTTATTTATGGACAAGGGAAAAATAAACTCTTCCATTGAACACATGCCAAAATATCCAACATCAAACTGACTTCTATATTATGTTTCAATTACGAAACTTTCAACTTGCAACGTATAGTTTTCCAAAACAGATTTTAAATTTTTCTCTTTTTTCACTTTTAGTTTACACCAGCACTTTTTAATTGCCATGATGCATAAAATGTTTGCAAGTATTTCACCCGGAATAGACGAGCACACACACACACACACACTCGTGCAGGCATGTGTCAATAAATTTATAAATTTAAGTTTAAATGTTTTTGAAGTATCAATGAGTATAATAAAATGTATTTAAAAATTAGAATATATTTTTGCTTTTGCACAACAAAATTTGCCCAATTTTGCAATTGGGCAAATTTGCTAACCTCAAATTTGCCCAGCCTTAACAATCGTTAAATTAACACGTTGAAATTGCCAATCGCTTGTTGTTCAGTGTAGATGCAACAAGTTGGATTTATGTTTCGGAAGCTCTTATTTTATTATGAGTTCTCGTTTTCTTTTATTTTCTTTACTCGAATCGGATTTAGTCCCAGAAATAATTTGAAATTTAAATAAAATCTTCTTTAAAGTCACAAAGAAAGAATTGTAAATGATTGAAACACATAAAGTTTTCCGTTGTCGCCATCTTTTTTTAGAATGGAAAATTGCTATTAAAATTAATATTCTTCTAATTTAATTATAAGTTTTTTATATAAAAAATATTAAATAAAATAAAAAATATTTATAAAAAATATAGAGTACATCTTTTGTTAACAAAATTATTAAAAACTACAAAAAAATGTTTATAAAATTTATTTCGAAAATGATTTCAAGTAATATTTCCTCCAACTTGATGACGACGCCAAATGGAATAGGGGTACACTAAAACATTTTTCATTGAATAAAAGAGAATACCTCAAGCGTATTCAATAGGTTCCGATGAACGTACTTTTTCATTCCGAAAACGGATTCGATTTTATACTTTTTTCAACTCTACTTTTCTGATATTAATTTCTTCCTTAAAGGTGAAAGAGGATTTAACGAGATCATAAAAACCCTCATATATGTTTGATACAAGTGACTTTTCAATAAATTTTTAATACATTTTTTTTTAATCGAAACTTGTTTTTATGGTATTTTTGTAACCACTTCTAAGACTACAACGAAATTTTTAAACATTTAAGAATTTTATTTTGTTATCCTACTATTTTTATATACACACGTGATAATAAATATGTGATTTAATAAAAATAGATTTCCAACGAAAATCACTTTTGAAGTTCTTCAAAACTCTTCTGGTATTTCATGTGCCTAAGAATACTTCTCGCACTTTAGCTGGCAAGACTTATTACTAATTAAAGAAGTTTAACTTATTTTCAAGTTTGAAGTCACACAATATAAAAAGTTGCTACTAGAGATATACGCCTCTTATAATCGTTGAATAAGAGTGATATAAAATTTTTTTAGAATTTTCTTTTTTTTTAATTTCCGTGCTCTAAATTCAACCACATCTGTGACCATATTTTGCTGCTTTAGCCTTAAAAGATGTACAACAATTCAAATTAATTTGCAACTTTGAAAGCAACAAATCTCCAGACAGTTGCTAACAAAATTAAAACCCAACTCTCCAGATACAAACAAATCCAGGCTGGATGGTTGGTCATACTGGTATGACAAAATACAGCAGCAAAATTTTCCGAGTTAACAAAATTTTTAATTACGTTTTGTTATTAAGTAAATGGAAATTAATGGAATTAATTTTCTAATAAAGAGAAAAACATTATGAATATTTAGAATCATTTCTCAACACTCACTAGGCTGACATTGTTCGGCTGTTGTAGCTGCTGTTGCTGTTGTTGCGGTTGCGATGGCGTACACTGAAGATGGTGGTGTTGCTGCTGCTGCTGCTGCTGCTGCTGGTGGTGGTGCTGTTGGTGGGTGTTATTCGTATGATGATGTTGCTGGTGATTGTGATGATGGAGGAAATGATTTGAGTTTTGTTGCTGCAGGCTTTGTTGTCTCTTATTATCTATTATTAAGCCGCCGCCACCACCACCACCCCCAACCCCACTAGAACCAATAATAGAGCCATTTGCTAAATTATTTGTTGCTACCGTTGTCAGATTGAGGCCATTCAAGGAATTAGCTGCTGGGGATGTGATTGGCTGCTGCTGTTGTTGTTGTTGCTGTTGCTGTGACTTTAAGCCTAATACTGTTGTAACAGTCGATGCAATTGTTGATGTTGCAACACCAGCCATACTTCCCGCAATAGCAGCGGTTGCTACTTGTACTGCTGTTTGCTGATGTGTGGCTAAATTACTATTGCTAAGGCTGCCATTGTTGCCACCGTTCACGTACTGTAATGTATTGTGTGTCGTTGCCAGATTATTCTATGACAAAAGTTTGCGAAGTAGAAATAATTTTTTATTCTTTCTAATACTTTTTCTTTTCTTTTTGGTAACTTAAAAATGTGTCTTTTTTTTTGTGGAAGTTTATATGTTTACGAACCAACACCAAACAATACTCATTATTAATTGTATATTTGCAATGCATTTCCATGTAATTAAATAAATATTTATGAAAAAAAAGATCACTAATTTCTTTATACAATTTGTCTGAAGACACTTGCCACATGCCACTGATTGTTTTCGTTACTAAATAAATGTTAACAATTTTATTATATGTTTAGTTCAGCTATTTAAGGTATAAGAATTAATTGATTAAATTTTATAGCACTTTACCATACTTTAGTTTCATTCATTATCGTTACATACAAAGAAAGAATGAAAAATATAAACGACATTTCCAAGAACTAAATGAAAATTATTATAATTTCATGTTTATTCTAGTACATATTTAGTTTTTAAATAAAATGAAAGGAGTTACACTTAGCACATGCTCAACCTCAACCAGGTAATTGATTTATTATTATTATTATTATTAATTTTTTTCTGTAAAAAAAGCTTTTAATTTTAGATAGAATGATGAATGCTTAATTGTATTTTTCTTTTTACAAATGCAGCCTTAATTCTAAAACATTTAAAATGCACTCAAACACGGTTTGAAATTAGAAAAACTAAATTTAAAAAAATATACACATTTTATATGCTTAAGAATCCACTGGAGAGGCGATTGTTCGACATATTTAAGAACCTTCCAGCTGCTCAATAAAATAAATAAAAAAATAGTTTTATGCTAAAAAGTCCAAATCCCAAATAATTGTGCTTTCCTCAAGAGATAAGATTGAAAAAAGCGTTGAAAATTATTGGAGTTCAGATATTGTCAGCCTAAAGATATGCAATTAATAAGACTTCAAGTGGTTTAGACGCCTAAGCAAATTTTAAACACTGGTAGTCAAAAGTTTTTTTACACTCAACGCGTTTCTCATCCCCAGCGCATGAATTTGGGGCCGATATATTGACGAAACGAACGATGCCTTGTAAAGCTTCGTACTTTTACCGAACAGTCCGTAAGTGGAACAAAACTATCTGCAGGTAACTTTCTAATCAAATATCCACAGATACTCCTTCCCGGAATTTAGGGGCCATTCCTTGAGTGCAGGTTCCACTCACAAGAAAAAAGTATTAAATTCAGAGTTAAATATGGACATCGACCAGTACTGCCCCAGTGGTACACTTCTATTGTTATTGTTTCGGACCTCAGCATACCGTGTGGTGGGATCTCATATTATCTCATATCTCATCAAATATTTCAAAATTATTGGCACATCTGACATCGGGAGCGAAGGCAGCTTAACCTTTTGGGGGATTAATTTTTAGAATTTCAACAGTAAAACAAAACGGTATCATTTTACTATTGACAGTCGATTAAAATACTATTATTAGACTTGGAACGAGGGACACCACTAATACATAAGGATGGGACCAGCCGCAAATGCGTGACCATGCAACACTGCATGTTGTTAGTGTTAATGTTAACCCTGTTCGTACGGCCTCATTTGGAGATAGACTTGTGACTCATTCCTTATTGGCCTTTTGCCATCAATATCCTTCAATCTTGGCTGGGTAATTAAAAATACGTATGGGAAAATGCTTTATTCTCACTAGAGACCCCATAAGACTAGTTCAGGAATGGCAGAATGATGACACAATCATGCGTCAGTCACACATGCCTCAGCAGATTTGGCACGCCCTTTTTCATGTAGATTGAAGAAACGCACAAAGGACGGTGCGTTAAGTGACGATTGAGGAGATAAGATCCTCATGGCAGAGAGATCGCAAGGACATATATAAAGTCCATATCAGAGTTGCTTCGGTGGAATAAACGGCGGTAACAAATTTATAAGCACTGAGTGGAAAAACTTCGAAGGGGGACGCTTAAAACAACGGCGATTTGTGATAACTGTGGAAATTAATACCGCATCGCTGTGAGATCGTAAGGACTCATCAAAAACAAAAAGAGGCATATCAGAGCTGCTTGGATTGTATAGACGTGCTGAACCCCTTGGAAGGATAAGGAGAGTCGAAACTGTTGAAGGAATAAAAATTTTATTTTTTGAACAGATCTCGTTTCTTATATTATTAGCCCTTATTAGGGCTTTCGTAGAGGAAGTCGAAATTAAACCACCGCAATGTTAAACAAACGGCCGGCGTTGCCACATTTCAACGGTTTCCCACGACTACGACAACCAGAATAACACTGATTATGTGCCTGAATAGACTTAGCTAGAGTTATTGATTTTTTGACACATCAACATTTTGTTGTTATTTGCGTTTATTGTAATCGCAGTCGTATTTTCCTTAATATCAAATGAACTCCTTTAATAAATTATAGAGGGCAGGCTTAATGGCCTTCAAGTTATCGATGTGATGAATTATTAAACCGTGGAAACTTTTTTAATCGAACCCGGGAAGTTTTCTATTGTTTTACATAAAACCTTTTTTATTTTTTAAGAGGACCAGCACTCAGAGGATGGCCGCTGTGGATGGTCCTCCAGGAGGGGGTAGTGTTGAGAGGACAAATGACAGCCGATTAGATGTTAGAGAATTTTATAGCAGCTGCATTTACTTTTTCATTTCGCTGGCGAGTTTTTACCGATGAAGGAGGGTGAAGTATTGATGTATTTTGGTATCAATCACTGTCGATAATTTTCAGCAACCAGTTCTACGCCATGAGCATTAAGACAGGCCGACAACAATTAACAAAACCATTCCAAGGAATCGTAGGTCTGGTGTTCACTACTGCAGCCAACAGTGGAAAAGTTTTATCAACTTAAAAGATATTTCGCGGCATTACGGAGCTCCCAAGGAACGCTCCATGTTCTACTAACAATCTTTCAGTTGTTAGATTTTTTAAATTTTTTTATAATTCAAAGTGTGTCAGAGGGTTGTTATTATGCCTACTTTTTCGCCAAAATCCATATACTAGATTTAGTGGAATATTAAAGAGAATTCTAAATTTAACACTGATTTAAATGAAATACGTTACACTACATGAACTGCGAGTCTTGTTGATATTTTTTTTCTACTTCATGCTCAAGAAATCTACTCGCAGATTCTATCCTAAAAGTATATATACAAAAATTCCATCAACAACTATTTTAAAGAGTGAGTTTGCTTTCCATTATAGACTCACTAACAAATTTATTAAGTACATTTTCAGATTAAAAAATATAATTCATTAAATTCATTTTGCAAACAATCATGTTACAACGAATACACACAACCGTTAACAGAAAAAAAAAGTATTTAAAACAAAACAAAATGTATTCATCATGTCAGAAATATAAGTTTTCAAATCAGTTTCAACAAAAATATTTTGTATTATTTCGGCATTCACTCTTAACAGCTAAAAATTATTTATTTGTAGACAAAATTTTTCCCATGTAATTTTATTTTATTGGAACAAAAACACTAGCAACCGTTCAATATATAAACAAATATTTTACATTAATTATAAGTTAAATATTTTGAAATCTTTTTTTCTTTCCCAATACGTTGCCAGAATTATGGAGTTTTTCATTGGAAACATGCAGCTCATGAAGTGATAAATAATTTGCTTAGTTTTATTTTTCTAACATTTTAGTTTTATTTTAAATTTAATACACAAATAAATGCATACATAAATAACACAGTTTTTTAATATATTTTCAACTAACACAAGTGTGAATGTTTGGGTGTGTGTGTGTGAGGGAGGTTGCTTCGAAATAGGCAAAGAGAGAGAGAGAGAGAGAGAGTTAAGGTACGCAGTAAACAGACTGATTTTTATAATAAATTCAAAACAAATTTCAATTCTTTCTTTCATGTGAAGCATATAAAAGTTATTTCGAAAATAATGTATTCGCTATACACAGGTTGTTTTTTCATAGAGGTAAAAAACTAAGTTGGCAACACTTTTCCAGCTGTTGAGTGATTTCTGTTTAGTTTGAGTTGGCATTTCAACATGAATAGACAGACGCCCTGAACAACGTTTTAAAATTTAAAAATCATGGTTCTGTTCGAAGTACAGCGTGTTTTTTTTAAGTGTTACAACTTTGAGTTGGCATCACTGCTTTATTTGAGCACTCACTTAACAGCTGATCGCTGCTTTTTCTTTGATTTGCTTTGAAATTTCATTATAAATCGACTTACACCAGAACAGCGCGTCTATATTTTTGAAATTTTCAATCAAAATAATTGTTCTATTCGCGAGACTCATTCATTCCAAATTTTATTTTCCGATGAAGCCCATTTCTGGTTGAATTGGTACGTACCCAAGCAGAATTGTCACATTTGAAGCGACGATAATCCTCAAGTGGTGAGACCCTGTTGTAACCACAAAAACTGACTTTTTGATTCGCTGTATGGGCTGGTGGAGTCGTTGGTCCGTACTTCTTTAAAAACGATGCAGGTCAGAACGTTATAGTCAGTGGTGCCTGCTATAGGCCCATGACAACCTACTTTTTCGTTCACCTACTGAACAGCCATGGTGTGCAGAAGCTGTGGTTTGAACAAGACGGCGCAACAAATCATGCAGCTCGTTCCACAATTGATTTATCGAAGGAAATTTTTGGTAACCGCATAGTTCCACGATTTTAGACATGCGAATTGGCCTTGAAGACCCTGCGATTATATCCGCTAGACTATTTTTTGTGGGAATATGTGAAGTTGCAGTCTACGCCTATTAAATCTAAGCGAATGATAAATTTTAGTTCCATATTTGCCACATTGTCACCGCTATATGGCCTTATATTTTAGAAGAAGTTATCAAAAATCGGTCCTCCGGATTGGACTACGTCCAACAGTTGTGGCGGTCATAAGCCAGAGGTCATATTTAATTTGTAACGCCACAAGACTATCTCTCGAATGGAGTAAATGGAATGTCAAAGTTGTGTCATGAAAAGTTCTATACCTCTATAAAAACACCCTTTATAACTGCTCAACGGTGCTCAACTTTTGGTCCGGAGTTTTTCAGAAGTAAAATGGGAGCTTGAAATGTACAAATTTCTCAAGTTTTTATATTTTGTTCGGATTAAATTTACGAAGTTTAAAAGCCTTTAAAAAAATTAACTACAACTTTTTTTTTTATCAAAAAAAGGATTTTAATCTCCATAAATTTCGAATGAATATGCAGTTTTGTAGAGTATTAATAAGTGATCCAATTGGAGAGACTGATCAGAGAGGAGGTGCCCTTCTGAACCAAACTTACGCGGTATTTTTAATGTAAAATTCGGAAGTGATTTTCTACTAGAATCGATTATGAGCGCAACTGGAGCGAGCGCCATGGCAACGTTATGGCACTCGTGAAAAAAATACTGACATCATTGTGCTTCTGAAGCGTTTCTCTTGTTTTTTTTTTCCAACAGCGATTCCATTTTCAATTTCAAGTTTTTGCAAAAGGGCGAAGAAAAGTGAGATTGTGTGGGAGTGATTTTTTAAAAAGCATTTAAAATGATATGTTTTTTAAATAATTCAAATGGGTGTTATGGGCAACAACACTAAACGAAATACACAATTTCCATTGAAAAAAAAAAAAATTTAAATATATATATTTATAAAAAGAAAAATAAAAATATATAAATATATTCTATAGAGAAAATGTAAATATTGATTGATTTTATATGCTAAATAAATATGACGGGATATGCAGACGTTTTGTTTGTTGTAACTTTTAATGAAAAAAACATGCCATCCTCAAATTTGTATTTTTTTAAATATTAAAACAGAAAAACACAATAAATTTGAAACCCAAAACAAGAGGAATTTATATACAATTGAATGACATAAACCATATCCGATACCTTTTTTTTTTTTTTTTTGATATTAATAGAGTTTTATATGTTGTTGTGTGGGTGTGTGTGTCTGTATGCAAAAGTTTGTAAATTTTGAAAAATATACAACAAAAAACCGTATAATAGCATGAGTGTAAATATTAAAATATCAAACATAAAAGGTGGAAAATATCATAAATTTTAAAACAGAAAACAAAAAAAAAGGTGAATTATATTTATGTGCATACGAGCGAGATACAGAAGAGAAAGAGTTACAGGCGCACTTACCTTTTTCTGTTGCAGATACATTTGAGCGGCAGCGTTTGTGGCAGCCACACCAGCAGCATTTGTATTATTGGCACCTGTATTATTAGCGGCAGCGGCGGCGGCGGCTGCTGCTGCTGCGGCAGCTGAACCTTCAGATTTTATCTGTGCTAGAGTTTCATTTTTGACAGCACCCACCGACATGGTCAGACCATCTGTAGCTGCTTGCACTTGGGCCGCTGCTGGTGGATAGCCAGTGGGTGCGCCCGGATAAGGCGCAACACTGGCCTGCACCATGTGCTGGAATTAAAATGGAAGAGAATAAATTAAAATTATGATTTGATTACATTTTTTGTTTATTCGGAATACAGAAAAAATAAAGAATGAATGGCACGTGATATTAAAGATTTTTTTTTCATGTTGTAGAATTAAATTTTTAATACTTTGATTTTATAAAACAAAAGCAAATTTATTAAAGTATTTTCAATTAGATTCCATTTAAATTTCAATGGCTTAACAGAAGTATGAAAAAGTCAGTAGTTCAAATAAAAGGTTTCAAGATTATTTTGTTAAAGCCACAGGGTTTCACAAAAGAAATGTTTTTTATTGAAATTAAAAAAAATTTGGGAATTATTATTTCATTTAAATTTCATTTCGTTTTAATTTCAATAGAACTGATTCTCTTTTAGAATACTTCAGGCTCTTTTTTTGGCTGCTTAAAAAAGGTACATTGACACCCGACAAATAGTGGCCCAAAATAACGTAACCACTAAAAACGAATAAAAACTAATTTGATTTAAATAAGAGTTTGTTAAGCAAATCCGTTTCCTACTTAACTGATACACAGATTCGTATGATCCAATATTTCTGGAAGGTGATTCAAACTCAATCAGCATTTGCTTGAGGTAACAAATTTAGTGGTCACGTTTTTTTTTAAGCAAACATTTGACAAGTATGATTGCGTCTCAGGAACTATTCATATTGATAGATGAGATTTAGCAGCTGATGTTGGCATTTCTGTTCAGTGAATCGTTTAAGGCCAGAACAACTCCTGCAAGTCGTGGAAATTTATTGAAAAAGAAAATAAAATAAAAAATTTCGTTCATTTTGAGTGAAAAGGCAACTTTTACTCAATAAAGAGTAAAAAAAAAAATTTTATACCAACAACATTTAATTGTTTCATTATGATTTAAAACAAATCAATGGAATCGTTTTTATTTCGTTATTTTTATTTAATTTTCACTCCAACTAAAATCATCAATTCCTTTTCCTCTCTCCCTGTTATTTCGCATACAAATAAAATATTTGCACTCAATAATTTATTAATATTTATTGTTTATGTATGTAAGTGTGTGTGTGTTCAGTTCGAGTATTTTGTATTATAATAAAATATATATGCAGCACCTACTCAAATTGAAAATTAATTAAATTTTAAAAGCCATATTTAAAAGGATTTACAACAAATAATTTATTATATTTCATTGTAGCCCCATCAGTGTAATATTTTTATGCACAATTAAAGAGTTAATTAAAATTTAAGCAAATATTTTTGCAAAAAAATAAATAACAATAAAAATAATACAACAAAACATATTCATATCGAATATGCATGAGTGAAGTTCATTTACAAAATAGTTTTGGTGTAGCCGTCGAAGAATAATATTTCAAAACAATAGAGTAGAATAATATTTTCAAATTGAATGCATAAATTGAATAATAAAATCAAACGGGGCGTGATTTTAAATGGCTGCGAACACAAGTAATATCAATGAATCTATAAGGACTGATAGCAATTTGAGTACGTGCACCTCCACTAACGCATGATTCAATTAAACAAATTCTAGTCTTTTTTTTTTCAGAAAAACCTTAATAGAGTTTAAATTACATATTGAAGTAGAAGTCTTTCTACCTCAGAAAGACATGCTTAATATTAGTAGAGCAGAATAGCTGTTTTCGAAAGCCGCTACACTTTCATCATCAGTACTCGTGTATATTTTCAGTTAAATCGAATAACAGTTTTATTATAGAAAAGCCTACGAAAATTTATTTTTGTGAATTAACATCACAATCAATTTAACGATGCATTTTGAATTTTTTGCCTTTTAAGACGTTTGGATTTCAGCCGACGATAATATCTACATATTTCTTTACAGCATTATTCTCTTAACATTTAAGATTATTTACTAAACATTTTAATTCTAGAAGTCAAATGCTCGAAATACGATTTTAATTCAGAGAGACATAATAAATATTCCAAGGCGCAAGAAAAAGTCGACTCGAGTTTTACATATTCAACTTATTCAGCAGATCAGACCACCTGTTTTCGAAAACCGCTACACTTTCATCATCAATACTCATGTGGGTTTTTATTTATTATCACTTTTTAGGTGGGTTTACCTTTTTACCAAATTTATTATTATGAAAAAGTATACGAGAATTTTATCAAACTGACGATTTTTGTTAAGCCCCTGTATAGCCCTTTGATTATTTTTTATGTTCCATGTTTCTTAGGTCAAAATTTTCTGCTAAGATTTTTTTTGAAAACATATAAAAGTTTTTGCGACACAAATTCAAGTTTAAAAAAATTTTAAACTTGATAATCAACTTATTCAGCAGAGCAGACTAGGCGTTTTCGAAAGCCGCTACACTTTCATCATCAGTACTCATGTAGATTTTTATTTATTAACACTTTTTAGGTGGTTTAATTGAATGTGACAACAGTTTCTATTTGTACCAGTTTTATTATGCAAAAGCATACGAGAATTATATCAAACCGATGGCTTTCGTTTTGTTCCCGCGTTGCCGTATTTTCTCACGTTTTATTTTCTAAATTTTTGTTTTATAATTCTTAAGCCAAAATTTTCTGCTTTAAGTTTCCTAAATACATATATACGTTCTTTCCCCTGGAATATATTTTTCTTAAACCACTCAAATTTCAGTTTAAAAAAATATTTATTATTTATTTATAAAGTTCTACTGTTTTCAACACGTTTTCTTGTCAATCTCATGCGCAACATAAAAAACTTTGATATTAAATTTTTTTTTCTAAATTCCACCCCAAAAATTGTATTTCGAATATTTTTTTTTATTTCAATTTATGCCAAATATTAATTACACTACCAAAGTTTTCCGATTTTGTTAATTAATTTTAATTTATTCATATAAAAAATTTTTTTTTGGTTCTTCTTTTTAATCTTCTTCTCCAAGTGTTGCCAAAAGGAAAAGAATAAAAAAAAGAGAGAACTTTTTTTTAGCAGCCTTTTATGCCAAAAATAAGGAAACGAGTATTTTTTAATTCATGCAAAACAAAATTCAACTTTTAGTTTTTTCCTCAATGCAGTAAAATTTTAATGACAAAGTTTGTTGTTAAAAACAAATTTCGATTGGACGGACTTTCTTTTTGTGTGTGAAATACAGCAACAAATATATTGTATAATAAATAGAAAAAAAAATAATAGTTAAATTACTTTAACACAAGCATTATGCGCTGCATATTCTTTATTTTTCTGAATTTTATCAAAGAGGAACAGAAACACTGTTCCGCTTTTACATATTATGATTCCCTTTTTTCCTCTCTCTCGTTCTCTCTCTCTCTCTTTTAGTCTGCTTAATAACAATTAAGGCAAGTGAAAACAGCATATGGATTTTATTTTTTGGTAGAAAACTTACACGCCAGTATCGCAGTTGGCTATAAAGCAACGAGGAAAAGGAAGCCTTTAAAAGCATAAACAAAGTTTTGTTGGAAGAAGCGTTAGCGCCACATGTCCTAACTTTTGTGATATTCAAAGACAACTATTAAATAATAATTATTTTATATAGGCCAAGTTGTTGTTGTCATGATTTACTGACATTCCAAGTCAATTTTAATTGGTAAACTGCTTTCAGTGTACACTTGTTAGTTACAAGCGGATGAGCTGACACATATCGGTCTTTAATTCCATATATAATTTTAAAAAATGGTTTTGGAACATCTAGTTTTGGTTCCTGCTTATCTATATAAAAATAACTTTTCAATTTTATGTTGCACATCAATCTTTTCCTGCTTTAAAATACTCAAAAGTGTACCACAAAATAATTGTGGGGCATATTTATATTTAATTACAACTATTTTGCGCTTTAAAAAAACTGTTCGATAGCCCGAGCACAGGGGGAACAGGAAAACATTAAAATAGACAGAAATAAGAAGACATTAAAATAGAAGACATTAAAACAGAGCTGCAGTTCGAAATAGAAACAGGACTTAATATAATTGGCAGAGTGTATGAGTACCCTTAGCGGAGTTCTAGGGTTAATACACACTATGAGGGATTCAAAATAACACACAGAAATTAAATTAATACTTTATTCGTTTGAGAGTTTTCGTTGTACTATTAAATTTTCTTACGAAATTATGTTCTTTCCCAGAACAACTTCTGATTTACACTCTGTAATTAATATTTACGGCCCTACGAGCACCGCCGATGGAGACGCCATATATGATGCCTCGTCGTTGTCTCTTTATTTTTTAACTTGTTGTTGAGCACATTGTCTGCTACGCATTTAAACACATTTTGTAGGCAATTCTGGTGCTTTTTGTCTGCTGTTTGTGTTATAAAAATTTATTTGATTTGCTGTCAAGATGCTTTTGTTCTCAAGTCATTTAATAATACAAAAAAAAGTACATACAATTTATTTTGAAATTTATGTGCTACACACATAATACATACAAAAGCATATAAATGCATATGGTCACCTGAAATCCAGCAGGCTGCAACGGACAAAATATTAACAAATTGATTGACAATTGATGATTGTTTGTATAGATATAAAACTTCAAGTTGGCAACATATTTAAAACAGCCGAACAAGGTCATAATAATTTGTTTTTAATTTGCTTTGGGATTTCAACATGAATAGACTGACGCTCTGAGCAACGCTTCCAAATCGTGCAAAATTATGGTGAAAATCATGGTTCTGTTCGAAGTACAGTGTGTTTTTTTTTTTGGGTGTCACAACTCTGAGTTGGCATTACTGGTTTATTTGAGCGCCCAGTTAACAGCTGATAGTTCCTTTTTGTTTGATTTGCTTTGAAATTTTATTATGGATCGACTTACACCAGAGCAACGCGTGCAAATTGTGGAAATTTTTAATCAAATTTATGGTTCTGTTCGTCAAACTTATCGTGCACTTCGTCCATTCAAAATTTTATTTTCCGATGAAGCCCATTTTTGGTTGAATGGGAACGTTTATAAACAGAATTGTCGCATTTGGAGTGAGAGGAATCCACAAGCTTTTGTCGCAACACCAAGCCACCCACAGAAAATTACTGTTTGGTGTGCTTTATGGGCTGGCGGAGTTATTGGCCCATATGTCTTCAAAAACGATGATGGTCAGAATGTTGTTTTTTGTGAAATTTGCTCCTTGTACGCTCCAGCCGTGGTGGCCTCATGGCCGAAATCATATTTAAACCTTAATGTCATAAAATTTTCTATCCAATAAAGACCGTTGCATAGATATCAAAAATAAATTACTATGTTTTAGTATGATTTAAACTTGTATCACTCTATAAAAAACACCCTATATTTGTACCAATTTTATTATGAAAATGCCTGCGCGATCTTTATTTTTTTTTTTGTTAATTTACATCACAATCATTCCATTTTGTTTTTTCTTTTGTCGCTTTATATTCCAGCCGACGATATAATTCTACATATTTCTTAATAGTGTGCTTCTCCTGATTTTCATGTCTCGCATAATTCTGTTTCGAGTAGATTTTATGAACGCACATGACTCAGCAGAGACAACTGAAGTTCTTGTGATTTTCCACAACGTTGTAATTCGAATTTATGGCTCTTTTAATAATTTTAATTTTTTATTAAAAAATATTTATAAATTGTGCCGAAATTAAGCAAGTGTGTAAGTTGGCGAAAGAGACTTGTAAATGATGTAAAAAAATTAATTTATATTTTTATTGAATTCAACTAAAATTTTGCTAAATTTACTGGCATTAAATTTTCACAGCGTTTCAATTTATTTAAACACTTTTTCAAATACCAGCAGATTTCAGTTTGAGTTACATAAATAAACAACTCCTGCTTTTCCCCTCTATTTGCAAATTATTAAAAAGAGCTTTTTATCAGCAACAACAACGTAAGCAAACTTTCGCCTATTGTTGTCTGAATAACATTAATTTGATTAGGTTTCAGTAGGGCTGTCGATTCGAATACTCTTTCCATATTATTTGAGTGTGTGTTTGTGTGTGTGCAAAGCTGATCTGTAAGTACGTTTTTACCTTTCGTTTCCTTTATGTTTTACCATTCTCTGCTTTCTATAGAAAGAGACTCAATTAGTTTAGAAAACTTTTTAAATCAATCCTGAAAAACTCTTTTTAATGGGACAGATAATATTCTAAAAAATTTTGTTTTTTTCTTCCTTAAACAAACTGAATCATCATTAACGAAGGAGTAACATTAGAACTGTTTGTTTTGTTAAGGAAAATAAGATAAAAAATAAAAAGAGAAATAATAAATTATATAGAAAATTGATGAAAACCTTTGCCAGCAGGTCATGAATATAATACTTTTCCATTCAGTTTCGTATTACAAAATGTTAATTTAATTGAATTCTTTTGAATGGCCTTTAAATAACGTTTGAATGATGAAGCGATTTCCTTTATTGAGAGAGGCTACATTTTCATCAATTTTAATTTGATTAATGCACATGAAAGAATTTTAATAAAAACTTCAGGCGCATTTGGAAGCAAAAATGTTAATTGATTGTAACGAGTATGTGTGTGTGTGTGTGTGTGTGTTATACTGGAGTATATGAAATCATTGGATTTTTTTTTGTTTATTTTCAATTTTAGGGCTCAACTGTGTAAATCACATCATAATTTTGAAAAAAGTATTGCAAAGAAAAAGCATGAAATTTATGAAAAAATAATTAAAATAAACATGCTTCTTAAAAAAGTCGAATTAAACATGAAAAATATATTTAAAAATTAAATTAAAACAATAATAAACCAAAATACAGGTTAATTTTGATCATAAGCTGTTTCTTTTTTCCAAAATCTTGCTAAAAAATTCAAAGTCATCAATTGAGGGAATTTAGCTGGTTTTTATGCGCATTTAACTGGGGCTAATGCAGATCATCAGGGAACCTTTACCCAGCATTTCTTAGAATAACTAAAGATATATATTTCAAACTTCCACTGGAATGAATGAGAAGTCTAAAGCATATATCAAAGTCATCACTAAAACTCTCTGATCACTTTATCTGTTTTATTTTCTTACAGGTCTTTAGTTCCCTCAGACATCATAATAAACCGATCGATTTCCCTCTCAAAGATACTTCTTTTAGCGCACATTTTTTTTTAACTCCCTGGGAAAACGATTCCTTTTTAACTCTCAAATAAATCCCTCTCCATTTCCTTCTTACTTCAACTGGTATCGTTTACATATCTTAATTATTCCCCACACCAAAAGGATTTCTTTCAAATTTAATATCGAGAAAACATTTTCAACTTAAAATATCATATTTAACCATTTTTAAGCTGAAACAAACTCCAGCTGTACGTTCGTTCATCTGCAGCAGACTTCTGCAGAATTGAAGGAAGAAATAAAAAAAAGTTTTCTTATTCATTTTATTTATTTAAGAAATAAACTTAAGGTAAATGTAATTTATCTTTGTGTTGGTTTTACAATTAATAAATTTAACGTTGTGTGCGTGAGTTTGTTTTAAGTGCGAGTAGCTGAGAGTTTTGTGCGTACTACGAGGAGTTTGAAAATAAATATCGTAAAATTAAGTTACGCTGGTTACAGAGCTCAACTAAAACAAAAAATTGAAACAAAAATAAAAAAATCAAAGAAAAAGCTTTAAAATTAAAAGCATACAGAAGAACGTGCCACACGTAACAACACGAAAGAGTTGCTGCAGCTACATTTCACTTCCACGTTGCACAACGCGTTGCTGGCAACAGCTACAACATCTCCGTGTAACAAAATTAAGAAACAACATCAACAACAAGGAAAGAAAAAAAAATGTGTTAAAATTTTTATGAAGCGACGCAGGAATTGTTAAAATTGTGTTGTTTCATTGTTGTATCTTGAAACTTTTAATTTTTTTTTTTTTTTACACTTGACAACAAGAGTAAAGATGAAAATCTTGCACTCACAGACCAGGAGTGATGCTGACAGGTAAACGGCTACAGCTCCTTCAAAGGTAGACCGGTGAGCTGAAGGAGATGGAGAAGAAAAGGACGAAGAATATTAAGTGAATTTTAAGCCACGAAGTAGTAGACGTTGTTGCCCCACAAAAATGATTTATTTTTCCTATTTTCGTTTTATCCTTTTTTGGCATTTGGCACAACTTCATAAGTTCACTTTAGGGAGTTTGGGGCGCCATGAACTCTGTCTTTTTTTTGGGGAAAACAGCAACGTAAAATTTATTGTTTGAAGAATAAAATTATGCCTTCGCAGGTCTATTGAAAGGACTGGTTGTGATATAATAATTATTCATATTATGACCTGTCAGATATATGTTATAATCTGTCAAATATGGTATGATCTGTCATATATAACAACAACAAACAATTTTTTTTTAAATTTGTAAGCTCTTGGTCGCCATTCAGTCCTATTTTTACATGCTTTTTGTTTGCTTCACCTGCATGTTTGTTTGTATCTGAGTCCCCTTTTATATTATGCTTCCATGCGTATACTTAATATAATGTTACTCATACGTCAAATTGTACCCGTATCATGTTCTTATCTTCTCATAACGTGCAAGTATTTTTGCATGCTTTTAAAGGACTTTAAGCAAAAATTAAAAAATTGTTGTGACTTTAAAAAACTAAAAACACCATTTTTGAGCAAATCGCTCCTCCAGTTAGAAGTAAATTGTAGTTCGTGTTCTTATCTTCTCAAAAAGTGTAAGTATTTTTACACGCTTTTGAAAAACTTTAAACTAAAATTTTAAAATAAATTTTAAAGCAGGCTTAAAACAATATTGAACTCAAACAATTAAAAAAAGCCAACCAATTGTAGAGCAAAAACGTAAGAAAATAAAAAAGGAAAAGTGATCAGTGAGTTCTTGTTATGACTTTGGTATTTGTTTTAGACTTCTCATTCATTCCAGTGAAAGTTTGAAATATATATCTTTAGTTGTTCTAACAAATGCTGGGGCATTAGCCCCAGTGAAATGCGCATAAAAACTAGCTAAAATCCCTCAATTGATGACTTTGAATTTTTTAGCAAGATTTTGGGGAAATGGAATCAGCACACAATTAAAATTAAAGAGTTCAAAACACACGTGTTATTAAGAGAGAAACAAAAAATGGCTTTTTGTTCTTTATTTTCTGTATATCGAAGACGCTTTTTTCCCACAATAAAAGATCTTTTGAGGTTCGCTCAGAGTTTAATCTGAATTTAAAATTTTTTTTTAACTTTTTAGTTCGATTTTCTTAAAAGCAGAGTTTTTAATTAATATAAATTTAGTACGCTTCACAATGATTAATTTGACGCTTTATTGGTTACAATCGTACAGAAACTGTCAGGGTCATAATTTTTTCTTAATTGTACACGGTATGATTTTTTTTCGATTTTCGGATACACATTTTGACAGTTAAAAAATAAAATCCACTTTTGCAATGATCTTTCATAAGTCTTGGAGTGTGTAGGGTTCATCACTTTGTTATTTTCAGTACTTCAATTACAGCATGAAAATGGAAAGTTATCGATAACATGCGATTTTGTTAATAAATGGAAAGAAACGAACGCAGATCATCTATTTTTTCCCTACTATTTAGTGTTTGATTTGTATACACGATCTAAAAGCTTCGTTTGATTTAATTTAATCAGATTTAAAAAAGGAATCAATATTTTTTTTTGATTGAAATCATCAGGGTCTCAATTTAGTCACTATCGAACGCGCTTCAAAATGAAATTGAGAAAAAAAATAGAGCTTCGAACAAGTTATTGGAATGAATCGGTTGTTTATTTCTGTTAAGAACATCTTTTCGTACAAAATATAAATTAAAAGTTGTTTTAATTCTTGTTCGATTTAATTGCAAATTATGTTTTGGATTTTGGTCCCGCGATTCCCATAAAAGAATTGGAGTGCTTTTCGATTTTGAGCGCCATTCTTTTGTAGGACTTGCTTGTAGAGTTGCGATGTTGGCATATCGATGGTGTCAGGAAGAAAATAGAACTTTTTTTCAGTGATGCCAATACACTGCACAAAAAATTTGTGCAATTAGTAGTATCATATAAAACGATTTCGCAAGCAGTTGATAACTAGTTTCTATTGTGATCAATAAAAGTTGTTTTGAGTTTCTAATTTCTTCTGTAAAGTTACAATTAAGTGGGTTAGAGCCATTTTACCTGGGACCAACGATATGTTCTGCGTTAATAATAAAGACTTCGGGTTTTAAAAGCTGTGTATTCGTAATAAAGTTTTATTGAAAATAGAAATATAAGAATATGACATATATATTTAAAGTTAGTGGGCATAAAATACAATCTTAACTCCATCGAAAATTTCATTAAAAATTAAGCAAAATTTCAAATTAATTATTCCCTCACTCAATCTCCATTCATCAAGAAGTCTGTGCTTGCAGGCCGTAGCGCTGCTGCTTCTTTATAATCTCAAGTGAGTTAATTTTCAACGAAACATGTTCTCGTTTTTCTTCAAAACACTTTCATCTATAACAAAAAAAAAAAAAAAAAAAAAAAAAAAAAAAAAACTTCCGTATTAAAACATATAGACGAACACATTTACCCATCATTTATATTATTTTTGGAGCACATGTGATTTTGCTACGCAGCATCAAAATGATTCATGTTTCTTTTCTTAATTTTTATTAAAACTTTTAGAAACTTAAACTTCACAGCATGATTCGCAGCAAACGTTCGTTCACTCACGCATGCTGAAGAAAATTGTAACTTAAGCGTTTCTTATTCTTTTTTCCTTTAATTAAAACGAAAATGCATTCAACATAAAATGGAGTCTTACAACCGCTGTAATTAAATATTTAGTTGGAAATCTGCTCTCGCCATTTTATACAATTTCATTTAGTTCTGTTAGCAAAAATGTATGAATTAATTAACAATTAAGCGAAAGACATTGACTTCTTTTTGTAAGGAATTTCAAGGAAGAGTTATTAATTCCTTATACTTTTGCCCTGCTGTGATTGACAATTTGAAAGCCGACAAATTTTGGCGATTTCTTATAAATTTAATTCAAAAGCGCTCAAACAAATATTTAAGGCTTTTGAAAAATTCATAAATTCTTTGGCGTCCATTTAAAAATCCTTTAAGTGCATTAAGAGTTGAAACACATTCACGACAGCAGTTTGTCGACTGCAGTATATGACCCGCGCATGTATCAATTGTAATTGAACTTAACCCTGGATGGCTACTATTTGTCAAATTTACCCTTTATCATACAACTCTTTTATGTTTGTCTCGAATTCGTAACGAGTTTTAAGAGAGAAAAAGGTTTTATTTTTTTTAGTAAAATTGTTAACGAAAAATATTTATTTTTAACTTAAAAAATTAATCCGCTGGAGTTATTTATACAAATTGTTCGTCGTTTCACAAAGAGTAACCATCCAGGGTTAATTAAAACAATTCTCGAATGCAAGTTGAGGACTGCAAATTTTGCACTCATCATTATAAATAAAAAATTATATTGAAGCCATAATACCGCGCTACCCCTAAAACTTGCTGCAGATACCCTCATTATCTATAAGTTGAGATAACTGTTGGTTACTAAAATAAAATCCATTAACTTGAAAAATAAAATCTTTCAACAAAACTAAAGCAAAAAATAACTTGGCAAATAAATAAAAATTTCTTTTAGTGTAAACTTGTGTTTCTTTCAACCCTGCCTAATGTCCAAAATATAATACTAACTATCCAGGGTTAATTAATACAATTCCCTTATGCAGGTTGAGGAGTACAAACTTTGAACTCATCATTATAAAAAAGAAAATTATATTAAGGCCATAACGCCGCGCTATCCCTTAGAATGGCTGCAGATTGCGTCATTAATGCACTACCCTGATCAACACTGCGTTGAGAAAGCTGTTGCGTACTAAAATAAAATCCATTAATTTTAAAACGAGTCCTTTTAACAGAAAAAAAATGTTAGCAAATAAATAAGAAATTTCTTTAAGTGTAAACTTGTGCTTCTTCCAACCCTGCCTTTAAATTTTACTGCCATCTCTGCCAGTTCTAAAATAAATATATTTAATCTTTTTTTTACTTTATTCTATTATTTTATTTTTGCTTCTTTGTGTTTACAAATTTCAGCAAATCAACAAGCTGCAACAATTTGAATTGTCTGAATCGGTTGCCAAGTTTCATTTATGAAAATTAATCTTCATTTTTTTATCTTCTTCTTTTTGTTTTTATTTTTTATTTTATTTTTTTATCTACATCTTTTGTTTTATCTCTGTGTTGGTCTTAATTGTCATTGTTGATTATAATAAATAAAAGGCAACATCATGCAACACTTGCCTCATTTATAGCACATGAATGCAAGAGCACATCAAACTGCTCGCACACAATCAAGAGTTGAGAACATTTAACAGCAAGAACAACAACAACAACTACCAACAAGTACTTGTTATAAATCGACTTGATCAATTGTGTTTGGCGTTCAACAATTTGGTGTTAATCATGTTACAGTGGGGAAGAATTTATATGAACAGATGTTTTATTTCAGGCTTATTTTTGTTACTGTTATTAAAAAAGCTGGAAATATTTATATTGTGCATATCTGCATCAAATTACCTTTCGGAATATATATTTTTCATTTATATCAAGGGGTGATTAAGTACTTAAAAGTGTACCACAATTAAGAGTGTGTTATTTATATGTGTATCAAATGTATTTTAAATTGTGTTTGTCTGAAGAGCAGAAATAAATTAATAAACAAATAACAGCTTAATTTTTCTTTACAGCATATTTTCTTTTATTTTGTATTATTTTATAGATTCGAGTTTTTTTTTATTGCCTGATTATTATTATTTTAGTTGGAACTATTTCAATTATGGGATATGGAATTAGTTCTTTTACAGAATGATATAAAAAATTCTATTAAATATCGCAGAGGTGTCAACTGTATTTTAGTACTTAAATACATAATTTTAAAATTTTTATATTAAAAGGAATATTAATTTTAATTAAATAAAAAATTCCAAGTAGCACTTGACTGTTGCAAAGTTACTTAACATTTCAAAGCCTTGACAGACACACTTTCCTCTTTGTCAGCGACTAAATATTCGCCAGTTAATTTATTAAATAACCCCAAAAAAAAAACACGTTGGGGATAAACCGAACAAATTGCTTGGCTTGGCTTTATATAAAATAGTTTAAACGTACAACAACACCAACAACATGTGTGCCTCTAACGCACGACACAACGACTCAACAACAAAACTTGCCAGCAATCAACACTCTTAACGACAACACAAAAACGTATCGCACTCAACTTTGATAAATTATCACGCCAAGTTGAATGCTACAACAGTTATTGAGATAAACTATAAAGTTTTTGTGACAATACGAATTTTTTGTTTTTGTTGTTGTTTTTAGTTTTGGGACAACGCATCTTAATGGTCGTTTAAACAGAACTGACTTTGATAAATAGTTCACATTTGAAAGTTTAAATAAAAAAAGAAAATATTATGAACAAGAAAAGAAAATAATTGATGAGCATAAATTCAAATGAAGGTTGAGGTTTTATTACCCAAGAAAGATAAATCAAATGCCAAATACTTTTCTAATAACAACATTAACACTATTTTGCAAAGCCATTATGCAATTGTTGGTGTTTTTATTAAAAAAAAAAATAGTCGGTTATGATGGCTTTGGTTTCATATTTTTATTTTTCTTAGTTTTATAAAATTTCTTAATTAAATAAAAGGTAAATTGAAATATTTTTGAAGACTGGATGGAAATAGTATTTGGAATTTATTTAAAGGTTTCAGTTATACAATTAATTAAAGTTTTTAGCTCTTTTATTTAATTAAAACTTAAGTGAAATATTTTAAAAAATTTAAACTCAAAATAATTTGAAATAGTTTAGAAGCACTCAATCCCAAATGAAAGAAACGAATATTGAAAACAAAATTAAACTTTTTATAAAACAAGTGCTGATACGATATAAACAACAACCTTGTACGAGTGCCGTATGACGTATGAGTAACATTAATAATAATATCAAGTATACGCATGGAAGCACCGTAAAAAAGAAGAGTTAAATACAAACAAACATACCAGAGAAGCTGACAAAAAGCGTATACAAACGACATTTAAGGAAAAATTAAAGGATATTTAAATTAATAAAAATCGTAACATTTTTGCAAGTGTAACCCTTTTTTAAATATTTAAGTTTATTTCAAAATTAATCAGTGTATGCTCTTCTTTTATTTTATTTTATTTAAAACAAACAATCGTGACCGATTTCAATATTTATTTTTTTAAATTAAATTTTATAGTCAGCGTTTTATTAAATTTTAAAAAACAAAAAAAAAACCCAGCAAATAAAACAAACAAACAATTATTTGGTTGATTCATACCATTAAGAATTTTTAACAGGGCTAACAAAAATGTTGCTGCCCACTTAAGCAATTGATAAAAAAAAATCATAAATAAAATTGTCAATTAAACAGAAACGTAGCGAAACGGTCAAATAAAATTGAAATGCAAAAATAAAAAAAAAACAATTAAAAAAACGGCCGTAAAATGTGGCATAAAAAACGGATAATGATGTCAAACACATTCAGCGTTATATTTTCTGTCATCAACTTGATCACAAAATATATTTGACAACGCCCCTATTTTGATGCACGCGCCCCCCAAGAAACCCACTTTAAGAGATAAAAATATTGTGGACCAACGTCTTGGGAACGTATTGAAACCCATGAAAATTTTTATTAATTAAATGAGACGTTTCTAAAAAAAAAATATGTTTCACTAGTTAATAGTGGTCACGCTTCTTGCAGCAAATATTTGACAAGTGTGAACGTACATTTACACGCTGTTGTTTAACACACGAAAATCAATAAAAACACTTTTTTACATAAAACGGTTGGCAGAGCCGTGATGTTTTATTGCGTTAAGGCTCATTAAATTTAATTAGAAGAGAATTAGAAAAACAAATATCCAAAAAAGAAAAGAAACAAAACGGGCGTTAATTAATTCAAACTGAAGGTAGAGAATTCCAACTCCGTGTGTAAATAAAAACATGTTGGTTTCAGTTTTGTAACAACTTCTAAAACATTCTGATTAAATCAAATGCAATTTGGCTAAAATTCAGTTTAACTCCATTATTTATAACAACTACAGGAAACCGTTGAATACTTCCACAAGAATAGAGTTCACTGTGACACTGGCTGTTCCATTTGCTTTAGCAATTCCCTTAACCAAATTTCAATGGATTGAGGAAACCAGCACAGTTATGGGAAACCTACTAAATATATCGAGTAAAAAAATCACAGGAAACTTCCCCCTATAAAACGAAATTAATTATTAGATAAAAAACTATTTGAATAGAGCAACACCGGATATTTCAAATATATTAACCTGCTTTCTTTTCATGCCACTGCATGTTGTTAAAATATTTCAAATAGTTTCAGCGATCGTGTATGAAAAATGAACAACAGGTTTGAAATGTATTTCTTACAATTTGATTAACGGTCAGTCGACAGAAATATTATTTATTTTGGTATTAAAAATTCAAATAAATTAAAATGAATTTGTCAAAATGTGATGAAAAACATGAAAAGGGCACTAAAAATTAATGAGCCAAGATTTTTCTGTACATTTTCTTTTTAATTTTTTTTTTTGGTTTTTTTGCGACGCTCATTTTGTGCATCGCGGTGTTCTGGTGGGTACTGAAATTAAACACACACAAAAAAATTACAGGCCATTTTTTAATGTCATTAAAAACATGAGCAGAGAATCGAAATCATAGGAAAGTGCATTTGAATTTGATAACTCAGCGTTCATTTATGTTGCACTCTAAAATCTTCTGTTTTTACTTTTTGAAACCACAAATTAAGCAGGGACTCTGAGGTATTGGACCTTTAATATTTCTGGCAAAACTGCATTCTAGAGGTAAATTATCGCATTCGATATCCATGGAAGTTTCGATACAGTTTAGAGGGAAATTCCGATATGGAATGCCCCCTGATATCTGAACTATTTTGAAAGAAAGAAAATAGAAACTGAGTTTTAAGCCCATTTCGAATAATCAGCTTATGAAATTAAATTTAATTAGCAATAATTAATTCAATGCAAACTACTTCCAATTAAAAATTCAAAAGCCATAGATTGCGCTAACCCAGTTAAAGGGCGAAAAAATGCACTTAAGAAATTTTAAACCAAAAGAATTTGGCTAAAGAATCGTAAAACAAAATACTCAGAAATCTAAGACACGAAGAAAAATAATCCATCGCCTATACAAGGACTAAATAAAAGTGTGTCACCATGAGTTTAATGCAATTCTCGTATTATTTCTCTTAATAAAATTGCTGCAAAAAGAAACTGTTGTCACATTCAATTAAGTCTTGAATAAATAAAATTATTTATTGATAACTACTGATGATGAAAGTGCAGCGGCTTCCAAAAACAGCTATTCTGTTCTGCTTTATAAGTTGAATATTTAAAAACTGCTGTTGATTTTCCCCTGTACTTTGAAATATTTATCATGTCTGTTTGAAACAAAAACAATTTTTGATTAACAAGCTTGTCGTAAAATTTGATCCTATTGAACTTTACGACAGTTGTAGTTTATACAACTGAAATATTATTAATTTTTTAATTTATTTTAATTTCTAAAATTTTTTGTTTTTTATAAAAATTTTAACTTTGACGTTTAGTTCTAGACGTACGACCGAGTT
Source organism: Linnaemya vulpina (assembly GCA_963675445.1). Classification (NCBI taxonomy): domain Eukaryota; kingdom Metazoa; phylum Arthropoda; class Insecta; order Diptera; family Tachinidae; genus Linnaemya; species Linnaemya vulpina. The sequence goes on from OY776278.1 coordinate 22,466,095, forward strand.
TTATTTGAAAAAGTAGCAGCGAACATAAAAATCTCAGGATTTTTCGTTTTGTTGAACACAAAAAAAAGCACTGAAAATGTCGCTAAAAGCACCAACTTGACCACACTGGTAATAAACCGAAACATTTCAGTACTGATAATGGGAGTGTAGAGGTTTTCGAAAAAAACGCTGTTCTGCTTCCTTCTTCGAGTTGAAAATTAAATCGTTATTGATTTTACCGTGTTGCTCGGAATAGTTTCCATGACTTTTTGCATTTTAAAAACTTTTCGAACAATTAGCGTGGCGTAGTTAAATTTTACAACAATTCCAGAGTAAACAAATCAAATCTTGTTTATTTTTTTTCTTCTTATTATTATTATTATTATTGTTGTTATTATTATTGTTGTTATTGTTATTATTATTGTTATTATTATTATTATTACTATTGTTTTTATTATTATTATATAATTTTTTCTAAATTAATTATTAAGTTTAATGTTATATTTTTATTAGTTTATTTTTTATAAAAATTTTCGTATTGAATTTTGAGTATATCCACCTTTACGACCGAAAAAGCAAGAAATTTTCAAAATGTTTCATGTATTTGAATTAAAAAGGTACTAAAAACGTCCCTAAAAGCACCAAATTGACAACACTGGTGATAAACAAAAACACTTGAGTACTGATGATGAAAGTGTAGAGCCTTTCGAAAACAGCGCTATTCTGCTCTCTTGTTGAAGTTGGAAATTAAATTGATGTTGATTTTGACCTGTTACTTGGATTAGTTACCATGACTTTTTGAATCTAATTGTACGACTTTCAGCTTATAAAATCTTAATTTATTTAATTTCATTAAAAAAGTATTTCGTGCGAGTAGAAGAAATATTTTAAATTATTTAATAAGCCTACAAAATGATATTTAATATAAAAAAGAAATTGTTGAATAAATATTTTTAAACATTTTTTTATGCAAACGAATATTCGAACAGACCTAATATTTTCCAGATTATGTCTGATTCACTATGTATTGATAGCACAAAGAAACGATTTCATGATACCTTCTTGAGGATAAGAAATTCAAGAGAACAAAATTTAAATATTGATTATGTCTCCTACGTGCCCTCGTTTTACCAAGTGATACAAAAGCAAAACTTGGGGTCATATCTAATACTTTTTAAACTTTATTATTATATTATGGTATCCATATTCTTTCTAATATTTCTTAAGGTTTCGATTTTTTTCTTAAAAGAAAATATAATAACAATTAATCAGTTTCAATAAATTAATAAGATGGTCCTTCGAACTTATAAAACTCATGACATTTTCTCAGGAAATTTTCTAAATCAATTATTTTTTTATAATTAAAATTATGGCAAGTGACCATATCTATTCCAGCCGTTCTTAAGGTTTCCATTTTACTCTTAGTGGGAAATATAACAAAAAAGAAACTGATTTCCAAATCACAATTGCAATGTATTATTAATAAAATGGTCCTACGAACTTATGAAATTCATGATACCTTCATGGGAAACTTCGTATAAACTTTCTTAATTAATAATTTTCTTTATCATTAATATTATGGCAAGTGACCATATTTATTCCAGCATTTCTTAAAGTTTCCATTTTTTCTTAGTGGACAAAATAACCAAAAAGAAATCAGTTTCAAAGCACAATTGCAATAAATTATTAATACAATGGTCCTGCGAACTTATACAATTCATGATAGCTTCTGGGGAAATTTTCTTAATTAATTATTTGTTTATAATTAAAATTATGGTAAATGACCGAGTTTATTCCTGCATTTCTTAAGGTTTCCCTTTCTTTTGGCAGAAAACATAAAATAAATCAGTAACAAATCAAAATTTGCCATGAATTTAAAAAAATGGTCCTTCAAACTTTGAAACTACAAACATATAAAATTAACACATAACAATTGTTTGCTGGGTTCAGCAACAAGTCAAACAAAACAGCGGCCGATACTTAACAAATACAACCCACTTACTCGTACACTGCACAAAAATGTTTATCTAATTTTCTTATTAATTACAAAAAAACAAAGAAAGAAAATACAATAATTCTTATAAATACAAGTACGTGAATGTTTGTCGGTTGGATAGTTTCTTTTGGGACGTCTCTAAATTGTCGCTGCTCGAACATGCCTAATTAACATCATAATTTTTGCTGTATTTAAGGCAAAATAAAAAAATCTTCTTTCTTTTTCCTTCTTTTGCTCATAATTTTTCACTGTGGGATTATGAAGAATAAAAAAATGCGCCAGCAAAAGTCAATGAATGAGTGTGTTTCAAGTAGTTGTTGGTATCGACGCCAGCGATAAACAGCAGCAAATAAATTCGTGTTGAAAGTCAATAAAAAGAAAGAATTGTTTTTTTTTCTAGAATTCTTCAATGAATATTTCGCTGTGCTGACTGAGGATTTTAAAAAGAGCAGATATATTAATTATTTAAAAGTTTGCAAATCATTAGCGCATCTCAGGGAATTGTGCAGTAGTTTTGAAAACAAAATCAATGGGGAGCTTTTAAGATCTCCCCTGTTTCATTCTTTAAATCCAAAAGGACAGTGAACTTAGAAAATGTTTTGCACTCGCAACAAATCGTTTGTCATATTAAAATTATATCAAACACAATAATCAAACTTTATGTTTTCTTATAGTTTGTTAAGGAAATATTTTTTTGGAAATTTAGATATCGAGAAATTTGATAAAGAAATTTGCTTTTCCTCAATTGAGTAAACAAAAATCGTCTCTATGAATTTTCCTTTTTTAAGTATGAAATTTGCTGCATTTTCTCCTTCACTGTTCTGCACTGTGCGAGAGTGCGTTACCAGTCGGCTGACGATACAATGTGATATACTTTTTTTTTAGCTAAAATTTGTTTTTCTTTAACATGTCTTTTCATTCATTTAACCGATTGGAGGTTAGCGTGAAATTCTCAGCATTGAACGCATAATGCTGTCATTAAAACTTTCATTCAAGAAAAAAATTGTGATAATTAAAATAAAAGCCAACAATGAAATGCATGTCTAAAATATGCGTTTGATCGTAGAAATTAAAATTTAAATGCAAAATTTGAAAATATTAGTCATGAGCAGGGCAGGAAAAATTAATTGCGTATGAATAGTTACAAAAAAATCAAATAGATGATTCCAGAGTTGGAAAATTGAAACTCCTTTGAGACATAATATCAACACACTTTAGACGGTGAAGGGTATGCAGGATTCGGTGCAGCCGATTATAGCATCTACACTTGATTTTATTTTCCTTTAATTATTTACTTTTCATTTATACACTTTTCGGAAAGCCTGTTTGTGATATAAATCACATTTTCAATTTCACTCAATTAGTATTGCAATTAAGAAATAATTGCGTAATAAATAAACCGGCGATAAGTCATCATTGACTTTTTAATGTTCTGTCAATATATATCAATTATAAGAGGACTCTCATTCTAAGAGAAAAATATATATATGCTCTAAAATATATTTCTTAACTGATTTCTTCTACTGCTACAGCTACTTCTACTGCTACTGCTACTACAACTGTTACTACTGCTGCTGCTACTTCTACTGCTACTATTAATACTAATGCAATTTGTAAAGATAATATTTATATCTTATTAAATTAAGAGTTATTTTTTTTTCATTATGCAACATTTATTGAGTCTTCTATTTATTTTAAGATTCTTTTACTAATAAATATTAACAAATGCAACCGTCATGACATAAAACGCAAATTTTTTTTTTGAAATTGGCACCACATAACCAAAGCTATTTTCCATCCCTGACATTTTTCATTAAGCCGAAGATGTTATAAGACCTGCTTGCATTTTCATGTGTGAAACTTTTCATTTTTGTTTGGAAACTAATTTTCGAAACTTTTCAATACCACATACATTTAAAATTTGGTCGGTCTTTCTTATCTATAACTTTATTTGTACTAAAATAAAAACTAACATCTGTAATAAGAAATTTTACAAACGAAAAAAAAACTCAATTGTTGCCAAAGTCATTTACAAGACGTTAAAGGAGAGGAAATGGAATTTTGCAAAATGAAGAATGAGAACTTGAAGCTGAAGAAAAACCAGGCAGGAGGCTCTTAATCAAGTGGATGTTCACCCACATATTAAAACAGTTATTTAACTGTCAGTTAGTCGCAGTGAATATGTTACAGTGGCTTAACAATATGATGCTGGGAAGTACCCGCATTTTGTCTTAAACAAATCAAAGTAATTTCAAACCAACTCTTGTTAGAAATGAGTTAGACAAGCAGCATGTTGGTTTAGGTAAGAATAAAGAGTTTAGGCCACGTGACTGTAAGAAAAATTATCACTTTTTTATCCTTAAAAATCCTTTTTTTTGTTCCTCTCAAAACCTGATCTAAACTTTTCCAACAACTAAAACAAATTTCCTGCTAAAAATAATACCGGAAATATTTGTAATTTTTCTTTTTTTTTTTTCTTGCCAACAACTAAAACTTTTGCCCAGCAACTGGCAAATGCAAATGATGTTGAGACCTCATAAAGTTTGTGATAAAACCGAAAAATAGAGGCTACAAATAAACGGGGAAAAATGTGTCATAAATTAAAATGATACAAAATAGTTTTTGCCTACAAATTTTTTCTATTATAAGTTGAGGTTTTCACTTTTTATTTACAAATTTCTAATCATTAATGATTTATTTATTTAAAAAAATATTACATAAAATTTGCAATTTAATTTTTTGCCGACATGCAAAGTTTTTCAATTGAAATCGCAGCGCAAAAAAATGGTAACAAATTATTTTAAATTGTAACACATTAACAAATCCAGTGACTGAATTTTTCATGTGGTTTAGTTGGCTTTATTTTATATAAAAAATATATCTGTAATTGTACGTGTGTGTGTGTGTTTGTAGGTATTTTTGTTTAATTGAAATTCCAATCAATGGCTGATTGATTTTTTGCTGGCATTTTTAATCAGACTCTGCATAAAAACACAAGTTAATGACGCTGTAATAAAATATTATTCAATAGACGGGTGTTATTTTACTTGTTGTAGCTTTTGAATTGTGGTGGGGGGAGGGGGCAGTAGGAGACAGAGAAAAAAACCCACATTTTGTTTATGTTCAGACGTAACATTTTTGACCAAATCCAACACAAACAAACAGACATACACACACACACACTGTTATACCGCACTAAATGTAAATGCGGTTTCTGACGTGATGATACTGGCTAATGAGGAAGTTGACAGCAAAATTTAATTTTTATAATGTTTTCTGTTTATGGTTTTCTAATATATGCAAAATTTCATAACATACATTCACAATTACAACAAAAGTCACCAACAGTGGCCAGCAAAAGGGGCAGCAAAAAGCCAGAGACCAGCAGCTTTTGAAGGTTGACAACATTAAAAAGGGACAAGAAAAAAAATTTGTAAATATGCAGGTATAAAACTTATTTTTTTTTCCGATTCCGAGAAATTTTACTTTTAATGGTTTTTATGCAAAAAAATTCAATATTTTTTGCACTTCTTAATAGAAAATGACAAATTTTATTTGAAAATAAAGACTTTATTAGAAAATTAATTCAAAATTAATTCAAAATTCATTACAAAAGCTTATTTCTGCTTTAAAACTCCTCCAAACTGCCACATTTTAGAAAAAGTGGGAAAAATGTTACATTTTTCTCAGAAAAGAACACGCAATTTCACATAAAATGTTTTTGTTTTCGATCCAGAAATTAAAGGCGTTCGAGATTTTAAACGATATTGAATTTCAATTATTTTTAATTGAAATTAATATATAATAACGTGTTTTCTAGAGTGTCCTAACTTTGAGTTGGCATCACTGCTTTATTTGACCAGCTGATCGCAGCTTTTTGTTTAATTTGCTTTCAAATTTCATTATGAATCGCCACCAGAGCAGCGCGCGTGCAAATTGTTGAAATTTTTAATCAAAACAATTGTTCTATTCGTCAAACTCATCCTTTCAAAATTTTATTTAACGATGAAGCCCATTTCTGATTGTTTGGAGACGTCAATAAGCAGAATTGTTGCCTTTGAAGTGAAGTGAATCCACAAGCTCTTGTCGAAATAGCATGGCATCCACAGAAAATGTGGATGTTTGGTGCGCTTTATGGGCTGGGGGAGTCATAGGCCCGTATTTCTTCAAAAGAGATGAGGATGAGAATGTTATTGTTAATGGCGAACGGTGTAGGAACATGATTCGAAATTTTTTCATACCTCAATTACGTGGGATTAGTCTTCCAAATATGTGGTTCCAACAGAACGGCGCCACATGCCACACAGCGGGCGATACAATTGATTTACTCAAACAAACTTTTAACGAAAAAATATATTCACATAATGGCCCAATTAATTGGCCACCAAGATCGTACGATTTAACTCAATTTGATTATTTTCTTTAGATTGAATTGTTATAGATTTAAAAAAAAAAAAAAATATAGAAGAAGTGAAATTACTTATTCTGTGACTCGTTTCTGTAACTGAAGTGAGAACTTCTCGCATCGAAAAAATTGTCGCCACTCTGTGAAACACAGGATGAGTCCGAATATATTTCTTAATGCATTTAAAATTTTGTTGGTCTTTTATAATAATAAATAAATCTTTTATAATAATAACCCTACAATAAACAGCATGACCACCATAATTATTTAGTTTTTCGACGTGAGAACTTCTCACATCAGTTACAGAAACGAGGCACTAAATCGAGTTTTATTCCCTATTTTTTCGGGTTTTGTTGAGTCACTTGTGTAGGTGGATCAATCACAAAAATTGAACACGTGGAAATCGTCATTCGCAGTGTTATCGGCGGAATACGGCCTCAAGTACTGCGAAAAGTTGGAAAAGTTGTTGAGAATTGGTGTTCTAGATTGAAGCCCTCTAGGCGCCAGACGTGGCGGCCATATGGTAGAAGTCATATTTAATTTTTAGTTTCATAAAATTTTCTTTCAAATAAAGACCGATTCTTTGATATTCAAAATATATTTCCTTGCTTTATTATGAGTTAAACTTGTGTCACTCTGTAAAAAAAACACCCACCCATTTATGCGCCATCAGATAGAGGTAGGAAACCGAAGTGCTGAAGAGGATTTGGCCAACATTTTGTTTCACTCACAAGAAATTTTATTTATCCTTCCATAATAAAAATTTATTAAAATAGTTCTCTTAAAGTTTTCTGTTTCATTGACAATTAAAATCGTTTGAGCACACCCTGTACTAACTCCACTATTGTTAGGGCGTTAATTTCTAGTCCTAAATTTCAGTGTCTTTTTGCTAGAGACTCCATAAATTATGCATGGAATTCCATTAGCTGGTGTTGTTGTTGTTGTGGTAGTAGCAGTTACAAACTGAAAATTCTTTGATCTCATTAAAAATAAAAAAAAACAAAATTTAATTACATCATCAGCCATTTGCACCCCACTGTACGCCACTATGATTTTGCAAATGTGTTATCAAATTGAAAATAGATGCGTAGCATTAGAAATCTATATTAATAATGCAACTGATTTCGCTTGTAATGCGTTTGCACAACAAACGAACAAGCGAACAAACAAATACGGCGAAACAAATTTACTTCGCAAATGAAAAACATTAATTAACCACAAAACTTTGTATACAATAGGGAACAAGTGAACCGATTTGTCTTTGTAGTGGTACACTGGCAGTAGTAGTAGTAGTAGTCGTGATAGTGGTTTAAGGGGTTATTCCATTTCCATTTTATTTGTTAGACCAATTTGTGTGTTTTCGTGTGTACGCACAGTTATTTGCTACGTGAGTGCCGAAATACAAAGTAAAAAAGGCATAAGGCAAGTGGCAGAGAAGGCTGAGGAATTAAGGGGGGTTGAACAACAGGACAGAAGAAGAAGACCAAATGAATGATCTTTATTTCGCGTCACGTAAAAAATTTGAATTGGTTTGGCAGCAGGTTGAGATTAAGATTTATTTGGTCATCGTTGTCAATAAGAAAATGAATTTAAAGTTGTAGCAGCGTTGCAAAATATGGTTGCATGCAATTGTGGTATTCACACCCTGTGCTATTTGGTCGTATTGTCATACAGTGAAAATATTTTAAAACAGTTTAATATAATTTTTTTAACTGCCTACAAAAACGGTCATAAACTAATTCGCCTTTGGAGGAATGTTTATTATTTTATCATAAAAAATCGGAACTCCTTTTTCGGGACTTGTAAAGGGTGTTTTATTAAGAGGTATAAGGCTCTTAAACTTATTTGAAATAAAAAAAATTAACTTAAACGAATTTCAAATAAAAAAATTAACTTTCATCTTCTGTTATTATAATTTTTAATATGACTTCTAGCATATGACCGCCACGGCTGGAGCACCAATTTTGGATGACTTTTTCCATCACATACCGGCAATAGCGCGGCGAATGATCTCTTCGACTTATCGGCGTAGACTAGCGACTTTATAAACCTCTACACAAAAATGGTGTACAGCAGTTAAATCACACGATCTTGGAGGCAAAAACTCCCGGGAGTGAAAAGTGAAACCATGAGGCTACCAAACGTCCCCCTCATTAAATCTATGGTGCAACGAGTTGTGTGACATGTTGGGCCATCTTGTTGAGACCTCAGATCCAAATTTTTCCACTGGAATATCATTGAAATATATAAAAAAATTTTTGAAGAAATAGCGAATTTAACTGGTTAATATTCGCAATTTTTTCCCCCACAACGCATCACTGGAAAGTCGTTACAAGTCGCTTCGCATAATTAACAACTTCGGTGTTTCTAAAAGATCTTCCAACAGGAACTTGCGAACTTTAACAGTTTTTTTCAAGCAGCAATAAATTGTCATTTATTCAGAATTTCAAGCAACGGAAGCCTTTAGAATTCAGCAGCACGTCCAAATAATGAAAATGTTTTGTTGAAAGTCCATCTGCCCCCATGCGGATCAATTGACCTTCTGAATGGGTTCGAGAGCAAAAAAAAAATTTTTCTGATTTGGGACGATAATAATTCACAGAAGATTTAAGACCGGTTGGTCAATGTATTCCGAAAGAGTCACTGTTTGTTGTTTATGTTTGACTGGCGGCGTTCTCGGTCCATAGTTCGTATATAACGAAGTTGGCCAGACCACCGCTGTCACCAGCGAGCGCTAAAAGTCGATAACTATCAAATATTTGTTTGGCCTAAATTTCGGTTTCAACAGGAATTTCCTAATTCCTAATTTCCTCACAACTCATGCCACCTGGGATATTCCTTGCAAACGATTTGAGCGCACGACCTCCACGTTGATGTCAACTGGCTACCGATATCGTAGGATAGGAGCCCGCTAATTTACTCACAACCCATGCCACCTGGGATATTCCGCGCGAATGATTTGATGGCACGACCATCAGCCTCCACGTTGATGTCAACTGGAAACCGACATCGTAGAATAGGAGCCCGTTCGAATTTTTCTTGTCAGGATTTTACTTCTGAAGTCGCAGGTGTACGGGAAAAAGGCACAAACCAGAGCGCGCCCCAAACTTATGGTGTTCTTCAAACTACCCCTGATTTATATGCCCCCGAGCCATGGAAGCCGTAACTAAGATTTAAACGATTTTCCATTCACACTTTGTGGCGTCAGTGGGCATTTAAAAGGCTTAAATATATATCGTTCGATATATCCCACGCACTTTGATTTATTTACATTTGAAAATAAGATGCCCTTAATGAAAGACCCTTTAATTCAAACCCATTTAAATTTTGCTTAAAATTTACCTGCATGTGCATGTTTGTGCATGTCAAACACGTAAAATTACATCAAATATTCAACCTAAAATGTGTTACGATGACATGTTGTCCATTTAATGGAGAGCCGTCAGTGTTACGAACGAGTTTTTTTTTAATTTTAATTTTAGTTTTCTTTAGCCCACACTTACCTGCAAGAAGAAGAAGATAAAAAGGAAATTGTGTTAAAAAATTATTCAATAATTCAGAGTATTTAAAATTCACAAGAAAAATATTAGGACAATGAAAATTATGTTAAAAATATTATCCCATTATTCGGGGTGTTAAAATTTGAGAAAAGAAATGAAGACACAAAGAAAATTAAGTTAAAGAATTATTCAATAATTTGGGAGTATTAATATTTCCAAAATAAAATTTAAAAAATAATGCTCGTAAGTTTTCTATAATTTTTTATATAACTCTTTCCGCAATTCTTAAGCTGCGTTCACATCTACCAAATATTTGACGGCTTAAGTATAACCAATAATTTCTGGTGTAATTTTTTTTAATTTTAGGAAAATATTTTTAAAACAAGCAGGTGTCCAGTTAGTAAAAAAAAAAAATTCAATACTTAATCAATATTGACTTTTAGCGTTTCATTTGTCGGGGATTTACTCAAAATAATAAGAACCTTTTGTTAAAAAAAGAGTGGTTACGTTTATTTCCTCAATTATTTCCTAGATGTGGGTGTAAAAAATTATTTAAAAGAAAATGAATATTACTAAGACTTAATAAATATTTCTTTCTGTTAAAAGAAGCTGGAAAAAAACTGTTGAATTTAAAAACTCCAAATTAACACCAGATTAATTGGCCGGTTTTCCTACGGATATCGGCTGATTAATTTATTTATAATTAAAATGCAAACGAGAACGAAAACTCAATTATTAATAACAACAGAAATCTGCCTTAATTTTAACAACAACAGCAACAACTGATTTTTTGCTATTCGCTACTTTCTTTTTTCCTTCATGAATAAAAATCGTTGCTTAAATTAATTACTTTATAATTAATAGGAAACAATGACAGAACAGGCCAAAGCGTGCACCAAAAAATATCTTAAAAAAAGACGAAAAAAAAGACGAAAAAAGAGAAAAAAAAAATGCAAAAATATCTGTTTTCAGCCATGCAACGAACGTGTTCATTTTGCGCCTGACCTCATTCCCAAGTTGACTTTTTGTGTGAGTGCGAGTGTGTGTGTGTGTGTCTGCAATTTTCATATCCATGTGAGAATAAAGGAAAAGGAATATTTAAAAAGTCCTTAAAATTATGCCATCCAACCATAAATTATTGATTAACGCAAAAAAGGAAAAAAATGCTGGAAAGAATTATATATTCAGAATTAACTGGGGAAATGTAAAGGAATTAAAGAGCAAATATTTTTCAGTCGGATTTTCTTTCTTATTGTAATTTATGTAAAACATAATAATGCGCTTTAAATTAACGCATTCAATTCCGTGCACAATGGGATTGATAGTAAATCACTTTAATTTATTATTTTTATTTTATTTATTTTTATTTTTCCTCGGTTATTGAAAATTGTTAGTTATTAAGACTTGTTATCAAGGTTATATATAGGGTGTTTTCTTTAGAGGTATAGAAGAGTGACATCGGATATAACAAAGATGGTCTGCTGCAAATATATAGATGGACTAATTTTTTTCCCATAAGAAATAATTGTTCTAAAATTTGGAAAAAACAGTACAATGAGCTGTTTTCAGAGACCGCTACAACCCAGCCTATGATAAGCATTTATACGTATCATTTTATGTATCGTTGATAACTTAAAACGCAAATCACTTTGCGTTCGGCTGTAACAAATCTTATATACCCTACACCAACGTATGGCTGGCATTACATATATTTTTAATCACCAATTTTGTTCTTCCCAAGTTATAAAATAGTTCTAGTAAGCAAAAAATATTAAAACAAATATAACGTCTGTGGCCTTTTTGGTTATTCATATAAATGAAAAAATTATTTATTTCCCACCCCTGAAAACGAAATTTTATTTATCATTTTGCTTTTTTTTAGCAAGGCAATTCATAATGAGGCATGAAATAGTTTTATTTAAGTAAAACTTAAAATTTGTAACCATTTTTGTCACTTTCATGTACCATAAAATATTGTACTGGTTCATCCCTGGCTTTGAAATTTTAAAATTTTTTTAAATTTTTGATACCAAACTTGTTCTTCCCAAGTTATAAAATAGTTCTAGTTAGCAAAAAATTTGCAAAAACAACGTCAGTTGCATTTTTGGTTAGTTCTATGAATAAAAATAATAACCAATTTCCCAACCCTGAAAACGAAATTTTAATCTTTTTAACTTTGTTATTACCAATGCAACTCTCAATGAGCCCTGAAATAGTTTTATTTGAGAAAAACTTAAAATTTTTAACCATTTTGGTCACTTTCATGTACTACAAAATATTGCAGTTTTCCAACCCTGAAGTCGAAATTTGAATTTTTTTTAATTTTTGATACCAATTTTGTTTTTCTGAATTAACAAATAGTTTTAATTACTAATAAAACGACTTCAGCTGTCTTTTTGCTAACCTTTGTGTATAAAAAATTTCAATTTGCCATCCCTGGAGGCGAAAACTTAATCAGCGAAATTCTTCATGATATAAAAAGCGGTTTTATTTACGAAACATTTGAAATTTTCAAACATTTTAGTTATTAAATGTACCACAAAATAGTGAATGTGCCAAAAAGAAGCTTTTAATTTCCCATCCCTGGAAAAATTATTTTTATTTCTTCAGTTTTTAATAGACACTCGAGGCTTCTTAAAGCATGAAATAGGTTCAATTTATAAACAAACAAAAAAATAATTGGTTTTTGCTATTAATTTTGCGTCGAGAAATAGGTGTAAGCTTTCCAGCTCTGGAACCCTATTTTAGATTTTTCAATACCACTCTATTTAAGTTCATTTCCAATCCATCAGTCCAAGAACGAAGTCTCTACTTCTTCTGGTGGATTTGGGAAACCCGATGTCTCGTACAGACAGACGGATATCGCTCAATCGTCATCGCTATTCATAAGGATCCAGGATATATATTTTTTATGGGGTCACAAATTAATATCGAAGAAATTACACACGGAATGACAAACCCCTTCACTTTTTTGTGAAGGGCATAAAAAGGCCCTTCGAACCGAAGGTTACGGTTTTGCTTATTTCCAGGTAACTGAAGCAGCCACATCTTTTATTTTCAATAATATTGATCACATAATTTGATTGATATTCGCAACAAAGAAAACAATAATTTCAGCCAAGTTTAGGCACGTTCTGTTGCCAATCTCTGTTAGGAATGAAAAACATTTGAAATTAATGGAATATTTTTTCGTTTTTGTAATCGTATTTGCAAAACGAAATTGAATTTGCCAGATGAAGTGACATTTTCTTACAATTTATTTCTTGTTTGTTTGTTGTAATAATTTTATTCCTGCTCGAACAATTCACTACATCTGTTTTCTATTGATTTAATAATTTATCTATTATTATTTCTTGTTTTCTGAGATTTATGTGCGTATAAAAATTTTTATTTAAAATGTGAAGAAAACAAACACAGAAAAAACAACAACAAAACACATTAAACAAAACCAATAAAAACAAAAATAAACAACAACAAAAAAAAACGTGAAAACCAAACAAAAAACAAAAGCTGGCAACTTGAATAAATTTGCATAAATAATTTCTGTCAACGTCTCTTTCAATAAAATTTGAGTACGAGTATAGACAAAACTGACAGTTAGAGCCAGGATAGGCGAACGCACACACACACACACACATACACATCTAAAGGTACGTGAATCCATACGGTCACTTTATATGGGCACCAAAATAAACCAAAAAGTGAAAAGCACTTGAAGACAGTGCGTATGAATAAATAAAACGACTGGAAATTCTTTGCAGGGTGAATCACAGATTTGCTTTGTTTATTGGGGGTTAGGAAAATCTGCATGCCTGCACTTCATTGCTGTCTTACTCCTAAGCTTCAGTAGATTTCAATTTAATAAAAGTGTGAATCTATGGGGAGCAGAAAAATTGGAGTAGAAACATTTCGTATCCTTTCGAAAAAGAGTACCGAGATTTCCTTCCGTTGCTTTATTACGAATAACAATAATTTTAAGGGGAAAATAATTTTTATATTATTTATTCTGTCAATGCGATATCGTCTTAGTCTTGAAGTTATTGTCGTGTTATTAATACCGCCATAAAAATTGTTTTCTTTGACCCAAAATTTTATTGCGAACATTTTACGGAAAGAGCAAAAAAGTAAAAGCTTTTTGTAACTTAAGGCATTAAACACAATAACGACAGCAAACTACAGACCACAACGTGTCAGAAATAGAATATATGTGCCGTATATACGCATGATTATTTTTATTACCACAAACAACACGGCTACAGGTTGTTGTCCATGCTGTATTTGTGGTTGTAGTAAAATTAAACTAATTTCTATTTTGGTGAGCGACAATGAGTAGATGCAGTGTTGCCAGTATCATACAAATAAACTCAATTATTGTAAATAGAAAATATATTGTTTTATTATACAAAAAGAAACAACAAACTATATTTCCCAGCTAATGAAATGATTTCTTGTCATATACTGTGGACTTTAAATATATTTTATTGGAATAACACTATTTAAAAGTATTAAATATATGAAAGCGGCTACACTGTCGTTTTTTCTACTACGAACAACAACACATCGTTATTGATTTCGTGGTGTCGCTTGAAAAATAATTAAGTAGCTGACAACGAGGCGACGATTGTAGCCAACGGCTTTTGTAGTCAGTGTTCGTGTAGCCTGCTGTCGTTAATGTGTTTAATGCTTTAATTTCTATAAACAAAAACTATTCTCTTATCCAAGTAAAGCGCCCAATAAATGCCCACACAAAAACAACGCACACGAACTATTACTGAAAGTGCAGTGGCCTTCGAAAACAGCCGTTCTACTTTTTATGTTGATTTTCCCTTCTCATCACATAGTCGTTTTAAATAGTTTTTTTGCTGCTTTCTGAACAACAATTTGGATCAAATATTTTTTTGCTAATTTGGTTTTCTTCAAAATTAAAAAGAAAAAAATTTTTTATTCTCTTTTTTTATTACGGACTTGCCCAGCTTGTTCTGCCTTGATGACTAATCACTGGTTCTAGTGGTCAGTGTGACACTCTCATTGTGGCAGTAGATTCTATTGTACAACATAACTGGATTTTACACATGTACGAGGTCTGTTCAAAGTATGTGTAAATTGAATTTTTACTCTTGCGAAAAATATATTAATTTTACCATCAACTTTTAAGGCGTCCGTTTTAAATCAGTTCTGTCAGCGATTTTTCCCAATCCTCGAAGCAGTTCTGGTATACACTTCTTATCATGTCCTTGAACTTTGCAACGACTTTTATCTCCTCTATGTTCGCTAATTGCCATCTTTTCATAAGTCCCTTCAATCTTGGGAAAAGAAAAAAATCACAGGAGGTCAAATCTGGGGGATATGGACGGCCGTTGAGGTCAGTCACTCAACAATTTCTGCTGCCACTCACTTCATCATAAAATTTTGAAAAAATGCATTAAAAAATAATTGCATGGCATGAGCCAATCGATTTGCCGACATCCTCAACAACTTCTCTAATAGAGATTTCACGATTCTCTATAACAATTTTCCTCACTTTCTCAACATTTTGATCGTCTAAGAGGAGCATCAACATAGTTCTAGTGGTCAGTGTGACACCTTCATTATGACTGTAGATTATATTGTATAACATCACTGGATTTTACACATATACGAGGTCTGTTCAAAATATGTGTAAATTTAATTTTTACTCTTCTAAAAAATATATTCATTTAACCATCAACTTTTGAAGCATTTTTCCCAAGTCTCAAAGAAGTTCTGATATACACTTTTTGTCATGTTCTTGAATTCTGTAACGCCTTTTATTTCCTCAATTGTCGCCGAAAGCCGCCCTTTTATGGGTTTTCAGTTTTGGGAAAAGAAACAAGTCATAGATCGCAAAATCGACGCCGTTTTCATGACTGAGAGTGGGGTCGAACTCGGGATCTAAGCCATCTTGTGTTTTACTACTTTGGTCAACAGCACCCTCAAATTTGTACTCGTGGTGTGGTTCATGTTCTTATCTTCTCATAAAGTGCAAGTATTTTTACACGCTTTCGAAGCACATTAAACGTGAACATAAAAAAACTTTACAGAAACAATAATATTTTTTAACAAAATTAAAATGAAAAAATAAAATTAAATCAGCTCAAAACAATAACGAAGCGTGGCCGCTTTGTTCCCTATTTTTCATATATCGACCGCCCGACGCCTATTTTTCTTCATTTTTGTTTCAGCCGAATTTAAAACTTATTTTTACTTTTTAATGCGATTTTCTTAAAAAGAGTATTTGTTTTTTTAATTTTAAACTATTTTTATTTCTAAAATGTGCTACAAAAATAAACTTAAAGGACTTTAAAGGAGGTTTGTTTTTTTTTCTAAAAACACTTGCTTTGTGCGCTTTCAGTAAAAATTGAATATTCGCTGAATTGTCGAGAGCACTTCGCTTGAGCAACCTTCTATTTCTGTTTCACTTCATAATAAAATGAAAACGATTTCGCATTGGAATTATCTGCTTTGAAAGTTTAGCGCTGATTTACAAGTCAATTCGTTTCGTTATGCTCGTGCAGGTCTTTAGTGTAGCGCAGCTCAGCACATGATTTGCATGCAAAAATAATGTTTTTTTTTATCGTTCGTGATAAATAATTTATTCTTCGTTTTGAAGTCACACATGAGTTTTTATTTCTTTCTAAATATTGCAAATAAGCGTGGTATATGGCACGCAGAGTGTCGCACAGTGTCGCCAAATGATTTTCAGATGATTTTTAGAGTTTTTAAAAAACAAATTTGATTGCACATGTATTTTATATGAAATTACAAATTCCTTCCAGCCCTGTAAATTCTTCTTAAAATAATTCAGTTGATTTGAAAAGCCAAAGAAACCCCCCCACCACCAACTAAAATATATATTTTTAAATTTAATTTTTTTCAGACTGACTGCTCGAAGTAATTGTCTGCTTCTGCTGATGTCACTTATTTTTTGACTACGACGACTGCGGATACGATTTAAAACTGAGAAAATTTATTCAAATATTTTTTTAAATATTTTTATTTGAAAGATGACCAGTCGTCGTCACTCGAGCATTGAATGCTTTCGAAATAACGTCAATACTGAAATATGTCAGAGATAGAAAATAAACAGAAAATATTTGGGGGATGAACGCATGGATGGATGGATGGATGGTTGGTTGGTTGGTTGGCCTTTAAGCGTTTGATATGGCAGGTGGGGGAAATTTATTCGTTCAGTTTTTTCTGCTTTTTTGTTGTTGTGTTAATACATATTTGATGGATTTTTGTAGGAAAATATTTTTGGCAAATAAACTTGTGTGTCAATATATCACTTGATCAATATTTTTCGAAATTTATGTATTTAATAAATTCGTTTATTTAATAATTTGTTTCGCGTTGATTTAGTTACTGTTAATGCACGTATTTGTTTCATAATAAATAAAATGTTGATGCAGAAGAAGAATTTATAAACAAAATTTTTATTTTTGTCATTAAATAACATTTTTATTTGTTGTTTGTTTTAGGCGAAAATTAAAAGGAATTTTTTTTCATAAAAGTATTTTTTAATTTATCAGTTTATTGTAAATGAATTTAATTTGTGGGTGGTTAAGCGTTTTATATATGAATTGTATTGGTGCTTTCGTACTTTCTTCTTTAAAAAAAAGTACCTTTTCCAAAAAGTACTTTTTCCTAAACGTACTATTTTCAAAAAGCACTATTTGTGAAAAGTACTTTTTCCGAAGAGTACTATTTGCCTTTTCCGAAAAGTACTTTTTCCATAAAGTACTATTCTCCCAGAGTTCTATTTGCGAGAAGTACTTTTTCCAAAGACTACAATTCCCAGTGAGTAATTTTTTCAAAAAAGTACTTGTTTGAAAAAGTGTGCATTTTAAATAATTTGCATTTTCTCAAAAACCATTTTAAAAATAAATATATTATCTAAAAAATAATTTTTTTTGTTGGGTGGGTAACAAATATATTTATGGGTAGAAAATAAGTTTGTGCATTTCATTGGTGCTTTAGTAATTCGTCCAAAAAGTACCTTTTCCTAAAAGTACTTTTTCTAAAAATACTATTTTCAAAACTACTTTCTATAAATTACATTGATTTGTTGGGTGGGTGTGACAAATAAATTTGTGGGCATCATTTCATTGATGCTTTCGTACTTCTTTCAAAAGGTACGTTTTCCTAAAGGTACTTTTTCTGAAAATACTATTTTCAAAATTACTTTTTCCAAAAATTACTGATTTCTCCAAAAATTACTTATTCAAAAAATTAATTTAACCAAAAAGTGCTTTTTGCCAAATATACTTTTTTCAATAGGTACATTTTTTATAAATTAAATCTATTTGTTGGCTGGATAAATACGTCTATATTAATTTCACTGGTGATTTAATACTTTTTTGAATTAACACTTTTTCTAAAAAGTACTTATTTCTTTCTTGGGTGGATAATTACGTCTATATTAATTTAATTGGTGCTTTAGTACTTCTTTCAATAAGTATCTGTTCTAAAAAGTACTTTTCCAAAGAGTTCTATTTGGGAAGAGTACTTTTTCCAAAAAGTGTTATTAGCAAAAAGTATCTTTTCCAAAAGTCTCTATTTCCGATAAGAATTTTTCCAAAAAGTACTTATTCAAAAAAGTACCTCTACCAAATTGCACTTTTTGCCAAAAAATTTTCATTTGTTGGGCGAGCAAGTACGTCTATATCGATTTCATTGGTATTTTAGTACTTTTTTATATAAGTAAATTTTCTAAAAAGTACTTTTTCTCAAGAGTACTTTTTGCGAAAAGTACCTTTGCAAAATGTGGTTTTACCCAATAGCCACCTACGTTGGTGCTTTTACCAAATCATCAGTAGACTTCAAACACCACAGTTTGGAAAATTTTGAAGACTTGAGGACTGACTTCGTTTCACATAAAACTATTTCGTTTATTAACGCAACCATTTCACCATTTAAACACAAATTTTGAATAAAAATACCTCGGAACCAGGAGTCAACTACTGACCACAACCAATTTTATAATTTAAAGAAATTTCGTTATAAACATCTGCAATTTTTTACTTTCAAAGGGAAACAGAAATGCTTGTAATACGATTGTATTCTAAGAAATCCTGGAGTTTAACTAACGGCGTTTTCTTTTCTGGAAAAAGTGCAACATTTTTTCAATTCTTCTTTAGAAAACAACAGTTTAGAGGAGTTCCTAATTAGAAATGGTTTTTCGGAAAACATTTTAGATTAATTTCTAATAAGTTTTCTATTAAAAAGTGCGAGAAATGTTGCATTATTTTTTAGAAAAGAGATCAGCATATGCAACATATTCGACTTCTTTTGTTTTTTGTATGACAAACGTTCGCCTTAAAAAATTTATCCTTCTCTTCTTTTCCAACTTTACAGTTGCCATTTTATTAAATGACAATTTAGACCCTCTACTACTTGAAATTTAATGCACAAAAAGTGCAGCAAAACATTTCAAGTGCATTAACCTGTCGAGTACTATTTTTATTGCTTTTGTTGTTATCAGCCATGAGTCATTTTAACTACTGCAAGTGTGCACTTGACAACTGAATTTTAATGGTCATTGTCGTTATTATAATTATTGTCATTATCATTATCATCAGTTGCTTATAAAAGTCGGCGTTCCCCAGACCAGCTTAAGTGGCTGTTAAACAAGATGCATTGATATATTAAAATGTTGTTTATGGTTTTTCTTTTTTTATTTCTGAATAATTGCAAAGAATATTTAAAATAATTCGCCATTAACATAAACAATAAATCTTGCATGGCAAAGGAAAATAATGTTAAGGTTATAGCAAAAGGTAAAAAAAAATAATATTTTATGGAAAAAACATGAAACGGAGATAATGCGATTGCACTCTGGGTTAGAAAATGTTTAATAGTCGTGTACAATTTTCAAAAAATTTCAAGGTGTGAATGACGAAGTTTTCACAGGACGCCACACAATGTTAGGAACCGAAGAAATATGTTGAGCAAGAGAAAAAAATGTTGTGGAGAATTTTGTCTCTTTCACTATTAAAGTTGTTGTTGGGTGTGACGTCACATCGGATGATTCATACAAAAAAAAATTAATTTCGGGAATGAAACGTGCATCAGCATGATTTGTTCGAAATGTAGCTCTTTCCAAAATAAATGTCAGTGTTTTTGGTCAAAAACAGCACCCTAATCAGGGTTCATTCATCGTATTCACCAGACTTGATTTGAATGAACGCAAACAGATTTATTGTGAATGATCATGCAGCCGTCCAATGCCGTTCTCTGGTCGTTACACAGAACATTTTTCAATTCAGTATGTGATGCCTGATAATCACTAGAATTTAGTATTAACTGATATCCTGCAAAATTATAATCGTAAAATTTTAATTCATTTTTAATTAAAAACAATATGTCGAACATTTTATTTATAAAAAGTTTTTACGCTCTCAACATCTGGTAACGTTAACGTTGATTCTGCTTTTTTATACGACGCCTGTTCACTTCTAAACCGCCTTCGCCATTGAAAAAAAATAATGAACCGCCACCATTAGAATCAATTATTTTATTAGAAATATTCAACGCTGTTCAATAAAAGAGAGAAAAATAAGTTGAACGAAGTCGGTGGCTGATTAAACGCTTAAGCTTTTTAGCTTTATGGCGCACCTGTTCTCAAGAGAATAACAATTTCTAGAAAAAATAAAACGAAATGAGCAGAAAATCAAACCCTACTGAAGTTGCAAAATCCAATAATAATAATATTGACGACGACCCAAACAACTGCACAATTTTATTATGCTCATAATCAAACGTTCATTAAAGCGCCACAACGCCGTCATCATCGTTACTTTTTTTAAAATAGAAAAGCGAAGCAACAACAACAAAAAATAAATTGAGAAAAAAAGCAGCATCTTCAACAGTTTTTGCCATCGCACGCTTTTGTGCCACTTAAATTGCGATTATGCGCTGCTGTAACAACAACAAGCCAGTGGCACAAAGACAACAAAAACACTCGAAAGGTGTTTTAGCAAAATGAAAAAATCTCTGCTTTTTTTAAATACATTTTCCATGTTCAGAACTTTTGACCTAAAAACTATTTTTTTTAAATATTTTTTTTCCACTCGCTAAAATTGAGTGGATTTTTTGTCAGTGTATTTATTTGCGTTTTCAATGTAGTTGGCATTTCAAATGCCACATACTTTTGCTTTTGTTTGACTCGTAGCCTTTAGAGCCAAGCATAAAGCGGTGGCAAGATTTAAGCAAATGTTGCATGATTATGTAAAGCTGCTGTTGCAGATGCTGCCGGTGTGTGTTAGCATTGTCTCAAATTATTAAAGGTCTTCTTCTTCTCCCTCTTCTTCTTCTTAAACATCAGCACCTTTTAAATGTTTTTGAACTCTTATTGTCTTTATTGACATTTAAGTGATGCGAGATGTTGTTGCTCTTTAGTGTCATTCTCTCTCTATCTCTCTCATAATCGGAAGCTTTTCAAATGGATGATATTTTAATGAAAATTGTTAAATTTGTTTTTTTGTTGTTGTTAGTTTAACTTTAGGGAGCGTTACTGCATTCAATTGTGATTAAATGAGAACGAATGGATTGAAAAATGATTTCTTTTTAAATGTTTTATTATTAACGTCAGATATGTTCAAACATGTTCAGGCATGTTTCTATTTTCGAATATAATATTCTGGTTGACAAACATATTTTTGATGGACATTTATAGTCGGACAATGTTTCGCACAAAACTATATGAAACTAAAAGGGCAACTTCAAAACACTTGTGTGATACTACCGAATCCAAAAATACTTCTCGAATGAAGAGAGAGTGACAGGTGATGTGAATGGCATCCAGGGACTAGCAACTAATATCGTGTTCAGACATACATTTTTAATTGAGTCAATTTAATTTTAATTGCGGAATTAAATCCAGTGTTCACACATACTCAATTCAGCCGACTCCATTATCATTTGACAGCTGAAAAAACGTTGTTTTTATTTGTTTCGTGTTGGTAAACTTTAAAAATGGATGAAAATTTTGGTTTAAAAAAATTTTACTTATATATATATATATATATATAGTAGAAATATGGCGAACTTTGAGTCATTAAGATCGGTTTTTGATTAAAATTTATCAGTGCTTAAAAAAATAAAAATGAAAACTTTACAATTTTAAAAATTTTGAAAAAGCAGCAGCTATTTCTCCTTTTATTATTCCAGCAAAATGCAACTCAACGATCAGGTCACCTTCTTCACCAGCCATTTCGTTTTTGAAATAAATAAATATTTATTTATTCAGTCTGTTTAAAAATTCAGTTTATTTTGTAAAAATGTTTGTACATTTTTTGACATTTGGCTCGCCATTATATGAAATACTTCTGCTCACTGAACACTGTTCTTAATAAACACACTTATGACCAGGGTTGCAATTCGAGTTTTATGCAATTAGTGATACAATTAACTACTAATTGCTCAATTTAATAATTCACTTGTTGTATGATAAATTGAGGCCAATTAAGGCCTTAATTGCGTAATTAATTACTATGAAAGCGATTAATGTTTGTCATTATTTTAATTTTCAAATCAACCGATTCCTACGTGAAAAGTGATGATTGATATAGTTGTCGATTGATATAAAAATATTGTTAAAAACAAATCACTTTTTGAAACTTCATCGTTTACGATATCGCAAAAACCGATTAACCGCTTTTGAACAGATGAGTGGTGATCGACATAGAATATTAGCAGTTGATTAGTTTGTGGGATCGATCGATCAGTGACGCCGCTGAAAAGTTATTATAAAAAACGATTTTGAAAAAAGTTTTTTTTTTATTTCTTTCATTTTATTAGTTCGAATCGGTTGAAATTAACAAAGAAAAAGCTAAAGTTCTAGAATGCTTTTCAGAAGGCCACTAATTTGGTTGAAATCGGTTAAGTACCCATTCAAAAGTAATAAGCGGGTCACACTCTTACACACGCACACACATACAAATACACACACACACACATTTACATACAGCATAGTGATGGGCTGTCAGAATACGTTAAGAATTCTTCCAAAACGCCGAGATCTGATGAGAACTCGATTTTTTTTCAAAATGGGCTTAAGCCATAAACTTCCCGATTTTTAAAAAACTTAATTTTCCCAGTAGGAATTTAAAAAATAATGAAATAAAGCATCTACATAAATAATTACAACCCTGCAGAAATTTTTATTTTTTATTTTAACGAGTGGACACACAATTTCACACGGCGCCTAAAACTCTTCAAACTCTTTCAATATTATCAAACATTTTAAGTCCTCATTTAATCACAATCTCTGCTCGTTCTCAGGCAAAATTCAAATATTGCAATTTTATTTTATATCCACAAAAGAAGGCTCTACATTTTCCTTTTTGTGTTAGTGTTGAGCCCTACGATGTCCACAATATCCTACGATGCACATGACCAACTCTTCCGTAAGAAAATGTCCGTAGTTATGACAAATAAAAAATCCACTTTAAATTAAAAAATAATTAAATTTCTTCTTTAATCGTTTCTAAACAAAAAAAAGGAAAATTCATCAACATACAAAATTCCATTACCAGAAACTGAATGTATTTGTCTGATGATAAACAGCCAATATCCGTTTAACATGATTGAAAAATCAACAAACCAAAAAGCAACGAACTGGAGAAAAACAAAAAATTAAAAATAAGGGAAAAGAAAACTAAAAGTGAAAAATGTCTTGATCTGCATAGAAGGGAGCACACAACTTCCTCCACTTTATCTTTCACACATCCTTAAAAACTTTTCAAATGAAAAATGTCTGCGATGAAATTGAAAGTGCATGAGTGTGTGTGCGCACTCAAGTATTGATAGTCTTCAGTGAGCAAAAATTTCCAATTTCAATTTATAATCTGTCAAATGATACATAAACGTTTCTCATGTTACGAACTCGCATCAAAAATAGAAAATAGAAGAAAAAAATTGTGTTACAGGATTCTCTCAGTGTTGGTGTCTGTCTGTGAGTTGGAGGAAAATGTTTCCCAAATTCATTCAACACTTTCAGCAAACACACACGGAATATGTTACGAATATAACTTCGAATGAAATATGATGCATGTGAATTCAGAAATGTCATGACAAGTGCTGGAACAGGATACGCCAAGCATTTGGGCAACACTCAAACTTTTTAAAATAAGAGGTTTTATTTAAAAAAATTTGTTGAAGAGTAAATAAAACTTTTTTGCGATTTTAAATCTTGGCAAATCAATTGTGTTTTGTTTTCTGAAATAATATTTTATAAAAATATGACATTTTATTTGACTAGAACAAAACAAGAATTATAAAAATTTGTAGAAATGTTTACGCTTCGTATTTATAAAAAACTTATTTAATTTTTAATTATAAAAAATTATATTAAAAGAAATAATAATACAAATATTTAAATCAATTGCAGCGAAGTGTCTGCCTTATGATTTAATTTGGTATAAAAAGGCATCACTTCTTGCCATTTTTTCTTGAACTTTTTTAAATATACAAACGCTAACCCTGCTAAATAAGCTAACTAATTTTTTTAAAACTTCAAAAGTAACAAATTTTATATAAAAAAAAACGCTTAAAAAAAAATTAATAAAAAAAATGCAAATAATTATGCACTTTTTACAAAAAGGTGCAAAAATTTTATTTAGAAAAGAAAACGCTTCAACTATTTTTAGGGACACCAAAGAAAAAATGCAAATAATTGTGCACTTTTTACAAAAAAGTGCAAAAATTTTATTTAGAAAAGAGAACGCTTCAACTATTTTTAGAGATACAAAAGAACAAAATGCAAATAATTGTGCACTTTCTACAAGAAAGTGCAAAAACTTTATATAGAAAAAAAAAACGCTTCAACTATTTTTAGGGACACCAAAGAAAAAATGTAAATAATTCTGCACTTTTTACAAAAACGTGCGAAAATTTTCTTTAGAAAAGAAAACACTTAAACTATTTTTAGAGATACCAAAGAAGAAAAAAATGCAAATAATTGTGCACTTTTTACAAGAAGGTGCAAAAATTTTATTTAGAAAAGAAAACGCTTCAACTCTTTTTAGGGACACCAAAGCAAAAATGTAAATAATTGTGCACTTTTTACAAAAAGGTGCAAAAATTTTATTTAGAAAAGAAAACGCTTCAACTCTTTTTAGGGACACCAAAGCAAAAATGTAAATAATTCTGCACTTTTTACAAAAAGGTGCAACAATTTTATTTAGAAAAGAAAACGCTTCAACTATTTTTTGAGACACCAAAGAAAAAATGCAAGTAATTCTGCACTTTTTACAAAAAAGGGCAAAAACTATGAAAAAGGTCCATCTTTTAAACAACGACTGCAAATGACAAAATGCATAAACGAGTTTTGTTCTTCGTTTTCCAAGACATGTGGGCCTACGACTCCGCCAGCCCTAAAAAAGCGCACCAAACAGTAATTTTCTGTAAATGACATGGTGTTTCGACGAAAGCTTGATGACTCCAATCACTCCAAATGCGACAACTCTGTTTATTGGCGTACCCATTCAATCGGAAATGGACTTCATCGGAAAATACAATTTCGAATGGACGAGTTTGACGAATTGAATGATTATTTTGAGTCAAAATTTTAACAATTTGCACGCGTTGTTCCGGTATAAGTCGATTCATAATGTAATTTCAAGTCAAACTGAGCAAGAAGCAAGAATAAGTCCGGTTATGATTAACGTCAATTATAAAGATTATCAACACTTACGTTGATTTCTTTTCTAGAAAAAATGCAAAATTTTTTACACTTTTACCAGAAAATGGTTACATTCTGTCATTTGAAAATGAAAAGTATATAAAAAAGGAGTCCTACATTTCTCCCAAAATATAATTTTAAAACTTCTCTAAGCTGCCACGTTTTAGAAAAGAAGTGGAAAATATTGCATGTTTTTCAGAAACGAACACACCATTAAGCTTCACGAAGTAAAATCGAAATTTCTTTTACCAAATAACTCCACATACAAGCGTGAACTGCAGCGTAGATGGCCCATATCCTGCAGACTAAAAGCCTGATGATAAAATATGAAACAATTGTAAAATAATGGTACGATAAAGAGAAGTCAGTCCGTCTCACTTTATCAGCTCAATTCCTAACTTTCACATTTCATATTCTTTTTTTCTTGGTTTGTGTTTCATCTTTCCCTTATTTATATTTCCAACGGTGTTTGCAGTTATTGAACGTAACAATTTATATTCAATTTAACATCTTATGACAGACAGAAGTGGAAGAGAAAAGTGAAAGAGAATAATTTTCTATCACATGAAAATGTGTTCTAATCAAATGATTTGAAAATAACTGTAGCAAAACTGCAAATCTAATCATCAAGTGAGATGAAGTAGAGAATTAAGAAACGATTTATTTATTGAAAATGTAATAATTTCTGAGCAACAAAAAACTAAAATGGAACACAAAAAGATTAAAAAACTCGGTTGCAGTTTAATGAAATATTTAAATTCAATTGCAAAAGTAACAGAAATCAAATTGTGATTTCAATTGCAAAAATTTCAGATTGAAAGTGGAATTAACAGTTAATAAATCTGAAGTTTGAATATTTTCTATATTTTTAAAAATTTTGGCGAAAATTGTTGTTCATGGTGTGATTATTTTCTGCTTAGATTTAAATAAATTTTTTAATTTAAATTTCGCAAATCTAATCGTTGGGTAATTAATTGCGTCCTGGCAGGGCCTTCTGACTGCCCTGGACTTTCCTCTGTGAGTTGATTTGCAGTCGTTAGCAAGCTTCAATGATGGTAAGCGATGGCACCTGAAACGCTGCCAACTTTTATTTCAAATGTAGTTCAAAATACTTCGATAATTTTATAAAACTTTTTCCGATACAAATTCTACAAGTACGCGGTGTTTTTTTTAGCTGCTGGAGTATCGAAGAAGTGAAATTTTATTAACTACCGTCTGGTGGATAATTTCATAGAATTTTTTCAATACCTTTTATTCCTTAACGATTCGTCAATGTCGCGTCAAGACAATCAGCCTGATTACAGTTGTCGCAATGAACGCAACAGATTTAGTGTGAATGATTATGCCGTCATTCAATGCCGTTCTCTGGTCGTTACACAGAACATTTTTCAATTCAGTATGTGATGCCTGAAATCACTGGAATTTAGTATTAACTGATACCCTGCAAAATTATAATCGTAAAATCTTAATTCATTTTTAATTAAAAACAATTCGTCGTACATTTTATTCATAAAAAGTTTTTACGCTCTCAACATCTGGTAACGTTAACGTTTATTCTGCTTTTTTATACGACGCCTGTTCACTTCTAAACCGCTTTCGCCATTGAAAAAAATAATGCAACGCAAGCATTAGAATCAATTATTTTATTAGAAATATTTAACGCTGTTTAATAAAATAAGAAAGAAAAAAAAAGAAGTTCAACGAAGTCGTTGGCTGATTAAACGCTTAAGCTTTTTGGTTTTATGGCGCACCTGCTCTTAACAGTTGTCGTTGTTCGCCTTCAAAATCGACAATTTGTGAGAGTTAAAAACATCAGTTTTTTGTTTTAAATCTATAAAAATTTGTCGCATTTGAAAGCGAAAAACGCCAACTGTAATCAGGCTGAATATCTGGAATACGATGAGTATCTAGAATGCGATACTCGTTATGGTCTACAATTAAATACTTCTGACAGCCCGTGACTACTTTCTAAGGCCTCCAAAATCCCCACAGGCGAATAGGTAAAGAGGAACAGTACAGAAGTGTCCTATTTGTGATATCGTCTTGATGTGACATTGCAAAATCGTTACAGAATAAGAAGGCATATATTCACGGCATATATCCGGCATATATCCACGGCGTATACGTTTTATATAGTCCATTCAAATAATTAAATTCTGGACTACTTTTTCCAATTATTCTGGCCAAATGCCATCGATCAGTGGTGGCGTTAATATCGTCTTTCAGGGCTCCCAACAATTGCTACTTTGTCGTCATAACACAGTGGCTTTAAAAAGTAATTAAAGGCATGAAATCTCACAAACGATTGAAGGCAGTGAAAAGGACTTCTGTTGGAAATAAAGTTGTCATTGAATTGATTTTGGAAATACGTACATTGTGAATCAAATGTCGTTTATGTTAAGCTGGTTAATATCTGCGGGGAAAAGAAGTCAGCCAAAATGGTTCCATAGCTCTAGCGATTCACTGACGATGCCGCCAACGTATAAAGCGCATATAAACAGTCACTTTTAATAAACGTAATATTATTTATTTATTGACTTGACGGATATCTTCACTTCAAGAACGAAAACTTTTCTTACTGAACTGGACATTATTTCAGATATATAATTCAGGGATAAAACTGCTCATTTTCCTTCAACTTGGCTTTAATCTTGGCCGAGGTAAATTTTATGGTAACGTAAGGCTAAAGCTTTATGTAAAATTTATTACGTAATCGAAGGACCAACGGCCGACAAGTTGAGATCAACGACGAATCAGCGCTACAACTGCAATATTTTCTTTAGTACACACATTTTTTGTTGTTCTGATGATGATTTTAAATTCAGAATAAGATTAAGAAAAATAAATTCAAGCACTTTTTGCTCTCTATGCCGGTCTTAATATTAATGAAGTGCTCTGTGAATTTTAAGAAAAATCTTTGGAGCTGTTGCAGATTCTTTTTATGGTTTCTATTTTTTATAGCTCCAGGACTGCAGGGGATTTATTAGCTCTCTAGAAGTAACATTTTTTATTCGTCTATTTGACTTAACTTTCAAGAAATAAAATAAACAATTTATAACAAGAATTGGACATTCTTAGCTCTTGAATATATGGTGCAGCTTTTATGCACCTAAAAACACCCGATACTTGAATAAATTTTTAGAAAATAACAGAATCACTTAGAAAGTAAAGTTGTGACTAAATAAAATCGGATGAAAGCCTAAATAATCTACAGAAACCTTTTTCGAAACAGCAGCATCAAAAACTATAAAAAAGTGCGAAAAATATTACCCCACAAGTACCAGAAAAGAACATAAATAGCGACAACACAACTTTTTCCAATTTTAATTGTTGCACTTTTGACATAAATTTGCATCAGATATTTAAGCTGAAAATCCAGTTCAAACACTGACTAAAAAGACAACTGACTTGATGTTTGTTGGTAATTTATGTGGCTTAAAGTAATTTTGGCTAATTAAGTTGCCATTAATTCACATGATACACAAACTTTTTTTTTGCAAATCCTGAAACAACATTTTGACAATAACACTAAACAATTTGACAACGCCTTGACAGGCCAGACACAAAATTCCATCAATGATGAAATAAATTTATAAAATAAATAAAAAAAAGAGATTAATAAGAGATCAAGTTTTTTACTGATGTTGTTGCGAATTTAATTTAATACAGAAATAAAATAAATTACTAAGGCGGCACTTGAGTGTTTGAAGTGGAAAAAATAAAACACTTGATAACATATTAAAAGTTAATGAAAATTCTTTAATTAACGTTTTAATTGAAACGAAAGCTGCCAGAGGAAAAAAATACTTCCAACTTTTTTCGTTCTACAACGAATTAACTTATTTTGATTCATTTTGATTATTTTTTTGCTCTCATCCCATTAATTTCTCTAAATTGATTAAAAGGAAATTGGCAACATTTGCTGTTTGAGGAATTTCCTTTTGATTTGCTCGCTTTTTCAGGGATTTTCGTACACTTAAAATGACAATTTGATTATAAAAAACAAAAGGGAAAATGAAAATAAAACGAAAACTCAAACAAATTATAACGAAAATTGAGATTTTAATGGATTAATTTTGCTGGTTATGTATCAACGTGCAGTTGAGTTAATGATTTATTCAATTAATTGATCATAAAATGCGAAACGAATCATATTCGAAAAGGCAGCTGCCAGCTAAAAGGGAGTTGGAGCAACTTTCAATGGCAGCGCCATAATAAAACAGCAGTAAAAAAATATTTTAAGGAAATATTTTAAAGAAATTCGAGAACATATAAAATACGAATTAGAAATATCCTCCTTTTTTTCTAATGGAAATTAAGGATGTAAAAATTAAATTCGAACACAGAATATACAAATTAAATGTATCCTTTTTTTTCTATTGGAATTTAAGGATTTAAAATTCAATTTCAATTTAATTGCAAAATATGTTTCTCTATTTTTATTAATTGGAATAACGCGCTGATTATGTTGTTTAAATAACTATTTTTATCAACTTTATTAAATGGAATTTATTTGAAAATTTTTCAAACATCATGAGTAACTAGAATTTTGTTAAATAAAACTAATAATTTATTTGGTATTTATTTAAAACTTCAGGCTGAGAGAAATAAAATTGTATAAAATATTATCAAAACATTTTTCATTCGAAAGCTGAATGGATGGCAGTGACTTTTAAAATCAATTCCTGCATGTGGCCACTACGAAGCGCATTCTGTGTGTACAATTTCGGACCACTTCTGGCGCATTAAACCAAGAACAAGAACACTGTCGCACTTGAAGGTGTAATTTAATGCTGCACTACTCGCAGACTTCACAGTCTATAAACGAAATATGTAAAATTATAAATCTCATTATCAATTTGTCGCCATATTTTTAACTAACTGGATGTTTGCGGTCGCCAGGTAGCGCATTTATGCGGATACCACATCACGCGCTGCTCAAAGGCATCCAAATTTGATAACAAAAACTTTTATAATGAAGCGTTCAAGATCTCCGTAATGACAGTAACGCGAGCTGTGGCTTCATTTGTGAAGAAATTAAATCCAATGATGCCACCAGTTTGTAAATCCTACGATATGGTACATTCTTCCCTCTCTATTAGAGTCCAGAAACGTAATTTTTTTGTACTAATAAATTCTTAGCTGAAGACAAAAAGAATTTGATTAACAGTTTTATATTTGTATCAAATTTATTAAGAAATACAATACGAGAATTGTATTGGATGGGATGATAAAACAGAAGATCTGTTTTTAGCTGATCTCATCCCGAAATGGCGAAAGATCATGCAACTACAATTCTTGCAATAGCTGGATGTTAAGGCGGCGCAGGTTAAAATCTTTGTGCAAAATTGACGGCCAGACCTGCATTCCTGACTTAGACGACAAATCAAGAAAATTTGAGTGTGTTATTTAATTATATAGAGAGGCAATGCCAATCCCCATACCGAAATTCTGGGGATATTTAGGACTAAAATCCAAGGGAATCTCGAAAGTAAACAATTTCGTGTTATTCCATTATATAGAGGAAAAAGCAGTGCTAGTCCACATCCTGAAATCCCAGGGTATTTTGGGATTGAAAAATCCCGGATTCCGGTATTCATTAAAAAAAATTTAGCAATTTTGTAATATCGCATGATATAGAGAGGGAAGCAGTGCCAGTCCCCATCCTGAAATCCCTGGATATTTTGTGATTAAAAAATCCCGAAACCCCGTATTTCTTTAAAAAAAAATCCCGGGGAATTTCGAAATTTAGCAATTTTGTGTTATTGCATGATATAGAAAGGAAAACAGTGCCAGTCCCCACCCTGAAATCCCGGGATTTTTTGGGATTAAGAAATCCCAAGTCCATGCTGTCATTCAAAAAAATCCCGGGGAATCCCGAAATTTTCAAATGCTCTATAAGAAATAAAATTGTTAAAAATTAATAAGAAATAAAAAACATAATTCATAACGCTCTACATATTTAAATTTATTAAATCTTTATAATAAAAATTAACTAAAATTTTGTGTACATCAGCAATATTCAGATCAATAACAAAAAAAGTTTGTAAATTCTAAAAAAATTGGTGAAAAATATATTTAAAAAATTATAAAACCAAAAGTGCAACAAAAAATCAATGTGGTGTTATTCTTTTCAATAAATACGATAACAGTTTGTATTTCCAGCAAATTTATTATGAAATATAATACGAGAATTATATGCTCTTTTTAATTTATTTGGACATTTTTTCAATGATTTCAAAAAAATTTTCTATTGGCCCCAAAATATTTATTAAGATTTATCCTTATTGTTAATTATTTATTGAATTATTTTTTTATTATTGATGTTTTGTGATTTAAATTGTGACGACTTTTAAACGCCAAAAAGCATCAGTGTTACACTGTTGTATGCGCCTATTGTGATTGGTTTATTTGATACCAGCAGAGACTATCAAACTGTTGAAAATTCATATGAATTCTCTGTTGCTTCAATAATAATTTTCATTATGAAATTTTTACAAACTTTCAACTGCATCAAACAGTTTTAAAAAACTGCTTCAAATAAATAAAACTGGCCTTTGAAGTTTTTTTTTAATAACTCCATAAATAAAGAACTCGAAAATAACCTCTTCTAATCCACTGCCACCCACTATTTTGCTTCACCGGTTTCATACAACAGACAAACAACTTTATTAATTAAAGACTTTGCCTACCGACGTTAATACCCTGCTGTTGGGCAACACTTACGCGACCTAATCGAAAGTAACTGCGTTAACAAGGAGCGCGCTGGTCATTTAATAACGATTTTGTGGTATTTTCCGATTTGTTTATTCGGTGTGGTTGAATGGCTTAAGGCCAATTAAATATTTGAATGCGTGCAAAAGTTTTAGTTGCAGCAGCAGCGAATGCATGTGGTTTGTTGGTGTGGCCAGAATCGCTACTCAACACTTTTTGAGATGCTGGATTTATAATTTTTATTTTCATAAGAAAATCGGCTTAACAGAAAGAGAATTATTAAATCAGATAAAGGGAATTATTAAAGTGAAATTTTCTCACACTTGCAAATATTTATAAAGAAAAAGAAAGAATTATTAAATTTACATTCCAGTTACTCCTTCAAAACTCTGCCGGACATGCCGCGGCATGCATTTTGCACAAGAATACGTATTATTTTTGTTCAAAAAGGCCTTTCAGTTAAGAGTTTGTTTTTGCACTAAATATGCGTTCTAATACCAACATAATCCTGTGAACGTTTAGCACACAAACACGCTCGTGCATGCATACACACACATACACACACACACACAGCCATGTTAATATGTGTTTACGGCCACTACAAGCAATTTAGTTTTAGTATGTTTTAATTTTACAAGGTGTATCGCATTTCCTGGCTGTTTGTTAAATGGATTCGGTTCTCTACTTTCCCACACCAACAGCAGCTCAACGTTAATACAAATTTAGTTTTCTTCTATTTTTTGCTCCTGCTTGTTTGTTAAGTGTTTGATACATTTTAACAACGACAATTACTATAATCGGATTTAGCTAAAGTGTGTGTTTGTTTTAGGTCGTTAGTATTTGAAGGCATATTTTATTACAAAATAGCAAAAGCAAACAGTCAGCAGGCAGGCTGGCGGGCACACTTGCAGCAGCGTCAGGCGTAGTGGAATTAAAAATAACAAATTTTTTCGATTTTTTTGTGCTTCTTCCTTTTGAAGGTTGGCGTGTGAAAACTTTGTTGTAGTTGGGTTAACAACAGCACCTGAAGTGAATCAATTAATTTCTTTTCTTTTCTTTTTTTTCTTAAATGTTTACTGGGGTATTAAAACTTGTCATTTGCGGCGAAGTGTTGGTGGGATTTGGTTACTGGTCAAAGTTTTTTTATGAGTATTTAATTGTTGCAAGTATTTCTTGGACTATTTTTGCTATGAGGGGACAATTTGAGGCAACAAGTAAAAGTATTTCAGGTTCTGCTTTAGTTGTGTGAGAAAAGGTATTTTGCAATATCTGATTTCGCAATGAACTTGAAAACAACAGAGCTTCGGCAGTGCCTCATGCTCATAATCACAAATTAAAATAACTTTTTTAGAAACTACTTTAACCCTGGATGGTTACTCTTCAGTTTTGTACATTAAAGTTACTCTTCTTTGAACCGGCGAAAATAAATCCAGTGGAGCAATTTTTAAAGTTAATATTAAAATTTGGAATTTGTCGTTTTGTAACCCTCTTTAATTTTATGTGCTGCTTCTCTTTTCCCAAAATTTTACAAAAAAATTCAAAGTGATCAATTGAGGGGGTTTAGCCAGTTCCCATGCGCATTTCACTGGGGCTAATGCAGATCATCAAGGAACCTCTACCCAACATTTCTTAGAATAATTCAAGATATTTATTTCAAACATCCACTGGAATGACTGAGAAGTCTAAAATAAATATCAAAGTCATATCAAGAACTCACTCAATTGATCACTTTAAATTTTTTAGTAAGACTTTGAGGAAAAAGAATCAGCACATAATTAAAATTAAAGAGGTTTAAAAATATTTTTAGTTGACAAATTTTATTGAAAAATTAATAAAAATAAATAAAATTTAGCATAAAAACTTTTTTTCTCTCTCTTAAAACTCGATAAGAATTAAAGCAAAATAAAAAATAGTTATATGACAAAGAGGAAATGATCTTCGTCGATTCGATGACCAGTAACCATCCAGGGTTAAGCAAAATAAAAATTTATATTATTTTATAAATTTTATCACAAATTAACTATTTTAAAAAGACAAACGACATTTCATTGCTGGCTTTGCAAATTATCAGAAACTAAAAAACTATACGAGGTCTGTTATATATGAGATGAAATTTCTTATTTCGCATTCAGCGTACATTCGATTGGAGTTTATTTAATTTTTTTTAACAAAAAGCGAATAAGACGGTAAAAAGCCATTCAATGCAATCCACTCAAAATTGTTTGTACCAACACCAACACCGTAGCCATGCCTCTAACGTACTTACTAAGATTTTATACCCTTCACAAAAAAGTGAAAGGATTTGTCATTCCATGTGTAATTTTTTCGATATTAATATGGGACCCCATAAGGTCTCTATATATACTGGATTCTCATGAATAGCGATGACGATTGAGCGATGTCCGTCTGTCTGTACGTAAAACTCGGGTTTCCCAAGTCCCCAGAAGAGCTAGAGGCTTCGCTCTTGGACTGATGGATTGAAAATTAACTTAAATAAAACATCCGAAATAGGGTTCCAGAGCTGGGAAGTAGGTGTAATTCTCGACGTAAAAGCAATATCAAAAAACAATTATTTTTTTTCTTTGATTGTAAATTGAACCTATTTTGATGCTTTGGGAAGCTTCAATTGTCCATTAAAATTTAAAAAATAAAAAAAATTCAGGGATGGGAAATTAAAAGTTTTATTTTTTTTTGGCACATTCAGTATTTTGTGGTACGTGTAGTAACTAAAATATCTAAAAATTTTAAGTCCTTCTTAAATAAAATCAATTTAAACATCACGAAGATTTGCATTGATAAAAAAATTTAAAATTAAAATGTCTCTTCCAGGGTTGGAAAATTGAAACTTTTTTGTTCTTAAACGTAGCTAAAGGACGCTGTTATTTATTTTTTAATATTTTAGCTAGCTAAAACTATTTCCTAATTTAGAAAGAGCAAATTTGGAATAAAAAATTTTTAACAATATCAAACTTTCGAATACAGGGTTGGGCAAGTACAATATTTTATGGTACATGAAAATGACCAAAATGGTTACAAATTTTAAATTTTACTTAAATAAAACTATTTCATTTCTCAATAAGAGTTGCATTGGTAAAAAAAAAACAAAAAGATAAATAAAATTTTTGTTTACAGGGGTCGGAAATTGAATTTATTTTGAATATAATATATTTTTTCATTCATAACAGTAACCAAAAAGACAACTGTTGTTGTTATATATATTTTGTTTTGCTAACTAAAACAATTTTATAACTCAGAAAGAACAAAATTGGTACTTCAAAATATATGTAACGCCAGACGTACGTTGGTGAAGGGTATATAAGATTCGGCATAGCCGAATATAGCGCTTTTATTTTTTTCCTTTTGTCTTGGGCTAGCATTCAGAGTACAATCCCTATACATGCAGCGCATAGTGCTGGAACTAGAAAGAAGGGAATAAGTATTAAGAGTTCAGATGAAGACAGAAAGAATAGAATATGGAAAATTTTGTTGTTGCTATTTTTCACTATTTACTTCGACGGTCAGTTTTTGCCAACACTCTTGACAACTTCATATACAAAAAGTTTTTTTCCAGACAAAACTTTTGTGCCACATAAATGGGGTGAATACACTTTGAGACATCATTGTTTTATGAATTAATTTTTGCTTAAATTTGTATTCACATAAAAATGCTTGTGAGATTCCATCGCTTCCCAAAAGGGCGCTAGTAGCACGTTTAAACGGAAGTGGTATTTTTCTGCACCAAAAAAAAACATATTAAAAAAAAAGACTTCCAAAAATTCCATTCATCAAAAGGGTGTTAAAAATAACACACACATACACCTGCGTTAATGTGCTGACACTTCCTTCCGATTCGCATTAAATTAAATGGTTGCGTGTGTGTAACGAAGCTGACAAAATGGATAAAAACATTTTATTATGTCTTCAGAAAACTCAATTAAAACGCAGCAGGTCGATTTGTTTATAAATTTTAGTTTTAATTAAATAATTAAAAATGTTACAAAATAAGTAACCCCACTATTAAAACTTTATACGCACACACCTGTCTTTAACGTGCGTGTTAGTTGGGTTTTAAAATTTAAAGTTAAGCCACAATTTATTATTACAAAATTATACAAAAATTTACTTAATTGAGGAATTTTTACAACATAAATAATGAGGATTTAGAAGAACATGGAATGGCAACAGGGATGTGAAAATATTTATGAACGTTTGGGAAATTGTTGCAGCGATTTGAAATAATAATATCGACTTTTTTTATTTATTGAATTATTTTAAAATCTTTCAATATTTATAACGAAATTTTTTTTCGAGCCTGAAATGGCTTTTTAGGCTTCCACATCTAAAATTTCAAATAATATTCAACCCCAAAATAAATAAATAACAATTTAATGATATTCAATTCCTTATGAAAACGAAAAACTTCCCCTGCCTGCCTTTTGTAGCGAACGGCAATTCAGGTATTATTTGACAGTTTAATGCTGCTTTCGGTGTGTGCAAAATATATATAATCAATTCAATTTGTTTACAATAAAATACGATTATACGACACCACGGTTATAAACGTAAAATGTTAACGCCTGGAAAATTATGAGAATCAATTGGAAAGTAATTTTTTTTATTTTCTTTTTTTTTCACCTCAAAATTGATGACGTGATATTTATGATAATTTGAATGAGGCTAAAGCACTTGTAAAGCACGTTGCCAGTGTTGTCAAGGAGGCGTTTTCCGTGTTGTTCAAATTGTTAAAACTTTCAAAAACGAATTGAGAATTGTTTTTCCTTAAATAAAACAAAACGGAACTTTCAACAAGTCAAAGTGCCATATTCGGCTATGCCGAGTCTTATGTCGTTTTCTTTTCTAAAAAACATGCAACATTTTTTCACTTCTTTTTTTAAAAGTGGCAGTTTGGAGGAGTTATAAAATAGAAGTGATTTTTTGTAAAGGTTGCTGGATTAATTCCCAATAAATTCTTTATTTTCAAATTACATAATGTTGCCCTTTTCTAAAAAAAGTGTAAGAAATGTAGCATTATTTTGTAGAAAAGAAAACAGCATTATATACCCTTCACCAACGTACGTCGTATGGCGTTACATATATTTTTAAGCACCAATTTTCTTCTTCCTAATTTATATAACAACATCAGTTGCCTTTTTGGTAACTTTTATGAATGAAAAAATATTTTATAATAAAAATAAATTCAATTTCCCACACCTGTAAACAAAAATTTTATTTATCTTTTTGTTTTTTTTTACCAATGCAACTCTTATTGAGAAATGAAATAGTTTTATTTAAGTAAAATTTAAAATTTGTAACCATTTTGGTCATTTTCATGTACCATAAAATATTGTACTTGCCCAGCCCTGTATTCGAAAGTTTGATGATTTTAAAATTTTTTTATTCCAAATTTGCTCTTTCTAAATTAGGAAATAGTTTTAGCTAGCTAAAATATTAAAAAATAAATAACAGCGTTCTTTGGCTACGTTTAAGAACAAAAAAGTTTCAATTTTCCAACCCTGGAAGAGAATTTTTAATTTTAAATTTTTTTTATCAATGCAAATCTTCGTGATGTATAAAGTGATTTAAGAAGGAATTAAAATTTTTAGACATTTTAGTTACTACATGTACTACAAAATACTGAATGTGCCAATTTAAAAAAAAATAATATTTTAACATTCCTGGAAATTTTTTTTATTTTTGGAATTTTAATGGACAATTGAGGCTTCCCAAAGCATCAAAATAGGTTCAATTTACAATCAAACAAAAAAATTGTTTTTTAATATTCGAGAGTCGAGAAATATACCTGTTTCCCAGCTCTGGAACCCTATTTCAGATGTTTTATTTAAGTTAATTTTCAATCCATCAGTCCAAGAACGAAGCCTCTAGCTCTTCTGGGGACTTGGGAAACCCGAGTTTTACGTACAGACAGACGGACATCGCTTAATCGTCATCGCTATTCATGAGAATCCAGAATATATAGAGACTTTATGGGGTCCCATATTAATATAGAAGAAATTACAAACGGAATGACAACCCCTTTCACTTTTTTGTGAAGGGTATAGAAATAGTTGCTAATCAAAATATTTGCCTTTAGACAAGTTTTATTAAAATTTACCAGCCTTCAAGAACACACCCTGTATTTGGCATATTCAAACAGGCTTAACTCCAGAGCATGCTAACAAGGACACTTAATGGAATTCCTTAATAGAAGGATATCATTATCAACAGCACAGGCAACACGATGTTTTGCTCCTTCATAATGTAGCTCATCCTGCCCATGCAACACAACAGCAACGAGGGCATTATGCTTCCAACTAGATACGAGTGGCATGTTTGGCAAATTGTAAATGAAGTCAGTCGACTGATATTTTATGATTTCGCAATGAATGTCTACAACAAAGTGACTCCAGATTTGATGTTTCTTTAACTCGGTTGGATACGAATTACATTTTGTTATGCGAGCAGTCAGTCAACCAGTTGGTTTGTTTATCTGCGTCTAGAATGCAG
Source organism: Linnaemya vulpina (assembly GCA_963675445.1). Classification (NCBI taxonomy): domain Eukaryota; kingdom Metazoa; phylum Arthropoda; class Insecta; order Diptera; family Tachinidae; genus Linnaemya; species Linnaemya vulpina. The sequence continues at coordinate 22,504,893 of OY776278.1, forward strand.
AAGAGGAGGTGGTTGTTTTTTTTTTTTTTTTTTTGTCTTGTGCGTCAACCGGAAAATTGTGGTCGAAAACCTCGTTACTCCAAAAAAAAAAAGAAGGGTGTATGGCAAACGACATGGATTGGCAATATATGATTTTGAGTTTTTGAGTTTGTTTATTTTTGGCTACGGCGGCTTTTGTTTATTTGCAATTTTTGCTTAAAAGACAAAACTGAAACAAGTTGAAACGAAAGAAGAAAAAAAAAACGATTTTAAATTAGGAGTTGAATTATCAGTAGCAGCAACAACACTGGGTTGTTTTATTTTGTTGGTGGTGGTGTTCGGTGCTACTGCCGTTTGTGTTGTGTTGTTGCAACTGCATTTGGCCCACATGTGCAGCGCAATCATGGCAACACAGATAAACCGAATAACCAACAGACCAACTGAACTGTCAATGTGAATCTTGCTTTTGATATTTTATGTTGCACAAACAGCGACGACACATGCACACGTTTGAGCCAGTGGTGGTGACTCAGATTGTAATTGTGTTGGCCCCAAAAATTTATGTGACAAACGGCCCCAGGCAAAAATAACAGCACAACAAAAACAACAACCATTTCTTTGCTTTCGGAAACCACTTGACGAATACAAATGAATTTCAGTTTTTTTCTTATTCTGTCTTTTTTCTAAACGGAAAAATGTGTGTAAAAGGTTTTAACTGGAGCTGCTGTTTTGTGTTGTTCAAATGCCACCCGAAATCACTGTGTCGTTGTTTATTGGAAATTTGTATGAAAAATTGATGTCGTTTGAAGGGTTTTTGCCGTTCTGGCTGGTCCTAAAATTTCCAAATGATTGCCATTCCCTTGTTGGATAAGGTGGTGGCTTGATGTTGTTGGTTAATTGTTGAAACAACAACAGCGCTGTTGTTGCACATTTTCAGTTGGAAATGCATTGAATGTGACGATGATGATGATGATGAGTAGACAACTAAAATATTTATTGCATCGATAGTGCAAATGCAGCAAGAAATAATGATACATCATGGAAAAGTGTCAGGGTTTTGTTGCTCATTTAATGTTGCGCTCTGTTCTGTGTTAATGCACAATTGTGCACACTCACACGCACTTACAGACAACCAAGCAGGCGGCCGGGTCTACTAAAGACGCACAATTCGATGAATGGTCTGGTCTAATGTTTTGTCTTGCTGGCAGACAAAAGCAAAACGGTAGAGTAGGAGTTCATTTCAAATTTCAATTGCCACAAAATTTTAAACAATTCAAGACTTTTCTCAACCGGACTTTGGTATCAATTAAGTTAAGTACTCCGGTTATCTGTGGCATTAAAATAAATTCATACACTGCACGAGTATTTAAAACCCCCCCTGATGTCTTCAATCACAATCAACTTCGTGTTGCAAATTTATTTATTTGTTTTTTGGTTGCTAAATTTCTCAAATAGTTTCATAAGCAACTCTCAACTCTTCTTGCATATTGGCCATATTAAAAGCATCATAAAATACGATTTTGTTTGTTGGTGTTGCAAGAGGCATGTGTCTCTTGGATACACAGAGATCTAAAGTACACTTGCAGATAAGTGTGGCTCTTGTGTCTATTGCACTATTAGTCTTGGTTAAAGAGCGATAAAAGAAATAGTCCGCACACAACTGAAACATCCATAAAGAGGTGGCATCAGACATGCACAATCATGAGTCACAGAGAGAGAGAGAGAGAGAGAGAGAGAAAAGAACTCAAGAAAGGAAATAATTTTCATTAAATAAATGAACAAAACTATAGAAATAAAAGTGACTGATGGTGCAGGGTAAACGTGTAAGACAAATTCCCCGTTTAAAAATTGTCAGCTTAAACAATTTTGGGAAAACTTTTGGAAAAATACTTGTAAATAAATATTCCCTCTGTGATAAATTAATTTTGTGGGGGCATGTCCTGGTCTCCAGAGGTTGCTGTTGTGGTCAACTTTAAGATTAGGAAGTCTAAGACCTTTTAAATACGACATCGAATTTTTCTGATCCGCAACAGTGCATAACAATAATTGCCGGCCTATACAATGACCAAGGCGTAGCACTGGTCGCTGGACATTGCCGACAGCAATTGACATTATCAGGCACTCAAGCACTCTCCTTTATGTATCTCCTGCTTTGTAGCAAAACTTCATCGGCTAAGGAAAATCTAAAAAGGCTACAAAAAATTCTTTATCGTTCTTCATCTGTACTCTCAACACTGTCGGCTCCTAGAGCGCTTATCCCAGTATACAAATTTAATTACCCTTAACCTGAGTAATTTCCCCATAAATATGTCCTCTTTCCCCGAATTTGCAATCGTTATAAAATTTCTCGTAAATAAATCCACGAAAAAAATTTCCCCGTGACCAAATTCCTAAATAAAATTCTCCTGATTGTGAATGATTTTTTCTCATGAAACTGTTCCACTTTTCCAATTAAATTTTTTAATTTTATTTTTCTGGGAAATAGAACAGAAAGTGCCTCTGCTAGCAGGACATCATTCTTAATTTAAGAAAAAACATTTTTTAATTTGGCCCGCAATCGTGCGACATTTTTTTCTTCAGAAACACATGACAAATATTCCAGGGCACGCGAGAAATACGACATCAGTTTTCTTAAACATTCAGCAGAACAGCTGTTTTCGAAAGCCTCTACACTTCAATCATCAAAGTTCGTTCATCTGGTAACATGGACAACCTTAACTTTTATTTCTTTAAGTTTCATTTGAAATGTCATCTTTATAAATTATTTCCTGAGCAATTTTTCCATCTGGCAGTTTTCAGGGAACGCAAGAACACACAAATCCAAGAAATATTTGAAAAATAAACGCGTTTATAATTTATTTGAGATGTAAAACAAAAGAAAGAAGAAAATAAAAGTTATGACGTGCATTTAAAGGTTGTGCATGCTACAAGAATTGCTGTGATGATTAAAGTGCAGCGGCTTCCGAAAACAGCTGTTCTGCTAAATATTTCATAAAACTGATGTTGACTTTCTCGTGTGCCCTGGAATATTTGTCATGTGTTTCTGAAGTAAAAGAACACTTTTTTTCAAAATTTAATTCAATAAAGAAAACAATAGTTCCGTAAACTTTTTCAAAAATTATTTATGCTTTTTTTACATCTTAAATAAATTATAAATGCGTTTATTTCTCAAATATTTCTTGGATTTGTGTGTTCTTGCGCTCCCTGAAAACTGCCAGAGGGAAAAATTGTTTGCGCGATATTTTCAATAGAATTTTTCGTTTCAAGGGAAATAAAAATTTTATGGTTCAAAATAGTCCGCTCATTATTCACGTAAAATAATAACAATTAATTGGTTATACTGCACGTTATATTTACTTAATAAGGGCGTGGCACTACAGACTTTTTTTCATCACAATATATTTTTTGTCATGAAATCAAAGTTTCCAACATTTTATTTGAATTATTCAAACACGTTAATGAAATTCTACAACAGAAATTCATTGGATAGGGAGAGAGTAAAAAACAGAGCACATTTTGCGGCAGGAAACATAATCCTCCATTATCCTGAATAATCCTTCAAATTGTTTCATGATCGAGAAGTGTTTTTTCATACCCCCGATTTGGTCTAGTTTAAGATTTAGAGGGAGTGCAAATAAGTCCGTGACTTTTTTTAATTTCTCGCCCTTCAATTGAACTGGCAACACTGTTGCTGTAATCAGGCATCTGTCAGATGACTGCTGTTTGTATTCTAACCAGTGAGCGTCTTTTAGTCTGTACGAAATATATGTTTCTCCCATCCAATAGTTACGTCAACTCTAGTCAATTGACTTAAATTAATGTTTAGCATTGGAAGTCAGCATTTAAGTACAATCCAGAGATACAATAAAGATAAAAGAAAGCCACACACACACACACAGACACACATATGTATATGTACTCTTGTGTGTGTATCCATTAAAAGTCATTTGTTGAAGTGCATGCATTTTGTAGATACTTTTACTTAATGATTAAGAGTAGCAAACTGCTGTTGTAATATTCCATGAATATTAAGTCAAGTGGATTGAAAGTAAAAAAAATAAATTATTTATTTTTGTATGTTTTTGCAAGTCTTCTTGTTCTTCTTGTCATACATAAATGACTTTCTTTTCACACTTGTTCCAATTGTTTATTTAGAGGCATAAAGGAAAATGAATGAAAAGGTAAACTGCAGCGTTAAGAATGATTATGAACTGTTGGAATATGTCAACTGGATTTTAAGGACATTCACCCTGCAGGTAGTCTAAGTGAATATGTCTAAGCGGTCCAGGTACCGCTTGCATGTTTAAGACTTTCATCTACAGAATTGTGTTACTGATAAGGAACGTTCTCTTTTATCTTTTTTTTTTGAACAACTACTTGCAGGATATGAATCCTTTTTTGCTATTTTATGAATCACTCTCTGGGGTGCAACACTTACTTACGCACATTAAATTTGATTAAAAGGCTTCGACAGTTCGCTTACCTGCAAGAAACAGAGAATAAAAGGAATAGAATTAGTTTCAAGCCATAAATCATATTCGATTGCAAATAAAAATATAATATATTTTAAAAATTAAAATTAATAAAGACAGAAGAGTTGAAAACTGCTTTAAACAATTTTGCAGGTCTCAGTTTTTTTAAGGACAATATTTTCCATTATTTTATTTTTTGTACGCTTTTTAATTTCTATTTTTATTACACAAACAGACGGAACGTTATACAAATCTCAACACCGGGGAAACATATCGCACAAATCAAGCGCTAACACCATGCACACATACACACTCATACACACTCTCAGATAAACATTCAAATTGGTACGCGTAAGTGTGCGAAACTTTTGTATTTTACAAGTACAAAAAAAGAGTAGAAAACGGGCAAACGTACTCGCAGTTAATAAAAACATATAAGATAAAATAAAAAAATTGTAAAAACTGCTGTAAAACAGCAAAAAGAAAGGCCGTTTCGCACACTCTTCCATTCCAAAGGGATGCGCAAATTGTGAAAGCCAAAAAAATCAGGGCACTCACACTTCTATTGGGATTCCAATTTAACTGAAAGGACTTTTAATCCGTTAAGATACGCAGGGAAAATAACATTCACGTTCTCAGCTACATTCCAAACAATATCGAAAGGCGTTAAAAATTCAGCTACTGGCTTTAAGTCTTAAAAAAGAAAGAAAAAAAAATCTGCACAAACAAAATTTTTTAAAATATTTTTAGTTTTAATTTCACTTAAATTCGGTGTGAATAATTTTTTTGTTCCGAAAGACATGATAAATACTGCAAAGCACAGGGGAAAATCAATATCAGCTCTTATATTGAACTTTAACAGCAGATTAGCTGTTTTCGAAGGCCGCTACATTATCTTTACCAGTATTCAGGTATAATCAGTTCTTATATTGAGCAGATTGGCTGTTTTCGAAGGCCGCTACATTATCTTTATCAGTATTCAGGTATAGCCAGTTCTTATATTGAGCAGATTAGCTGTTTTCAAAGGCCGCTACATTATTTTTATCCATATTCATGTATAATCAGTTCTTATATTGAGTAGTTACAGCTGATTAGCTGTTTTCGAAGGCCGCTAGATTATCTTTACCTGTATTCAGGTATAATCAGTTCTTATATTGAGTAGTTACAGCAGATAAGTTGTTTTCGAAGGCCGCTACATTATCTTTATCAGTATTCAGGTATAATCAGTTCTCATATTGAGCAGATTAGCTGTTTTCGAAGGCCGCTACATTATCATTATCAGCATTCATATATAATCTGTTCTTATATTGAGTAGTTACAGCAGATAAACTGTTTTCGAAGGCCGCTAGATTATCTTTATCAGTATTCATGTGTATTTCTCTTCATTAATTCTTGTTAAGCTATTGAATGTGAAATTCAGAAAATAGAACATAAAGAAAATAATAAAACGGCAACACAGAGACTTACCAACAGCGTGTTACCATCGGTTTGATACAATTCTCGTATTATTTTTCATAATAAATAAAAATTGTTTTCATACTCAAGTCAGTCACTTAACAAGTGCTGATAAGCAAAAGTACTCATGAGTATTGATGACAAAAGTGTAGCAGCCTTTGAAAACGCCTGTTCTGCTTTGCTGTTTATGTTGCATACAAAAAATTGTTCTTGACTTTTGAATAGTTGTCTTGTCTTTCTTAACTAAAATCATGTTCCAAGCCATTGGCTTATCAAAATTTATTTTTTAATTGTTGCCTTGGACCAGCACTGATGGGATTACCGCTGCATATGCGATTCATTGTGCTGGAGGTAGGAAAATTTATTATGGAAGGGAGGAAATAAAGGACTTGTACATATTCAATGAGAGCTTCTCCAAGTTCATTGAGGCGGGAAGGACTTTCGCAAGAAATTTTTTCTACTAACGAATCGTTGGGTCAAAAATCGAGCTTCCTCAGTAGGGCACCTTAACCACAACTCAATGTGTCTTTAGTGAAGAGCCTGTCGCCTTAAAATTAAGCTGAATGGAACAAATAATCAAAATGAACACAGTATAACGACTACAATGAACCCATAGTGCAGGTATATAATTTGAATTACCATCGGGTGCTCGTTATATGATAAATAGGGCCCAAAGCTTCCACGCTTTTTTTTTCCTAATAATAATTGAACTTGGGTTTGCTTCTATTTTAAGCTGATTTTAAAAATTATTTTTAGCTTTTTAGCTCAATTTTATTTATTCTTGTTTTTAATTTCATGTTTTTTGTTTTTATTTCATTAATTTTGTTATATATTATTTTTATTTTTTAGTTTAATGTGCTTCGAAAGCGTGTAAAAATACTTACACTTTATGGGAAGATAAGAACATGAATCACACTAACCACGTTATACGGGTACAGTGTGACGTATGAGCAACGTTGCTAATAATATTACGTATACGCACGGAATTACAATACAAGAGGAGAGTTGGAAACTAATAAAAAGCGTATAAAATAGGGAACTAAAATTAACCCATGAAAGCCCCGCACCTCCCATCGATTTATTTAATTACAATTTCAAAACTTTGCAACTAAAATTTTTGTTATAGTTTCATATGCCTGTTTTAAAAGGGAGTCATAAAATATGCTCTTTATTTGTTTACAGATGCGTTGGTGAATATAATTTAACTTTAATTCGCAAGACCAACAAAAAACATAATATATCCCGCTCGATAACAGAGCGAATGAATGAAAACATATTTTAATCATTTCGCCAACCAAAAACCAACACAATTTTTTCCACTCACTTCTCCTACACCCACGCACGCACCTCTCTGCAGCGATGAAGTTGCAACCGTGGACCCCGCTGGCTGCTGTATTATTATTATTATTACAGATGAACTTATTATTCCGGGGCGCCCGTGCCAACTGCTCTTATCAACGTGTTATTATTCGTTACTAGTGTTTTTAGTACGTATTTTTATAATATAAAAGAAGAGTATTTTTGTGTGTGTACACGAACATATTCATCAGAGAAATAATGTGTTCGTTTTGGTGTTTTTTTTTTTGCTGTTGTTGTTCTGTACGCCTCCAGGTTTATTTAAATTTTCCCTTTTGCTTCTTTTGGAAAGTGTTTGCACAATCATCCACCATTCAAAAAGTTATAATTTCGAGTTCTTTTTCCTTTTTTAACGAATGAAAGCACACACATGAAATATAATAAAAATAAAAAATAAATAAAAATTGTGTGCAAGTTTAGCTCGGCAATAATTGTGTTTATTTAAAATGTTATGAATGTCAGTCTTCTGGGAGGTGCAAAAAGACAGAAAAGTTGTTTGAAAAAGAGTTGATATGAAAACAGCAGAAAAAAGAGGTTAAAAAGTTTATCAAAAATTACAAGTGAGAAATGTTACATTGAAATTTGACTACAAATTAAAAAAAAAAAAACAAAAACAAGAATAAAATTTTCAACATTTAATGTTGAATTCAAATACTTGCAAAATAAAATGTAGCAAAAAGTTCGCACACAAAATTCGATGTTGCAAATGAAAGTTCTACTGGTAACTCATATCGAGTATTTATAAATTATATAGTGCAAAAATCGGGTGATATTCGGATCAGAAAATTACAAAATTTTTTTGCAATTCTCTTAGATCTTAAAGTAGTTTATTAAGTAGGGCAATTATTTCCCATCTCGGGATTTCACAATTTTTCTGCCTCACACAACAATATTAGGAAGACTATTGTTCTGGATTGGCGCAATCAAGTGCAACCCTGTTTAAGCTATCGTGTGATCGGTTTATAGGCAACCATGGACAGAAATATTGAAGCTAAAAATGCACTAAAAATTTAGATTATTCTGGGAAATGCACTCACACCACCCAAATAGTGGGAAAATTTAGCTTTTCTTGCAATGAAATTTTGTTCTTGTGACTTTTCTAGAAAATAATGCAACATTTTTCGCACTTTTAACAGAAAAAGGCAATATTTTGCCAATTCAAAATAAAGAATTTATTTGAAATGAAGGCAACATCACTGACACAAAATAATTTCTGTTTTAGAACTTTTCCAATACGCCCCTTTTTAGGAAATGAGTGAAAAAATGCTACATTTTTTTCTAGAAAAGAAAACGCCATTAAACATGATTTCAAATTTGCAAAGTCTGCGTGTGAATTAAGCGTTGATATTCTTAACAAAATGTCATGACGATATTGATAAAAAGAAATATGGTCAAACGTTTTTTTTTCTTAAATTAATTATCAAAAAATTAAGAAGACTTCAATTTGGGCAATTTTAAGTGCAACACCTACAAATACGTTTGCGGCTCCACAGTTGAAAGTGCTGCCATATTTTTAACAGAAATAATTGGCAGTATTTCAATATGACTGGAAAACTGAAAGCTTTAAAGCGCTTATTTTAAATTCCTTATGAACAGTAATTCAAACGCTATTTAAATAATCACAGATTTAAAGGGCATTAATCGCTGATGATATATAGTCAAACTCTTTGAAAATTAAACTCCTTAAAAAAGCTTTTTTATACTTTAAAATACTTCTTCTTTTAAGTTTCATGCGACCTTTAATTTTTGCGTTGAAAAAATAATTGTTATAAATAGAAATGTCCTGTTTTCAAAGTCGTAAAATAACTGTTATAAAACGATTTTTTTCTCTCATAATTTTATAAATCAAAAATATAACTTTCCAGCTCTGGAACTACATTTAGGAATCTGCTGTTTTTTCTAGAGACATCTATTTAGGACTATTTCCAATACAGCAGTCCTACACCGAAATCTCTAGCTCTAATGGAGGGATTGGGAAAAACGATTTCAAGTACAGACGGACGACTATCGCTTATACGACATATTCATAACAATCTAGAATATAAATACCTTTTGGGGTCGCATATTAATATTGAGGAAATTATAAGCGAAACGACAAACCATTTCTGGTGAAAGCAAAAAAAAAACTGTTATCAAATAACAGAAATCCACGTGAGCACAATTTGTGTAGCGGCTTTCGAAAACAGCACAGTTCAATCTTGCTGTTTAAAATTCAAATGAAATCAGTATTGACTTTTTATGCCCCTTCCAATCATGTTGTTCTCAATGTAAAATTGTAACTTTCAGTCCCTCTAAATAAAGCAAAAAATATTTGGTGCACAGATCAGTTTAAAAAAATGAATGTTTAAAATTAGTTAAAAGCTCTTTTCACGTTGTATTATAAAAGTGTTAAGCACCAGAGAACGAAATAGTGTACAAGAAAATTTAATGTACACCTGCAGTACAATGTACACCCTCAATACATGGAAGACATTGCCTTTCCTGCGTTGTGTACACTTTTCGTTGTGTACACCTTCGGCCTGTACTTGTGTACATCTTGTGTAAATGCTCTGATGGGATTTTGAGAGCTAACGCGCAATCAACCATAAGTTACCTTATGATTAGCTCAAATTCCGACACGTTGCTTTAGCAAACAAACGCATGAATGGTGGAGCGTTATTTCTTTCTACTGCGCACACATCCATTAATTTTATGAAGATACAAAAACCAATATAATATTGTCATCACCGCAAATGTGTATACGGACATAAAGTGAATTCAATGTTTTCAATGTCTTCAATACACAGTCCTGTACACTCAACATGTAATTGTGTATAAAGTGTGGCATGTATAAATTTTTCAATGTCTTTTTTTTCGATGTCGTTGATGTAAGCTTGTGTACACAAAGGCTAAAAAAGTACACTATTCCGTTCTCTGTTAACCACATCTGAAACTGAGTTTTCGTCAGAGTTTCGGAACACTGCAGTCTTTAATGTTGCCTACGGGAGAAGTCATTGAACCAGCATATTCTGCTTTTAATAAAATATTAAAATACCAACAACAGTGAAATATTGTATTCAATTATGGATCAACATTCAATGCTTTTATTATAAATTAATTTATTCAGTTAATTTCAAATAATTACGGCAGCTTTAAATCGCTTATAAATACAAATTCACGCGCTTGTAAATGTTTGTGGGTTTGTGACTTGCACTCTTCCACAACGTTCTCGTAATGAATTGTTTGTAAAAATAAAATTTTATTAAAAGCCACGTCAGAAAATCCACAGAATATGAATATCAATTAATATTTATGCCAAGAACTTTTAAAAAAGATACTTTGGCAGCAAAAGTAAAAGCCTGATGCATCGTTGTATTATTGATAAGACCGCACAGGAAATAACCCATGAACATGTTCATTTTCAATTTATTATAAATTTATACACTTGGAGAAAAAGTTTACTATACTTTTTAAATTCAATTTTGACAATGGGCCTTGTGTTTTTAATTAAGAAAGGAATGGGGTTATTGCAAAGTAAAAGTTTTATATATTCAACTTATACAGTAGAGCAGAACAGCTGTTTTCGAAAGCCGCTGCATTTTCATCATCAGTATCGAAGGTGACAAACTCTTGACACAACCTTCAACTCATGATTTTGGTCAACAATTAGGCAAGTCAGTGACACACAACCATGATATAGCAAACGTTGCCTCTAGCAAACGCTGTCTAGTTTTCTTACGATGACACAACATGCCATATTACAAACGAATTTTATTTACAGCAATTTCGGATGCAAAAGAATTTCCTAAATATATATTCCACGTGTCTGTCACATGCGCAGTCAATTTACATAATTATGAATGTTTAAATAAAATTGATATTCCCAAACACCTCAACACGAAGCCATTATCCAATACATCAGATTAAATCGTAGAAAAAGGTTGCACAATTATGGGATTAATTAACAAAAATGTTCTCTTTATTTTACTACAAATTGTCGGTGGCATCGATAACATGCGGATGAGTATAATTGACGTTTAACTGCATGCATGTGCATGCTTTTTTTAATATCCTTCAGAACAAGTATAAACAGTGGTAACTGTGTGAGTGTGTTTGCAGCACATGCTGGCAAAGTTTAGCAAAAAAAAATTATACAAAAAGGGATCATTTCCGAATTCTTTATCAAAGGGTTTTCCATTAAGCGCTTCTTATCATTAAATTTGAATGAAGCTTGAACTGATAGCTTTCGCTGTTGACAAAAATGGTCTGGCGAATGTCGTTTTCAAAGATATATGGACCGATAACCCCGCCAGTTTGAAATCTAACCTGAAGAATACTGTTTTGGAAATGCTTAGGACAATCAGGGATTTCAATTCGATTGGTGCTCATTCCAATTCAAAATTTTCAAAATAAAATTGTTACTAAAGCGTAAGCAAATTTGAGGTTAGGAAGTAAAAGGTCTTAAAAACACAGACTTCCTTGTGACAAATTTGGATTTATCGATACCACTGTATGTTCACCTGCTACACGGCGGCAGATGCCCGCTCTTTTCGCAAAATGTTGAACCACACTTTCCAATAAAATTTAATTCATCTCTCAAAATTTCCTATTTCAGAGTATCAGTGCTCTGTGATTCGTTCATGAAAGCCCGGTATTTCAAATCGTCCCAGAGAAGGGCCATAAATCTCCAGAACGGGGCGGCCAATTGAAAGTGGACCTCATCATCTATTTTGTAGAAAAATACCTGGTTTTCATTCTGTTTTGTATGTAGCTAATTCAGAAATATGTTTACAATTTAAATTCTGTTTTTTAAATGTTGCGTTCCATGTTTGAAATTTCCCAAATTTTTACTAAATAAATTTCAAAAGATGACAACGCGATTCTTTGCATTTCATCATTTAACGGCCATTTTACTTCCTAACTTCAAATTTGCCAAACCCTGAAAAATGTTACCAAATTAAGGAATATAAAGAGAAGGTGAAAAAAAAACTTATGGGAAACTGTCGGATTCTACTAGGACCGTTCCTGAAAAAGAACTTTCACTGGATAATCGGCCAGAAATTGTTGAGTAAAGCCAATATCAAAAGGAGTACGTCAAGTTCGATTCTATGTCCAGGTATTTCTCTTTATTTCCTTCGACTACAGTGTCCTGCTGTAGTTTTTCAGGGTGTTAATCACATGGTCGTACGTTTAACACGACCTTATTATGGTTGTCGTGACGAAATCGATATAGAGTGGCAACACTAGCCATATATTTAACACTGGAATTATTTTGTTTCGACTACACTTATGAAACTCATAATAGGGCCAATTATCTTGCAGTTAGGGACCACTGGAAGTGCTACGAAAACTGATTCCGAAGTTGTGGAAAAAAGCAACTCATTGCTTTAGCAATACGACAAGGCAGCTGCACACTCGTCATCGCTTTTTCGTAAATTTTTAGCCAGAAAAGAAACCGTAATCATGCCTGAGCCAACGTATTTGGTCACCTGCGACCTTTTTCTGTTCTTAAAGTTAAAGGACATCTTTGAAAGGATGACGTTATTTGACAATATACAAACAATCCTGATGCTTTTTTCTCAAAGTTATCACTTAACGGATTTCTTTTAGCTTCCATGCCAATAACTCTGGGGCTAATTCAGATCATGAGAGAACTACAAAAACTTTTAAAATCTTTTAATAGCGCTGATGCTTTTTGCTCAAAGTGGTCATTGAACGGATTTCTTCTAGCTCCCATGACAATTTCATTGGGACTAATTTACGTCGTTAGAGAACGTTTTGCAAAAAATAAAATAAAAAATATTTCAAACTTACACTCAACTAAATAAGAAGTACAAGCTTATATCAAAGTCAGAACAAGCAGAAAGCGAAAACTTTTCGTTTTAGTTTTATTACTTCATTAATCAACATAGATTGGCGGGCTTCTTTCCAACTCCAGTTGTAAATTGTAATTAATAATGACAACAACATGTAACAACTGTTTTTATTAAAATATTATTTAAATTATTGAAATTATTTCGTTGTGTTTTGCACGAGCACTCGCAATTTTAAATTTTTAAAAACTATTTAAAACAAAAAAACTATAAATAAATAAGTTTCGTTTGTTAAATGACACGCTTTATTATCACAATATTTACTCTCAATATCTCCATTAACCAAAACATTATTTAGCTGTTCATATACGAATTTAAATACAATTATGTCTCTGCACATTTCCTTATAAGGATTAATGCCACCAACAACAACACCAACAACAACCACATTAATATTAAAACACATTTTGCTACAAGCAAACTGTGTGCAATAAATAATGTCCTGCTCACTTGCACATGCAGTTTAATTTATATTGAATGGAGGAAGAAGAAATAATAATTCCTTAAATTTTATGACTGTGAGAATGCGTCCTGCTAAGCACTACTTTAGTCAAACACTTGGCAAGTCCTGGCAGTAGCATCAAGTGGTTGCACAATAAACATGCTAATATTTCACTGATATAAACCCGGTAACCAGTTGGCTGCTTTTCCTGCTACTCTGCTGCCTGTTGGCAGTGCAAATAGAAGTCAATTGGAAGGGAATTCCATTTAACTTTTCAAGATTAATTAAGCAAAAATATATAGAAGTATTTTTGCAAACATCTTCAACGCCGCTGCAGATTAACAATACAATTATTTTAGTTGTATTATTTATAAATACTGCTCTTGTTGCTAAGAAATGTATCATTAAAATAAATCCCGGTGTTCTGCACAGTGGTTTCCATAAGATATATGAGTTCTATTCAATAGTTTTGTTTTTCTCCCCTAGAAAGTAGTGCCTCTCGCATGCGCAGGAGTGATATATTTAAGCCGCGGATATTTTGTTTTTCAGTCCTTGACTCGGTTCGGATAAGGACGTTTCTAAATGTCCACTGTGTTTTAATCCCCAAAATTGTCGCAAAACGTTGTGCTTTAGGGTCGTCTACTATCCTGGCAGGATAAAGTCGCAGGGAAACGAGTCGAATGAAAACACTGCCCTGATGCATAAGACTTGAATTAAGTTAAAAAATTCTTTTTATTTTTCAATATGTCCTCGCTCGTTTGAGTGACTACTCTAAAAAATTATATCCTTTATTTGATTTGAGGATGTATAAAAAAATAATAAAATTTGTTTATTTAAAATACAGAGTCCTTAAAAATATTTAAAATTTCGGCTTATTTTGAAATTTATGTTTTCAATAAGAAAATTTATTTTAATTTTTTATTTAAGTCGACTTCTTTTCTAGAAAATAGTGCAACATTTTTCACACTTTTTAACAGAAAATGGCAACATGTTGCCATTTCAAATAAAGTTATTTATTAGAAATGAGTCCAATATCCTTTGCGAAAAATAAATTCTGTTTTAAAACTTTTAAAAAGCGCCACTTTTTAGAAAATAAATGAAAAAAATGTTACATGTTTTCTAAGAAAAGAAAACGCCATTAGATTTTCTTTAAAAGCATTTTTTCTTTAAAACTATATTTGTATTTTATTTTATTTTTTACTTTATGAGAAGATAAGAACATGAACCACCCCAACAACCTTGCAAAGTGACGTATGCGTAATATTATTTATAATATTAAGTATACGCATGCATGTACAAGGTGAAAGGAGAGCTACAGCCACACAAACATACAAGTGAAGCAAATCAAAGCAGAAATAAAATATTCTGCTCCTGTTGAAACTCCTTCTATTTTTCTATTTGACTAAAATTTAGAGCACAATAATTATTTACAAACTCCGACAAGGAAGCACGTAATTTTATACTTCCAATTTTAGAATTTAAGCGTCCTAAAAAACCACGCCACGTTTATACACATGCGCATCGATATATAGAAAAAAAGTGTTGTTACTTATTTTATGCTCAAGTTTTTATATAAAATACAATAGTTTTGAAATTAGAAGAATTTGCAAATGGTTCCTAATTTTCAGCCTCTACTGTAAGGCCTTCAATAAAAGTTTATTTAATTTATGAAACAAATTAAATCTTTGGAGAGTTCGCAGCAGAAGCAGAATTTATTATTTAATATGGATTTAATAATCAAAAATTTCCTGCCTTCTCGCCAATAACGTTCATGAATAAGAAATAACAAACTACTAGAAGGATAATATTAACTGATAACCAGCATAAATTTTTTTATGTGTGTGTGTGTGTGTGTGTTTGTGTGCTTATATGTTTGCACGCAAGTATGTTTGTCTGTACGCATGAAAAATATTGCAAAAGAATGTAACATAAAGCAGCAGCAGGAAGTGGTAAAGAACGTAGTCAGAAGCATGTTACACTTGATGAATGTTTTAATTATATCGTATCAATTTGCATAAAACGCACACACACACACGCACGCACATACTTATGTAAAACCTAAAGATATTTTGTTAAATATGTTTCAAACAACACACACACACACACACACATGCAAGTGTACGTGCACATGAGTTTTTATAACCAAACGGATGAGGGCAATGGACTAAATTTTATACAAAATCATTTACATTTACAAGTAAGTAAAGTTTATGAATGTGTATGTAGGTGTGTGTGTGAGTGTGTGTGCACATGCATGGGATTGTTGTTTAACAATATTCGGTTGCATACTTTTGGGTAACAAACTGAATGTTGCTTCTTAAATTTATATTCCATATAAAACAGTTAAGGATTATGTAATTATATTTGCATTAGTATGAGTGGGTATGTAAGTATGTATGCATGTGTTGGGTGTGTAAATATATGAAAGCTTTTGTTTATGTGCGGTAAATAGTTAAATAAGGAGACGTTTAAGCCAAAAAGGCCATAAAAGCATTTAATATTAACTAAACAAAAAGTGTTTTAATACGTTAAAGATCGAAACTAATACATTCACAATTGTATTAATACACTTGCAAATATTTTGTTTTTTTATTTTTATTATTACTGAACATATAACTGTCACTGTTGATGTGAATATCCATCATTTCAAAAAGTTTTGAAAAGTTTTACGTCCATTTTAAATATATTTTCAGTGCTCTTTTGACATTTCAAAGTGGTGCAATAGAAAAAATATTGTTTTTTTTTTAAATCAAGTGTTTATATAAATGAAATGTGCTATGACGATACCTGCAGGTACATTGCGTAATATCATTGACACTGAAAAAAAAATATGTTGTTGGCAAAAAATCTAAAAAAGAAAGTGGTTTGATCCTGTCTAATTTTTAAGCATGACTGGTCAGCGGTGATCAACATGCTAATCAAGGATGATCGGTCAGCAATGACCGATATATAGATTAGCGATGACGGATATATTGATCAGCAATGACCGATATATCGATCAGCTTTAACTTAAATATAAATTAAGCAGCGTTAGAATGAGAAGCTATAATATATCGAGCCCCTTGTGGTAATAATGTAATAAGTCAAAATTTCGAATATATAAAATATTTTGAAAACATTTTTTTTCAGAGACTAAAACATTTCTTTAGACAGTAAGAAGTTCAAGGAAAGTTTAGATATTTAAATTAGTTTTTCTCTCTTCATGTTCTATTTTCTTTATTAAAAGTAACGCAGAGGCGTCAACGTCTACCAAAGGAGAAGCCTGTGAACAGGACTACGTCTTTAAATAAAAAGGTCACCAAATTGATTTTATAATAAATCGACTGTGAAACACACTGTATGTCTATGAAGTCTAGATGATTGAAATTTGCAAAGAAAAGTTTAGGCAGCGTTCCCTATTCATCGTGAAAACAGATTCTTAAATATATTTAAAGAAATAAACCCTGATTATGACTTCAGCGTGAAAACAACAATTATAATGGAGGAATCGTTGGTCCTTTCAAATACTCCAATTTTGCTTAGTGACGTGGATATTTACATCAAAACTGAACAAGAACACAATTCTCTGATAGAAGTTCTTTATGAACTTTTCAAACTTATTTCTTTATTTTTCTGTAAATTAATTTCCTAATCGGAAATTATTTTTATTGATTAACCGATTACTCCACAACTAATCGATAATAAAACGAATCAGCAAGAAATCTCAATTAAGTGTTGGATCGTTGAGAACAAAACTCCTATAAATAACGGTGTCCTAGCAGTGACAGATATCTTCAGTAAAAACTTCTTGAGATATTCAACAAAAAATTGAATAGAAAATATCTAATTATAAGCCGATTTAATTTATATCTGAACCAGGTAACGCCAATTTCCTTTATTAGCTTTATTTTAAGAGCTTGAACTCGTAACACCGTGAGAGATCCGAAAAGCTTTTCATTTTCTAAATGCTTTTCGTTTCTCCTGCAATTGCTACGCTGATAGTTTTCTCAGGCCATTGTGTTCTTCCTGCAACTGCAGTTAAGTCCTTTTGCTCTCCAGTCTTAAAAGGACTAAGACAATTTAGACCAATTTATTTAAATTTGAATCATGTAGAAAACTTAATTGTTATAGTTTGGTAAACAGGCATTAAAGGAAAAGAGGGCTCTCCGCAACTATTTATTACATGACGAACACACACGCACACACACATACAAATAAATATAAATAAATAAGCCTAGTAAATTTTAAATCCTTTTCATAATGATTGTAATTAAGAACCAGAGTCCTGTCCTGCCTGGTAACGTTAATAGTTATTTACATAAAATTTATTATCAAGTGCTGTCTTAATGTTGTTGTTGTTGTTGCTGCTGTTATTCTGTGTGGTTGTAATACTTCGATACAACACGAGGATTTATGTTTATTCGTACAACTTCAGTTCAGTAAATGTTGCACATTTTTATTAATTACAATTTACCATTTTATTTAATACCCCATTTCACAAGGCCTCAAAGCCTCTGCTGTTTTATATTATAATTATTTATCTTTATCGCCAGTTAAATATGTTATAACAACGAGGGGATTTAACCTACACCCGGAGTAGGTCGCCATTGGATTGGAAAACGTTAGTGAAATTCTCTATTCAGCAAATATTTGAAAATTAGGTATTTGCGAAGTCAGTTCTGGAATTCACTGGTAGTACAAATACAATTAAAAAAAACTTTTTAATTAAAATTTGTTATAGAAAACTTTAATAAAAACCCGTAAAAAGTATTACAAAAGATTTCCATTTAATTGATATAATTTTCTAGTGGATGTTGCTAAAAAGTTCTGAACCACCGCACACAATGGGATTTTTTGCGCCCTTTTTACCGGATCTTTATTGATATATTATTTTTTCAACTGATCTTTCCCTTGCGTGTTGAATAGTTTTTCATTCAATATCAAAATGTACTTCTTCCAAAAGTATCTTTTGTAAAATGTACTTTTCGAAAATGGCCTCTTTGCAAAAGAAAAAGCTTTTGGAAAAGGAGCGGTTTGAAAAAATAGCTTTTTGGAAAACCAACTCAAAAAAAGATTTTGAAAAAGTTATTGTTCGAAAGAAGAACTTGAAAAAAAAATAAATTTTGGAAAAGGTACTTTTTGGAAAAACATCTTTTTCCAAAAGTGCCTTTTGCAAAAAGTATGTTTTTAAAACAGCTCTTTTTCCAATATTCTAAGAGAACTTAAAAAAAAAAGCTTTTCCAAAAAATTCTTCTGCTAAAAACTAAGTTTTTCAAAAACCTAATTTTTTAAAAGTACTTTTTGAAAAACACGCGTTTTTCAAAACTCTACTTATCTAAAAAGTTCATTTGCAAAATCTCTGTTTTTAAAAAGTTTCTTTTCCAATAAGTGTTTTTATCCACAACGATCTTCACCAAAAAGTTCCTTTTCCAAAAAAGCTGTTTTCCAAAAAGTTCCTTTTCAAGAAGTACGTTTTGCAAAAAGTGTTTTTAGAAAAAGTACTTTTTGCAAGCAGTTCCTTTGACGAAAAGTACGTTTTGCAAAATGTGCCTTTTCCAAAAATTCCTTCTTTTAAGTTATTCTTCCCAACAGTAGTTTTTTCAAAATCTTTTTTTAAGTACGTTTTCCAAAAAGTTTTTTTTTCAATACGTTCCTTTTCCAAAAAGCTCTTCTTCCAAAAAATTTCTTATTCAAAAAATACTTTTCTTGCTAATTTTTTTTTCAAGATGGTCCCTTTACCCAAAAGTACCATTTCCAAAAATCTCTTTTGCCAAAAAGTTCGTTTTCCAAAAAATTTATTTTTTCTAAAAAGCTCTGCTTTCCACAATATCCTTCCTAAAGACTACTTTCTAAAAAGAACTTTTTGGAAAACAAGATTTTTAAAATTTTCAGCAAAGTACTTTATCTATATGGTATATTTTCCAAAAAGTACTTTATCCAAAACTTCTTTTTCCAAAGAGTACTTCTCACAAAATAAGTTTTTTCGAAAAACCAGCTTTTTGAAAAAGTATTTTTTCTAAGAACTACAGTTTGTGAAAAGTACTTTTTCTAAATAGCATCAAAAAAGGTGATTTTCTAAAAACTTCCATTCCCAAAAAATACTTCATTCGAAAAGAGCTTTTTTGAAAAACCATAATTTTTAAAAGGTATTTTTCTAAAAACTACATTTTCTGAAAAGTACTTTTTCTAAGTAATATATTTTCCAAAAAGTACGTTCTTTAAAAAGCAAATTTTCCAAAAACTTCATTTTTCAAAGAGTACTTTTTCGAAAAAGTACCTATTGTTTAAAGTACTCTTTGTAAAAGGAGCCGTTCTTGACTCAAATACAAAAACCCTGTCTTCTGTATTTTTTAATCAGCCAAAAATATAGAAAAACTTTAGAGAGATCCGATGTATTCCATATAATCATAACAAGTAATGCTTAGAAATTTATTAGCCACCCTCGTAACCGACGAAACGAATTGGCTTTAATGTATTGATTTATTTATTAGCAACTGCATTGATTTGCTGATTGAAACATTCGCCTGAAGCATTAATTATTCCTAAATTCGTTAAATATGTGCGTTCTGCTAACACACACACTTTCCCATGGGAACAGTGCGAAAAATTGTTATGCAATAAATTACAACATTCAGATAAATTAAAAGGCATTTATTATGGCTGATGAAAGCCTCAATAGAAGGCAAAACATAAAGCTGTTTAGACCCACGGCATGAGTAACCAAAAAGTCCCACTGACGAGTAAATTCAAATCAAAATCACACACTCACTCCTGAAATACAATAAAAAAAAAAATATGACAAAATTTAAATTGAAAGTGATCAACTTGACTTGTTGTCATCTCATCATTTTATTTACTGTTGCCATTCTCAACACTCCTCAATCAAAGTTTCCTTCGAGTGTCCTTATTAAAAGAGAAATGCCATGAAATGCATTATTTCTAATTATATAAGACGGCGACGACGACGACAACTGTTTCATTGGTTTCTCAATTACCTCTAAAGGAATTTTGTCTTTCGAATAGAACTACTTTTCCTTTTTGCTGTTGTTTATTTATTTTCCCATTCGCCACACATCTTCAGTTTCAAGTGATGTCAACTGCATGCATGTGTTTTTTCTTTCTTTCTTTTTCTTTTTTTCATAACAAAAAATATCTAAAAGCAGCAAATTCTCTTGCAATTATTAATACAACAACTTCTGTCTGTATCTTTTCTGAACTGCCACTTGTGATGTTGTATTTTTCTTAGCATTATTTTTCATCTCCGAAAGTACTACTTTAAGAACCCAAATGCCAGACAGGAGGAGGAGACAAATAGTTTTCTATTTTGTCAAACTAAGTTTTTTGAAAACAAAACGTCTCACGAGATAAGAGCAAAATTAATAGCACTTCTAATAAAATTTTTAGTATAAAAATTCTTTTTAGATATTTTCAAAATGTTTTATTTAAAAACAATATGGGATATATATTTTTGTTCCTGTTTAAAATATTTTACTTAAAAATGGGAAGCTAAAATAAAATTTTTATTACAAAAGTTCCATCAATATATTTTCAAAATGTTTTACTTAAAAAATTATTTGATATAATTTCTTTATTCCGGTTAAAAAATATTAATTGAAAAAATGGGATGTAAAAATTAAATTTTTAATATAAAGATTTTTTAAATATATTCTCAAAATGTTTCAATTAAAAAAAATATTAACGAATTCAATTTTTTTTATTCCCGCTTAAAAAATTTAATTAAAAAATATGGGAAGTTATTGGTTTTACTATTTAGAAACAATCGACTTCTCATCAGTTCTATACGTTTCGAGGTTTTAGGAAGCCTTCCTTGACTAATTCTGAGAGCCCGTCGCTATATCTGTATGTGTTTGTGTGCGCGTATGTGTATGTGTGTGTGCCTAAACCGAATCAAACCAAACTAGTGGCGTTAAGAAGAGTGTTGCTGATTTAAGACTTTTTGCGAATTTGTACCGATTAAAACTTGAACCGATTCGAATTTGAACCGGTAGATTTCAAGACATCTCAAAAACTTAGAAAAACACCTTTTTCTAAGATTTTTTTTTTCAATAACTTTCAAACGGCTTCTTCGATCGATTCCAGAAACTGATCAGTTTCTGATATTAAACCACGGCGATCATTATAAATCGGTTCAAAATCGTTTAATCCATTCGTGAGATATCATCAATGGAAAAATTCGAAAAAAGCGAGTTATTTGAAAACAACAAATAAAAGATTCTGAAATTATATGCCTGATCAGTTGCTATTCTGGTAGTACTCGGAATCTAATTAAATCACCGCTGATCATCTGGAAATCTATTGATTTGAAAATTGAAATAAAAGAACCTCATTCGCAAAAATTTATTACATGCTTATAAGTTGCTTATAAAGCGAATTTTGTATAGAAATAAAAAAACATAAATCAAATTCGGACGTCTGGAATGCGCTGAATTAAGAACATCCCCGTTGGCTGTCATTCCGAAATCATTATCGAATCTTAAAGGCAGGTATTCATCATTCCCATTTATAATTTATAAAGATTGAAATTTACGGCATTTTCGGCGATATTACAGGCAGTCCTTTTGACAAACAGATTTTAGAATTCCGTTTTATTTTATACATCGTTTAAATAAACGAACCGTTTCTCTCGATATCGCCGAGCAAACTAATAATTTTTCGTGTTAGTGTTTTACTTTTTAAAATTCAACTCGAATAAAAATAATTATCCGGTAGCCCTCAACCAATAGTTAGTATTTTTGTTGTCTTCTTCTAATTTTTCTCATTTTGTTTTGTGGCAACTGAGATGAGTGGACATGTTCTGAAAGTATCCACTTCATATCCATGACTGACAAACCAGAGAAGTGGAGGAAAATGAGTTTCATTTCATGTTGCAACTACAAGTGCAGTTACTGAACTAAATTTTCATTTCTTTAAGATGCCCTTTTACTTGGGCATAAGTTTTAAAGATTTGCGATGTGTATGTCTACAGAGTTGCCAGATGCTGATAGTGTAGAATCGCCAAAAGGTGTTGTGACAATCGTCAATACCGTCAGAGAGTAAATCATATAAATAAATTTATCTGGAATGCAAACAAGAAGGAATAGAGCGCACAGACTTCATTGCCTGCAGACAAAAATTCATTTTAATGGGGTTTAAGAACGGGTGGCATCATTGGACCGTGTTTCTTATTAAATAATGCCAGAGATTTACAATAAATGGAAATTGTTAACGCACAATTACCTGCTGTCACTTGTATGCCAAATGGCTTATAGGTTAACATTATTTGTGTTATTTGCGACATACGAGGTCTGGTCAAATTTTAGGTAATTATAATTTAACGTTAAAAAACAATTTATAGGTTGGAAGTGTCATAAGATGATTTTACTCCAAGTCAAACTAATTTTTACCAGCATTTAATATAAGATATAAAAGATGTGAATGTCGACGATGATCCAACAACCGAGAAAGTGAAGAAAATTGTTATGGATAACCATGGAAGTACTAGTAAAGAAACTGCTGCAGATGCAGGGCGTAAAAAATCTTTGTCTGGAATTTAAATTTCTAAAAAATCGGAAATAAAATTTATAGGAAATTCATGTGACATGATGCCAGATTTAGGCCACTGCCGAGATTGTACTCGTACATAGTGAAAAAAATAGTTCTGGACTGAGATTTAAATATATATACAGACTGTTATATGCATCTTCCTTCGAAAACAGGCAATTTAACTGTTTTATATAGAAAATGTTGTTTTAGCGTGCCACAACTTTGAGTTGGCATCACTGCTTTATTTGAGCGCCCATTTAACAGCTGATCTCTGCTTTTTGTTGTGTCTGCTTTGGAATTTCATTATGAATCGTGTTACACCAGAGCACCGCGTGCAAATTGTTGAAATTTTCAATCAAAATAATTGTTCTATTCGTCCAAGTCATCCCCTCAAAATTTTATTTTCCGATAAATCCCCTTCTGGTTGAATGGCAACGTAAATAAGCAGAATTGTCGCATTTCAAAGGAGGAGAATCCACAGGCTTTTGTCGAAACACTATTTAACCAACAGAAAATAACGCTTTATGGGCTGGTGGTGTCATGGGCCCATTTGTCTTCAAAAACGACGGTGGTCAGAATATTAAAACCAGTGGTGAACGGTACAGGAACATGATTTGAAACTTTTGGTACCTCGCTTAAGTGGGACTAATCTCGCTGACATGTGGAACCAACAGGACGGCGCCACATGCCACATGATTTATTCAAAGAAACTTGTGAAGGAAATATAAAGGGCCAAGTAATTGGCTACCAAGATCGTTTGATTTAACCCCATATGATTATTTTCATTTGGATCATGTTAAGTCGCTTGTCTATGTCGGTAAACTACAATCAACTGAATTCCTGGAAATCAGTAATCGCAGAGTTATCGGCGAAATACGGCCGCAAATATTGCCAAAGTTGTTTCCAACTGGTGTACCAGTTGGCGCCTTGTACGCGCCAGCTGTGGCGGCCACCTGGCAGAAATCATATTTAAACTTTAATTTCATGAAATTTTCGTTTAAACAAAGTCCGTTTCATTGTTATTTAAAATATTTTTCCCTTTTTTATTATGAGTTATGTCGATTCCTTTTTTCGCACTTTTTAACAGAAAATTTCAACATTTTGCCATTTCAAAAGAAGCAATTTATTAGAAATAAGCCCAACATCCCTACACACAAAATAATTTCTGCTTTAAAACTTTTCCGAACTTCCACTTTTTGGAAAATAAATTTAAAAAATGTTACATGTTTCCCAGAAAAAAAAAAGGCCATTAAAGTTGTGTCACTCTATAAACACCTCCCATTACAAATATTAAGCATTTTATTAATTTCCTGTTTCGAATATGTTCGGAACTTCCTCGTTTAAATTTAACAATATCCGAGTTTAGGAATTTGATTTGGTTCTAAATGACAACAAAATAATTTTAGGGAATTTAGGCAGAGTTGTAAAATCTACTTTTATTTTTTTTATTTCCAAAAATCGGATTGCTCTATTGGCACAGCCAGTAAATTTATGCAAGTTGTGCTATAAATTCCTACAGAGTTGTTTCTAACGAAAACACCTTCTTGAGAAAATTGTCGTGTTATGGAACACAAAAACCATCAAAATGACAATTAATCATGTGTGGCAGCCATGTTTGTTTATGTAACTTTTCCCGTATTTCACTAAAATAAGAAGATGAATTTAAAAAAGAACATTTAAGAGAAACAAAAAAAAGATGTCGCTCTTATTTATAGTTTATTTTCGTTAATGCACTCATCGCTATCGTCAGCAGCATTTCCATCAAAGACAATTCGAATCCGTTTTATTATGCGGTTGAAGTTTTCGTTTAAATATCAAAGCCCCTGGCAGGCAGCAACATTGTCTGTTGCAACTGACAATGGAAGTCAAATATATCGTGTTTAATATTATCTGGATGTGCACATGGATATTAGGGTGGCACTAATTCTGCAGATGAAAAATTTTAATATTAAGGAGACAAGTACCATTTTAACCGCAAGAACAAGAGGCTTTCGAATCAAGTATTCATAAACTCGAGTTCAAATTTTATTATTAAAAATCAAACATTTATAATTCTCCAGCTGATTAGCCAGTCAACAACTTTTGCTTTCACTAATTAGTCCGAAATTTCATATTTTAAAATTTCATCTTTTTGATCGTGTGGAAGTGATTAATCCTCAGCATTTGACTGCAATTTGCATTTGGAGCAACCTGAATGTCTTAAAACTTTTATGACGCCAAACTATGAAATATTTGATGTAAAGAAATTCCACACACTCACAGTCAAGGACCACCCTACAGAAGATCATCTCCCGTTCAAACGTACGAGAGTATTTCTGTTGCATTTTATTCGCTTAATGAGAGACGGATGGACAGACTGACAGCTTCAACGATTTCCATGTGCTTCACAAATGTCTTATTTTTGAAAAAATACGAATTTACAAGACCCACAATAATCATTTTCAGTTGTGACAATGACTTAAATCAAATTGAATGAATTAAATCATTAATTTTAAATTATTACGCATCATGTAACGATTACATGAGGGGAGAAATGAACAGCACACAAGAGAATAGAGGAGATGAGGTGTTCCACTAGTCAGCAAATTTAATTAAATAAGATTATCAATAAACAGAAGTTGTCAATTAGAATCAAACGAATATTATTTAATACTTGTTTTTGGGAATTGTCGTTTAAATACTCTTTAATTTTTATTTTCGTGCTGATCCTTTTTCCCCAAAAGTTATACGAATGAAATAAAAACTTATGAAAATAAAAAACGAAAAGTGATCAGTGAGTGCTTCTTATGACTTTGATATTTGTTTTAGAGTTCTCATTCATTCCAGTGGAAGTTTGAAATAAATATCTTGAGTTATTCTAACAAATAATGGTTGATCTGCATTAGCCCCAGTGAAATGGGCATGGGAACTAGCTAAAACCCCTCAATTGATCACTTTGAATTTTTTAGTAAGATTTTGGGAAAAAAAGAATCAGCACGAGAATGAAAATCAAAGAATATTATTTAAGTTTTTATTTAAATTAATTTAAAAAAAATTATTTTTGTATTGTGCGTTATAAATTTTCACTTTGAATTTAGGAAAGCTTAGAAAACTACTATATAAAATAAATAACAGCATGCAATGATCAGTGATCAGAGTTGTCACTAACTGACCTGCGAGACCAAGCCGATCAATATCATCTACATCGGTCGAGTTAATAATTAATTATTTGAAAAGTTTACTCTTGGGAAAGGTGGTCGAAATTATGAAGCATTTGTCGTTGGAGTAGTTGTACTATATAAGATATATATATATATATATATATATATATATATGTATATATATATATATATATATATATATATATCTATATATATATAGATATAGATATATATATATATATATATATATATATATATATATGTATATATATATATATATATATATATATATATAGATATATAGTACTACTACTCTATACTACTACTTCTAATACTACTCTTCTAATACTTCTACTATTACCACTATACTATTACAACTTTACAACTGCTATTGCAACTACCACTACTACTACTATAAGAACTACTACAACTACTACAAAAATTAAGATATAAAATATACCAATAAAAATATGAAAAACTGTTGATCCAAAAGGACATCCTCGTAAACGTGGTTTTTGTGCTATTCTCTGCTGTTGAGCTACTTTTTCTAGGTTAAACGCTTTTATTTTAATTTCCAAATCAACCGATTCCCTCATGACAAGTGGTGATGGACAAAGTTTGCGATTACTACGAAAGATCCAAGATTTTACTTTTATAATTCCCTTTTTTCGAAGTTTTTCATTCACGATATGTCACGATCGGATTAAACTATATTCGACCGGTCTAAGGGATCAAAATCATTAGTATAATGGAATGTACTGTAATGAAATCAATCCATTCGTTTTTACGCACAATGCGTTTGTCATCAAGAGCACATGCATTTGTGGTCGATATGCCAACGGTTGGCTCTACGTATTATAGAGGAAGAGAGAGAGAGAGAGAGAGAAAGATAGAGTTCTTGGTTGGACAGTTGCTCATGTGGAACAAACTAACTGCCGAGGTCTCTCCTGCTACTTTCACTTTGAATAGGTATAAATGCAACGTCCTCAGACACCACTCTCTCTACCCATCCACTTGAAAACTATCTTCCAACACTGACGCAATGTAGGAGCGCTTTTCCTACTTTAAAAAAAAGTTGGTCCTGTATTATTCCACTACGCGGAATATTTAGCAGCAAGATTTGGGTGTGAAACCCTTTAAATTACTTCTGGTGGTGGAATTGATGCCACACGATTAGCCACAAGGGCAAAACTATGGTCTAATTGAGAGTCGGGTTGAACTGTTTATAGCACGTCTGAGGCCGGTCAATTAACCGCCCATATTGTGCAATTTAACGATTTTAGACTATTCATTTCTCCATAGAAATAAGTCGGTTGACACACTGAAAGACAATACAGAAGAACTTAGACGTGAGAGACCAGGCGATCTGTTGAAAAGAGTATGCCAAAATCGAACTCTGCCCCTGAACATTAAAACGTCTTTAAATATCGAATTATACAGAACGCTGCATCGAGTCAGATAAAGATTTCAGGCATTATCCTAAATTATATATTTTTCTTTAATCAAAAATACCTTCAGAACACCACGAGTTTTTTCAGTAGATTAAACCAGAAATAAAATGATCTGACAGAGTTTAGATCTGACGAATATTCTATATTAAAACATTTATGAGGATTCAGAAATTTCATATCTTTTCCATAAGAGGTATTCTTTACTTTTTTTTATTTTATTTTTGAAATAGCGGCTTCGCTGGGGATAAGTATTTTGTCTGCCTGACAGACTTGGCCGATTAGGGAAGCTCTGCTGGCATTAACGGACAAACGACAGCCTTCTGAGCGCTGTAGAACGTAAAATTGACGAACTTTCAATATTTTAATTTGTTTGGGAGTCGTTTAAGTGTTTTAAAAATAATAAATGAAAAAGTTGGTTCAACTGAATTTTGTTAATATCCACTGACATCCTCTCGTTTGGTTTTTATGTCGTGTTATGGTTTTCACTGATTTTTTTTTCGTTTTTAACAAAAATGACATTCACTTCTGCCAGCCGCACTTGAGGTCTTAAAAGGAAGTGCATACAAGTTTCCAATAATCTGCATCGAACATGCTTTTAACTGAAAAATATTCAAGCAGATTTTCAATTTTTTTTTTTGATGGTTTACAGCGCGCCTAACCAGAATATATTTTCAGGCCGGTTCGCCATTTTGTTACTTCCAGTTAAGCAAAATTGTTCACTCCTCCGTAATAATACACACAATTTTTAAAATATATATTTCAAAGGTAAATCGATAAGAATTTATTTGAACATGAATTAATTGAATGTAATGCGCTGAGTTTAAATGAAAAGCAGCAGCAGTACAGGCCGGGTGCTTGTATTTAAGAATTATTTTCTGAACGAAATCGAGAGGTAAGTGGCCCAAGTGTGTGAAATAAATTTAAGGCTGCAATTTTATTTTCTATTTAACAAAAACTATAATTTCTAACATGTTCAATTTTTTATTACATATTTAATAAATAATTTTATTCCAAATAAGGAAACTAATTTTTGGATAATTTTGTCGGAATGCATGACGTTGCGTTGTCGCATGTATTTTACCTTAAAGGCCATATAATTCCAGGGCAGCATATTGGAGATTTTAGCTTTCATCCGGGGAGTGGCAAAACATAAAAGTAAAACTTAAATGCCTCTTTCCTTTTCACATAAAATTATTTGTTTTCTTTTCTTTTCTCTGCAACAGACTATTTATTCTCTTTATAATTTTAAAAACACTTATATATCAGTTTCACATGAATTTATATATAAAATTTCTTGCACTTTCTTGTTTATAGATTTCCCATAAACTTATTGAACTGTTGTTGCACGCATACACATACTCTACAAAATATGTACATCGATACAAACTCCTCTATATATTCACAACATATTTTTAATATGTTTTATTTTCTTTAACACAATTCATTTTAAGGTTTGTACTTTTCAGTTGCTGTTTGTTTATTTGGTATCTGTGAGAACGTTGCGGCGTAGGGAAACCTTTCGCTGGAAATACTACAACCCGCAGTAGTACGCTGCCGAACGGAATGAATCGAATGTCAATGTGAGAATGTGTAAGTAAAATGTGTTCAAATTTTGATGGTTGCTTTAAATGTTTTTATTTTATTTTGTTTTGTTTTTATTTTCTACTTCTACGTTTGAGCATATTTTTTAGCCTCAACTCAGGGATGGAAATGTGAATTTTGAAGAGTACATTTTTTTTTGGAAAATATCGGCCCTGCACTATAAGAAGGCTAATGAATTAATTGGATTTGTATTTGAATCGGTTACTCACTCGATTAACTAAAGGTGGGTTTAGTTAAAGCGAATATTAATCGAATAATTTTAAATTAATTGAATAATCGATTAATTGAAATTTTTCTTAAATTAATTTGAAAAAATTTATAATGAATAATGATATTTTTATAAATTGTTGGTATACAATGATTGTAATCCAATTTATTGGATTTTTGTTTTATTCGCTTAATCGCCTGATTATTAAACGATTATTAATCGATTATTAGTCGATTAATCGGCTAATCGCTTAATTGAATTTTTTTCTAAATGATTTTCAATAAATTTATAATGAATAATAATAATATTTTTATAAATTATTGGTATAATATTATTGTCATACAATTCATTGGATTTTTGTTTTATTCGCTTAATCGCCTGATTTATTAAACGATTATTAATCGATTATTAGTCGATTAATCAGTTAATCGATTGATTGATATTAATCCTATATTAATTTCAAAAAACTTATAATGAATTAATAATAATATTTTTACAAATTCATAGTTTAAAAGAATAAAAACCTTTCTACAACTTAAGCAAGCGAAAGGGACTTATAAAAATAGTATATAAACAAAAACGATGTCCGATATTTTTATTGCAAAATTTCACCAATTTATAGATATTTTTTAACATTAAAACTAATTTGTATTATATGTTTGAAATTTTTTTAAGTATTATTAAAACTTCTCCCCGAAGATTTTCTTTCATTTATCACACTTTTTGCTGAATATCCCAGCTTCTTTAAATACGAAATCATGTGACTCATCTTGCCAAAATTTTGGAACTAAATATTCTAGAAAAAAGAAATTAAATAAAAAATCCAGGGCCATCATCCCTGTCGATGCCCGGTAATATTGATAAAATAGATGTCGTAGTATGACAAGTGGTGATTGATCCAATTTTTCTAAGCATATAAAAGAATAGAGAACGCTAAATGATCAGGTATATAATTTTATAGTTTTTGTTATCATTCACGATATCTCACGATCGAAGCAACTGAAAAGTTATAAACGTTATTTCCCAACTCCTCATTTTCTCTTTTCATGCTGCATTTTATTGTTAAACTCTTTTAAAGTCAATTTCAACGTTAAGATCGTAATTTTTTCATGTCATGCGTGACTCAAGTGTTTTCACGTGAATCGCATTAATATATTATCAAAGTTAAGCGGGTGTGCCTGATCGTGCATGAGTTTTAATGTTTATTTATTAAACGAAATAGTGTATTTTTGCTATTTGCAAATTTTAATAAATTTTATTTAGAGTTGAGGGAAGAGTATCACTTTTGTGGTACTGGGAAAGCGCGTGATACTGTAAAATTGTTATATTACTTTTGTAAACGTGAATGTTCGTTAGTTTCAGTTCTTGCTGTGCGTGAAGACTTTTTAAAAATACATAAATATAATGATCGTATGTGATCGTAAGCTCAGTTTTGCACACGCGCACATCTCCAGTTTTCATTAGAATTGCCTCTTAAAAAGAATAAGCAACAACATGCATAAAATATGTGTTTAAACTCTATTTAAAAATAACCGGTTCAAGCGTTAATGGAAAATGTTCGCCCGTATTATGAATAACCACGTCGACGTCACATCAACATGACAGTAAAAAAATCGTCCGGTCTTTGTCGACAGAAATTGTGTTTTGGTAACCTGCTCTATTAATATTATACGCCTTAGAGAATACCAAAAAACTGTTAATAATAACTAAGTATTGTCGACAGTTAAACGACAAGTGGCAATTTTTTGCTGTCGTGTTGATGTGACGTCGACGTCGCCATTCATAATATGTGTGATTGAATTTTTAAATAATGGAACAATTAATCTGGTAGTAGTTAATGGGTTAACCGATTGAACATTATACCAAAGATCCTCATCAAATAAATTCTATATATTTATTTTAGACATTCTTGGGAATTTATATTTTTCTCTAACAGCCAATTTAAAGTAACTTCCCCTGTTAACCATCCATGCAACCGCGACCTGTTTCGCTCTCTTTAACACTCACAGTGGAGAACAGAACAAAACAGAACAAGAAAACACCCTTATGGCTTTAATTATAAATTACTGGTTTGTTGTTTTTGTGGTTGTTTAAATTTTCGGGTTCTTTTATATTGTTTCGTTTTTAAGTCTTGAGTAACAAGTGAGTCTTTACAATCGTACAATAGTTAATATGATTCAAGTGCGCTGTTGCTCACTCATAGCCACGGAAAAATTGCTGCCATTAATTAAGCAGATTCTGAAGCCAACAGGGTTGATGCTGTACATTTAAAAGGATAAGTAGATGATGTCCTGTGATGTTTTTAATTACTATTTATTCGATTAACCTATTGAACACCCTAACAAATATATAGATATAATTAAAACGTATTAATTATAATAACAACTAAATTAGTTAATCTTCAATTAATTATAATCCTACTTTGACATTTTGTTATTGTCATTTGAAATACCACCAACTTCACTTTGTATTGGCATGACAATGATCAGCTGATTATGAAAATTTAATTTCAAAATAATGGATATAGAAATGCAATAAAAAGTTGTACTCTTATTTGCAACCAAAACAAACGGTGCATTGAATTTTGCAGACGATCTCATTGATCGAAAATACTCATATAAAAAAATATACAAACAAATCGTTTTATGCTCCAGTATGCAGTAAACATACTTGCAACAGTGCAGCTCTTTCAATCGTCTCAAAAGTTGAGATAACCTCTGACTTAAATTAAGCGCAACATAACAAACATCGCTACTGAACTTTTCCGTCACAACTTAAAGATAATTTTAATTTTATTCTCCACACAAAAATTTCAATTCAAAAGTCTCGATAAATAAATGCATTTTTTCGCAAACATATTTTGCAAAGAGAAGAACAAAAATTATACACAAAATATGTGCAATAATGCAACAAATTATTCAAAATCATGTTCTACTTAATGGTTGTTGTTGTTGTTGTTGCTACTGGTTGGAGGGTTGATTGTATGAAATAAATTGAACAGAGGAAAATTACGAGCATGATGATGAATTTTTCGAAAAAAAAAGAATTAAATAATATCAGTGTATCAACACACTGCGGAAGATTTAATTAGGGTCAAAGTGGCCACACAATTTTTTTAAACCGGACGGGATATTCGTAAATGGAAATTATTATAACACGACAAGAAAACAGTTTATTTATTTTAGTTTTATTCATATTAATTTAGCAATAAATTTGCTAACACACTATTTTTTTTTATTACATATCTACAGCTGGAAAGGGAAATTGTATAAATTGTTAATAATGTTTAACTTTTTTTGTTGTTGTTGTATTCTTTGTTATGAATTAGATGAATTTCGATATATATTTATTTCTCTTTACAGAAACTATTTGTAACCCTATAGAACGCAACTTTGACTGCAACACTGAATAATTTTTATTTATATATAGGGTGTGTTTTATAGAGTGATACAAGTTTAAATCATAATAAAACATAGTAATATATTTTTGGATATCAATGAAAAGGTCTTTACTGGATAGAATATTTTATTACATTAATGTTTAAATATGATTTCGACCATGTGGCCGACACGACTGGCGCGTACAAGGCGCAATCTGGAACACCAACTTTCACAAACTTTTCGCAACATTTGCGGCCGTATCTCGCCGATAACTCTTCGAATGTTGATTTCCAAGTGTTCAATTGTTTGTGCTTTATTGACGTACAAAAGCGACTTTACACAACCCCAAAGAAAATAATCCAATGGGGTTAAATCACACGATCTTGGGGGCCAATTAATTGTCCCATTTCGTTCAATTAATTTTTTCGTCAAAAGTTTCCTTGATTAAATCAATTGTAGCGGCCGCCGTGTGGCATGTGGCTCAGTCCTGTTGGAACCACATATCAGCAAGATTAATGCCAGCTAATTGAGGCATGAAAAAACTTTCGAATCATGTTCCTATACCGTTCACCATTGACTGTAACGTTCTGACCCTCATAGTTTTTGAAGACATATGAGCCAATGACTTCGCTAGCCCATAAAGCGCACCAAACAGTAATTTTCTGTGGATTAAATAGTGTTTCGACAAGAGATTGTGGCTTCTTCTCACTCCAAAAGCGACCATTCCGCTTATTTACGTACCTATTCAACCAGGAATGGACTTCATCGGAAAATGAAATTTTGAATAGATAAGTTTGATGAAAAGAACCATTATATTTTGATTAAAAATTTCCACAATTCGATCCATAATAAAATGTCAAAGCAAACTAAATAAAAAGCAACTATCAGCTGTTTAATGGGTGGTCAAATAAAGCAGTGATGCCAAATCAAAGTTGTATCCCTCTATAAGAAACACCCGATATTTATTTGTTTCCTTTGTCTTAAGTGGGTCCTCCGGGACATACCAGCACATAAACTATTGATCAATATATTGAGACAGTGAGGAAAACTTTAATTAAGGAAATTGTCGGCGTACGGAAATTTAGCATATGAAGCGTGCCCATGCAAAGCTTCCTTAAATCGCATCAATTGTTTGTTTTGAATAAAAAAACAAACACTATTTTTTATTTCAAAACTGCAGATTTAAAATCAATTTCAAATAAGGTCAATGAAATTGCATTATGGACAGCAAAAATTTTTTTAATAATAATAAAAGAGAAAATAACAAAACCTGAGTTGTGAAATTACTTCCTGCAGCTCAAACCGATCAGTATTCCAAATGAATTTATAAATTATTTACGTACCTGAAAATAAACAAAAAGAAACATTTTTATTAGAAAAGTATCAATAGGGAGTTTCAAATTCAAATTAAATTAAATTGTTATTAACCCGAATCATCCGTGCCCACGGAATATAATTTTTAGGCGGCTAATTTTCTTATTAATGGTTTGTTGTAGGAATTGAAACAATTATTGCAACTTATTTCAACTTATAATGCTATTATATTTTAGAAATTTTTGAAAAAAAACGAGGACACAATTTTGTAAATAAATCGAACTATTTTTAAAATTCATAGTTTACATTATCAGCATAAAAATGTGATTTCGCCTTCACGCTACAGATCAAAATAAGTTTAATGAACACGAGTTGTCCAATAAATTTAATGACAATAAATTAAATTCCTCAAAGAAATACATGCACTTGTTGTAGGTCTTTTCTACGCTTTGGTTAACACTTACCTAACAAACTGTACAGATAGTGTTTTTAAAAACAAACATAAAATGTCCACTGAACTCTAAATTTGTGTGCGTAATATTTTGCACATGACTGTTTTAAAATTATTAAATTATTTATACAGTCTTGAAAATCGCATTATTTAATATAAAAATCATAAAAATTCTGAAAGAAATTATGTAACTGCACAGGATTGTTCTGTTCGTTAGTCAAATATGATCAGATGTTTTCAATATATAACTTGGCAGCACTCAAACTTAGCATAGACAAAAACAAAGATTTAGATAATATGTTAGAATATTTTATTGTGTTGAGTATTTTTTTAACCTTCAATGAAAATTTTACTTAAAGCTATTAACAGATAGTTCTTGCATCTTACAATAGGTCTGTTCATTTACTATACATTTTTAACAATTGGTATATCTTAACTTGAAGTCTGTTAAAGAAGAGAGCGTCCAAAGAGTGCAATATATCAAGAAAGCAATTCGTAATAAGATTATAATTACATTATAATCTTATTATTAATATTAATATTAATTGTGCATTTTTATTAACTTCCCGCTAGGAAAATTGAAAATTTAAATATATCCAAAACAAATTGGTAAAAGAGTTCTCATTAGATCTGCACGTTTTGAGGTGCTAAGAAGCTTCCCCGACTAATTCTGAGAGTCCATCTTTATGTCTGCATGAGTTTGTATAAGTGAGTTTGTGCTTAAAACTTCTGAACTGCTTTAGCCGACGCAAGCCAAACTGATGGCGTCCTGAAGAGTATTCTCTAAATTGAATTTCTTGTGAACTTGAACCGATTCGAAAAGTCAATTTAAAAATATCTAAAAAAAAAAAACTTAGAAAAATGTAAATAATTTTTTCAATCTGAAAGCAAGTACTCGAAATTCTTATTTAAATAGAATTGAAATTTCGATTTGTAACGAATGCGGTAATTCGAAATCGATCAAAATTCCAATTTAAATAGAATTGAAATTTCGAATGATGTCGAATGCGGTAATTCAGCTCTTCTTTTTTTTTTAAATAAATTTAACTGCTTCACCGATCAATTCCCCAAACTAATCAAGACTTAACATTCAAAAACCACGTCTATCATTGCAAACCGGGTCATAAATCGGTTTATTTTTTCGTGATATATCGTGAACGAAAAATAAGTGCTAAAAAAGTTATTGTTATTTTTTTTTCTTTGGAAAAGATGTTAAATTATATATCTGATCAGTTAGTATTCTCGATTCTTGTAAATTAATCAGTTCCCACGTATCACGTAGCAATCGGTTGATTTGAAATTTAAAATAATAGCGTTTTAGCTCGAAGAGCCCAAGAGCACGGAATAGTTGATAAACCAGGTTACGATAGTGTTGAGGTTACAATTAGCGGGAAGGTACAGGGACGATCTCTAGAGTCAAGCTTTTCTCATATTTTTTTATTTCTATTTACAAATCGAGTTTTCTCAAAAATATTATATAGACGAAATTTAGGATACCTCATGGTAAAGCGATAGAATGTATTTCCAGGGTACAAAAATAATTTAGCGGCAGACTGAATGCTTCCATGTTGATTAAAACAAATATTTTTTGTGGATTCTGGGCTACTGGGATTGTTATGATTTAATTTAAAATTATGATTGTTATTTATTTATTTTTCAAACATTTATTTATCATTCATTCAATTTATTTTTAAATGTTTTTCAAATAAACAGAATTAAATTTCCTTCTATTTGTCTCTCGAATGTATTTTCAGTGACTGAATTAAAAGTTCAATGCCCTCACGTGAGTTACAAGACAACTTAAAGGGACTGACTGATCGTGAATAGGTAATAGTTTTTGTAATCCAATAAACCCACATGATCATGAGTGAGTGAACATTATGCTAACGATTCTACTTGTAATTCTAAATAATCGTAACGAAACTACTACAAGAGCTTTTGGTTCTCGGTGTTGTTGTTTTTGTAAAAATGTAGTTTAAAAGAACTGCGACGAAATCCATAAATATCTAGAATAAAGAAAAAATAAATAAATAAAGTAAATGAATATGACCCCGAGTGTCAATTTAAACTGATTAAAATGGACTTGTTTAAACAAAACTCGCACACGCAGTCAAACGCTGCTTTAAGAATAACAACACGCTGCTCTTCACTCATACAAATACAAAGAGAATTATAAAAATTTTTTTTTTACATATTCATCGTGCTTAAATTCGTTGTTTTAATATTTCTGTGAAAAAATTACACAATTTTGTTAAAGAACACAAAAAATAAACAACAACAACAACAAAAATAATATCAAGTAAAATGGTGTTGATGTGCCAGAGAGCAGGAGATAAAAAAATTTATGAATCAAATAAAATGTTGGTATTTTTTACATAAAAACAATTCTCGCTGTTCCGTCACTTCTGGATTTCGATGTGCCACACACACAATAAAATAAATTATTTAACTCTGTCACAATTTTAAAGCGAAATATAAGAGGGAAATATATAAACTACACAAGAGTTGCATTTAAAAGCAACTTTAGGGTTTTTTTGTATTCAGAATGGCTGCTGTTTGTTGTTTTATTGCGGACAGGATTTCGGGGAGATGAAGCGCTGTAACATAATAAATTCGTGTGTGTTTTAAATCAGTATAAAAATCAAGGCTTGACTACTAACACTTATCTTGTTTTGTTTTTGTTGTAAATTTGTTAATAAAATAATTCCAGATCTATAAAAAGAGGTTTAAATAAAAAGTTTTTAACGCAGGAGGCCAAATTCGTTTGTATGTCTGTACAAGTATCAGAAGTTTGAATTAATTTTGTAAATCAAATTAAGATTTTTTCTTCTTGTAGGACCAGCACTAGGGGGATGATGGGGGTCATAAGCAGTGCTGTTTTAGGAACTAGAGAGAAGAGGAGTGTGTTGAGAGAACAGAGAAGAAGAAGAGAGATAACAAGAGAATTTGCTGCAGAAATTTCACTTCCCACTTCGTGAGTGAATTTTTTTCGCTACATATTGATCTGTGGAATTTTGAAAACCCTATTCACGAAAAATATTTTATGTTTATAAGCTGTTTATAAGACACACTTTCTGTACGAAAAATATGTCTTATAAATAGCTTATAAGCATTAACCATATTTTTTTTTGTAAATAGGGCCTTAATTGTTTCCTTGTTTTGTCTCGGTTCACCCTATGAAAGTTTTCTTTCAGAAAGTCTTAGTTTTTGGATGATAAGGGTGCGAGGAATGGGAAGGGGTACACACTTTCATGTACTTTGAAATTCCCTTTTGTTTTGTAATTCGTCACACAAGAAAATGTCACACAAGAAAAACAGTTTTAAAGTAAGCATGCAAAAATTTTGAATTTTATTAAAAATAATTTCAGTATGTAGACACGAATGAAAGTTTAAAAGATAATTTAATAGAATTTCTGAAATAAAACTTTCATAGTGTGAAACGAGACTTTAGGCATGGAAATTTTATATCATAAAAAAGACATTAAAGCAGATAATTGGGAGGAAGAAAAGAGAGGTATTCACAGGATATTTTTCACTTTTATTGACAATGTTTCGACTAAGTAAATATTTTGGGAAATTGTCGTTTTTCAAACTCTTCAATTTTAATTATGTGCTTATTCTTTTTTACGAAGATCTTGCTAAAAAATTCAAATCTGAGTCAAAAACTACAATTTGAGTCGCAAAAAAAGCCAAGCAGTTGTAGAAGGAAACGTACGAAAATAAAAATAGGAAAAGTGATCAGAGATCAGTGAGTTCTTGTTCTGACTTTGATTTATGTGTTAGACTTCTCATTCATTCCAGTGGAAATTTGAAATAAATATCTTTAGTTATTCTAAGAAATGTTGGGCAAAGGTTCTCTGTGAAATGCGCATAGGAACTGGTTAGTTAAAAGCCCCTCAATTGATCACTTTAAATTTTTTAGTAAGATTTTGGGAAAAGAGAATCAGCACATAATTAAAATTGAAAAATATTTTGAGTTATTTTGCAGCGAAGTACTCCTCATGAACTTTTAAGTTTCAACTTTTCCTTTATGAAATAAAAAATAGGCTGCTCTAATTTTAAAATTGATTTATTGTGGACAATTTTGGCCAAGAGGAAAGGCTATAAAAACTTTAACCGAAACGTAATAGATTCCAACAGACGTTAAGCATTTACGATAACAAAATATTTTTAATATCGTATAACTTTGTTTTAGGGAAAGAATGGACTCGTCGCTGACTCATTCCACACTAAACAAAAGAGCACAGGGGTGGGCAAATTTGAGGTTAGAAATTAAATTGGCTGTAAATTAACGAAATGTCAAGAGCTGAGCTGTCGCCATTTCATAGTTATTTAGTAAAAAGTTGGGCAATTCAACATTTTTAAAGCCGACAGGCAATTTATTGCGTCGAATTGGAGTTTTGAAAAACTGAACGAAAATAATGAATTTTCCAACAAAATCATTTTAAGTGATGAGGCCTATTTTTAATTTAAGCGTTTATGGAAACCAGCACAACTGTCAGTTACGGGGCTCATAAAATCCACAAACAGTCCTCGAAAAGTCATTCAAAGCAAGTTACAGTATGGAGGGATTTGTGATCAGGCGGCATCATGGGCCAATATGTTTTGGAAAAGGATCAAGAAAATACCTTCACCATTTTTATGTGGCCGCATTTGGCTAAGACCTCTGCTTTCTGCACGGTAGCGCTACACAGCCCGCCAAGCAATTCAGTTGGTGCATGCGTACGTCATTTAAAAACAACTTAAGCTGATGTTAGCTTTAACAGAGGCTTTTATGAATTTCAGCTTATTGTGATCGGTAGTGCCCAGAGAGGAAACAAACTCTCATCGTTTCTCACTTAAGGATCCCAAGTGAACTATGTTATTTTACTCCAAACATTCAACTGGAAAAAAACCATAGAATGGAATAAAAATGCCAATAAATTTATATCATATATTTCACTACTTCATACAGTAGCGTAACCAAGAAAAGATTGAAGGGAAGTCGCCCCTCTCCAATATGCTTTAAGTACAATATTTCTTATATTTATTATTGTGGGCGCAACTAAATTTCCAAATATTATTATTCTTATAAAAAACTTCCCTCCCCTTAAGCCTTAAATTGGAAACGCACCTGGTTTTATGCCACATATTATGAATATAGAGTTCAAGTGCGATATGCAGGTACATGCCGATGCCATATTGAAATGCCATTAATGCCTTCTCCAATTAATATCAACCATAAAACTGAGCGAGCACTTGTTACTTTCAGTGTTCAACAAACTGTATCCCATGAAAATAACAATTCGATGCAGTCACATGCGGGTGGGCACAAGATAACATTAAAATGATTCTTCTTTTTGCTTTTCGAATTTTATGGATAATTGGCGATATAAAGACAAACATAAAAAATACACAAAAAAGAATAGTTTCATATAGAATTTTAGTAAATTTAAGTCAGGGGAATAGAGGAAAATAAAGGAAATCGGCGTTGGTGTGTTTTTATGACTAATTTTTTTACTTTAAGTTCGCACTATCAAAATAGGGAAGGCTGCTAAATTGTGTGGGATTGTAGATCATGGACATGCATCCCATTCCTCCGATAATTGGCGAATTGATTTCAAGTAGAGAGAGGGCAAATTTGAGGTTAGAAAGTAATTTGGCTTATAAATACAGTTTCTTTGTCACAAATTCAGTCTTAGCGACTCGAAAGTAAAGAAGAATTATGGGAATTAATAATAAAGTATGATGTTGTGAAATTGTCCGACTCTAGCACGTGGGCAAACGTCTTCTATTTTCACAAAATGCTGAACCACATTTTTTTATTAGACGTTCGCTTATCTGGTCAAAATAGAACCGAATTTATTCTTCCCGAAATTCAGTTGTTTGTGGTCTGTTCAAGTAAATCTGGTTATTCAGCTGGCTCCAAGAAAAAATAATCCAGGGCCGCTAGATCACATGAATGAGGCGACCAATTGACGTCGGCAAATCGAGATATTAAATATATTTGACTCATCTTGGAATTTGTGACAGAAAAATATAATTTCGAGTAGCGCCTCCGTTAAGTTTTTTGCCGGATATTAACTGTTGTGTCTGTATTTTATTGTCCAAATTGTTAGTAAACTTCAATCTAATTCCAAAGTATTGTAATTCTCACTTGATTCTTGAAATTTTATGTATAAACTTACACTTTTTGTTATTTTAAACTACTCCATTTTAATTATGGGCCAATACTTTTTTTTTCCAAAATCTTATTAAAAAATCAAAGTCATCAATTGAGGGATTTTAGCGAATTCCCATGCACATTTCCCTGGGACTAATGCAGATCATCAGGGAACCTTTATCCAACATTTCTTGGAATAACTCAAGATATTTATTTCAAGCTTCCACTGGAATGAATGAGAAGTCTAAAGCACAAGTCAAAGTCATAACAAGAACTCACTGATCACTTTTCTTTTT
This sequence comes from Linnaemya vulpina, assembly GCA_963675445.1. Lineage (NCBI taxonomy): Eukaryota > Metazoa > Arthropoda > Insecta > Diptera > Tachinidae > Linnaemya > Linnaemya vulpina. Next base: position 22,545,955 of record OY776278.1, read on the forward strand.
TCATTTTCTTATCTTTCATTATTTTTATTATTTTCGAATTCAGTTGAAGTCAACTGATGACAATGTGTTAGAGACAATGAAATGCAAGCAGATACACCTACATAATCCACACGAAAGAAGGCATATATATTTTATATAGTCTTCTATGTTTTTTTATGAAAATTTTATACAAAAATGTTATTTATAAATTGGCAGTTTCTTATTAAATTAACAGATTAAATTGCTGTAAAAATTCTCAAAATTATATGCAACTTTTTTTCGTGAAAATTGGTTAACCTTGACACATTTTAAAGGTGATGATGCTGGCAACACTGGCCATAATTAAGAAATACGCCTTTGCTGTATTTAAAGTTTGGAGATTCTAATCACTGCAAATAACTCCAAGGAAGCATTAACAAGTCCAAAGTTTCTTTGCACAATAGAAAAGATTATTTATAATCTTCCAAATATTTACCCTTCACTTCTCGTGCTTGATTGAAGACTTTTAACACTTCAATAATAAAACAACAAATTACACACACACGAACGAATGCCTGCAGAAGTATTTATAATAATTTAATAATAATTTTATTTATTTAACAATCGACAGCCGTGATAATTTGATGACAAATTTTGAATTACTGTCAGCGCGTCAGTCATTTGTCCTCTCGCTTTTTCTCTCTGTCTCATACCAACTTTAAAGTCAATCAATCTTTAATAATAAAAAATATATATAAAATAAAACGAGGAGTTAAAAGCATTATTTGCTGCGTTGCATGTTGAAAGGAAATTACATTATGATTATGCTCTTTTTGCTTTTGTTGGCAATTGTTGTTTTTGGTGCTGCCGCCGTGGCAAGACTATGACTTTTAGCGAAGAAGAATATAAAAATAATAATAAAAAAACTTTAGATTCCGATGGCAGTTGAGTGGAGTATAGAAATTTAAAGTAAGAAGTTCCATTTGCCGGTTTTTATATAATAAAAATAATAGTTTTTCATTTCAGCAACAACACCAGAGCAGAATGAATAAGAAAATATATTAAAATGTATTAACAAATTGATTGTATTGCAAAGTGAATGAGTGAAGAGCGGTGGCGAAGACATAAATGAGGCACAACGAAAATGGTTTTGCTAAAAAAAAAACCAGTGGACAATGATTTACACCAATTTTATTTACAGTTTTGCACATCTTGATATTTTGAATTTATGGAATTGCAAACTGAGCCCATCTTTATCAACTGATACACCTCATAAATAGTGATGTGGCAACACGCACGAGATGAAAGTGTAGCGGCCTTTGAAAACAACTATTCTGCTCTGCTGTGTAACTTTAAAACTTAAATTTGCGGTGACTATTCGCTTAGATATTTATCGTGTCTCCCTGAATTCAAAATATGTTACGAACAATTAAATCTATCGATTTAATTTATTTCCATTATTACTACAGTGGGCAACTCCGAAGTAGAATAAAGTTGTAACAGCTTCTTAATTCAGAACACTGTTTCAGCATGGGCTGCCATAAGTGAGATATAAGTTAAAACCGATTGATAGTCAATGGTGCAGTTAGTGTCAGCTGCTTTAGGGTTGCCAGAAAATTGTATTTGAAAAAAAATTCTTGGAAAAAATAATAGTCTTTCTCACCTTAAAATATCATCAAAAAAGTCGTAATACTGAGAAGGAAATTTTAAAATAATTTTTTTACATTTTTATAAAAACAAAACCGCAAAAATGTTCCCCTTTCAATACCTCTGCGGTCGTTAAAAACGCTCTGTTAATGCTATATTAAACTTCCTCTTCAATTTATTCACAAATTTTTTTCCGGGGAACAGAATATGTGAGTTGTGCTTCTTATAATTCGAATGTTAGTTTCCAAAATTGATTCGTATTTACATTCACTGAGACCTGATAGAAAGAAAAATTGTTCATGGGAGACTTACGATAGTATTTTCCCTTCGAGAGGATACAACGTTTTATGGGATCCAAAATTCCACTTGTCTCTTATATCTAGCAATTAAGGCGGCTCTGATCTGAGGCCAAATCACTGCATTCGATATTGAGCGGAGTTTCAATACAATTTAAATGGCAGTTTCGATCGATATCGAATGCCGTGATTTTCCCCCTGATCGGAGAGTTATTTTTCGGCGAAAAATAGTTTTTCTTAATAAAAATTTAGCAACTTTGGAACGAACTTCCCTGCCGGAATAAACCGACCGATATACCGACATGCTAAGCAAACTTCTCTAAAAGACAATCGACGATTTTCATAAAAATTTTCTTAATTTTTTCCAAAGTTCTGAAAAATTCAGAATTTAAATTTCTTTGACATGCTTTGAAAGCCTTGAGCCACTTTGAAACTTTTTTTCTGACTCAGAGGACCATCAAAGTTGCCACTGTCAACATTTTAAGTGCTTTTGGGAATTCAATTCCATTTTATCGGACAAAATTTGAAGTGAATTGTTTGATCCAATTTTTTCGACAGCGCAAACCACTTAAAACTTCTATAGTTGAATCGTGAAGTTTGAGACGGGTGCGTCTACATCAAAAAAAAAAAATAATAATAATAATAAAAATAAATAATAATAAAAATAAATAAATTTGAATATAATTTTGGGACAAAAGGATCAGCACGAAAATAAATATTAAAGAGTTTATAAATGAACAAATAAAATAATAATAATATAGGGTATTTTTTATAGAGTGATACAACTTTGAGTTGGCATCACTGCCATATTTGACCACCCATTTAACAGCTGATAGTTGCTTTTTGTTAAGTTTGCTCTGACATTTTATTATAGATCGACTTATACCAGAGCAATGCGTGCAAATTGTGGAAATTTTTAATCAAAATAATGGTTCTGTTCGTCAAACTTATCGTGCACTTCATCCATTCAAAATTTTATTTTCCAAAGAAGCCCATTTTTGGTTGAATGGGTACGCAAAGAAGCAGAATTTTCGCAGTTGGAGGGAGGAGAAGCCAGAAGCTTTTGTCGAAACACCATTTCCATCCACAGAAAATTACTATTTGGTGCGCTTTATGGGCTGGCGGGGTCATTGGCCCGTATGTCTTCAAAAACAATGATGGTCGGAATGTTACTGTTTGTGAAAATTTGTGTTCCAGATTGCGCCTTGTACACGCCAGCCGTGGCGGCCACATGGCCTAAATCATATTTAAACATTAATGTCATAAAATTTTCTATCCAATAAAAACCGTTTCATTGATATCAAAAATATATTAAAATGTTTTATTATGATTTAAACACCCTTTAAAAATAAATTAAATTTAAAAAACATTTCAACATTTAAATTTATTTTTCAAACAGACCTCCTACATATTTTAAAACTTTTCAAGTAATTAATTGAGTTAATTGTTAGAAAGCGATTTTTAAAGATCCTTTAAAAACAAATGACGCCAAAAGGATAATGGTAGCCGAAAAAGGACGCTGATTAAATCTACTGAAGAAACTTCGGCGATTAAATAGAAGAACCGAAGGAGGCTGTAAGAATAAGCCGAGATCAAGTTTGCATAAGCAAGTGCGCAGAAATGGGTTAATTTTTGGACTAAACGCAAAAGTCGTCACAATAACAGACGCTATTTTTGATGGCCTCGAAAAAACTTCTTTCTGAAGGAAATAAAAGGACTAGTAAAACTTGAAATAAATGGAAGGAAAAATAAATCACTTTTTGTCTTTGAATAAATCTTTGACCCAAACAAATCAATGACTTATCAACCTACTCTCGTATAATAATAAAAATTTTGTTTATTTGATTGGAAAATTTTCAACAACAAATCATATTTCTTGCGAGTTACATTTTAATACACATCCACAAACAAAATCTCAAAATACTTGAAACAACAAACAACACCAACAACAAAATTATTGTAGCGTTAAATTATATATTGAGTGTTAAGAAATTATTATTTTATTTTGTTTAGCTTGCAAAACAATTCAATTTCCAAACAAATGCACCTGTCATTTTTAAAATTATTTATTTATTTTTATAATTTTTTTTTTTTTTTTGTTTCCTTTTATTATTTGGATTTGTCTTCAGCAGACACACCGATAGAAACTACACGTCCAAACAAAACAATCCATTCAACAATATCTCTTACTTAATGTCATTTCATAAAACATTTAAACGAATTTCATTGAAACACATCCAACAGCAATTTGTTTTTTACAGAAATATTTAAAAAAACTAAAAAATTGCTCGTTAGTGAACGAACAACAGCAAAAACAATACCGCTTTGGTCTACTTTTATGATTACAAAACTGATGAGGATGATTAATAGGCCGCTGTTACGCGTGTACTCGCATGTGTTTTGTTAGTAATTCAGCAAAGAAACGGTGTAAACGATGACCTGTGGCCGTAGAATTTTAAATAGAAATTTATTTATTTGTGAAATAGTTTCAGTGAACTGCTAATTATTGGGTCTCTATTAAATTAATTGTTTAATAAATTTAATAACGAAGAGGGAGAGCCGTCAATAGTCTGTAAGAATTGGGTGCTTCTCAAGGAGTGACAAGTTTGAATCATGCTAAAACCAGGATATATATTTTTAATATCAATGAAACGGACTTTATTTGAAAGAAAATTTTATGAAATTAAAGTTTAAATATTATTTTTGCCATGTGGCCGCCGCGGTTGGCGCGTAGGAGACGCAATCTGGAACACTTTCAACAACTTTCCGCAGCATTTGCAGCCGTATTTCGCCGATAACTCTGCCATTAATGATTTCCAGGAATTCAGTTCATTATGGTTTACTGACTTAGACAAGTGACTTGACATGACCCCAAAGAAAATAATCGAACAGGTTTAAATTAATTGAGCTATTACGTGATATCATTGTTTCATTAAAAGTTTCTTGGAGTAGATTAATTGTAGCGCCCACTGTGTGGCAGGTGGCTCCGCCCAGTAGGCACCACATATCAGCGAGATTAATGCCACATAATTGAGGCTCGAAAAAAGTCTCGCATCATGTTCCTACACGGTTCACCACTGGTAGTAACATTCTGACTGTCATCGATTTTGAAGACAAGTGGGCTAATGATTCCCCCAGCCTTCAAAGCACACCGAATAGTAATTTTATGTGGATTAAATGGTTTAGCGACAAAAACTTGTGGATTCTGCTCCATCCAAATGCGACAATTCTGCTTATTTGCGTAGCCATTTAACCAGAAACGGGCTTCGTCGGAAAATAAAATTTTCAATGTGTGAGTTTGACGAATAGAACTATTATTTTGCTTAAAAGCTTCCACAATTTGCACGCGGTGCTGTGGTGTAACACGATTCATAATGAAATTTCAAAGCAAATCAAACAGAAAGCAGCGATCAGCTGGTTAATAAATCAGTGATGTCAACTTAATGTTGTGAAACTCTAAATACACATTTCGATCGACATCGAATGCCGTGATTTGCCATCTGATCGGTGTTCCAATTATGACGCAGTTGGCAAGTCTTTCCTAAAATCATGCATGTCATTAAAGCTGCGCAGCCGCAAACAACATGCATCAATTCTTTTCACAGCCGTTTAAATCAACACCAACTGAATTGGTCGTGCCCATCACAACGCCTAAATTTCACTGCATCTATTTTTTTTATCGATTAAGTTTGAATTTTCTCCACGACGTCTCAAATAATACACTGTCAATCAAGCAAATCCCCAACAATTGAAAATTCATAATAAATACGAGCGAATAAATAAAAGTTAATGCCACCACGATTGATCACAACAATTTCTGAAGATGAATATTTTCGTTCTTTCAACTCTGCATTTACTTTGGGTTTAAAAGAGAAAAAAAAAATGAAATATAGAAAATAATACATGAAACAGACAATAATTCATATATGAAATTCTAGTCACGCATAAAATAAAACGTAATATTTTGAAAGCTGAAGAAAAGCCAAAGGAAGAAGAAGAAGTAAAATCAACTTCAATTGAACGTTCGAGAAAAAAATATAAGCAAAATGCGAATCAGTCAAGCAATTCAAGTGAAATAGAAGCGAATGTCTTACGTACGCATAAACAGTCGATGGAGTATAAATTTATAAGTAATAAGTTTCTGCTATTATGGCGCATGTAGCAGCGAGCAAGTGTGTGTACGTGTGTCGGTATATGCATTCATACACACGAATCCACAGGGTGCTTTTTTAGAGATCGATAAAAGTTAAATTTACATTAACAACACATTCGCTCTAAATACAGCAATTTCACTCATTGATTCAGTCATTTAATCGGAGATAAGCTTCAGAACTACAGGGCAAATATAAGTGTGTGCTTTGCGAATGGATTTATTTTCATTATCATTTTTTTTATTATTTTTAGTGTATTTCCATAATTTGGAAGCGTTGTTCTGGGGACTTGCCACAACTTTGTCAACTGTCAAACGACAGTTATCGATAACTCTAGTTGTCGTGCAACTAAAAAGTTACCCGTTATCTGTAAATTGATTGGTTGATTTAATTTTTATTTTATTTTCTTATTTCTAGAGCATTTATTTTATTTCAATTTATTACTACTCTTGAAATCTGCAAATATCAATGGATTTAGCGACAAACGCTGCGCCATTTGTAATATCTTTTAATTTGTATCCGTCAACAAAAGCGGATCTAATTTTTTTTACTGCAATTTAAATTGCAAAATAAGTATTTTTCTCTTTTTACCACAAAATTTGCTAGAAAATTATTTATTATTAACAATAATAAAATTTTGAAGATCACTAACAAAAGAGTAGTTCACAATAGAAACTATTACAAACCAATAATTCACAATAGGATTTTTTACTTACAAGATATTCACAATAAGTTTTGTTGGGAATGGGAATAAAGATTCACTACCAAACAGATAATTTTCATTTTATGAACGATAGAAGTGATTAACTGACGATTTGCGTTCAACGAGTGTAGTTTAATGTTGTCAAATATGCTTGACGCACGAAGTCATTTGCAAAAAGTATCATCCTATAAGGGGATTAATTTTACGCTAAACTGTATAACATGATATATAATCAGTTACTGTAGGATTAATTTTGATAATCTCTTTCTCTCTCTTTCTTTCTCACTATCTCTCTCTCTCTTTCTTCTTCTCTATCTCTTTCTTCCTCTCCATCTCTTTCACGTTTTTTAGTAATTCACTGCATGAAGTGATTTCACAATATTAAAATTAATTTATTTGTGGGCAACGGGCAACAGGCCCACGCGATCATTACAGGGGAAACTCAGCACCGATTTCAATACTTTTTTCATTTATTTTTGTTTGAATATTTAAAGTTTTTTACTTTATTGTTTTCAAACTACCATCCAAACACATTTACTTGCCACACTTATGATTGATTACTTTTGCGCTTAAATTACCAAACATGTCTGTATAACTCCCCTGATCGAAGTCATCTCAACGCTGGAGTTCATGTTATTACGCAAAAGAAGTCATCCCACTGCACCGTCCTCTTGCGAAAATAAAATCCATCGTAAAATTTTTTTCTCGGAACATGACCTCTACAAATGCAGTGCATGGTGCCAGAACTAGAAAGGAGGGCATTTTTACATCGCCGGTGAATTTTTTCCCACAAATAACGTTGAAGGAGGGTGCTTTATTCTGCTCTTTTTAGTACATGACGGTGACGGCAAAGTTCAGAGCGACCAGTGCCATGACTTCGCCTGCCTTTCGGCCTTACCTGACGGCGCTCTCAAGCACTCGAGTGGAATTATGTGTCCACTACCAGTGCAGCCCCTTGGGCTTACACAGGTTGCAACTTCACTCATATGGTTCCGCCACAAGACCATATTCATTCGCCTTGCTAAGGTGTTCAGGCCTACCCAAGACCCTTGATGCTTCCAAGGATATGCTTGCCGTCAGCACCAAGAGAAACCAAAGGTCAAAGCACCAACTACACACCAGTCCTGCCGTAACGTCTGCTGCTTCACAACAGCCTATAGAGACTACCATCAGCTGGGCCGAAGTCCCAACATACTACTAATATGTCGGAACGTCAACCCTTATCTGACATCTCTCCCAGCGACTCTTGGTGTCAAACCACAGCCACCAAGTGAAGAGACCTCATCCAACATCTGGTTACAGAATCAACTGAAGTCTTATCTGTGGGGCTCAACCAGATCCCGTGGTGCCTGGGAAAGGAAATTAGTTACGCCTCGCAGGTTATTGATTTTTGATCCTTTGTATGGCGGGACCACCTCTATTTCTTATCTTTTCCCTTACGAATCACCAAGTTACCTATTGTGCCTCCCGGGGGCTGCCATTGAGACAAGACGATAACTGTAAACACAATCATGGACTAATGCAGAGGCCAAATCTATCGGAATTTAAATAAAAATTCCGATCGATATCGAAAGCCGTGATTTGCCTCCAAATATTCGTGATTTGCCGCAATATTCATGACTAAGTGGGGAGAGTCAAGCACGGGATGTGAGACAGCACAGTCCTGGATTCAATACTTCAGTCAACAACACCATCCGGATATAATTTTAGAACCCTCTTTATGTTTATTTTTGTTTTCTTTTTAATTCTGATCACAGTTTTTCCTTAAAATATATTCATATTGTTCGCGTTACTTTGAGCGCACTGTACGTTTCCCAGGATAAAACTCTCCCACAACTGTGCTTTTGTTATTTCTCCCCCTTTCACAGGACTATTGTATATCGTTGAGTGAAATGCAAAAAGGCCTGTCCAAAATTGCGCTAAATTTACAAGACATGGAAAAACATGTTGAAATAATAAAAATTTAAAGCGACTATTTTCAGTGCGATGATTTAAATAAAATGACAATTTCATATCGTGCAAATTTATGTTCTTTTGAAGATGTGTGTGAAGATAAATATGCCGATTTAAATATGTTTGACGTAAGAGCTTACGTCGTGACATATTTAACTCAAAGTTAAATATGTTTTTAAGTGCCATCACTGACATATTTACCTATACGTCATATGTTTTTTTTAGATAATATTACATTAACGAACATACGGTAACTGAAAATACAAGTACATTTTCTAAATTGTATTTGCGAAATTTTTTATAAAACTATCAAAATTGACTTAAGTGATTTTTTCGCTCATCTTGGATAGATTTTGGCCATTTTTGGCCAAATTCTACCTTGTCACTCATATTCAACTTATTTCGTTTTTAGCCATGGACCTACGCTACCCGAAAATACAAAAATGACCAAAATCTATCCAAGATGAGCGAAAAAATCACTTAAGTCAATTTTGATAGTTTAATAAAAAATTTCACAAATGCAATTGAGACATAGCACTTGTAGTTCACAATAGAAACTATTACAAACCAATAATTCACAATAGGATTTTTTACTTACAAGATATTCACAATAAGTTTTGTTGGGAATGGGAATAAAGATTCACTACCAAACAGATAATTTTCATTTTATGAACGATAGAAGTGATTAACTGACGATTTGCGTTCAACGAGTGTAGTTTAATGTTGTCAAATATGCTTGACGCACGAAGTCATTTGCAAAAAGTATCATCCTATAAGGGGATTAATTTTACGCTAAACTGTATAACATGATATATAATCAGTTACTGTAGGATTAATTTTGATAATCTCTTTCTCTCTCTTTCTTTCTCACTATCTCTCTCTCTCTTTCTTCTTCTCTATCTCTTTCTTCCTCTCCATCTCTTTCACGTTTTTTAGTAATTCACTGCATGAAGTGATTTCACAATATTAAAATTAATTTATTTGTGGGCAACGGGCAACAGGCCCACGCGATCATTACAGGGGAAACTCAGCACCGATTTCAATACTTTTTTCATTTATTTTTGTTTGAATATTTAAAGTTTTTTACTTTATTGTTTTCAAACTACCATCCAAACACATTTACTTGCCACACTTATGATTGATTACTTTTGCGCTTAAATTACCAAACATGTCTGTATAACTCCCCTGATCGAAGTCATCTCAACGCTGGAGTTCATGTTATTACGCAAAAGAAGTCATCCCACTGCACCGTCCTCTTGCGAAAATAAAATCCATCGTAAAATTTTTTTCTCGGAACATGACCTCTACAAATGCAGTGCATGGTGCCAGAACTAGAAAGGAGGGCATTTTTACATCGCCGGTGAATTTTTTCCCACAAATAACGTTGAAGGAGGGTGCTTTATTCTGCTCTTTTTAGTACATGACGGTGACGGCAAAGTTCAGAGCGACCAGTGCCATGACTTCGCCTGCCTTTCGGCCTTACCTGACGGCGCTCTCAAGCACTCGAGTGGAATTATGTGTCCACTACCAGTGCAGCCCCTTGGGCTTACACAGGTTGCAACTTCACTCATATGGTTCCGCCACAAGACCATATTCATTCGCCTTGCTAAGGTGTTCAGGCCTACCCAAGACCCTTGATGCTTCCAAGGATATGCTTGCCGTCAGCACCAAGAGAAACCAAAGGTCAAAGCACCAACTACACACCAGTCCTGCCGTAACGTCTGCTGCTTCACAACAGCCTATAGAGACTACCATCAGCTGGGCCGAAGTCCCAACATACTACTAATATGTCGGAACGTCAACCCTTATCTGACATCTCTCCCAGCGACTCTTGGTGTCAAACCACAGCCACCAAGTGAAGAGACCTCATCCAACATCTGGTTACAGAATCAACTGAAGTCTTATCTGTGGGGCTCAACCAGATCCCGTGGTGCCTGGGAAAGGAAATTAGTTACGCCTCGCAGGTTATTGATTTTTGATCCTTTGTATGGCGGGACCACCTCTATTTCTTATCTTTTCCCTTACGAATCACCAAGTTACCTATTGTGCCTCCCGGGGGCTGCCATTGAGACAAGACGATAACTGTAAACACAATCATGGACTAATGCAGAGGCCAAATCTATCGGAATTTAAATAAAAATTCCGATCGATATCGAAAGCCGTGATTTGCCTCCAAATATTCGTGATTTGCCGCAATATTCATGACTAAGTGGGGAGAGTCAAGCACGGGATGTGAGACAGCACAGTCCTGGATTCAATACTTCAGTCAACAACACCATCCGGATATAATTTTAGAACCCTCTTTATGTTTATTTTTGTTTTCTTTTTAATTCTGATCACAGTTTTTCCTTAAAATATATTCATATTGTTCGCGTTACTTTGAGCGCACTGTACGTTTCCCAGGATAAAACTCTCCCACAACTGTGCTTTTGTTATTTCTCCCCCTTTCACAGGACTATTGTATATCGTTGAGTGAAATGCAAAAAGGCCTGTCCAAAATTGCGCTAAATTTACAAGACATGGAAAAACATGTTGAAATAATAAAAATTTAAAGCGACTATTTTCAGTGCGATGATTTAAATAAAATGACAATTTCATATCGTGCAAATTTATGTTCTTTTGAAGATGTGTGTGAAGATAAATATGCCGATTTAAATATGTTTGACGTAAGAGCTTACGTCGTGACATATTTAACTCAAAGTTAAATATGTTTTTAAGTGCCATCACTGACATATTTACCTATACGTCATATGTTTTTTTTAGATAATATTACATTAACGAACATACGGTAACTGAAAATACAAGTACATTTTCTAAATTGTATTTGCGAAATTTTTTATAAAACTATCAAAATTGACTTAAGTGATTTTTTCGCTCATCTTGGATAGATTTTGGCCATTTTTGGCCAAATTCTACCTTGTCACTCATATTCAACTTATTTCGTTTTTAGCCATGGACCTACGCTACCCGAAAATACAAAAATGACCAAAATCTATCCAAGATGAGCGAAAAAATCACTTAAGTCAATTTTGATAGTTTAATAAAAAATTTCACAAATGCAATTGAGACATAGCACTTGTATTTTCGGGTAGCGTAGGTCCATGGCTAAAAACGAAATAAGTTGAATATGAGTGACAAGGTAGAATTTGGCCAAAAATGGCCAAAATCTATCCAAGATGAGCGAAAAAATCACTTAAGTCAATTTTGATAGTTTTATAAAAAATTTCGCAAATACAATTTAGAAAATGTACTTGTATTTTCAGTTACCGTATGTTCGTTAATGTAATATTATCTAAAAAACATATGACGTATAGGTAAATATGTCAGTGATGGCACTTAAAAACATATTTAACTTTGAGTTAAATATGTCACGACGTAAGCTCTTACGTCAAACATATTTAAATCGGCATATTTATCTTCACACACATCTTTTGAAGTCATCATTTTAATAAAGTCTCCCTTAATTCACTATGAATCAGATTTAGTCGTAGGGAGTTTTGCATTTCGTATGACGATATACAATATTTCCATTCGGCATTAGTAACGCAGTCATGTATGGCAAATAACAGTAACTAAATAACTAATAATCTAATAAAGCCAACACACCAGCCACACTATTTTTATTTGTGTTCTTTGAAAATCTCTTTTTTTTTTATTTTATCCTTAAGAGGAAAAGCTTTTCACACACACACACACTCATGATATACAGTTATTTGTGCAACTTTGTAATTAAGCATTAGCAGAGAGAACAACAGCTGCAGCAGTGGCAAATCGAATATTAAAAATTATTTATGAAGCTCCAGGGAGTTTAAGTAATTTGTAAAATATATAAACCCACGCTACGATATCACTGAATGGCAGGACGCATTATGAACGAAGTGCTTTGCTTTCGGTAATCAATTTCAGAGCTAAAAATATCATAACTTTTATGAACTGTTTGCCAACAGAACAAATTTTACTTATTTACCAGGTTATTTTTGAGTTTTTTTGGTATTCAAAACTTTTATTTTTTATATATGAATAAGAAATTTATTCATCTATTCTTTTATTATTAACCCTAGATGGTTACTTTTCATTTTTGTACATTAAGGTTATTCTGCGTTGAATCGACGAACAAGTTTTAGAAATAATTCTAGCGGAACTAGTTTTGAAGTTAAAAATCAACAAAAGTATTTTAAGTTAAATATATTAAATTTAATTTTAGTTAAATAGATTAAATTGTTAAATTTTATACAAAAAATAATTTTTAAAATTCCATACGAATTTGATAAAAATAGAAAGAGATTTATCTGACACAGAGTACATGAGCTGCGTCAATTCGACGAACAGTAACCATCCAGGGTTAAGGATAAAGGTTTATATCAGTGATCAGCACAGGGTACTGAAAATAATAAATCACGACTTAGAAAATTTTGTAAATTTGTTACTATTCTACAGCCAACTTCAGGTATGAATTATGTGTGTGAGCCAAACGGTTCACAATTTTCTGTTTTCAATTCGAATGATATGGAAATTTTTTTCTTTTCGATTTTTAGATTTTTACAAATCTACAGGTTGTACCTGCTCCATTAGAAGTAATATTATGTTCTCATAGAAAATTTTAAGAATTGTTTCAAAGATATCGACCTTCAAACTTCGGACTGTTCAAAATTGTTTTTATTTTTCTCAAAACAATTTTCAATGTTTTTTTGATAAAAATAAGAAAACTTATTTTATGGGTACACACCTAAAATAAACGGCTTAAATATCTCAGCAGCAGGAGGGCCAATCGGAAGAGAGATACGGTAAAACAGAATATCAGGTGTTACAATTCTCGTATTCTATTTTCGTTGAAAATAGTATTTAAATGCTGGATATTCTTACTGACTTTTATTGCTGTTGGAAGTTGAAAAATTAAACGAAGAGCGATTGGCATGATGTGGTTGGTCGTTTTGAAAACAGGACTGATCCAATAAATTTTGATCAGACTCTTCGAAATAGCGAACCGACTGCCATCTATTTTCCAAAAGACTGCGAATAATAAATATCGCAGTTCCACTAAATATCGCGACTAAATAGACAGTCGCTCTATAACGATTTCTGTAAATACTATCCATTGCAAAAATTCCTAACGATACTGCAGTGTTTGAGTAAAATTTCTTCCATAAAGATTTCTTTAAATTCGAATTTTAACCGGCGCCTGCAGGATAAATTGATTGAACTGTAAATTAACTAAGAAATTCACGATATATCATTCCACGCGAAAGCTTTTTCTTCTTATAGCGTTAAAAAAAAATTTATATATATGAAATTATATGTATTTACATATAAATACACACACATTCACATCGTTATGTATCGCACAAAATGTTCAAACATTCCAACTTCATATTCAATCTTCTGTCATTCGTTTTCATATTTTTTTACACAGCAACGACATTCTCATAAAATGCAGCATTTTCTGCTGCAGTTTAATAAAAAAAATATTTATAAAAATAGTAGAAGCCACATACGAGTGGCCAGTCATAAACATACGGAATACATACACACTTACTGTCAGTCTGTATGTGTACAAACACATCAGCAAATAATTAAATTGGAGCGAAAGTACAATTTTATAATCAAGAGTTCGAAACAGGTACTTGAATAAAAATCTTTGTTAATAGTACTATTTAATATTAAATAGTACTTATTTGCTTATTAACGGAAAGTTAAAAACCATCTGAGCTTAAGCACAAATTTTCATAAACCAATTGAGAGTTACTTAGAAGAAACTTATCGTAGAACACAATCTTGGATTAAGCATCGAATCACTTTCTATTTTTATATATCCACGATGACTGGCCAGACTAGACACCCACACATGCCTGCATGTACTGACGGATGCTTTAATAATTTTAGACTTTTTTTAAACTTTAACTGGTCACCTGCAACAAACAGATGGATTTTTTGGAGAGCAAGTAAATGGCCAACGAAAACCATTTTATTTATTTCGTATATTAAATAATTCAAATGAAATCCTCAAAATTCCCAATGACCAGTCATGCTTAAATCAACTGAAACAGGGGCACACATACAGACACACTCCTGGAGGTGAATATAGCTCGTATGGATTTCAATCTGAGACTGGAAAAAAGTGTGTGTGTGTGTATGATTTAATAATTTTCACTTGTTTGTTGCAATTCTTGTTATCTCTTGCACAGGACCGGTGGTTTTGACCGCGACAATCATCAGTGGCACAACAACTAACTGATACTGTTTTATAATACGCTACTCTGCTTTATTGTCATACAGTTCTCCCAGCTGCTGTTCTATTGGCCGTCAAGTTGAAGCCCAGTTGCTGTTTTAGTGTCATGTTCTTGGATGTGGTACACTTTTTGTTTCCATAGTATTTCCATTTATATTTTTACTTTATTTGGCCATAAACGAAATAGGTATGAAGCCAATATTGCAGAGTCAACTAGAAACTATTATGTAGGATGTGTGTGTGTGTGTGTGTGCAACATGTTTCAAGTGAAGCGCTTAAATGTTATTTCATTCATGATGTGGCTGGTTTGCATGATTAACCCTGGTATACACCATACAGATTTAAATACATACACTTTAGTGTAGAGGAACTTTCTGGCTACGAGTTAATCGGCAAAACAATCCACAGCATTAACCCAACAAATTCTAAGCCTCAAATGAATTTTCTCTAAAATATATTCAAAAATGTTGCATACAAATTCTACCACAATTTTCTATATAAAATATGCAAAAAATAAAAACTGCATAAATTTTTTTCATCATTTTCTATGGGAAATTCATGTAACACAATAAATTTCGTTGAAAAATATTTACATTTAACAAAATTCGTAATCATAGAAAATTGAATATCGAAATGTTTCTATTGCAAAAAAATGAAACAGAATTTTCCATAGCCAATACGGAAAGCAGAACTTTATATAGAAAATAGGAAGCTTTATAAGGAAAATACTGAGTTTTCTACAGAAAATACGAATTTTATAAACAGTATATAGAGAATTTTCTATAGAAAATGGGAAATTTTCTAAAGAAAACTCGTAATTTTCTATAGAAAATTCTTGATTTTCAATTGACATACGGAATTGTCTGTAGCAAGCAGTTAATTTTCTAAAGGAAGTATGAAGTTTTCTATAGCAAATGCGAAAATTTCTATAGAAAATATAGCCAATGCGAAAATTTCTATAGAAAATATAGAAAATACTTAACTTTCTATAAAAATACGGAACTTTCTAAAGAAAATACGGAATTTAATATAGAAAATATAAAGTTTTCTACAGAATATAGAGAATTGTCTTTAGAAAATACTTAATTATCGATAGAAATACGGAATTTTCTATAACAAACGAAGTTATCTATAGAAAATACTTAATTTTCCACAGAAAACTTGAAGTTTTCCATAGAAACTTCGAAAATTTTTATAGAAAATACTTAATTTTCTATAGAAACATGGAATTTTCTATATAAAATACGAATTTTCTATAGAAAATAAGAAATTTACTTTAGAAAACAAAAAGTTTTTTTTTTATAGAAAATATAGAATTGTCTTTAGACAACAGTTAATATTCAATAGAAATACGGAATTTTCTATAGAAAAAAATTGAATTTTCTAAAGCAAAAAACATCTAATTTTCTATAGAATAATGAAATATTCTATAGAAAATACGGAATTTACTTTAGAAAATAAGTTTTCTATAGAAAATATATGCTTGTTTTTAGAAAATACTTAATTTTTAATAGAAATGTGGAATTTTCTATATAAACGAAATTTTCTATAGAAAAAAATTAATTATAAACTATATATAGAATTGTTTTTAGAAAAAACTTTATTTTTAATAGAAATACGGAATTTTCTATATAAAAAATACTTAATACAATATATATATGTATATATATATATATATATATATATATATATATACATATATATATATATACATATATATATATATATATATATATATATATATATATATATATATATAGAAAATACAAACTTTTTATAGAAAGTAATTAATTTACTACAGAAAATATGAAGTTTTCTATAGAAGATGCGGAAATTTCTATAGAACAAACAGGAATTTCTATAAACACAAATATCTTTATATAAAAAAAAAATTATCTTGTGCAGAATATACGGAGTTTTCTAAATAAACAAAGGAAATTCATATAAGTTGTATTTAATAATAGAAAAATAAGATATTCTATATAGAAAATATGGAATAGTGTGATATAAAATATATGACTTTATTGTCTTATTGAAAAACAAGGAAAAATCATATGAGAATGTTTTCGATAGAAAATGTGATAAATTCTTCAATACAAAAATACGGCATTTCCAATGAAATATATGGAACAGTTTTCTATAGCACAGTTTTCCATAGAAACAATTTCTTCAAATTATATATAAATTCGTTCGAAAGTTTTTATTGAATATAAAACTATATAAAATATTCCATACAAAAAACAGGAATAAAATATTTATAAAAGTAAGAACAAATTTGTTGAAAAAAGCTGAAAAAAATCCTGAATAGAAAATGTATAAAAAGCTCAATAATTGTTTATGTTTTCTATAGAGAATATAAGCCAAGAAGTTTGAGAAAAATATGAAATTTATATTTTATAGCGGTATATAGAAATATTTTCTATAGAAAATATGCAAACATTTTATATAGAAGAAGTATCATTTTCTATACCAATTTTGTTCCATTTTCTTTATATATAAATTTTAAAACATGTTTAAAAGGATAATGAAAAAAAGTTTTGGGCGCTTGATGTTCGAAAAACAGGGTACAAAACGCACACTTTTTTCACAAGTCTTTTGGTTCATCATTATTTTGAATATATTTTAAAAATTATTCTTAATTTTATAGTACGAATTTCTAAAGAAGGAGTGTCATTTAACTTGTTTTAAACAACAATAACTCTGATGTTTTGAATTTAATATGTATCGAAAAGGTGTAAAAATACTTGCACATTATGAGAAGATAAGAACATGAAACACACTATTGTGACGTATGAGTGATTTTATTAATAATAATAAGAATATGCATGGAAGCGAAATGCGTGTTTATGAAGTAAAACCGTTTCCTACATGAAAAATCCTGTTAAACTCAATAAACACTTGTTTGAATTAAAAGATTTTCCACAGGAATTCAGTGGTTACACTTTTTTAATATTCCATAAGTATGAACGCACTTTAAGATCGTAAAAAAGTCTTCCTTAAAACAATAACAGTTTCGTTTGAAAAAGAGTTATATATATTTTAAAAAGTTCCCTATCAAATATGTCGTCCAGATGTCAGCATGCAAATATTTTATGAATATTTGATAAATTGTTAATTCAAGATTTTTGCACGAAATCGTACCTCGAAGTTATTAACAGGCATTTTAATTACAAAAAATTATTAATTTTTTTTTTTAATCCATTTTCAACATGCCTGCGTTCATAAGTTTAATGAATCTGCGGTGAAAGTAGATACAGCAACGGCTTTATTTATGGTCCCAGCATAGACATCCATTCTACAGGCATAAATGAGTGTTTTAACTCACACACACATACACATGCATATTTGCACGTACATGAACGTTTCGAAAGGACAACTTTATGATCGTTTATACAACAGTTTATTCGTTTTGTGCTTATTTAAACCGAAACTGTTGTTGTTCGTTGACCAGCCAGCCGGTAACCAAAACGAATAATATTGTTGCAATAAACATTTATAAGCAAACACACACACACACACACACACACACACACACACACACACACAGACACACGCACACATACAGCTACACACATACACTTGCGCACAGAGAAAATTGCTTACATGAACCGGATAAACTGACAGGATAATATCGCGACAGAAAACCATGAAATATTGTAACACATACTCTCTCAAATGGAAATGCAAGCAGATACGTACACACGCACACACGTACACGCGCACATGTACACGTACGTACGTACATCCTTTGCTGGCTGGAGTAAAAATGTTTGTGATTTTTTAAGTGTTTCCGTATATCCAGAGTTATTTGTTTCTGTTTGCATGCACGAATATTTTTTGTTGTTGTTGTTTTCATGGATAAATGACTGGCGGAATTAATGATTGTAAGTGTGTGTGTGTGTGTGTGTGTAGAGTTGTGTGTGTTTGCAGTTGGGAGCTTTTTGTAAATGTTACTTTTGAAATTGCATGAATCAAAAAGTTTTTAATCGGATCACAAATTAAATCTTAAATAAACAAATAAAAAAAAAAGTATGAAGAAGGAGAATTAAAGTGGTTGGATTTGGAATTAACTCCTTTATTTTGTTATTTGTCAATAACTATAATATGACACGCCCAAACAAATTAAAAAGTCTAGAGGCAGGCACTTCGGAACTTTGGTCGTTCGTAGGGGCCCATCTTGACATAATGACGTCTCTCAAATTAGTTTTCTTTTTCCAGTCTGTTTTGCTAAATCACTGGCATTCCCCACAATGTGTGCAAAAAATAATACAAATATTTTAATAAAATTGGTGTTCTGTTCGGGCAACGTACCACGCCCCTTTTACGGTCAACACAACTGCCCTTACGAGTCCACTGTTTCAGTCGCCGAATCTCAGAATCTATCAATATCCGTGCGTAGAAGCATCGGATGACGTTGGCCAGGTCATCACTATTCTATAAGTCGATTATTACCAAGTTCTCCTGGCGTAATTTGATTGAACTGATTTCAACAGGACTGCGCTACGTACAATAGAGCCCATGGCCCATTGCGTATTCTACACTAGGGAACTGAAGGCATGGTCATCCCATGTGGAAGTGAAAGGAACAGGCCTTCGAGGTGTGGCGATTTGCCTCTTTCGACTTTTTGTTGTGAGATCTTATCAAGTCGCCGGTGTATGCGAACAGGTCGTAAACACAGTGATCCTCAAAGCCAATGTAAATCATGCCATCGGTCAAATTCAGCCAGAGTCATGGAATATTCTATATTGCGACGGCGCAAAAACCAGAGAAGTTGCGACTAATATTTGAGCCATGTTACATTCCACAAATAATGACATTAAGAGATTTTTCAAACGAATAATTGAATTTATTATATTTAACGTATTTAAATTTATAGAGAAGAAGCGCTGAAAAATACCCTTTAAAACAAGAGAGTTCCTTATTCTAATTTTCTCACTTTCCGCTAGAGAAATTCCAAATTTTCAAATATCTAGGAGTTATTGGTTTCATTGGAAACAATTAGCATCTCATCAGATCTCCATGTTTCAAGATCCTAGAAAGCTGGCCTGGCTGTGAGTCGGAGGGAGCACTGCCAACATTTTCTATTGCAGAAGTGACTCAGAAGTGACCCTAATAAGTTGAAACTTATCGTCTGCGATACAATTTTCTCATCGTAGAAGCGTCTTTCGTATTGAGAAGTTGTACCCCCGGGAAGTAACTTCAAGAAGTCATTTCGGCGTTTCTTCAAGAAGTCACTTCTACGTTACTTTAAGAAGCCTCTTTTGCGTTACTTCAAGAAATTTCTTCTGCGTTATTTTAAGAAGTCACTTCTACGTTACTTCAAGAAGTCTCTTCTGCGTTACTTCAAGAAGTCACTTCTGCTTTACGTCAAGAAGTCACTTCTACGTTATTTTAAGAAGTCACTTCTGCTTTACTTCAAGAAGTCATTTCTGCGTTACTTCAAGAAGTTTCTTCTACGTTAATTTAAAAAGGCACTTCTGCGTTTCTTAAAGAAGTCACTTCTGTATTACTCCAAGAAGTCACTTCTACGTTACTTCAATAAGTCACTTATACGTTAAATCAAGAAGTCACTTCTGCGTTAATTCAAGAAGTCACTTCTGCGTTACTTCTAGAAATCACTTCTGCATCACTTCAATAAGTCACTTCTGCGTTACTTCAATAAGTCACTTCTACGTTACTTTAAGAAGTCACTTCTGCGTTACTTCAATAAGTCACTTCTACGTTACTTTAAGAAGCCACTTCTCCTTTACTTCAAGAAATTTCTTCTGCGTTACATCAAGAAGACTCTTATGCGTTACTTCAAGAAGTCTCTTCTGCGTTACTTCAAGAAGTCACTTCTGCGTTACTTCTAGAAATCACTTCTGCATCACTTCAATAAGTCACTTCTGCGTTACTTCAATAAGTCACTTCTACGTTACTTTAAGAAGTCACTTCTGCTTTACTTCAAGAAATTTCTTCTGCGTTACATCAAGAAGACTCTTATGCGTTACTTCAAGAAGTCACTTCTGCTTTACTTCAAGAAGTCACTTCTGCGTTACTTCAAGAAATTTCTTCTGCGTTACTTCAAGACGTCTCTTCTGCGTTACTTCTGCGTTACTTTAAGAAATCACTTGTGCCTAAGTGAGAAGCTTTAAAACCAAATATCAAAGTCACAACAAGAACTCACTGATCAACCAGTTGTAGAACAAAACGTAAGAAAATCAAAAAGGAAAATTGATCAGTGAGTTCTTGTTGTGTCTTTGATATTTGGTTTTAAAGTGGAAGTTTGAAATGAATGTCTTTAGTTATTCTAAGAAATGTTGGGTAAAGGTTCCCTGATGATCTGCATTAGCCCCAGTGAAATGGGCATAGGAACTAGCCAAAAACGCTCAACTGATCAATTTGAATTTTTTTAATAAGATTTTGGGAAAAAACAAATTAAAATTAAAGAGTTTAAAAAACCCCCAAAAGATAAACTTCTTTATTTTTTATTTTTATTTTTTCCTATTAAATTCATAAGCAGCTCTCGTTAGAAGGAACGTTCCCTAGAGTTGTCACTGTGCTGTCGTGTGTTTGGAGAGGGGAAGATTTTTTCTACGTCTTTTATTAGCTTCAATTGTATTTCAATTCTTTATTGTGCTTCCACGCGTATACTTAATGTTATATATGATGTTTCCCATACGTCACACTGCACTCGAACAAGATTTGGTGTCTTTCATGTTCTTATCTCTCTCAAAATGTGCAAGTATTTTTACACGCTTTATATAACAAATAAAAAATTATTGTTAAATTAATAAATTATTAAACACGTTGTTTAAGAGAATTGATGTAAAAAAATAAAAATAGATTTTAAAATGAATTTAAAATATAATAAATAATTTTTGTGAAAAGCAGAGGGAGCGCTTTTTGCCCTATTTTTCTTATATAGAATTATTGTAGTTAAAATAAATTATTAAACACGCTTTTTTCGATAATTGATATAAAAACATAAAAATTAATTTTAAAATTAATTTAAAAAATAATAAATCAAAATTTCTATTTTTGTGAAAATAAGAGAGGCCGCTTTGTGCCCTATTTGTCGAATATCGAGCCTGTCCCTTTTAATGAAATATTAATTGAATTTTAGTTCATTATCGTTTCAAATGATTTTGAAACTCATTTTCACTTTTTAAATTTGATTTTTTAAACGCGAATATTTTAGCTTTTTGTTTAAATATAATTATTACTACGGCTTTCAAGAACTACACGGACGGTTACTTAAACATTCAATAAGCTTTATCTTTAATTTGGAGAAAAAGTCATGCAACCCAACGAAGTAAATTTCAATTCATTCAATAACTGCCATTTAGACGAAGTAATAAATTTTTGTTTATTCCCCCTGCTGGTCGGAAAAATATTTAAATGAATTCTGCTATTTTCACATCAACCGCAAAGAATACAAATTTCAAATATTCGAAAGGAAATTTACTGAATCATGAAAACTAATCAAGAACATAAAATTAATATTTACGATTATCAAAGTTGTTGTTCTTGTTGTTATATCCCTGCTGCTACCTCTGAAAGGACACCTTGAGTTTGTGTTTATTTGCCACACATTCTTATGTAACAAAATTTATATTTTTATTTGTTCCAAAATATTTGTAAATGCAATAAAAGTAAATAATTTTCTAAAGGACTAAACGAAAACTTGTGTTCAGTTTCCAGTACATTTTTTGGTTTTTGAGAGGCAGCAGGAGCAGGATTTGAAATTACATTTGTAAAAGCTGTAACTGTGTGTGTGTGTGTGTGTGCTTTTTTTAATAATTACACTTTTATGGAAAATATCTTATTGTGGAATAAACACAATCTGCTGATAGCGTTCGGTCCCTGGTAACAAAAGGTGCTGGCCTGGCCAATATTCCTCTTCAATATTCTACTGTTTGCCACAGTCAAAATAGTTAAAACCCTTTTCCGTAGTATCAGATCGTGCACAAAATAAACAACAGCAAAAGGAAATTCATGCGGAAAATTGGCTCTTGTTGTTGTTGCTGTTTTTTCTTTCTTCCTGCTACACTAAAAAGGATTATTTTTATTCCATTTCAGTTGTTGTTGCTCTTTTCTTTTTAATAACAATGGCAACATTTTTGCTGGCAAATGTTTGCTATTATTGCCCGTTTTATATTCCATCTGGACGACTAAAACTTTTAAATGAAATTCTTGTCTTTAAATCATGTGTAACAAATTAAAAATCCTTTGTTTCTCGGACTTTTGCCACACACATTTGGAAAATATATATGTATATAAATTTCGAAAACTTTTTGGGCTACATTAAAAAAGGACATTTTGCTAAGTAATTAAAAAAAGGAGTTGCAACTTCCTTGTTACGTAATTAACCAACAAACTAAAAACAAACAAAAAAACTTTATCGTAACTGATATGAATGAAGAAATAAATCCTTTTTGTGTCGTTCGTTCATCTTCATTATTTCTATTGTAGAAATTTACAAAAAAAAAATTTCCGAATAAAGACAAAAAGCAGCTGCTAAAAAGTAGGAAATAAAATTTCCCAACATTCAGTTGCAGCCAGTCAATACAGTTCGATATGAGGAAAGACCAGTGAAAGAAACAGAGAGGGAGAGAGAGAAAAAAGACTAAGTTTTGTTGGGCAAATCTGTCAAGTTGGCCTAAAAGTGTTGACAAAAAAGATTAAAATTTTTTTTTTTTTATTTTTTTTTGCGAAAACGAAAACACAGAAAATCTTGTTGAGAAATTAATTGGAATGAAAACAGTTTTTGTTTTCTCTTTTTTTACAATCACAAATTTGCTACACACCCAACGAACCAACCAGAGTTTATCAAACAACTGTTGTGTCGCTTTAAAGGACCGGAAAGGCCTTAAAGAAGTGTAGGACGTAAAATCGAAACATGAAATTGAAAAAATTGTTAATGGATTTCAAGCAAATCAATCAGGCGAACGAGATATGAAACAGGCGAATGTGATTTAAGGAATTTGTCAGTTAGAGAAAACGTCTTGAGGACGAGTTAATTTCATTTCGTAAAAGTCATTAAAAGAGGTGGGAGATTTTTAAAATCCCTTGAACTACAAAACGCAACTTGAGTTGTTAAAGGGTTAATTGAATGAACTATTTATTTATTTTTTATTTTCTCTATAATTCAGTTACTTCTCTTTATTTATATTGGCAGCGTTGCACTTTTAATTAGGGCATTCAATTCAAAGGACTTTTAATTAAATTGATTAATCGCTGGATTATTTAATTGTTTATATATTTTAATTTCACAGTTTATGAATCAGTTAATATTCTATTATTCGGTTATTAATCTATTACTTTAGAATTCTCTTTTTCAAATTTAGTTTAATCGTTTTTAAATCGGTTACTTTTCAATTACTTTTACATTACTTTTGGATTAATCGCTTAACCGATTAATATTTTTTAGGCAGACGTTATTATTCTTTTTTTAAAATTTCGATTTACCATTTAAAAATTGGTTATTTTTGAATTATTTTGTTATTAATCGATTGCTTTTATATTAATCGGTTAACTAGTTAATATTTTTTTATAAGCAAATCATTATTTTCTCTTTATATTTTGGTTTAATTGTTTATAAATTGGATATCTTTCTATTATTCGCTTGTTTCGATTGAGCGCTTAATCGGTTAATATTTTTTTATTAACAAATAATTATTTTCTTTTTAAATTTTGGTTTGATCGGTTACCGAGTGAATATTTTATTTCCACAAATAATTATTTTCCTTTAAAATTTTTGGTTTAATCGATTATAAGTTGCTCCACTTTCGATTATTCAGTTATTAATTGATTACTTAGGGATTAAACGGTTAACCGAATAATATTTTTTACGCACAAGTTACAATTGTTTTTCCAAATTTTCGTTGAATCGTTTATAGATCGGTCACTTTGCAATTATTCGGTTATTAGTCCATTACTTTTATGTTAATCGGTTAACCGGTTAATAGGTTCTTATAAGCAAATCATTTCTTTCTATAAATTTTGGTTTAATTATTATAAATATTTATAAATTAAAATTATTCGCATATTAGTCGATTACTTTGGATTGATCAGTTAACCGGTTAATATTTTCTTTGCATAAATCATTATTTTTTTTTTTAAATTTTGGTTTAGTCGTTTGTAAATCGGTTAAATTTTAATTATTCGGTTATTAATTGATTACTTACGGATTAATCGGTTAACCGATTAATATTTTTTATGCACAAGTTATTATTCTTTTTTAAAATTTTAGATTAACCGTTAAAAACTTTGTTGCTTCGCAATTTTTCGGTACCGGTTACCGATTGGTTAACCGGTTAATATTTTCTTTATACAAATCATTTTCCTTTTTTTAAATTTTGCTTTCATCTTTTGAAAATCGGTTAATTTTTAATTATTCTGTTATTAATCGACTACTTTCGGATTATTAAGTTGAACGATATATATTTCTCTTAAACGAAACATTCATTTCTTAAATTTTGGTTTAATCTTTTATAAATTTGTTACTTTTCACTAATGCAATTATTAATCGATTACTTTTGGATTAATCGGTCCACAGATGAATACCTTTTATATCCTAATAACTATTCTGTTTTTAAATTTTGATTTAAGCGCTTAACTCTTAATTATTCGGTAATTAAGCGATTACTTTTGGATCAATCGGCTAACCGGTTACTATTTTTTGTACACAAATTTTTAATCTCTTTTGAAATTTTGCTTTTGTCTTTTGAAAATTGCTTAATTTTTAATTATTCAGCTATTAATCGATTAGTTTCAGATTAATCGGTTAACCCGTTAATATTTTTTTATAAACAAATCATTATTCTCTTTTCAAATTTTTGTTTTATACATATAAATCGGTATATATTTAATTATTCCTTTATTAGCCAACTTCTTTCGGATTAATCGGTTGACCGATATATTTTTCTTACACAAAACATTATTCTCTTTTTAAATTTTGGTTTAATCGTTTATAAATTGGTTACTTTTCAATTTTGCGGATTTTAGTCGATTACTTTTGGATTAATTGATTACTTATTTTATGTACGGATCATTATTCTCTATTTCAATTTAGCTTTAGTTGTTTACATAACGGTTAATTTTAATTATTCGGTCAATTTCCTATTAATCGCTTAACCGATTAATATTTTTTATGCAGAAGCTTTTACAATTTTCTTAAACCTTGGTTGTTATATATAAACCTTGGTTGTTGAACATTTGATAAGCTATCCGGTTACCGGTTAACCGATTGAATAACCTGGTATTATGTGGTTCTTTTCTTAATTTTAGTGGTTACAAGCAATAACAACCAAAATAACAATTTGAAATTAATCGGTTAACACGTTAACCGCATGAATGCCCTATTATTCGTTTCATTCATAATAATAAAACATTTGACGAAGTTATTTATTCGTTAGGCTTACCAGCAAAATAATATAACGCAATTCAAAGTCAATGTTTACATACCTGCAAAGAAAAAAAATCAGAAATTATTAGTTAGTTTTCTGTTTACTGCGAAAAACATTTTATTATGAATTTTAAATTTAATAATAAAAGAGGCACAACAACAAATGCGAGCATTTCATTCATTCAAAGAGAGAGAGAGAAAAAAAAACTGGAACAAACTCAAAGAAAATGGGTTAAGGCTACGATGTTTGCAACAAAAGCCAAAGAAATCAAGATGAATCTAAACCAGACTGTGTTGAAGCACTTTGAGCCACACAATTTTATGGTTTTCACTTTTCAAGTTGGCAACAGCAAAAATATGAATACGTTGAGTGTAAAAAAGTTGTTCTTTATATTTTGTTTTACATTAAAAATCACGCATATCATCATAGCCTATTGACCAACTCAGCGCAGCGAGAAATAGAATGCAGAGATTTACACATAAATTATTTATTTAAAAAAAAAACCAAAGATAATATAATTAAGATTGAAATGTTGGAACATAAATTTTAATTAAATTTAACAATTTACGAGTTTTTATTCCATTTCATATATCACGTTGTTGTTAAAAATCAGTTAACTAAATTTTTATGGCAGTAAATTAAAAAAAAAAGTATCTACTTCAACAGCTAATTAACTGTGGAAATAGATTTCTAAAAAGTTTATAACATCTTAAAAGTTTCAATTATATCCAACATCAATTTTCAGATGATCAACTCAACACCAACTAAAATCGCTTTTTAATATCCAATAAAAACTGCATTCACTTGGATTGTCATTATTATTTAGCAATAAACCTTTCAAATTGACAAAAAAAAAACTATTAAGAAATACAAAAATAAAATAGGAAACTTTAATACTTTAAAATGAACGGTTGGGTCTTTTTATTAGCTGGGTTTTTTAAACAAGTTTTTATGAATATGGGTGACTCCGAAAATTGATTTTTAGCTTCCCGCTAGGAAAATTTAATATTTAATAAAATATCGGGGGATTTTTGAATTTTTAGAAAATAACTTTTAAAGAACTTTTAGAAAATAAATAAATTGTAGTTTTTATGTTGGATTAGCAGGAGACAAAACGAACACAAAAAGTGTCTGATGAGTAGAAGAGACAACAAAAGCAGCTGATGTCGATTGATCGTTAAAAACTTTACATTAAATTACATTTTCATTATATTTATTTTAGCAAAATAATTATGGCGATAAAAGCTACTGAATAGCGCTGTAGGACGGCTCGTAAATGTGGCGTATTTTTTGCTTTTTATTTTCTAAAAACTTTATCTGCTGCCCCGCCTGTGGGAATTTTACGCACCATACGAGTCTATCTAGCAGCTGTTTTCCATTCCAAGAGTTTAAGATTCAATTCCTGTAAAATCATCGTTCAAAAGATTCCGCTTTTCCACACCGTTTGAAAGTTGTAGACATGAATCAATCATGCATAAGCATGCACAAACTTGCAACGATTACAGGTAAACAAAAAAAATCTTTATACCAGAGCAAACAAAATAGCAAATCAAACCCCTCCTATTCAAAAACACATTCTTATTTATTTCAAAATTAATTTGGCAATTTTATCCGCAATCGCTGCCACACGTGCTGAAGTAATTAAAAGTTAAATAAAAATAAATGGTGACTAAAAAGAACAGAAATAATACAAGTTCACCACAATTTTGTTATTGTCTTTTATGCAATTAAATGGTTTCACTACATGTCCTGCAAACTGCACTTAATGCAGAATAGAATGGGTTGCCGTGCGGGATATATAGAAGGCACAACACATGAGAACCGGCCGCTCTATGAGGCTTAAAACTTTGGATTAATAGTGTAAGACAAGAGGAGATAATTGTTCTTAGTTAAAATCTCAGAAGGACATGATGACAAATACTCCTAGGCACAAAGGAAAGTCAACATCAGTTTTATTCAACTTACACAGCAGAGCAGAACAGCTGTTTTCGAAAGTCGCTACACTTTCATCTTCAGTGATCATGTGTATAGTGTTTGTCACCACTTTTTAGGCGGCTTAGTTGAATGTGATAACAGTTCCTATTTACACAAATTTTATTGTGAAAAAGAATCCGAGAACTGTATCAACCTGATGTTAACACGTTTTTGTTTTAACACCCGTGTTACCGTTTGAATATTTTCTTCATGTCCCATTTTTCTGAATTTTTTGTTCCATTATACATTAAGTCAAACTTTTTTGGTTTGAATTTTATACTTAAGTATATGTGAACGTTTTTTCCCCCAATTTTCATTGGTAGCTCAAGCCAAAGCTCAAATAGTATGTGATTTTTATTTTAATGAACATTTTAACTAAGAACAATTAGCCTAAATAAATATTAATATAGCAAAAATAAAATGTTCATTAAAATAAAAATCACAGAGGAAATAATATTTTAAATACGACTGTCAAGTATTTTCTTTTGAAAAGTTAAAAAAAGGGTGTGTAACCTTTTTCTTTTTTGTTAACAAATTCTACACTTTTAGCCGATAGAAAATCGATGGTGAATGTGCAACAAATATTTTCTTGTTACTTGTTTTAGGCTGCCAATAACTTTAAACAAAAGAAATATAAAGATTTTAAATTTTTTTATTTTTTGACAAGCCAAATCAAAACAACACACAACATTGATGTCGTAAAAAACATCACTTCATTACGTTGATGGCGGCATCATTCATACACGTTCGATTAACAACACGAACATAAACAAGTGAACGGGTGAACGGAATAGATGGATGGATGGATGGTTGGTTGGATGATTTGACACTTTACAGGTAACATCCAAATACCAAAAACAATGAACAATAACACAATTTTGTGGGAACAAAAGAACAAAAAAAAAAAACTTTATCAAAAATTCATTGAAATGGATGCTGCTCGTGGTATTATTGATGGGCCAGCAGAGGTTATAAAAAAAGTCAGGGACAAAAAGGATGATGATGATGATGTTCGTGCTACAACAGTACATGAGATGTTAATGTTTTATCAATTGTAAGCATGAGGGCATATCATTGAATTGAATGTGTTTGTGTGTGTGTGTGTTCTTTTTCTTCAACTCATATTCCACCATTTATTTTTTGAAATCTTTCCCTTTTTTCAAACAAAATTGATTACAAACTGTTTTATAAACGAAGCAGAAATCAGAAAATTCAATTGAATAACAATTTGTTCGAGTCATTTACTTTTTGTTAAGAGAAGAACAGTTTTAGGCAACTTTACAACTACACCGATAACAAATAGCCATCATCCAACCCACGAACTAACAAAAAATTGTCAAAAACAATTGAACAAAAAAAACTTACCAAAAATAAACTGCATTTTACATGCAACCAAAATCAATCTAATAAACTTTGGTTTTCCATTCCGGTGCTGCCCCAATCGTTTATTTTATTGACTTTTAATAGCACAAGTAAAATAGATACAGTGGGCTATACTGAATCTTGGACGTACATCTGGAGTATATAAAAAAAAATTTTTGATCGTGTGGTTTCACACTGGAAGTTAAAGCCATTAACAATTAATTCTGCGTTCACACTGCAGATTTAATGAATTCAATATTTAACACACGGCATGTCCAACAAATTTGATCGCTGTAAATTAAATTTAACAATGAAATAGATTTATTTGTTAATGGTCTTTTCTGCTCCTTTTGCCACACTTCATTCACAAACTGTACTGCAGCTGTTTCTGTTTGTATACAAAAACAAGATATTTTTCACTGAATTCTAAAACAGAAATTCTGTTACGCTTTGCAAATGATTATTTTAAAGTTATAAAAATATAAATAAAATATAAAAATTATGGAAAATTCTGTGGATGTTTCTGTGCCTTCTTTGAAAATTATTAGCTGTTACCGTTATACAACTTGGCAGCACTCAACACGGGCACAAACGGGCAAAAACAAAGTGGCATTTCATAGAACCCACTTGAAACCAATTTAGAAGTGTTAAGTTGGTTTTAACCAAATCTTTTTGTATAGTAAAACCAAGTTTTAACAATCAGTTTCAACGTTAAAACTAGAATTTATTAAAACCATGTCAGTGTGCAAACACTATGGGGCAACATTTTCAGAACAATAATGGTCGTATAAAAAACAAACTCTGAAGTAAATTTCTTTGTCAAATGCGAATTATATTTAATTAAAAATTTTAATTTCAATTCCAAAACAAAATTTTAGATTTGCTAACTCTAGTACTGATGGTGGCAGTGTAGCGGTTTTCGAAAACAGTTATGCTGCTCTGCTGTGTAAGTTGAATAAATAAAACTGATGTTGACTTTTCCGTACGCTTTGGAATATTTATCATGTCTTTCTGAATTTAAAAGCAGTTTTCGAAAAATGACTTTTCTTTTCTAAAAAATAATGCAACATTTTTTGCACATTTTAATAATAAATGACAGCATTCTGTTATATGAATATTGAGAATTTATTAAATATTAATCCAAAATCTCTTACGAGCAATAGTAACTGTTTTAAGACTCCTCTAAACTCGCACTTTCTATAAAAAAAGGTGAAAAAATGTTACATGTTTTTCAGAAAAGAACACGCCATAAGTTTTACAAATAAATTTTATAACTGAAACTGTATTTAAATAGTCACTGATTTTAGTTAATGCCTTGAGAATTCCATCTGCAAACAATTACTTAATGGAGGAAAGTAGTATTTTCATATATATTTTCAAAAAGGTGGTATTTACGCCCGACTACAACGTGGTCGCTACGCCAACAACTCTTCTAAGAACCACCAAACATTTTGTGTTTGTTTAAGTTTTCAATAGCACACACAAATTAAATTATAACTTTTACTGAATAATATATATTTTTTTCTTTGAATTAATTGCTAAACTATCTCAAATAGATTTAATAAATAAATTACTTCAACTTTATATTTCTATAAATTTCATTTCTGTTATCTTCGCACAATTCCGTTCCTTATCAACAAAATGTTTGAGGGGACCTCTCTTTTGTTTTTCTTTCAACCACAACAGTTAATTGCCAAATTTTATCTAAAATCCATTCCAGATCTGCCTACACTCGCCGTGCAGAGTTGGATAGATGTTCCAACAGCAATTTGTATTGAAATGTTTACCCTGCATTCGCCTGCAAATATGCCGTATTAATTTTAAACTGGAAAAACACTTAACTCCTTGTTAAAATATATATTTAAATGAAAGACGAACCGACAGCACGCACCCTACCACCTCCCTCCCTCCCTCCAGTTTCCGGATAGAACGTTAAACACCATCCTTCTAAATGTCTAAATCCCTACAGAAGATCTATGAAAAGGTAGGAAAGCTCTTGTAACGCAAACTAATTTGGGAAAAAGGCGAAATAGCAACAAGAAAATAAAACTACTTGTTCCCCAGCTTTTACCGTTAACACGCATTTCATGTAAAAGACGCACACACACACACACACAAACAGTCAGACACATACTCTAGCATTTTGATTTCCTTTACGCCATTATTGTGTCAGGCTTGAAAGTTTTTTTATTTATCCTTTTTTTGTAGTTGTAGTTGTAGTTGTACAAGCGCAAGTATTAAATTGGCATCAATTTGTACCTGACGGTTATAGCCACATTCTGCCGGTTGTTTGGTGGGTGGTTATATGGTTGGCTGGTTGGTTGAGTTCAGCCTGCACAGTCGTTCCAGCCCTGATCTTTCTACTTTCAGTAGGTTGTTGGCAATTAATTCGTCTTCTTTTACTTCGATACGATGCGGTGCGATACGATTCGAATCAAATCTAGACTAGTTTTGTGAAAAGTTTAGTTTTCTTTTTTTTTTTTGCCTGCCAACTTTGTTGTTCTTGGTTTACATGCTCTTCTTCTTTTGTTGTTGTTGGTCAGGGGAAGGGGGATAGGGTGCACTTGCCAATAAGTTTGACTAGGAAAATAAGTGGAGGGGGGGGTGGATAACGAAACTTAACCAAACATGGCAATTTTGGGGGACGTGTGCATGCACAGATGTGTTGTTTGCTGTGTTGGTGTATGAGTTAATTCGACAGGACTTTGAATGAATGCAGCCAAGAGTGGCACTTGAGGTACGACTGCGCTGGTAACAAACTTTTTTTGTTTTTATTAATTAAAACTTTTAGTTAAATATTTCTATTAAGAGTGTTTCTTAAAAAAATTTTTTTTTATTTGTTATTTTTTTTTTTTTGCAAGAGAATATTGTAGATTTAAATCAGAGTTATTGATCTGGTAGACTTGCGAAATTAACGGTTTGATAATCATCTTGATATTTGAATCGGATATATCTGTTATTAATAAACAGACGCGCTGCTATTAACTTCGCTTTCACTTTAGATTCGGTATAGAAATATAAACAATGCCACGCCCATTTTCTTCAGATTTCACCTCTCCATTGAAGAATTTCATTATTTAATTTTAATAAAACCTTTACAATTATTGACTCTCCTTAACAACAAAATATTGGACTAAACACTAGGCAGAGGTAGTTAAAACGTAGACCACGAAAATTACTTTGCCTTAAGCTGTGGAATATTTGTCATGTCGTTCTGAATTTAAAACACTTTTCGAACAATTCGCCTGACACAATTTAATTTAATCGAAAAAGTTTTTATTTATTTAAGATTTTTCCCAATGAAAAACTGCACTGAAAAACTGCACAATTCTCAATTATTTCGACAAAAATAAATAAATAAAAGTAATAATGATAACAGTAATAATAAATAAACAAATAAAATAAAGGGCTTATATAAGTTTGAAAAATAAACAATTTCTACTAAGCGAAATAAAAATCAGTTAATAATAATTATTTCTGACAAATATTTTTGATAAAAACTACACAAATCAGATGACAATAATTTCTGAAACAAAAAATTATATCGTAAAATATGACATTAAATTTTTTTTATAAAAGCAGAACAGCTGTTTTCGAAATCCGCTACACTTTCATCATCAGTACTCTTGTTTATTTCTTATTTGTTACTTGTTATTTGATTTAATTAAATGTGATAAAAATTCTTATTTATAGAAATTTCTTATGAAAAAGGATACGAGAACTAAGTTATTTAAGTGAGAGTCATGTTCCGTTGTTTTTTTTATATTATTTTTAATATTTAATTAAAATTTATTGAACAAGCGTGAGTTTTATTTTTAATATTATAATTATTTTTAATATTATACGACCCATGGGTTAGATTTCGTACCCCTCATTTCCTGTTTAGATCTTTACAAGCAGGTTTGTGAATGTTTGCTGGGTTAGCCAGCAGTATTTATAACTTTATATCCAGCCGTATGTTAACATTAACATTTTTTATAAAATGTTTCTAAAAACTTTTCCAGTTTTAAGAACACAATAGTTACAACTATTGCATACGGGCATTATATATTAGGGTGCCCCTAAAAAGGACTTTTTTCACGTTCACAATGTACCAGACTTTACATTCTTACCCCACTGTGCGGAAATGTATAAAAAAAGTCTATATAAAAAAAGAGGCCCAGCTTTTGGGCCTCAACAGGTGCTACTTTTATCAGGACCTGAACACACACACACACATGTTGGGAAGGTGAAAGACAAGAATTATTTTGTAGCTCCGACTTAGCACTCATAGCCCTCCCCTACAATGCAAAGCTTTGCTACACATCTTGAAATAAGAAGAAAGTATAGGGAGCACAAATTCTTAAAGATATAAGCGGAATCGAAGACGGATATATCAATCATATTAAGTCATTTCTTTAAGAAGACAATCCAACAAGTCTTGAACAAGTTTAAGCCAATATTAACGAGAGGCGTCCAAGTTATTGAAAAAAATAAATAACTAAAAATTGTATTGTTAATATGGATCATATAATTCGTGGCCGTAAATCAATTATAAAAATATAATACAGCGTGTTTTTTAGAGTGTCACAATGTTGAGTTGGCAACACTGCTTTATTTGAACAGCTGATAGTTGATTTTTGCTTTAGTTGCTTGAAAATTTCACTAACAATCGACTTACTTTAGAGCAACGCGTGCAAATTGTTGATATTTTTAAGCAAAATAATTCTATTTTATTTTTCAAACTCATCCATTCAAAATTGTATTTTCCGATGAAGCCCATTTCTGATTGAATGGGGGCGTCAATAAGCAGAATTGTGGAATTGGGAGTTAAGAAAATCCATAAGCTCTTGTCGAAACATCATTAAATCCAAGGAAAAATACTTGGATCTTTTTTTTTATTGTTTGGCTAAAGGCAGAGCCTTCCTTCTTGGGTACCTGTAGCCAAAAATTCACCAGCAAAGTAAACAAGTAAACAAGGCCTGCCCTAATGCACTCACATATTGTCTGTCGATGCCGCTTAATGCAAAATAGTAACAAGTCTAACATGTGTGGGTTGTCAGCATTAAAACACCCTCATTCCTACGAACTCTGCCGGCATGCAAACTATCCGTACGCTTATCTGTCTGTACCCGAGTTTCTCTAAACGAAACTCAGCAGCGTCTTATTTGTCTTTAGCACAAATTTAACTTTATAAAATAGTTTTAATATTCTTTTTCTTTCTTTTTGTTGTTGTTGCTTTTTCTCACAAACAGCAGCAGCTTTCCAAGACATGGAGGAAACTGCAGTCATATGCAGTTAATAGAGTGCATTTATCATGTCTATCGGTCTTGGGAGAGTCGTATTATTAAATGAATTAGTTTTTATTGTCTGTTAAAAGTTCTTTATGAAGTCTTCGTGAAGGGTACGAGGGCAGACGAATGGAGGAGGAGCGCAGCAGGAAGTTGAGTGTAATAAAAGTTAATATGAAATTTTATAAGCAACTGATATGGCAGATTATTTGTTAAAAAGGCTTTTGTGCTAAACATTTTTCATTAGTTTTACTTGTTGTTGCTGGTAGAAATTTTTTCTTCCCTTTTTTAGTTTTAATTTTAATTATTATTACAAGTTTTTACTTAAAGTTTGCTTGACTATTCAATAGGGATTTGAAAATAGCAACCAAAATTTCCATGCAATTATTTATTGAAATAAAAATTTTAAGAATTTATTTATATTTAGGCAAATCAAAGAAGGCATGTCGCTACTGAAAAGTTAAAAAGAAAAAAATATCAAACAAAAAAAAAAACAGAACATGACTCTCACTTAAACAACTCCCTTCTCGTATTCTTTTTTATAATAAATTTTAATAAATAAAAACTTTTATCACATTCAATTAAAGCAAATAACAAGTAACAAATAAAAACTACACAAGAGTACTACTGATGAAAGTGTAGCGGCTTTCGAAAACAGCTGTTGTGCTGTATAATAAAAATTTAATTTCATATCTTACGATATAATTTTTTGTTGCAGAAATTATCGTCATTTGATTTGTGTAGTTTTTATCAAAAATATTTGTCATATTCTGGTTGTTATAATTATTATTGACTGATTTTAATATCTAAATAAAATTTGTCAGGAATGATCCCAAAATATGCAGGGGATTACGCCTCAACTACAAAGAAGGGGATTGTTCAAGAGGACAATTAAAGAGAGATAAGAAAAAAGAGAATTTTTTACTTCGCCGCTAAATTTATTGCAGCAGTTGATAACGAAAGAGCTTTATGACGCTGTTAATCGCCAAGCCAGACGACATGCACAATCCTGCACAAATTCATACCATAAAAATTGGGACACCATATTCATGACTGAGAGCGGAGTAGAACCCGAGATCAGAGGCATCGTAGTCTTGTGTTAAGTACTCCAGCCAACAGCCGCCTCCTATTCATCATCACTCGTTAACGGATTAAGGATTTTCTTCGTTATGAATACGACAATTTCGTTCATTAACGCAACCATTTAAACACACAATTTATTGGAAGAAGTGTACACGAGCAGGAGGCAAATTAAGCCATTTCATATCGATTAAAATTGTATTCCAATTAAGATCAGCAATGGATATCCTAATTGTGACCCAGATTTAATTATTTCCAAAAGAAATTTTCAGAGTGGGGAAGATTTATCCAGGAGTTAAGCGGTTCATAATGACTTGGCATAGTTAATTGTAGAAATATGGCAACACAGTTTGACATTGTCAGCTGTTAAATTGCAGTTGACGGTATCGACTGTTGACAGGCATCTTAAAAACCCCCCGTTAGTAGTTCTGTGGCTGATGGGAGGACTCTTGTCGGAGACCCCGGGTGTTGGAACAATCAAATCGCTTAGTGGCGTGCGTTTGATTATAAAAAATTATATTTAAAAGTTTTTATAATTTGTAAGCATTTTTTAGCTTCTATCCGATCCATATTCGTACATGGCAGCCCTTCACTAAATAAATGACAGTTCAGTAAAGATATTTAACGCAGCCTTGCCAGATCGGCCAGATCTGCAACCACTTAATGGACAACCTGTAATGTGAGAAACTAAAACCTTCGCATTATTTTCTATTTTTACAACTTCACTAAATATTTTTGCAGCTGCTTAATAGTCAATTTAAGGGAGTTCTTCATATAAAATTTTTGGTTTTTTGGTTTTTTGGTTCATGCAAATAGAGGGCAAATAGAAGGCGTACTCGATCCTTAACTTTTAAAGTAACAATTCATCTTAAAAGTGGGTAGAAATCAAGTCTAATGTCGTTTTCTTTTCTACAAAATAATGCAACATTTTTTACACTTTTTAATAATAAAATGGAAACATGATGTCATTTGAGAATAAATAATTTATTAGAAATTAATACGACACGGGTTACAAATAATTCTTTCTGCTTGAAAACACCTCCAAACTGTCACTTTTTAGAAATTAAATCAAAAGATGTTACATTTTTTTCATTAATTAACAGGCAGTGAACTCAGTGCATGTTCGTAAATGCAACACTGCACTGCATCTACACGAGCAATATTTACTTTGCACTATCATTCAGTGTTTTCTGATGGTCCTTCGCAGCAGTCAATACTTTTTTAATCCCTGTTTGATGTCCTTTTCTATGGCATTTAAATATCCACAGTGATTCAAAAGCGAAGAGACGCTTCTCCATTTAAAAGAAATAAAGTTTGGAAAACAAAAAAAAAACAACTTCACAACATTAAAACAAGCGACAAGTAAAACAAAAAATCACCGTGAAATCAAACGAAATGCATTTTGCATATCAACTAAAAACGTTCCAATTCTGTAGAAAACTGGCAGGGTTTTGAAGGCACAGAAAAATAAATACAAACGCATTGAGGCTTTTAATCTAAAGTCGTTTAAAAGGAAATGTAGTTTTCATTTTAAAAATTCTTTAAATGCCAGTCAGTAACTCATTGATGAGTGCTTGAACTACCAAAAAAAGTCTGTATTTCTGCCATCAAATTATAGAACTTCTTTCACTTTTCTTTTTTGTGTTGCATCTGGTTACAACATATTTCAATATATTTCACAAGAGATAAAGTTTTTCTTTTTATTTTCGTTGCATATATGATTTTTTTTTGTGCAGAGAAATGCCTTTTTCTTGCTGAAACATTTGGAAGTTTTATTAAGAGTTTTTTATTCTTCCTTTTTTTGCATACAGAAATGACGAAAAGAATTATTTCACAAATTGAAAGTTTGTAGTGCATGTTAAGCTGCCTTATCTTTTTTAGTTTCCTTTTATATTCTATTCTCTGTTTTTATATGTTTCTTTTTTTTTTGTAGCAACAAGAAAGGATTAAAAGAAAGAACCATTTCTTTTGAATATGCAACTACAATTTTACTTTTTTTTTCTTTTATTATTTTATATGCAACTTGACAGTTGCAACAATGTTTCCTATTTATTGCAATTTTTCTTGCAATCCCCTTTTCATTGACAAATAAAATAGTTTGTCTCAATTTGAAGAAACAAAAGAATTCTTTTCTTTTTTCTTCGGTTGAAGTTCTGTTCGGTTGCAGTTTAATATTAGTTTTCATGCAACCAGAATATTTACACACGATGTCAAGTTTGACAATAAAAATATATTTAAAAAAAAGTTTTTATTGTTAAAACAATATGTGACCCGTGACGTTAAGGCAGCTGCTGGTGTAGATGACAGCTGCTGAAGCCACAAGAAACATGAAGAAATTGGCCACAATGAGTTGTTCTCAGTATGTTTTTGTGGTTGCATGCAATTCATGTTGCTGCAGTTCTGTCGCTATCGGCTGCAGTGTGTTCGTCTTGTAGTTTCTTCAATCCAGCCGCAATGAATGCTCTGGAATATTTTTCAAATATTTATATGGTCCATGTCAACGTCTAGAGTTGTTTGAAAAACTACATTCCGACTAGAACCATGTTGTGATATATCGGATAAGTTCCAACGTAGACCAATAAATAATTGGAACAGTGTCAAGGCTACACAATGAGACTGGACTATACACGAGGTAACAATGGTTGCTGCGATTAGAATAGTGATTCTAAGCAAATTGAATTTCAAAAGAAAGCAAAATATTCGAAGAAAATTTATAAAAAAATGGCGACGAAAGCTTTTTAATTGCGTGAAAGCATGTCATTTTACATTCACACTGTAGATTTATTAAATTTAATACACGAATTGTCTAAAAAATTGTTGCTCTTTACTTTTCCTTTTACAACAATTAATTCACAGACTGTACTTCAGCTGATTTTTTTAATTAACAAAAAAAGAAAAAAAAACTTTCACTGAACTCTGCTGAAACAGAAATCCGGTTACATTTTACAAAAAAACATTTTAAAATTATGAAAATACTTATGAAAAGTGAATAAATACGGAAAAATCAGGCAAATTGTGTGCATTTTTCAACATATAACTTGGCAGCACTCGAGTTAGCACAGACATAAAACAGGCAAAAACACGGTTGTATTTCATTAAACCTACTCAAAATCAATTCAAATATTAACAAAAATATTTTTATTTTTTTCCACAATCAAAATGATAAAGAAGACAACAAAATTACCCGAAAAGAATGTTAAAGTGAAGTCAAATTTTTTGACGCAAAAATGTTCGAAACAATAATTAAATTATTCCCCTGTATTGTGAATGACGATGTCGACGTCACATAAACACTTGTCTAGTCTTTGTCGACTTCTGCTCACATGAACCCAAAAGGGTTCCAAATACCAAAAGGGTGTTGATAATAATTAATTATTGTCAGCAATTAAATGACAAGAGAAAATTTTTTGCTGTCATGTTGATGTGACGTCAACGTCACCATTGATAATATGGGCGATTATGAATATGTTTTAGTGTACCCGGTGCTTTTGCTATGATTTACCGAAGTTTCTTCACATTTTATTTCTTTTGCAAACGCAAGAACTAACAGAACTTAAGAGAAAAATGATTCGAATGTTGCTTAATCTTTTAAATTTAGTTTTACAAGCTAATTGCATCTTAAATGTTTTTAATTCAGAAAGATTTGACAAATATTCAAAAACATAAGGGAAAGTCAACATCAGTTTCATATATTCAACTAGCACAGCAGAGCAGAACAGCTGTTTTCAAAAGCCACTACACTTTGGTCACCAGTATTCATGGGTAATTAAATTTATTACCAGTTGTTGAATGTGATAAAAGGTTCTATTTTTAATATTTTTATATTGAAAACGCAAACGGGAACTGATTTATTTTATTGAGGGTCATGTTTTGTTGCTTTTGTTTTAGTGTTAAAATTTAAAAGTAGTTGACAGTGGAACACAAAACTTTCAAAATGTTTTGCTCAGCTCTTTGGTGTTTATTTGGTATTGGACTAGGAGCTACTGGCGGAAGGGATTTTAGTTGTAGATAATGTGCGGAAAATCAGTTCAAAACTTCATTATTAGAACGGCAACCGACAACTGCACCAGTTGGCTGTCATAAATCAACAGTAATTAATAGTATATATTTGGAAACCAGAATTTGGAGGCCGCATTTGAAAGTTGATAAAAACGAGGTGCGTGTACAGACATGCCTTCAATCTCTGGCTCGGCTTGAAGGCTATGACGGGATGTGAAGGCTTTCAGGAATATACAACTTCCGACAAGACTTCTATGACGCAGCAGCAGGAAAGAGTATTCCAATTGCTTAATTTTAATTAAGGAGTCTATACAGAGAAAGGCGACACTTATTGCGTTCTCTTTTCTAGAAATCATGTAACAATTTTTTCAGTTATTTTTTAAAAAGTGGCGGCTTGGAAAAGTTTTAAAACAGAAACTATTTTTCATAAGGGATGTTAAACTCATTTGTAGCAAATTCCTTATTTTGAAATGGCAAAATGTTGCCATTTTCTGTTAAAAAGTGTGAAAAATGTTGCATTATTTTCTAGAAAGGAAATCTACCCTCTACGAGGTATCCAAAACTCTTGGGCTCTCACTTAAAGGTATCAGAATTGTAACAACTTATCAAGAGGTAGTGCTGGTACACCAGACCGTTTAGGCTTGCACGGCGATGGCTGCTGCGAAACCTATTTTTTGACTTCTCATCCCTGCAGGAGCGTTGACTATGAAAAGTTGGCTGTCCTTTCTTTAATGATTTAATTTGTTTCCTATGGAATCTGGTCTATATCAGGGATGCATCACTGGCTGTGAGAGTGGGGTTTTTGGAAATTTCTGGATGGTTTTCAGGAACATGGATAACATTAATTTATAGGATTGTATTGAATGTCCTCTGGATAGCAGAATGGGCCTTAAGGCCCTCCGAGTGTTTTCGCGCTAGTTTGCGTTCAGTCCTTTTAGACTTATCTAACGTTTAGAAAAACAATTAAAGCAGGTGTTGGCGTGAGGCTGGATGATAAGCAGGTCTATCCACTAGTGGGAAAAGCATTCAATTGCTTACACACCTAAAAATATCATAAACTGCAGCGGTTTATGATATTTCGATAATTCCCCAACAAACCGCTGCCTATTATTTTATATAGACCATCGCCTGTTCTGCATATTAAATTAAAGCCAAGACAAAAAAAAAACAAAAAAAAAATATATGAATTGCTTTGAAAAAACAGCTTTTATTTTTTCCAAACTCTCTTTATTGAAAATCTCGGGTTCTGAAAATTTCCCTTCACGTTTAACCGAGTACGAGTTGTAAATAGAAATCAAGAAACTAAACAAGAATCGAGACCCTGCAGATGACACTGAGACAGGCATTAGACAAAGCCAGTACAACTATAGTGAAGGCTACAGAATATAATCCAGGGGCTAAATTACCGCATTCGATATCCATTGAAATTTGTATTTAAATTATACTGATATTTCGATGAATATCGAATGTCCCCTGACCTCAGATTAGAACATGTTCTAGTCGATGAGGCCACTGTTCAGGCCTGACTATAACAGAGCCCAAATGCGGAATGAGACTTTAGTCAACTTTATGTATCACACCAGAATATAGTCAAATCTATGAAATAGATTCCCACATTTACTGATGACATTGTTATTGAAATTCTTAAAAAGCGATTTACTCACTTTCATTTCAATTTCTATTCATTTACCAAAAACTTAAAATACAACTTTAAGAACGAACATCCTGCCGAATTTGCATTTGCAGCAGTTGTCATTTAGCTTAAAAGGCAAGTTGACAAGTCAAGGTTGCAGAGCACCCACCCTCTACTAAAACATCCTCAAAAGCCCATCCGAGTAGAAAATAAATTTTGCTCGAAACCTTGAATTAAAATATTTGAAATTATTTTCTATTTGATTGTATCTCAATTTAGTTGGTTTTTCTTAACTCTACAAGGAAGTTCATTTGAAATACGAGTTTGACAAAAAATTAAAAAAAAAAAAAAAAAAAAATTAAATAAAATTGTTTCCTTGTTGTTTATCATCAACAAGGAAAAAATATATCTATTTTTAATTAAATTTTAACTACATTTTCAACACTTCAAAGGATACTCGTTTACTATGAAAGACTATGAGTTGCACAAACCAACGCTACAACAACGCTGGCTGTGCAAGATGATGTCTTTGAAATTGCAACAAACACAACAATTTTTTTTTCCTTTTCATTTTCATTTCACCAAAAGGCATTTGCATTTCTTTTTTTGCGCAACACTGGAGCTGTTGCGGGGCAGGGCACAGAAAATATGTATAGAAAAAACAAAAACAAAAACAAAAGCCAAAAGAGTCCCAAATGTTGTTAAGAAAAATTTTCGCATAAATTTACATGTTGTATAAATATTAGATGATGTTAGTCGGTGATGACGATGGCAATGACGACGGTGATGGTGAAGATGACGATGATGATGATGATGTTTTGCTGTTGTTTGGTGCTGCTGCTGTGTCGACGATTCCCATCATATGCGATAGCAAAAATGAAAAATGACAAAAACGAATTAATGCAACCGAGCGTAGAAATTTAATGCTTTTTATATGAATTTAACACCCGGCAATTCACACAAAACTCATACGCAAATTTCGCTGTTAACACACTCACTCGGGCATACTTTTAGATGAAATTCCCACGAAGCGTCACTAAAATATCAGCATATACGCTAAATGACAAGGACTACGCTGGGGAAAAAACAGAAATCAAGTTTTGAGACTGTACACAGTCACGGACTCAGTACGCACACTTTCGGTGCGAAAGCAATTGTTCCACAGTCGATAGAGATTGGTGGCCTGGATTTTTGTTGTGACTACAATTGAGTAAATTTCCGAGTTTATAAATATGCCGATAGACAAGACGGCGATATAAAATATTTTATTGAAAGCTTGGGGCAATTTTATGGTATAAAGTGCGATAATTGCAGTAAAAATGTTGCATTTTTTTTTAGAAAAGAACACAACAAATATTTGAAAACACTATCAAAAAAACTAGCAAAATGTTGCATTTTTATCAGAATTCATTCGATTAGGATAAAAAATTACGGTTGACTAAATGCCATTGTTCGGCATTTTTAACGAAATTTACCGAACACCGAACTCTTTTAATAAATCAAATATTTATTATCGTTTCTGTATATGAAAATAATGGGAGCACATTATTATTGAATAAATACAAGGATGGCAAAAGAATAAAAAAATTATTAAAGACTCAGTTTTCTATATCCCAGCTAAGCAAGGAATGGTTAATCTGAAAACAGATCTTTTCCGCCATTTTGTTTGTAAAGAACATTTTGAAGCAACAGCTTAACATGTTGCCCACTAAAAATATAATAAAAAAATATCAAATTTCAAAATACTTTAATATAAGTCCCCGATCCAAAACAGAGTCCTAAATATGTAAAAATGTCATTGTAATTTTAGACGTCCTTAAAAAGTACAGCAACAAAATTTGGATTCAATTTCATTTTAGTGAAAATTCTATTATAAATTTCGCATTTCTCAAACATGCCTAAACGTTTTTATGAATTCGTTAAATATTATTTTGTTTTAAATAAATAAATTTCAAAAAAATACAATTAAAAAATTTTTGGACTCGAATACCGCCGAATTTTGATGAATTTATCGGTCTGAAAAAGTACATCCGGTCGGTCTCTTGCATTTTTAAGTACCCGCTACGACAATTGAAAATGTTCAAAGTTCTTCTTTTTACTCCGTTTTGAAAAAATCTAGTTCTCATCAGATCTCGGGGTTTTGAGGTCCCACGAAGCTTCCCTGTACAATTCTGGGAACCTGTTACTATGCCTGTATGAAGAAGTGAGTGTGTGTGCAAGTATTTGGCCCGCCTATAACTTTAGGTCGATTTATGCGACTTAAAGTAAACTGATGACGTTCTACTGAACTTACGAGTTCCTGTGCATTTTTACCAATTCGAATCGGTAGTTTTTAAGAAATTTTAATAAAACTTAGAAAATAATACTTTTTATAGCAGTTTTTTTTTTTAACTTTTAAGCCCCCTTTACCAATCGGTTTAACAAACTAATCAGCTTCAAAGATTAAAAAATTTGAGGTTAAAATCGATTAAACGATTTTTTAAAAATTTCGAATTTATATATCTGATCAGTTAGTGTTCTCGATTATTTTATAGTAATAAAAAATTATATTAATGACCGCTTATCACGTGGGAGCCCACGTTTGAAGAGCTGAAAAGTGTGGAAGAGCACATAAATCGGGTTACGATAAATTTCCGGTTAAAATTAGTGGAAAAGTACAAGGAAGGCTGAAGCGTTTTTTTTTTTGGTGCAGAAAAGATGCATAAAAAATTCTAGACTACAGAAAATGTTCTCGACTTAGAGTGTAACAGGTCTAAGTCCACTTTTGGCAATAATTATTATTTTATTGAAGTCCGAAAGAAAAAGAAACGGTGCATGGCTGCTTAAAATATTCGCCCGTATTATGAATGGCGACGTCGATATCACATGAATACGACAGCAAAAAATTTTCACTTGTCTAGTCTTTATCGACGGAAATTGACTTCTGGCAACATGTTCTATTAATATTATATAACTTAGAGAATAGCAAAAGGATGTTAATAATAATTAATTGTTGTCGACAATTAAATGACAAGTGACAATTTGTTGCTGTCGTA
Source organism: Linnaemya vulpina (assembly GCA_963675445.1). Lineage (NCBI taxonomy): Eukaryota > Metazoa > Arthropoda > Insecta > Diptera > Tachinidae > Linnaemya > Linnaemya vulpina. The sequence goes on from OY776278.1 coordinate 22,590,632, forward strand.
TTAATGTAACGCCGACGTCGCCATTCATAATAAGGGCGATTGACTTAAATTTGTTTGTATTATTTTCATGAGCAAATGGGGGAAAAATATATGTGATAAAATAAAAAAAGAAGTTCCGCGTTGGGTTGAATACTAAAAGCTGTCATCATTTTAAGAGTCCTAAAAACACGTGCTGATAAACAAAACTTATCATGAGTACTGATGATGAGATTGTAGCAGCTTCCGAAAAGAGCGCTGTTCTGTTCTGTTCTGCCGCGTAAATTTAAATTCAAATTCCTACTGAAGTATTTATAATGTCTTTCAGAATTTAGTATAAGAATTTCAAATATAACAAATAAGAGATCGGATAAAACATTTCAATGATATAACTTTAATCAAGAGACGAGTATTAAATTTTCTGCAAAAGAAAAGAAACTGAAATATCTAATCGTTATCAAAGTACTTGAAGTTACAACAACAGCCAGGCCGCCTGTAAAAATGCACCGCTTGACGAGGGTTAACTCTGCACACGATAAGAATAAATAACGCTTTTGTAATGCTTCAAAGTCTCTGCGAGTGCAAATAATGCGTTGATGTATTTGCATTTTTTGCTTTATGCAATCAGGAAGGCTCTTTAGTTTAAACAGGATAATAAAAAGTGCCAGTCTTATATGCAAATGATTGCAAATGTGTGCGTCATGATGAAGGTTTATTGTATGTGTGTGTGTGTGTAGATGTACGCATGTACTTCTGCAAGACTCCATCGAGAAGATTTTCAAAGGATTCTGTTGCCAACAATTTTAGATTTGACTCGTTTGTAGGGAACGGAATTCACTTGTAGGCTTTAATTTTTCTTCTTTTGATGCAGACATGATTTTATATCATTTTGTACACTACGAGGTTTGTTCAATATCTAATATAAATTACCATTTTTCTAAAAAAAGATTTAATAAAATAATAATTTATTCCTTAATTTTTCTTTCGTCCCCTTCAAAGTAGTTCTCTTCAGATAGAAAACACTCGAGCCAACATTTCTTCTAATCCTTGATGTAGTTCCCTTATGCACTTTTTGATAAGTCCTTGAACTCAGGACAGTTAGAAAATACAGTTGCTTCATGTGTCCGTTCAGTAACTGGAAGAGGTCCATGACCCAAAGGCCAAATATGAAGAAGAAGGTAATTGTTTTAAGCCATTCTTTGAGGCTTTTTTTCTTTTTTGTAACAATTCAAAAATTTTGGAACGAACTTCGCTTCGTGACCTACAAACCCGAAAATAAATTGCCAGGCAATTCGACGATTCTTTGTCATAATTTTTTTCACTTTCCTCCACATTTTCATCATTTTAAAGAAGAAACTCTTACACAGAAACTTTGATTTAATTTTAACGTCCTGCTAAAGCAGCGTCCACATTCATCAAATATTTGATAAAACAAATGTAACCACTATTTCTTGACCAACCTTTTTTTTGCACTTCATGTATATGCCCAACATATATGATGATAAAAGAAAATACTGACTTCAAAAATATATTTTGTTAAAATTAAATATTTTAATCAGAAGTTATTGGCAACGCTTATTCCGTCAAATATTTGATAGATGTGAACTTTGTGTCTCGCTTTTTTAGCGAATTCTTCTACAAGACTTTGAGTTTTAATTTTGAAGATGAAGTCAGTCATTAGGAGGCAGATATCACTAAAGCCCTTATTCATAAAAAATATTTCATGCTTATAAGCTGTTTATAAGACAAATTTTGTATGGAATAAAATATAAGCATTTTATAAGTGTTAAATATTTTTTCAAACCAGGCCTTAAGTCTCTACACTACCAACTTTGATTTAGAAGGTGTCCTGCAGCGTTCACATCTATCAAGTATTTGATAAAAATAGTGTAACCACTATTTCTTGACAAACGTTTCTTTAACGACGATAAAATAAAATACTGACCGTGTATTAAATTTTTATCTAAATAGATTTTAAAAAAAATTCTAAAATGAAATATATTTAATAAGAAATTATTGGCAACGTTAATTCCATCAAATATTCGATACATGTGAATGTCCTGTCTCGCTTCTTTGCGAATAACTTTACTATCCTTTGAGTTTTAATTTTGAAGATGAAGTCAGCGGTTAGGAGCCAGAGTCATATTCATAAAAATAAGTTTTATTCATAAAATAAAGTTTATAAGCTGTTTATAAGAAAAATTGTGTGTGGAATATATGTCTTATAAGCAACTTAAAAGAGTTAAATATTTTTTGTAAATAAAGCCTAAAGTTTCTATACTGACATCTTTATTTAAGAAATCGTAACTGGAGAACCCGTTAATCGAAAAAAAGTGGGCGTAAAACAATTTTGACATTAACACTAATGAAATGCAGACATATAGTTTAGCTTAACCCCTAACAAATGAACATATTTTCATTTTTATTTATTTACTTAATCATCATGATTAGTCCTTGAATTTTGATCCTTGTGCCCATTTTTGTGTGAAACTCTGAAAGGATACTTGCAACTCCCTACAGAATTTTCAAGTTTTTTTTTCTCTACTTTAATATGAATAAACATAAAATTAGAAATTCATGCCTGAGGCACACAGGAATTGTAAAAGAAATGGTATACGCACGTATGCACAGTTGCTACGTTCGGAAGCCTGAGTTGGATATTCGCCTCATTTGTTTACAGTGTATGTGTGTGTGTGTGCGCGTGTATGTTGTTTATGAAAAGCATTAAGCAGCAGAGAGAGGATGTAGTTGGAGCAGTTGTGGCAACATCAGCAGCAATAACATATGGAATGGAGATGTATTTGCAGCTAAAATACGAAACAACTACAGTCAACAACATCAGCAATACAAACGAATCCAGAGACGATTATGAGAGACAACGGCTACGTAGTGTTACACGATTACAAACAATATTTCATAATAAACACTCGGCATTATCCAGACCACCACATTAAAGACGCAAGAGGATGGGAGGGATGCTTTTAAAACAAACAAGCAGATTGTTGCTGGACGAAGTGGCAGGAGGTTTTGAGGGGGATTTCAAGGGAATTTTGAAGTCGATGTTGTAATGAAGGCATTAAATTTGTTTGCACAAAAACTGGATGAAATCAGGGTTGCACCCGCATATGATTCCATTTTTGTTGTAGAGTTTTTGGCTTCTTTTTTTTAATTTCGTTTTGCATCGTCTCTTCTGGTTTCATACTTTCCTTAACGGCGTGGCAAACAACATCATTTCAAGGAATTATTACATTTTTTCCTGTCATAAGTCATCTTTAGAGTTCTCTCTATAACGAATGTGTTTTTAAGCGCCATGGACACTCATCGATCTGTCTGTTCCACGTAGATTCTTTGATTTATGCTGATAAATAACTGACGCCCTGGAATGCCGCTCTTTGGAAGCCAGCAAGTCTTCAAAGGAGCCCACAGTTGTGAGTCCAGAATGCGGCTCGTCAAGAGCAACCGCGATTGTCTTAAGCCCGAAATAATTTTTAAATATTATTTTCATGTATTCATCTTGCAAATAATTTCTCTATTAATAATTTCATTGTTTGTTTTATTTGTGAACAATTCAAAATTTGCTAACGGGCTTCAACAAACACCCCCCACATATTTTCAGTCATTTCAGGAGTACCTCTTCATTTGCTTCCTTTTATGCATCGCGGATACTTCCAACAATCCCAACAACGAGTTATCTTTCGAATATGTTGTTCGAAATATCTCTCCTGCTATTTTTTCCATTAAATGTCTTTCACTTTCCTGAGAAAAAATGTTTCCGGAAGGGGAAACAAAAAACAAAACCCAACCATAAAACACGATTATTTTTTTAAATTGTCAAATCCATGCACGTGAAAAAAAAAATTGAATGCAGAAAATACAATTCAAACAGAAAAAGCAGCAGATACACCAGCGTTTTATTAGTTTCGTAGTCTTAAAAACACCCCGATCTTCCAAATAGAAAGAGTTATTTATTTAAGGAAACTTTTGCATCCGCAACTGGATCGTTTCTTAACTGCAGCAGGTCTAATATCAGTTAAAACTTATTTGGCAAAGTTTTCGTTCCCACGAGACTAATTTTCGATAATTTCGGGGAAATAATGTTCTCCCTAATGGGACTTATCGTTCTAGGAATTGGCAAAATTATAAAGATACTGAAAAACTGGATGCGTTACTGATGTGATCGGGCCAAAAATGTCGCTTGTGTTAGTTAAAGTGTGAAGGATCGTCGAAATTTGTGGATTATCTAATGAGCCTCTGCGTGACACTTGGATTTCTTAATAATAATTAAGACCAGGTGACAATTCACAACAGCTGATTGGGTGCTACAACAGCTGATTGAGTGCTGGTTTTTCGAACAATAATTTCTTCGAGGAAGAAGTTTATTTCTCATTCACCTGTCATATCAAGAAGTAAAACTGTCTCATATGGGAACCGGAATAGTGAGAACTGATTGTGGTAAAAGCCTTACATCCGGTAACTGTACGCGTCATGGTGTGGAGGCCTTATTGAGGCATGTACTTCTCAGTTATGACGTTGGAACACCCGGCACTGTCGATTCAGAAGACCTGGAATTAATGGATATGACCTGATCGAAATGTAGTTCCAAGAGGAAGGGCAGTGCCACGAGACACACAATGGGACCAATTTTAGTTTTATTGCATTAGAAATTTTTAAAATTCGAAATTTCATATTTTGACACCAAAATTAAGCGATTTAACGCCGTTAAGACTTTTTGTAACGAACAAGACCCAAAAGCTACATAAAAAGAAACGACCGCGCCAACTAATCCAGAGGCGGTGATTGTATTTCTTACATATTCAGAAGATCGAAGCTTTTATGTGAGTTTAAAAGTCTTATCAAAATATTCGATAACGCGTATTAAAGCAAAGACTTGTGAAACAATTACGAGCAACAATATAACGGCATAACTTCACAGCAAATATTACAGTCCCCGGGGAGAGAGGATTATAAACGAAAGGCAATTAAGTCTCGTTTACAAACCTGCTTCGGAATCACATGATTTTTATTTGCGATTTTCCACTTGGGGGGCCTCTTTGCTTTCAAAATAGACACTCCTCGAAATAATTGTATCCCTGTAAGCGAGAGAACAGGCTCTCAATAGCATTCAAGAATGCTCTTCAGCCCAGCAATTCTGTAAGACTGAAGCTGGAATGGAGTTTTGTTAACAGGGAAAATCGTTCCTCAACTCTCCTTTTTTCTGGCTTCACCAGCCACTTCTCTGAGTTCAATTCTGTTCGAAAGCAGAGTTGATCTCGAATTTCGAATCTTTTCGAAATTAAATAATTTTAGAAACACGGAACCAATTACGTTTCCGAATGGAATAATATTCTATATCATGACAGATATATTTATTATTTTTTTTTATTAATTAAAAAAATCGCGGATTTGAACTCGAGCCCGTGCCTCGTTTTTGTAACTGAAGTGAGAACTACTCGCATCGAAAAAATTGTCGTCACTCTGTGAAACACAGGATGACTCAGAATATATTTCATAATGCCTTTAAAATTTGGTTGGTTTTTTATAATAATAAATATATTATTTTATGGATAATCCCAAAATAAAGAGCATGACAACCATAATTATTTAGTTTTTCGATGTGAGAACTTCTCACATCAGTTACAGAAACGAGGCACTGATTAACAACTTTAAAATTAATAATTAACTTATTTTTTAAGTGTATTTTGGCAAATATTATTTCGAATTTTTTTTTCACTTTTGCGAGTTGTATCATCACGAGTGCGTAAATAGAAGGAAGCAGAAGTAAATTTTATTACATTAACGCCGTACAAATTGAAAACAGCGCTGCTGTAAATAAATATTTATTAATGCAAAACGAAGTAGGAGTTGTAACACACACACAACCACGTGAGTCTATATATATATATATATATTGCAGAGTTAAAAATAAAAATAAAAAAAGCTGAAGGGAAATGAAGCGCCGGAAAGATGTTTGTATTATGCATATCGAGCATATAAATAAAAATATGCAATTTAATATTCAGGTTAATATTTTGATATGAATTGTTTCATGTTTGAAATTAATATTGAGAAATATATTCGATATATTTGCAAGGAAATTGATTATTGGGCCACGGTTGGTTAAATTGATAGTCAGCAGAGTTAAGTGAATGGGGAAATAACGTGAGATTTTTTTTACCATCAGGAGAATTGTTTTCTATTCTACAAAAAAGTGCAACATTTCTTGCATTTTTCAACGAAAAGGGCATTTCAAAGCACGGAATTCATTGGAAAATATTGTGCAAACGCTGGCGATAATTTACTTTCATGTTAAAACTGCTCTTTATTGCAAGTTTTTATATAAAAATATGTGAAAATGTTAAGTTTTTTGTATGCTTTTAACAGAGATGTTGGAAAGCGCATGTTTTTTTCGAGTGGAATTGCAGAATAAGCCTTAAATCCTCATAATCATTTTAAAATGGTTTGATTGCATGAAACTACTTAGACAATATTAACAAACAAAACATAAAAAATTAAGATAAAAAATATTAAACGAGAATTACAAGTGGACGTTAACGAAAATCACTAACCCCAAGCAAAGTCCCATTACTTTTCTACTGCCCACATTATTTTAGTTTTTCTTTCTTATTTTTAACACGAGCTTCTTTGGCTTAAGTTTTATGCTTAAATATACAGTAAAACCTCTGAAAACCGAAGAGTCATTAACGCAATATTTTTAGCTGATTCTGAGAGCAGCACATATTTTTTTTGGATACAGTAGCATATCAGCGTGGTTTCGTGGCTAAAAATGAGTGATAACATTTTTTAATTGTAGTTTTAAAATTTATTTAATAAATAACAAAATTATTTTCAATATTTGAAATCCCAGTGTGGCAGATTTGGGTGGTATATAATAAACCTTAACATACCTCAAGGGATTTTTATTAAAGGATTTTTACAGCCTACTTTACAGTGGCTTTTATTGTGCAGGTATTATTTTTGTTGTTTTCAATATTTGCCGAAACTTTTTCTTGGGTCGTTACTTTTTCATTTAATTTTTTTTTTTTAACAAAATCTTTTCAAAGCATACTTGGGGCTAACCAAACATATAAGGGAAATGGAAAAGAGAAAATAATTTGAGGATTTCTAACATGAGAATAGCAGAGCTGTTTTGATAACCACATTTAAATACATCCATATACACTCTGGCGCATAATAACAGGTACAGAAACATTTTGATCTCCTGTGAAATTTTTTATTTTTCTAAAATATATAAAATTAAGGCGTTTAAAATGTACAAAACTTTATTTCTTTTGAAATAATACAGGAGACGAATATTAAGAAACACAGGGATGCGGATATAATTTTGAAAAATTTCCTACACCAAAAACTGCACTGCAACGAAGATGCCAAATACAGTTTGCGATTATTTCCTGTTATTATATGTTCTCTAACCATCTCTGGACGGCTTCATTAACTAATACAGATAAGGTCAGGACTACAAGTTAAACCGATTCAATTATTTAATAGGGCCCAACACTGTACTTATTATTATCAACACATCTGTACGAATACATAGTCTGTGTTGAAGGTTTTAATTATGATAAAAACATTTAAACTTTTCCAAATAAATGAGAAAAACTTGTTCTAAACGTATCCCTGCTGTAGTAAATATGAAGGTATTTTATGTTTGTTTGTTTGTTTTGTGCTTTTGTTATTTAACCCGCAGCTAACAGATACAACACCCAAATGTTAAAAGGCACTGAAGGCCCACATGTATAACTACAACAAATGCATAACAAACAAGTCATAGTTGAGGAAAATGGGGTTAAATTTGAATGTAATCAGATACAAATAATTTAATTATTTTACATAAATTTTTGAACTAAATTAAATGAATTAAAATTTCAAATAATAAAACTTAAAATTGTGGCTTAAACTCTTTAATTATAATAATGAATTTTTATTTTATATTATAAATAATAAATAATAGAGAAGAAAATATATGAAATTCTCTAACAAAACGTTATAGTGTTGTTTTCGAAGGCCGCTGCATTTGCTATCATATTTCATATGTTTGACAAGAGCGCAGCAATTATTTTTATTGTAATTCAGAAACATCCTGGATATTGTGCTCGATTTATATGACTACAGTCACATCAGATTATAGTCAAAATGTGCCCAATATTTATGTCATATTTAAGTTTATGTCATATGACGCAACATTATGGTCAATTGACACTGTTTTCTTTTCTGAAAAATAATGCAACATTTCTTACACTTTTTAATAGAAAATTGCAGCATTATGTGATTTGAAAATAGCGAACTGATTAGAAATTAGTCCAACATGTTGTACGAAAAACTATTTCCAATTGAGAACTCTTTTAAACTGTTGCTTTCTAGAGAAGAAGTGAAAAAAAGTTACACGTTTTCCAGAAAAGAAAACGCAATAAGACTGTAAAGGATATCATTCGTAATAGCGAATTCAGAAGAACCTTCTCTATTTTCGCACGACAAAAATGAAACTGAAACAAATAATTGTAAAAATTATTAGCACATCGAGAAAACAATCACATGATAGCGCAGTGAATTAACTTCACTTTGGTATTGTTACAATTCTCGTATAGTAATAAAAAAAAAAATATAAACAAAATAATAAAAATTGTATAAACAGAAAATGTTATTAAAATCAACTAAACAATGTAACAAGTGGTGAGAGAATAAAAATAAACATGCGTAGCGGCTACTGAAAACGGCTGTTATGCTCTCCTTTGTAAATGGTGTTTTCAGACTGGAAGAAGCCATAAACATGTGATTTGGCGTTCACACTATACATTTAATAAGTCCAGGTTTTAACATTTGGGTAGAGAATTAAATTTATTCACAATAAATTAATTCTCGCATAGAAATAAACATATTTGTTGTTGTAGTTTTCTATACTTTTTATAACACTTAACTGACAAACTGTACTGCAGTAAAATAAGAAGATATAAAAATTCTGTTATATTTTGCAAATCAATATTTGAAAATTATAAAAATGTTTAGTAAAAGTTTTAATCTTTCCTATAAAAATTATAAAAATCGTAAAAGGGAAACGCAGGTTTTGGGGGAATTTTTCTATGCATTCTTCACACATTAACTGATGCTTCCAATAAATAACTTGGCAGCACTTTTTGCCGAAAAAAATCGTGGGATAGTGATAAGAAAATCCCCTAATTCCACCAGTTTAAAAGTTCTTCGACGTTTTTTTTTTCTGTTCCCAAGATTGAGGAGAACCATGATGGCATTTTGCCACAATTGAGAGGATGAAAAGTGGACCACTAAAAGAGTTCAAGGACATACTAAAAAGCGCCTACAGAAACTGCTTCAAAGATTATCAAATAACAAGGGAAAAAGTTTATATTTTGAGGGCGCCTACTTTGCAGGAGACATAATAGTAATTAACTTAAAAAAATATATGCATTTTTCTAAAGAATTTTAAGCAGACCTCGTACTATTGTTTTATTTTTCATTTCGAAACCCCGCCCTGCACCATCTCCCGCAAATGAAGCAGCATTCGAACAATTGTTTTCCATTTCGCCTGATAGCAAATAACAGCCCATATTTAACCATGAATTTTATGAATAATTCAACAACAATTTCGAAAATTCATTATGAATTGATTATAAATTCAAGCTAATAACTGATTTAGCATATTTTATATTAATCACATTCACTGGATTTACAATAAATTTCAATTCAATTAGGCAGGACACAATTTCAGCTTCCAGTTGAGTAACTAGACTTTGGATTTATTGCGAAAATCAAAATGTTTTTTGAAGATGGACATCATTAATTTATGACGCGTTGCGTATAAAGATTATAGATTTTATGAGTTAATTAATGCATTTTATTGGTATTAAATGACAGGAACAACAACAAAATCAGGAAAAAATTAAAACCTCTCATTTTATTTTATAAAATTCAATTTTGCTACAGAAATACATCAGCTTCACCTTAATAACGACCAAACACATCAATACACGTTCTTTTTTTGGTTGTGTATGTGTGTTTTTGTGTGTGTTAAATGCCACTATTTCATTTATTTATGCGAAACAATGAAAATTTTCTATTTAGTATGTAAATTCGACCAATTATAGAATAATTAATTATTATTTGTTGGAAAGCTGCCGCGGGAAATGTACATTTTATATATTCATTCGTACCCCCATTGTGCGCTATCATGGGTTGTGCGTGCATGTGCATGCATTTTACTGCATTTGCTTGTGTGAGTGTGCTCATGATAAAATGCGGGATTTTTGTTAAACCGAGTAATTGTTTAGATTAAAATCAAACACGCTCATACATTTCGAGGTGGCCAGCTTTATAATTAATTTAAAAGGAGTTTGAAAACACAAATTTAATGTTTTCTTCACAGTGACTTTAAAAAGAAAGATATTTCTGCAAATGAATTTATTCATTTTATAATGTTGCAGCCATTTTCCCGCCACAATATATGGCTTGAGTAGCGATCATGCCCGGAACAATAGAAAATATTTCAGAGTTTAGAGGTGAAAATTTATTCTATTACTCAGGGGATGGACTCAAGCCGTGCATTGTACCGGGGCGCCAAGGACACATTTTATGGGGGTTGGCAAGAGAGAATTCGAAGTAAAACTTTTATTAATGAGTTTATATATAAATCTGAATATTTGGAACCACTGGTCCAAATCAAATATGATATAATACAACATTGACCGAAACCGAATATCAAGCCCAATAAAATATTTTGTTTTTTAATGTACGATCCGTTAAATCGATATAATTTGAGTGACCGTTTCGCCGATGTCTGCAGAATTTTGTGAAATTTTTCGTTTCGTTACCAGTTTTAAAATAATTTTCAATTACACCTCGTTTCTGCATGCAACGCCATTAAAAATACACACTTTTTTTTTCAACAAATGAAAAGCCATAAATTTAGAATGTTTGGCTGAAATGACATAATTGAACAAAAGGTGTTTAATGTGATACAATTGAAAACAACAACTACTTCTAATCCCCATGGCGGCGACATGATAAGCGAAATATTTAAGCTCATGCAGACTTATTAAGGCATTAAATCGATAAATTAATGCAATAACAATTATTATTAATACAATAGCGCAAACGAAAGCAGCTATTAAGCATGTCCTGATTATTACACGCCTTCCCGCCCACTGGCAATTTTGCTCCAAACTGCCTAAACTACGCGCAACTTGTATATATTAAAAATAAACATATTTCGCTACCTTTGCAAGTATATTTAATGTGTTTGGTTTTTAAAACAACTCATTACTAACATTTAATCAGCTCAGGCTTAAGTCCTTAACAGGCGGTAATTAATTATTCTTTTAAAAACAAATTGTTATGCTGCAGAGGGAACAAACAACAGCAGCAGCAGCAGAACCATCAACTCGCACGCACAATATTAAGGGAAAATTTCGTTAAAAAAAAGAAAAAAATAATGGAAAACTTTTAAATAATTTGCCAGCTTAAACATGGTTGTTGTGCTTAATTATCAGTTTAAAGCATTTGCCCTGTTATTTTTTGTTAGTTATTAAAAAAAAGTACATCCATTAAACTCTTTTTTTTTCATTTTGTATTTTCTATGCAGAGTTGTTTTTTAGGTTTTTATGGGAGTAATAATTTTTAAAGCAACAGGAGAGTTAAACTGCCACTGAAAAACAAAGTTCATAATAAATTTTTTCTTAATTTTAACCACAGCAACCTAAATGTATGCTTTATAATATAATTTAAATTGAGCAACCTAAAGTATGCTGCACACTTTTAGGTGATCAGTTACCAGTGTTGCCGTTAGTTATTTTAAACAATTACGTTCTTTTGAAATTGTTGCAGTCTAAGATTTATGAGTACTAAACAATATTGGCCACCAAGAAACTTCCTTAATTTTTTCCTTTTTAATTAGAGTTAATTAATTAAACAGAATTTGTAAAGTACTCACGGAAGTTGTTTTTTCAATAAATTTTTTCAATATTTTTGTACGTACCTGAAAAATAAACAAGAAATAAATATTAAAAAGGATGTAAATGAATGTGGTAAAATTAAATAATTATTTCACTTTTGCTGTTGATTGAAAATAAAATTAAAAATTAAATTATAAAATGATTGTGCATATTTTCAAGCAACTTTAGAATTGCATTATAATTCTACGCTTTTTAACTTTCCGCATGGGAAAATGGGACATTTTCAAACCCCTTTTGCATAGATCGAGTTCTCATTAGATCTCGGGTCAATAGGATATATTCCTGATTTATTTTAAGAAGACGTCGTTATGACTACAACGTGTGTCGGCGTGTGTGTATTTGCTGTGCATGTCTCTATGAGTGTGACTATAACTTTTAATGTGACTTTTTTAACGATTCTTTTTTTTTAATAACTTGTAAAGGTCTTTACCCATCAACACTAATCAGCTGGTTGATTCATCCATAAAATCGAAGAGATATTAAAAAAGTAACCTGCTGAATTATATATCTGCGCATTGAGTGTTTTCGATACTTTTATAGGAATCGAAAAACTAAATCGACCAGAGGTTACCAAATGGTTCCAATGCAGTGACGAATTTTGGGCATACTCTCACCAACATATCGACCAACTGAGTCAAGCATTGTGGGCTTGTCTCCATAGACATAAGCCTTTGCAGAGCCGCACAAGAAATAGTCTGAGGACGTTAAATTGCACAATTTGGGCGGCCAAGGGACCGGTTCCAAATATAAAATAAACTGCTCACCGAACTAGTTTTTAAATTTGGGCTTTGTACCGTGCGGTGTGTAACATATGGCAACGTCTTCTTGAAACCAAATGTCGGCCAACTCCAGTTATTCCATTTTGGACGAAAATATTATAATAATTATTATAATAATAATTACAATAATAAATTTATAATAGCAGCGCTCCCGTCTTTGCAAAAAAAACCATCAAATGTTGCCACCGTTCCATAATCCCCACTAAACAATACATTTCACGGGAAGCATTGGCAGTTCTTGCAATGATTCTGGGTGCTCTTCACCCCAAATATGGCAACTTTGCTTGCTCACGTATCCACTTAACCAGAAAAGAGCTGCCTCGCTGACCACAATTTTTACTTTAACACTTTCGTAACTGATCATGAACTGCAAACGTCGTTCGTTTGCAAAGTCGATTTATGGTTAAATTATAGACAAAACTAAACGTGTTTAACAGTACCATGTTGCACGAAAACAGCTGGGCTGTCAAAACCAGTGCTGCCAAAAAGAAAATTGTTCAACAGAAATCATTCTCAATCCTTCACTTAATTTCATTCATTATTGAACTATTTGGACTGTTAAGAAGTTTAATCGATTAAAACGTTTTTTGTCATGGAAAATATTCAAACCGAATACCCATTTCTTTATTTATTATTGATAGATGACCTGCCTGAACCGACGATATCCATTATTTTGCATCAAATATAATTAAACTGTAACGGCGGCGTCGGCAGGTAAAGAAGTAAATAATGAAAATGTCATGCTCATATAAACCAAATAAAAATACTCCTCCAAATGCGATTTTAGTGGAGACAAGTGGTTTTATTAAAAAACAAAAAAAAAATAAATAAATAAAAAAACAAAGACCGATTCAAACAATAGATTGAAGATTTGAAACCAACAGCAACAAAAAAGAGAGGGAAAAATAAATGTACAATTCAAGCGAATTTCAGACAACAGAGGTCAGAAAACATATTAAGGAATATACATGATATAAAGTCCAGCAAACATTTGCAATAGAAACAATTATATATTTACAACAACAATACAAATAAGTCGAGTTTAATCTGTGATTGAAAATAGTGAAACTCGCAAAGAAATAATGGTTTTTATAAAATTCAGAGAAGTCCCAACTGAAGTCTGAAGTTGAATTTCGAAATTTATAACCCTAGACAAGAACCCTTTTCGTTAACAGAGCTCTGGTTACATGATAACAGAGCGCTGTTGAGCATAAAAAATCTGAATGTATATATTCCAAATGGAACAATGGACATATTTTTGGACTCATCTTTCTTTAGAGGAATTCTGTATTTTAAATTTGAATAACATCCGAATTTCTGTATTAAAAATCGAACTGTTAAGGTTCATGGCTATTGAACGTCATTGAGATTTTTTTCATGCTTAACAGCGCTCTCTTATCATGTAGCCGCAGATCTGTTAGCATAACTGGTTCTTGTCTAGGGTTATCAATTTTGAAATTTTTCTTCACACTGCTGCAGTGGGGCGCCAATATTCAAGGACATGCGCCTCTTTTTTTTTAATAAACGTTACGTTGACCACCTTTCAGCAGATTGGAAATTTATCGTCTGTTACAATGCCCGAACTGTAATGCCACTTGGACCAGTATGCCCTCATTATTCATCTCTTCAAAATGTTCCCCGGGTTATTGTTTTATACGAATTTTTGTCTTCACAATGATTCGGACTTAAAATTATTTGCCAACGAATTCATGTGCAATAATTGCTATTGTTCTCGGACAGATACTCGTGGATATTAATTAATGGCTGGAAGCGTGAGTCCACATGTGGGTGTGATTTTTATTATTTTAATTTTAGCTTTTTGCAAGAAAACCACACAGTCCTTTTTCATTGAAAGCTGAAGGAGGGAGAAGGAGGTCCTTGTTTCTATATCTGCCAGCTGCTCGCCCCATTTCATCTCTCCTTTTTAACGAGAACGTGAATAATGATGTCGCATTTATTAGGACATGTTTCAACAGGAATTAACGTGTGTTTTTCCTAATGATTTTCTTCAGTTGTTATAACTATAGACTGCTTGCAACTTTCTAAAGCCACTACAAATTATATGTGGGGGGCGGGTGTGCAGGAAATGTACTCCCACCCACCACCACCACCGCTGAAAGTGGAAAAACAGCGGGATTCCTATTTTGAACACAAGAACCAGCCGAGCATCTAACAAACAAAATTGCAAGCAAAAAGGTACACTTTTCTTCTTCTTTTTTCTTTATTTTTACTGTTCTCCTGCTTTTCATCTTGTTTAAAAGGACTTTTGTTTTTATTTTTACAAGTATTTAAATATATATTTTATACTCGTTGACTTGCTTGCTTTCCTTTCTTTTTTTTCTCTTTTCCTCTGCTACGCTCTTTTAACGTCAGAATTTGTTCATTTATTTCCGGTGTAACAATTTATTGTTGCATTTTTCTGTGTATCAAGTCTGCAGGTTTGTGTGTTTGTTAGCTGGTTATTGTTGTTGTGCTGCCTGCCTCTTTATTTTTTTCCTTAATATGATAAAATGTTTATATTCCGTAATTTTTCATTATAATAAAAATATATTTTTATATACTCTTTGTTGTTGTTGTGTTCTGTAATGTTTTCTGGAGTATGCCACTCCACTTTTAACACAAAAGGATTTAAGGATTTATTTGTTTTAAGACGGTACGATGTGCATAAAGATTTTATGGCCTGACATAAACTTTTTAAAATGTCTTGAAGAGCTTTTTAATATATTCATAAAAATTATTATTTAATAAATATTTTATTATTTAGCTCGTGTATATTTAAGAAGTCAATGGAGCATTTTAAGTTCCTTAAAACTTTTTTATGGTTACAAATTAATTTTGGAACTTTTTTCCGGTTTTTTTATGGAAGATGAATTTTGAAAAACTAATCCACTCGAATCTGTGCGGGATTGAAAGCGCAGCATTTACATAAAACGGAAGCTCCTCTAAAGACTACACGGGCAACTTTAATTTAAAATGTTTTTATTTTTTTTTATTTAAAATACTTTGCAAATAAATTTGCGAAAAATCGGTTCACAGACGCCGACGACTGATTGTGGCCGTTTATGTGATTGACTGTACACGACAGTGGTCATGTGGACCTAAGAAGTGGTCATGTAGTTAACCACGAGAAATCCTTCCGTAATAATCTGTGGTTATCTGTGAAGGCGTGTGAAGAAAAATTTCGAAATTCCTAACCCTAGACAAGCACCAGTTAAGTTAACAGAGCTCTGGTTACATGTTAACAGAGCGCTGTTAAGCATGAAGTTAAGTACTGAAGTTAGATGCAGACTGTCAAAAGAGTGTAAACGATTCGTGATCTGACTGCGCTTAAAAAATAACTGCCAACGAGTCCTGAGGTTGACTGACTCAGAGCAGCTCTACAACTGTTCAGTTGATAGACTCAACTATTGAATGAATCAACCGTTTCTCAGATGATTGACACACTTTTTCGAGTCCCATAAAAAATCAGAATATAATTTCGGAATAATAACTCCTTTTCCTATTCGGGTACAGATCAAAAGATTTTCGTTATAGAGAATTAATTTTTTCCTTGACCAATTGAACCATCACAAAGTGGAGGGGTTGTGGTTTAAAAGAGACGGCGGGCGTTACATGTCACACACCTCCAGCCATAATTGATAAGAAGAAAAACTTTGGTCTTTGTACAGTGTCACGTTTCGGACACGCGAAGTGGCCTCCAAAGGAGTGTGATTTTTACCGCCTTTAGACCATTTTCTATAGGGATAAGTGAAGTCGCTAGAAATTATTGGCCAATAGTAGGCCAACATTTGCCGCGTTATTGCCTTATATGTGGGAAAGTCATAAAAATCGGGCCTTCAGACCTCCGTCGCGGTCACATGCCAGAAGTCTAATTTATAATGCCAGAAGGTTATCAAGGTTTAATAAATTTATCCCTACTTTATTGCATTTCCAAGTTGTTTACATCTAAAAAAAATTCCAGGAGCGGCTACAGGGCAAAGGAAAGAGAGACAACTCCCCCCTTCATTCAACCAAACGAACAAAATTACTTGAATAAACTGCAATTAGCAGGGCTCCATTTTTTTTTTTTTTTTGTTTCATATGAAATCCTTAATTCCCAGAAAGTTCCCCCCTCGGTAAAGGTGGACGCGTGCCTGAAAAAAACTTCCTTTTATTGGTGCAATCTAAACAACCAAATTCCGACATTCATTTAATGAGTGCAGAAATATTCATGATATTCTGATGACTTTCGTACAAGTCATGATGACGTTGGCTAAATGTTTGACTACAACCGCCAGACGTTGTTTGCAGTTGATCTCTTAAACTTTGCCTTTTATTAAAACTTCATTTTTCATGTCAGTCTCTGCATTTCCCCTCTCCTCTTCTTGTTTATTTCTTTTTTTATTATTATCATTATTACTTGTGTATTATTTGCACGTGTGTTTGTTTCTTCCTTTTGTTGTTTGGAAAAACAACAACAACATGCTGGCAACAAAAATATATGAAGTTTTATTTCCGTTTGCATTTAAATTCTTGTTAAAACGTTTATTCAGCACGCACACATTAACATGCAATTCGTCGTCTGTTTTTTTTATTTTTTGTTTCTTATAATTCTATTTCCGCCAGCCATTGTGTTGGATTTTTAGAAGCGTTTTTCTGCTATTTTGCAACTTAACCTCATTCTACTGCTCTCCATTCGAAGCACTGCACTTTTCCCTTCAGCTCTTCGGTGCTTCACTTCTTCTTCTTACTGCTGCAGTTACTTCATTATTCTATAATGACAGCAGGGACGACGATGATGGCTTCTTCAAACTGGATGTATGACGAGTATATTTTTGTTAAGCAGAGTGAGTGCTTAATGGCTGAAGTGTATGAACGGTGTTGTGATGGAATATATTGTGAGATGTTTCCGGTGAAATCTCTCTGCTTTATAACGACTAAGAGGGAAGTTGTTGCAGCGCGAAATATGACTGGCGAAATGGCTATTTGTTTTTCTTCAAATGCAACGAAAGCCAGAAGATGAATTTTGTTATTCGACGGAAAAGAATATGAACAGCAAGCGGAAGTTGAAAGGCAGAGCAACGCAGCAATAATTTCTTGGCTGCCATCTTAGGAAGAACACGCAATCACTTTATATTTTATTGATTAAAGTCGCCACAGGAGACAAGGGAAAAAGGATACAGGACGAAAGCACCTGCAGCGTTTAAATGATTTAAGTCATTTTGAAAGCTGAAAGGTTTTAGCGAAATTTCTCAGTGGCCTGTTAATAACAAGAGAATAGTTTAATAGAGTCTGATTATTTTATTTAATTGCTTGATGTATTACTTTCAATTAAATGCTTCATTGAGTTCCATAATAAAAATGTTTGCTGTACCAGTTTTTTTTTATTTTTTTTTTGGAAAATTTTCTGGCAACGGCACTGCTTTTGTTTCGTAACACTTCCAGTCAATGTTTGTGGCATATTTCACTACTATTTCTTCTGCTCTTATTATTCTTATAACATAAGTGGGCAGGGCCACGCCCACCCAAAATCTTTTCCCAGTTTTGTTAACGAACTGGTTTTTAAATAATATTGATAATTATTAAAAAGAAGTTACTCCCACTCAGTTAATAAAAATAAACAGTGCCAACAAAAGTGACAATAAGGTTTAACCCTTTTGAGACCGGCAAGGTACAAGGGTACCTTAATATTTTTCGACTATAATTATTTTTAAAGATCAGTTTTAAAAAGACATGATGGCCCCAGATACATCTTGCAAACGTAATAGCATAAAGAGATACCCGGGTACCGTCAATTATTTCTAATTTTGTATTAATCGATTAATCGCATCAATGATTATTTTTGGTGATAATTGAGTGGAACAATAATCTAACAATTTCATATTGTTCGAGCAATCGAATAATTTTAATTCTGCCCAGAGAGAACTTCATCGAAATATAATCGAACATTTGAATATTATTCGGATAATCGATTATATTTTATTTCGCCTAGAGAGATTTGCACCAATAATTAGATTTTTGAAGTGAAGAATCCATTGAAAAATCTATTAATACCAGCATTTATTATCGAGGTAAGAACTCTATCGAACAAAAATCGATTAATGTAGTAATATTGGGATAATCGATTAATTTTTATTTTGTCTAGAGAGATTTGGGCCAAAAACTAAATTTTCCATATGAAGTTTTTATTGAAAAACCGACACAACAATTAGTATCGAGTTAAGAAGTTTACCAAACAATATCGACTAATTTTATATTTTATATTATTCGGATAATCGATTAATTTACATTTTGTCCAGAGAGATTCAGGCAAAAAATTAGTTTTTCGAAATAAAGATTTTATTGAAAAATATATTAATACCAGCATTTATTATCGAGGTAGAAACTATATCGAATAATAATCGAACAACTTATTATTATACGGATAATCGATTAATTTCAACTTTTTCTATATGAATTTAGGCCAAAAACCCGGTTTTCGAAGTGAAGACTTTATTGCAAAATCGATTAATCACAACACTTATTATAGAATTAAGACTTCGTCGAACAATAATCGAAGAATTTGTTATTATACGGATAATCGATTAATTTAAATTATGTCTAGAGAGATCTAGGCCAAATATTAGATTTTCGATATGAAGATTTTGTTAAAAATCTATTAATACCAGCAATTATTATCGGGGTAAGAACTTAACCTAATAATAATCGACTAATTTAATAATATTCGGATAATCGATTAATTTTTATCTTGCCTAGAGAGATTTAGGCGAAAAATTATTTTTTCGAAACAAAGATTTTAATGGAAAATCGATTATTCCCAACAATTATTATCGAGGTAAGAGCTTCATCGAATAGTAATAGAAAAATTTTATATTATTCGGTTAATCGATTAATTTAAATTTTGTCTAATTGAGTAATTTAAGAATAAGACAAAAATTTGATTTTTTTTAAACTAAGATTATTGAAGATAATTAAAATGATGATGATTCGAGGTAGATCGAATAATGGCCGAATAATATTATTATGCGAGTATTTAAAAATTTTAATGTTGCATTTTTTAACACTTGAAAACTAGGACCAAAATTCAATTTTTAGAATGAAAACTTCATGAACCATTTTATTTAATTTCATCTTTTATCTAATTAATTAAACGAACAAATAATCGCTCATTATTAATCAAGTTAACCGATTTATGAATCAACGGTTCATAAATCGGTTTGAATACCCTAATTCAGGCTTGAATGAAAAAAATAGACTTTCACAATATATTGAAATTTTTTCGCAAGTCAGCCCGTTTACGGTTGGCCTCTTTTGCCTTCAAATTCAAAGATTTTGAATATTTCTAAATCGAAAAGCTGATTTTTCTCCACACTGTTGGAAATATTTATCATGTATTTTTGAATTTAAAGGACCTCATTCCATTGAATTTGTCAAAGTCATCGATAATAATAATTCTCAATCAGTTATGAAAACAATCCGACAGGTAATATATCTGAGAATTTACGAATTTCTTTTTAACAATATGTTTTTTTCTTTATTAAGAGTGAAATATTTAGGATATTTTTTCATAACCATCAAACTAGCAAAACGGATCAGAACTCGACGCTATCCCAGCAGCGTTATTCCACTTTTCAACGTGGTCTTAGTGAGTAGGAATATCAAAAACTCCTTATATTGACTTCCAACTCAACTCATTTTTTATAAGCACAAAGATTCCCCTACTCCAGTGGTTAATATTCCAAATTTTCTATTTGTTGGTTTCCTTTTTCCAAAGCCATTCGCTACTGAGATCAAAAGCGTTTATTGTTCTTATTTATTTTCAATTTAATTTCGGTTTTAGTTTTCCAACATCGAAGAACAAGTAAAAAACAGAAACGAATAGAAAACGTTTGCATGTAATCCATTGTATCCAAAATTGTATAGGCCATAAAAGAAGAGAACTGTTAAGTGAATTAACAAGTTAAAACCAATTTTGATAACTTTTCTTTAATTATTTCCTTCCTTTTATAGAAAATATCTTAAAGCCAAATGCAAGCTTTATAAGATTTTACACGATGAATTGCAAAAAAGAAACTATTCAAGAGGTGGGAAGATAATTATCTTGTTATTTTGAAAACAAAATACTTTGCTGTTCAGTGTAATTGGAATTAACAAACTCAAGACTAATTCAATAACTTGCGTTAATTAATGTTTGCCTTTTATGAGATTAAAAGATTCTTTTCTAACAAAACAAATTACAACTGAAATGTGGATGCTGAGCTTTCCTCAATCTCACCTTTTTCTATTCATTAATAAACTCTTAATATATAAATTATGGCACGCACACACACGCTTTGAAAGCTGTTCTATTTCTCATACAAAAAGTTATTCATTCGCAGGTATAAAAACATACATCATCCTGTACAATTCAATCCAAATCAATTCAGTTCTGTTCAGTTCAATTCAAACAGAAGCATTTTCTTTATGGCCCAACTAATTGACCATAAATTCATGTCCTTGAAACGTATTCTAGATTTGATATGAATTTCTTTAAAACGCAAAAAGTGAAACACGTTTCGGCAACGGAATTGTTTACTTTTACAAAAATTGATTCACACTTTGGAATATTAAAAATTACCAACACGAGAGCGCAACGACAAGGAAAAGAAGAAACCGATGAAATGTTGCACGATAAAGTGTCTTCTTTCTTCTCGAATGTTTTGGATTTCAGCTGAAGAAAAAAAAAAAAAAAAGAAACGAAAGCAGCGCAGACAACAAATACAAATGACGGACGGCTGGTGCCTGGTTATGGCCCAGCAGAAGCACCCTAAATTAAACACCTCCAAAGGAAGCAACTCGAAGAGAGCAAGAGAAGGTTTTTCCTGTTTCAGTCTCCTTTCCAGACATGTTGCTTTAAGTACTTTTACAATACAAAAATTGTACAATTTTTTATTTTCTTTTTTGGCAACAGAATTCTTAAATATAAAACATGTTCTTAATACTGCCAAAAAGTATTTTCCTTTCTTTTTGTTATTATTTTTGTAAAGGTGAAAGGAAAATGTATCTACATTTTACAACACCAAAGTGCAGTCATACACCCGGTTCCTTATGAATCAAAGTTATAAGGAAAGATATATGGCAGTAATTTTGTTAAGCATTGAAAAGTAGTTTTCGCTTGAAAGCAAACAAATACAACAACATCTTTATGGCCAATAGGAAAAATCAAACAGAAAAGCTTTCAAAGATGAGCACTAAGCACGTGATGCTGTTTCAATGGGATTAAGAGTGCAACGTGCAGCCGGAAAACGCCATTGACGTTAATAAAACATGAAAATACTTGCAGGAATGTAATTGGCTTAAGCGACAGATTTGAAAGATGTTTAAAGAAATTGCAAACGGAGGAAGACACAACAAAATAGAAACGTATAGATCACGTTTTAAGGCGTGCAGCAGGGAGCACTTTTTATTACTCCGCTATTGTATGAGCGCCGAGAAGAATGCAGCAAAGCCTTTAACAGTTTCGATTATGATACACAGAGTTTGCGGGAAGGTGTTACTAATTTAATTAATTAATTTTGAAAATTAATTGTTGGTAACGGTTACACAAGTTTTATAGCGCTTTAATTTCATTACCAGGAAGCAGTTATTTCAGCACTTAATTGTTCTACTTCAGCAGAAAATAATTTATAAAAATTAATTTAAGAAAAATATTAATTGAAAAATATTAATTGAAAAATTTTTATGTATGAAATTTATTTGTTGGCAGGTTAACCGACGTGTATATGCATTTCATTGGCGCTGTTACCGAATCGTCAGTAGACGTCATCAAGAGTTTTGAAAAGTTTCAAACCGCTCATCTTATCAAAAGACTTTTGTAAACCATTTGAGAATTGAAATGAAAACTCCCAAAAGATTTTAAAAGATCATATTGTAATAGTACAATGACA
Organism: Linnaemya vulpina; assembly: GCA_963675445.1. Lineage (NCBI taxonomy): Eukaryota > Metazoa > Arthropoda > Insecta > Diptera > Tachinidae > Linnaemya > Linnaemya vulpina. The sequence continues at coordinate 22,613,270 of OY776278.1, forward strand.
GTATGTCAAATAGTTAATTCATTAACAATTTTTAAGTATTTCAATAGCAATTTTTTTTCTGTTCTGAAGTCTAAAAAAGAAGTGGTGAAATAACTGCTTCCTGGTAGTGCAATTAAAATGCCTTCAATCTGGTGTATTCGTTGCCAGCAAAATTTATAAAAATTATATTTAAAACATTGAAAAAGACATTCAAAAAACATATATATATATATATATATATATATATATATATATATTTATATATATATATATATATATATATATACATATATATATATATATATATATATATATATATATATATATATTTATATATATATATATATATATATATATATATTTATATATATATATATATATATATATATATATATATATATATACATATATATATATATATATATATATATATATATATATTTATATATATATATATATATATATATATATATTTATATATATATATATATATATATATATATAAATAAACATTTTGTTGCTTAAATAGACTTCAACTCCTAAAAGTAGGCTATAGAATTTTTCAATATGTTAACAACTGAATGTATGCAACATATTGTTTTTATTTTTTGTGTATTATTTACAAACTATTTTAAATACCTTTTTTTTAATTCGCGGATTTGAACTTTAGCCCAAATAATTTTGTGCTTGACAATAAAAAAAAAGTTTAAAATGCGAATAATAAAATTCGTATTCCTGAATCGGTTAAATTTTCCATAGACCTTTGAAATGACCAGCAAGAGTAAGAAATTTTTTTCAGTTTATTTTGATTTATAGGATTTCTTAAAAACACACACACACACACACACCCATACACACATACGCATATAAAACGAAAAATACTGCAAAAGAATTTTTATATTAAAGCAAAACTTAACAGTTTCTTGTTACACTTTTTTCAAGTGGAAACATAACGAGCACAAATACGGGGCCAGAATGGCAAACATTTGGTTTAAATACGCAGTGAAAGATGAACCCAAAAGAAGGAAAAAAAATATATATAAGAGAGTCAAAAAAAAGTTGTACAAAAAAGCCAAAGAAAACATGTTCTCCAAATTAAAGAATCTTATTTTTATTCGTATTTTTGCTTGTTTCTTTTTGTTATTTTCCAGGATTTAAATCCAACATGAACTACTTTGGAAGAGAGACATGAATTTTTGTAGAACATTAACTGAGACGTATACATTTCGGTTTTCCTTTTATCCTTTCCTTTCCTTTTTTTTCGTTGTCCTTGTTTTTTATTGTTTTCCATTGTTGCGTACTTTCAAGTTTGATAGAGTTACTTTTCATTCGATGATCTGCTGTGTGGAATAAAAGTATTTCTTGGTAAATAGAATGTAAACTAAACGTGACAAGTCGGATGTTGGGTTTAAGTTCTCTTTTTCCTTTTTTGTTATCATTTTATTTTTATTCCAAGTTTGTCCTCTGTAGCTGTTTTCCTAAAGCTTTTTTTTTTTGCTTTAGTCGTTTGCATAAAACATCGTACAGTTATTGTTTGATATCATTATTTTTAAGTTGTGTCAACTACTTGACAACGAAACTTCTGATGAAATTTAAAATTGTTTTTAACACACATAAACACTCACACACATTCACATACAACTGGAGTCCTTGTTTTTTGCCAGGATACAGAAGGAAAAAATCTTACCAGAGAACAAACCAAAAGTGTAATATTACAACAACAACAATAAAAACAAAACATCTGGAGAATTATATGGAGTTATAAAATTTCCACAAATATTTTTCTTTGTTTAAATTTTGTCATGGTTTTTGATTATATTTGGCTGCATAACGAAATATATGAATATTTAAGAATAGTCTTGGCTGCCAGGACGATCTCAACGAGGGTTCACACTGTACAGACACTGGCCAGTTATAAAACAAACACATCCTGGACTAGATTTATAATCGAACACGGTTAAGCCAAATTAAAAAAAAAACTGTCACGTTAAATGAAAAATGCAATATATAATTTTTAAAAAACTCAAATCTTATTTACAGGCAACAAATTCAAGAACTTGAATTAGCACGATATTTAAATTAAAAAGAAATTCAAGAACTTTCTATTACAAAAATTGTCCGACTGTTCAAAAATTATTCGAGAGCAGAGCTAAAAGAGGAAGTGCTTCGAGTAACTTATAAACAATAACTTTCATGTTAAAGTTCTTTCAATTTAAAAAGAAAGCTTGCATTTCTATTAAAGCCTTGAAAGCTTACCTATCTAACCACCCTCGTAAGTATACGGATGGTTTATAAACAAATTACTTTTATGATGCATAACGTACTCCTGCACTCGTCGGAAACGTGTTAAACTTAAAAAGGAAACACGAAAAAACAAATAAATGTTTCAACGCAATTTTTTTTATCCAAAAATAAAAATGTATTTTATTTACAGTTCATGTTGATCAAAACACACACTCTCCAACACCTGAAAGTAGGCTATAAAATTGTCTACCATGTTAACAGTTAAAGATATGCTTCATATTTTTTGTTCTTCCTTGTTTATTCATAAAAGAAATACAATGAAAATGTCCTAGAATAAGAATTCACAATTTTGACAAACAAAAACTCGAGTACAAATTGGATATTAGCGACCGAGAGTACAGGGCCAAATTACTCCATTCAAAGTCGAATAAAATTTTAATATAATTTGTCTAAAAATTTTGACAGGCTTAGAAAACCCTACTTTGGACCCTGGTTTATCTGCGATTTTTAAAAATAGTTTTTCATTCAATCGCTCTAAAAGTCTACTAACGGGTGTTTTTTATGGAGTGACTTGAGTTTAAATCATAATATAACAAAGAAATATATTTTTACTATCAATGAAACGGACTTTATTTGAAGGAAAATTTTATGTAATTGAAGCATAAATATGATTTCTGCCAGGTGGACGCTACGGCAGTCCAACTAATTTCAACAACTTTTCGCTGCAGTTGCGAACGTATTTCACCGATAACTCCAATAGAATGTGGACCTCCAGGTATTTATTTCTTTATGGTTTGTTGATGTCGACAAGTGACCTAACATGACCCCAAGGAAAATAATCCAACAGGGTTAAATCACACAATCTTGTTGGCCAATTATTTGGGTCATTACGCGAATTTATTTTTCCATCAAAAGTGTCTTTGAGCAAATCAATTGTTGCCTCCACTCCGCCCGGTTGGAACCTCTTATCAGCGAGATTAATGCCACGTAATTTGAGGTACGAACAAATTTCGAATTAAGTTTCCGTACCGCTCACATTGATTTACTCAACCCACTTCAATGTGGATCCGTCCTGTCGGCACCACATACCAGCAGGATTAATGCCACCCGATTGAGGTGCAGAAATCATGTTCCTGTACCGTTCACTGTTGACAGTAACATTTTGACCCTCAGCGTTTTTTAATACACATGTGCCAACGACTCCGCTGGCCCATAAAACCCTCCCAACAGTAATTATTTGTGTAAAGTCGTGGTGATAATTCTGCTTATTTCCGTACTCCTTCAAGCAGAAATAGGCTTCATCGGAAAATAAAATTTTGTCGTGATGAGTTTGACGATTTTTTTTCTAGAAAAGAATGCAACATTTTTCGCACTTTTTAACAGAAAATGCTAACGTTTTGTTACTTCAATATAAGGAATTTATTAGACATGAGTTCAAAATCCTCTTGAAAAATAATTTATATTTTAAAACCTTTTCCAACTGCCACTTTTTGGAAAATAAGTGCAAAAATGTTGCATGTTTTCTAGAAAAGAGAACACCATTATATTCATTAAACAATTTGCACGCGTTGCTCTGGTGTAAGTCGATTCATAATGAAACTTCAAATCAAATTTAACAAAAAGCACCGATCAGCTGTTAAATGGGTGCTCAAATAAGGCAGTGAAGCCAACTCAACGTTGTGACACTCTAAAAATTCACGCTGTTAACTTGAAAGTTGAGGTAACATTATTAATCTGCACTACTAAAACCGTGACGGATTCCCGCTTTAAACCGGCGTTTTAGGCAAACAAAATTAATACTATACAAAAAATTCCCTTTGAAGCTGAGGAATATCACACAAACTTAATATCCCAGAAGGCAACAAAAAGTATTTCATTCCTTAAAAAAGAGAAAAAATCAAGCAGCTTGTGTCAATGAGCACTTATGGCAATGAGCAGCGTGTTTCGAAAACAGCACTGTTCTATTCTGGTGTATGATTTGAGAGCTAAACTGAAGTGGGACGTCCTCAATTGTTTCTTTGATTATACATCACGAATTAAACGATTTCATATGCGTTGACCAGAAAAGATGCCTCCGCTACCACTCTGTGACAAGTCAATTAAGGCTTTTTTCCTTTAACATATTTCGTTTAGCCGATAAAAGAAAACATGATATTAAATTTAGCGCGTCATATCACAAAAAAACACTCAACAGAAAATAAAAATTTAAATTAAAAAATCCATTTTGAAATAACAATCAAAATGCATGAATTGAGCCTCTGCCGCCATCGTGTAACCCTCATTTCAAATAATTTCGAAGTCAACAAATAAACAACATCTTCTTGCAAATTTTTATTTTTGGAAGAGGGGAAAAGTTTGTTGTTTTAAGCACATGAAGCAGGAAGAAGGGAAAAAAACAAAAATAATGAAACCACCGCAATGCAATTATTTTAATTTGCTGAATATTTCTTTTTCATAATTTGGCCGAAAACAAAGAGGAACGAAGAAAAAAAGGAAGAATTGTAGTCAACCTACACAAGAGTTGAATTGGTTTTCTGAATTTTGTTTTTTTGTTTTTGTAATTTAAATTTTACCTTTAGCATTTTTTTGGTGCCTGAGGATACGCTACACTTGAGATATGAGGGACGGGTTGTGTTAGCAATTCTCGCCCTTAAATGCAGGCTTTTAAAAGGCTGCAATGACGCTATGAAAGCATAGAACGTTATAGATTAACCGCCTTATTCATAAATACTTAAAGTGTATTTTAGAACATAATTTTTTAATTCTGCATACAGGAAATCAAACAATAAATGGAGCAATTAGTAGTTAATTGTTTCATAATTAAATCAAACTGCCCATGTGACAATTGTTCTAAAACTAAATATTATGAAAATGAATATGAATAAACATAATTGCCAGGCGTAATAAGAAAGATTTCGTCAAATTTCCAGCAGGCAGACAATCGCCAAATTAATTATCAGAAATCGTCTAAGAAAATCGTCAAATTAATTATCAGCAATCGCCAAAGAAGAAACCGTCAAGTAATAGGTGTTTTTATGGAGTAATACAAGTTTAATTTTGAACTCGGTCCGGCTGACTCCCGAAACGCATTTTTAATATTTGATGTGGTCCTCCCAATTGGGTAGCACTAGACTTGGTTCGAATACAAATCAATTGACGCTTTGAAACGTAAGAGTTGAAGCAAAAGTCGTCAAGTCTTTAAGAATGCTATTTTGATATATATATATATATATATATATATATATACATATATATATATATATATATATATATATATATATATATATATATACATATATATATACATACATATATATATATATACATATATATATATATATATATATATATATATATATATATATATTGGTGTTGTACTAGAAAGAGAAAATTTAAAATTGAGAATATGAATAGAGTTTTAGAGGACCGTCGTTGACCCCCTATATCGACGCATATCGGTTGGCTCATGTGAGCCAGTTTTTTTTTTTGGAAATTTTGGGGACTGAAAGGTATCGAAATTTGTAACAAAATGACTGCAATTTTATTTACAAGAAAAATATCTTCGCATGGGGATCTCTGATAGATTATTGAATGACGTTATCGCTGGTCGAGGTTTTCTGGAATTCGTCATGATCAGTGACAAATGGGTAGATGATTGTGATACTGAAACTAAAAGTCCCGATCGTTCCTAATGAAGAACCCATTAAAGCCAAAATTTAAAAATCATGCCACGTGCGATAAAATTTCCCTGCTTTCTTTGGTTACCTGAGCAGGCAGGGTCTGGAGTTTTCGACAATTTTTGCTACTGTTAATTAGAAAGTTATTTTCAGAATATGCGCCACTGGCCAGAAAAAACACTAAAAAAGCACTTCCAGAATTAAGAACAAACACCTCATGGGTTTTGCATCATAATAATGCACCTGCTCAGCCATCAATCCTAGATCGCAAGTGGCCAAAAGTAACCCTGTAATAATGCCACAGCCACCGTATTCCTCAGCTTGGATCGCCTGTGATTTTGCTCTGCTTCCAAAATAGTGAGATACAAGAAATAGAAGAGATGCTTGAAAAGATGACGTTTTCCCATGATTCAGGATATAAAAACTGAACCTTTGAGAATTCAAAGATATAGCAAAGATATAGAATTCAAAGATATAGGCCTCTAAATATCAGCCAGACTTAAACTGGCGATCATAAAGCTTTTTAGGATATCGTTCGTCCTAAGGACAATAGGAGGACAACCCATAGGAGTTCCTTTACTCCATGGTATTACAAAGGGACCGAATCAAAGGATATCAGTGGATTATCTACGTAAACCAAAGCCCTTAAACCGAACCTAACCTTTCCCTCTTTTCAGCAGTCGTTCTATCATCTATTTATCCCGCATATTAATAAAAAAGTATCTTCTGGCAGCATGAATTTACAATCGACAAACGTTTGTTACAACTCGTTGATTTTAAAAGAAACATAAATAAAAAACACAGCAGGCGAATATAAGAAAACATGTTTTAGTTACTCTTTAACATTTTTATCTTCAAAAAAAGAAACGAGCAAAAGGTAAAGAAACAACAATAAAAATATTAAAATTCTCCTCTCCCACTCGCGTTATATGAATGTTTCTTTTGCACTGCACAGTGGCTTAAAATGGCGAGCCTTGTGCTAGCTTTTATTGTTTTGTACGTACACGGCCTCTTCTCATCCCTTTCCAAATCGCGCTATAAGTTTTGCGCTAATAGAAGTATTTTTTTCCTTTGCCAGTCATCATTTTATTTCTTTTCAAGTATTAAATACTTTCCAGGATTTATGTGATTTTTAGTGCATAATTTTATCCCAGACATCGTCGCATACAGACTATCGCCTCAGTAGTCAGACAGCATGCGGGTTTAGATTTTGCTTTTTTAATGTTATTCATTTATTGCAATCGCATTTGGAAAATTGGCATTTGCTATTGGCAGTACATGCGAGTTAATTTAACAAACGAAAGCAGTTTGGATTTTAAATTTAAGATTTTATTATTCCCTTGAGCTGTTACATTGTTTTCATATTTCTTTAGCAGCCTTTAATAATAACGCGTGTTTTTTAGAGCGTCACAATTTTAAGTTGGCATCACTGCTTTCTTTGAGCGCCCATTTAACAGCTGATTGCTGCTTTTTGTTAAGTTTGCTTTGAAGTTCCATTATGAATCGACTTACACCAGAGCAACGCGTGCAAATTGTTTAATCAATATAATGGTGTTCTCTTTTCTAGAAAATATGCAACATTTTTGCACTTATTTTCTAAAAAGTGGCAGCTTGGAAAAGTTTTGAAACAGATATTATTTTTCTTGAGCGATGTTGAACTCATTTCTAATAAATTCCTTTTATTGAAATGGCAAAACGTTGCCATTTTCTGTTAAAAAGTGCGTGCGAAAAATGTTTTATTATTTTCTAGAAAAGAAATCGACACAACTGTTCTATTCGTCGAACTCATACGTTCAAAATAAAGCCCATGTCCGGTTGAATGGGTACGTAAATAAACAGAATTGTCGCATTTGGAGTGAGGAAAATCCTAAAGCTTTTGTCGACACACCATGACTTCACACAACTAATTACTGTTATGAGCGTTTTATGGGCCAGCGGAGTTGTTGGCCCGTGTGTCTTAAAAAACGTTGAGTGTCAGAATGTTACTGTCAACAGTGAACGGTACAGGAACATGATTTCTGTACCTTAATCATGTGGCATTAATCCTGCTGGTATGTGGCACCAACAGGACGGATCCACATTGAAGTGGGTTGAGTAAATCAATGTGAGCGGTACGGAAACTTAATTCGAAATTTGTTCGTACCTCAAATTACGTGGCATTAATCTCGCTGATAAGAGGTTGCAACCGGGCGGAGTGGAGGCAACAATTAATTTGCTCAAAGACACTTTTGATGGAAAAATAATTTCGCGTAATGACCCAAATAATTGGCCCACAAGATCGTGTGATTTAACCCTGTTGGATTATTTTCTTTGGGGTCATGTTAAGTCACTTGTCGACAACAACAAACCACAAAGAAATAAATAGCTGGAGGTTCACATTCTATTGGAGTTATCGGTGAAATACGTCCGCAAATGCTGCGAAAAGTTGTTGAAAACTTGTGTTCCAGATTAAGCCTTCTACAGGCCTACCGTGGCGTCTATCTGACAAAAATCATATTTAAGCTTCAAGTTCATAAAATTTTATTTCAAAAATTAAATCCGTTTCATTGAACATATTTCCTTGTCTTATTGTGACTTGAACTTGTGTCACTCTATAAAAAAAACACCCGTTACGTACGGTTATATGGTTTTCTTATTAAAAAAAAAAGAAACCTTCGGTATTATCCTGGCAATACTTTGTTTACTTACAAACTCCTTCTTTCGCTGCCGCTGCTTTCTCTCACGCTCCCATTTGACTCCCCTCCTCATTTCCTTTTCCGTTGGTAGATGTGCTTCATTGTAACGACGACTGTTTGTTATTTTTTCTACAACTTTTTGTTTCATTGTATTCATACTTTGCATAATATTTGTATTCCTTTTTTTTGTTGTTTGTTTTTCATTTCTTTTTTGCTTTGTTCCTCCTTGCGCTGAAATAATATTCATTATTTTTGCATTAAAATACGCTTTTTGTATAATTTCTGCTTCGTTGGTTGGCTAAGAAGGGTTTACTTGCCACTCGCACAGTCAGGCAGTCAGTCAGTCGTTTGTTCAAATGAAGAATATGGCGAGAGTAAAAACATAAACATAATTTATTTTTTTATTTTTTTATTTTTTTATTTTTTCCGTAGCATTTGGCTCATTTGTTCCACCAACTTATTTTAATTTTTATGATACTTTTTGTTGCGCTCCTCTTTTATTCCGGCCAAGCGACAATGAATATTCTTGAACGTGCCTGAATGCATGAATTAAGTCATTAGGAATTTTGGGTGAAAATATTATTTATTTATTTATTAAACTTTTCCACACTTACAAACAAGTTAATGGCGTCCTGCTGTGATAACAGGATCCCAGTGATAAGAATATAATTTGAACATCTTCAGTGTGGCTACATAAAATTAATTATGTTGAGAGATAATAATCGTGCTTTTCTTATTTAATTCTTTTTTTTTTTTTGTTTCTCTGCCATTTTCTTGTAGTTGGAAGTTATTATTTCAACAGCTTAAAAGTATGCTTTGCTTTTGTTGTAACAGCAACGCCTTAAGGTATGCTAAGTATTTTGTTTTGTGTTGGTTTCTGTTTCGTTTAGATTTCTATGCAACTATTTAAAACGCTAATAAAATTAAAATGTTTCCTTTTGTTTTTCTTTTTTATTTTTGGTTTCTTTTTTTTACGAGATACAATATTTTATGGAAAATAAACAAATTTCAGTTATTATTGGCAGTTAGAATTTTAATGAATTCTTAAGAGTTTATGGCTCATAAATATTTTAAAAAGCTCGTCGTTTATGCCATTAATAAATTAAAGCTCTAAATTACCCGCTAATATTTCAATTACTAGAAGAGGGGATTTGTAGAATGACAAAAAAGAGAATTTCAATGCACCATAAAATACAGATAAACACCATGGCGCTGTTAAAGAAAGCGGTTTAATTTTTAAAGAATAATTGTTCAATAAAACATCTGGAGTATGATGCTGGGTTTTTTATTAAGGAGTATTTCGATCAGCAAAAGAAGTAGCAGATTACTTTTTGAGGCAATAATGACCAGTTGACCGGTTGACCGGTTACAATATGGCATTAGGTCGTCACCAAGCACCTCGATATCAATCCAAGCAACACCGTGTTGAGTACTTACGAGCAGATATCTAATAATTTATATGAACAACTCGATTTGTAGATTAAAATTCCTTTAGAAGTATTTTCTATCCATTCCAGTTTAGAAACTGCCACTCATATATTCTCGAGAAGTACTTCCTCGACGAGCAATTTTGCTATTTCTAATACAATTCATTTCCCAAAATCTGGTACAGGATTTAAAAAAATATCTTTAGTAAATTGTTGAGTGCTAAAAAAAATAATTAGAAAGCATTCGCTTTAAAAAGAAATCATGAATAAAAATAAAAATTGTGTGCCGAAAGAAGCTGCATGCAGCCACTGAATTAGAGTTGGGTCAAGCTTCATCAAACGCTCAGTTTTGCCAAAACCCTCTGGTCAAACCCATGTAATTTAAATTGATTTGACCAAAGGGTTTTGGCAACACTGAGCGTTTGATGAAGTTTGCCTCAACACTACACTGAATCTGTTTCTTTAATTTTAAAGGCAAAAGAGCTTGTCTTTATGCCTTTGCCATTTTCCTTGGAAATAATCAAATTACTCGGTGATTAAAAACAAAATTTATGGCGTTTTCTTTCATGAAAAACATGTAAAATTTTTGCACTTCTTTTCTAATAAGTGGCAATTCACAGGAGTTTCAAAAAAGAAACAAAATTTTCGTTAGTGATGCTGGATTAATTTCTAATAAATTCCTTAATTCATACGAGTATATCGGAGTCTTGGCATTTTCTGTTAAATGGTGTAAAAAATGTTGCACTCTTTCTAGACAAGAAATCAGCATAAGTCAAGCTAACGCTTAAATAAAGAGCCTTTAGGCCTTTAAAACCTCCTACACATTTACACTGTTACTCATAGACCATTATTAAAATTAAAGTGGCTTCAAAGTATGGATTTTGTATGGTTAAAGATCCTTAACTTTAACAATCGCTTGTCAATTAGGGGGTTAATATTTTTCTGTGAAAGCACTCGAAATGTCGAATAGTTTTTAAATGGAAACACAATTTTCAGAAGATCGCACTTTTAATAACACTTTATGTGCCTGTTGAGAACCTAGAATATAATTTACGACGTTCTTTTCTGTAAAAAGTGCAAGAAAAAAAAAACCGGAAATGTTGCATTTTTTACATTCACAATAGAACACAATTTTGGCGGTGTCAAATAGTTATGTTCAGTTACAACAAAAAAAACATAACATACAATAACACACCAGTTGTTTATAAAGTGCAGCACTTATGCCCCTTTAACAGCAATAAGTGTAGAAAATGTAGCATTTTTTTTAAAGGGGAACATAAATAGAAAAGCACGAGTTACAGTTTTAAGAAGTAACACCACACGGTAGTTTCACACTCTTTTCCAAAATTCAAATAAAACATCCAACCGATAAGTCGACAACGTTAATAGATTCTCTAAAAGCGATTCTACGATTCTCTATAAAAGAAATTTGTTAAAGTTCTCAACATTTTCATCGCGTTTTAATGTGTTGCAGCCTCTAAAATGAGCACCGTCTTAATTCACAACCTTCTAAGAAACCCGTAAATAAGTTGCAGTCAACATTTTTCTCAGTGTACAATCACCACGGGCCGCAATTAATATTTCAAGTGCTTTTAGAAACATAATTCCATATTTTATCCCAGATTTGATGCAAATTGTTCAATTGAACTTCTTCAAGAGATGAACATCGTCCAACACGCAACGAACGAACTTCTAACTTTTAATGCAAAAACATCCAACACGGTTATAACAACACGAAAATAGAAGTCAATGGAATGTGCGCACCCCCAACAAATCCTGTACTTCAGCTAAAATTCTTCAGCTTTCCTGAGACGACTTAAATCAGCTTTCAAATAATTATTGTATCAAAATAAAACTTTTAACCCATAATTAATTTCTCTTCCCCGCATAAGTTTGTCATTTGTCGACTGCTTGTTAAAAACTTCAGCCAACTAAACTGACAACTATAACAACAACACAAACGGGTAAAGACAAAACCAGCATCCCAAGAAAGAAGAAGGAAAAAACAAAACAGCAGATGAGAATGAAACAGACGTTCGTACACACGGCCAAAACACCAGCAAGAACGAACGAACGCAACAAAAGTGGAGACATCAAAACAAACTCCCGGGCGAGATGAAAAAGTAAAAATAATCTAAATACGAAACAAAAAATAAAAAGAACTCAATTATATAAAAATAGAAACTAAAAATTATTTCGGTACAATGAAATTTATAAAACAAAAATACAGCAACAACAACAAAAAACTAAATATGACAAATAAACGGAAAAATTACGCTCCAATTTTCCACGCTTTAAGCCAAAAAGTTTGTGTTCGTTTATTTCTAAGCGAACAAACTAAATAACTTTAATATTTAACACACACACACACACACACACTATAACAAACACATACACACACATGCATTTATCACGTATTTTGATACATATTTTATTTCGGGCGCATCAGTTTTTTTATTTCATTTTTTTTTTTAATTTTCCATGAAATAAAACAGTGAGTGCACAGCAAATTCACACACACCACCACACACATTCGCCAACTAATCCACACATACAGCCAAACATATGCGTTCGTTAAAGTGGAAAATGCTTTCTTTTTATTAATCAAAATAAAAGAAAAGACACAAAAATATTTCAACTGTAAATCTACTAAATAAAGGCGCACTAACGAGGCTCAATTTAAAATTAACTTAATAAATAGCGGCACAAGTTTGTTATATCAGAGGGAAACTAATTTGACAAAATGTAAAACAGAAGCCAGTGAATAAAAAAATTTTTTTTGCTATATAAGATGTGGTTAATGATGTGAACATACCTCGTATATAGGAAGACGACTGCTTTAAAGAAGTCAAAACCGCAATTGATGAATAAATTTTTATGAATATGAATTTTGTTGAATATGGAAATGTGCCTAAAGGTGTTAACAGACCTCGTATATACGAAAGCGAGTACTTTAAATAGGTCAAACAGCAATTGAAGAATAAATTTTGATGAATATCAATTTTGATGAATATGAAAATGCACCTAGTGATGTAAGAAGACCTCGCATATCTGAAGGCGAAAACTTTAAAATGGTAAAAAGAGAAATTGAAAGTAAAGTAAATGAACGTCCTGAACGGACCTCGTATATATATTTATGAGCATCTGAAAAGGGTCCAACAAGAAATTGTTGAATAAATGTTTTGGAGATATACAGAAATTCATCTTAAGTCTTGAACAGACCTCGTATATAGATTGCGAATCGCAATTACTTTGAAGTTAAGCAAAACCAAATTGATGTACAAGTATAAATTTATTTATTTAAACATTTACCAAATAAGTTGAACATACCTCGTATATTTGAGAGAGAAAGGGAGGGAGAGAGAGATACTACTTTGCCGGAACCAAATCGAAGTTTATTAATAATAAAGCTTTTTGGATTATATGAACATATAACTGTTTTGAACAGACCTCGTATATATACTTTGAAAAGGACAAAATACAAATTCAGGAACAATAAAATATATTTTAAGAAAATACAGATCGAATACTTGGAAGATGTGCAAAATGAAATTGATGTGTAAGTAAATGTTTTGTGTTTTATATAAATATTTGCCAGACAAGTTGAACATACCTCGTATATCTGAGCGAGCGAGAGAGATACTACTTTGCAAAAACCATATCGAAATTTATTAATAACAAGACTTTTTGAAATGTATGAACATCTAACTCTTTTGAACACCCCTCGTATATCTATGGGAGACTACTTTGAAAGCCATAATATATATAGAATTTCAGCATTAATAAAATATTTTTCAAGAATATATAACATTCAATTTAACTTCCGAGCAGATCTCGTACTGGAATGGCGCAGTTCCATTTTCCTTTCAATTGACACACGCTTAAAAATGTGTGTGTGTGTGTGTGTGTATGTGTTTAGCCTGCAGCTGCTTGACATGTGTTGTTAACATTCTATTTCGAATCTGTGCATGGAATTTTTCAAATATATTTTTAACTAAATGCCAGAGCTGCACTTGCATGCAAGTGCATTTAGTGACGAAATGCACAAGTGTGCGAGGAAGGCGTCGGATACGGCAGCTAATGCAAATGAGAGTGTTTATCTGCACACACACACACACAAACACAAACACAAACGCATACACAAACACATACACGGGCAAGTGTTGAAGCACTAGACATGAATGTAACACACATGCATGTTGGAGTTTTACTTGCCCAATTACGAGCATAAACTTACACACACACACAAACACTCACTCACCCATACAAACTCACACACACACATGTTTTCGTATGTTATATCTGACTACGTAAACTGAGCATTTATTTGTTACGTACACAATTTTCAAGTAACACTTCCGTTTCCCGTTTCAAGTTGTTGCAACGTTTTTTTTATTGTTTTACTTTAAACTCCTTTTTTTTTTTTGCTTAATTTCAAAAGTTTTTGTTCTGTTGTTGGAATAGTTTTGCACTGGTGTTCGTGGCAATAGTGTTAATACCCATACTGGTGCAACAACAATGGCAACAACAACAGCAACTACTTTTAAACTGGCTGACAATTACTTTCTATTTTAGTGTCTGCCAAAAGTTTACACTCAACTTCAAAAGCAAACACTCCGACACAACTTCTCCTGGCTGGCTGGCACACATGCCCGCACTCAACTTTATGAAGACACAAATACTTTACATCTCTTTGGATGTGTTGGTATGTGTATTCACATATGTGTGTGTGTGTGTGTGCATGTTGCTTGGTTCCTTATAAGGTAGCAAACACGAGAACGTTCTGCCTTTTAATGGAGAGAAATAGTTGTGTTCTGCTTTGCCAACTTTTCACACCGAAGCGAACAAGACGTGCAAGTGCAAGTCTACTGCAGCCATCACTAGACGCAGAGACAGATACGAAAGTATCTGGTATTTAGTAAATCATTGCGTTCATTTTAGAGCGCTGCACGTTTTTTTGTTGTTCATTTTTTTTCTTATTTATTTTTAAAGAAAATAAAGTTTTTGAGCGGCAGCAACTGAAAACATTTTCAGTTTGACAAATCATGTTTTAACAGGATAAAATATTATGATTACGAAAACTGCAATTTTTCCAAGAGAGATTTAGATGAAATGGAAAGGAAAATAACGCAGTTTGTGTTTGTATGTTTGTGTGTGTGTGTGCGTGTGGTTTAAATAAAGTCAAAAATATAAAGCAGATGAATCGGTTTTACTTTTCTTATTGCAACAGTTATTCGCTGGTAATATTTTTAAACAAAATAAGTTTCTTGCTTTTTCTTTTTTATTGCCATGAAAGCTAATAGATCGGATATAAGGAAAGATATTACCCACATATTTACACACACACACACACACACACACACACACACACATATAATCTCCGAGATATTTTATTTGAAACTGTCAGGTAAAAAAACAACTCCTGTGAAAAAACTTGGATTTATCTTGTCGTTCTGAATTTAATATAACGGCTGTGCCGAATCTTATATACCCTATATAACGTACATCTGGCGTTACATATATTTTTAAGTATCGATTTTCTTCTTCCTAATATATATAATAGTTTTCCACGTAGTGGAGTAACAGAGGCCCAATTGCTGCGAACGGCGCCGAATCGATAATTCACGGTCATCACCAACACTGGCCGATACGGCTGCGATATTTTCTTCAGTTCGCACTCTACGTAAGCGTGTTGGTGGTTTAATGTCCAACAATGTAAATTTGGTGCGAAATTTTTTTACAATAGCCCGAATAGAAGCCTCAGTAGGTCGATTAACATCTCATAAATCAGATATAAGAATGAAAAACAAACCCATGGAACAAAAAACTGCAGTTTTTAATAGACAATTGAGGCTTCTCAAAACAGGACATAGTTTCAATTTAGAAGCAAACAAAAAAATAATCGGTTTTTGGTAGTAATTTCGCGTCGAGAAAAAGGTGTAAGTTTCCCAGCTCTGGAACCATTTAAAATCCATCAGTCCACGAACGAAGTCTAGACTAGAAGAGTTAGACTCTTCTGGGGGCTTGAAAACTCCGATTTCACATACCGACAGACAAACGGACAGACGGACATCGCTTTTCATAAGAATCCAGAATATATAGACTTTATGGGGTCCCATATTAATATCGAAGGACTGAAGGACGGAATGACAAACCCATTCACTTTTTTGTGAAGGGTATAAAAACTGGGATTTATCATGTCGTTCTGAATTTAATATTACGGCATTCAGATCATTAAGTTAAAAAAAATTTGTTTCAATTATTGATAAAATTAATAATTTATAAAATTAAATTATTATATCTTCTCTTTTTTAATCCTATTCATTAAGGAGCCTTGTATTTTAATAATAATAATAACAATTTTTTAAATAATTTTTGTTAAGCTGTGCCAAAAATAATTTATAATTTTTTGTAAAATTAATTCAAGAAAATATTTAAGATAATCAGTTTCATATGAACTGTTTTCTTGGCTAATTGCTTGTAATAATTGAATTGTGTTCATTAGGGTGGTAACCTATTCCATATTAAAAATATTAAACTACTTTCAGCTCTAAATCACACCCAACCTGTTACCTTCCCAAATACTTAAAACTCTTTGGCCAAAATCCGCCAGGTTAATTAGCAAAAGACTGCAGTAGTCTAGTAATTATACGAGCCTCTCCAGAAGAGATATGAAAAATCATTTTCTTTTTTATATATTTTTCGTTAAAATTAAATGGATATTGATTGTCCCACATCAGGTCGTCCCTAATGCACACATTCTAATAACAAACAATTTGGTTTATGTAACCGTGTTCTAACGCCAAAATTCTATCACTTACTAACGCCAAAACAATACATGCAATCAAGCGGAAATTCTTGTAAAATGAAATTCATGCTACGAAAACTGGCAATAAAAGACGACTGAAATGGCGCTACTCTCAAAATCATATCATATCATAGAAAATTCAGAAATTGAGTCGACCAGAAAATAATCAAACAGCAGCTCGTGGATATAATTCCGCCGACATAAATTGTGTTAACACTCGTTAAGTATTAAAACAATTCTCGTATTGTATTTCAGCATACAAGGGATGTTGATATACGAGGCTGGGTTTTTAAATTTTGAGGAATACGTATTTTTTATTAGAATATTTTTAGGTTGGTATACTCGCGCGGAAGATGTTTAACGGGATACGCTGATTGTACTTTGAATAAGAAAAATATTTACAAGGGGTAGAAACTCCAAAGAGAGGGGAAATAAGACACTCGTACTGGACGCCGTAGCACATCAACAAACGCTGAAAATGTTGGAAAAATTAAAAAATTGTTCTGTAGAATCATGCCAATGCGAGTGACAAAGATCGTTAAAAAATAATTAAAGATAAAAAGCATTCAAAATAAAATTAAAAATAAATCATTAAAAAACTCTTGCATATTGACCAACGACAACAAAGTAATCAAATCTTAACCACCGCATTCAGAAAAATCGGTTGACCTTGAACGCATAGATCGCTGAAACCCATTAAAAGTCAGCGTTTTGTGACATCGAGTGCTCATCAGAATTGCCTCGAGGATTAAAGAAAACGCTGACACAAACTGATTATATTTATCGTAGGAGGACTACTTTTCAATAGAAATGAATGAAAAATAAATATTTTTAATTTGAAAATTTTAGTTTTTTAAACCTCTTTAATTTTAATTATGTGCTCATATCTTTTTCCCAAAATTTTAATAAAAAATTCAAAGTGATCTATTGAAGGGTTATACTCAGTTCCCATGCGCATTACACTGGGGTAATGCAGATCATCAGGGAACCTCTACCCAACATTTCTTAGAATAATGAAAGATATTTATTTCAAACTTCCACTGGAATGAATGAGAAGTCTAAAACAAATATCAAGTTCATAACAAGAACTCACTGATCACTTTTACTTTTTTATTTTCTAACGTTTTTGTTCTACAAAAGGTTGGCTTTTTTTCGACTCGAATTGTAGTTATAAGAGAAATATTTTTACAATTTCGGTTTACGTATAAACCCAAAAATAGGATCACTAACAGGGAATGCACTGGTTAATATGGACGACTAGTCGTCTGTGGAAAAGGAGTCACATTCTAATTGAATGC
The DNA here is from genome assembly GCA_963675445.1 of Linnaemya vulpina. Classification (NCBI taxonomy): domain Eukaryota; kingdom Metazoa; phylum Arthropoda; class Insecta; order Diptera; family Tachinidae; genus Linnaemya; species Linnaemya vulpina. The sequence continues at coordinate 22,631,378 of OY776278.1, forward strand.
CAGCGCGTAGTGGGCTACCTGGTAAATCAGCCAACCGACCAACATAATCTTCAGAATAAGAGAATAGATCAGTACCGACTTCAAGGCCGCTACAACATTTCATCAGCGTTCTTTGCTTACTATTTACACATTTTTGAAGGCCTGGAGTAATATTAACAATTTGACCAACGTTTTTAATGACAATTCATAAGTTCTTCCATTAATTTCCAAGTCATTTTATTTTCGGTTAGTTCAAAGTTTCCCAACTCTGCTGATTAATGTTCCAAATATTCCGTTTTCTCTTTGTTTTTTCCAGAGCCATCGGCTGCTGTATCCAAAATTTTTTGCTTGTTATTTAGGTCCGAATTATTGAATTTCGTTAACAGTTTTACAATGCCCAAGTTAACAAGTAGGCGTGTCCTCGCTTTAATAATTTATTAAATTATTTTTTTTAACGATCTTTATCACCCGCATTGGGATGATTCTACAGAACAATTCTTTAATTTTTCCAACATTTTCAGTGTTTGTTGATGTCCTGCGGCATCCAGTACTTTCTGTATATTAAATTATTAAGTTGAAATTTATTTGACAGACTGTACTTTCAAATCTGCATTCGGAAATAATTTTTTCAATTTTCTATTTTTGTTATTCATAAAATACTTTGCATTTTTTTTATTAAGATTATAATTTTAGCACTTTCAAAACAATAATTCGCTGGTGGCAGATTTGAACCCCAGAGCCTGTTGAATAATTTTCAAGGCAGTGAAATGATGATTCCTTGACACCGTTTAACTTAAATGAGCTTCGTTATGTTGATAGTAAAATAAACTTCGCGAAGAGATTTATTTACTTCAAAGTAAAATTAATTTTATAATAAGTTAAATTATGGAATGGAAATCATATTTAAGCCATGAAATAATCTGCCAGATAATAATAATAATAATAATAATAATAATAATAATAATAATATGGACTAATATTTTTAAGCTTAAGGTCTCTTTATTTTTATTTAATTATAAATTGTGTTGCGCTATTTCGTCACTCCTTTGTGTGACTTCTTCAGGAAATTAATTTTTTTATTTGATGTGAAAAAAATTATTTTTGATTATTTTGTGTATGTGAAAATGAATTTGCCAACTAATTGCCGTCTTTGGTTTGCAGTAGGGTGCATGCTTTCAAAACTGTTCGAATCTATTTATAACAATTTAAATTAAAATACGCGTATGCAGCTGACAAGTTTCAAACGTTAATTAGTTTCTTTCTTTTTCTTTTTTGTAGTTTTCAATAGAATTTTGCTTTACATTTTCTAGTCATTTCATATAAGTTTATTTTACAACCGAAATATTTGAAATAATTTCAATAACACTAACAACAACAACTACGAAAAAAACAATAACAATAACAAGTCAAGTGTAACATATTCATGAGCGAGTGTATTTAAGAAATATATATATTTTACATGAAATTATATTTCTGTAAAATATTATTTTTCTAAAACTGACAGATATAAATAGATTTATTTTTCTATTCTACTAAAAGTGACAGCACAACAACAACAACAACAACAACCGAATATTCAATTTAGTTGACGTTAGCACGAGTTTGCATAACCGGATATTATTCTCTTTCGTTATCTTTTGCTCCTCATTCAGTTCAAATTTGCATTCAAAAGGCAAAAGTTACATGCAGTCATCAAAGGAGCTGCTGAAAGCACCACTGATGACTGACTGGCGGACAGATATTACACATACTACTTACACACACATACACATGCAGACATACAGCCATACATTACACGGTGATGGGCAGATAGTCCATTAGTTGGCTTTTTTATGAAACCTTATCTTGCACGAGCATTTTCACTTCAGATGTGTTTGTGGACTTACCTGCAAATGAAATTAATAAGAAAAAAAGGCATTAGAAAATCTATTAAATATTGTGTCATTAATAAAATTATAGAGAACACAAGTAGGACAAATGGAAGATGGAGAGGACATAAATAATTTAATCTTGACATTTTACTTTCACAAAAAGCTGTGCTGCTAAGCAGCTTTTCTTTTTGGACAGCGGGGTGGAGCGACAAGCACTTGTATTCAATCAAAAGCATCAATCGCAATTCGATAGAAAATTAATTTAATGCTGCAGTATCCTGGCCCAGTCTACAGGTAGTCCACGCAACATGATTTTAGCCTCTTATTTAATGTAACGACTTTTCTGTGCGCCACTTAAGAACGTTGAGTAAATTTTATGTCTTAAACAAGAGAAATAAATGAAAATTTATACAAAATATTCAGAATTTTATAAACTGAATTGACAAGGACATGATAAATATTCCAAGCAACAGGCGAAAGTCAGCAGCAAGTTAAATTGTTCAATTCAAAAAGCAAGGCAGAACAGCACTGTTTTCGAAAGCCGCTACACTTTCATCATCCGTATTCATGTTTGTTTTTTTTTTTTCAACACCTCATTGTCGTTGACTTACTTTCTTGTGACCCCTTTTGCGGTCAAATTATACAGCTCATTTTGGAAAAATAAAATCGATTTGTAAGATATTTCTTTGTAAAGTAGCACAAAATATATTTCATCAAAATCGGTTAAGCAATTTGGGAGTTATAGCTTTTTTAATTTCATACAAAATAAAATTAATAACATTCCACAAGGTTGCTTTATTTGTTAAAGCTTAAGAAGGTCTATAATCCTGCATTTCATTGGCTCTTAAATCAGTGCACGTTGCTTATATTTCAGAAAAGTTCCAAATACTCTTGACTTATGCAACAGTTGCCAACAACCGATTGAGAATTGCAAAAGAAAAACCGCACAAGGTTTAGCAAATTCGGACAAAAAAACCGACATCATAAAAAAATTATATAAAAATATTTGATTGGAATCATGAGAAAATGTTTTCAAGCAGATAATTTTATACAGACAATAAAAAATAAAGAATTTTTTATTTCCAGCAGTTCACACAATGACTCAAATGTAAATATTTCAGAAAAATCGGTTCAGAATTTTGACCAAAAATTCATGCTACAATATTTATAGTGGCCGACTGAAGGTTTGAAGAATGTCGTGGAAGAAAAAAATTCCAAATAAATAGTTTTTTTATTGGGCAACCGAAGGTTCGTCAGATATCGTGAAAGAAAAAAATTATTTGATTATATTTTGTTTTTTTTTTCTTACAAAAATTTCAAATGCTAAATTGTCAATATATTAACGATATGATATAATCGAAATTCCAACCACAAATATGTGATTAGTTTCTCTCCGCCTCTCTCTCTCTCTCCCTCTATCTCTCTCGCAATCACTCTACTCATAAAAATGTCTTCTGCCTTAATATTTTCATAACAAATTTTAAAACAATTATTGCGCAATCAACTAAGTTAGAAGAAGTAAAAGTTTTAATACATAATTTTTTAATAGTCGGGTTTTTTTATCTAAATAGGAATTGTACAATTTACAGAAATATTTGGGCTCACTGTCATGTGCTACAAGAAGTTGAAAATGATTTAACAGTCTCTTTAAATCTGCCATCTGGGAATTATTTTTTTAATGTACTAAAATTCTAAATTTAATAAAAAAAAAATGCAAAGTATTTTATGAATAACAAAATTAGAAAATTGAAATAATTATTTCCGATGGCAGATTTGAAAGTACAGTCTGTCAAATAAATTTCAACTTAATAATTTAATATACAGAAAGTACTGGATGCCGTAGAACATCAACAAACGCTGAAAATGTTGGAAAAATTCAAGAATTATTCTGTAGGATCATCCCAATGCGGGTGATAAAGATCGTTAAAAAAAATAATTTAATAAATTATTAAAGGGAGGACACGCCCACTTATGAACTTGGGCATTGTAAAATTGTCAACGAAATTCAATAACGCGTACCTAAATAACAAGCAAAATTTACAGCAGCCGACGACTCTGGAAAAAGCAAAGAGAAAATGGAATATTTGGAATATTAATCAGCAGAGTTGGGAAACTTTGAACTAACCAAAAATACATTGACTTAGAAATTAATAGATCAAGATCAATCTTAAATTCAATTGTCATTAAAAACGTTGGTCAAATTGTTAATATTCCTCTAGGCCTTCAAAAATGTGTAAATAGTAAGCAAAGAACGCTGATGAAATGGTGTAGCGGCCTTAAGGTCGGTAATGATCTATTCTCTTGTTGTGAAGATTATGTTGGTGGGTTGGTTAGTTTACCAGGTTGCCCACTGCGTGCTGGCATTCAATTAGAATGTGACTCCTTTTCGACAGACGACTAGTCGTCCATATTAAGCAGTGCATTCGCTGTTAGTGATCCTATTTTTGGTACTATACCCAACCCCTCTCATTGCGAAAACTGATCAGAAATCCCACATCAGTCCCTTATAACTCTGAGAGGTCGGCCAGTACATGACTGGCTAGAAATCTGTGTCTTGAGAGATGTTATGCTGGATATTCACAAAGAACGGGAAAAACTGTCTCCTTCCTACCTTCTTCACGCCAACTGTGACAAGACTTATTATAGGACCAGCATGTCTTCCAGTAGGCCCAGAGCCCCCATCAAAAAATATTTCACTCTTGACAATATTTGAAGCAGATTTACAAAATATATGCCGAATAGATTGTATGACAAATAGATTGCCGATGAATTTGAGCAGATTCGAAATATATTTTTGCTGATGGCAGATTTGAACTCAAGAGTCTGCTAAATCGTTTTCATTTCAATAATTTAATGCAACTTAAATTGAAGTAAAAAGAAATTCCACTCTAATAAATCTTTTCCGATTTCCTTTTTTAGTTTCACTTACTATTTCACTTTAAGATTGAAATATTCTCTGCTTTAACAGCTTTTTAATATACTCACAACGGCCGGTGGCCGCTTAACCCACTGTACCAGCACTTAAGACCAGCACAAAAACTACAACAAAATGGTTAAAAAATATTATTCCCGCTGCTTGCTGTACGCTGCCACTTGTACGAGTTTATTATTAATTTATATGCCAGTGACACGCTGTTAATTAGTTTAATAAATTGTATGCATATCGAGTCATGAATGCAGCTAAAATATTGTTAAGCACACACTCCCAGAAACGCATACGCCAACAAACATTAAATTGTTGGGGGAGAGGGGGATGGTTTTCAAAGCCCGTTAGAGCTTTGAATTGAAATCAAGAAAACTTAATATTTAAAGCAAATTATTTGAGATATTTTTCAGTCAATTTATTAAAATATTTGAAGGGTTTTTATACATAAAATTATCGGGCTTTGGACTTGCAGTTAAGCGGGGTGGTTCATCCTTTTTAATAGCATCCAAAATTTTTGCTTGAAATTCCACTTCATTGCAGGAGGAGTCCTTATAAAATTGAGCAGCTACAGCAACAATTGGTAATTGCTTCGTATGGGGGTACATCCATTGCCCTCAAACTTTAACGTCTGGATGTGGCTGAAATTTTTATTTATTGCAGGACTAACCCACATAACATTTTCAGGCTTAAGAAAAGAGACATATTTTTAAGTCAAAGAAAAAAATATCCTATTTCAGTTTCTCCGTCTTATCGGACTTCCTTTAGGGACGTTCATATAAAAGCGTGTTGTTTTTTTTTTTTTGTGGAAACTGTGTAGATTTTGAAGGAGATTTTAACCAAAATCTACTAGATTTCATGCAGCTGCAAATGCTGCCAAACGAAGTTGTACTTGGAATATTCATATCAGTTCTTTCTCTCTTTCTCCCTCTCCCTCTCTCACTCACACTCTCTGTCTTGTTAATTTTACATGTTCATTAAAAAGTTTTTCAATTTAAAACAAAAATATTTAAACCACTTTTACCCCTGATTTTAGATTTATACACTTTAACTTATGATTGTCTAAGTTAAAGTTTATAAATATAATTTATTGCACACACTCACACACACACACACATACACTAGCTCATACATTTAATAAGTAAACAAATTTTAATTAAGCACAAAAATTCTGCATTATTTTATCAATACAAAATTTATTTGCAAAATCTTTTCTACAGAATTTCATTTGTATTTTGTTTTTGTTTGTTATTATTATTATTTTTAAGAGAATGAAATTATTTGCTGGATATAAATTGAATTTTTAAACCGGCAACAAAATATACAAATTGAACTTTTGAACATCAACATGCAACAAAAGCAAATAAATAAATATTTCAAATGCAAGTACTCGTATATTTGACTGCATTTGCATGTATGTGTAAGTGTATGTGTGTGTATGTGTGTGTGTGTGTGCCATAAATATTCAAAAGACTTGAAAATTCAACTATAAAAAAATATTTATTCTCACAATTATTTTAAATATATTTTTTTATCCCGAACTTTGCATGACTTGAAACAAAAAGTATTTCTGGATTTTCGTTTTATTTCATTTTATTTATTAATGCATAAAAATGCATATAAATGCATACACACACACACACACACATGCATAATAAACATGCACGCCCATACGCACACACACACATCGGAAAATACTTTTAAAGCTAAAAATCTTTTCATCTGCTCACAAAATGTTATAGGACACATGCATACATGCATATGAGTTTATATTTAAGTGTGTATGCGTGTGTGTGTGTGTGTACACATGCATATAAAATCAAACAGTAGACTGTGTACGCTCAATTAAGTACATTCAATAGTGGGTAGTAAATGTATTCTTACACATTTTATTATGTTCCATAAATGTGATAATAAAGTCAGACTGAAGATTATCGAAATATTTATGAAACAAACGGACGGGAAAGTCTAATTGAACTCGCTCAGTCAGAGGATAACCAGGATCTTAAGGCTCATAGAGATTTTCAAATACAAACTAAAAAACCATTTTGATGTTTCATTTTCAATAAATGAATTCTGCAAAAATAATTTTAATAAATAATGAAACAAATAAAACTTTCATACGTTTTTTAATTAAAAAGAGAAATAAATTTCGCTTTCGTTTGATATAAAAACCAAAAACTTCGGCTTTTTCCGAAGCCAGATTTGTCGCAACGAATTCGTTCAAACTTGTTTGCAGTTTTTTTTTTTTTTGTCAGACTTATCGCAGCGAAATCGTTAAGACTTTTTTGTAGGTGTTCGGAAGTTAGACTTCTCAAACGAAAACGTTGTAGTTTTTCGGAAGTGAAACTTGTCGTAATGAGTTCGTTACGACCAGTTTCTTGCAGTTCTACCGAAATCACACTTCTCGTAACGAAATCGTTAAAATATTTTTTTTTTTTTTTTTTTTTTTTCAGACTTATCGCAGCGAAATCGTTAAGACTTTTTTGTAGGTGTTCGGAAGTTAGACTTCTCAAACGAAAACGTTGTAGTTTTTCGGAAGTGAAACTGGTCGTAATGAGTTCGTTACGACCAGTTTCTTACAGTTCTACCGAAATCACACTTCTCGTAACGAAATCGTTAAAAGATTTTTGTAGTTTTTTTTAAATATTTTTTTAGTAAAACTGGTCGCAACGAATTCGTTAAGACTATTTTGTAGCTTTTCAGAAGTGAGACTCCTAGTAACGAAATCGTTGAGTCGTATTGAATTCACGACCTTTTCTTGCCGTTTTTCTGCAATCAGACTTTCAATTCGTACAAAAAAAAATTTTGTATTTTTTCGGAAGTAAAACTGCACGTATCATATGCTAACTGAATACTGGTTTTAACTTTAAAATCATAAAAATAAGATTTTGCGTTCAGACTGCAAATTTAACAAACTCAAGGTTTGACACAAATTTTTTGTAAAAAAAAAATTGAGCACAATATATTAAATTTCTTAAAGAAATACATGCATTTCTTGTTGTTCTTTTATTCTCTTTTTACAACACTTAATTGACAAACTGTACTTCAACTATTTATGTTTCTAATAAGAGAATAAGAAATTTTCCACTGAACTCCGATATAAAAATGCTGTTATATTTTACAAATTATTTTAAAATTATGAAAATACTTACGAAAAGTGAGTAACTGCTGGGAAATCCTATAAATTGCATATAAAAATCATGCAAATTCTGGGGATTTTTCTATGCCTTCTTTTAACATTATCAGATGTTTCCAATATATAACTTGGCAGCACTCAACTTAGCACAGACACAAATAGGCAAAAACGTATTTGCATCTCATAAAACCTACTCGAACTCAATGCAAAAGTGTTACGAAAACGTGTAAAAATACTTGCACTTTGTGAAGAGATAAGAACATGAACATCATCAAATTTGAACGAAAGAAATTTACGAATTCGAAGGGAAGTGACTCAAACAAACCGTATCTACGTTTCATTACGCAGTCCAGTCAACCACTTCAAACAAAATTCTTGACGATTTCAGTACCGAAACCAGAAAATTTTTCCGATTAGTCGATACGAATTCGCAACGATTACAAAACAATTGGTTTGCTGGTACCTTTCCTAAGACAGAGTGGGGCAGGGCAATTGGTTTTTTTTTTTTTTTTTTAATTTAAGAACTAGTTTACACACAATAAAATTAAATTTTTTATTGAGAATGGGATATTGAGAACATTTTTGTAAAACCACTGAACTATGAGATATATAAATAAATATTTCTCTCAGTATATCTTGTCATATGCTGGAAAAATTCTCCTGTTAATTCGCAACCAAATTTGTTAAGAGCGAAAAAAAGTTTTTAAATGAATTAAAAATATTCAAATTTTCTTTTTCTAACCCCAAAGAATTGTCGAACAATTTGATCATCATATTTGTCGGAATACTTCTAACAGAGTTTTAGATTTATTAAGTAACTAAAAGTTTTAAAATTGCTTGTTTAAGTAAAAAAAATTTTATGGCTGTTTTTCATACACCCAAAACAAATACAGCGGCTTTTGATGAATTCACCGATGACATTTTATTGCATAGAAAATTCATGGAAATCAACTGAGAGCACGTAAAACTAAATGGCCAAAAACAAGGAAAAAATAATATGAATTTCTCTACAAACAACAACACGAAACAAAATAAACAACTTTCAATGTATTAGTTTGCTGATGTACTAGACAATAAAAATAAACAATTTGAAAAATAAATAAAAATGGCAACGGCACAATTTGTATTGACGAAGAAAAAATATATATATTTAATAAAGAATATCATACGCAAAAACAAAAAAGTTAAAACGACAACAATATTACAATAACAATATTACAACAACAACAACAACAACAACTACAAGGAATAGTATGAAAAAAAAGAATTAATTAAACCATATCGAGAGAAATTAAATAAACGAGAAGGCGGTACGAGCAAATAAAGCAGCCAATTATTTGATGGGAACATACACTTTTACAAATAACGTTATTGTAACACAGGCAACCACTACCCTGCAGTTCTGAATGGTTTTATATCTCTTCAACCAGATTTTAAGGAACTTTAAATATTTTTATACGTAATTAAGTAAAATCTATCAAACCAACTACTGATGTAAGAGTTTTCTTTCTGTTAATCTTCAAACTGACCTGTATCGGTATAAAATTTGACGTGGAAAATTCTAGTTTCATTAAATATGAATATTTCAGAAAAATCCGCTCCGAATTTCGACCTAAAATTCTTGCTTCATTATATAGAGTGGCTGTCCGAAGTTTCGTGAGATATTGTGAACGAAAAAATCCGAAACAAGTATTTTTTTTTAACTACATTCGTCATCACTTGGCAGATGTGAATCGTTTGAGTTGAAAACTAACGAAGAGCCCAAATGCAGGGAATATCAGGAAAAAAAACCAGGTGGCGTTAGCTCTCCGATTAAAATTAGCCGGCAGTTACCGGAATGACTTTTAATTGTTTTTATTTTTTTTTATTATATTCTTTAAATAGAATCGAAAAAAACTTTTCCTCTCTAACAAAATTATGCGCAAAATTAAATTACTTTATATGATCTAAACTATCATTTCCCGCACGATTCCTCTGATCGATATAATCACGGCAGCCTCAACTTTCTTTCGTGAAGGACTGAGATCGTTATGACCAATTGAGACACTAAATGGGACTAAGAAAAATGGGCCTCTAATGCCTCCAAGAGTTTCTCAATACTTAGCCGGCAGTTCTTTCAGTCTAATAGTTTTTCACATTGACATGGTTTTAATAAATTGTGAATTTAAATGTTCAAATCAACTGTTAAGACCTGGTTTTTAAAACCAACTTGAGCGCACTTTTGAATTGATTTCGAGTAGGTTTTATGATATGCAACTTTGCTGTTCCCTGTCTGTGTCTGTGCTAAGTTGAGTGCTGCCAAGTTGCATATTGGAAACATCTGATAATGTTCAAAGAAGGTACAGAAAAATTCACAGAATTTGCTTCATTTTTATATGAAATAATAGGAATTCCCTGCATTTATACACTTTTCATAAGTATTTCCATAATTTTAAAATAATCTGCAAAATATAACGGAATTTTTATTTTAGAGTTCAATGGAAAATTTCTTATTCTTTTATTACAAACATAAATAGTTGAAATACAGTTTGTGAATTAAGTGTTATAAGAAGAGAAGAAAAGAACAACAAGAAATGCATGTATTTCTTTAAGAGATTTAATTTATTGTGACTAAATTTGTTGTAAAATTTTTGCGTTAAAACAACCTGAATTTATTAAATTTGCATTGTGAATGCAAAATCTTATCTTTTTTATATGATTTTAAAGTGTGAACCAGTTTCTAAAGTTTAGGGTTAAAACAGTATTAACGTATCGAATTCGATAAACCCACTTTTACTTCCGAAAAACTACAAAAAATTCTTAACAAATTGCTTACAAGAAGTCTGACTACAGAAAAACGATAAGAAACAGTCTTAACGAATTCGTTACGATTGTCTGACTCCCGCAAAACCACAAAAAATTCTGAACGAATTCGGTACGACCAGTTTTCAAGAAGGCATATTGGCAAATTTATATTGATTTCCCAGCATTTCTTCACTTTTCATAAATATTTTCATAGTTCAAATAAAAATCATTTACAAAATATAACATACTTTCTATTTTAGAATTCATATTTTTGTATACAAAGAAAAACAGTTGCAGTACAGTTTGTGAATCAAGTGTTTTCACAATACAATACTATATACCATTTTTAGTGTTTTTAATCAAAATAAATAAAATTTCTGAAATTTATTTATTGTGATTAAAGTCTTTGGACAATCTGGTGCTAAGACCTGAATTTATCAAATGTTTAGGTGTTTAACGTTAAAATCAGGTTTTAAGTTTCAGTGTCAAAATACTATAACAGGAAAGCAATATTTGTAAGACGATTGCAATCGACTGATTGCGCCAGTCTGAAAACATTGAAAGCAGCACCGCTAAATAAAACTCCTTAACTCAATTATGTAACAACTTTTTTTAATGATATTATACTTTTTTCCAATAAAATATATTTACTTGAAACAAATTCGGACTATAAAAATACAAAAATGCACTTTAAATTTAATATGCTAAAAAAAGGGCGTAACATGGAAATATATGCTGCATCAAAAGCACAATATTTTTAAGTATGAAACGCACGATTATGCCAACTCAAACGCACTTAAAAATATAACAGAATTTTATGACGCAGCAGCACATAAAATTTATGACCTTTTTGTTTGGCCGCCTGTACATTTTCAGAGCAGAGTACGACCTGGAACACATAATGACAAGGGGATTTCTGCACATCTCTGAGGTAATAAATATGCGACCTATAACTTAAGGTGAGGCCTACAATGACGGGGGACAAATAATAAAAAATAAGCAGTAAAAGGGTTTTAATGGAACCCCTTATCACGACCACTTTTTTGCATTAAAAGGGCTAAACGTTGAACGAAGTATTTTCGTAAATCATAAAAGGCTTAATTGGATTAATTCACTCGAAAGATTCTAGTCTTACCCCAACAACAACAATAATAAAAAAATAAAATACACCACCTCTTAAGGTAAATGGGTTAAAAGTACACGAAAACACACTCAAATTGAGAGGGGAACGAGTAAACACACACACATACACACACACACACACACTAACACAAGTGTATCAATTGACCCTTATCTGCTGCCAACGCCGGCATGGTAATTTTACAAATTGGCAGTTTATTAAATTTAATAGGCCAGATTGGACACACACAAAAAACAACGCCAACAACAACAGCGAATATAATAACAACAACATCCAGCAAAAACATTCAAAATGTATTTTGCAAAATTTTATTTCATCGTTGTTGAATACGAACGAAACTTTTTACACAACCGCCATCATCATAATGAGAATATTAAAAAACTAAAAGGAAAATAAAACAACAACAAAAGCAACCACAAAATAAACAAACCAAAAATTATTATATCGTGTGAACAAATTTTATTAACAAATAATAATTTTACTAATATTTTGCTAACATGAAAGGCAATTTGTTGCACATTTTTATTTTATTTCAGTTCTTTTTTTTTTTTCTTCTTCACCCAAATTGGCTGAGTGTCTGACGGTATATTTTTGGCTAATTTGACTGTCTCTTTGTGAGGCGAACTGAACTTAAACTCATCCTTATTTTATTAGTCGTTTTCTTGTTGTTGCTGTTATATGTTTGATTTGTAATTGCTTCTTTGCGTGTTGCTGTTAAATTTTAAAGTTTTTTTTGTTTTGAGAATAACAAAATGCCTTCGAATATGTTTTGTCCTCCAAGAATATGCACGACTGGCGCGAAGGTGAGCAACAGTGAGTTTCAGGCAAACAAAACTTCTATCTCGATCTCTGTGTTTATTCATTATAAAAGTCAAGCCGCATGTACTTTTCCCCAGCGGTTTCAAACACCACTTCGTCCTTTCTAGTTCTCCCACAAGTTCGGCCGAAGTCGCTCTGAATTAATTTTAAGAGAAAATATTATCTAATGAAATAATATAACAAGATGTCCTTTCATCATTTCTGACTTGTAACACCTGACGCTACGCGCTTCTTAGTTGACCTGATTCGGTAGCCCAACAGCTGGTGCACTTAAACATCCTTGCCAGCTCTTTTGGAACCGTAGTTAGATCGTCAAATCACTCTTTACGACGTTTTTTGTTTCGCTTCTCAATTGTAACCATGACTGTCTTTGGTTCCAAGTCCATCCAAGACCATCGGGAGATTCATAAAGAACTGGAGTTGAGTTGAAAATCATCTCATCACCCTCGGCAAACCTCTCGCAAGTTTTTATTTTTAATTTGTTTTCCTGGATCCATAAACCTCTTGGTAATATATCCATTATCTTATATTAATTCATCGTAGATGTGGGAACACTCAGGATAGCGCAGACAGAGTCCAAATACTTTGGCACAGAAACACCATTAATTGAACACCCTACTAATAAAAAAAATCCCACTGATTTTTATTGGCACAAAACTACCAATCTTGTAATTTCTATTGAAAAGTGATACATGAGTTTCAGTTAAGAAGGACTTTGGCTCCAAGTCACCATCGTCGGACTCAAAAAGAAATGGAATTGAGTTAAAAATCATCTCAGCCCTCTCGCAAGTTGTTATTTTTTATTTGTTTTCCTGAATCTATAATCCTCTAATATTATTTCATCACAGGTTAGGAAAGATTCAGGATAGCGCAGACAAGGCCTAAATACTTTGGCCCAGAAACCCCATTAATTGAACACTCTGCTAATAAAACAATACCACTGATATTTCTTGGCACGAAACTTTCAATCTTATAATGAAAAGTGATACAAGTATTTCAGTGTAAAAGAACTAAAGAGCTGCTCAAAAATATATAAAATTTAAGTTTTCTATTTCATACAACCACTGCAACTTCTGAACCACTAAAACTCACGTACCACTTTTCACTAGAAAATATAAGATTGTAATTCGATGCAATTGTTTTAGTAGTTGAGTATTCAATTGATGGGGTTTCTGTGCCATAGTGTACTTCAGTGTACACTGTTGCACAGTTGCACTGCAAACGTAAATAACAGGACAAAACATGACTCTCACTAACACAAATCGAGCACCATTAATTTCCTCGACAGCTTTTGTGAGTGTTCGTGTTTGTAAAACAAATAGAATATCAACACAAAACCCAAATATGAAGTAAAGAAACGGCATATCATAGTAAAGGCATCGAGTACACTAAAACATAATCAAACTTTTCGAACTGCTTCAGCGCTTTTTGTAAATTATGCTGTGCATTTTGAGCCAAAACTTCACAACATTCAAAACACTTCATATTTATTCTGATTCACCAGCATTGAAAACCGCATTGTTTTAGTGAAGTTTTGTTCTATTCGCCAACATTTTGATTGGAAAACAAAACAAAGAATAATTAATTTTTCTTGCTAAAGGGTGTTTTTTATAGAGGGACACAAGTTTGAATCACAATAAAACAAGGAAATATATTTTTAATATCAATGAAACTCGAAAGCAGATTTTATGAAATTAAAGTTTAAATATGATTTAAGCCATGTGGCCGCCACGGGTGACGCGTACAAGGCGCAATCTGGAACACCAACTTTTCGCAGAATTTGCGGTCATATTTTGCCGATAAGTCTTCGAATATTGATTTCCAGGAATTCAATTTTTTGTGAAATTTTACGTGAAATTATTTCTTCATTAAAAGTTTCTTTGAGTAAATCAATTATAACGCCCACTGTGCGGCATGTGGCTCCAACCATTTGGAACCATATATCAGCAACAGTAATGCCGCCTAATTGAGGCAGGAAAAAAATTCGAATCATGTTCCTATACCGTTCACAATTGACAGTAGCATTCTGACCCTTATCATCATGAAGACATACGGGCCAATGACTGCGCCTGCCCATAAAGCGCACCAAACAGTAATTTTCTGTGGATGTCATGGTGTTTCGCCAAAAGCTTGTGGATTCCTTTCACTCCAAAGGCGACAATTCTGTTTATTTACGTGACCATTCAACCGGACATGGGCTTCATCAGAAAAAATAATTTTAAAAGGATGATTTTCATGAATAGAACAATCATTTTGATTTAAAAATTTCAACAATTTCCACTTGTTGCCCTACAGTAAGTCGATTTATAATGAAACTCCAAAGCAAACTAAATAAAAAGCAACTATCAGCTGTTAAATAGGCGCTCCAATAAAGCAGTGATGCCAACTCAAAGGTCCGACACTCTAAAGAAACAGGCTGTACATGTTTTATAATCAAGGCATAAGAGACACACTCTATTCGAAATTTGTTGAGAAAGTCGTGTAGGCGAAATTTCTTGTACTTGCGCAGGGCTTTAGTACAGATTCAGATCTCCGATTAAGTTTCTATATCGCAATCAGTTGCCTCGTTAATTGACATTCCCTGTAATATTCGGGCTAATATCACGATGATTTCTCCTTCTCCATGCAAACTGCTGGCTTCCTGGATAAGCAACTGGCATGCAATTTGTAGCGACAATCTCAATGCATACGACTGAAGCAAACGATTCTCTGGATAATAAACTCTGTACGGATCTGTAACGATGTTTACGATCGATAATATTGACCAAATAGTTCTAACAGGAGCCACCCGTTTAACAACGAAATTATAAATAACTTCACTATAGAGAATGAAATCAAAGACTTCCCATCACTATTTCTTGCAGACAAGGAAAACAATATTTTTTTTTAATTTTTCAGTTCTCAGACAGACTGCCAATCAATAAATCAGTTGCAAATGAAATACCAACATGTGCTTCGTTTCTTATTCGATGTGTTGTTGCGTGTTTATTTTTTAGGATAATTTATTGTAGCAGTTTTGCATTGCAAAATAAAAATCCTTTGGCGGCCATTATTTTTATAATTTCGAAAGTTAAATGCTACTGTCAGAAGATAACAGACATTAAATCATGTCGGTAACGAAGGAAAAGGTGAAAAGAATAAATGAAATGAAGCATATCGTAGGGAAGAGGGAGGGTATGAGAAAACAATTTTGGCCTTGAAACTGAAAACAGTTTAAGAAGATGTATCTGGCTAACGAAACCCCGCCCAGCAACAAGTCAATGAAAATTCATTTCTTTCTGCTCTAAAAAAAGTATGTTAATTGTTTCATAAAAACTCTTTTATAATAGTTAATTTTAATTTGAGTTTTGTAAAAGTTTTGCCAAACTCTAGTGTAGCACCAAAAATATTTTATAATTAAAAAAAATAAATAAAAGTTTCAAACTTGTCCGAAAACAACTGCCATATCATGTCACATTCATGGCACAATAAACGACCACTTTCTCATGTTTAACCACAAAAATACAAAATATTTTCTCTTCAAAATTGTGGGAAAAAATATCACACACTGCACGTGTAGGAAATGGGAAACTCCACAGAAAAGATCGTCGCATCGACAAATAACTTCACAACACTTCCCGTTGTGGTCTCCACAAATTCTTGGTCACTTTGTAAAGTCAAGCAAACGAAAAACAAATTCAATTTTTCTATTTCTTAAAATAAAGTTTTTTCTCTTGTTTGGAAAGAACTTTTAAAGCAGAAAAAAAGTTTGTTTTTATTGCTTTTTTTCTTTAAAAGTTTTGTTTACAATCTTTTTATTATTTTTTTAAAAGGTTGCCTTTTAGCCAAAGTGCAAATCGTTAAAAGGAAAATATTTTATTTGCTTTTAATACAAAAATTAAGAGAAAAATTGCAGTTGATATCAGACGTATTTAATGGCGTTTTCTTTCCCGAAAACGTGTAACATTTTTCTCAAGTCTTTTCTAAAAAATGGCAGTTTGAAGGAGTTTTAAGGCAGAAATTATTTTTTATATGAAATGCCTGACCGAATTTTAATAAATTCATTAATTTCTAATGCCAAAATATTGACATTTTCTATTAAAAAGTGTAAAAAATGTTGCATTCTTTTCTAGAAAAGAACTCAGCATAAGAATCATGCATTCCAAAACATGAAAATTAATGTGTGAGGCGGTTAGTCCATACCGAGATATTCATGTCACTACAGGAAACCAGTCTGCTGTTGGGTTCCTACCCGGGGTATTTGTCATATCCCGTCTTGTCCACGAGTGCCACAAAACTCTTGAAGAGCCAGAAAAATATCCAGGCATCACATGGAATTTGGTGTTGAGACGTGACAATTTTTTTTTACTAGGGAATGATCCCCACATGTGCAGCTCATTGTGCCAGAACTATAAAGCAGGGGATAGTATTCAGAGGACAGCTGAAAACAAATTAGAAGATAAAACATTTTGTTGTACTCCCCGCCAGTAAATTTTTTTTGCTACAGAGTTGCAGATGGCTGTGGGCAAAGAGGGCAACCTACCACAAATAGGGAACGACTCCATCTGCATAATAGTGAGATCCTGTGATCATACCACAGTCCAAATATAACTAAGCAGCTTTAAAAATATATATGTAAAAAACAGCTGATCCTAAAGGATTTCTTTGGAACTGCCCTCTAATTTTAACCGCAACTCTATGGAAACCTGTTATTTTAATTTTCCAACCAACCGATTTCCAGGCGAGAAGCGTTGATTGATGACGTTTTCAGTTACTATAAAAGAATCGAGAACACTAACTGATCAAATATAAAATTTCGGAGTTTCTAAAAATACATCAATTTTAGAATTTTTTCGTTCACGATTTCTCTCGAACGGACTAACCGATTTTGAACCGATTTGCAATGAAGCAGTTCAAAAGTTATTTTAAAACAGAATCATTTTAAGAACTTATTATTTTTAGATCTTGAAATTTGCTGGATCGAACTGGTTCCAGTACACTGGAAATCTAAGTTCAGGATCGATCTTCAAAACTTTAGCAGTTTAGTTTGATTCGGTTCGGTTCAGCCGTTCGAAAGTTAAAACGGGTCACATATTTACTCACACAATTACAAACAATTACACACTCATATACAGAATACAGTGACTGCCTCCCGGATTTCATCAAAGACCCTTCCAAGGGCTTCGAAACTTGGAGATCGGATGAGAGCTCAATTTTTTTTAACTAAGTAAAACCAAAAACTTTTCGATTCTTTAAAATTTAAAATTTTCCTAGCGGGTAGTACGCCAGCACTACAGAGACTGGTTCATTTAATAACAGGACATACAGAGTTAAGGACTCACCTGGCGCGAATGGGTATCGTTGACGATGCAACATGCAGGGCCTATCAGGAAGAGGACGAAACACTGGAGCGCTACTGTCAAGTCAGAAGACTAACATTTACTCAGGAGATTATACAGGAGATGGATTTTCTTAGGGGTTCTAATTGGAGGGACTTAAGGAGATACATCGAAGAAACTATAGGTTCCATAGAATGGTAACTCCTACATTAGAGCACACAACAGGCCTTGGGCGGATTGGGAAGACTCATGCCCCTCTTTTCGACCTATAATAAATAATAATAAAAAATAACAACAATGGGTAAAGGTTCCCTGATGATCTGCATTAGCCCCAGTGAAACGCGCACAGGAACTATTTAAAAACCCCTCAATTGATCACTTTGAATTTTTTTAGTAAAATTTTGGGAAAAAAGAAACAGCACATAATTGAAATTATAGAGATTTAAAAAATATGTACCGCTCTGAAAACAAAAACGATAATATTTTTAATTTTTTTATATTTTCTTGAGCAAAAGATCTACTTTATATTTTTTATATAAAAAACTTTTTATAACTTTTTAATTGTTTAATAAATATTTTATATAAGAAAAAAAAAGTGAATCTTTTGCTCCAAATAATATTAAAAAATACAAATACAATAAGACGTTTGAAGAAGGGCAACAACAATAACAATTACCACACTAGACATCAAGGAATCCCTAATAATAATAATTTCCCACTGACATGGCTTTCGAGCCTGCTCTGCAAGCCACGTCGCTTTGTAATCACGTGATTTCCAATGCAAAAAATGATCCCGAAGACGTTCTAAAAATTAGAAACGATTTTTTTTACATCATATCTATAATACAGATTTTACATCATGTATATAATAGAAAATACATAAAAAGTCTGAAAAATATTTGTATTAGTGCAGCTAGTTTGCGAAAATCAGGTGACTTTAAATCACTGTGATTTATAGAACATGCCTATTTAATAAAAAAAAATTTCTGTAACTGGTTTTAGCTTAAAAAATTATTTCGCTAAAACCAACTTGAAACTATTCCTGAATTAGTTTTCTGAAAGTTTCATGAAAAGCAACCTTATTGTGCCTGCGCTAAGTTGAGTGCTGCCAAGTTATGTATTGCAAACAGCTGTTTGAAGAAGCTGATATATTTTCGGCAAAACTATAAACAAAAATATGTTGGGTACAGCATAAATATTTCTTATAAAATAGAAAAATTGTTCCCAGAAACTTTTAGCCACTCAGAAAAATATATATTTTCAATGCAAATCAATTTGTGTTTCCATAATGCAACTGATTGTTTTCTACACTTTCTTTTAAACAAATAAAATCGTGTAATAAAATATAATTTTACACAGTTTTTTTTATATTTTCAATTAAACAGCTGGCGGAGATTTTCTTTTATATACAATTCAATAGCTTTTCTACTGCTGTTGGGCGTGCAAAAGTATTGATTAAATAAATCATCTATAAAAGTCTTTATCTCGGTTGACATCTGTGATTTATTTATTCTATTTCCTTTTTCATTCTATCACTCACTTAAGAAATCGCTTTTGTTATTTGAAAAGGAATATGAGGAAGTCGAATTTATTTAATTTCATTTATCTGCAATAAAACAGGCAAGTGCTCGCACACAAGCAGTTTCAATATAAATTTCAGGTTTTGTGGCTGCTGCAGAGAAGAATGTCTTTCAATAAGCAGACTTTTTTTGTGGTTGCACACCTCTGCTAAGAAGAAAAATTAAATTTCTATTAATCAAATAAAAAAAAATAGTTCTTAAAGTCAGATAAACAATCAAACAGCAAACACGTAAGAAATTAAATTGGAAGAAAATATATTTAAAAAAAAACCAAAACTATTTATCAAAATGTCCCGCACATGACCTTGACAATACGATGCTTTTTTCTCATTTTTTTATATATTTTTTCTCTTTTTTAGATTCAATGAAATATTTTTTGCAATCGAACTGCAACAAAACTAATACAAGTGAAATTTTTGTTAGAAATAGATTTGAAAAAAAAAAAACTGGCAAAAAAAACTTGAATGCAACACAAATAAAGATTTAGATTTTTTATTTATTTTTTTTTTAAGCTAAAATTACCCTAGAATTTGTATCTTTTTTACAAAAACAATATAGTTTTCCTTGTTGTTGTTCTATAGAAATATTTTACAGCAAATCTGTGCACTTTTTATAGTGAAATTGATTTATTTTAGACAGAATTGAACGGCACAAACTTTGTCTTTTCATTGAAAGGAAATAAATATTCTATAGAAAAGTTTGTTTTTACTCAACGTTTTTTTTTTTTGAGGAAATTTGCATTGTTTTTTATAAGTTTTATTGTTTCTCTTTCGTTAAAAATATTTGTCTGGAATAAATAAATTATGTTAAGGGAATACGGCAAATTGATAAATGAAAATTTCACTTATTTTGTCACCTGGTACAGCACGTTGCAAGAGAGTTTGCAATTGGAAAACAATATGAAAAATTTTGTTTATGCCAATTTATTGAAACAAAATATTTATGTGGTGCATATCTAAATAAAAATACCTTTTATATGATATATATTTCATCGAAATCGGTAAACGATCAGATATTCAAAAGTGTACCACAAAAATTGATGTGGTACAATTGAC
The DNA here is from genome assembly GCA_963675445.1 of Linnaemya vulpina. Classification (NCBI taxonomy): domain Eukaryota; kingdom Metazoa; phylum Arthropoda; class Insecta; order Diptera; family Tachinidae; genus Linnaemya; species Linnaemya vulpina. The sequence continues at coordinate 22,651,987 of OY776278.1, forward strand.
AAAATATTTCTTTAGTTTAATTTACTCTTCAAGATTTTGCAAAGTGATTTGCACTAGAATTGCACTACAATTCACTTCTTGGGTCAGCTGCTACAGTACGTTACAAGAGAGTTTGCAAGTGGAAAAATATATAAAAAATATTGTTTAGACTTTTAACTTTGTTTTTTGTAAATTTTTTGCAACAAAATATTTTGTGTATATCTCTATACAAGCACCTCTTATATGATACACATTTCATCAGTATCGGTAAACTTTAAGATATTCAAAAGTGTACCACAACATTTATGCAGAGTATTTCTATATAAAATTTTTCTTACCGCATTTCCTTGTCAAGATTTTACAAAGAGATTTGGACTAGAATTGCAGTAGAATCTCACTAGAATTCACTTATTGGGTCAGCTGCTACAGCACGTAGTAAGAGAGTTTGCCAGTGGAAAAATGTATGAAAAACTTTATTTATGTTTTTTGCTTTTTTGCCAATTTTTTGGAACTAAATATTTTGTGCATATCTAAATATAAATACCTTTCATATGATATATATTTCATCAATATCGGTAAAGCTTAAGCTATACAAAAGTGTACCACAAATATGTATGGGGCATGTTTCTATAAAAAATTTCAAGATTTTCCGAAAAGATTTGCACTAAAATTTCTTTTATCATGGAACTAAATGCCTAAAATGACTGCGGAACGATCTGCAGATAAACTGCGCGTGTAAGAGATATAATTTTTCCCGGTAATTTTTCCTTCTTTTTTTTTGAAAATTTTGTTGAAAATTTTCTTGGGTACTGATAACTTTTCCATCTCAAATTCGTTGACTTAATGGCGAACAAATTTATTTGCTTCACACCTAAATAATTCTTTCTTTTTCTTCTTCTTCTTTAAGGACAGTTGTTCTAAGCGAAATGTGTCTGTCTCCTGTTGAATTAAAAATGCTTTTAAATTTCTGTCGCCCTGAACTGTCTACTTAATTTAAATTGCAGATTTGTTCGTAACATTTGCAGTTTTTGCTCATTAACAAAAAACGTTGCAAGTCTTTATTTTGCATATTCAAATAATAAAAAGGGTTTCGTTGTTGTTTAGTTTTACAGGTAGCGACGTTATAATGTTTTCCCCCACCCATTCTTTTGTTTTATAAATAAAATGTTTTGTACTGCAACTTTTATTTTATTTCATTTCGTTTAGTTTTCTTATTATTTTCAATTGCTGTGACAATTGTCAGAGATAATTTTTCCTTTTCCCTTTTTTTTTTTTTTTTGCTATTTAAAAGTGTGAACGAAAAAGAATATAATAAATTGAAATGAAAATAACAACCTAATTAATTGGCAACATCAGACTAGAAGAGCGAAATTTGTAGTTTGTTTTTTTCTTCTTCTTCTCTCTGGCAGCGATTATGGCGGAAAGTTAGAGCAGCATTTAAAATGCAGTTATCATCGTCATCAACGTCGTCACATGATACCAACGGCACAGACACTTTTTAATTAATTTGTACTCGTTTAGTTTGGCTGTGTATTTAAAATTTGAAGACCAAACGATGAAGGTAAGACAGAAAGAAAAAAAAACAAATTGAAGAAAAAATATAAAAGCGTTTAAATAAGCCTTGACCTTTAAAACTAAAATATTTAAGTGTTTTTTTTTTTTCGTTTTTGTTTTTGTAAAGTAGGAAATTACAAGTTCTTAAGTACCTTCCAAAAGGTTAAGAGATTTTTATGCAAAAAAAACTTGAGATTCGAAGTGCATGCGTTTTCTAAGGCTGCACTAAATTGGGTGTGCCAAGTTTAAGTTTAAAAACAGCTGATGACAGCGAATATCACTATCAGTGTCAACATTTCTGCTATGAGATTCTGCATAAATTGTTTTTATAAAAAACAACTGAATTTGTCACAAAGTGTGCTATTTAGTCATATTGTCATAAAGTCAAAATATTTTAGAACACTTAAAACAGTTTGTCATAAAACAATAACACGTTACTTGTAAATAATTCCGGAATAGATAGCTTTTCACACTTTTCTATAACATTATATTTCATTTTTATAAAATAAAATTAAATAAAAAACAGAATTGAATCGCAAAGTGTAGCAATATAACAGTGGAAAATGTTGTATAACACTTTCGTAACTAAACAATTTATTCAGCTTTTAGACATACAAATTTATTTTGAGAATCTTGTGCGACAAAGGAAACATGTTACAGATTTCAAATATGTAAAACTTATTTTTAGAAAGTTTTAAAACGCTTTAGTTTTTATAAAAGTTTTATTAACTACCAAAGAATTTCAAAATAGGACACCAGCTATATTTCTTCTTCCTAATATTTTAGGATTTATGACTTTAATTTGCTCAGATTCTGCTGGATATTTTTAATATGAAACAATTGAGGTATTCACACAGTGTGCTATTTAGCCATATTGTCATAAAGTCATAATATATTATAACAAAAAATTGTTATAAAATAATAACACGGCTATAGTTTATTTTGACCGCACTTATTTCTATGCAAGAATAGAAACATAATATAACATAAAATTTATTTTACAGGAATTAAGGTAGAAAAATATATCAGTGAAAAATGTTGTATAACAGTTTCGTAACTTTTAGCTTCTGAAAAATCTATTCTTATCATATCACTGGCAAGAAGTACTTTTTTTAAGACAGAAAAATTCATTTTGAGAATCTTGTGCGACAAAGAAAACATTTTGCACATTTTAAAAATAAATTGATAAATTTTTAATTTTTATTAAATTTTATTATTAAATTTTTATTTGACAGCAGAGAATTAGAAATGTGTTGTATTCTCATCAGCTGGTCGAATTTCGAAATATTTTATGACATATCACTTTACGACTATAGCTTGAATATCCTAAATACTTTTTCACTTTGTATAAGCATTTCCATTATTTCCAACTATTAATTGAAAATGTATAAAAATAACAGAAAAAACTGTTATAAAGTTTGCTAATTAAGTGTTATAAAAAGTAGAAAAAGTACAGCAATAAATGCACTTATTTTTATAGCAGATTTAATTTATTTTGATTACATTTATTCAGACAGGCGGTATGCTAAAACTTCAGAACGCCTGATCAGCTAATTAAAAATTTAACATTACAACCGGCCTTTAATTTTAAAGATATCAAAACACTAGTTCTATGACCAGAAAATTATTATATTTTAAAGCAAAAACTAGTTTCTATAAATAGATTCAGGGATGAAAGTCTTATTGATGTCTTATTTTACCTGAATATAAATAAATCTATTCTATAGCATTTTAAACTAAAATTCATACAAAAAAAATTATGTTCAGAGTAGATTTTAAACACAGCATTTTCATTGTTTTTATTACTTTTTCTTTTGAATGTTGGTAATTTATATTGTGAGATGCACCATGCATGTGGCAGGCATTAAATAACAAATTTTTAGGGGGAAGAAGTTTTATACAAAATTAATAGCGCAACATTAAACAATTTTAAACACCTGTGCAACTAACTAATCGCCTTGTGCCAGACAGTAAAGCCAGAGCAGCACAGTGGGACCGGCATAAATAAAATAATTGTTTAACGAAGTACATTTTTTCAAATGCTCACGACTTTCTAAACAACAAAGCAGACCAAAAACACTTTTTAGTCTATCCATAACTATTTGAAGATATAAATATACACTTTTAATAATGCAAATGAGGTGCATGTTCTTATCTTCCTATAAAGTGCAAGTATTTTTGCACGCTTTCGAAGTAAAATAAACTAAAAAATTTATTTTAATTTTAAATTTAGCTTAAGGAAAATCGAATTAAAAAGTTAAATATTAAGTTTAAAATCATTTTAAAAATACTGATAAAAAGGAGGATGTCAACAAAAATTTAGCCATTTCCAACAATATTTTTAAAAAGCCTACTTTTTATGCAAAGAGTTACCCCTTATGATATTTTAAATTTTAACTTGTCTTTCATAAATTAAATAATAAAATTCTATACTTTTGAAACTGATTTATTTGGGAAACTATTGGCCAAAAGGAGTGTTCTACCAAAAAGGTTACTATTTCTAAGAAAATTTTTAAAAAGTCTTCTTTTTGTTGCAAAGAAGTACCCCTTATGATACTTAAAATTTTAGCTTTTATTTTATAAAATGAAAAATACGCTTCTTTAATAAACCAAAATACAAGTATTATTGTGAAACAAAAAGACGTGGGCGTTTTGTGCCCCATTTTTCGTATCTATAACGAGCGCGGATGCTTTTTTTATAATAATACCTCCAGTTGAATTAAGCTATTTTTAAAATTTATTTTAAAGTTTATTTTTAACTTTTTAGTTCGATTTTCTTAAAAAGCGTGTTTTTTAGTTTTTTCAAACTTTAATTATTTAAACTGCATCTCTAATAAAACATTTAAACTCAGAGCACATTTTTTAAATATACACTCGTACATTTTTAAAGGATCTTTACGAAGAGTTTTATTTTTAATCTAAAAAACTTAAGTTGTTCTTTATTTCTCTCACAACTACAATTAGAGTCGGAAAAAAGCCAACCAATTGTAGAATAGAAACGTAAAAATAAAGAAAAGGATAAAGTGATCAGTGAGTTCTTGTTATGACTTTGACATTTGTATTAGACTTCTCATTCATGCCAGTAAGAGTTTGAAATAATATCTTTGTTATTCTAAGAAATGTTGGTTAAAGGTTCCCTGATGATCTGTATTAGCCTCAGGGAAATGTGCACGGGAACTAGTTAAAACTCCTCAATTGATCACTTTCTATTTTTTAGTAAGATTTTGGGAATATTGAATCAGCACATAATAACAATTAAAGCCCATAATTCCCAAAAATATGTACTATGAGGATTTTAAAATTTCAATTAAACCTCATTCAAATTACTTTTTGAGAAACAAGTTAAAATTATCTCTCGTCATAAATGCGTATTGTTATTATACGTACTGTACAAATTAAAGTTTTATGTTGTAAATTATTATTCAGGTGTTAAGATCCAATCGGTAAGTTCAGAAATTATTCCCTATTTTAAAAAATGTATCCAAAATAATTTTTAATAATCATCCACTCTACAGCAAAAAATGCATATTCATAATATATATTTTAGGTTTATAAACTGATTATTTGACAAATTTTGTGCAGACAAATTTTTGTCAAATAAGAAGTTCCAGAACATAAAATATTTTTTTTATCAATTACGCCTTTTAAAGAATCAGCACGTTTTTATTAAAATTTAATATTTAAAAAACTTATTTTTTAATTAACACAATTACTCACGGATTTAGTTGCATATCGTGCTTATCAAGAGCTGTACAAATTTCTTGTGTTTATGTTACCCAGTTAAAAACGCAAACTTACCTGCAAGAAGAAAAAAGAGCGTTAAAGAAATTGAAATCAGTTATGAAATTCTGGATAAACTTTTTCTCAAAAGTAATTAAAACAAATTAAAGTTTGAGCCCATTATGGAAACATCATATAGAAAATGGAAGAGGGGGAAAAGAAAGAGGAGAGCGGAGCCGACTTGTGCAAGGAAAGTAAAGTAGAGATAAAACACACACACTCACACACGCATCCTTTTAATTTAATTTTATGCAACACAACAACTACTCGTTTTATTGATTCACAAGTTTATAAGACAAGGAAAACTTGTAAATAAAACGGAGATAGGTAAACTTAAGGTGAACAGTGGTGGGTAGAAAAACAGCACTATGTTATGTAATATTTCCATAGAAGCAATTTAAGAGATACAAGTTTTTAAAAGAAACCAAGAAACAACACTAAATTTCAGCAACATATTTGAGGGACTCTGCAGCCCCAGCTGTCCTACAACAGGATAAAATGAAATAATTCTCGGCCATCTTCGTTAAAAATTCCCATTATTTTTAATACAAATTTTAAACTTTTTTTCGTTTTCATTTTGCAATTTCTAAACGGGTGAAATAAGATATCCTGCAGCCTGGAGTATCATTCAGGAGTTTAAAATTTATATCTCAAGAGTAGACCGAGCCATGGGCTACGAACAACTTATGCTGATTGTTTTGGTCAAATAAGAGATATTTTGCAGTTAAATTTGCATATGCTGCAGCTGGCTTGCGAGCTATTCAATTAAAGCTGATTTCTTTTCTAGAAAAAAGTGCAACATTTTTTACACTTTTTGATACAAACTGGCAATATTCGGTCCTTTAAAAATAAAGAATTTATTTGAAATTAATTTAATTTCTTCTGTTAAAAATCATTTAAGTTTAAAAACTCCTCCAATCTGCCACTTTTTAGAAAAGGTGCAAAAAAATGTTGCACTTTTTTCGGAGAAGAAAACGTCTTAATATATTATCGGAATTATTAGGGGAATATGATATGATACTGAAGGCTTATTATTGAAGCTAAAAAATATTTGCATGAATGGAAACCGTTCGCATATTCATTTCACCCACAGTACACGTGACATCTGTTTAGAAAGAGCAGCGGCCTTCGAAAACAGCACTGTTCTACTCTGATGTGTAGAGTTGAAAATTCAACATAAATTTTTTTATATAAGATTATGGAGTTTTCTTTTCTGGAATACACGTTAAATTTTTTATTTCTTTTCTAAAACCTGGCAGTTTGGAGGAGTTTTAAAATAGAATTTATTTTTTGTAAGAGATGTTGCACTGATTTCTAATAAATTCCTTAATTTCATATATCGGAAAGTGTCATTTTCTGTTAAAAAGTGTAAAAAATGTTGCACTCTTTTCTAGACAAGAAATCAGCTTTAATAAAAGAAGAGTTTGGAGATTAACTTTTCACGATTTAATAGAAGGGAACCATATTGTTTATTAACAAACCTGCTAATCCAAAGGTCATGGGCGTTCATATGAACCATAAAATCCTCAAGACGTTCATAAATTTGGCGAACAAATGACCCGATTTTTAAAGTAATTTTTGATAAAAGGCGTCGCTAATAAAACAACAATCAATTCGCAATTATTTGCCAGAATATTCGGATCATAAATTTGCAAAAATCAATCTCAAGATGACACGTCGTTGGTCAGTTACGAGTTTAACAGGTTCTATTAAGTTAAATAAAAGATATAAAAATGCTCGCAATTATTATTTAAAATATATACAAAATCAAAGGCTAAGAATTAAAAAAAGTTTAAAAATGTTTTTTTTTTCTCTTTTATTATTTGAAAATTTTTTTGGAAAAAAATTTAAGTTTTCCATTTATTTCAATCTCTGTAAAGCTGCTTATCAGCTGTCCTCGTCTGTTTGTCTTTGGCTATAAAGAAAACTGGGTTACATTTTTCTTAGAGACAAGGCTGCAAAATATTTTTATGGTTTTGAAAATGTGTGCGTAAGAAGAAAAGGTAAAAAAACTGAATAAAACAAATAAGAAAAACCAGTTAGTAAAATGTTGTAACAGAAAACTACATGCCCAAATAAGTACTGGCATTAAGGTGGCGCACATTTTGGGAAGAAAAAAAAAACAATTTAAAACCAACTATTTATATTATCAAATCTCCCCTTTCACAAACCATATAACGGATATAACATGCAGCACTATGAACCGCCCTAATGTTTAGCTCACATGCAGTAGATGCGTATTTGTTGTTGGATGCAGAGAAGAAAAAAAAAACATTCAGCTTTAATGTTGTTTCTGTGTACCTGAACACTCCATATGCCACTCGTGCATAAGTATTGAAACATGATTCCCAAGTTGAACTCAATATATGCTTGTATGGAGTTAAGGAGACATACTTATTGGGGACGACAACGACAACAACTAGAACAACAACAGCAACGCCACCATTAAAACTAAAGAGTGAAAGTGGTTTGAGGCAGGCTAAAACAAGTACACAAGCAGACAATAATAACGTGTGCAGGCAGTACAAATGAATGGAGTGTTTGCGGCAACATGAATGAATGAATTGGAAACAAAGCCGCTAATAATACTTGCAACAAACACATACAGGCGTACAAGCATGTAGATGTTTATGTAAACGCTTTAAGAAAATTATGTATATTTCAGATTCGCTATGGAGACGGCGGTAGGTGGGTCTGCGTGGAATTTATTTATACAAACATCTGAATTACTTAATAACAAATTAAGGGGTATTTATGCGAACAACACGCTCTTATCGCTTGGGAAAGTTCCACACTAAAATTTAATAATTAATAGAGATAAAGAGGAAGTTGTTTGGGGGGTGGAACATGTTGTTTGGAGGGGGAACAAAAAACTTAAAACATGTCTAAACGGTTTATTTTTCTCAAGAAGCAGATAAAAATTATATTTTAAATGACGTTAAAAATATCTTTAAAAAAAACTCGGTACTTTTTCAAAAAGTATATTTCCAAAACAAAAATTTCCAAAAAGTACTTTTTCAAAAAAGTATCTTTCTTAGCAATAAATTTGTTCAACTTTTTCAATAAATACTTTTTCCTAACAATACTTTTTTAAACTGCTACCTTTTCCCAAGAGTACTTGAAAAAACCTTTTGCAGAAAGTACTTTTTTTCAACAAGTAGCTTTGCTTAATAGTATTTGTTTAAAACGTACTTTTCGCAAAGAATACTTTTTCCAACAAACACCTTTTCCTTAGAGTACTTTTTCAAAAAGTACTTTATCCCAAAAATCCATTTTTCCATATATTACTCCTCCAACAAGCAGCTTTTCGAAAAAGTACTTTTTCAATAAGTTCTTTTTCAAAAAGTATTTTTTCCTATTAATAACTTTTACAAAAAAGTACGTTTCCCAAACAGTACATTTTCCAGAAAATACTTTTTGCAACACGTAGCTTTTCCCAAAAGTACTATTTCAACAAGTACTTTTACCAAACAATACTTTTTCCAGAAAAAACTTTATCCCAACACTACCTTTTCCCATAAAGTACATTTCCGATAAACAGCTTTTCAACAAAAAAATTTCAAAAAGGAATTTTTCAAGAAGTACTTTTTCAACAAGTACTTTTTCCTATCAATACTTTTTAAGACTATTACCTTTTCCTAAGAGTACTTTATCAGAAAGTACTTTTTCTAATTTTTTTGAATAATTTATAAACTCTAATTCTTTTCAAAATAGTACTTTTCCCGGAACCATTGTTCGAATATGTACTCGTCAATTTACGGCATTTTTCGCCCTTCCGTTTAAGCGCAAAACACTTCGAAATAATTCTTCTGAACACAATTTTTCTTTTATTTTTTTTTTTATAAAATATTCTTTAGAATTTTTACTAAATTTGTTTCAAAAGTTATTTAGTTAACAATTTTGCCACAAATTGTTTTCTTTAAATTTTATTTCTTCATTGAAATATTTAAGAAATATCAACGATAATTTAAGATTTAAATTCTTATGCACAACTAAATTGTCTTTATTTATTGTACTCAGTAATTGCTCTCCATTGACAAAAATTACTTTATTCCTTAACTACAACATATTCAATTTAAATCAAACATCATTTAAGCCAAATTAATATCTTTTGTAAATGAATAGAGAGAAACATATTAAATTTAATGGATGCCTGGAATACAACAAAAATTCTATATAAACATTTTTGCTGGCAAAGTTTCTCATTTGAAAATTAGATCTGCACTAGAATTAAGATAAAATCAAATCATTATCCAGGTACATGAAGTGACAGATATTGACAGAAGAGAAAATATTATCTGATACAACAAATACAACAACACATATGCACTCTATTAATTTGTATGTGTTGCAGAGTTAGTAAAAGTTAAGTGTTATTGAGACAACACTTGCAATTTGATGCTTCGGATAAGTTTAATAACATTCTTGTTCCTCTGAAACAAATTTCAATGTATTAAGAAGTTTTTTTTTTTTTTTTGACAACATTTTGATCGGACAAGACACGTCGTAGTCAAATGAGACAATGTTGTCATGAGACTATTACTAAAATTTTTATAGGAAAAATTTTTAAACCAGCGAATGGTTGTTTCTATGGAACATAATTAAAAAAAAAAAAAACATATAGGGTGTTTTTTGTAGAGTGAAACAAGTTTAAATCATAATAAAACATAGATATATATATATTATTGATATCAATGAAACGGTCTTTATTGGATAGAAAATTTTATTACATTAACGTTTAAATATGATTTCGGCCATGTGGCCGCCACGGTTGGCGCGTACAAGGCGCAATCTGGCACCCCAATTTTCACAAACAGTAAAACATTCTAATCATCATCGTTTTTGAAGACATATGGGCCAATGACTCCGCCAGCCCATAAAGCGCACCAAACAGTAATTTTCTGTGGACGGAAATGGTGTTTCGACAAAAGCTTGTGGATTCTTCTCACTCCAAATGCGACAATTCTGATTATTTACTTACCCATTCAACCAAAAATGGGCTTCATAGGAAAATAAAATTTTGAATGGACGAAGTGCACGATAAGTCTGACGAACAGAACTATTATTTTGATTAAAAATTTCCACAATTCGCACGCGTTGCTCTGGTATAAGTCGATCCATAATAGGATGTCAAGGCAAACTAAGAAAACAACAACTATCAGCTGTTAAATGGGTGGTCAAATAAAGCAGTGATACCAAATCAAAGTTGTATCACTCTATAAAAAACACCCTATAGAACATACACAATTATGGCGTTTTCTTTTCTGGAAAATATGCAACATTTTTTAACTTATTTTCTAAAAAGTGGCAGCTTGGAAGAGTTTTAAAATAGAATTTTATTTTTTACAAATATTTTATTAATTTCTAGCAAATTTTTTTATTTTCAAATGACAAATAATTGTCATTTTCTGTTAAAAAGTGTGAAAAATGTTGCACTTTTTTTAGAACAGAAATCATCATAAAGGTAACGTAACCACTAAATGCAAAAAAAAAACTGTTTAATTCTGACAAGTTTTTATTGTTTAAAACAGTTTTCCATAGTACTCAATTCCAGGCCACCGACTATTAATATGTTATTATTAATTTTTGTTTTGTCCTGGACTAGCAGGCAGGGGATGACTCCTACATATCTGTCATATGCATATGTCTGCTGCTAAATTTTTCTCTTCATTTTCCGGGTGTAGCTATTTAAATGAAATTATTTTTGTTTGAGATGTAGTGGTCACGCTTTTTTTGGTCAAATATTTCCCAAGTATGACAAAAACCTTAAAACTTATGTTTGGAGCAACGAGAAAGCAAAATTATAAGTGAATAGGCAAATGGCCAAAATATATTTGAAAAAAAATTTCTACTCTAAAAGCTCCAATTTTAATAAAAAAAAATTAAAAACGTCTTAAAATATTATCGCCACAATCAAGCTGATATGATACCGAGCTCCATACATCGGTTTAATATTGAAGCTGAAAAATATTTGTATGAATGGACACTCTTCGCACATTCATCTCAGCCAAAATAACCATCAGAACTGTTTAGAAAGTGTAGCGGCCTTCGAAAATAGCGCTGTTCTACTCTGATCCGTAAGTTGAAAATTGAACCTACATTTTCTTATATAAGATTATGGAGTTTTCTTTTCTGGAAAACATGTTAAATTGTTTGAATTCAAAAAAGTGGCAGTTTGGTGGAGTTTTAAGCCAGGAATTACTTTTTGTAAGAGATGTTGGGTTAATTTCTATTAAATTCCTTAATTTCATATATCAGATTGTTGCCTTTTTTTGTTAAAAAGTGTAAAAAATTTTGTTTTCAGCTTTAATAAAAGAAGAAGAGTTTGGAGATTAACTTTTCACGATTTAATAGAAGGGAACCATATTGTTTATTAACAAACCCGCTAATCCAAAGGTCATGGGCGTTCATATGAACCATAAAATCCTCAAGACGTTCATAAACTTGGCGAATAAATTACCCGATTTTTAAAGTAATTTTTGATAAAAGGCGTCGCTAATAAAACAACAATCAATTTATAATTATTTGCCAGAATATTCGGATCATAAATTTGCAAAAATCAATCTCAAGATGGCACTTATATTTTGAGCAAGGACGAAGCAAAATGGTAAGAGAATGGGCAAATGGCCAATATGTATTTGAGAAAAAATTTTTACTCCAAAAGCTCCATTTTTAATAAAAAAAATTTTAATTTGACACAAGTTCTTACAACAACAGTGATTTGCAAATTCGCTGATTTGATTGTAAAACTCGCTAATTATATTCCAATACCTCATAATTTTTTTTACGGTGTACTGACAAAAACTTATTCATTCTCAGTGTTGAATATAAAATTCATTTGAATTTTTATTATTGATTTTAGTTGTTGTTTATTTACCTTTTTTTGTCGTTTATTTACAAATTTAATTTCATTTAAAATAGCAAATATTAATTATAAATGGGCAAGAGATTAATTAAAAATATTTTTATGTACGTACACGTACATGAACACGGCAAACATGTACAATATTTCAGGCAAATCTGGCAGACAGACGGCTCAACACTGTAGAAACACTTGCAACGAAAGCCGGAATTAAATCACTCAAATCAAAGACTCTGTTGAGTTATTCTTTCAAATAAATTAAGTTTTTTAGAAATAGAACTTAAAATGTGATATTTGAAACGTCCCTGCTTAAATCCAAAACCTTTTAAAGAGTATCACTCAACAACGATGAACTGAAGTAGACTTCGGAGTGCTTATGGTGAATGATTAAACTGGCAGAAGTTTTTATTTACTGCAACATGTCTTACGGATATGCGAGAGGTATCTACAATACTATTCCAGCAGATAAAAAATTAAGAATATTCAATGCAACAACTAAGCTTTATCTTGTGCGACAACCCTCGTTAAACGAAATTATAGTTCTTTCAGAAATTAGTCGCTATTTAAAGACACAAACATAAAACACTAACAAGAGCCATACAACGTAGTTGTTTTTACTGCACGCACCGGAAGTAGAAAATGCCATTTAAATTAACGGTGGAAGTCTTTAAATGAATTTATTTTATGTACTCGTGCTCCAAGTATGTGAGCATTAATAAATAAATGAAAAATGTTTATGGAAACCCAAGAAGAATATCATGGCAAAATGAATGTGAAGATGCATGTTTGAAATATTAATTAAAACAGCCATTCCAAACAAGAAAAGCAGTTGAAAGCAAACGATTTATGAGAGAAAAAAGTTATTGGAATTAAAAAAATGCGTATAAAAATGAGAAGGAAAAACTTTGCTGGCCCAACTTTAAGCGTATTCCGTGTGCATTTTGAATAAAATTACAACAGAGTTTCAATTAATTAGCCGGGCCCCGGAAGTTACTACTCTGACTAAAGAGTTTCGGTGGATGTAGGATATTCTTTTATATAGTATTTTGAGCACCGATTTTTTCCACTGGCCAATAGCAGTGGGTTCGATTCCCATCGGAAGTTCAGGGTATTTTTCTTGTTTATTTTAAAATAAATTTTAAAAAATATCAGCAACAGGCATTCTTGGGTATTATTTTTGAGCAAAAAAAATGTCATACAATTTCAAGTCTTTTCTCTCTCCTTTACCTATTCTCCCATACGAAATTTCAACATTCTGAAAGCCAAAAGAACGCAAAAATTTCTCTACTTTGATTCGTTAAACAAATTGTGTACGAAAACAAAACCAGATTTTGAAACTTTTTACAATTCTGTTGTTGCTTTCTTATGGATTCTGTTAGCGCAAAAGTGATTTACAAAATGATGTCGTTAAATTTAAAGAAGTCTATGCAAGAAGCAATCATGATATCAAATCAAATTTATTAAATTTAAATTTTTATGGGGTAATTGATACAATTGTTTTTAATTCAGAAAGGCATGCTAAATATTCCAAAATACAAGAGGGAAGTCAGCATCAGTTTTATATATTCAACTTACACAGCACAGCAGAGCAGCTGTTTTCGAAGGCCGCTACACTTTCATCACTGCAACTGATGGATATTTTTATTTGTTACCACGACTTAATTGAATGTGATAACAGTTACTTAACAGTTTTTATTTGTACCAATTTTATTATAAAAAAGAATACGAGAATTGTATCAAACAGATGATTTGTTAAGTCTCTGAGTTGCCGTTTGATTTTCTTTCTTTCATGGCCTCTGTTTCCAAATTTCTGTTCCATTTTTCAATTTTAGTTTGACTCAAGTTTTTAATAATGAAACTCAATCACCCCTTTTGCGAATTGAAGTTTCTATTGTGTAAATTATGTGAATAAATATTTCTATTGTGAATATCTAAAACACAATTTTTTATTGTGAATATCTTGGAATTAAACATAAGTCTATATTGTGAATTGTTAGTCACAGCTTTAATTAGAATAATTTACATGTTGGGTCTATTCTGTAAATCTTGTGAATAAATATTTCCATTGTGAATATCTAAAACACAAATTTTTATTGTGAATATCTTGGAAATAAAAAAGTCTATTGTGAATTGAAAGTCACAGCTTTAATTACAATAATTTACATGTTGAATCTATTCTGTAAGTCTTGTGAATAAATATTTCCATTGTGAATATCTAAAACACAATTTTTTTGTGAATATCTTGGAAATAAAAAAGTCTATTGTGAATTGAAAGTCACAGCTTTAATTACAATAATTTACATGTTGAATCTATTCTGTAAATCTTGTGAATAAATATTTTCATTGTGAATATCTTGAACACAATTTTTTATTGTAAATATCTTGGAATTAAACATAAGTCTCTATTGTGAATTGTTAGTCACATCTTTAATTAGAATAATTTACATGTTAGGTGCAAGCAAATTTGAGACGGAACAGCAGAACGGAATGAAATAAATACATCGTGACCAGTCCTTTAGGGCTTGAATAAATATTTCTTGCCTTAATTTAAAATGCAACCACGGCCAAAGAGGCATTACAAAACACTGAGAAAACTGTTGATGTTTTACTTATTTATGCGTTGGAATTTGATGCGTTGGAATTAATTAACGTAAGTTCTTGTCTTAAACCCTGGCATAAATTTAAATTTAATTATATTTCAGAACTTTAAACTGATACAAATATAACTTTAAATTAAATAAAATTATGTTTGATTATCATATTTTTTACAATATCTATTTAACTTTTACCCATTAATTTATATGAAACGCATAATTAAGAAAAAAGCAAATAAAATAAATTGAACATTTAATTAAATTTATGTTGGTTATTTATTTGTTTATTAACATTTTTTTTCTTTTCATAATAACAGTGGAGCAAAGGCTGTGGTTGTTATTGTTTTTATGTTAATTTGAAAAAAGAAGAAATTTCCGTTAGCAAACTATAGGCATTTATTAAATTTTTAATAATATATTGAAATACAACAATAACAAAAAAAACTTAATACATATTTAATGACGCAGCGAAGCCAGTTAACCTTATTTTTTAGGCAGATTGAAATAAGATAAAATTAATATGGAAACAGGCCGCATGGTATTTATTTGAAACCTGCAACTTGAAAAAAATTATTTTAGTTTTAAAGAAATTTGCCATGAATTTATTAAATATTTCTTTCTTTCTTTTCGTGATGTTGAAGAAATCATAAGGCGGTAGACATGCAGGTTTTAATGCTTTCACATTGAAAATAATTAGATGCCAACGACTTGCGAATATATCAAACATTTAAAAAAGGGTTCTTTGGGAAATAAGGCCAATGCAAGAGATTTTTTTTACAAAATATGCAAGACATAAGAATTTAATTAATTTATAACTTAAACCAGTTTGTAGGCTCTTGTATATATTTTTACGAATAAATACTTCCATAATGCCAAACACTTATTCATGCATAAAACAGTTTATAAAAAGGAAAATATATTAACGATCAATACATAATTTAATTTTGATTGAAGAGTAAATGAATAATAAATTAATTGCAAGAATGTAAAATGAAATATAATTAATAGTTAAAATAATTTGATTTAATTTTAATTAAATTTTAAATATAACACTGCATTGCACAAAATGAAAATATTTCATCTACAAACTGTAGCCAGAAAAGTCCTATTTATGAGGCATTTCGGAACTAATTGAAATGAATTTATTTTTTAAAATAACCAACACAACCCACGAAGCGTTTTTACTTGTTTTCGGAAACCACCCAGGGTCTTCGGCGGAATATCTACCCGTTCATTTTACATTTGGACTGATTTATAGAAAAAACTATAAAACACATATTTTCCTGATTGTTCCAGCTCATTAAAAATGAAACACTGGAAATGGCACAAAGTTGATGTCAAATAACGATAAAACAAATTGAAAATAATATTTTCATGAAAACTGCAATACAAACAAACAAAAAAATACAAAAAAAGGAATAGACATCGCACACGATCATTTTCATAAATCAGTGACTTTTGAATTCAATAAATTTATGCGTATTGTGTTTAACGTTCTTCGCCCTCAAGATTCAAGATTTTCTTATACATTAAAAGCTGGAATAATAGATGGCGAATGTTGGAAAGACAGCATTTGTGATGACCCTTTAATTTAGCACGCGGTCGTCTCTAAATATTTTCCATAATGAGATTGAATTCCTGGTGGTAAATTATTGCATTCAATATATATCGACATTTCAATACAGTGGGCACGTGCGTACAGGGTAAACTTTAACCCTAACAACACGCAAGTGGTGCTGCCCCATCCGTATTTATGGATGGTATACGGACGGACTGGGGAACCAGAAGGTCTTGATATTCTTGGGTTTATTTTTCCAGTCTTGAAAAGGCATTCAATTGAGTCTTCTTTTCTTTAAGACGGTGTAGGACACATCTGATCTCTCGAATATTTTCCGATGGAAATAAGAATACAATTCTCATGTAAGGGTCGCTGCTTCAAAGTCAATTTTCATGTTACTCGACCGCGTACTGGATTGTAGCGAAGAAACTAATCGGTGACAACTCCATTGACTCTCTTGAGCATCATCGCAATGTGGAACGCGTTTCGTTATTTATTCGTTGATGTATGATTTGATGGGCTTTAATGAGACCAGTGAAACTTTTTTCCGAAAGCCATTTCTGTTAATGCTCCACGCGTTTTCCAGCAAGAGTGCATGTATTTCTGGTAGAAACTCCAACGAATCGTACTACGCATTACAAAGAGGATTCCTTTTTTTGGCCGAACGGTGGGTATGTGGAACAAACTACCTGCAGAAGTCTTCCCCTCCACTTTCAAGGCCACTTTAAGTCGAAGGTTTAAGTCGAATGTCAACAGCTACCGGTAACCGAAAATCCTTAGCCTTTGCGATGTAAACGCTCTTAACACAGGCCGCATGCTTTTGTGTCCGAGTTGACGGTAAACTGCACTACGCACTATAGGGAAACTTCGCTCTTGGGCCGAACGGCTTGTATGTAGAATAAATTTAATGACGATGTCTTTCCTGCTTCATTTTACTTGGGGAGATTTAAATCGAACTTCCACAGTCACTACTTTCTCTATAACCATCCACTGCATGCTGGTCCAAGGAAAACAAAATTTATAATAATTACGAGTACCGTCATTTGCCCACTGTTTTGTGTTATTCATATTCGTATTTGTTCGAGAGACAGTCTGTATTGTTATCATTGACAAACTTTTATACTGAATATTATACAAGAAAATTTCTTTTAAAATCCTTGAGCTGCTGCATTTTAGCCGCTAAGGTCTGAAGGAAATTTTCTTAAATTCTGAATAAAATTTGGACAAGTTTTGTTTAAATAAAATTCTTAGATTTTCAGTTAAATTATGTATTGAGTTAAGCACGCCACTCATATATTTTTGTGGTACACTTTTTCGTACTATATCGCCTACCGCTATTGATGAAACCTATATCGTTGGAAAGGTAATGCTGCGTATATGAGCATAATACAAGTAGTTTTAATATTTCAAAGTATCGCTATAAAGTCCATTTTTTATTGCTACTTGCCTACAACGCACTTTTACAGACATGCGAATGTAAATTTTCAAATAGAATCTGGTATTTGTTTTATATTTACTGCAAATGACGATGACCAGTAAAAAGTCTAAAAATCCGTGCACCATCTACTGTGAATTGTTATCGACTTTTCGAGAATATAAACAATGAGTACAATCAGTTTTTCTGAATTGAGTTTTATTATTCCTTAAAAACTGATTTAAATAATATTTCTAAGAAAATAATTTAGGAGATAACCCACTTGAGTGAGGGAGCTCACTCCTGTGGATATGTAGCAAATGACAAATCAAACTACCCTCGTAGTTTTTTTTTATTGAGAAATTGAGGATTTATAGTAACACGGTCATGCGTACTGCTTTCACACCCTCCAAAAGGGAGTAGAAGAACATATAAAAAGATGTGTAAATGCCTGATCTGTTTTCACGATAACGGAAGTCAAATCGATCACTGCCACTTTTGATTTATGACGGTTTTGAAGTAAACGGGCAATACATGTAAACAAATTGAAACGCAATTTTTCCAAACATTGAAATCATTTACAAAGTCTTCTATTATATTTCATTTAAATGGTACGAGTATCTTTTTATCCAAAACAATCATCTCATTTCTGGGTTTTTGTATTAATTAATTAAACACAAAAATTTTGTGTTTTTTGCTCCCTTTATTTGTTATTATTATTTATGCTTCTTTTTTTTCATTTAATATGAAATCATGTATCTGTTTTTGTATTTGAAATATTTAATCTAAAAATCTGTTGGCTCAAGCTGTTGCTGCGTTACCAAATGATTTTCCTTCTTGTGAAAAGATTAAGCAAAAATTTGCTATTAAACTACGCTAAACTGACAGCCGGAGAGACAGACAGACGGAGCGACAGACGTACTGACAGAAACAACGCTGTTTCAGTAGAAATCGCAAGAAATATGTTAGAAAAATTTAATTATTATTTCCGCTTTCAATTGTGTTCTTGTTCTATATGAATTAAACAGAAATTTGTTGCGTTTCTTGTTTAGACCATTTTTTCAAAACTATTTCATTCAGCCTTGGCATTTAACTGCCGCAGCAGTTGTTCAGATACGTAAAGCAAAAAAGGTTTAATTATACGCCCTTAATTAAAACAAGCAGAGAAGACAAAAAACTTCTTTTATAACTGGAATTTGCGTAAAAAGATTCTTCATAAAAGGAGTTAAAATAAAAGTCGTACTTGAACTCATCGTTATTTGTGGGTAAAATTTTCAAGGGCGTGGAGTGATTCGTTTTGCATGATTTACAATTTCAAATTGGAGCACGAAATGGGAAAATGTATTCTTTAAGAACATTTTAAATTGCAGATGAGAAGCAGAAAATAACGAATTTGTTTTTCAAATTTTAGCTAAAAACAAGTTAAACTAAAAAAGAATTGCCACGTGCAAAAGCAAAATAATCCCTGTTGCCATAATTGTTATTAAAAAGCGGAGCTCTACCGATAATTTTCCCAGTTTTATTTATCCCTCAAAAATATAACGATTATTTCTTGAGATAAATTTTTTGCTTTGAAACATATAATTTTTAAATTTAAAAAAGTTCACATTGAAACTGAATAAAACTAAAAATAATTTAACCGATTTTTTTTGTTAATAAAATAAAAATGTTCGATACACTGTGAATAGGAGAAAAAGGGCAGTTTTTTTATTGATGTTTCAATATCAATTATTTATATTTTACTTAAAAACACGAACAGTAATTTAATTTAGCAAATACAGCGGGTTTGTTTGGTGCGACAATTCCGAGTTGGCATCACTGTCTTATTTGAGCGCCCAGCTGATGGTTGCTTTTTGTTTGATTTGCTTTGAGATTTCATTATGAATCGACCGACCAGAGAAACGCGTGCAAACTGTTTAATCAATATAATGGTGTTCTCTTTTCTAGAAAACATGCAACATTTTTTTCACTTATTTTCTAAAAAGTGGCGTTTCGGAAAAGTTTGAAAACAGAAATTTATTTTTCGTGAGCGATGTTGAACTCATTGCTAATAAATTCCTTATATTAAAATGGCAATACGTTGCCATTTTCTATTAAAAAGTGCGAAAAATGTTGCATTATTTTCTAGAAAACAAATCGACACAACTGTTCTGTTCATCAAACTCATCCATTCAAAATTATATTTTCCGATGAAGCCCATTTCTTGTTCAAAAGTTACGTAAATAAGCAAAATTGTCTCATCTGGAGTGAAGGGAAACGAAGATTTTTCGAATCACCATGACATCCACAGAAAATTACAGCGTGGTCCACTTTATACCCTGGGGGGTCATTAGCCCACAGGTTTTCAAAAATGATAATGGTCAGAATGTTACTGTTAATGTTGAACGGTAAAGGAACATGATTCGAAATTTTTTCCTACTTCAATTACTTGGCATTAATGTTGCTGATATATAGTTCCTACAGGGCGGAGACACATGCCAATGCAATCGATTTACTCCAAGAAACTTTTAATGAAAAAATAATTTCACGTGATGGCCCAATTAATTGGCCACCAAGATCGTGTGATTTAACCCTGGTGGACTATTTTTTGGGGCCATGTTAGGTCACTAATCTATATTCAGGAAACGTAATCAATTGAATTCCTGGAGATCAACACTCAAAGAGTTATCGGCATAATATGGCCGCAAATGCTACGGAAAGTTATTAAAAATTTGTTTTCCAAATGGCGCCTTCTACGCGCCAGCCTTGGCGGCTACATGGCAGAAATTATATTTAAATATTAATTTCATACAATTTTCTTTCAACGAAGCCCGTTTTATTGATACTAAAATTATATTTTCTTGTTTTATTATGATTTTAACTTTTGTCACTCTATATCAAGCAAGTGTTGCCAGTTATTTTTCATCAACTTAGTCATTTTCTTAAAATAAAGTACTCTCCGATATGTAAAAATGTAAATAATAATTTCAACGAAATCATTTTTATTTAAAAAAAAAACTTTAGTCCCTAAAAATGCTCCCATATGAAATAGGAACCCTCAAATATGGCAGAGAAATACTGTTAACTGGCAACTCTATTCTAGGATCTGGTATATCGATTGAATATTAACCAAAACTGTTATTTGTTAATTGGAATTTTTTATCTTAATGAAAACTTTAGTCAAAACAATTAAGAATAAAAGGAATAAAAAATCTCTAATCTGCGGAGGCACACAATTAACTGGCAACTCTGTTTTAAGATCGTATTTATCTATGGAGTCTTTGCTACAATAAAATTTTTTTTTTACTTTAATCTTTTTATGTGTTATTCAGTTTAAAAGTCAGTTTTCTAAAACTTAAGAAATACATATATACTATATATCTATATACTATATATCTATATACTATATATCTATATACTATATATCTATATACTATATATCTATATACTATATATCTATATACTATATATCTATATACTATATATCTATATACTATATATCTATATACTATATATCTATATACTATATATCTATATACTATATATCTATATACTATACATCTATACACTATATATCTATATACTATATATCTATATACTATATATCTATATACTATATATCTATATACTATATATCTATATACTATATATCTATATACTATATATTAGGAAAAATATATAAGAAAGTAATTTTAGTTTTGAGCAGTAAATGAAAATACCTATTTTAAATTTCTACACGAAAATAAAGCCCACAAAATAATGGTTAAAATAAAATTTTTAAAATATAATTTTTAAAATAAAAAATTTTAAAGTTTACAACCCCTGATCAAAACCTGCCTCTTTCACTTTTCGAGCTGACTATGTATTCCCAACTATAGTTTTAACAATAATTAACTTACATGTTTACAATGAGTCATATTTTATGGAATAAATATTTTGTACGTACCTGAAAGTAGAGTTAAAAAAATTAGATTATTAAATTGAGTTCAAAATTAGGATACAAAATTATTTAACATGATATAAAATAATTTCCGAAAGAGCCTTAACATCTTAATTGTTATATTTCTATATATTTTAATTGTTTATTTTTAATTAAATTATCTTAAATTATATATATTTTAAATTCTTGTTAACCCTGGATGGCTACTCTACAATTTTGTACATCGAGGGTAGGTAATCTTTAGAACAATTTTTTAAGTTAAATAAGATTTTGGGAAAAAAGAACTAGTACATAAATAAAATTAAAGAGTTTAAAAACCCCCCAAAATATAAACTAATATTATGTTTAGTTAATGATTTTATTGAAAAATTAATAAAATATAAAACGAAATATTAAAACTTTTTTTCTTTCTTAACATTCCATACGTATTGGACAAGAGTAAATGAGCTTCGTCGATTGGACGCACAGTAACCATCCAGGGTTAATAACAATGGATTTTCTGGAAAACATTGCAGAAAACGTTATCGTTCTTTCAAGGACACTTTATTAAATAATATAAAACTATTTACAGTATCATAATGCGGTGTGAAATTTTATTACGAGTTTGCTATGAGATTAAAAACTGAAAATTTATTTATTTGCTGCTTTTAAAACCCCCACCTTAACAATGACATGCATTAGCATTTACCACCTTCTGTTCAACAGCTTTAGATCTGTACGATCGCAGTTTTTATTTATACGTATCGCATTACATATTCTAATACGAGAATTGTATGCCATTTTCCCCAATGTCATGTACTCAATTACAACAGATCTGGCAACCCTATCCACAATACGATTTCTTACGTTATTACAAAAGCCTTAACCTTAACGTTTTTTTGTTTTGCTCAAAGTTCAAGAATAAATAAAATTTATAAAATCTGATTGCGAACATGCTTCCGTTGTAGTTCTTGTGTAAAAATATGGAACAATAAACACTCGAATTAACATTTTCTATATTCCGCTTAAATATTCAAACATTAAATTATTACATATTTCATTTTGATGTTTGCACTTGAAAATTTATGGACGCGTGTATTCAAATCAAATTGAGCAGAATGGCTTTTTAAATTATAATGCAGCACAGTCGAGAATAATTATAAATGACGCAAATCATTCGAACTAATTTAAATCAAATGAATGGGTTTCCCGTGTGGCATTCAAAATAATAAATTTTAAGTTATAATTCTTTGCCAATCTGATAAGAAGATGAAAAAAGCAAAAGAAGAATAAAAAACACAACAATTGTTTTGTGCATTAAAATTTTTGAAAAGGAAAAATGTTGCCGAATGGCTACAACAAAAAAAAGCTTAATGCATTATGATCATGTTTAAAACAATTATATAATAAAGTTTATTAAACCATAACAACAACTCGGTTTTTTTCTTCACAAAATATAAATAGTTTTTGACTCATTAAAGTTTTTTTGTATTTTAATGATGTGAATTAACAATTAAAAATATGATCGTTATTATTCAATGGCAACACAAGCAAAAGAGTAATAAAAATCATGAGGAACCTTCAAGCTTGAAAAAAAATATTTATTAAAAAGAGAGATATAGTCTTTTAAATGGCATACGAGGTTTGTTTCAAGGTATAGGAAAATTTTTAAATTTCTCTAAAAATGATCAGTTTTCATTTTGTCCCCTTCCAAGAAGTCCGCTTTAGTTAAAATATGGCAACACCAATTTTGTGTTGTTGTTGTTTTTTTAATCCTCTTAATCCCTCTCTCAGCGATTCGATTTTTATCTCAGCATATCCTTTTAAAACGCTGTCCACTCATGGGTCTGTTTATGGAAGCAGTAAAAAGTTGGAGATATCTGTGAATTAGTTTGATACGAGGTATCTTCAAAATGACGGTAAATTTTCTATTTTCTATTGTAATTTTTATGGTTGGATTTTTTTTTTAAATGGATTTAAATTTTCAAAAATACTTCAAACGGTTGTTGTTCTCGCAGTCAGAAAAATATGTGCTGATCAGAACTGCATTTTTTGATTCAAATACATGTTTATTAACACTACAAGCACCGCCGTCCCATATTTTTACCCCAAGTACATTTGATGGCTCATAACATTTCCGCATTTTTATCAAATTTCGTAAAACACTTATTAAATTAAAAATTTGTTAAATTTCATAACACCAGATTTCATAATTAAAAATCCTGCTGGGGAATTTTTCTCCTATTTAAATTCCAAATACTGGAGAAAATTAGAAATCACCAGGGATATACCAAAAAGGCAAGAAATATGTCGTCGTTTTGCATAAATAATAAATCAAATCAGAAGTGCCAATCGAACAAACATCTTTTGCCAATAAATGAAATGGTAGGGTGTATCTGTGCCAAATATGCTTATCAAATATCAACATAATTCACTCGTAAGACAATTTCAACTACTTTTAAGTTGTAACAGTTTTATTATTATATAAATAAATAGATAAATAATAGATAAATAATAAATATATGGAATTATAAAAGTTTGTAGATCATTCAAAATTTTGTCAAGATGGCAATTTTAGGGGGATTCGAAACTTAAGGCTACGAACGGGTTAATTTTGAGTGAGTTTGCAGCGATTGACGTGGCAAAAGTTTATGGAATCGATCCAAAAAGGCTTTTAAAAATTATTAAGAACACTTTTTTAATGTTCTTTTCGTACTTCTTATGGAAACATCTCGATATCTAAGAGGCCAAATCATACGGCTTTAGTGTGGTGCGATTTGGCTAAGCCGAATCACATATTTTCACACACACACACAAACACATACACACAAACACATACACACATATACACACAGCCTAAGTGACAGCTCAGAAAGAGAATTAATCAGAAACGCTACAGAACATTAAGGTCGCATGAGAACTTGGTATTTGCAAAACGAGGCAAAACTAATAAATTACAGATTTTTTAAAATTTTTCTATCTCAAAGTTACAAATTGTTTTAATTGCGTTCATTTACACAAAAATAACTTTCCAATTATGTATATTTTTATTAGTATTAATGAACAATGGGATAGCTAAAGTGTACCACAAAACTGCATAGATAGTGGATTTT
This sequence comes from Linnaemya vulpina, assembly GCA_963675445.1. NCBI lineage: Eukaryota > Metazoa > Arthropoda > Insecta > Diptera > Tachinidae > Linnaemya > Linnaemya vulpina. The sequence continues at coordinate 22,676,739 of OY776278.1, forward strand.
TATATAGAAGTTGAATGACACCCTGCAGTCTGATTTTAAAATATACGCTAGTCTTCATTTAGACTAGATCCACTATATTCTTCTTAAGCTGTAGTAAAATGTCCAGCCAATTGTAGCAGCATCCTTTAGCCTGCTTGTACCCATTAGAAATTAAAACACTTTTAATAAATTCTGTTTGATAATTCCAAAAAAATTTATAAATCGATTTTTATATAAAATTTATTTCCCAAATGATGATTATTTCAGTATTGTTCTTGTTACGTTTTTTTTAGATAATTTGGCGAAGAAAAAAAGAGCCAACCATTTTATTCCTTTTGTAACGAAATTAGTTTTATACGTAACTACTAGACCGAGTCATAGAATCCAATATTATAAAAAAAAAGAGTTCAAAGATGTTTTTTGTTGTTAATATTTAGTGGTTATGCTTCTTCGGCCAAATATTTGACAAGTGTGAATGCAACTTTTCTCTTATCAACTAACTTTTATTTAATTTTCTTTTTCTTCTTTTTTTTTTGTAAACACATGCCTCATTCCAAAGCATATTTATTATCTTATCAACTTCACTACCCAGAGATAACGATACTTATCGCGGTGTCTTGCAGTTTCATTAGCCAATCCCAGCCACCGGTAGATGCCCGGCCAATCACCATTAAAACACTGATAAGATACCAGAGTCCCAATCTTTTATTTTTGTTGCTGCTTTACAAAACGTATACGATAGATAAGATACGTTTTTGTCTTTCATTTTACTTTTTTTAAATGTGTTTTTAAATCTGTGAAAATTTTGTAGTGGTTGGCAAGATAAGAGTTATCAGTAGCGTTTATTGTGTTAACTTCCTCGGATTCTTTGGCATTCACATGAAAAATATTTGTTTCAAAAAGACAAACAAACACTTTGTTTAAATTTCTTAAGTAGATAAGAGCTATTGAGGCAAATTTTGATCGGAAATTAATATGAGATGCATGAGGATCAGCTAAATAATTGGTCAACAAACGGTCTTATAATTTCGTTATGGGGGAAGGTTCGCTAACGTTCTAAAACGTCAATTATTGTGCTTTTCAAAGAGCTGCTAATTTTTGTTAATTAAAAAATGATTTCTAAAATAGAAGAGAGAGGGATAATTTATTGATTCACCTTTTTTCTACCTCCAGATCTTTTGGCTCCTGCTGGAATTAAGAAAAATTTTTTAAACTATATTTTTCAATTGTGCTCTTAAAAACGATTTTAATTTTCTAATCGTTATCACGAATATTTTTTTTTATATATTTTCCACCTGAAACGTTTCAGCAATAGAAATTAAATGAATCGTGTGTATCCACTGGGAGTTGTTGATGTCGCTTTGCTCTCCATTTTGAAATGTTTGGGGTGTTAGGATATGTCATTAAGTAAATTATTCCCTCGACTTAATATATTTGAAAACTGTGATAAAAATGCTGCAATTCACGCACACACGATACAAGAAAGAAAAAATATAATAATAAATACTCAAACCGACAGTGGCAGTACAGTTTGTTAAGTTGTTGCTGTTGATGTTGCAAGTTTAGACTCATTTGGCGCAAACAATTAAATATTTTTGTTGCCGTTGCAAAAGAATTTCGCAAGCTACACCATTTCCAAGAAGACACCAAATATCTACCAGCTTAAAAAATTACTGCAAATTGATTTATAAAAGGCTTATAACATTTTTCAAAGATATTTTCTTTTATTAATCTGTTATAGATCGCCGGGAATTTCATAAGTCATTAGAAATATATTTAAAGCGCTTTTTTTTCGATATATTAAATTTTAATATGTTATTAAAATTTTTTTCTTGAATCATGGCGTTTTCTTTTCTAGAAAACGTGTAACATTTTTTAACTTATTTTCTAAAAAGTGCGGGTTGGAAAAAGTTTTAAGGCAGCAATTATATTCGTGAGAGATGTCGGGATTCATTTCTAATAAATTCTTTATTTTGAAATGGCACCATGTTGCCATCTAATAAATCCCGAAGAGTTCATCTCCAAACTCTTCTTTTTTTATTAAAGCTGATTTCTTTTCTAGAAAAGAGTGCAACATTTTTTACACTTTTTAGCAGAAAATGGCAACAGTCTGAGAAATGAAATAAATTTATTGAAAATTAATCCAACATCTCTTACAAAAAGTAATTCCTGGCTTAAAACTCTTCCATACAGCCACGTTTTAGAAAAGAATTGAAAACTCCATAATTTCATATAAAAAAGTGTAGATTTAATTTTCAACTCACACATCAGAATAGAACAGCGCTGTTTTCCAAAGCCGCTACACTTTCTAAACAAAGCTCATGTGTACTTTGGCTGAGATGAATGTGCGAGCAGTTTCCATTCATACAAATATGTTGCAGCGCATGGAGATAATATTTTAAGAGGTTTTCTTCTCTGAAAAAAGTGCAAAATTGTTTACTCCTTTTCTAAAAAAAAGCCAAATTGGAGGAGTTCTTAAACTGAAATGATTCTTCCCAGGAGAGATTAAATTTATTTCAAATAAATTCTTTATTTTTAAATGACCAAATATTGCCGTTTTGTATCAAAAAGTGTGAAATATGTTGCATTATTTTTTATAAAGGAAAGACTTTTTTTCAATTATTTAGCAATTCGAACGTGTTTTAAATTTCCTTAATAGTTTCAACTGAAGCCAACATGTTTATAGTCTTATTCATAAAATATATTGCAGGTTTATTAAGAGATTATTTTACAAATTTTGTGTCAAATAAAAAAGTTAATGAAAATTGTTTTTACACTTTTTGTTGGCTCCATTAGTTTGCATCTAAATCTTCTTTTTATTGTGCTTCCAACTCAATCTTATTAAAAATGTTACTCATACTGCACTCGTACCAAATTGTTTGTGTTCTTATCTTATCATAAAGTGTAAGTATTTTTACACCTTTCGGAAGCACATTAAACTAAAATATAAATATGGGAAAATGAACATTTCAAAAGACTTTTTAAGAAAACGAACACAAGATTTTTAAGAAAATCGAACTAAAATATATCAATACAAATTTTAAAAGCAGCTTAAAAGAATACTGAATCAAAATACAAGTGTTATTGTGAAAAAAGGGTGGGCCCTATTTTTCGTATATCGCAGGTCCTACACTTCTTTCTTTAACTAAACTCGCAATTTGGTTCCAAATTGTTTTAAGTTGATTTTAAAATTTAACTTTAACTTTTTAGTTCGCTTGGACTTTAAAACCGTGTTTGTATTTCTTTAATTCTTTTTAGTTTTTTCTAATATATTTAATATAAATAAGGCGTAATTGTACTCGTACCAAATTGCTGATGTGTTTCCTGTTCTCATCTTATCATAAACTGTAAGTATTTTTACACTTTTTGGAAATATGGTTCCAAAGATTTAAAAATACTTTTTAAGAAAATTTAACTAAAAAACATGATTCTGAGGAAAATCGAACTAAAATATATATAAACAAATTTTAAAAGCAGCTAAAATAAATACTGAATCAAAATACGAGAATTCTTGCGAAAAAACCGTGGGCGCTTTGTGCCCTATTTTTCAAATATCGAGCGTCCAACACTTCTTTTTTAAGGAAACTCGTATTTCGGTTCATTATTCAGTATCAAAATAATAGTATTCTTGTGAGAAAAGCGTGGGCGCTTTGTGCCCTATTTTTTGTATATCGAGCGTCCGACGCTTAATTTTTTTAAATAAACCTCGTTTTTTTGGTTCATTATTGCTTTTTTAAATTAATTTCAAAATTTAAATTTAACTTTTTGTACTTTAAATTGGGTTTTTTCTAAATTTTTAAAAATATATTTAATATAATAAGGCGTTTGATTTTGCTAGGAAATAGTGTAACAATAATTGCTCGTTTGTTGATTGCGCTGTTGTTGTCGCAACTATATTTTCTAAATAGTTGTACAATTATATTTGTACATGGACTAGGACACAGAAATGGTAATGCCAATATGAAAAAAAGGCAAGGATTTCAAGTCAACTACAGTTATTTAGAAAATCCAACACAAGAAATACAAGTGAGCGTATGAGTGTATTTAAACAATCCAAAGTGAAATTTAAAAAAAAATAATTATGAATTAAATGTAATTGCAGCGGAACACGTGTAAAGTATTTGTAAAAATTTAAATAAAAATATGTGGAGAACAGCGTTTCAGTGAAATATGGAATAAATAATATTTAAGCCAAATGAGTGTTTATAGTTGCACGTATCTGAAATATACAATTCGGAAGAAATAGCAGAGCTGCGGAATTAGCACAAACAAAATATTAAATCGCCTTTTTTAAATAAAAAAAGAAACTGATCAAAGAAGCCAAGAAATGTCCAGAAAACAAATTATTTTCTTCAAACAGGCACTCCCGAGCTTCCATCTTTTAATAAGGGACTTCTTGCTGAAGACAAATCTGTCAAATCGGTTGTCATTCATTCAAACTGTTTTGTCAAATCAACATGGACGGGACACATCAAGCCACAACACATGCAAATACTATCATTCTTTTATCAATATGGATGTTCTATAAGGATGCCATTTTAGTTCAATATAATCGTCCTTTCGAGAGGAGCGCTCACAGCATGGAGGATACATTTGAGTCTACTGGGGGGGTTACTATCTAAATTCCAATTTCGAATGGAATACATAATAACCATCCTCGTTTAGTTGACCATCGACTACCATACGTACGTCGATGAAACGCTAGATCAGCCGAACAGGGTATAAATTACCGCATTCAATATCGATAGAAATTTTAATACAATTTAAATGGAAATTTAGTTCATCGTAATTTACTCAATTCGTGACAGTGTGCAGGAAAATCCTGGGACGTTGGCCAGGGCAACAGCGAGATCTACCAGCCGATAATTAATAAACTTCTTTTGGACTAAATTTTATGAAGTATTTTTAAAACCCCGAAATTATATATCTCACCAGATAGTCTCCCCGATTTGTTTATAGGAACCGCTTATCGGGAATCGATTGATTTGAATATTAAAATAATAGTGTTTTAGCTCATGTCCTTTAAGGTCAAGCGTTTTCCAAATTTTTATTTATTTCACCCCTGACTGTTGGCTACAACAACGACGAAGAAGGTCGCTGCATTCTGCGTTTTGGCACATGACAGTGTTAATCACTGTCGGTAATATTTAGCGGCCAATGCTGTGACTTCATCATTGATCGACAAAATTCGACACCACTTTCACGACTGAGTCCGGAGTCGAACCACGGATAAAACACCTGTTAATCTTGTTTTAACTACTTCAGCGACCAGCACCATCTTGTGACGATGATCACTGACTTGTGGTTTCAACAGGTCAGTGATACCTGCTACACAACACATCCTACATGTGATATTTCCCGATAGCGATTTGAAGGCATGGTCATCTTACGTGGAGGACTTGGGCCCGCTAGAATTTTTCTTGTGGGGTTTTCTTAAGTCACAGATAAATGCGAATAAGCCGCAGCCGGTTTTTAAATCCATCATAATCCATAACGTCAATCAAATTCAGCCTAATTAATGCGCTAGAGTTGCCGCGTGGCAAGGGCCACATGGCCCCGGCCACGACCCACACAGAACACGTGACCTTCTGAACTTCAACAAGGTACGACTACGGCAACTTGTGAATGTCCTAAGTGAACATTGTAACTTCGGGACCCATGCAAGAAGGATGGGTCTGGAACACAACGACTTCTGTAGAAGCTGTAATGATGAAGAGGAGGAGGAGGAGGAAACAGTACCCCATCTTTTATGTCAGTGCCTTGACCTAAACAGCGTAAGGACAGTGGCACTGCGCTCCAACTTCTTGAAAGATCTAGATAGCCTGGCGAGTCTGTAGCTTATAAGAATATCGGCCTTCCTGGCGTACACAGGACGGCTTAATGCGGCAGAGGACGACTCATGAGTAGTCCCTGTTTTAGGGTATCACAACGGGACTGATTGGACGGACCCAAGTGCATCGTTTCAATAATGGCCCTAATAATCTAACGCTAGAGTCCAGCAAATTTTAGCTTTTCTAATGCGCTTTTAAATTAAGTTATTTTTTCACCGAAACCGAAGGGCGACCTTATTCTGTAACTAGTTGTATATGCCACGTTAAGACGATATAAATAACATGACACTTTGCCCCTTATTTTCTTCAAATTATCTTCTTCTAAATTTTGTAACTAACCAAAATTGTATCAATTTAAAATTTCAATAAATTATATCGAAAAATTGTGACTAATAATTGTTCAGACTATAAAACTATTAATAAATTTGGTTGAAAATATCCGCATAGTTTACATGACAACTGGTAAAATATTTAAGTGATAGAAAATTTGTTCCGGTTTTACTAAAATAATGTTATTCTTAACGACCCTTAACTACAATCCGTAACCAACAAAATATTTGTTTACAATAATAAATCGAATGGCCATAAAGATATTGTTTCTATGCTATTAAATGAATATATTAAATGTTTTATAAATACAAAATACTTATTTGAATAATTTAACAAAATAATAATTTAACAAAAAAAATAAAACAGGAAAACTTATCATCTTGACAAAAAGTTTAAGGGCCTAAAACACGTCGGCAAAATAAAATCTGTATTGAAAATAAACACAATATGTAGACATCTTTTAAAATTAGACTGTGATTATTATTTTGTTTGATTCTCAAACTTTTTAATAACTCTAGGAAGATCACCTCGGTGGCCCCTAAATTCTACTTCAAGCAAAAATTGTATAAAATTCATGACTTCCTTGTTTAGCCAATCGTACGCTCCAGTGAATATCTGTTAACAATAAACTGTTGATTGTATTTTTATTACTTCAGATTATTTACTATATTTTCTACTTTTAATAATTCATAAAACAGTTGAGGCCTCAGGATGTTGAGCTCAGTGAACCAGATTTAACTATTGACCATTAAGAGTCAATTAAATTAAAAGGTTTTTGCATGTTAAAGTTCAACAGAATCTTTCGTAGTCATTAATCAAGTGCCGTATGTTGCTAATAGCAAATATGTACGAGGTGGGTTCTAAAATTAATATCAGCTGTCCAATTTCACAGAGTTCTTACATTCTATTAAGACGTGTTTTTAAGATGCTACACTTACCTCGAACCTGGTACATTTAAGGAGGGCTGCTTTGAAGCAGAGGGATTAACAATTAATGAAAAATACATGCCATGAGTCTTACAGTTTAAGCACACCTCGTATATCTGAGAGAAACTACTTTGAAGGAACCAAAATAGAAATTTATGAACAACGAATTTGATTCTCGAGAAAAATTAACATTCCCTAAATTTTTGAACGGACCTCCTATATGATAAAAATGTTTATTATTATGTTTTTATAGAATATAACACATCATATGAAGTGTTTTCTTTCCTATTTTATATTTTTTCCAGGTTGTAAAATTTAATTTAAAATTTGAATATTATTATTTTTTTAAGATCTCTATTTTGAAGTATCTGAGCCGGTGTGTTCCCAACTTTTAATTTTAATATATTTTAACAAATTTTTTTCTTACTTTCCCATTAATTACTGTCTATATACATATTTTGAAATACTAATTGCGCCCAACTTAATGGGCATGATGTCAAATCTCTGGACGACCAAAACTTTCGCGGGAGAAGAGCAAAACTTGCAAAATTATTCAACAGATTTTCATTTTATCATGATCGTCGTCAGCAACGCAATAATAAATGAAAAATGATTATTAAAACCACTTGAGGATTTATTTGTGTGCCCGGAATGTTTACTGCCTGACACCGCTACACTTGCCACCCCATCGAAGACACATTGCGAAAAGTGAATACGAGTGGCACGAGTGCATCGGAGGGAGGGCGGCGTATACGAGTTTGCAAACACCACGCGAAAGCACTTGGCTGGAAATACACATTTCAACTCATACTTAGAAAATGTTTTATTGATTTTTTGAAAAAGTATTTATTTTAGCTTTTGCCAGCATCCCCGTTTCATCCAAAATAAATGAAAACTTTTTTTGCGAATACTGTTTGTCTCTGCCGTTTTTTTTTTTTTTTTTGTGCCGGGAGTGGGATCAGAAATATCGTAAAGTAAATTGAAAATAATAAATAAAACTGTCAAAAGTTGGTCGTGTGAAAGTTAAGGAAATTTCATGCAAATTTTATGGGTTTTTTTAAGGATGTGAAAACTTGAAATGTGTTAAATAATTATATATTTCCAAGTCGTCCGAGATACCCGTATTTAATGACAAGCAGAATAACAGGAGCAAACAGCAACTGTCGTCAGTACGAAATCCGAATGGAATCGATAACAAAAATGTTCAAATTGATCTCATAACTTCGTAGGAATATTTGGATTAAAAAAAGTATAAGCCAAACATCAAGGAAACCTGAACCGTTCCGAAATATCCAGCAGGAATATATTAGATAAACAAGCGATTTGCTTTCGGAACGCCGGTAGTACAAATCTGACCAATTAGAGATCTTATCAGTCATCGCTAATTTTAATTTTGAATATTTATTGCATATGAAATCATACCCCAGCGGACAGTGGGGTGACATCTTGAAGTTACGAAAAAGTGACTTCTTGATGTAACGCAGAAGAAATTTCTTGAAGTAACGCAGAAGTGACTTCTTGAAGTAACGCAGAAGAGATTTCTGGAGGTAACGCAGAAGTGAGTTCTTGAAGTAACGCAGAAGGGACTTCTTGAGGTAACGCAGAAGTGACTTCGTGAAGTAACGCAGAAGTGACTTATTGAAGTAACGCAGAAGAGACTTCTGGAGGTAACGCAGAAGTGAGTTCTTGAAGTAACGCAGAAGGGACTTCTTGAAGTAACGCAGAAGTGACTTCTTGAAGTAACGAAAAAGTAACTTTTTGAAGTAACGCAGAAGTGAGTTCTTGAAGTAACGCAGAAGGGACTTCTTGAGGTAACGCAGAAGTGACTTCGTGAAGTAACGCAGAAGTGACTTATTGAAGTAACGCAGAAGAGACTTCTGGAGGTAACGCAGAAGTGAGTTCTTGAAGTAACGCAGAAGGGACTTCTTGAAGTAACGCAGAAGTGACTTCGTGAAGTAACGCAGAAGTGACTTCTTGAACTAACGCAAAAGTAACTTTTTGAAGTAACGCAGAAGTGACTTCTTGAAGTAACGCAGAAGAGACTTCTTGAAGTTACTTCCGGGGGGTACAACTTCTCAATACGGAAGACGCTTCTACGATGAGAAAATGGTATCGCAGGTGATGAGTTTCAACTTCTTAGCGTCACTTCTGAGTCACTTCCGCGATAGAAATGGGTGGCAGGGTTTAAGTGAAATTTTTGCGTTCGCAGGTCATTTTGTCTGCCACCTTGTTTTTCCCTATTTCACACATGAAATAATTCCCTATGCACGAGTATGTGTTTGTACACTCGAGTTGTTGTTGTTGTTATTGTTATTGTTTGTTGTTGCACAGAAATGAAAAGCGTGTAACGCCAGCAGCAACAAAAGTTATTTTCAAATATGAGGAAAAATGAGGGACTAAAACTGAGCCATCATTTCAGTAGCATTGACGGAGCTTCGCAAACAATACGACAGCGATTTGTGAGTCAGCGTAAAAATATAAAATAAAATAGAAACAGAATAAAATAACTTAAATGTATTAGAATTGAATAGAATGAAATCTCTGAGGATGCAGAGTTTGTAACTCGAAAATGCCATGAGTTTGTGAAATATTAAAATGTTATTTTTGCTGCTGTTGGTGGTGGTGTTGTTGTTGTTGTTGCTAAAGTTATAGAGTTGTTCATGTGTGTATTTCGCTTTAATTGCTTAAATAAAATGCTACAATAGTTGGATGCTGTGAAAGTGTGGGTGAGTATAAGCACAGCTGTCCCACAGTATGCAACCAGGGATGGAAAATGGGTGCTTATTTTTTTTTTTTTTTTTTAATAGAAGTATGAAAAATTCATTATCATATTCAAGAGTGTGTTCGTAGTCGAACTGGGGATTTAGGGCCTCATAGTCTTCTGTTCACTATTTCAGCCAATCCTTTTTCATCACATTCCATGAAGTTCACTTTCAATAAAACTCATCGATGTCGATCTCAAAATAGATTTTCTTATATCAAGGAATTTCCATAATTTTCGATTTAATGTTTTATAATTTTGAATTTAATTGAATTATCATAATACGATGAGAAATTTTTTGTTTAAGTTTCCGGCATTAGCACCAACTAGAGCAGCAAAAGATGTATTTACACACCTCGAAACATGATTGTGCATGCATTTGCAGTTTCTGGAAGTATTCAACACTATTTTTGCTTTAACCTCTATACAGTGAAAGGCAACAGATTAGGGACGGTGGAGGAAATTAAAATGCAAAATGTGCCATAATGAGGCCCATGGGCAGAGACCGATTCCATTGTAATTCTCGCAAAGTGGGTACGACATTTACAAATAAGTTATGTAGATAAAAATTTTAAGAATTCATGACTGATTGTGGTGTCGAGCTCGGTATCTCGGACGTCGTAATTTAAGCGCTGTTTACTGCAGCGAACAGTTCCCTCTGCTTTATTTTTAAATTTTCTGAAGACTTGGAGACGGATTGGCGGTCCGAAATATTTTCAATATGACTTTTTTGCGAAGCATGACTTCTGTAGCAGTTCCCAGAGACTGTTCAAGAGAAAATATTCCTCCTTAAGAATTAAACACAATAACGACAGCAGGCTACAGACTACAAGTGGTCAAAAAAATAATACATGTGCGTATATGAGAATGATTATTTTTACTACTAAAGTAAAAAGCATGGTTGTTGTCCATGCTATTTTTGTAATTGTAGTCAAATCAAACTAATTTCTATTTTGGTGAGCGACAAAGAGTAGATGCAGTGTTGCCAGTATAACATAAATAAATTCAATTATTGCAAACTTGAAAATATATTGTTTTATTATAAAAAAAAAAGAAACAACAAACTATATTTCCCAGCTAATGAAATGATTTCTTGTCATATATTATGCAATTTAATTATATTTTATTGGAATAACACTATTTAAGAGTATTAAATATAGGAAAGCGGCTACACTGGCGTTAGGAGAGAGTTCTACTACAAACAACAACTCATGGTTTTTGATTTGTTGGTGTCGCTTTAAAAATAATTAAGTAGCTGACTACAAGGCGACGATTGAGGCCAACAAATTTTGTAGTCGGTGTTCGTGTAGCTTGCTGTCGTTATTGTATTTAATGCTTTATTCTGCAACTTTGCTTACCAACATGCACGACGTTAAATACATTGTAAAATCTTACAATTTGAAAGGTGATTTACTATTGACTTCGTCATCCAGCAGTACTGCCTTTTGTATTCTACCTCTGATTCAGCTCCTAAAGGGTAAACGTGAGTTATAAAAATTTTATTTACTCTCGTTTATGATGCTGACATCTAAACAAAATTAATCACGAATATGCGTGATCACGCAAGCCCCTGATGTTGGAAACAATAATAAATTGGATTGTAATAAAGCAACTATTTGGTTGCTTTCAATATTCTTGGCGAAAAAAAATCAATTTTTAAACCTGCAAGAGAAGTTTTTTGTTTTTTTTATACGAAATTTATTAAAAATTGTTGAATAATTCCGCAAATCATTTTTGAATAAAATTTATGTTAATATTTTTTTTTTTTCGGAACACCATTAATTTCACAGCATTTGCACTTGTCACTATGACTTGTCATACCAGTCAAAATATGTTCGTTTGTTTTGTATCTGCATAAAATATTTAACTGGAATATTCAGAATGAAGTTGAGCTGGAATGCGGGTACGCATGTAAATGTGGCCGTTTTGTGATAATTCCATCTGCGAAATGCATAGAAATTTTATTTCGAATTTTGTTTATTCGAAATGTTAGATAATTTAAAAATTTAGTCTTATCATGAAAAACAATGTTATTTTAATTTTCAAATCGACCGATTCCCAAGTGACAAGCGGTTTTTGGATGTAGTTCTCGGTTTCTATAAAAGAATCGAGAATCTTAACTGATCTGTTATATAGTTTGGGAGTTTCTCAAGAAAAAAATTAATTTTTCGAATTTTTTCATTCACAATATCTTACGAACTGATTAACCGCTTTTGACCCGGTTGGCAGTAATCGTCGTTTTTTCTTTGTTAATATCAAAAGCTAATTTGTGGAATCGATCAGTGAAGCCCTTTAAAAGTTATTTCAAACAATTTGAAAAATGCTTTTCTTATACAATTTTGTTATATTGTTATAATGAAATCTACCGTTTTGAATCGGTTCAAATTCACAGTAGATGTAAGTTCAGAAAAGGCAATTCAGATCGGTAGTTTAATTCGGTTCAGCTGTTTAAAAGTTATAAGCGGGTCACTTATCTACACACACACACAAACACACCCATACACACAAACACACCCATACACACAAACACACCCATACACACAAAGACACACATACACACAAACACACACATACCTACAAATATGCCTACGCATATACAGTAACGGACCAGTAAACGTAGAGGCCTGACGAAAACTAGAATTTTTTCAAAACGGGATAAAACCAATAACTTCCCGGTTTTGGAAAACCCCAATTTTCCTACCGGCAAGTTAAAAATCTGCAATAAAAATATATAGAAATAATATTGTGTGTCTGAGATAAAATAGCGAACATCGGCTCGTACTGCTGCACGTATATCTACCAGGCATTAAACACAATAACGGCAGCAGGCTACGAGCTACAACCTGTCAAAATTAGAATACACGCATTGAAATGGGAATGACTATTTTAGCGACGACACATCCACACGACTACCGACCACCGCTGTAGCTGTAGCCAAAATTAAACAAATTTCTATTTTGGTGAGCGACAATGAGTAGATGCAATGTTGCCAGTATGTATGAACAGAATTCTACTACAAACAACAACTCATGGTTATTGATTTGGTGGTGTCCTTCTAAAAATAATTAAGGCGACGATTGTAGCCAACGGCTTTTGTAGTCGGTGTTCGTGTAGCTTGCAGTCGTTATTGTGTTTAATGCTGCACGAACACGGCTTCTGCCCCGGTATGGGTTATATACGACTATAAAATCACCTACAAGACGAAATATTTTTCTGTCAAACATTTTTCAATTGTAATTAAAAAGTTATAAAAACAAGTAAATTAACACGAGTAGAATGAATCCCTACACTCGCAGATGGTCTGTAGATTAATTTTGTACTTGCATGTGAACCGCCCTAATGTGCGTAATTGAAAACCAGCATAATTAATCTTAAACTATGCATTGAATATTAAAAAAAAAAAGAAAAAAAGTAGAATAAATTTGATTAAAACAAACAGTTATTTGCATACGTGTTGCTCTTTATTTATGGTTTTGGTAACAAACGATTGGAAACGAGCTGGTTAAACTGAGAACAAGTAAAAACGCAAACAAACAACCTGAACAAAATTAATATAAAATTAAAATAAAAATAAAACATGTGGGAAATAAATTAATACAAAATGAAAATATTGTATGTCGTATAAATTAACATGGAGTGTTTTTTTTTGCAATAATTTTTCACAACGCAAAAGCAACCTCCTGCTATTTTTTATTAACTATTTTTTCAATAGCGAATGACAGTTTTGCAGCCGCAAGTATTTTAAATTCAAATTTAAAAACAACTTAATTATATGAGGAATTATGGAGGATTTTTTTTATATCGCATAATTTTTCCTGTGGTTAAAGTTTTATTAATATCGTTGTCGTTAAACTGTATTTAATTTAATTTATTTTTTATTTATTTATTTTTTATTTGAAATTATTTTATTGCAATACTGCAATTATACAATTTTAATTGCGAGTGATGAAGATGACTTTTATAACTTTCCACATTTTTTTATAACTTTTTTTTTTAAATATTTATTTATAAAATTGTCACCGTGTCTAATAAATTTCCTTTATTTATTTGCGTTAGTTTGTTGAACTTGTTTTTCTCACGTTGTTGTTGTTAGAGTTGTGGGGTACGTTTTCTACGCGTGCTGTTGATTGTTGCCACACTTCGAATAACAACTATAATTTGGCTCATGTGTTGCCGCTTGTTTTGTGGTCAATAAGTGCTTGAAGTGTAAAACACACACCGGCGATTATCCAAATTTAAATTAACGAAAAAAAAGGAACTAAACACAGAACTCACGCAACTATTTTCTATGTGTGAATTTAATAATTACCCCACTTTGTCTGGTTTGAAATATGACACGATGGCCGCAAGACAACAACAAACACTGAAAGTTGTCAAAATTTAAAGAGATTTTTTTTTTTGCTTGAAAAGAAATTGATTAACAACTATTTTAGCATTCAAGTTAATGAACTTTAGAGGCAGATTATCTTATTATCTTTAAGTATTTAATATTTTAAACCAATTTTTCAATTAGTTTCTACCGAAAAACAGTAGCGTTGACAAAAGTAGCACAAATAGTAACGGTCCACTTTTTCATACTTTTAATGTAGAAACTCTGCTATAGGCTTCTAAGGATAACAAACAACAACAACAATAAATAAAAATGGTAAATTTCAGTATTAAAAGTGAACAAAAAATTCAACTTATTTTTCAGTTGATTAACAAGGAAACTGTTTTGAAAGCACACAACCAATAAGAAACAGCAGTTTTATTATTTATGAAAAGGGGATTTTTAAGTACGAGATTAATTTTAATAACTAACCGTAACCAATTAATTTTGAAATATAATTATTTCAGCTTTAATCCGGTTTTCTATTTTCAAATGGAAGTTAAAAATTCATTAAATTGTCATACTGATTAAGAAAATATGGCAACATTATAGATTTAAATTTCAAATTTTATTCAATACAAAACTTTGTACGAAATTTAGGTACAAAGATAATATTTTAAACATATTAAATTTCTAATAAAAGATATATATATATATATATATATATATATATATATAGGGTGTTTTTTATAGAGTGATACAAGTTTAAATCATAATAAAACATAGTACTATATTTTGGATATCAATGAAACGGTCTTTATTGGATAGGAAATTTTACGACATGTATGTTTAAATATGATTTCGGCCATGTGGCCGCCACGACTGGAACACCAACTTTCACAAAACTTTCCGCAGCACTTGCGGCCGTATCTCACCGATAACTCTCCGACCTGATTTCCAGGTGTTCAATTGTTTGTGGTTTATCGACGTACATAAGGGACTTTACATAACCCCAAAGAAAATAATCCAATGGGGTTAAATCACACGATCTTGAGGGCCAATTAATTGGGCCATTTCGTGAAATAATTTTTTCGTCAAAAGTTTCCTTGAGTAAATCAATTGTAACGGCCGCTGTGTAGCATATGGCTCCGTCCTGTTGGAACGACATCTCAACAAGATTAATGCCAGCTAATTAACGTACGAAAAAACTTCAAATCATGTTCCTATACTCATCACCATTGACAGTAACATTCCGACCGTCATCGTTTTTGAAGACATATGGGCCAATGACTCCGCCAGTCCATAAAGCGCACCAAACAGTAATTTTCTGTGGATGTCATGGTGTTTCGACAAAAGCTTGTGGATTCTCCTCACTCCAAATGCGACAATTCTGTTTATTTACGTGCCCATTGAACCGAAAATGGGCTTCATCGGAAAATTTAATTTTCAATGGAAATTCAAAATCAATATCAATTTGTGCTTCAGCCTATCGTATGCGCAGCCGAATTGGCGGCGCATACGGTGGTCGTTTGGCTTTAATTCCTGCACAAGTTAAATCTTGAAAGCTTTTAATTAAAGATCTTTGCGTAAAATCTTCCATAAAGTGGAAAGACACAACTCCAGGTGCTAGAAAGGCGACGAATTGATTGATTAGGATCATCTTCAATGTTTTCCTGTACAGCGGCTATAGATTCTTCAGTGCGCACTGTTCGGCGTCTCACGGGATGCACATTATCAGTAACAGTAAATGTGGTCCGAAAACGGTGTATTGTTCTTCCAATTTGCAGCTCTGAAGGAGGATTATGTACGCCATAAAATGGACGCAGTGCACGATAAGTTTGACGAACTGAATCATTATTTTTATTAAAATTTAAAGCAGTGATGCCACCTCAAAGATGTATCACTCTACAAAAAACACCCGATATAATATAAGAAAGTAATTCATGTTTGCTTCAGGGCCCAACATTTTTTTCTTGGCTTCGATTTGACAGCATTTTTGTCAAATCGACACGTATGATGGATGACAAATGCCCCGAGAGTTTAACCTTTAAGTCAAAGGAAAAATTCTATACATACGCCAACAGAAGCTTTTTTTATTAACTTGTTATTTTTTGTTTATTAACTTGTTTATCATATTTGATTGAGTTTTAATTTTGTTTTATTTATTGCAGGCTTTTAATTTTAAAATAAATACAAAATAAATGAATTAATATTTTTTATATTTAAAATTTGTATTTCGCCTTCACTAGAAATTTGTTTCACATTAACAAGGTATGACGTTATATTGATTAAATCAATATTCAAGTTAATTAAGTTATTGATTGGGATTATGAAAGTATTGATTGATTTAAAAATAATCAAGAACATCATCAGTATATCCACTCTCAATATGAGAGCACTCTACGACATTTTGTACCAGCGCAACCACACACGATAGTGTGTACTAGCGGCAACGTTTGTCATTTGTATTTATTTCTAGACCCCATGTAACAATTATACCCACAGTTACTTCTCCAAAATTGGAAAGTTCTATTCTCAAATGTGCTGCTCTTAATTTTCCCAACACTGCATTAAATAATATTCTTAAAAAAAATTCAAAAATAATGAAAAATAAAACTACCAGCACTTTTAGAAAATCCACATCACAAAGTTACCCAACCAGTTCTCATGCAATTTTTTTCCATATAAAATGAAGATAAAAAAGTTTTTTTTATTTTTTATTTTGTTTATGTCACTTTTACGAAATGATGAAAAAGTTGAACAACAAAAAATAAAATGAAATAAAATAATAAAATATATAAACAAAACAAGAACAACAAACGAGCACGTTTATGCTGCATCATTTATTTGAAGTTGATTTGTTTGTTTATTTTTTATTATTTCTATGGGTAGTATTTTGAAATAAAAAAAATAAAAAAAAACTCAAAGCCATCGATGGGATACATGCTTAATCATGAATTACTCACTTCTATGGTATCCGTTTTACTAGAGTAGTAAACCAGTTTTTATTTTTACCTCATATTCGTATTACGAGTGTGTTTCTTGCCATTTCACATTGTTTCTGCACACAATTTCGGGTTGTTATTTTTGTTTTTTGATGCATTTTTTTTTGGCAGAGTTGCCAGATTTATTATTAGCGTATAAGTTTACAGGAAGATAACACAGGGATGATAAAGATCAAGGCTTATTAATCAGAGGAGGACCCACTGCCGCACTCGCTTCAAAAACTTTCTTTTGCGCTGTCAAAAAAGTCATTTAACAGATAATTATTTCGATAGTCCAACATGGGAAAAGTTTAAGTAGCAAAAAGTTACCAGATCAGCTGTCGAGGCCATCTATTATTAACGGGTGAAGAGCGTGTAGCCCGCGAAAACAATCGATTTTCGGGCACAAGTTCACTAACGTGACTTGAGAGCATTCCGTTGTAGTGTCGGTAGAACAGTGAAACACAACCCACAATCCTTCGATGCTCCAGTGAGGTTATACAGTTGGCTACTCTACTGTCACCGCTTGGATTCAAAGTCAAAATTGACTTTAAAGCACTGGGCCATACATGAGATTTGTATTCCATATTTTCGCAAGGGAATCAGACAACGGCTCGCATTCGCATGCTTTGCATTCTGAACTTCAGTTTTAGCAGGAAGTTAGACGCGCTTTTTCATTCATCTCTATTGACTTTCAGCAAAAGAGTCATATAGAAACTATCTATTGCACTACCGATCTTTAGCCCACATTCTTTTCATTTATGTGAAGTCTTTTCCCAGCTTAAGATTTTGCTCACGATATTTCTTACGATCTGGCAACGATGATTATTGGAACACTTCTTTTAGTTGCAAGTTGTGCAGAGATTTGAATGCTGGAAATTGACATCATAACTGGTTTAATGCCGAAGCATATCCACACAATCAGCACACGCGGTACCTGAACATGTTTATTGCCATGACTGGCTGAGAGTGCTTTAAAGTGCACGCTTCCATACATTTTAGCCAGAGATAAAAGAAGAGAAAACAAATGGCAGCAGACTTTTAGCAGACTATTTTTATTTTTATTGCATGAATTTGTTTGTTGCGTTTTTGTTTTTGTTTTTCGCTTTTGAAGTTGTTTAGAAAACCAAGTGGAACATTTTCAACAATAATTAATGAAATAGATACCAGCCAAGTGCGCTTTAACAATTATAAAATAATTTGTGTCTCTTCAAGTTATCAGATGTGCAACGTGCAAAATAAAGGGTCTTCTAATAGGGAGTTTGAAACTTGTTAAAACTACATTTCGTCAATTTAGTTCTCATTTATTCAGTCTATTTAGCCGAGTCACCAACGACTCGTGGAAACAATAAAATTGTGTAAAAAGAAATGGGTGTTCTGTTTAGGCAACGTACTATACCCTTTTTATGGTGGTCGCAATCGTCCTCCCGATTGAACCATTCTCAATGTGGTGGATATATTTGCGTCCTTTAAACATCCAAATAAAGCGGCTGAATACCAGGGTTCGTAGTCGAAAATTAGGGACTGAACAAACAAACGATCGACCTACACCCGCATTTTTATGAAAAACAAGATCTGGTGAAAACATTGCCGCTATCCTGTGATGTACCGTACGAGGTCCTGTGTGCAGTACAGTCCGAGGACGTTGGCCAGTCCACTACCTGTCAGTGGCGAGCGCTACAGGTCGATGGTAACCAACTTCTTTTGACCTGAATTGGATACAAACTATAGGGTGTTTTTTATAGAGTGATACAAGTTTAAATAAAACATAATAATATATTTTTGATATCAACGAAACGGTCTTTATTCGATAAAAAATTTTATGGCATTAATGTTTAAAAACGATTTCGACCATGTGGCCGCCACAGCTGGCGCATACAAGGCGCATACAAGGCGCAATCTGGAACACCAATTTTCACAAACAGTAACATTCTAACCATCATCGTTTTTGAAGGCATATGAGCCAACGACTCCGCCAGCCCATAAAGCGCAGCAAACAGTTATTTTCTGTGGACGTCATGAGGTTTGGACAAAAGCTTGTGGATTCTGCTCCTTCCAAATACGACAATTCTGCTTATTTACGTACCCATTCAACCAAAAATGGGCTTCATCGGAAAATAAAATTTTGATTGGACGAAGTGCACGATAAGTTTGACGAACAGAACTATTATTTTGATTAAAAATGTCCACAATTTGCAAGCGTTGCTCTGGTGTAAGTCGGTCCATAATAAAATGTCAGAGCAAACTAAACAAAAAGCAACTATCAGCTGTTAACTGAGCGCTCAAATAAAGCAGTGATGCCAACTCAAAATTGTATCACCCCATACATGTGTTTTCAACAAGACGGCGCTACGTGCCACACATCTCATGGCACGTTCCACATTCTCCACGAGCGGTCTCATAGCGGGATCCTGTGGGTTAGGCGATTTATTGGCGTTAAAATTTGTCTCGCGAAATGTTCTTAAGCCACAAAAAACTGCTCTCATCAAAGTTGATATAATCCAGGCCGTCGATCAAACTCCCCCGAATTATGTGCCAGAAGCCGGGATACTATTGACAGTACGGATGCGCTCCACCCAAGAAAACCCTAGCGGACATAAAATGCTATGACTCGGTTTTTCAAACTAATCAAAATTTAAAGTTTAAAAGGTGTAAGGGAAAGCCCCCTTATTTGAGCATAACAATTAATTTCCCTATATCGCTTTTATGATTCGCAGGATGTTTTTTAACCGCCGATATTTTATATTGATTATCTACATTCAAGCTTATCCTATTTGGAGAGAATATAGCGTCATATTATGTAAAACGCAACACTGGGCGTTCATATGAAAACACAACTTCACAATATTTGAGCGCGATTGTTTTTTTTTTTTTTGCATACAGTGAAAGTAAAAAATGTTTCACAAGTGATACAGGCTTTTCAAAGAAGTTCGAGAAGATGTGAATGACGACTCTCGTCCCAGTACATCACGACTCCCGTCCTGGATGTACTAGACGCCCCATCAAGTAAAAAAAACAAAACGTTGGGACAGCGAATCCCTACTAGAGAAGTTGCTCAAGATATCGGCCCATCGTTTGGCCCATTAAATGCAGTTTTTGTGGTATTTGAGGCATGATTCGTGTGACAATGAAGTCGAAAATTTTTACTGTCTGTTCGCTCGTGTCGCCAGCTGGCGTTCGATCGAGGACAACAATTTGTAAAATTTGTTTTTATTTAAAATGTTATATATTCGATCGTTAAAGAAACCCTAATTTCTTTGGTGTAACAACAACACCACAATGGTGTCTGGCATAACTCCAAAGAGAATTTTCCCTAAAATTCCTTTGGACGGACCCAAGACTCACTTATCCCACCTTTCAAAAAACCCGACTGCCTTCTGTTTATTTTAATTTGACTATCGCTCAGTGACATTTTCATGCTTTTATATATTTTTCAAACTTTATTTTGTTTTTATTTCATTTTCATCATGAAAATATTTCATTTCCCCAGCGCTATTATCGCCAGCTCTTTGGCTGCAGGCACTTTCATTAAAATGCATTTGGATGTGTCATCTTCAACTTGCGTACTTCTTTCTTGTGCTTCTTTTTTTTCTTCTTTTTTCGCATTCACCGTAATTACCTCCACTTCTATTTCTACTTTCAAATAGTGAAAGTGTCCGGACAGTCACAACAGCAGCTACCCGAGACCCGTCTGAGTTGCTAGTCAATTGCAAGCTTAATTTAATAACAGCGTTGCAAGTTTTATTTCAAAATTTCCTAGCGAAATTAAAATTTCTCAGTTTGAAAATTTAAACTTCACACTTTTAGTTGTTGTTGGTCGTTTGGTTGGAGGTATTAATGGTTGGTTGGCTAATGGCGGTTTCAGGTTAATTATTAACGTCTATTGCATAAATTTTCTTTTTACAATTTATTAAAAGTTTACTTTTTAATTAAAAAGGGTTGTTTTTTTTTCTTGCGTTGGTTTTCTTTTCTATGGTATTCCATTCGATGGTTGAGGTTTCAAGTTTGGTTTACGTTAATTTCCTCTGTTAAATTATTTTAAGCATCGTTTGTTGCTGTTGTTTGGTAAAATGCGTTTCATTTTATTGTTACTAATTTATATACTCGTCCAATTCCAACAAACTCAATAGAATTGTGTGTTTTGGTCTTATTTTATAAAAAAAAAATTACTTAACTTTTTACTAAGCGCGTAACAAGCGGTGGCCAGTGGAAATCCACGGCAGCAAAATCCATTATTATTTCAATTTACTTCAGTTGTATGACAACAACAGCTTTTGCCAAATATAGTGGTTATGCTTATTTCGCCATTCATTTGCCTAGTGTGACTGTAGTGGTTTTCGCTTAATTGCCAGTTAAATTATAAGTTATGATACTGTTTTTTTCTTCTTTTTTTTTCAAATTGTTTTCTTAATGATCTTTAATAATTGTTTACAGAAAACGTTTAAGTCTGCACAAGTTTTGTTTGAACTGTCGAAATTTAGGTAGTCGGAGTTTCAACGTGGAATTGATATTTTGGTAATTTAAATGTTAATGCAAACGTTGGGAAAATATTTCATTATGAGGAATCGCTTTCAGATATAAAGAAATAAAAAATAACACCAGAAAAAATATTAAAAAAATAATAACTTCAAGGTCAGCTTTGCAAGCACTGACATTGACCACTTTGTTTATGATTTACAGTGGTGTTCAAAACATATGAAACATGCACTTGCATGATAATACAAGGCGAAAAAAGTTAATAGAAATAAAACTATATTTAATCCTTTTTAATTTTAATTATGTGCTGATTCTTTTTTCCCAAAATCTTACTAAAAACTTCAAAGTGATCAATTGAGGGGGGTTTAGCTAGTTCCCATGCGCATTTCACTGGGGCTAATGCAGAGAATCTTTACCCAACATTTCTTAGAATACCTAAAAGATATTATTTCAAACTTCCACTGGAATGAGAATGAGAAGTCTAAAACAAATATCAAAGTCATAACAAGAACTCACTGATCACTTTTTCTGTTTTTATTTTCTTACGTTTTTGTTCTACAATTGGTTGGCTTTTTTCCGACTCCAATTTTATTTGTTAGAGAAATAAAGAAGAACAACAACTAGTAAGTGTTTTAATATAAAAACAATTTATTTAGAGTTTTGATAACATAAAAAATATATATTTATTTGTAGGGGGAGTAAATCGAGGAATTCCGGTTGTTTTACCTGCGATGCAAAAACAATTTTATATTTTTTATAAAAAAATTTGCTTTAATTTTAATGGACTTCAAAACAAATCGTTGGTGGATTTCCATTTTATTCCAAAAATATTAGAAAACCTCTTGGCTTGTGCACAAACATGTATAAACCAAATGAGAATTATAAGAAAAACCCTAAAGGATAATCATAAACAAATTATATGCTACACATTATCCGTTTATTTTTCTTAGTTTATAAGAGACCCCGGGTCATTTTTTTTAAATAAAATATTTAATCATCAAATTCTTTAAATTCCCCTCAAAAATACTGCCCAGCAGATATAATACACTAGAGATATCAACTAAAATTGTGAATTTATATTATAATTTTCCAGAGAAGAATGCAAAAGTTAATTTAATAATTTTGAGAGCACCACTGCATATGGGAAATTATTAAGTTTTCAAAGCCCGCAGCAGCAGCGCACCAGCCAACACGTGTGTTACTGAACCTGAACCTGCCAGGAAAGATGATTATCTATTATTTAGCCAAACTAATTAATTGTAAAAAATACTTGACTTCAGCCATTAACGTGTACATTTTGTACAACATTAACAAGCGAAGAGGGTGTTACGGCCTCCAAAAACATCATGTTATTGCGTTGTTTTCATTATTTCTTATTAACTTCTCCGGTACGTTTTGCCACAGCTAATTAATGAACTTTATTTCGATTTATTATTTTTTAATTATTAAAAAATATTTTTTCTTTAAGACAATAAACAAAAAGGAACAAAGACGTTAACCAAAACATTAATAATATATAAAGATTTTGATGGAAAATATATTATCTCAATAAAAATTTATTATTAATTTCTTATAAATTTTGACCGTGACTATAAACTGTTTGTGATAAGTTGAAAACATGAGTTGGAATAATAATAAATATGTTGTAAAAGTTTGTAATTATTACAATAACAACAATAATATTAAACATTAATTCCAGCGCATGCAGCTCTTCAAACACATTTATTTGAATAAATTAAAAAGTTTAGCTGGCTGCCAACTTGATTTATGTTTAATGTCTAAATAATTTTATTTAAATTTTTAATTTAAAATAACAAATTAAAAACCAAACATACAAACACACACATTCAATAACATCTGAATTAGAAGAAAAGGCATGAATAAAATTGAAACAAAGAGAAAAAACAACATCAACAACAACAATAAGAACAACGAAACACCAAGTCTTGGGGGCTGAAACTGTTAAAACGTTTTTTAATTAATTTTATGTTTTAATGAAACTCAAAAGGTTTCTTCCTCATTATATCTTGGGATTAGCTATTAAACGGATTGTTAAGTAAATATGTTGTACTACAACTAATGAAATCATCATTTTAAATAAAAACACCCCGCGATGTAAAAGGGGAAAACAGTAGTTTGTAAGAAGAGCAAAACAATAAATACAACAAAGCCCGCATTCAACTTGAAGCAGCTG
Organism: Linnaemya vulpina; assembly: GCA_963675445.1. NCBI lineage: Eukaryota > Metazoa > Arthropoda > Insecta > Diptera > Tachinidae > Linnaemya > Linnaemya vulpina. The sequence goes on from OY776278.1 coordinate 22,700,529, forward strand.
GTTTTATGAACATGGATTGTAAAAAACAATTGGGGGATTCACACTGTAGTCATAAAGTCACAAGCCATAAAATAATACCACGATATATATGACTAGTGTGAACAACCCCTCATAACTTAGTATGATATTTCAAACTTCGATCAGCTGATAAGATAACAACACATTTAACATGAGCTGAACATTTCTCTTTGGCGGCGCCATACGGAAAAACGTTCAGTGGCTGCCAGCTACGGGAGTTAAAAGAGAAAAAATTTTTCACTTGTATATAATGGGTTTTTGCGATTTAGTTCTCTTTGAATTTTTTTATGTTATAAAAATGTTAATGTACAGATATATAAATATGAATATATAAGTAACGGCGGAAAACCTATATAGGGTGTTTTTTATAGAGTGATACAAGTTTAAATCATAATAAAACATAGTAATATATTTTTGATATCAATGAAACGGTCTTTATTGGATAGGAAATCTTATAACATTAATGTTTAAATCTGGAACACCAATTTTCACAAACAGTAACATTCTGACCATCATCATTTTTGAAGACATATGGGCCAATGACTGCGCCAGCCCATAAAGCGCACCAAACAGTAATTTTCTGTGGATGTCATGGTGTTGCGTCAAAAGCTTGTGGATTCTTCTCACTCCAAATGCGACAATTCTGTTTATTTACGTACCCATTCAACCAAAAATGGGCTTCATTGGAAAATTAAATTTTGAATGGACGAAGTGCACGATAAATTTGACGAACAGAACCATTATTTTGATTAAAAATTTCCACTATTTGCACGCATTGCTCTGGTGTAAGTCGATCCATAATAAAATGTCAAAGTAAACTAAACAAAAAGCAACTATCAGCTGTTAAATGGGTGGTCAAATAAAGCAGTGATGCCAACTCAAAGTTGTATCACTCTATAAAAACACCCTATACTATCGCCGTCTCGCCTAAAGATTTCCAGCCGTTCGAGTCAGATCTGCAGAGCTATATTATGACAGAACAAAACCGCACCTAAAAGTGTGCTATTATTTTATGACTTTTGCATGCAGCATAACGACAACTTTTTTAAACTTTATGACACAGTGTGAATACCCCAAATAATAATATGATCGGCGGGAGAGAAATCAGATAATGCTTATTTGCAAAAATATAAATAAAAATATAAATATTAATATTTGTGTAAAATAAAACTTGTAAATGAAAAAATAAAAAAAAAGAAATAAAATCAAAAACGTCCTCAAAAGGTTGTTGCTTGCGGTTAAGTGACTGTAACCACTATTTAAGCGATTTTCTCTACACAAATCGCTATTTAGCGGACAGTTTACTAAATACGATTAAATGCGACAGGCAGACAGGCAGACAGACAGACAGACAGCGTCTTCGTATTGTATAACAAAATATGTTTTGATGAGTGGCTACGAACGAGTGAGTAGTCGTCGCATGACCACATTTCATGTGCTTTTCTTTCGTACACAATTAATAATTTAACAAAAACCTTCATTAACGTATTATTTTTATTCTTAAGTGCTGTTGAATAATTAAACAAAATATTTTTTTATTGCAAATATTTAATGTGAGCAGAATATATATTGTTGACATTGCAGAATTTTAGCTAAACGCTTCATTCGTTGTGGCTGCGGCTAATAGATAAGGAATTTTGAAAGTCTGTTTGGAGTTTGAATCATTGAAATATGTGGTGACCTTATCAGCAAAATTAGCGATGACCCAACATCAGCTGCACATTTTCGACATGAAAAACTAATCTTTGAGAAAATATTTTATCTTTATTATTCTACATGATCAGGCTTTTTGCTACCTCTAATTCCTCTAACTGTAGTCGTAAGAGATAAAGAATGATGAGGTCAGAAAATAAAAAAAAATATTTTTGTTTGTGGAGTTGTTTTGTTAACTTCTTGAAGCAGAAGTTTAAGACAGTAGCGTTTGCTTTTCATTCCAGCGCTAATTTTTCCAAATGATTTGGGCATCTGCCCCAGTGAAATGCTTAAGAGGGAATTGTTAAAAAATCCTCTCATTTGAATTTCTTAAGTAGATAAGGAAAAAAGGATACAAATTATTATAATTAATAAGATTTTCTTTAATTCTTTAGTTTATTTAGGTGATATGATTTTATTTATCTCAAAATTTTCTGTTCAGTGCATTCGTGTTTTCACACTGAAATTTAAAACCTGCTTAAAACGATAAGCAAGTGATTTGCGTTCACACTGCAGATTTAAAAAAATCCAGGTTTTAATACACGAGTAGTCCAATAAATTCTATACCAATAAATTAAATCTCTCATAAAAATTGGTAAATTTGTTTTAATATTTTTCTCTGGATCGTATAATACTTAATACACAAACTGTACCGCAGCTGTTTTTATTTTTATAAAAATATTTAAAAAAGTCTCTCTCGCAGTTTGAAGTAGGAATTATTTTATAGTTTGCAAATAAATAATTTTGAAAAATATGCAAATAATAAGACAGAGTGAATAAATGCTTCAAAAATTCGTTATTTCTTATAAAATTTTGCAAATTCTGAAAGAAAAAATGTAGATGCGTTACATTTGTCTGAGCGTTTATCAATTTTTCCAATATATAACTTGGCAGCACTTAATTTAGCACAGATAATAACAGGCAAAAACAAGGTTGCACTTCACAAAATCTGCTTAAAACTAATTCAAAAACAGTTTAACCCTCCTGCACTCCTTGGGTCGATTTGACCAAACTTTGGTTTTTAGACGCAAAGTTTTTCGCATTCTAGGGACAAAAATTATACTTTTAAGAGAAAAGAATAAAATTTAGTTTCATAGATCATGGAAAGGGCACATATTCATGGGATGCAGAAGGGTTAAAGTTGGTTTTAGTAAAATCATTTAGTATGGTAAAACCAACTTTAACAGGTGGTTTTAACGTTAAAAGCAGAATTTATTTAAACAAACACTATATTGTCAATTAGTCGGGTTTCTTAATCGTTCGTATAAGAACGAGAAGTTCGAATAGCCGAATAATTTTAAACTTTTATTTGAATATTCAAACGACTGAGAACAAAATATTTCAAGTGTTCAACTCTAAAAAAATTATATAAAAAGCGACATGTTATTTCAGTTATTTTTAATTAAAAATTTATTCGAAATTTCTTTCACATGTTGTTGACGTTGTTGATACGGTTGAATGGTCATTGTAATTGGTGTTAGTTATTATCATAATATAATCTGTTTCAAAATTCGGGGCGCTTTTAAAAAAGTTCTGAGATAATATTATATATTAAAGTATTTAACAATTTGATAAGTCGTTTATTAATTGAAGCTTTAAGGCTTCTGATCAAATCTATAGAAAAACTGTTGTAATTTTTTCCATACTTTTTATTTAGTGCTGCAAGCAGCCTCCAGTTCTATTAGACATGTCCTATATTTTTCTAGACCCTTCTGTTTTCTTCGAAAACCCTCGCTTTCTTAACGATGCCAATACGATTGTTTTGAAAAAGTGTACGAATTCCTACCGCGTTTTACAACTAATTTTGAGCCAGTCTCAAGTCACTGATTTTTCAAAACCCTGCAAAACGATCATCTAAAAACAATTTAATACCAAAGACATTTCAAAAAGAAGTTTATCAAAAAATTTATAAATAATTTTTAAGAATTAATTTCAGAATCATATCATATATATAGGCTGTTTTTTATATAGTGTTGCAACTTTGAGTTGGCTTTATTTGACCACCCATTTAACAGCTGATAGTTGCCCTTTATTTAGTTTGCCTCGACATTTTATTATGGATCGACTTATACCAGAGCAACGCATACAAATTGTGGAAATTTTTATTCCAAATAATTGTTCTGTTCGTCCAACTTATCGTGCACTTCGTCCATTCAAAATTTTATTTTCCGATGAAGCCCGTTTTTGGTTGAATGGGCACGTAAATAAACAGAATTTTCGCATTTGGAGTGAGAAGAATCCACAAGCTTTTGTCGAAACACCATGACATCAACAGAAAATTACTGTTTGGTGCGCTTTATGGGCTGGCGGAGTCATTGGCCCATATGTCTTCAATAACAATGATGGTCACAATGTTACTGTTTGTGAAAATTGGTGTTCCAGATTTCAACATTAATGTCATAAGATTTTCTATCCAATAAAGACCGTTTCATTGCTATCAAATATATATTACTAGGTTTTATTGTGATTTAAACTTGTATCACTCTATAAAAAAACACCCTATATATGACAATGGAATGTTCTATGCATTCACACATCCCTGCTCATTATTGTTTCGATACAAAATAATTCCCCTCAAAAGAAATAAAATTTCAAATTGTAACGGAACGGAAACTCTGTAAAAATTGCCTGAAATTTTAGTATTCTCTTCTTCGCTATTGCAATCGGTCGTTGAGAAGAGTCGTTCGTCGAAAAAGTGATTTAAAATGAGTTGGAGCATATATATATGAAGTGTTCAATATTAATAATAATATTATTTATTAAATTTGTACAAAAAAAGTATTAAAATGTTCAATTGTCAAAAGAAATATGTTGTATGTAAGATTTTACAAGTGTGTGTATGTTTGTGCATACTGATATATGGATGGAAGAGCAAATGCTTGAGCTTTTATGTTGCTGCTGCTGCCGTTAGTCAAGTGTTTTGTTGTTGCAAAAAAGTGTTTATTAAATGAATTTGTTTTTGCTTGCTATTGCATCTCAATGTGTTGTTGTTTGTAGCATTCTGATATAAAATAAAGTTCAAAGCAGAGTAAAATATGTCTATATTCACTTGTATGTAAATAAATTGTCATTAACGTGTTTGTTTTGATTCCAAAAAATAAAACAACAAAACTGTATATGCGCAGGAGTTGCCACTGTGTGAAAATACCATAATTAAAACGGTTTTCGGTACGGGCGTTTAAAATATGAGAGTAAATATCTACTGGAGGAAATTCATACGTGATTTTGGGAGGTGAGTAAATAAGAAATATAATTCCAAATCTATTTAACTTACAAGAAGCATATAAGCCCTCTTCTTTCTAAACTCAGGCATAATTTTGACATTTTCTTAAGATTCTTTACATTTACTGCGTGAACTACTTTAGATCAATCAAGATCGCAAAATTCCACAGATATAATTCAATGCAAATATTATAACTTTTCAAATCTTCGTGTTGAAAATTTCATTCTTACTGAGACACTCTATATTTTCTTTAGTTTTTTAGTTTTGTGTTTATAATTTTGTTACAACTACAATTATTTGCAATCTAAATTTTATTTAAAAAATTTAAATTTATTAATTACTAAACTTTAAATATTCCTGTTCGTTTACACTTTTATTGCCAGCAATTTCTTCATTTTACTCAGTTATTTTATGTAACTGAAAAAGTACTCGAACGGAACTATTAATTGAAAATAATGGCAGACAAGGTATCATATAAAATATAATTCATTGGCTCAAATATTTCACAATTATATAATATTAACTACACAAAAACATTTTGAATTTGTATTAAAACTTGAGTTACTATATTTGTTTTAGTATGTGCGTTTAAATTATAAACGGAAAGGGAAGATTTCATTCTTTTCCAAATTAAAAAAAATAATTCATTATTTATCAAAACAGCCAACAGTGGAATAATAAAACAAAAATCGTTATTAAAACACACTTGAGCTGTCGCATAAAAATTCAATTAAAAAATTTTATAGAAATTAAAAAAATATATATTATTGACGGATAATAATGCAATTAATTGTCATTAGCAAACGCAACGAAAAAGGACAACAATTAAAACGACGTGTATTGAAATATAATATATGTGATTTATTTATGTATATAAAACGAGGTTAACTGAAAATAGAGGATAAATTTCATTTTAATTCGCTTATTTATATTTTCGATACGTAATAAAAAGTTAGTGCCGTTTTGTAAAAAACCAATCAGGTTTCAGCCGAACATTTGGTTGATTTTAAAATCTCTGATAAGCGATACAAGACTTCAGGGATAAATGCGGCTTATATGTATGGCCTTGGCATTTACATAAGTGAATACATATTTACATACACTTACACACATACATAATACATATCTTGAATTTCACTGGACGTACTCTTTATGTTAAGAATGGATCTACATGAATTTATCGAATATGCTAAATTGTAAAGCAACCTTTTTCCTTCTTGGGCCACTTCACTTGTGTGTGTGTGTGTGTGTGTGTGTGTGCTTTTGTAAATACAAATATTTAGCTCGATAAGTTACATGCTTATATTTATTTATCTATTTTATCAAAGTACACATCTAAAGCTATTTATTTCAAGATTTATTTACGTACGTTTTTTTATTTTCCCATTTGGAGGCGTTAACATTAAATTTATCATTGACTCTGCTCAATACAAATATTTATTTGAAACTACTTCACAACGTTTTTTACAACTGCTGCTGTTATTTAGTGCTGTAAACCGCTACTGTTGCTCCTATACAAATCAAACTATAACCCTACTGTTACTATTGCTGACAACAGCAGTAATAAATATGGTAGCGAGGGTTGTCTTACAATTCTATAAATTTATGCATTCATGTGCGAATTGTTGAAAAATGGAATGAGGAATATAATTAAGCCATGACTGCTGTGGACTTTCTATGACAATTCAACCGCATGGAGGGTCACTTGAAAAGGCAAAAGAGCTGCGAAATTTACTTTGCTATAACAAGCCCGATTACGGTTGGCGTCTTTCGCCTTCAAATTGGACAATTTGTAATATATTAAAGATAAAAAGCTGAATTTTTCATTAATCAATCCATAACAAATTGTTGAATTTTGAAGGCGAAGAACGCCAACCATAATCCGGCTGAATATTAACTGAGATTTTTATCGACTATAATGCGAACAAATTTAGCTTAAAATAACTACCCGAATTTCTGATTGACTATCGTGAATGTTTCTTTAAAACGAGTTCAGAAACTCAACATATACGGAATTGAAAAATCAAATATAAATTTTCATTAGTATTTAGTGGTGACGCTCTTTTGGTCAAATATTTGCCTAGTGGGAACCTAATTAAGATTTTATAAGAGTGATATAATAGTAATAGGAAATAGCTAAATAAAAACAATGGTATATAATATACGGTGGAAACGGTCGATTTATGCCTTCCGAAATTTTCAAATATATATATATAAATGTCCACTAAATTGATTTCGTGCCTTTAATGACATCTTTTTGTACATTTACTTATTTACTTTATTGACATTCCCCAAGACGAAAATGACTAACGCCTGCGAAATACTCCACTCTTAATAATATATAAGATTTTGAAAAAAATCATAAATTTCCTCTACGTTCCGAACACGGATATAGCTTAAAGAAAATGTTTATTTATTTTAGAACATCAAAAGTCTGTTTTCACAAACAATACTCTGGGTTTTGAAGTCGCTATAATGCCTTAAAGCGATCTGGTCTGATTTATGTGCTCTTCTAAAAAAATAATTGTAAAAAATGCAGCATAAAATGCCTGATTTAATTTCAAGATATTAATTTAAAAAAAAAAAACCTATTTAATAGAAAAGCGTCTTTTCAACCTAACCGACAGGACATGTCATTTTATGATCGCCCTCGTAAACTGCTTATGTTTAAAAATAGTGAATATGTAGGATTGAAACTGTTATAGTTGTTTGTTTCATTTGCCGTTTGTTTACATTTTTCGAAGTGTGTTTCTTAAATGTTTGCTTTGATTTGCTTTTCAATACTTTTATTTTTTTTCTTTTTGTTGGTGTTTGGTTTGTTATTGCAACTATTGTTTGTGTTGACTGTAGATATTGGGATGGAATTCTCATTGTTGGGTTTCTTTAAGTTATTGGTTTTGTTGTTTTCTTAAAGATATTGTTTTATTTTCCTTTTGTGTTTTGTTTTGTTGTGTTAAATGTCTTTGTTTCCTATTGATGGTAAAATCTACAAGAGTTACAACAATAAAACCAAATAAACAATGTGCTATATTTTTATCTGTTGTTTGTTAGCTGTTTTTTTTTTAGTTCATGTTGGTGTTGGTCTTAATTTTTTCTTTTAGCACGTGATATGTAACATTCATTATTTGCAAGCAAAACGTTTTTGATAATGTTGTTAATATTTAAGTGTTATGCAACAACAATAATAATAATAATAGCAACAGCGATAACATTAATTATATGATAAAGTGAAATATATCAGTTTTTCTGTTTTATCCTGTCCAAATTTATCTATTAGATAAAAATGTGCACACATGTACCAAAAAACAAAAAAAGACTTATACAAATGACTTCAGATAAAGAACTTTAAGCTTTGCATGTAGTTGAAGCACACAATGGGTTGGTTGGCTTTTGAAATATTCTTAAACCAAAACTAATACGCACTTTGAATTTGTAAATAATCAGCATGATACGTGATCTTTCAGCAGCACTGAAAAGAACTTCTCACAACTATCACTTTCTTACAAACCATTTTATAACAATATTGCTTGGCAACTTGAATTTAAATTTATTTTATAGGTCTTTTTAGCATTTTCTAAGTATCGTTTGTAAAAAATTAATAGTCAAGTTATATAATAGTCTTCTTAGGTTCAAGATGTTTATTTGTGTAAATCATTATCAGAAGAGTGAACATAAATTTAATAAAAAATTTAAATAAATGGCCGAAAGTTATTGACCCTTGAAGTGAAGTATAAAATAAAAATAAAAAAGAACGAGCAGAAAATTTGATTTAAAAAAAATGGAGCCCTACCACAATATAAGCAGAAGAGGTTCAATGTACAAGAGTTTGTTCTGAACGGTTTTCAAAAGATAAATTCATGAGCTTTTATTATTCGATCGTGCTGCATTATTAATAACTCTAAAAAGACATAAAAATCATGTATTCTTGTGCATAAATTTTTAACAGCGTTGCCAGATTGCAATAAGTTGCATGTTTATTTGGAATTCCTCTTAAAATTATACGATTAATGCAGATTCAATCTGCACAAAATCATCTGTCATATTTTAACTTACCGGATAATACATTCCTTGTGGAGGAAGGAAAAAGGCCCCGGAACCCCACAGTTTGACGGCTGTTTTTTTAAAAAAAACTTTGGAAAAAGGAAGAAGAAAATTTTACGCACAAAACACAATTTAAACTGTGTTTTAGTCACTATGCCGATCAACAGTATTAATATTATGATTTTTGATTTTTTTTACAATATTTTCTTTTATATTAAGAAATTTTATGGTTTTTATCTTAAGTAGAACTTTTTACTTATTTTACTTTTAAATTACACTTTGGACATTAAAATTAAGTTTTTCTTTTAACAAGTTTTCTTATTTTGGCACACGTTCATTAAAACTTGTTTCATGAACTTTTTTATTATTTATATTATTTTGTTATAATAAGTTTACTAAACTGATGAGATGCTCTGAAATAAGAAAATATATATTAAAAACGAAATAATTGTTATTTGGCCGGTGTACGAGGAGAGATAAAAATTGTTAGCATTTTGTGAAAATGTTTTTAATAAGATGAATTATAATGGAAATGAGTTTAAAGAAACAAAGAACTTTAAAATATCTTGGCAACTAAAACCATCTCTATTTAATGATTAGATTTATCAAGCAGAGCTATTTATTTTCCCACGGTGGTTGTTTGTATTAGGAACTCTGTAGATTCACGAAACCGGTCTTAGTGCAAATTAAATTGGCCGGGAATGTTCTCAAAAAATTGTTCTCAAGTAATTAATTATGGATTTTGTGTTAACAATTCTTTTGACCTGCCCTAAACTGTATTCTTCGCGGTTGTAAACCGCTTGATTTCGCGGTGTGGTAACGTATTGATGTCCACATTTACTATTTTGGGTTATAGTCATGGCAACCGATCTCATACCGCTCGTAAAGAAGAAGCCGCTTTTTATACGGTGTATTGCAGTCATTTAATATCGATGTAGTGCATGAAAGCCAGCAGAAAGCCTCGTGTACTGGAACTAGAATTTTATCTTCAAATCATCTCCATACCGATGAAAATCATTTTCTTCTCCTTTAGAGCGGGGAAAAATTATTGTTATTGTTTACATAAAAATATGGCAGCTCTAACGAAACTTTATTTTCCCCATTGCATTTTTGTGCTTTTTTACACAAACTTTAAAAATGTTTGTTTGGAGTTGTAATTACACAAAACCAGCCGTGTGGATATTAAATGAAGAATTTCTCCTAAATTCATACATACGCACGGATTAATGAACTGTTTTGTGTATGTGTTTATATGTCTGCATGTGCCGAAAACAAAACTGATGAAATTTGCAGAACTTTTCAAAAAATAAGTGTTAAATAGAAATAATAAAAACATGTGCATTTTATTGCTTTAATCAGAATCAGACAATACAAAATGTTTGCCCAATATTAAAAATAACTTTTTTATGGCAACATAAAAAACAGCTCACCTACTCACTCAAAAAAAATATATTTATAAATAAATACTCTTATTTTTATGAATGCGTGTAAAAGTTCTTGTGTTCATATTAACTCGAAGAGAATTTTAATTATTTTAGTTTTCTCTCTTCTTTTGCTGTTTTGTTTTCATCAAATTTATAGCCATTTAGCAAAAGGGTTGCAAATTGTATTGGAATCAAATATGAAAATGGCAACAATATGATAAAGTTTAGTGTAGAAAGAAGAGGAGACAAAATAATAAAACAACACTTTTATAAGGGATGGTAATTTAAATTGAGTCAAAACACCATTATCTAGATATAAGGGATGCTGAGTTGGAAACGAAAACAGCCTCTTGAATCCAAAAATAAATCATAGAGGAATAGGTATGGGGGGAAGAACAACAAGAAAAAAAAATATTTTTATAAAATTTAGTATTTAATTTTTCTTACATTTTTAAGAACTCCTCAATATATTTATTTCCGAAGTGAGATAACTATGTATGTACCTATAGGCTCGAAGTAATTTAACAACTAGAAAGGAAAAATACAGGAAAATTTAAACAAGACTGGGTGGTGGATACTTAGAACAAACAAATGGAGCCAAATTTACCCAATAATTGAGATGAGATACGGGTACCTAGAAAGTACTTTAGAAACTAACTACGTGCATACTTATGTACAGGATTTTAGTTGATGATGTGGGCACACATCTAATATAACTAACTGAAAATAACTGACATACTGTTGCGATTTATTACATAAAATAACAAAAACATCTCACAAGCAGCCGACAAGGTATTTTATATGTTTAGTCCGTTACACTTCTTGAGATATTCTTTAGCGATAAGTAGAATTTAGTCATCATAGGCACTTATTGCGATATCTCTCATATCAAAAGTTCACTATTCCATTTTGATACTGCGGATTATAATATAAAGTTTGTGTTATCCTGGAAAGCATAATCCTTTTTGCATCACATTTGATTGTTTTAAAACTTTTTCCGCATAACGAACAGAAACGATATTTTCCACACCTAAATTTGAAACCTTTCTTAGCAATAACACTATAAGCAAGTGTTTTTGCTTTCACACTATAAGTTTATTAAATTCATGTTTTAATAGTCTTAACAAATTCGCTCAAATATGAAAGATATCTTATAAAATTAGGAGTATATCTTATTATAATTTTCCCAACCTATGAAGCCAATACATTTGAAAATGCGTAATAAAATATATGAATATTTCAAAATTAAATCGCATTGTTTCGCAATAAAATTAAGCAGATTCTCTAAGGAAAGGTGTGGATGCGATGGAACTTTCGTTCCATTCATCCTGTACTGTCAGAGATCTTGCTGTCTGCAATCTTTAACTTGGCAGCACTTTCAGTGGATATAGAAACAATAAGACATTTTAAGAAACAAGAATAATTAAAATGTTTTTACAATTGGCCTTAAGAAATAATTTCTATTAGTTGAACTAGTTTTTAAAATTTGATATCAACGTTAATTGTTGTTTGAATAAATTTGAAGGAGAATGAAAATGGCAATACCGGTACATGATTTTTTTAGAGTTATCCTGAGGAAACTTTTAGAAAAATGGTCTCAGGAGTATCTCACTGTAAATTAAGCTCTACCTTAAATAGTTTGCGTTTAATAAATCAAATATAATAAAACTATATAGCTGTGAATGTGATTAACATTTTGGAGTTATTACAAGTCATCAAGTAAGATTAATTTAATTCAATTTTTAATCTTTTTGAACCATATTTTGATTGGCATTCTTAACTGCTGAAGATCTTTTCTTATTCGCATAGTATCTTAACATTTTCTGATTGTAGTTAAGTAATTTTGGAAGACCAAATTGTTTCATACAGGTTATATAAAATAGCTAAATAAGAAGAAAATGTCAACAGATTTAAAGATCTTTTTATATATTTAAATTCATAGCTCAGTTAATATATAAGTTGGCACCCAAATGTAACAGCACTACGACATTTGGTCCCGTGCATTAGTGTTGCCAAACGCAAACATGCAGTTTGAAAGGCCATGCCATACAACGGATCTAACTGACGGGTTCAAAACTATTCCTTGTTGTTTGACGATTTTTTATATTCATTCCATCGTCCATAAAGAAGATACTTTTTAGAGTATTTAATAAAATAATTTTTATTACTTTGAAAGTTTTCCACTTGTTCTTTGTATCGGCTAGTTAATCCTCCATGTTCTCGACACTAAAAAAAAGCTGTGATAAAGGAAAATGCAAGAGATTTGGATTTTAAACCCGGCACTGCATCTGTTCTGCTTCATTTATTATTCTACAAAGAAATACAAATCTGACATAATTTATTTCCAAGATTTTAAGAAAACGAATTCCTATTTCAAAATTTGCTGAGAATATCTGAAAAATATTTACTGCAAATAAATAAAATAAGGACGTTTGCTGTATTACAATTAAATTGTTTATAGCAAAAGGGGCAACGCGTTTACAGAACCCGAGTGAAAGTATGTAACTATTCCAACAAAAGTGAATAAAACGCCGGCATAGAAGGCCTTTAATCAATCGTCGTCCTTTTAGGGGATCACAAATAATGATTTTACAGCTCTAAAGTACATTGAACACCGGCATAGTTTAAAAAACTTTCACGCATTACCGACCTTGGTCGGGGATACAAGGATTTTAATCACACATACACTTAAATAAACTTTAGCTATTTAACATTTCCTTCTCATTGCCCAATTACCATTATTTTTTCTGAAAACTTATGAACTGGCGCTCAAGTCAGTCGACAGTAAAAAATTTACTTTTATATATTCTATAACCTCTCCCTTTTGATACATATTTCTACTCCCAAAATATTATTATTGAAGCAGTTATTTATTTCATTGTAATCAATTTGAATAAAAATATTTTTTACAACAATTTTAGCATCGAACAAACACACACACATATATATTTATGGTGCATTACAAATGTCTTTATACTGATAAGAACTTTTTACTATTTTTATTATTATATTCTACTCCAACTTGGCAGTTTAGACCAGCAATAATTTCTGACCCTGCCGGTCATTAACAACAATCCGAATTCGCTGTAAATTTATTCACTGGCGGAACAGCACAATCATGATTCTTCAAGCACTTTTAGTTACTTTTACAGACCGGCACAGAAAAGTACCAGATTTCCTTTCTTTGTACCAAATAATAACACATCATAAGCATCCCTGGGCGGGGGGTAAAATATGGTCGTTCATGGATTCATCAATGTTTTTTATTGCGTCTCATTGTTGGTGTTGTTTTTATTATAGTAAAAGGATGTCAAAAGAAATGAAACAACAGAGATGCAAAACAAAGAAAATAAAATGAATGATATAAATAAATTTTAAAATAAAATGCCATGACTGAAATGTTACAAAGATATGAAAGATTTCAGTCTTTAAACTTTAAAACTAAAGATGGAATATTAAAAATAGCTGTTGAGTAGAGCTGGCTGACACAGAACAAAAGAATGGAAAACATTCAACCGACTGCAGACACATTTTTAAAGAAAAACAAATGAAGCACCACGATGAGACTATAAGAAATACACAAAAAGCGGCGGCTCTGCTTCGACCATTATGAACTAAAAAAAAAAAGGGTGAAGAAGAATCGGTATAAAAGGAATCTATTTTTAACATTTTCACAAAATTTAGCTCGATGTGTTTGTTGATTCTTCTAATTTATTAACAACATTCGAAATATTTTCAATATATTCTGCTACTTTATGTTTAAGGCAAACGATTTATTTAAGAGGAGAACAAACTTTTTTTTAATTTTCACACGCACACACACACGCAGAGCATCTTTTATTAAACTATTTTTATCTCCCTTGTACATTGTGCATTTTATAATGTTTTATAGGAGAATTAATGGCTTACATTTTTCTTATTTAATTTCAAAAGATTTTCACTTGTATTTAAGAACAATCATTCCTCTGGTTTTGTGCTTCAACAACTTTATGACATTCACTTCACATTAAATGAGAATCCCATTGGATTTTTGTTATAAAATAAATTTTCCTATTGAACATTAATATTTTTCTGCTTTTTAAATCTTTACTTATTTATTTATATAGATACTTTATTATTGCATGCGCTTTATTACATTTAATATATTTCTACAGCGTTTTGTGCGTTCGACTTTAACTCACGGCCGTTTAATACCAAATTGACAGCACTGCGACAAAATTACAACTGATTTTCTCTACAAAACCAGCATATTTTGTATTTCTACATATTTTTGTTGATTTCTTTTTCTTTGAGTGAGTTTTTCTTAGTTGCCTTTTGTGTGCTCTTTCACATGTATTGTTTTTTATTCTCTTGCCTTAATGTATTATTAGCTTGTTATTGCTGGTTTCCATGCTTTGTTTATATTATTCATTCATTATTTGGTTCTTCGTTTTATTTATGTTTTTGTTTTCACTTTCATTCGTTACTTTGAGTGAGTTTTAATAACAACTGGATTTTTATAAATAATATTCTCATGCTCTTAAATTATTATGTGCTCTCTCTCTCTGCCTATACTTCACGTTTTTCGACGACTTTCGGGATACTACTTTATGCAACTGTGAATAGCATTGGCGCTAGAAAGAGGAATGTCAGATTATGATACTCACATGTGCATGTGCAGAAAGTACCCACGTGACACGATACTTTTAAAAGACATTTTTTATAGGAGAATGTTTATTAACAACTAACAATTTCAATATGAATAGTTTGTTTGTTGCAATTATTTCTAATAAATAAAGAGTGCAAATATTGATATATTATGTACATGTGTGTACATGAACATATGGTATCCAGTTCCTATTAGCCGACATAATAAAACAAACCGGCTGATATAAATGAAGTGATCTGTACTTTCGACCATACTTGCTGGCTATACATATATTACACGCTAACTAATGTACACTGATAAAAATTATTAGAAAAATGGTTATTGTAACAGAATTGTTTCGAAAAATATTTGAATATTAAAAATTGTTCTTGGAATACATTCAAATTTACGCTTTTAATCCCAATCGAATTAAACTAATTATTAGAAACATTTTTTAATAAAAGCACAATGTTATTCATATAATAGTAGTCAACTTTTTTAATATATTCATCGACAATTCTGATTTGGTGTTTAAGAATTTCAGTCTAAAATAAGCGATATCGACCCGCTTATAACTTTTGAACGGCTGAACCGAATTAAACTAAACTTGTAACATTGTGAAGAGATTTTTGGGCAACGAATAGATTAGAAGACATCTGAAAAAAATTTTAAACAAACATGTATTTAAAATAAAACACTGTGATATGCATCTGATAAATCAAGCTTGATGTAGTTTTCCGTTGTTATAACAGAATCGAGAACAGAGTTGACTAGTTTGTGAAATTGATCGATGAAGCTGATTAAAAGTTATGATTAAACGGATTCATCGATCAATTCCATTAATCAATACTTGACATTTAAAAACCATATCGACAAAAATGGTTTTTTTGTTTGTTTGTTTTAACACCGTGTTCTCGATTCTTTTATAGTAATCGGGTAGGAAGCGTTCCTGATCTTAGATTTCAGAGCCGATTCGAATCGGTAAATTTCAAAATATCTGAAAATATCTCTTATAATAATTGAAAATTACATCGATCTCTGCTTATATCATGGAAATCGGTTGATTTGAACATTAAAATCACAGTTTTTTAGAACAAGAACGAGGCTACAAGGGCTTTTCGGTTAAAATTAGTGGGAAGTTGCAGGGACGCCCTTTGGGGTCAACCATTTTCAATGATTTTTATACGAGAGGATGGCTTCGATGTCATGTTTGTGAGCGCTTCTTAATATCTTGCCTAATTTTGGATTATTTTCAGTTGACATCTCATGAAGTGAATTCCACAAACATGTTGGAGAATGCTTTTATGTGGACTCAACATGCATAACACGATGTCAGAAGTAGTACATATACACACACACTAATACATATATACGATGCTAATCAATATTCTATCTATAAAAAAATAGAAATATCTATATAAAATAGACTTAAATCACTTAAGCTGGATTAACCCATGGTTTCAGTACAATATTGACGTTCTACAACATTTTTAGTTTTTTGAGAGCATGCTCTGAAGCGATCCACCCACTTCGAGCATTTGTTCTGCAACATCAAGGCTACCATATGAAATAATTTTGTGAATTAAAATTAAAGCAATTGAGGCTCCGAAACATGTTACTCTCTTTCGCTCTCTCCCTCTCTCTCACTCTCTAAAACAGAAACGTCAAACTACATATAAAAAAAATGTTTCAGAACATGAAACTCGTTCTGAAACCATGGGTGAATCCAGCTTTAGAGAACCTGTACAATTTCAACTGAAATTGATTTAAAACAGTTAAATATTTTTCTTTAATCTAAATGGATTTCATTAAACTTTAATTTTATTTTCGCAATCTTTCGGCAGTAATAAATGATATGCTAGAATTTTAGTAACTTTTTCTACGCCCGAAATTCTAAAATTACAAAAATTAAATGCAAGACTTTCCAGGCAGTGAAGCTCCAGTGAAAAGGGTCGAAGCTATTATACAAGTTTTAGATGAATTATAATTTTTATTTAATGAAACCAGACACATTCACCATAAAATGACCGATATTCACTCGCTAAGAGGATTTGAAAAGTTTCTCAGTTGCTGGTTTTTTTTCTTCTGCTAAACTATAAGCGGATTTATGATCCAGTAGCTGCTATTTTTGCTTTATGGAAATAAATATGCGGCAAAATAAACTCATCTTAAAACTATTACCTTTTTAGTCGTCGCCCACATACAAAAGGCCAACAGAATATATAAGAATAATGTTAGAAGAAAAAAACTCTTTAAAACGCATTCTGTGCTTTGCACACTTCTCCTTCCCTCCAGCTCCTTTGATATTTTGCATTGACGAAAAAAGAAAGCTTTTCTATCCTGTCGTTATGCCCACACCACGCACCAGCCTTCGTGAATAGAAAGCGAACGTAGTGAGTGAGTGGATGGTTTATATTCATGATTTTTTAAATAGATTTATGTGAAACCTTTTCTTATTGTGGCCTCGGCACCATCGCCACCATCGCCATCATTGTCAGTCGTTTAATTTTGTAAATGTTTACTCAAGTATCATTTGAACTTAATGCGTCGTAGTGTTGTATGCTTTTGGCCCTATATTTTGTAAAGGTTTTCTTCAATATGTTTATGTGTGTGTGTGTGTGTGCAAGTGTAAGTTTTGTTTATGTCGTTCGACTTAATCTCTTGAATGAGCTCGGCCATAAGACTGGAGCATGTGAGTGGGGTTCGTTGTTATGAAATAAAATGTTTTATTCGTTTAAAATATTTTAATAAAATATTTCATCGGAAATAAATTTGTTTTCAATTAATTTTGTAGTTAAATTGATTACTGTTGTAATAATTTAGAAAATAATTAGTTAAAGGATTTTATTTGAGTAATTTTAATCTGCTCGATTAACTGCCACCTGATTAGCCATTCATTTTATTTAAATTGTCTATTTTCGATTAACAGTATTCTCAAATAGTGTTCTCACATTTTCTATATCACTGGATGCGAATTAAGGCATCCGATATCAATCGAAATTATATTGTTTTAAAATTTCGATCGGCCACTCTTGCGGTCTTATGGTCTTCATAAATACAAAAAATTTCAAGTATTTCTCTCGGACTATATTTTGCTATAGTAAATTCGATTAGAACTGAGAGGCCAATAGCCGCAACGTGTTTTTAATTCAGAAAGACATGATAAATATTCTAAGTAACAGGGCAAGTTGCCATAAGTTTTTTATACAACTTTCATAGCCGAGCTGAACAGCAGTTTTCGAAAGCCACTACACTTTCGTCATCTGTGTTCATGTACATTTTTGCTTATCACCACTTATTAGGTGGCCTAAGTTGGATGTGATAAAAATTCATATTAACACAGATTTTACTACGAAATAGAATTCGAGAATTTTACCGAACTAATAGTAACACATTTTAAGTCCCTGTGCTGCCGGTTGTTACTCTTTACCTCTCATAGAATTTAATTGACAGGCCCTACAACAGCTGTTTTTTGTTTGTAATACATTTTATCATGCGGTCCATTATGGAAACTATTTAAGATATTGTCAAAATAGCACTGAAATAAGTGGGATGACAGAAAACTGCAAAGCACGAGTTTAGAAACCGTGTATATATATAATTTTGGGAACACATTTTATGTACTGAAACCGCGAAGATTAACTAATGGGCTCAACAACATTCAACATGATGCAGCGCTGTAATAATTTTCCTTCCTCAAATCACGTGGAGTGTGTCATGTTAACAACAAAAACAAGCCTCATATCACGCCAACGTAATTTACAAGCATTCAACAAGAATATGGTAGATAGAAATGGATGTGCGTGTGTGTGTGTGTGCTTAAGCATATAATGTGCATGCACATTATGGTTGCAAGTGTGTGCGTAAGTGTGCATTTACATATCCCTGAAGAAGGGCTGAATTCAAATGTAGACAAGTCAATACTTTGTCCACATTTATAATGTCAAAGTCAACCATACATGCACACCAGCTGTCAATAGAAATGCTGCGCTCAATCAAAATATAATTATTTTCAATTTTATTTGCTGTTTGTTATAATTTGGTGGGAAAAAGTTGGTTAATGCCACTGCGAAGAATAAAACAAGTTAAACGCATACAAATGTAGTCGATTTTTATATTGAATTTAACACCAACCTCAAGAAGTCATGATATATATTCCAAAGCACAAGGAAAATTTAACATCTGATTAATATATTCAATTTACACGACATAGCAGAACAGCTGTTTTCGAAAGCCGCTACACATACATGTTTTTTATTCAATATATTATTAATATTATTATCACGTTTAAAACTTTTGACTAGTCAGCTGACATATAAAGTTCTAAGGCATTAAACACAATAACGACAGAAGGCTACAGACTACAAGTGGTCAAAAATATAATACATGTGCGTATATGGGAATGATTATTTTTGCTACTACAGGCAACACGACTACAGGTTGTAGTCCATGCTGTTTTTGTGGTTATAGCCAAAATTAAACTAATTTCTATTTTGGTGAGCGACAATGAGTAGATGCAGTGTTGCCAGTATCTTATAGATAAACTCAATTATTGTACATTTGAAAATATATAGTTTTATTATAAAAAAGATACAACAAACTATATTTTCAAGCTAATGAAATGACTTCTTGTCATATACTGTGGACTTTAAATATATTTTATTGGAATAACACTATTTAGGAGTATTAAATATATGAAAGCGGCTACATTGGCGTTGAAACAACAACACATGGTTATTGATTTGTTGGTGTCGCTTTAAAAATAATTAAGTAGCTGACTACAAGGCGACGATTGTAGCCAACGACTTTTGTAGTCGGTGTTCGTGTAACCTGCTGTCATTATTGTGTTTAATGCTTAAAACGGCAGAATTAAATAGTTCAATAAGAAATCTAAAAATAATAAAGAGGGCGACTCTTTAATTGATTAAAAAACAGGTATTCGGCTGTGCCGAAGTACGTATATTACTTTTGAGCAAAAAAATTTCCGTTTGCTTTTTAATTCTAATTTAATTCTTCTGGAAATATAAAATATATTTAAATAATAAAAAAAAAGTTTTAATTTGTTTCTTTTATATACCGAAAATAAAATTTTCCAGCTCTGGGACCGTAAATTGGATTTTGGCTATTTTCAAAGGCAATTTATTCTTCCAATACTTAAGCTTTTCTGTAAGATTCGGAAAACCAGACGGACGTCACTTATTCGACTTCGCTATTAAAAAGGACCCAGAAAAAGGTGAGCAAATTTTTAGGTTAGAAAGTAAATTCGCATAAAACGACACTTTTTCGGACAAATCCAGTTGTATTGCAAAGCAGAAACACGCTCTTTTCATTAAACTTTTAACCATATTTTGCAGCAAAGCTTCGCTTATTTTGCTGTCTTGTTGAAACTGCAGAAAAAGCTTCTAATCGGTTTTCATTTGCCCTCTTAACCCTTTTCCCCCCTTTCTATTTCTGGCCCAATACACTGCATTTGTAGGGTCTTCCTCTGGAAGCACTTTTAGGCCGAAAATTACAATTTTATATCTGCACTTAAAAGCAGTTAAGCTGCACGAAAAATTGTGCGAATTGAATATGTCTAAATCGGGTGCATGTTGCAGAGGAGCAGCAACTCAGTAGTACTGCTGACAATGTCACTTCACTACTCACATTTCCTGCAGGGTATTTTTTTGTGTATGTGAGTGTATGCGTGGATTAGGGAGCCTATGAAGTGTGTGTGTGTGTGTGAGTGTAAATGGGAAGAAGGTTTCTGTTTTAATTGAAACGAAACCTGTACGGCTTTTTGTGTCGTTGAGCCTAAAATTTACATGACAAAAGTTGACGACAAATACGATGGGTCAAAGTTGCATCCTTTGAGTTTGAGGCTTAAATTCAAACTTAAGTTACTTAAAATTATCTTATCGTTGGATGTGTCTAGGATTTTGTAAATTTAAGAGGTATTTTCGACTACTGTAGTACAACAGGGTTAATTTTGCTAAAAAGCATTTGCGCTGTTTATAAGACCTAAAAAATTTATTGTTTGTTTTTCAATCTCACCGATGAAAACAGAGCTGCCATATACTTTGAAATTCAACTTATGACAATTGATATGATTGTGAGTAAGTTTATGTGGTTAAGTGTGGTACACTTTTGAACACTCTATGGTCCAGCAATATTTATAAATTATATTTAGTTTGAAAGGTATTTTTGTGTAGATCTGCAGAATGTGATTATTTGTTTTTAATTCTTTACCAAAAATTTTAAATGTTAACATCAATCGAGAGGGCGAATTTTGACTATCGATTCTACATTCACCAACAATAAGAGATTTTTGCGGTGCCCTTTATGTGTTACCCGTATACGCTGTAATTAATCAAACTCAGTTTGTAACCTTTTGTTCTAAATATTGTATCACGTCTTATGTTGATTTCCTTTCTAGAAAAGAGTGCAACATTTTTTACACTTTTAAATAGAAAAGGGCAACATTTTGTCCTTTGAATAGAAAGAATTTATTAGAAATTACATCAGCAGTCCTACGAAAACTAATTTAAATTTAAAAATCCTTCAAAGCGCCACAAATTAGGGAAGATGTGAAAAAATGCAACAAATTTTTCAGAAAAGAAAACGTCTTTAATCTTTTTAAATAAAATTTTGCTCCAGGTAATATAAAACAAACAAAAAATTTTAGGTAAATCTCTCTTGCGTCCTGACACCAGCAGAAATCCTTGCACTGATCCATGTATTGGACC
The DNA here is from genome assembly GCA_963675445.1 of Linnaemya vulpina. Taxonomy (NCBI): domain Eukaryota; kingdom Metazoa; phylum Arthropoda; class Insecta; order Diptera; family Tachinidae; genus Linnaemya; species Linnaemya vulpina. Next base: position 22,722,279 of record OY776278.1, read on the forward strand.
CTGTTGTGATTCTATCGAAGAGGAAGAGAGTGCTCATTACGCTGGGTAATCAGTCTGTGATTAGATTCATTCACCAAGCGAACGAGTATTACGAACTAAAGCCGCAGTGTGTTGCTAAACTCAATATTCGGGTCTGAGTTAATAGAGTTTAGCTTTGACTAGTACTAGACCTGAGAACTACCGGGCAACACGTGGCAGTTGTGGATGCTACGACGCAAGTTATTCTAATTCAAATGCTGCGGACTTCGTAAAGAACAAACGCTCGTTTTACGTTCCCCTCCATATAAAAAGCATGTTCCAGCCAGCGTAGTTACTGTCCATATAAAATGATTCTTTTATGCGCCTTCATTTTCGTTTCTCTTTTGCTGCTTAATGGGAAAATGATATAAAAGATTCGATTAGATGTTCTTCCCATAATATTTTTCTTGCTTACATCTGGAAAAGAAAAGGCGCGTAAGTGCTGATGGCACATTTCCATTTACGCTGCTGCTTGTCTTATTGTTGTTTATGCAACCCACGTATGATAAGAAACATGGAGGCCACGGCCAAGCAAATCATTAGCAGGCAAATATACGGGGACAAGAGCGTAGTAAAAAATAAATTCAAATATTTTGCTTGGCCAAAACATTTGCAACTATCAAAGTTATATAATTCCATAATCTGAAGTGTCATATATGGTCACAACAAAAGTTTTGTTGTTGCAAAAACTTTAAATTAAATCTCTGCAGTGTAACCCTAAGGACGTCTCTGACAGATTGGATACTTTTGTAATACAAACACATCCTTTAAAGATACACACAACCAGCATCAGGTTGCTCTGCTCCCTCAGCATCTTCCACCATATCTGTGACTAGAAAAAACAAACAATTGTACACGCATACACAAAAACACATGGAAATTGTGTACGTACACACACATACTCGTCTACATGTACTTTTAATGCTAAATAAATCGTCCTTTTTTTGTGTTTAGGTCCTTATTTTTTTCTTAAAAGATTTTGCCATTTCTGTTGTACTCCATGTTTTATCCTCCCTCACAAATGCTTTTTGTACAATTTATTGCAACCATTTTCATAAGTTTTGTTAAACTATTCAATGGGAAGCAACATATTTGTTAAAGTATTAAAAAAATCAAATTGTTGTCGTGTATAAATCATTTCCCTTTGAGTGCTTTAAGCGCAAATAGAAAAGGAAATAAACACTGAAGAGATAAAAAAATTGTATAAAAAGGATATCAACATCCTTTAATGTTGTTCACTTAGCTCAAGTGTGATTTTGGAGGCCGAAACTCAGCAGCAGTTAGCAACTTCAGCCACAAAATTACCTGAAGTCACTTAATGTTTTTGATTACAGCAACATGGAATATGTCGGTATGAACATCAAGTTGGTCCTCTGTCCTCTTAATAAAAGAAGATGTTTCAAATCTTAATAAATCAAGTTAAGAAAGTGTCGAGTATTTTAGTAACTATTGGCCTAGTCTTTAAGCCGATTATAAAACTTATAGACGGGGTATTTAACAAAATTTTACTTCTGCATATCGTTGTTGGTTCATTCAATAACAGAAGGGAACGAACATTTTATGTGAAATTCACGCCACAAATATGTCATTTAAAGGGAAACGAAGTAATCATGCCAACACATTTTACTGCCCACATGTTTGTAACTCTCGTATTTTATTTGAGAGTTTTTAAACTCCTTTTCAAAAAAGTGAATTGAAAACTTTTCGCACATGATAATAGCAGATCTATAATTGTAGTACTTAAAAAAATATAATGAAAGACTCTAAAGACCACTGCTTATTTCTATTTGGTGGGAAATCCCATCCAAGAAGGCAGTTCTTAATTATGATATATAATACTATGAAATTCGAAAGTTCATCTTAATATCTTAATCATACATAAATTATATTTGAATAATTGGTGATTTTTAATAAAGATAATGGCATTAATTCTACTTACACAACTTTTATATAAAACAGAAGCATCAAAAATGTACATACCTGAAAGAAAAATTAAGAAAATATTTAATTAAATTTATATAAATTGTAAATTATAGATTTAAATAGTTAATGAAAGTCTTTTGATAAGATTACGAATTGAAACTCAATCAAAATTGTGGTTGAAGTCTACTGACGATTTGGTATAAAGCGCCAATGAAATGCATATAGGTATTGCTTAACCACCCAACAAATAAATTTCATATTAAATTTATATATTTATAAAAAAATTCACGAAACAAAAACAATATTTTATAAACAACTCTTATTTACTATCCGCTAGCATAATTTTAAATAAAAAATAAAGTTCAGGAGGTTATTAATTGTTCCCTGTTTTGAAAAAATCGAGTTCTCATCAGACCTCTATGTCTTGAGGTCATAGGAAGCATCCTGAGAGGCTGTCACTGTGCATGTGTGTGTATTTAAGTATGTGAGCCGCTTGTAACTTTTCAACAGCAAAAACGCATTAAACCAAAAAACAGTAGGGTTCCGAAGAGATTTTCTGTAGATCTGAACCGATTCGAACCGGTAGATTTCAAGAAATCTAAAAAATTTTAATAAGAAGAAGAAGCATTTTTCAAAGTGGATTCTTTAGAATAACTTTTAAACGGCTTCACCGGTCTACTCTTGACAAAAACGATGCCGAGCACCGCAAAACGGGTCAAAACCGGTTAATCCGTTCGTAAGATATCGAGATCGAAAAAATTCAAAGCAAGTGATATATTTTTTTTAAACTCCGTAAATATATCTGACCACAAGGCATTCTCGATTCTTCTGTAGTTGTCGGAAAGTATATCAAGTGGGAATCGCTTGATTTCAAAACTAAAAATAGTCCAGAATAGCACGAAAACCAGGTTATGATAGTTTTGCGGTTATAAGTTTTAAATAAAAATATTTATTTGTAATTTTAAATACTTTAAACGAGATTAAAACTTTAAACTCAATTAAAAACTATATTTTTTAATCAAAAACAGGCTAAAGCATTAAACACAATAACGACAGCAGGCTACACGAACACGGACTACAAAATTCGTTGGCTACAATTGTCGCCTTGTAGTCAGCTGCTTAATTATTTTTAGAGCGACACTACCAAATCAATAACCATGAGTTGTTGTTTGCAGTAGAATTCTCTTCAAACGCCAGTGTAGCCGGTTTCATATACTTAATACTCTTAAATAGTGTTATTTTAATAAAATATATTTAAAGTCCACAGTATATGACAAGAAAGCATTTCATTAGCTGGGAAATATAGTTTGTTGTTTCTTTTTTTTATAATAAATCAGTATATTTTTAAGTTTACAATAATTGACTTCATTTATATTAAACTGGCAACGTTGACTCTACTCTTTGTCGCTCACCAAAATAGAAATTAGTTTAATTTTGGCTACAACCACAAAAACAGCATGGACAACAACCCGTAGCCATGTTGCCTGTAGTAGCAAAAATAATCATGCTCATATACGCACATGTATTCTACTTTTGACAAGCTGTAGTCTGTAGCCGGCTGTCGTTATTGTGTTTAATGCTTAAATCAAGAATTTCAAAAATATGTTGTGACCTTAAGTTCTCGTTATATCGTTCCGAGCAAAAAGCTTTCCTCGATCAGCACAAAATAATTACAATTACCATTTTCGCATGTTTTCAAACGCTTTAATAGACCAAATAAATCATTCAGTAATATGACCGCCATCGAATGCAGAAGTTTGATTATCTTTAAGATAAACATTATTCGAGCTCGTCTTGGCAGGTCCTTTTGAAGGATTTTCATAAGTATAAGAAGCAAAACTTGTCATTGAAAAAAGAAAACGTAAAAAGCAAATTGTGTGTATGAAGCGTGCAAAAGGCAATGCCAGCATTAGCTGCACGTGTATGAGTATGCATACGTGTGTGTGTGTGTGTGTGAGGCTGCAGGCTAAATAACTAAATATTTATATTTTTGTAAATGCTAAACACATAAAGAAGTTGTTGTTAGTGCGAGTCAACGTGTTTGAAATTATTTATATATTTTTTATCTGTTTGTTTCCTGCGAGCAGGCGTATCCATCCGTTTGCACTTTTTGTCGACGTTCTCTTTAAAAAAATTATTTCTGTTTAACTTCCTTTTTACTATTTTAAAGCAGAAAACTTTCAGAAATAATCTGATATATAATGTTAAGCTCCATTTGAAGCTGGTTTTATATGACAACTTCTGGTGTTAAACAAATTTTTTAGAGTTCTAACAAACAAAAAGCTGGCAAATCCTTTCAAAATTAAAATCCTTTTAAAATAAATTCAAGGCATTTTTCAATTGAAGTAGAAATACAAGAAAACTTGCAGAAAACCTCCTTTTAAATTCATATTTTATTTTAAATTCTGTATTGTTACAGTTCCTTGCAAAAGTAGTGGCATGTTTCTTTAATAGTTTTTGTTCAATTACAATTTTTCATTTGCGATATTTCTTTTTTTATATCCCTTTTCAATTCCACATGTGTTTACCTTCATGGCTTTCGCTAAGATTTGTTTCACTTTTTTTTTATTTTAACAGCTTTTTCCCCATTTTGCCGCCACAAAACTTGGCTACAGTAGTCTTAACATTTTTTTTTTTTCTCTTCTTCTCTTATTTCTTATCTTCCTTTTCTTGTTTATACCTTGTTTTTGCACTTTTTTTCGTGTGTTGTTTTTCGGTGTTTCGTTCTAACGCTGATGTTAAAAGTTGCAGTTAGTTTTCGCAATTGAATTTCTTAACTCTAAATGCTTATCATCCGCCAGTCACAACTACATAGATGTGCAATTATGTATGTGTGTGTGTGTTTTTTGTATACAGTGCGACCTCGTTTTAAGCAGTTCAAGATAAAGTAAATCCCTGCTGCATCATATTAAATATCATAGGCTTTACTACAGCTTAAATTAGACGTGACGAAAGCTTGTTGTAAACGTGACTAAGGCTTTTTTTACACGTGACTTGACCATAACATTTTAAGTCCAGTTTTCGTCTCCTCAATTGTGTCAAAAGGCATTCCTTTCATGAGGTCTCTTCAACTTTGGAATCAAGAAATGTTCGCAGTCCACTTCTGGCAAATACGATGATTCAGAAGATGATAATGATGATGTTTTTTGACAAAAATAAAAAATTTTTTGGTTGAAATTCAGCAATCTTGGAACATAAAAATTTCTTACTCAAAAATTTCGAAAAAATTACTCGCCATTGAACATGCCGGCACCATCGGCAGCTTGAGCTTGAATTAGACGTGACGAAAGCTTGTTTTAGACGTGACTTAACCATAACATATTAAGTCCAGTTTTCGTCTCCTCAGTTCTTTCAAGAGGTCTCTTCAATTCTAGAAACAAGAAAAATTCACCGTCCAGATCTGGTAAATACGTTGGGTTCAGGGATGATTATGATGATGGTTTTTGACAATAACGACAATTTGTTGGTCCAAATGCGGCCATTTGGGAACATAAAATCTTCATACTAAAAAATTTCGGAAAAATTACTCGGCATTCAACATGCCGACACACTCAGCAGCTTCTACAACAGTAGGTCCACTCTTTTCCACACTTTCTCATAATTTTGAACGATTTCCGATATGCTGGGGTGTCCAGGACGAGTGTCGTCATTCACATCTTCCCGAATTTTTATGAAAGTTTTGTAAATATTTCTAACTCAGAGTAAAATTGGCAAGGTTTCAAATGTTTTTGATTATTTAATTCCATTTTCACTCAAATTTTAAAAGTAAATCTTTTGAAACACTTTTTTCAAGAGCATGAAATCGTGGGAAAAAATATATATATATATATATTTCTTATGACTCTTAAGCAAATGAAACTGGGAAATGAAATTATCGAGACGAGAGTACCAACACAAAAAAGTCTCCAATTGAAAAGCCTCTAATCGAATGTAAGTAGCCCGTGATATATAAAACTTCACCATATACTCTGAACAGACCTCGCATAGAATTAGATGTACAAAATTATTTTGAATATAAATTTAAGAAAATTTGATTAATTAATTTGCGTTGATGTTCCAATTAAAATAAAATATATTTTAATAATTTTTAATTTTACTAAAATAAAAAGCTTTCAGAGAAATATATTTAAGAAAAGTTCGCCCTTATCACAAGTATATTGTCGCTTAAGAACCGTCAAAACAATTCGAAACTTATCACTATTTTGCCCAGTCGTTAAGGGCTTTGCGCAACACTGTTGGGTGCTAACAACACATGAACACAATTAGTTGCACAAATTGAGTGGCTACTGTAAATTGGACTTAACAATTGATATGGTTATACCAGCAAACATTTTAAAGAAGCATATAGAAATAAAAAAAAATAATAATAATGGGATCTACAGCGACCGTCACTGAAAATGGTTTTATTAAATTCTGGTTTTAAAGTACAAAATTTTTAAATAGATTTTATGAAATGCAACCTTATTTTTGTCTGTGTTAAATTGAGTGCTGCCAAATTGTATATTGAAAATATCTATTATTGTGTGCAGAACGCACAAAAAGAAAAACTGAACAATTATGCTTTTTATTGTAGGATTATCCATAAAATAATATATTTATTATTATAAAAAACCAACCGAGTTTTAAATGCATTAAGAATTATATTCTGACTCATCCTGTGTTTCACAGAGTGACGACAATTTTTTCGATGCGACAAGTTCTCCCTTCAGTTACAGAAACGAGGCACAGGTTTGTAAATTTGTTAGAAAGTGTATTTAGCAGTGGATACTTTACAACTTTTGTTTGTTGGGTTATTCGCCTGCCCCGCTCCACTTACATACACACACACACACGTGTACAGGCGTCCATATAAAACAATTTGGCGTCCTCCATACTGTCAATTACTTAAAGTTTTCTTTTCTTTACAAGCTCCCTTCTTTTTGTGCAACTTTTTTCTGCTTCTCATTTACTTTTTTCGCTGACTTATAACTTCTTGCTCGAAGCGTTTTTTTCTTTTTGCTTTTTTTTTTTGTTGTAGCACACGTCACTCTTAATGTACGGCTGGAACTTAAGACTCCCCTTTTTCTAACAAAAGTGTTCATGCCCTTCACAAAAAAGTGAAAGGGTTTGTCGTTCCGTGTGTAATTTCTTTGATATTAATATGGAACCCCATTAAGTTGGACTTAAGAAACGTGAAACAAAATATTCATAAAAATAGGACACGAAGAAAAATAATCAAATGGCAACACTGGGACTTAATAAAAGTTTGTTACCATCTGTTTCATACACTTCTCATATCCTCTTTCATTAAAAAAAATTGGTACGAATAGAAACTGTTATCATATTCACGAGCAGTGATGATGAAAGTGTAGCGGCTTGCGAAAACAACCGTTTTGTTCTACTGAATAATCTGAATATGTAAAACCGATGTCAAGTTTTGAAATATTTATCTTGCCTTTTTGATTTCAAAATACTTTTTGAAAACTTTTGCCTATAAAAAATTAAATTAAAAAATATTTCATTTCTTAAATCCTTCAGAAAAAAGTGAAAGGGTTTGTCACTTCGTGTGTAACTCCTTCGATATTAATATGGGACCCCATAAAGTCTATTCTGGATTCTTATGAATAGAGATGACGATTGAGCGATGTCCGTCGGTTTTCCTAAGCCAACACAAGAGCTGTAGACGTCCTTGTACTGATAGATTGAAAATCCGAAATACGGTTCCAGAGCTGGGGAGCCTACACCTATTTCTCGACACAAAATGAATATCAAAAAAGAATAATTTATTTGTTTGTTTGTAAATTGAACCTATTTAATTAAAAAAAAAAAAAAAATCTGAAATTCGACTTCAGGGTTGGTCAACTGCAATATTTTGTAGTACATGAAAGTGACCAAAATGGTTCAAAATTTGAAGTTTTTCGTAAATAAAACCATTTAATGGCTCATTGAGAGTTGAATTAGTAAAACCAAATTTGAAAAAAAATTAATATTTCGTTTCCAGGGGTGGGCAATTATTTTTTTTTTCATTCATAAAAGTAACGAAATATGCAACTGATGTTTTGTTTTTTTTTTTTTTGCTAACTAAAACTATTTTATGACTCAGGGCGAACAAAATTGGTATTTAAAAATGTTTGTAACGCCAGACGTAAGTTGGTGAAGGGTGTATAAAATTCGGCACAACCGAATATAGCACTATTACTTGTTTATATTTAAACACTCTACAAAAAACGTGCAACTTATTTAAAAATCATCATTTTGTATTTGCAAAAAATTTTTGGTATGGTTCATGTTCTTATCTCTTTCTTAAAGTGTAATTATTTTTACACGCTTTTAAAGCACAATAAACTAAAAAGTAAAAACTATTATTGTTTGCAGTCTGAATGTTCCACTCTTTGGTGGTTTCTTGTTTGATCTGGGGTTCAGTTATTGCTTTAACCAGATTTCTCACCTCAGAATAATATTAACCTGAAGTCGCAATTAAAGTTTAGAAGTGTATTTACTGCTGCCAAATGAGGCCTCAGTGTAAATTTATAAACTCAGCCACACATGATGTTAAAGTGCATCAATTTTAGTTTGTAGTTGGTTGGTTATTGTTGATATTTTTCTTCTTCTTTTTGTTTTTTTTTCTTCTTTTTTTGTCCTCAAAGTATTCTTCGACAGGAAGAGAAAATAAAAATAACTTCAGCTAAATTGTTTCTTGTTATATCACCCCTTCTTGGTGGATGTGTTAGTAAATGTGTGCATGTGTGTTGGTGTACATGTGTTTGTAGTGGTGTGTGTTTAAAAACATGTAATACTTTGAGGTTTTCAAATTGTGTATTTGTTGTTGTTATTTTCAAATTGTTTTTTTATTGTTATCTTTTCGCAACGATGCTGCAGGTCCGTCTGTCCACAGAGACAAACACTCATACGAACAATTTTGATTGTGAAATCTTTTGATTTCCTTGAAAATAGAACATTATCTGTTGTATTATGAATTTCATATCATGGCTGCTATCATGCCCACTATTGAATAACAATAATTTCACGAACCAAATGGATTTTATTGGCTTTTATTAACTATTTTTCATAAGACTCTAGTAGACTGTAGTGGAGAATAGTTTTCGAAAATGTTGCAACTTTTAAAGAATTTTTTTAAATTAACTAGAATCTTTTGGAATGAGTAGGCCAAGAGATATAGAGCAGTTTGTGTGTGGGTAGAAAATGGTGTTCAGGTACTTCTTGTGTTCAATATCTACCACAATAACACACAAACAAGAATAAAAGAACTTCATTTACTTCATGGAAAAGTCGTTTTACAAAAACGGTTGACTTTAAAGGCCTTCTCTGCAACTTCCTGCTAATTTTTTTCAGAAAACTATCGTAACCTGGTTGTTGTGATCTTCTTTTGAGATCTTCGAGCTAAAACGCTATTATTTAAATTTTTATATCTACCGATATCCACATCATAATCGGTGATATAGTTTCCGATAACTATAAAAGAAGCGAGAACACTAACTGATCAGATATATAACTTCGGAGTTTAAAAGAAAATATCACTTGTTCCCAATTTTTTTTCACGATATCCCACGATCGGATTAACCGAATTTGACACGGTTTGAAATCGATTAATGAAGCCTGTGGGAAGTTATTCTAAAAAATATATTTTGAAAAATTATATTTTTTCTTAGTTTTTCGCCATATATTGAAATTAGTCGCATTCGAATCGGTTCAAATTCGCAAGAAATCGAAGCTCTTCAGAACGCAGTTTCAATTTGGTTTAATTCGACTCAGCCGTTCAAAAATTATACACACACACACACACAGAGGCGAGTGACGGGCTCTCCAAAAGTGTGAGAAGAAAAAACTTGTTTTTTAAATGGGGTTAAAACCAATAACGGTGATCAAGATCTGAGTTTTTAGAATTGATCGGTGAAGACGTTCAAGCTTCTCCAATGAAACCATTTTGAAAAATGTTTTTTTCCAATTTATTTTTCTCTATTTGAAATCTACGGGTTGGAATCGGTTCACAGAAAATGTAAGTTTGGGGACGTTCTTAAAAATGCTACCAGTTCGATTCACTTCGGTCCATCCGTTCACATACTGACACACATACACAGACATAAACACACACATATATTTGCAGGCATACTGACTAATTTATCGAATTGTCATGTTCATGGGAAAATCATTTTCAAAGAAATGAAGACTTTTTGAAAAGTGCACGATCGTGACTATATGGTTCCGATTATACTATCGAAATGTAGTAAAAACCTATACTCAGTTGGGTCGAGTTGGTGGCCGTTTTCTTTTAATGGCCCTCCAAAGCTTCCTAATGTTGGCATGATGGTGTCATCAGTTTTTGCCAAATAACTAATCAGCACTTAAAAATATCGCTTCCGTAACAAAGATTGATGCGCGTGATGATCCTGGATCATATAGAGAAACAAAAAATAAAACTTTCCTAGTGTTCAATTACCAAAAACAGGATCAACTTACGTTCCTACACAACTACTCCAAAACAACCTCTTTGAAAATAATCAGGAGGCTGCTTCAGTTTTCAGCTTTAGAAGAGAAGAATGCGAAAATGTTTCTTCTCAGCACGCGCACCAATCTTAATTATGGAAGACCGACTGGATTACATTGTTTCTAAGTTGCAGCTATCACAACGGAAATTTTAAGATCTTGCAAAACTTTTAAGAGATTAAAACTTAATGGAACTTGGATCAAAGGTCACAAAGTATGGAAGACGACAGTCAGGCCTTCAAAAATGTTTTACCGTTGATGGCCATGGATCAGATGAAAATTGCGTTCGATCTTAACGACTGGTGGCTGTTCACAGACAGCTCGTAACAAAGTTTAAAGTTAATATATAACAAGTAAATAGCGAAACAAATACTTTATTAAATTATTCTCCAAAATATTTACATACAATTTGAGTTAAAATCTTAAATTTTTAGTCATAAGGGAGTCTTCATGACCTGTTTTTGGTGTCTAGACACGTTCAGATTGTATTGGTATGTTCACAAAAGTTGTTCAGCTTTACCGTGGCTACAATTTTTCCAAATATAGTGTATGAAAAATCAGGATTTCCTAAAACTTATGATCGAAAAATCGAAAAAAAAAATGTTTGTTCTCTAACTTTTTTGAAAAATCTCTGAGATCAAATACATTTCTGTCATAAAATTTTAGCAAGAAATATTCAACGTACTCTTGACTACATTTTTGCTGAACATAGTTAAGCCATATTTTTAAGTGCTGATTAGTTATTGGGCAAAAACTGATAACACCTTTTTTCGGGCATCATGCCAACATTGGGAAACTTTGGAGGCGCATAAAAAGAAAACGGTCACCAACTCGACTGAACTGAGTATAGGGTTTTACTACATTTTGATAACAGATTCGAACCCATATAGTCACGACCTTGCACTTTTTCCACTGTTGCATAGTGTAACAATTCAAATTTTTTGGAGTGGATTTCGAGATGACGGTGTCTTCCAGCCATATATTTTAAAGAACGAATTGCTTTTCTGTAAAATATTATCAATTAAAAAATTTGCAAGAAATTATCAAAAACATTAAACTTCTCGTTTTGGTTTCATTAACAATTGAAATATTATTTCTGATATATATTTTTTTCAAAAATTTCCTTTGTCATATTAATAATGATATATTATACAACTCTTTATAAGTATTGAAAACTCTGATGCCACAAATTTATTTTTATAGCACAACCTTTTAACCTTAAAAGGTTGTAGCAATTTTTTCCATGTTGCAGTGTAATAAAAACGCATTCGAAACTCTTATCTTTTTGTCTATAAAATTTAAATAAATAACTGATTTCTTAAGACACGAACGATATTGTTATTACAAGCTTGGCCAATATAAAATTACCATTAGCAATAAAACGACACACAAACACACACACACACACATTCTCAGTTCCAAATATTCCATCCAAAATTTCCATCATATTTTTAATATGAAATTCTTAATACTCCAGGGTCGTTTTTGCAAATAATGAACTCACTCGCATTCATACACTCTAAGAAACCACTAAATGTTGCTGGTTTTTTTTTCTTATTTAAAATTACTTTTTTCTTTCTGGTACTCCCCATTGCTCAAGTCTATGGGAATAAATGGAAAACATCTTAACACATGCTTGGATATTGGCCAAAATGTCAATTCAATCGAGAGTAGAGTAAAGCGTTATTAAGCAAAATACACTGTAACGAAGGAGCCGAAGTAGACAAAGAAGTTGAAAAAGCAAAAACAACAAAAAAAAACAAAGAAAAAGGATGGAAAGAAACTCATCAACGTCCAATTCGGTTTAGATGTTGCATACGTACAAGTGCAAATACCATAAATAAAATGTGTTGTATATTTTAAGGAGGGCTGCTGCTGCAACATTTTATTTTTAAAGGGCGTTTGTTCCGTAACACATTTAGCTGGTTTTACCAAACAGCGTGCAGTTGTTAGGTGTTAATTTGCACATTTTTAGGGCGCGCTTAGAAAAGTTTATGGGCAGTATTATAAAGATTTTATGGATTTATTTGCGTAAATATTTTTAATTGGCAAATGAAATGGGGTAGTTTTATTTTAAAGTATAAGAAAAGTTAGTACAATTTTTAATTGTTTTAATTTATAATATAAAAAAAATTATTAATTAATTTTCTTTATGAAACCGTTCTCTTTCTCATTGAACACTCAACATGGCAACTACATGAAACCGGTCAGTTTACAAATCGATTTCGACGACAAGTGATGGAAAACCGTGACTACTAAATCAAAATGCATGTTCCCTAAATAGTTGAAAGTTTGTTATGCCCTTCACCTAAAACGCTAAAATAGTTTTGTCATTTTGTGTGCAATTTTCACAATTTTAAATGCAACTCTGGGTCCTTATAAATAGGCAGGACCTCTATCTCCACGTGAAATCGAATATCCGAAATTCTTAGTTAAGTTAGAGATTTGGGTTTTCAATTGATGAATTGGAAATACTTAGTTCTGAATATTAAGTATCAGCAAAGTCTTATAAGCTTTTCTTTTCTCAAAAAGAAGGCAACATTTCTTACACTTTTTTAATAGAACACACATACACATCATGTCATTTGAAAATCCAGAATTTACCAGAAATTATTTGAAGATGTCTTATGAAAAATTATTTCTATTTTAAAACTCCTTCAAACTGGCAATTTTCAGGAAAAAAAGTGAAAAAATTTTACATATTTTCCAGAAAAGAAAACGCCATTAAATACGGTTCCAGGGCTGGAAAATATTAACTTATTTTCGATATACAGAAGTACTGGCCAATAATAAGTTTTATTAATTCAACCTATTTTATAAAGAATGGTCCAACCATAAAACCACGATGCTAATTGTGAGTCACCCCTTAAGGTCAGGCTTTTTGCTCAATTTTTGACATTTCAATAATTTGACTTTTCTTTGATTAAGTGTTTGACAAATGCAATGATGCAGAGCTAAACAATTGATCTGCGCGCCAAGAGTATTTAAGTCTTTTACAAAAATGGGCGTTCAAATGAAAATGCTTTTCAATATTAATTATATGCTGGTTCTTTTTTCCCAAAATCTTACAACAACAAAAAAAAATACAAAAAAAAATTCAAAGTGATCAGCGGACTTAGTGATTGAGGGGCTTTAGCTGGGGCTAATGCAGATAAGCAGGGAACCTCTACCCAAAATTTCTTAAAATAACTAAAGATATTTATTTCAAACTTCCACTGGAATGAATGAGAAGTGTAAAGAAAATATCAAAGTTATAACAAGAACTCCTGATACTTTTCGTGCATTTTGTGATGTCTTAATACCTTTTTTTTTGGCCGGCAAATGGTCAAATAAATGAGTCCACAATTGGGAGAATTGTGCGCAAATTTCCGCAAAGCTGATCCGCAGAATATGTGAATATCTTTCCTAGGCTAGCGGCATCACTTTTTCTAAAATATGGTCTACGAAGCAGTTATCGTGTCTGCTATCGCAAGATGATAATGGAGTTCTTGTGGCCAGACATTAAGGATATGGACCTGGACGGAATATGGTTCCAACGGGGCAGTGCCACTTACCACACAGCCAACGAAAATATATTTCTTTTTTTAAAGAAATAAAATGAACGTGTTATAAAATGTTATGGCGCTGTTAATTGGCCGCCACTTCCATGTGATTTGACGCAGTTTAACTTCTTTCTTTTGGGATATTTAAAAGCAAAACAGAAATATAATTCTAGAGCTAAAGGATGAGGTAATTCGGCACATTAAAGACTTTGAAACTCAGTTATATCTCAGAGTTATTGAAAATATGTACCATCGAATAGAGGTCTCTTACTGAGATTTCGGCTACCATTCAGCCGATATTTTGTTTCATACATACATAATTGTCATAAGTCCTTCTATCACAATCAAAAATATTAAGACAATCCCACGAAAACTTATTGTATTTTTTAATAATTTTTCTGGATTAAAAGTTTCCAAACGTGTTTTAATTCGAAAAGCCCTGACAAATATTCCAAAATGCAAGCGAAAGTCAAGACCAGTGCCTCGTTTCTGTAACTGAAGTGAGAACTTCTCGCATCGAAAAAATGGTCGTCACTCTGTGAAACACAGGATGAGTCAGAATATATTTTGTTGGTTTTATATAATAAATATATTATTCTATGGATAACGCTACAATAAAAAAGCATGACAACCATAATTATTTTGGTTTTCGATGTGAGAACTTCTCACATCAGTTACAGAAACGAGGCACAGTCTTAAATATTCAATTTATATTGTAAAGCAGAACAGATGTTTTCAAAAGCCACTACACGTTCATCATCAGTACTTGTGTGTATTTTTTATTCAATTTCTTAAATGACGGTTGAACTACCCTTCACTTCAGGAAGAATTAAATTAGTTTTAAAATGCGAACAAAGTCAAAAACACGATTCCAGGGTTGGACAATTGATTTTTTTTATAATACATAAAAGCTACCAACTTAATCATATTTCTCTTTTTTCTTATAAATTAAACATATTTAATATATAATTTGAAAGAAATTAATTGGCGTTTTAAGGAGACAAGGATACGAGCACTATATCAAGTCGGTGGTTTGTAGCAGTTCTGGTTTGGCGGATGAACCATCCTTCACTTTGGGAAGAATTAAATTCGTATTAAAAATCGAACTAAATTAAAGAGACGGTTCTAGGAATTATATTCGCTATATAAAAGAAACCAACTTAAACAATTTTTAATTTTGTGCTGATTCTTTTTTCGCAAAATCTTGTTAAAAAATTACAATTGTAGAATAACAACCTAAAAAATAAAGAAAAATAGATCACTGAGTTCTTGTTATGAACTTGATATTTCTTTTAGACTTCTCATTCATTCCAGTGGCAGTTTGAAATAAATATCTTTCATTATTCTAAGAAATGTTGGGTAGAAGTTCTCTGATGATCTGCATTAGCCCCAGTGAAATGCGCACGGGAACTAGTTAAAACCCCTCAATTGATCACTTTGAATTTTAATAAGATTTTAGGGAAAAAGAATCAGCACATAATTAATATTAAAGAGGAAGAGAAAAACGACAATTCCCAAAAATATATACTGATATAAGAAAAAAACCAAATATTTAGGGGTTATTATTATATATGACCAGTTTTATCTGAAAATACAGCCGCACTATTCAAAACTCTTTTATATACGCCAGACGGTGAAG
Organism: Linnaemya vulpina; assembly: GCA_963675445.1. NCBI lineage: Eukaryota > Metazoa > Arthropoda > Insecta > Diptera > Tachinidae > Linnaemya > Linnaemya vulpina. The sequence goes on from OY776278.1 coordinate 22,737,885, forward strand.
GGTGTATACGATTCGGCTCAACCGAATGTAGCACTTTTGCTTGGTTTTATTTTAAAAGTTATTTGTGAGCACAAACGTTAATTTCATATTTCTTTAGAATAATAAGTTTCGACTTGATTCCCCCTTTCAAGGTGAGCTTTTTGTATGCAGAGATCGTTTAAATAAAATTATTTTGAAAACAAAATTTTATTTCGAGTCCCTTTTTTTCGCTTGCTGGTCTTCTGCGATTATTATTTTATTTTTTTTTCGCAAGAATTATTATTTCAACTTATTGCTTAACCCTTTGCAATTGTACAGAACCCCTATAAAGCAAAAGAGGAGTGCAATTTAAGAGATAAAAGAAAATAGCAAAACATATAATAAATAAGCGCAGCCAGCAGCAGTAACATGAAGGTGCATGCATCAAGAGCAACAAATCAAAATGCTTCGCACAAGAGTTTATTTGTATGGGAAACGTTTGTTAAGTAAATAGAATGGCGAAGACGGCCACACAACAAAGTTGGCCAAACACACTCGTATTATCAAGACATACGAAATGCCAGATTAGTATCACAAGCAACACAACAAAATAAAGTGGCAGCTTAAGGAGAATGCAGCTGGCATGAAATACTTTCTGAAAAAGAAACAAAAAAAATTCCTTCGACGCAGCCAACTTTCTCTGTAACAAATAAAACAACTTCTGCTTGCAAAATTCTCCACTCTCTGCATGACACACAAGTTAATCCAAAGGGTTATTTTGCTGATGAGAAGCATAAATACCTGCAAACAAATCCGTTCGAGTACAATATCCTTTATTTTCTGCTCCTTAATACGGCTGCTTATTTGCAAGTGTTCAACACGATGTGCACGAGTGTTTGCAAATTGTACTCGCACCTTCACATCTTTCAAAAATAAGTACTTCATTAGAATGATGGGCACGATGCCTGAGATGCATAAAATACACTCGCAGTCGCATGAAGATTAAAGGGAAAAGTTCACACTTTAAATAGAGGTCATGACTTGCAGTACAATTGTTGGGAAAGTCGTTGCAGGAAAATGTGTATTCAAGATGTGTGCGTCGTATTGAATTCGAATAGAGACGGGTTGGCTTGTGTGGCACAAGCAAAAACAAACAGACAAAAAAAAAAATTGTTTTATATTCAAGTGATGGATTGTTAAAGTGTAAATATTGTTATTCGTTTGCTATTGAGCAGAGTAGTTGGGGTCAAATGGGTGCAGGTAGTTAAGAGCGATGAAAGAAATAGTTAATATCTGAATGTATTTTTAACAAGAATGCGTGTTGGTTATTCGAACTACAGGGTGGTTCAAACGAACCGAAGGGGATTGAAGTCTTTACAGCTTTTTTTATTATATAATTTTTTCTCTTCTCTCTTCAGTATTTTGTAAAGAAGACTTGGGGAATTTAAAATCGAACTGTTGCAACATGACTTGACCATAATATTATACAGAACTTAATTATGAGCCTCGAAGGCTGTTTCCAATTATATGGGATAGTTAATAGGCAAAACTCTTAGAAGATGGAAAAGTATTCCAACAGCTAAAATTACTTCCATTGAAGTGTACCCACTTAAATGTACTGTCTGGTGTGGTTTTTCATCGGAAAAGATACCAGGTCCATATATTTTTAGACGATTTTTATTAACTTCACTTGTATGTTGGCTTCTATCTGATTATCCTTTTTTATTGTGCTTCACCGCGTATACTTAATACCATTAATAATATTATTTATACGCCACATAGTACTTGAACAAGATTGGTGGTGTGGTCCATGTTCTTATCTTTCCCATAACGTGTAAGTATTTTTAAGCTAAAAATTATGAAATAATTACAGTTAAAAAAAATTAACTAAAAAGCACGTTTCGTAAGAAAATCGAAACAAAAAGTTAAAAATAAATTTCAAAACAAACTTAAAGGCGGAGTGAACCAAAATACGAGAGTTATTGTAAAAGAAGAGCGGGGGATTTGTGCCCCATTTTTTGTACATCGAGCAAAATAAATGAAATGCGTCACGCTAGTGCTGAAGCTACACTGAAAGAATTAATAAATTCTATGAATTTTGACATCAGCCCAATGAACAATTTCATTAAAATCAAGGTCTCACTTCGGAGACTTTGGATTAATAAATCACGTTTCGTTAAAATTAGTTTAATGAAAAATTTATCAAATAATTTTCACACTTACGTTTATGCCATGAACGAATTTCGTTTATAAAACGAAACCATTTCCATGAGACAGGGAAGTAACAAAATCAATACAATGAAAACAATGCAAGTGCTGGTGCAAAATAAAACAACATGAGTTGTCAACACTCTAAATAAATTGTTTTTATATTAAAACAATTATTAGTTGTTGTTGTTCTTTATTTCTCTTACAACTACAATTAGAGTCGGAAAAAGCCAACCAATTGTAGAATAAAAACGTAAGAAAATAATAAAGGAAAAGTGATCAGGGAGTTCTTGTTATGACTTTGATATTTGTGTTAGACTTCTCATTCATTCCAGTGGAAGTTTCAAATAAATATCTTTAGTTTTTCTAAGAAATGTTGGGTAAAGGTTCCCTGATGATCTGCATTCACTTTTTTAGAATTTTTTCATTCACGATATCTGTCAAATTAAAGATCAGTTTGTAGAATCGATCGCTGAAGCCGTTTTAAAGTCATTCTAGAAAAAACACTGAAGAAGAGTTTTTGTCTTCGCGTTTATTTTGGATATATTGAAACCTAAAATTTTAATTTATATAAAAACAACTGAATACCTTTAGCTCTTAACAGATTATAAGAAAATCTTAAATAATTTGATTTTGCAGGATTAAAAGCAGTTTCAATCCGCATTGTAGTCTATGGCATTTCTGTATGATTTAATAAATCATTTCAATCAGTTTTTTGTAATTTTTTCTATTCTCTATTGGAGCGTGGAAGATTTCATAAGCTTAAAGCTCTTTTTTTTTTGTTGATGCTGACAATATATATTTGGGCTATTGCCTTGAATGCTGTTCTTTAGCTCTGCTCTTTTTCAATGAACAACTTTTCAATATTAACTTTTCCAACAATCACAATTTGCTTGTAGCATCAGGAGGGAGGGAGGCAGGTCTAATATTGAATAACACTTTTTCGATATGCAGTTTAAAAAATTTGTAAACTTTTAGTTTAATAGCAACTTAAAAGGGAGATTATAAGAATTAAATTGTGTCCCTTGCAACTGTTGCCAATCGAAATTCTAATTCTATTTTAATGCAACAAAATATCTGCATCTATTGTAAAACCAGTTTTCCAGCAGATGAAAAACTTTCTTTTCACAAACTCAACTGTTACTCTTTTCTAATAAACCCGCAACTCTTGTATTATCCTTAACCATATTCAACTACAACACCGATAACGTATGTGTAATAAACTCTTGTTCGTTTTAACCTCACGCATATAAATGCCCGTACCTTAAATAGTTTGTGGGCCATTCATGATTCCTGGTGTGGTTATCCGAACAAAATTTCATTCCAAATAAAACGTATTAAATTATACAGACACCGAAAGCAAATCTCAATATATTTTAGGGGATAGTTATTATCTACATGGCAGACAATTAAAGGAGTGAAAAGTTATTTTAAGATTTGAAAGTAGTTAAATGCCAACAATTTTCCTACTTCTGGCAAAATATGTCATCATATTTGTAGGGGACATTCCCTGAGTGCTGGACCAAGAGAAAAAGAAATTTTAAGTCAACAGTTACGCTGAGAAAATTCGTAAGAACCGTGGGAAATTCTTTAAAAATTTATCCATGAAATATATTTCTTTGCTTCAATGAAAATTTTTGCTTCAAGTTTTCTGATTCATTTGAGCTGTTGTCTGCCAAACAATTGCTTTTATAATTTTGAAGTCAGTTTAATTATTTCATTGTATTAACGATCCTGCTGCATTAAATCAATTTAAATATTCCATTTTATCAATCTCATTCATGGAATAAATAAGATTCGTTAGATCAATGAAGTCGTACATTGAATAAATGCAATTATTTCATTGTATTGACGTAATATTGAACTTCTTTTAATAATCCAATGAAGCAAGACGTTGATTTTAATGAAATTTTTCATCAGGCTCATGTCAAAGTTCATAGAATTTATTAATATTTTCAGTGTAGCTTCAGCGTAAAGCATTTTCAACTCAGTACATATTTTCGGAATTGTCGCTTAAACCTCTTTAATTTAAATTTCGTGCTGATTCTTTTTTCCCAAAATCTTGCAAAAAAATTCAAGGTGATCAATTGAGGGGTTTTAACTAGTTCTCATGAGCATTTCACTGGGGCTAATGCAGATCATCAGGGAACTTCTACCCGACATTTCTGAAAATAACTAAAGATATTTATTTCAAACCTTCACTGGAATGAATGAGAAGTCTGAAACAAATATCAAAGTCATAACAAGAACTCACTGATCACTTTTCCCTTTTTATTTCCTTACGTTTTTATTCTGCAATTGGTTGACTTTTTTCCGACTCTAATTGTAGTTGTAAGAGGAATAAATTAATATATTTGATAAATATAATTTTTCTAATAAATTTTTCATTAAACTAGTTTTAACGAATCGTGGTTTATTAATACAACGAAGCGAGATGTTGATTTCATTGAAATATTTAATTGGGCTCTTGTCAAAATTCATAGAATTTATTAATTCTTTCAGTGTAGCTTCAGCACTAGCGTGACGCATTTCATTTATTTTGCTCGATGTACGAAAAATGGGGCACAAATCCCCCGCTCTTCTTTTACAATAACTCTCGTATTTTGGTTCACTCTGCCTTTAAGTTTGTTTTGAAACTTATTTTTAACTTTTTGGCTCGATATTCTTACGAAACGTGTTTTTTAGTTTATTTTTTTTTAACTGTAATTATTTTATAATTTTTAGCTTAAAAATACTTACACTTTATGAGAAAGATAAGAACATGGACCACACCACCAATCTTGTTCAAGTACTATGTGGCGTATAAATAATATTATTAATAGTATTAAGTACACGCGGGGAAGCACAATAAAAAAGGATGAGCCAACATACAAGTGAAGCTTATAAAAATCGTATAAAAATATATGGACCTGGTATCTTTTCCGATGAAAAACCACACAAGACAGTACATTTAAGTGGGTACACTTCAGTGGAAGTAATTTTAGCTGTTGGAATACTTTTCCATCTTCTAAGAGTTTTGCCTATTAACGAATCCATTGAATTGGAAAAAGTAAAATTTTGTATGAAATAGGAAACTCAGTTCTTATAAATCCTCAGAAAGTGGGGAAGAAATAGGAAACTTTAATGCCACTAAAGAATGGAGTTCTTAAAACTTAGTAAAAACTTTAAGAATTCTTTAAAATTTTATTGCAAAAATTTTTGTATGGAATAAAAACTTTCATCTGAAATCAGAAAATTTAAAAAAAAAATTTTTTGGCTTTCCAAACATGGAAAAAGAAATTAAGAAAACAGTACAGGGCTAAAATACAGAAATAGCAACACTGGTACTTAGCAAAAGAGGGTTACCATCGGTTTGATACAATTCTCGTATTATTTTTCATCATAAAATTGGCTTAAATAGAAACTGTTATCACCCCCAACTAAGTCGTTTGAGAAATTACAAGAAACGATAATACTCATGGGTACTAATCGTGAAAGTGTAGTGGCCTTTGAAATCTGCTGTTCTGCCCTGCTGCGTAAGTTGACTTTCTCTAGTGCTTTGGAATATTTGTCCTGACTTTCGCAATTCAAAGAAAGCATTTCTCTTACAATTAACCCTCCAAACGTTTCTATTGAAACTTTGTTTTATAAATTTTTTTAAATTGTTAATAAATTAACTATTTGACATACTGTCATTGTACTATTATAAAATGAAATTTATTTGGTGGGTGGTTAGGTTATTTAATTTAAAACAATATCATTATAGGCAATATTAGCCTATTTGGGCCCAAGAACGTATACCTAATAAACCCATATTTCTAATAACCTTGTTAAAATTGCTCTCAGGCAAGGGAAAGTCTGTGCTAATAAATGTATTCATGTGCTTTATGAACAGTGGAATTCGCACAAGCGCAGTTTCGTTAAATTTAAAGAAATTATTATTCGCAATAAAAGCGCTAAATTGAGAAAAATGTGCTCTTATATATCCGAACTTCTTTCCGTTAAAACTTAATTAAAAGACCTGTAATTATGATTGCATTCCTTCAAAGGCCTTGCACATATTTAAGTGTATTTTGTGGTACATTTAAAAATTGCTGAAGCACATCCCAACATGTTCATCCTCTATGCTGCGTCTGTATGTGAGTGGATGTACGTAAATTTTAAGTACAAGAAGAAGAAGCAGAAGAAGAAGAAGTTCATAATTATTACGGACTCATACGAATTTATTTCGAAAAACTTTTATGCTGGAACGCACGCATTATAAATATAAGTTGGTTTTTAGCTTTCAAAGAGGAACTAAATCGAATCGTGTTAGAATTTCCAACAAAAACTTGAATAACGAGAAATATGAAAAGGAGTTCATGTAGATTCGGTAGCATTAAAAACTCTGTTGTTACAAAACTCCTCCTACTCTTTCAATTTCTTTACATCTTTTTGCCAACTCAACAAAGAATTTTGTTGCAGAAACGAGTGGATTCTATTAAATAATTTGCTACTTTTTATTTGATCATTAATCTCAATGTTTGCCTGTTCGTTACCCAACTGCAATTTTTCCCAAAGTATTTGCGCAAGAACTGCAACAGCAAACAATCTAACGAATTCGTTTGTATTTAACTGAAGTAATCCCAAGGCTCCAGCTAACACCTGATCCAAGTTATAACTGCAATACGGCTGCACTTCGTCTCTAATCATGACAATAGCAAATAGAAGAGAACTGCTTTTTTTTTTGTTGCACACGTTAACTGAATAATTACACTGTGCGACAACATTAAGCATCTGCGAATATATGAAGCCAGTAATCTAAAGTGGCCGAAATGCTGCAAAACAAAACATGCACGTGCATGCTTATTTCGAGAATTAAGCTTTACAGTGTGTTCACACTGACATGGTTTGTGATTTTAAATTAGAGACCAACTTTTAAACCACCCCAAATGCTCTTTGTTAAGACCAACTTAAAACCAGGTTTGGATTAGTTTTAAATAGGTTTGAAGAAATGATTAATTTTAATTATGTGCTTGTTCTTTTTTCCCAAAATCTTATTTGAAAAATTTTAATTGATCCGTTGAGGGGTTTTATCTAGTTCCCAGGCGCATTTCACTGGGGCTAATGCAGATCGTCAGGGAGTCTTTACCCATCATTTCTTATAATAACTAAAGATATTTATTTAAAACTTCCACTGGAATGAACGAGAAGTCTAAAGCAAAGAGTTTAAAAAAACTAAAGAGTTTAAAATGATAATAAAATTTTATCTTTGACTTTTATTGACATATTTCAAGATCAACCAGAAAGTTTTTATTAAATTGAATTATGATTCAATATGTGTCCGAAAATTGTTTTTTTTTTAATTCAAAAGGACATAATAAATATTCCAAGGCACAGGGTTGAGGCAACATCAGTTTCAACTAATCAATTTACAAAGCAGAGCAGAACAGCTGTTTTCGAAAACCGCTGCTTCTTCGTCATAAGTACTCACTCATGTGGAGTTTCATTTGTTTCCACTTGTTATTTGGTTTAATCCAACAGTTTCTATTTGTACGAATTTTATTATGACAAAGCATACGAGAATTATATCAAACCGATGGTAACACACTATTGTTACGTCCCTGTGTTAATATTTGATTATTTTTTCATGTGCAATTTTCTTAGTTTTTTGTTCCGTGTTCTGTTCTATTCTCAACTTCTTTAATATTAATTTTCGTTATTAAACAATTATTTGAGTTAAAGGATGGAGGTTAAAAATTAAATTGCTGGGCATAAGAAAATCCTTTTCATCCCGAAGATTGTCAAAATTCGCAATTATTTAGAAAAAAAAAATAGAAAAAGAATTAAACCAATAAAATTATAAATATACTCAATTAGTATCCTCTTTGGAATCCTAAAGGATCGTATATGAAAAAGTAACAACCACCAGTCGGCGAAATATTTTGTCATCATGACTTTCTGAGATTTTAACTAAGTTAGAACAATTAGCCTATAAAAATATTAATATAATATTTTGTAATTTTGAATCTGGTGCAATTTTCAATATATAAAAATACCGATTATTGCTGAACTCTTATTCCAAAAGAAGATTCAAAGGCCTTTTAAAAGGCCTTAATTCGAAAACGTAACTAGTCATAATGCCCTATTTCAGCCAACCAGTGAAAACTATAATGCGATATAAAGAACGCAAATGTTTGATCACTGAAAGTTCTGTTAAGCCAAAACATAAAGCGGAGGAAGTAAACCGACATTTTTCCAGAGGCCCCAGGCAAGAAGACGGCCATCAACTTTAACTTGACGTTATTCCACTGCAATAAAACTAGTCATAATAATAACATGAAGACAACAGCAATAACATTCACAATTATCATCACCACAATCTGTGACATGCAGACGGAGAAATAAAAAATAAAATAAAAATAAAATAGTGGACATGCATGTGCATGAATATTAACAACTCCGAGTACTGCTATTATCCATGTACTGACGTTAACCACTACAACCAAAGTGACAAATTTGTTTAAAGTCACAAGAGGAGTGTGTTGATGAAACACATTCTGACGTACACACACACACACACACACACACACATACTTGAATATCTTAAATATTCTTCATAAAAATGTCAGCAACGAAACGAAGAAAATATTTATTTGTGTGAGTTGGGTGTCGGGCGGGGGTGTTAACAGTTTGATATGGAAGAAATATTTCTGTGAAGGTAAATGATGTGGACATGCATATATTAAGAAAAAAAGGGAAAAGAGAAATCAGGAAACGAATTCCAGGCAGAGTTTAACAAAGTAAAATGTTGATCGTATAAATTAAACCATAAAGTAACTCCGCCATATGCCAAAGTGAAAAATTTAGAAAGTAAATAGAAAATAAAAATGCAGGACGAAAATTCAAAATTTATTGCCAAATATTACCCAGGCCTATTGTCATTATTCCCTTGTTATCTAAAATTATGAAATTAAAAAAATCTGTCTTACTCCCAGGATATTGAAATTCGTCCCACTGTAATGGAGCTGCAAGAAATCTTACTTTCAGCTTACAGATCATGTATTTGGTTGTCACATAATTTCACTTGCTGCCATTGCGTACAAGCTATTTTTCCTTGTAAGATTTTAATGGGCTAATCTTTGAATTGAACATGCAGAATTTTCTAAAAATTTTAATATATAAACCAGCATAACAAAATTATATTGAACAATTTTATTGGTAGTGAATTCAATACCAAAATTATTTCCATATGAATTAAATATGGAATTAATAATTTGTACCAGGGACCAAAAGTTATAATTATTCTGGAATATTTAAAGGACGAAAACAATCGTAAGGAAACATTTGAGAAGTAATTCAGGCACATCATTTTGGTTATTTACCAGAATATTTTTAGATTGTTACCAGAACATTTATGTAAATATATCACGATTTATATTTACTATCTGACTTTTGATTTTTTGTCAGAATCATTTGTCATAATGTGACATGTATTGTTTTTTATTTCATTAATTTTTACAGAAATTGCGTGTCTCTACATTGATTCCTTTTTGCAAAATAATCAATTTTAACTAAAACCTCATTTTTCATTAACAAAAAATGCATAAGAAAAGCATTTTATTTTATAATGTAAATAAAAGTCAAATATAATCCACAAGATGAATGGAAGACAGAAATATTTCAACACTATTTAAAAACATTATAAATAAATAAAAATCAGTTAATAATTATTTCCGCAAAAAATATATATAAAAGTAATAAAAATTAGAATATCAATTAAATATATGACAAAAAAAAAAAGAAAAGAAAACAAATCTATATAAGTCAGAATGTGACAAGCTTTTCTGAAAAAACAATAAAAAAGAAGATTATTACTATTATATTTGACTAAATAAATGAATATATTTGAGGAAGGATATAAAAATTAAAATTTGACAAATATGTCAAAAGAAAGGATATAAAAGTTACAGCTTGACAAATATTTCTGACAAAAATTATTCAAAAATCAGAGTGCGAGAAATATTTCTGACAAAACAAAAATAAAATTAAATTAAAATATGATAAATAAACATGACGAAAAATTCAAAAGGATATTACAAAAATTACTTCTGATCAAAAAATAAACCAGTCACAAAGTGACATAAATATCTGACAATAAATATGCGTATTAACAAACAAATTAAACTGAGATTTTATCAATTACATATGACCAAATTAATTAAAATCGGGGGAAAAAATTAAATATATTACAATGTGACATATTGTTTATCTGTCAAAAAAAAAAAATTTATACAATCGCCCGTATTATGAATGGCGACGTCGACATCACATCAACACGACAGCAAAATATTGTCACTTGTCTAGTCTGTGTCGATAAAAATTGACTTCTGGTAACATGTCTTAGAGAATACCAAAAAGCTGTTAATAATAATTAATTATTGTAGACAATTAAATGACAAGTGACAATTTTTTGCTGTCGTGTTGATGTGACGTCGACGTCGTCATTCATTATACGGGCGAACATGACAAACAAAATATGAACATCACCAAATTATTAAAAACAGATATTACAGCAACTATTTCTGATAAAAAAAATTATACAAATCACAAAGTGACAAACATATCTGACAAGAAAAGGCGAACTGTAATATGCAAATATATGTAATAAAAAAAAATTTGATTGAGATTATAACAATTACTTATGAACAAAAGAATCAAAATCAGAATGTGACAAATATTTCAGACCAAACAAAAAATATTACAATGTGACACATTATATATCTGACAAAAAATATCTACTTGAACTGCAAAACAATAAAATAAATAGGAAGCTGATTGCAAAATTATTTGTTATTAAAAAACAAAGTCAAAACGTGAAAAATATGTATGACAAAAATAAACGTCAGAATATCGTAAGCATATATGACAAAAAAAATCAAATAACTATTATTTTTGATTAAAATATATAGATAATAGAATGTGATAAGCTTTGCAGGCCAAATAAAAGAAAATATTAATATGTGACACATTGTATATCCCTCAGAAAGTTAATTAGAGCATAGTGAATATATCTGACATAAATAATTTTAAAAAAGTCAGAGAATGAAAAGTAATTTCCACAAAAAATTTAATATTAAAATAAGACAAACATATCAAAACAAAAATAAATATCAGAGTATGACAAATATTTCCAAAAAAAAAAAACAAATTCTACCACACAAATAACAACTAGAGTCTGACTTGTAAATTTGATAAAAAATAAATTAAATAACAATTGGAATTTTGCAAACATTTTTCCCAAAAATAATTAAGACTAGAATGTGACACATACATTTTACATAAAAAACTATATAAAATAAAAGGCAATATCCACTTATATTTTTAATCTTAAGGTCTCTTTATTTTTATAAAATTGTAATTTGTTTTTTTTTTCAATATTTCTTCACTCCATTGTGTGATTTCTCCAGCAAATAAAAAAAAAATAATGATTTCCCGAAGAAGTCTCAAAAAGGTGTGACGAAATATTGGAAAAAAAACAAATTACAATTTTATAAAAATAAAGAAACCTTAAGCTTAAAAGTATTAGTGGATATTGTTAATTAAAAAGAGGTAAAAAATGGAATTGAATAAGAATTGAAATAAAAGTCAGACAAAAGTATGACAAAATTTATAGAAATTTGTAATAAAAAATAAAACAGAACGTGACTAAGTAGCTTTGGCAAAAAGAAAATTATATAAGGATGTGACAAATATATCTGACAACAATAAATATCAGAATAGACAAATATTTCTAGCTAAACAGATGAATATAAGAAAATCACTATTACTTTTGATCAAACTATAAGAAGTAGAAAGTGACAAATAGATTTAAAAAAAAAAATATAATAAAAATTAAAATATGACTAAAAAATCTTACAAACATATAAAAAGCAGATTATTGAAGTTAAATTTCAATAAAATCAGAATTGTATTGATATATCAGACCATAAATAAGTGACATATTGTATATCTGACAAATATATATATATATATATATATATATATATATATATATATATATATATATATATATATATATATATATATATATATATAATATATAAATAAAAAAAATTAGATAATATGACAAATATTCCTGACGTAAAATAAAAAGTAGATTATAAAAACTATTTTTGATAAAAATCCGTAAATCAAAATGTGACAAAATATTTTGTAAAATAAATATATAATGATAATAATAATAATAATAACCATAAAAACAATAATGACAATAAGAAATAAAAATTTAAATGTGACAAATTTTTCTGACAAACAGATAAAAAATCATACGAAAACATCTATTTCTTACAAATAAAAATTTTGATGTGACAAATTTTTCTGACAAACAGATAAAAAAATTATATGAAAACATCTATTTCTGACAAAAACCAGATTTCGTTGAGATAAACTAAATTTTCGATTCTCTTCTTTGTAAATCTCATAATTGTTACGCTACACTTATTGAATAGGAAATAATAGTAAAATATTTTTCAAAGTTTAATAAAGTTTCTTCTAATTATTTTCACAAAAAAGTTCTTCTCCTAAACAGGCATTATTTAGTGGCAGTTTCCTTCTTAAATAATAGCAACAGTTCCAACTGAAAATAGTTTCCTTGCAAGATTTAATTAAATAGAGGGAAAACTTTTGCTATTCGAAATCGAACGATTTTGAGAGTGCGATAACAAAGCATCTGAAATACGTTAGCAATTGCAACAAACAATGAGAGCAACAACAATGTTGTATTTACATTTTCATTAACTTTCCAATACAGTCACACAAATTAACTCCTCGACATATTTGAAACGTTCTTCTCACGCACATTAACGTACAACATGGAATTCCATCAGAAACTTTACAATGACAATAAATAGAAACTCATTAGACTTGTGCAACGTTGCAACGAGCACGAGGTTCACATACGATGGCAGTTGTTAAAAAGTTGCATGTTGCAGCCTTTTTTTCTGTTTCTTTTCTTCTTCTACTTTTGCTATTTAAGGAAAAGGCAACTTAACTTACTTGTAATAAATGTGAGAATTTCAGTAGTTTTGATAACTCACTCACACATCTGCAAGTTGAAACACGCACACGTCTGTAAGTTGAAGCATTCACACGCATTCATGTTACTTAAAAATAACTGATGACAAAGCCATTGATGAAATATGTGCAGCCAACAACAAACAACATCATCGCCTGTTTAAGTCAAAAACATGTGCTGCATTCAAATTTTGTAGAAGTTGTCAAAACGATTATCTTCTTTGATTTGATGTTGTTGTCGTTGTTGTTTTCTATTTTTCTTTTTTGGGTCATCAATGACAGTGGCTTGAAACGCTGTGCTCATTATGCTGAATTATTTAAGGCAGCTATTTTTGGTTTCTTTGTCGAATTTTAATAATTTATTTTTGTTAACTATTAAGAGGCCTCCAACGGGCACGATCTGTACTCTCTAGATCCTAATTGTATTAAAAATTTGTAAATTATTTCATTATTAATAGTTAATAATATAGAATATATATTCAATACAAACTTGTATGGGAAATCATCTACTTATTCATCACACAGACTTTAACGGTTCAATAGTTGAAAAGGGAAGCCTTTTCATATCGGATGCAGTTCTATTGATAAGAAATTTATAAAAATATAACATATTTGGACAGTCTTTGTAACTGATCCGTTAACTATTGAAACAACTCTTTCAGAATGTAGTTCTCAAATACAAGGAGATAATGATCTCTGTATTGAGTCAAAGGCAGATCATAAATTGTCCTTGAAACTAATCCGCAGTAATCATGTTTGATAGGGATGAACCATGAAAAAATCTTTACCCGAATAATACTCAAGGGCATATTTAAATAAAAATATTTCAAGAGATATTCTTAGGAATATGCTGGAAATAATAATATTCTCTTGAATAGTAATATTCTCTAATATAATATTAATTTTCATAAATAAATAAACATCTTAAATTAAAATAAAGAGGCCTTGAGCTTCGAACTACTACAAAATATTTTTATTTAAAAAGAGCTAAAACAAACTAGAAGGATATTAAAAAATATCTCTTGATATTTTCCTGCAGGAGCGACTAAAGGCGTGTCAAAATATTGAAAACATAAAAAGATACATTTAAAGTCAAGTTTAAAAAACTGTTACTACAATAGTACAGAAAAAACAAGAATAAATCAATAATTCCAAACAGGATTCTATGCAGTTTTGAAATTATTTAATATTATTTTGAATTAGCTGAAGATATTTTGTCAATATATAAACATCTGCTCAGTTTAACATCAAAAAGTTATTTCCACAGAAGCCTATCGCTACGAGGCAAAATAAATAATTAATGAATTCTTATATTAATTATTATTATGTACGAATTTTCTATATTTCTTGATCCGGTTCCATATCAAGTTCCTATCATTGCGACAACGATGTTTTTAAACGATTAAATATTTAGTTATAGAATATGTATGACAGAATAACAAATTTTAAATGAAAAGAATATTCATAAAATTATTTATTTAATTTTTTTTATGGCCAAAGTACAGATATAATAGTTATAAATGAATTACTATGAGCTCATGATATTAAAATAAATTATTTAAGTTACTTTCCACAACGTTGATAGGTTGAGAACAAAACGTAAGAAAATAAAAAGGACAATTGATCAATGAGTTCTTGTTTTGACTTTGATATTTGTTTCAAAGCTTCTCACTTAGTAAAGTAGAAGTATTAAATATATGTATTTAGTTGTTCTAAGATATGTTGGGTAAAGTTTCCCTGATGATCTGCATTAGCCCCAGTGAAATGAGCATACAAACTAACTAAAATCCCTCAATTGATCACTTTGAATTTTTTATTTAAATTTTGGAAAAAAAGAACTAGCACATAATTAAAGTTAAAGAGTTTAAAAAACCCCCAAAATATAGAGCACAGGACACAAAGCGCCCGTTATTGTTTCAAGCGTACTTTAAAATATATTTTGAGCTTTTTACTACCATTTTCTTCAAAAGCGTGCTCTTTATTTTCATTATATACCCATATATACATATTTGCTACTTTTTAGTTTAATCTGCTTCGAAAGCATGTAAAAATGCTTCCACAGTGTGAGAAGATAAGAACATGAACCACACCAACAATTTTCTACGAGTGCAATATGACGTATGAGTAAAATTATTACGTATACGTGTGGAGTTACTAAAAAAAATGAGAACGAACACACAAGTGAAGCAAATAAAAAGCGTTTAAAAATGCGATAATTGTATCTAAACAGATATTTCAATTAAGATTTGTATATGTAAGTTAATCACAATAATATTAAAATATGATTAAATTTTATTAAAAAAATTATTACGATTTCATAAAACTTTTTATTCAATAAATTTAAATGTACATTTCCTGAAGGTTTTATCTTGTAAAATAATTATGATGTAAATTGCATGGCATTAACAGTAAAGTTATTTTGCTCCCTGACATATGCTACGAAAAATATTGCTACAACTTAAACAATAACTTGGTCAGACACAACACCCAGTGCCCTAAATTGTTACGTTTTAACACTAACTTTATAACTCTAACAACTTCCGCTGCAGTGGCGCTAGTGTATAGCAATTGCACGGCATATTATCTCACTGTTAAAACTAAAAAAATTTCTCACCTTAATCTCTTAATTGGGGAAATACCAAACTTTCCGAAAACTTTTTTATCCAAAAATTATGTGAAAGAAACCTGCTCTCATATTTTGTATTACAAAATCAATCAATTCCGACAACTCCGTTTTTTATTATGCCAGTTGAGGTCCAACTTTTTAGTGGCAGCAAAAACCAACAATATTCTTAGCGAAGACACAGAGCAAAATGTGTTAGAAAAAGGCCGTGTAGCAATTAAAAAAGTACTCTTCAGCTGTAACTTTATAACAATTTGCTGTTGCATTAGCATTCTAACTGTTATATTCACTCTTTTAAAAGTGATGTGGCAGTGCTGTCACTACTTCTTAGAAAACAGTCAAGTTGGCAGTAAAACCTTCTTTATGTATATAAAATATATATATATAATAGCACATTAAAGCTTAAGCTTTGTGAATTTGCCCTGAATATTCCCATCACGCTGTCCGCTTCATGCAAGAAAGTTCTATTTCCCAATACGAAACAGAGTTGATTGATTGATTGCCTTTGTAAAATATAAATAAAAAATATCTTTCTTAATGCAACACTGTTGAAGACTTTAATAACTGACACTGCAATTGGTGCTAATGGACAATATATGGAATGCGCATGTTCCCTAAATTGTGCACTAGAATCTGTCATTTACTACTAAAAAGTACTTCCCACCAAAAGTTTAGAACACTACTATGAAGATGAGTTGGAGTACTAAAATTTATGCTAACACTATTGAAAGCAATAACAATTTTGGCGCAAAATAGTTCAGCCAACCAACAACAACTGTAGGGCCAAATGAAGAAGCAAAAGAAAATTTTTTACAGAATACACACACACACATATATATATATATATATATATATATATATATATATATAAATGCAAATGAATTCAGTAATTTATAAAAGAAATTACAAAAAACATACCCAAATTTCACGATTCAAGTCCTCCCACTCGGAATTCAATTCTTCATTTAGAGTGGAGCAGAGATAAAAGGAACTCCAATAATGGCGAATACTCAATATGTGTCCAAACAGTTCATGGGTCATGATAGATAACCAAATATATCAAATAAAACACAAACTATTCAAATTAAAATAACTGAAACAAAATAACACAATAAACTTAATGAAATGAAAAATTACAAAAAAAAAAACACAAATGGCAGAAACAAAACTAAAGAAAAACGATTTAACTCAACCACGGACAACTAAAGACTGATTATGGGAAACTGACATCTAAATTAAAAGAGTTAAATTTCATCCAGTTAAAAGCTTGTGAGGCCTTTTGTTAAGAAGAGCTTCCTTCTGTAGACATTTTTAAGCTTTCATTTCAGCAACAGAAGTTTTAGGCAACAACAACAGTTTGTACTGAAACCCATTTTGGTGATATGAGAAGTTTCCAAATTAGCCGCTATAAGCTAAAAAGCAAATTAAAGTTATTGAAAAAGCTTTAGTGTTAAGTCTTCGCCTTGGATATTCCAATAACGATGTACGCTTTTAGGCAAGAAAGCTATGTTCCTCAGTGCTAAATAGAGCTGAATAATTGAATGACTTTGTCAAACATATAATGAAAAGAGATTTATTTATTACAACCCTGTTCGTGGCTCTCACAACTGCCTCTGCAGGTGGCGCTAATGCATAAATGCAATGCGCATGTTCTCTAAATTCTGCAATAGAATCTGACATTTAATACGTCAGATATTTTGCGCCAAAAGTTTAGCACTCTCTTATAAAATAGGCGGGAGTACTAAACCTTTAGACAACACGACCAAAGCAATAACAATTTTGGTGGAAAGTAACTAAGACACCCAACAACAATTGTAGGGCCAAATAAAGGATTAAAAGCAAATTTGCACAGAAATTTAAAAAAAACATACCCAAATTTCCCGATTCAAGTCCTCCCACTCGGAATTCAATTCTGCATTTAGAGTGGAGCAGAGATAAAAGGAGCTCCAATAATGGCGAATACTCAATATGTGTCCAAACAGTTCATGGGTCATGATAAATAACCAAATATATCAAATAAAACACAAACTATTCAAATTAAAATAACTGAAACAAAATAACACAATGAACTTAATTAAATCAAAAATTACAACAAAAAAAACACAAACGGCAGAAACAGAACTAAAGAAAAACGATTTAACTCAACCACGGACAACTAAAGACTGATTATGGGAAACTGACATCTAAATCAAAAGAGTTGAAGTTCTTCTAGTTAAAAGCTTTTGAGGCCTTTTGTTAAGGAGAGCTTCTTTCTGTAGACATTTTTAAAACTTTCATAGCAGAAATTTACGTTTTTGGAAGCAACAGACTTAAAGCATTCCTGTGGTGAATTTCAGATTTTACTGAAACCCATTTTGGAAATATGAGAAGTTTCCAAATTAGCCACTATCAGATGAATAAGATGAAAAGCACATTAAAGTTACTGGAAAAGCTTTAGTCTCAAGACTTCGCCTTGGGCATTCCAGTCACGATGTTCGTTTTAGGGAAGAAAGTTATATTTCTCAGTACAAAACAGGGTTGTTTAATTGAATGACCTTGTCAAGCATATAATCTAATGAGATTTGTTTATTACATCCCTGTTCGTGGTTCTCACAACTGCCTCTGCAAGTGGCGCTAATGCATAAATGCAATGCGCATGTTCTCTAAATTGTGCAATATGATCTGTCATTTAATACGTCAGAGATTCAGCGCCAAAAGCTTAGCACTCTTTTATAAAATAGGCGGGAGTACTAAACCTTAGAACAACACTGACAGAAGCAAAAACAATTTTGGTAGAAAGTGACTTTGACACCCAACAACAATTGTAGGGCCAAATGAGAGATCAAATGAAAATTTGCAGAGAACACACAAATTTATAAAATTATGCAAATGAGTTCAATAATTTATAAAATTACAAAAAACCTACCCAAATTGCACCATTTACGTCCTCCCATTCGTCGCTCAATTCAGCATCTCGTAGGGGGTATTGATAAAGGGAGCTCCAAGGCTGGCCAATGCTTGAGATGAGGCCAACAGTTCATTTGTCATGATTATAAAGAAAATCAAATTCAAAAAAATAAACACAACACAAGACAAATTATCAAACAATCAAAATTACTTTAGCAAATTAACAGAAAATATTTTGATGAAACAAAAAATTAGAAAAACCACTAAATTATTAACAAACGGTACTAAGAGAGCTAACAAACGATTTAACTCAACCACGGCCACCTAAAGACTGATTATTGGAAACTGACATCTAAATCAAAAGAGTTAAAGTTCTTCTAGTTAAAAGCTTTTGAGGCCTTTTGTTAAGGAGAGCTTCCTTCTGTAGACATTTTTAAAACTTTCATAGCAGAAATTTACGTTTTTGGAAGCAACAGACTTAAAGCATTCCTGTGGTGAATTTCAGATTTTACTGAAACCCATTTTGGAAATATGGGAAGTTCCAAATTAGCCACTATCAGATGAATAAGATGAAAAGCACATTAAAGTTACTGGAAAAGCTTTAGTCTCAAGACTTCGCCTTGGATATTCCAGTCACGATGTTCGTTTTAGGGAAGAAAGCTATGTTTCTCAGTACAAAATAGGGTTGATTACTTGAATGACTTTGTCAAGCAAAAGTTTATTACAACCCTGTTCGTGGCTCTCACAACTGCCTCTGCAAGTGGCGCTAATGCATAACAAAAGTAATGCGCATGTTCCCTAAATTGTGCAATAGAATCTGACATTTAATACGTCAGAGATTCAGCGCCAAAAGCTTAGCACTCTCTTATAAAATAGGCGGGAGTACTAAACCTTAGAACAACACTGACAGAAGCAATAACAATTTTGGTGAAAAGAGATTAAGACACCCAACAACAATTGCAGGGCCAATGAGAGATCAAAAGAAAATTTGTAGAGAACACACAAATTTATAAAATTATGCAAATGAGTTCAATCATTTATAAAATTACAAAAAACATACCCAAATTGCACCATTTACGTCCTCCCATTCGTCGTTCAATTCAGCATCTCGTAGGGGTATTGATAAAGGGAGCTCCAAGGCTGGCCAATGCTTGAGATGAGGCCAACAGTTCATTTGTCATGATTATAAAGGAAATCAAATTCAAAAAAATAAACACAACACAAGACAAATTATCAAACAATCAAAATTACTTTAGCAAATTAACAGAAAATATTTTGATGAAACAAAAAATTAGAAAAACCACAAAATTATTAACAAACGGTACTAAGAGAGCTAACAAACGATTTAACTCAACCACGGCCACCTAAAGACTGATTATTGGAAACTGACATCTAAATCAAAAGACTTAAAGTTCTTCTAGTTAAAAGCTTTTGAGGCCTTTTGTTAAGGAGAGCTTCTTTCTGTAGACATTTTTAAAACTTTCATAGCAGAAATTTACGTTTTTGGAAGCAACAGACTTAAAGCATTCCTGTGGTGAATTTCAGATTTTACTGAAACCCATTTTGGAAATATGAGAAGTTTCCAAATTAGCCACTATCAGATGAATAAGATGAAAAGCACATTAAAGTTACTGGAAAAGCTTTAGTCTCAAGACTTCGCCTTGGATATTCCAGTCACGATGTTCGTTTTAGGGAAGAAAGCTATGTTTCTCAGTACAAAATAGGGTTGATTACTTGAATGACTTTGTCAAGCAAAAGTTTATTACAACCCTGTTCGTGGCTCTCACAACTGCCTCTGCAAGTGGCGCTAATGCATAAATGCAATGCGCATGTTCTCTAAATTCTGCAATAGAATCTGACATTTAATAGATCAGAAATTTCGCGCCAAAAGCTTAGCACTCTCTTATAAAATAGGCGGGAGTACTAAACCTTAGAACAACACTGACAGAAGCAATAACAATTTTGGTGAAAAGGGATTAAGACACCCAACAACAATTGCAGGGCCAATGAGAGATCAAAAGAAAATTTGTAGAGAACGCACAAATTTATAAAATTATGCAAATGAGTTCAATCATTTATAAAATTACAAAAAACATACCCAAATTGCACCATTTACGTCCTCCCATTCGTCGTTCAATTCAGCATCTCGTAGGGGGTATTGATAAAGGGAGCTCCAAGGCTGGCCAATGCTTGAGATGAGGCCAACAGTTCATTTGTCATGATTATAAAGAAAATCAAATTCAAAAAAATAAACACAACACAAGACAAATTATCAAACAATCAAAATTACTTTAGCAAATTAACAGAAAATATTTTGATGAAACAAAAAATTAGAAAAACCACAAAATTATTAACAAACGGTACTAAGAGAGCTAACAAACGATTTAACTCAACCACGGCCACCTAAAGACTGATTATTGGAAACTGACATCTAAATCAAAAGAGTTAAAGTTCTTCTAGTTAAAAGCTTTTGAGGCCTTTTGTTAAGGAGAGCTTCTTTCTGTAGACATTTTTAAAACTTTCATAGCAGAAATTTACGTTTTTGGAAGCAACAGACTTAAAGCATTCCTGTGGCGAATTTCAGATTTTACTGAAACCCATTTTGGAAATATGAGAAGTTTCCAAATTAGCCACTATCAGATGAATAAGATGAAAAGCACATTAAAGTTACTGGAAAAGCTTTAGTCAAGACTTCGCCTTGGACATTCCAGTCACGATGTTCGCTTTAGGGAAGAAAGTTATATTTCTTAGTACAAAACAGGGTTGATTAATTGAATGACTTTGTCAAGCAAGTTTATTACAACCCTGTTCGTGGCTCTCACAACTGCCTCTGCAAGTGGCGCTAATGCATAAATGCAATGCGCATGTTCTCTAAATTGTGCAATAGGATCTGTCATTTAATACGTCAGAAATTTCGCGCCAAAAGCTTAGCACTCTCTTATAAAATAGGCGGGAGTACTAAACCTTAGAACAACACTGACAGAAGCAATAACAATTTTGGTGAAAAGACATTAAGACACCCAACAACAATTGCAGGGCCAATGAGAGATCAAAAGAAAATTTGCAGAGAACACGCAAATTAATAAAATTATGCAAATGAATTCAATAATTTATAAAAGAAATTACAAAAAACATACCAAAATTTCAAGATTTACGTCCTCCCATTCGTCATTTAATCCAGCATCTAGGGAGTAGTGATAAAGGGACCTCCAATGCTGGCGAATGCCAAATCAAATCAAATAATAACTCATAAAACACAACATGACACAAATTATTAAACAATTAAAATTACTCAAGCAAATTGTCAATATTTTAATGAAACAAAAAATATTAGAAAAAAACACATAAAAGCAAACGATACCAAGAGAACTAAAAAACGATTTAACTTAAACGCGGACAACTAAAGACTGATTATTGGAAACTGACTTCTAAATCAAAAGAGTTAAAGTTCTTCTAGTTAAAAGCTTTTGAGGCCTTTCGTTAAAGAGAGTTTCTTTCTGTAGATTTTTGGAAACTGGTAATTAAAGCAAAAGAGCAAAAGTTATAGTTAAAAGCTTTTGAGGCCTTTTATTAACTAAAGCTTGCTTTCCAAAGCTTGCTTTTGGCACCAACAGTATTGCCGAGAAAATTTTGTTCGGACCCAAAAAATTAGAGTTTCTGTACATAATTTTTTACAATATGATATTGACACCTCACTCTGGATGCATAAAGTTATAGGTTAAGCTTAACATTATTTCAGATGTATGACAATATACAATATACTTTTTTAGAACTTTTGTCTCTAGTTGCATATACAATATGATGCGTAGGCGGACCCATCTCAGCTATATGCCATCGTCAGTACTCGTTTCCACAATAAATCTATAACCCAGATTCTTGAAACCAAACCTGGCTTCCATCCGATACCAAACATGTCGGAATTGCATGTAAGAATTCCGATTTAAATAGGAGTATGTATAGTTTTACGTTAATATGGCCATGAAATTGCAGGTCCACAATGAAACAAAATTTCATACGATACATTTGGAAAAATCTGTTGGTATAAGCCATTTTCGTATTGAATTGCATTTTTTCCACTTGCAAAAACATATGGCAGCAGTAGAGTTTGGATCCTCATTTGAAGTACGCTAAGCTAAAATCAGCGTTCTTTGGCTATTCTTTCTTCATATAATAATGCAAGTGGTACTAGTTATCTACACCATATATACTACATTATAATACAGAGAGAAATGTACATACATCCATATCGTATACATATATATGCAAGCTTTTATAGGTATTACGAATCCAGACAGTTCCGGCAACACTGTTTCGTATTGGGATATAACTTTTTTCCATAAAACGGACAGAGAGAATGGAATTTCCATAAGGAAATCTTAAAGCTTTAGCTTTTTCGATAGCTTTAATATGCTTTTCATACTTCCTAAGGCTGTTCTGAAAACTACTGTTCTCCATAAGAAGGTTTTAGCGCAAACTATTCATACATCTTTCCAGGAGAGTGCAATTAACAAATTGTTAATTAGATGTTATAAGAAGTAAATACAGGTTCAACTTTAAGTACTTCAAAGATGTTTGAAAAACAACGTGAAACCATCATAAGAGCTTTAGCTTAAGAACTTTGCATTACAAAATCAATAGATAAATTAGCCTGTTCCGTATTGGTAAACATAACTTTTCATTAAAACCAACCTCGTGACTATAATGTCCAAGGCGAAGTCTTGACACTAAATCTTTTGCAATAATATTTATGAGATTTTCATCTTCAAGCGGCTAATTACGAAACTTCTCATCTTTCCAAAATAGGTTTCAGTACAAACTATAATTTCCTGCAGGAATGCTTTAACTCTCTTGCTTTAAAAAAAGCTTATTTCTGCAATGAAAGTTTTAAAAATGCCTACAGAAGGAAGCTCTCCTTAACAAAAGACCTCAAAAGCTTTTAACTAGAAGAACTTTAACTCTTTTGATTTAGATGTCAGTTTCCAATAATCAGTCTTTAGGTGGCCGTGGTTGAGTTAAATCGTTTGTTAGCTCTCTTAGTACCGTTTGTTAATAATTTTGTGGTTTTTCTAATTTTTTGTTTCATCAAAATATTTTCTGTTAATTTGCTAAAGTAATTTTGATTGTTTGATAATTTGTCTTGTGTTGTGTTTATTTTTTTGAATTTGATTTTCTTTATAATCATGACAAATGAACTGTTGGCCTCATCTCAAGCATTCGCCAGCCTTGGAGCTCCCTTTATCAATACCCCCTACGAGATGCTGAATTGAACGACGAATGGGAGGACGTAAATGGTGCAATTTGGGTATGTTTTTTGTAATTTTATAAATGATTGAACTCATTTGCATAATTTTATAAATTTGTGTGTTCTCTACAAATTTTCTTTTGATCTCTCATTGGCCCTGCAATTGTTGTTGGGTGTCTTAATCTCTTTTCACCAAAATTGTTATTGCTTCTGTCAGTGTTGTTCTAAGTTTTAGTACTCCCGCCTATTTTATAAGAGAGTGCTAAGCTTTTGGCGCTGAATCTCTGACGTATTAAATGTCAGATTCTATTGCACAATTTAGGGAACATGCGCGTAGCATTTGTTATGCATCAGCGCCACTTGCAGTGGCAGTTGTGAAATTAATTATCAGTGTTGCAATAAAATACTTGTTTTCTTTATATGTTTTATGTTTCGTATGGGGACATTTAACTTTTTTCTGTAGAACGCTCACTGTTGTTGTAATATAGAAGGATGTATCTAAAGCTTTTTTCAGAGCTTTAACCTGGTATTCATGGCTCTAGCGGCTATTTTAGAAACTTTATTTTCACACAGAATGGATTTATTACAAATTGTGTTTCCCTGCAGTAAAGTTTTATGGCTGTAGTTGTTGGATTTCGACAACATAAATGCCTTTACAGTGTATCAAATATAACAGTTAGAATGTGTATGCAACAGGTTTTTGTTATAATACAACACAACATTTTGGTATTGTGTGCTACAACTGAAGAGTGTATTGCGGCATTCATAAGATGTTAGCTGATAGTTAATATAGATATTAATATATATATATGTATAATCTTTTCACTCTTTTAAGTAACTTATTTTCGATAAATATGAATAAAATATATCTGCATTGATAGTGGATTTATTTCAGATTTTTCTTATATTACTTTGTGGTGTGTCCACATAGTCATACTTAAATGCGCAATAAATAAAACGCATTTATGTTCATTCTATTTACATTAAATTAAATGGTAAATCATATGTGATGTATAGGGTGTTTTTTTTTATAGAGTGATACAAGTTTAAATCATAATAAAACATAGTAATATACCTTTGAAAATTTTATGATATTAATGTTTCAATATGATTTCGGCCATGTGGCCGCCACTGCTGGCGCGTACAAGAAGGCGCAATCTGGAACACCAATTTTCACAAACACTAACATTCTGGCCATCATCGTTTTTGAAGACATACGGGCCAATGACTCCGCCACTCCATAAAGCGCACAAAACAGTAATTTTCTGTGGATGTCATGGTGTTCCGACAAAAGCTTTTTGATTCTTCTCACTCCAAATGCGACAAACCGGTTTATTTACGTGCCCATTCAACCGAAAATTGGCTTCGTCGGAAAATAAAATTTTGAATGGACGATGTGTACGATAAGTTTGACGAGCAGAACCATTATTTTGATTAAAAATTTCCACAATTTGCACACGTTGTTTTGGTGTAAGTCGGTCCATAATAAAATGTCAAAGCAAACTAAACAAAACGCAACTATCAGCTGTTAAATGGGTGGTCAAAGGAAGCAGTGATGCCAACTCAAAGTTGTATCACTCTATAAAAAACACCCTTTATAACTTGTGGTTTCTCAAAACGATTTTAAGTTTTCCGTTCGGAAACCATGAGACTGCTATTGAATTATTTTCTGAGAAACAAACAAAAATCAAGTTTCTGTATTCTGCTGAATTAATAAGACTCTGAAAATAATTAAATAGTTGTTATTTTGAAAGTAAAATTTATAACCCTTACGTTTCCTGAAAAATGAGCCCTTTAGCGAATTTCGGGGCATTTTAATAATCACTTCCGGACAAGTCGAATATACTGACTTATGCAGAAAACAAGTAGATGTCCAAAATTGATTTCAAATTTTTTCACTGGAACTATTTTTCATAATAATTTTATATGAATATATTTTATTGTAGACCTTTTTAAATATATTTTTTTGTTGGTATTTGGTCTACCAACAGGATCTGAGTGGGTTGGATTAGATAATAAAAACTGATAGAGTTTTTAATCAACTCGGTAGTTATAGTCTTGACGTAGAGAAGTTACTACTTTTTTTTTAAAGAAAATCTATTCAAAATTCCGGTTCTAAGAAATAATTATTATATTTTCGAAATCGCGGCCGCCTTAATTTTCAAAATTCCATAAAATTTAAGTTTAATGGCACAGAGAACAGTAGTTTGTAATGAAAAAAAAAGACTTACCTGAAGTTGATGAAAGTCCACACCGGAAACGGCAGATGCTTTTAATTCAACCACAGACATTTAATTTAAAAAATAACTTGACGCAAACACGCAGACACACACACACACAATAATATTATAGCGACAGAATAGTAGAAAAACAAAAGTCAGAGTATTTGCCGTTATAAGTTTAGACGTTTCGAGCGTGTGAAAGTGTGTGTGCAGCCTTTTGTGCGAGTTTTAGTTTGCCGGACGCAATGTAAAGGTGTATGAGGGTATATTCGTGTGTGTGTGTGTGTGTGTGTGGTTGTGGGAGATCAGCAGTATTTAAATGTTTTTGTGTCTGCTGGCACAGTTCGGGATTGAAGCAAATTTTTTCTTTTATTATAAATTTCTTTTTGTGCTGGCGTCGCTGGTTTTGTGCGGTGGTTTCGCCTGCTGTTGCTGCTGCTGTTCGTTGTAGTTGGTTTATTGGCGGCTGAGGTGTTGTTTCCCTGCCGGTGTCTATTTGCAAAATTGATAGAGTGACAAGGAAAAAATAAACCAGCGAGTTGTAGGTCTTTTCAACTCTTTTCCCTTCTGCTGGTCTTTTTTTTAACAGTTTTTGTGCTGATTATTGGAGTTGATAAGTAAAATTTGGTGGTCTGATAGCAACATTATCAATTGTATTTCAAACTTTTTGTGTTTATTTTTTTTTTAGGTTAAAGTTAAATTTCCTGGCAGGGCCTACAATAGGTTTTGTTGTTGTATTTTTGTGTTCTTCTTGTGTATGTCCGCTCAGGGAGCCGGTATTGTGAAAGTTATGAAAATTGTTTTTCAGTTAATAGAATTTGAATAGTTGCTACACGTGCTGTTGTGAGCCAAATTGTTAAACTCTCGTTGCTGTTCTTTTGCCACCGTTTTCTGGCAATTTGAAATTTTGCCAAAATATTAATGCTGTTGTAGAATGGCAAATCTGTGGAGTGAAGGGAGTAAGCAACTCCAGTTGTGTGATCAACTTTTTAGCGTTCCGTTAAGGGTACTTCATTTGGGCTTTCTTGCACGTTTGGCCGTTGTTTAACGTACGAATGCTGATGTGCTTTTTAGGAGTTTGTTTTCTTACCTCGTTAAACTTTTTGCTGATCCAAGTTGGCTTTTTCTTGTTGCTTTTGTAGTAAAACTTATACAAGAAATATCCTGCTTAAAGACTTTGACGTGTTTTGAATGCTGATTGAATTTAATGTTTTGTGGCCGGCTGTTAATAGCAAATTTCGTAGATTTTATTTCCCACTCATTCCATTTTAATAGAAAATTAAACCCTTTTCTTTATAAATAATTCTCAATTCTTCTGCTCCTACTTGTGTTACAAAAAACAGCTTCAAAAATCAATTTTTATTTGTGGCACTTCCTTTTCTCGCTGTTTGTGGCAACGAATTTCTTTGGCATATTTCTTTTGACTGCGAGTTTTGTTGGCGTATGGCTGGACTTATGCGCCAGGTTAGAATTATTAAATGGAAATTATGCAGATTTATAGTTCCTTTTTCATTCCATTTTCCCTCTGTGCAATCATTTCAAAGGGTTTGTGTGTTTGTTTTTTTAGTTTCTTTTTCTGTTGGCTTGCAAGTTTTTGCTCATCAGTGGAAAAGTTTGTGGCTGTAAAGGGAATAAGAAAGAAAAAAAAATAAGATGCTGAAATTATTTTTGGCCTAAAATATGCAGGAATTTATCAACTTTGAAAATCTAATGCACAAGAAGATGCAATAAAATCATCACAGATTAAATTATTTTAATGAGATTTAGTCGATTCAAATATGTAGAGCATGTGATTTAATATTAAAATTAATATCAAATTAAAGGAAATTTTCTAAATTTTATTAGGAAACTATAATTGGATTATTAAAAGGATGGATCTTAATGCTGTTGGTGTCAAGCAAACGAGGTCTGTGCCAAAAGTAAGCGGCATTTTTACATCTCTTTCGGACTATGTAGTTTCGAATTTTTTGCTGGTATTTCCATTTCTGTTCACGGTTCATATTTAAAAAATAAATGCCATGAAATTATTTACCAGGTTATAACAGAAATATTTCCTGCAAATTACCCTACAGCTGAAAAAGCACCCGACACTTTTCCGACAACCACTTTGAGCAACTTTATTAATTAATTTCGAATTGAAAAAATTTCAAATCGATTTCAAAATAAGAAATTTCATAACGTTTCACTGTCAATCAAATTAACACGGATGAAAAACTCTCCTATTGACCATCCAAAGCCGTTAATATTTTGAACTTCCTTAATGAGCATGCACAAGCATGAAGATCATCATTCAGTTTCCAATCACAAAATCATCCAACTTCACCACGCATGAGCATGTACAAGCATGAACAGCATCATTAAGGATGAGGTTATCAGCATATTTGAAAGGTGTTTGCTTTCTGGCCAGTAATCAGAGAGCATTTTATCTGCTGAGTATATCCGCTACCTTGGCACTGAGAAAAACCTCGTAGGAAAATCCTCAGAGTTTTGAGATTTCGCTAACCTTCAGTTAGCTTCTTCAGGAAATTATTTTATTTTTTATTATTGATTATAAAAAATTAGACACAAGAAATCCTCAGAGTTTAATTATCTATCGTTTTCAGCTGAAAACGACTGTCGTAGATGAGCCTACTTCTGCTCTTGCAATATCGCTAAAACAACGAAATAAGCCCCGCATCGTGGCCATCGCAAGTCCATCTAAAGAATTGTCTATTCCACAGTCAACTCTGAGATTGTTCGTGGTCTCTTGAACACCATCTAGTTTTTTATAAATAAGCGATGAGGCACCAGATCATCATATTTGAGGTGTGTATTACATTTTTGGTTAGAAAAAAACCGGTATACGAGGTCTGTTTTAAAAATAACTTAAAATTCAGTTTGTCAAAAATCAGCTGAATATTATTTTTTTACAAGAAATATCTACTGCCTGTTCCTCCATGTCGAAAGCTATCGTTCGTTCGAATAAATCAAATTTAAAACAAAAAGAATTTCTAAACTTCTTTAATGTTAATTATGTGCTGATTCTTTTTTTTCCCAAAATCTTACCAAAAAATTCAAAAAGATCAATTGAGGGGTTTTATCTTTTTCCTAAGCGCATTTCAAGGGAACCTTTACCCAACATTTCTTAGAATAACCAAAGATATTTATTTCAAACTTCCACTGGAATGAATGAGAAGTCTTAAGCAAATATCAGAGTCATAACAAGAACTCACTGATCACTTTTCCTTTTAATTTTCTTATGCTTTTATTCTACAACTGGTTGGCTTTTTTCCGGCTCTAATTGTAGTTGTAAGAGAAACAGAGAACAACAACAACAACTAATAATTCTTATATATATTCTTTTTCATGCGTGCTTAAGTTTCTAGTTCCGAAAACTGGTCTAAATTCTAATTTGATCAAATTTCAAGTCACTGATGCTGACTTTTTGCTAACACTTCTTCCAACGCAACACAGTTATTTCTCATCATCATTTGCTGTCACCTCTCCCATTGTGCACTGTTTCATACAAAAAATGTCTTAATTAAGTTTCTATTTAAGTTTTCTTTTCACCAACTTTTTCCATAAAATATTAAGCAAACTGTTGCATTTTTAATGAACAATCAGTATCCTTGCAAAACCCTTTTTTTTTTTTTTTTTGCTGAAAGTCTTACAGCACCCGCCGCCCAGCGATATAAATCAAAATAAAAATCTTGCCGTCATAAACTTTTGCATACAATTCCACTCAACTGATGATAAATTGATTTATACGGTCGGTAAAGAATCGTAAAAGTTCTCAATAGTTGCCATGGAGCAAATCAGTTGCGTTCAATTTTCACAACAAATATTGAACAAGAAAATAAAAAGAAATTAAATAAAACAAATAAAAATAAAAAATAAATAAAAGCGCTGCATAAAAGATTGCATTTCATTTCGGAGCGCATTGAAGCGCAAGTCTTTTGCAGCAACTTGAAGTTTTTCAGAACTTCACAAAGAAATTGTGGGATATTTTAAGGTTCGTTATTTTATCTGGAGTATGAATTTAGGAAATTAATTTCAAAAGTAGCTGGTTTACTTCATGCATAGAGAAATATATTCTAAAAGTTTATTTATTTTGTTGAGTATTAGAATTAGAATTAGATTTTGATTTAAACATTTTGCTTGTTAATTTAATAACATTTAAAAATAGTGGACTGAAAATATATAAGAAATTTTTTAATGTTCACAAAACTTGAACACTTTAATTTAAGGTTAATCGTGCTGATTCTCTGTTCTCTCAAATTTTGCAAAAAACTCAAGGGCATAATTGAGGGGTTTTTAGCTAATTCCCATGCTCACTTCATTGGCGCTTGCGCAGATCATCAGGGAACTTTTTCAATTTCGCTTATTAAATATGCAAAAAATCTTTATCATAAAAAATTGAATATTTTTAAAACTTCTCCCTAGAAAATTTATAATATTAAGAAATTTTGCAGTTATTGATTTTACCTCGTTTTGAAAAACCCGCACTCGATTCAGATCTCAGCGTTTTGAGGTCCCAGGAAGCCTTCTTGACTATTTCTGAGAGCCTGTCACTGTGGCTGTGTGTATGTAAGTACTGTATGTGACCCGCTGACGGCTTTTGAGCTTCTTGTTCGAATCGAACGAAACTTGTGATATCGTAAAGAACTCTACCCAAATTTCCTATTTATTGGAACCCATTCGGACCAGTTGATTTGTAACAATTGAAATTGTTTTTGTTTTTTTTTTCCAAATAAAGTTGAAAAAACAAGGATTTCAAAAACTATCCAGTTATTGATATAGGAAAAAAACAGCCACGAATCGGGTCAAAATCGGTCAATCCGTTCATGAGATATCGTAAACAAAAATAGTTCGAGGAAAATGATTAAAAAAAATTCGAAACTATAGATCTGATCAGTTGCTGTTGAGGACGCGTTTATCAAATGGGTTGGTTTATAAAAAATTATAGCAGTTTGAAAATTAAAAAAAAATAGTCGCCCGTATTATAAATGACGACGTCGATGTCACATCAACACGACAGCAAAAAATTGTCACTTGTCATTTAATTGTCGACGATATTAAATTATTATTAACACCTTTTTGATATTCCTTAAGGCGTATGATACTAATAGAACATGTTACCAGAAGTCAAATTCTGTCGACAAGCACTAGCCAAGTGACAATGTTTTGCTGTCGTGTTGATGTGACGTCGACGTCGTCAATCATAATATGGGCGATAGTTTTAGCGGGAAGTCACAGGGCAGGCCTTTAGGGTCAGCCATTTTCAATTTTTTTTAATTATTTAAAGCGTCTCATATTGTTTCCAATTTAAGCCCTGAACTTTCCTCTATGAAATGAAAATTAATAAGTGATGGGAATCGAGTCCACTACCTGCGTAGTAACAGGCTAACATCGCCACCCGTCAGCCACATTGCCAAGCAACAATTGCAGTACATATTTTTTATGGCTGTTGCCCACAAGCGAATTGCATTCCCGCTTATCGTGATATAATTTCTGTTCAGATTATTTTTCGTTTATTTATTTTCTTTTAACAACAACACCTTTTTTGCAAATAATTTTATGCTGCCATAAACCATCAGAGTTCGCTGAGAAGCCATCTAATAAACAGTTTCCAGTTCAACTGTTAAATGGCGCCAATTTTACACATTCAACGTGTTTTGTTTCCTTTTCAATAAACAATTTTTGGTTTCGTGCAGAAAATAAAAGGTAACGCAAAAGCTATTTGAAAAAGTTTCATACAAGAACAAAAATGTGCTTTATTGTCAATTATATGCGATTTTCTTTTATTTGAAATTCT
The DNA here is from genome assembly GCA_963675445.1 of Linnaemya vulpina. Taxonomy (NCBI): domain Eukaryota; kingdom Metazoa; phylum Arthropoda; class Insecta; order Diptera; family Tachinidae; genus Linnaemya; species Linnaemya vulpina. Next base: position 22,769,852 of record OY776278.1, read on the forward strand.
TTTGTCTCTTTAAAAAATATTTATTTGCTTGTCCTAAAAATCCTTTGATTCTAAAGAAACTGAGAAGTGTGATTTTTGGATAGAAATTAAAGTAAAATATTAAATAAGAATATTAAATTAGAATATTGAACTAGAAATAATTTAGAAGAAAATGAATTAGAATCATTTAATTTGATTAAATAAATAATTCGATATTAATAAAGAATGACTTTCAAAGTACGTATTAATTGAACGGTGCACAGTGGGGACTTGCGAAAGAAATATATGGAACAATTAGTCTATAAAACTAAATATTTAGTAAGGCAATAAATAAATCAATAAAAATTATTTACAATTTAAGAACAAAAAAAAAAGGTTTGGCTTGCGTTCAACCAATAAAAGGGCAAAACCTTGCAAATGACCTTAAGAAAATTCAAAGCAAGAAAGTTTAAGAAACATGCAACCAAAAATTTAGAAAAATGTAACATAAAGAAAAATCATTAAACAGTAACACAAGGATCTAACAAAAACTTATTATCACCGGTTTGATATAACTCTCGTATTCTTTCTCATAACAAAATTAGCACAAATAGAAATTTTTGTCAATTCAAGTAACCCCCGAACAAGTGCTACTAAATAAAAACACACACGCGCACTGATGCTGAAAGTGTAGCGGCTTTCGAAAACAGCTGTTCTGCTCTGCTAAGTAAGTTGGTAACATAAAACTGATGTTAAATTTCCCTTGTGGTTGGGAATAGGTATCATGCCGTTCTGAATTAAAAGGACTTTCCGAACAATAAGCCTATAAAATTATATATGATCTAGAATATATATTAAGCTCCGTTGATGATGAAACTCAAAAAAAATATACAATTTTGAAATATCAACAAATCAAAGCAACTAAAAATTTTCCAAAAGTTTTCTTGGGTGTTTGTTTCTTCGGAAATTTTATGCTCAATCACAAAAGCAAATCCTGTATTCGGATATAGACTCTCAGAACTTCCTGACATTATGTTCTTTAAAAAAAAAATGCAACATTTCTAAAATTTTTTAACGAAATTGGATACATTTTATTTGAAAATAATAAAAAATTTATTGAAAATTAATCCAACATCTCTGACGAAAAATTATTTATTTGTTAAAACTTCCCCAGAACTGTCACTTTTTAGAAGAGAAGTCAAATAAGTGTTACCCATTTCCCAGAAAAGAAAACGCCTTGACTTTTAGTTTTAATAATTTATAAATGAAACTTATGAAATATTACAAAAGTTTATTTTCTTTTATGCCAAATCACAAAATTAAATCCCGTATTCTGACATAAACTCCCAAAACTGTTGGATGTTGTGTTCTTTTCTAAAAAATAACGCAACATTTCTTACACTTTTTAATGGATATAATGGAAACAGTTCATTTGAAAATAAAAAATTTATTAGAAATCAATCCAACATCTCTTACGAAAAATTATTTATTTTTAAAATTTCCCCCAAACTACCACTTTTTGGAAAGGAAGTAAAAAAAATTCACACATTTTCCAGAATATAAAACGCCTTGATTTCTAGTTTTAAAAATTACTCTACAGTTGACTGGCTTATGACTGCCCATAACTTTTACTTGGAATTCTGTTAAGCAGCTTGAATACTTTTTATTTCTTGCTTGTCCAACAGCTCCATGATAAGGCTCTCAGGAAAAACACTCGCCACAAAAAGTGAATTATTCTTAATTCCAAACTTGTATTAAAACTAAAATGACCTGCAATAAAGTCGAACGACATGACAAACTCTACATTTGAATTTCCAAAAATGTACAATTTATTCGTCCGCACGAGTATTTTGACATCATAAAATATCAGTAAAATTCTGTTCGTTCGTGTTGCATTTGAAATTCACAAAATCTGTTGTGAGTGGTTGCAAAACAAAATATTTTATTTATTTTATGTGGATGATGAATGTTTTATTCTTCTAGAGCACTTGTGGTAAGTATTTGGATGTGTTAGTCCTGCTCCTTTTTTTCTCCTTTCTCTTTTGTCTTTCCTTCATTCGGCGTCATGTAGTCGGTAGATGGAAATTCAGTATTATTTTTTTATTTCATATATTTTGATGCAACTTATTCACATCACATCTTTTTGTAAATGCGATGCGCATAGAGGCAAGTGTTCATATTCAGACCATGTTGGATGGGTAGATAAGAGACATGAGAGACAGAAACGTGTGTCATAGACAAAATTGTGGCCAAAAATAAAAGAAAATACTTCCACACGTAGTTTTGCTAATATATGACTGGAATTAGGAAAATTACCTTTTCAGGATAGCAGCGAGGCTTTTGTTAAGCCAAAAAAAAAACTATTTGAGGTCAACAACTATTGATTGGACTATCATCGATACTATTTGAATAGGTCATAATTATAATGGAACATGGCAGAAGGATAAGCCTGTCCTAAAAATAACTCTGTTGTCCTTGTGTTACTTTTTTATTCTTTTTCTTTATGTCCTATTTTTCTGAATTTTTGGTTTTATGTTTCTTAAGCCAAATTTTTTTGATTTGAATTTCCTTAAGTTCATTTACAAGTTTTAGCCCTTTTATTGTCTTTTTTTAATTGTAAAAAATTTATATTGTTTTATTTATTCCTTTACTAAATATTTAATTTTATAGGCTAATTGTTCTATATTTTTTTTTGCGAATCCCCACTGTGCACCGTTGAATTAATACGTGCTTTAAAAGTCATTCATCATATCAATAAGGATATCGAATTATTTCTTTAATCAATTTAATTGAATCTAATTAAGTTAAAACCGTTCAACTTATTTATTTCTAATTTAAAATTCTAATGAAATTTACAACTAAATATGACACTGACATTTTAGGAAATTTAAATGTGGAATTTGTCATGTCGTTCGACTTTATTGCAGGTCATTTTAGTTTTAATACAAGTTTGGAATTAAAAATAATTCACTTTTTGTGTTTTTCCTGAGATCATTATCATGGAGCTGTTGGAAAAACAAGAAATGAAAAATATTGAAGCTGGTTAATAGAATTCCAAGTAAAAGTTATGGGCAGTCATAAGCCAGTCAACTGTAGAGTAATTTTTAAAACTAGAAATCAAGGCGTTTTATATTCTGGAAAATGTGTGAATTTTTTTTACTTCCTTTCCAAAAAGTGGTAGTTTGGGGGAAATTTTAAAAATAAATAATTTTTCGTAAGAGATGTTGGATTGATTTCTAATAAATTTTTTATTTTCAAATGAACTGTTTCCATTATATTTATTAAAAAGTGTAAGAAATGTTGCATTATTTCTTAGAAAAGAACACAACATCCAACAGTTTTGAGAATTTATATCAGAATACGGGATTTACTTTTGTGATTAAGCATAAAAGAAAATAAACTTTTGTAATATTTCATAAGTTTCATTTATAAATTATTAAAACTAAAAGTCAAGGCGTTTTCTTTTCTGGGAAATGGGTAACACTTATTTGACTTCTCTTCTAAAAAGTGACAGTTCTGGGGAAGTTTTAACATATAAATAATTTTTCGTCAGAAATGTTGGATTAATTTCTAATAATTTTTTTATTATTTTCAAATAAAATGTATCCATTTTCATTAAAAAATTTAAGAAATGTTGCATTTTTTTTTTAAAGAACATAATGTCAGGAAGTTCTGAGAGTCTATATCCGAATACAGGATTTGCTTTTGTGATTGAGCATAAAGTTTTCGAAGAAACAAACACCCAAGAAAACTTTTGGAAAATTTTTAGTTGCTTTGATTTGTTGATATTTCAAAATTGTATATTTTTTTTGAGTTTCATCATATAACGGAGCTTAATATATATTCTAGATTTTATTTAAATTTACAGGCTTATTGTTCGGAAAGTCCTTTTAATTCAGAACGGCATGATAACTATTCCCAACCACAAGGGAAATTTAACATCAGTTTTATGTTACCAACTTACTTAGCAGAGCAGAACAGCTGTTTTCGACAGCCGCTACACTTTCGTCATCAGTGCGCGTGTGTGTTTTTATTTAGTAGCACTTGTCCGGGGGTTAGTTGAATTGACAAAAATTTCTATTTGTGCTAATTTTGTTATGAGAAAGAATACGAGAGTTATATCGAACCGGTGATAATAAATGTTTGTTAAGTCCTTGTGTTACTGTTTCATTTTCTTGTTTCATGTTTCTTAAGCCAAAGTCATTTGATTTGAATTTTCTTAAGGTCATTTGCAAGTGTTTGCCCTTTTATTGGTTGAGCACAAGGCACAGCTTTTCGAACAATTAAGAATTGTTGAGCGGTGAATCCTTTCACAGCTGTCGTCGGCTCTACATTGCGATGTCACACAATGACATAGTATGTACGAGGCCTTATTTCAGTCCTTTTCGGTTTATTACATGCATTTACAATTATTTATATAACATTTTTATAGAACCAGTTGAGGCAAACCGCTATCGACTTGTAGAAATCCAAGTTGTTCAGATTTAATTCAAATATAATAGTTTGACTATCCTGAACTTCCCCAGGATAAGTATAACGACTGCCTAAGAAAACATGCTGTGTGGAAAAATCAGTGTTCTTTTCTGAATTATATGCAGAAATGAACGAACTCAACAGTAAATAATTTGGTTATTAACTGCAGCATATACATTTTCAAACTTTCAAAGCAAAATCCAATCATGTAATTTAAGGAGATTTTTTTTCGCCTCATAAATAAATCTCTTCGGTATGAATTTACACTCAAATCCCGTGGATTGTTTTTAATGTAAATCGCCAGAAATAAATTAAGATTTTTGCATTAATTCTCTCCAGTTCGCGTGTGACTGTGTATTGCTGCTGCTACTTATTCTGCTGGTTGCCACTGCTTTTATTTATAATTCCATTAGTTGTATAAATAATGAGCTCTACCCCTCTTATTCGGATGTAACGATGCGTTAGTTATGCCAGCAACAAAAACAACAACAAATACGAGTGTAATCAATGTTTTGTTGCTTGCGATTGTGCATAATATTTTGCTCGTTGCTGGTATAAAAATATTATTAATATTTTGTGTTGCTTTTCAAGAGAAGAAAATTATTGGAAAATATATTTTATAAAATTGTGTCACACACTTCTTATATTTTTGTTGTAGATTAACAACGTTTTAAGGGAATAAAATTATATTGATGATGTTTTCTTTTTCCTTTTTTTGAAGAATTTTTATGGAAACTGCAGAAGTTAATTTGCTTTTATTATCAGACGATAAGTTTTTGATAAACAATTTTAAGCTTTTGTCAGAATTTTTAAAAATTATTAATATTAAGAGGAACATATTTATCGAAAGAAAAATTGCAGAGAAGTTTAGTGCATCATTTCGCTGGCGGAAAGAGTTAAAATTCAATTAAATTAACCTTTTCTGCAACTGTTGCAGAAGTCGTTGGTGTAAATCGAATTGAAGTCAAAAGTTTTTCCGCAAAATTGCCATCTTTGAAAGCAGGATATTTATTTTACAAATGAAACTGACTTACCATTCCTTGAATTAACCGATAAAACGTTTCTTTTAAAAGGTAAAAATTTCACTGGTGCAAAACGACATTTTCTTTTCTGGAAAACGTGCAAAATTCTTTTTTTTAAATTTTGTTTCTAAAACTTGGCATTTTGCAAGAGTTTTAAAACAAAAATTATTATTGTTACAGATTTTAGAATAAATTTTAATATGTTATTTATTTTCTAATGACAAATGGTGCCATTTTCTATTAAAAAGTGCAAGAAATGTTGCATTCTTTTTAGAAAAGAACATGATATAAGTTTTTTCAAATTGACATTGACAGCATACTGAAATAAATAATTGTTGTCGAAAATATATAACAAATTGATATTAAGAAACGCAAATTCATATTTCGAAATTATAATTTGATTATAAGAAATGGGAATTAAGGTTCCGAATATACAAAATGATATTAAGAAACTCTTATTGATATAGAGAAAATATGCTTCTACAATAATTAATGCCAATTAATTTTAAACATAAAAGTTAATAAAATTAATTTTTTAGTAAGATTTTGGGAAAAAAGAATCAGCATATAATTAAAGTTATAGAGATTTAAAAAACGACAGTTACCAAATATATGAAAATAAAAGGAAATCCGAATTCTTATATAAAAATAAAATTTCATATTGAGAAAACCCAATTTGATACGGTGCTCAGGCGCATAGTTTTAATTGAGTCAATATTGCCTTAATTGACTTAATTATTGTCCTGTTCACACATAAAAAATTAAGTTAATTAAATTAATATTCTTAGGAAGTGTCGCTTAAACTTCTTAGTTTTAATTTTGTGCTGATTCTTTTTTCCAACATGTTACCAAAAATTCGAAGTGATCAATTGATTTTTAACCATGACGATCAAAGATTTATTTATGTAATTTCTTTTTGTAATTTTCAATTTATTAATAAATAAAATAATTTACTCATATTAATTGGACCATGAGTAATTGAAATTTGATATGGGAAATTGAGCTCAATTAGGCTGTTAATTGAGATGAAATCAATTGACGTCGACTTATGAAAAAAACTTTTTTAAAAGAGAAAATTAAAATGAAAGATAACACCGGAGGATGATACTCCACTGATCTGGCGAAGGCGATAGTTCTTCTATATCTCTTGAAGTTCTTACAATTTATCCCACGGATTTTCTGCCAAATAAATTGAAATTTATTTCGTCAATCCAAATTGTCAGTTTGCCTCTTTAAATTAAAATAGTGAAACACTCAAAATTCAAGGATTCTTTTCGTTGGTTTTCAATTGAATATTGAAATTTCTTCTTTATAAGACATTATCAAAATGTTTTTATAAAGAAACTTTATTATAAAATTTTTTCAGTCTATTTAAATTTTTGCTAACTGACTATTAATTTCTATTTTCATTTAGACAATTTTTATTTTCTCAATATCGATTCTAATTCTTAATATCGAATAGTTTTACCCCAACATCAATTTTTATTTCATATTATCAATTTGTACTTCCTAAATATTTATTCAGTTTTTTTTCAATCTTTATTTTGCTCAATTTTATATTGTTTGGAATATGAAATATATATAACGATTTCTATATATGACATATAATTATATTAAATTGCAGCTCAATTAATGGATAAGCTCAATTCATGGATAAGTGAAACATTTTGTATGAAAAAGAATTTCATAGTGTTCGCTAAACACAAACTTCTATAACGTCCCATCAAATATTAATTTTTTTCATAAAATGCCTGCATTTTTATGTTAATTAAATAAAAATTTTTTTAATATGAAATTTATTTGTTGGGTGGTTAAGCAATATATATATGCATTTCATTGGCGCTTAATACCAAATCGTCAGTAGACTTCAACCACAATTTTGATTGAGTTTCAATTCGTAATCTTATCAAAAGACTTTCATTAACTATTTAAATCTATAATTTATAATTTATATAAATTTAATTAAATATTTTCTTAATTTTTCTTTCAGGTATGTACATTTTTGATGCTTCTGTTTTATATAAAAGTTGTGTAAGTAGAATTAATGCCATTATCTTTATTAAAAATCACCAATTATTCAAATATAATTTATATATGATTAAGATATTAAGATGAACTTTCGAATTTCATGGTATTATATATCATAATTAAGAACTGCCTTATTGGACGGGATTTCCCACCAAATAGAAATAAGCAGTGGTCTTTAGAGTCTTTCATTATATTTTTTTAAGTACTAGAATTATAAAAACCCAAAGTTGTGGTTCAAACCACAAGTCTGCATTCCGTTGGTGTAAATGCCAACTGATCAGTAGATCTGCTATTATCATGTTCGAAAAGTTTTCAAATTCATGTTTTTGAAAATGAGTATAAAAACTCTCAAATAAAATACGAGAGTTACAAACATGTGGGCAGTAAAATTGTGTAGGCATGATGTCTTCACATCTCTTTAAATGACATATTTGTAGCGTGAATTAAACATGGATTCGTTTTTCTTTTTAAATTAAATCGAATTATTGTAATAAAAAAGTTTATTTGCTTAAGTTTCCGGCATTAACAAACAATCATTTTTTAATATGAAATTTATTTGTTGGGTGGTTAACCCACGTCTATACGCATTTCATTGGCGCTTTATACCAGATATAAAAAATTAATTTCATATTATAATACTACAATGACAGTATGTCAAGTAATTAATTAATTAAAAATTTTTATTACAATTCAACCAACTTCATGTTTTGTTGAATCAATAAAATAGTTATTTGTTAAAATTATTTGAATAAAAACTTTGTTAAATAAATGAAATACTTTCGTTAATTCTACGCACTAGTTTCATTGATACAACGGCACGATTTAAGTGATTTAAAAATGTAATATCTTCAAAAGAGTGATTTAATAGCTTTAATACAGTGGAATTAATTCACTGATACAGTGAAATTAGTTCAATAATATATATAAAATGATAGATTTAATCAAGCAGAATCGTTAATACAATGAAATAGTTTAATACATTGAAATAATTTCCAACTAGAATTTGTCAGCATTTTTATGGAATCCTTCAATAAAAATTTTCATGAAATCGGTACACATAAAAGTTGTTGGTAAACAAGTCTTTGAGACATTGTTCTTGAGTACATATAAATTTTACTATCGCAAGTCGTTTTACATAATTTTATAATTTTGTTAGACCACAATCCAAAATTATATTAACCACGGAGTTTAATCTCAAGGGTCTAATTGTCTGAGAAGTGTTTAAGATTCAGAACGACATGATAAAGATTCCAAAGCACTAGGGAAAGTCAACAGCAGTCTTATACGAGTATATAAAACTTACTCAGCAGAGCAGAACAATTGTTTTCGAAAGGCGCTACACTTTGATCATCAGTAGTTACGAGTATTTTTAGTTATGGCCGCTTGTTAAATGGTTTAGTTGAAAGTGATAACAGTTTCTATTTGTAAGAATATGCTCATGAAAAAGGATATGAGAAGTATCCTTAATTTTTATTAAGTCCCTGTTTTGCATTTTGATTATTTTTATAAATATTGGATTTATTTTGTTATTAAATGGTTCTTGATTTTGCAACATTTGGCAACCGCTGGCTTAACCTGAATTTTGGCAATGGCAAAAAGGACTTCCTTGTTTTTTTTCTCTCTCTATAAATTTTTACATGCTCTCATTTTTTAAAAGTACGTGTGTTGCAAACAAAATTGGTTGGAGGAGTTTCGAGCAAATTCTAAACGAAATTCTAGCACGTTTGAATGAAATATATACGCCGTTTGTGTAAAGAAATAAAAATCAACTGCACGATGTTGTTTAAAATGAATAAGAGTTCCTATTTCGGGAATAATCATGTGGTTGGTAATGAAATTGAGGAGCTGGTCTGGTGTGGTAGACATGATGTACAGCGTTTGTCAAATATGCAAGTGAATATGAAAGGATGGATAATAGAGGGTGTTTTTATAGAGGTTGGAAATGATATAAAATAAAAATGAATTTTCTAACATAAAACTATTCTTAGCTGCTGTTATTTTCTGTTTTTAATTACCTGCTGAGAAAATTTATAATTTAAAAAAGTCGGAAATTCTTTTGTTTTACACCGTTCTGCAAAACATCAAGTTCCCATCAGTTTTGAGGGTTTAAGAAGCTTCCCTGATTATTTCTGAGCGCCTGTCACTGCAAACGTATCGATGTGTGTGCATTTTGAATGGCTTCATCTAATCGTACCAAACTGATCACGTTTTAAGGAGTTCCCCATCGATATGAGCATAAATAGAAATCATATTAAAAATGAGAAAATTCATGTTTGTATGAGTTTCATTTTTATGTTTTGTTTGGAAGACAAAACAGAGAGAGATAGAGAGAGAGAGAGAAGGAGACAGTTTATTTTTCACATATTCAAGACGTTTATTATTATTATTATTATTATTATTATTATTATTATTATTATTATTATTCGAAGTTTTGAAATTTAATCACTCAAGCTCACATCTGCACGCTTACAAATCACTTTCATGTTAAACATTTTTCAAACATTTTATTAAGAGTAGATTATTTCGGAAGTGTAGATACACCATTAAACTGCCGCATGACGAGCATGTAAAAGCTTGTTTCAATGAATTTCATCACAAGTCGTAAAATAGTCTTAATTAGCTTATAATCCCATTTATTTTCCATATAAAAAATCTACTTCAACTAAAGCTGAAAATGTTGCTTTTGATTAAATTATTTTCAATAACATGTTTAACTCAATTAAAAGTTTTGCCATCAAACGAAAAGAGAAAAAAAAAAGAATTATAATAATTTTAATAATTCTTATTTGTAACATCCGGCAGTGTGTCAGTGCATGTCATGCACATTTTATTTAATTGCTTCCTTTAAACCAGTCGACAGTGTGATAGTTTTTTCTTTCATGAGCATTTATTTGGAACGTTTGGGAAATTTATTCCTTTTTGTCTTGCTAAAACTGTCTGTCTATGATGCGGTAGAAAAAAAAACAACTCTAACAACTCTTGTTAGAAAAGATTGAAAACATTTAAAAAAAAGTTACATAAACACTAATAGAAACTTTTAATAAAATTGAAATAAGTCTAGCAAAAACTGTGATATATGATTTATAATGCGACATTAAGGATGTGTAAGGATGTGCTTAAAGCAATAATTAGGGGCGGCCAAATAGTAAAAAATATTTTCATCACGAACTATTAAAACAAATATAACGTTTCATTAATTATATAAAATATAATACGACTTCTGGTGGTAACTTAAACACGACTATAAACCAGACTTGTACACCCTAATTGAGTTAATTGCAATCAACTGCTTTATTGAGCTCAATTAGTAATATATACTTCAGGTTTTTGTGTATAAAAAAAGTTTTGGCCTGGTTATTTATAATGAAACAAGAATAAAAAAAGGTCAAAATTTAATTTTGCTTTCTATATTTAACAATCGTTTTTATTTTATTTACAAAAATCTGCAGATAAATTGAATTATTTAATTACTCAATTAGCACTTAAGAGCAAAATAAACTACGCAAACGGTTTGACAAACACATTGTCTCGCTCTTCCTTCCTCTCTGCACTGTATTCAATACAAAACATACAAACGAATCTCATACAAACATGAAGTTTCTCATTTTTAAAATGTTTTCAATGCATATTGAAATCGAAGAGGAACTCTTTAGAACGTGATTAGTTTGGTTCGATTACATTTTCACACTCACTCACATACACACACATCCATGCGTATATAGTGACAGGCTCTCAGAAATAATCAGGGAAGCTTTTTAAACCCCCAAAAGGTTGAGATCTGACGAGAACTCGATGTTTTGCAGAACGGGGTAAAACAAATGAATTCCCGACTTATTTAAATTGTCAGTTTTTTTCCGCAGGTAATTGAAGTAATTGAAAGTGACAACTCTTTAATTTTAATTATGTGCCGAGTCTTTTTTCCCAAAATTTTACTAAAAAATTCAACAAGTAACAATTGTTTTAATTCAATAAACTATAACAACATATTATAAAAACAATAACAAGTGTTGACCTTTTGCGTGGTTTTTTCTCTTGCGAGGACACTCGCACGTTTTCTTTAGAATGTCACAACTTTAAATTGGCATCATTGTCTTATTTGAGAACCCTTTTAACAGCTGATGGTTGCTTTTTGTTTAGTTTTCTTTGAATTTTCATTATGAGTCCACTTACTTTACAGCAACGCGTGCAAATTGTTGAAAATTTTAATCAAAATAATTATTTCATTCGTGAAACTCATGCCCTCAAATTTTTTTTCCCCATGATGTCCATTTTCGGTTCAATGGGTACGTAAATAAGCAAAATTGTTGCATTTTAAATGACGAGAGTCCCCAAATTTTTGTCGAAACACCAGAAAATTACTGTTTGATGCGCTTTTAGGGCAGGGGGAGTCATTGACTCGTATCTCTTCAAAAACGGTGATGGTCCGAGTGTTACTGTAAATCGTGAACGGTATGGAAACATGATTCGAAATTTTTTGTAATTCAATTACGTGGCATTTGTCTCACTGACAGTGGGCGCTACAATTGATTTACTCACAGAAACTTTGAGTAATTATTGGCCACTGAGATCGTGTTGTTTAACCCCATTGAATTATTTTCTTCGTGATCATATTAAGTCACTTGTCGACGTTGATAAACCACAAACAATTGAACATCTGGAAATCAAGATTCTAAGAGTTGTAGCCGAAATACGGCCGCAAGTGCTACGAAAGTTATTGAAAATTGGTGTTCTTGACTGAGACTTTTAAGCGTCAGTTGTGGGGCAGACATGGCAGAAATCATTTTGAAACTTTAAGTTCTCAATTTTAATCGTCCTGATTCTATTTTGCAAGAACTTTATTTATATTATTAACGAAGCCAATAAACGAATACACATGAGTGCTGATGAAAAAATGTAGTGGCTTTCGAAAACAGCACTGTTCTACTCTGCTGTTTGAGTTATAAGCTAAACTGATATAGATATTTCTATTATTTATTATTGATCATAACTTTCGAACCCTAACCCATTAATTATAATTCAATTTGAGATAACAAAAAAAAAAAAATTCGATTCGGATTCGAAAAAAAAATTAAATTAAATATCACGTTTCCTTAAGGATTTTTTCGCTGCTTAAACTTATTTTACGTTAAGAAATTTAGAAGTTCGTAACATGGCTGCAACAGTCCTTCCAGTTTTTTGTTTGGTTATTTTATGATCCTGCAACTAACGCTTCCCTAACAAAATAGATTTTGAATCAAAAGAACGCTGTTAAATTATTTTTAAAATTAAATTAATTCTACAAAACTTTATGATGAGATATTTATTTAGTTCATATATAATTTGCTAAGTCAAGTTTTAGACCAGGAAGATTCTCTTGCAGCAATTCTCTTCAACTCTCTTTTAGAACTACTTATTTGCTTATACTCAGACAGTTTGCTTTAGTGTTGCCAAAAGCTAATGCGACGCCATATTGAGAAATAAAAACAAAGAAGAATTGAAGTAGCTTTTTGGGTACAAATATGTCTGTATCTCTCTTCTGTTCTCTCTCTTATAAACTTTGACTTGCTGCAAATAAATTATCAAATTATCGGTGCACAGATGCCGACATGTTAACTTGACCATATCTCGGCGATGTTGTTAACCCGCGCTTTATCCGTTAGTATTGCTAACTTAAGAAGTGGCAACGCAGTTAACCACGGAAAATGACTCATAAGAATGAGGAGTAAAAGTTAACCAGTGCCAGTGAGACTCTGGGAAGAGGGCAAACGATCAGGGGTCTGGTTGCACTTGAAAAATAATTTCCAACGAGCCCTGTGAATTTGATTCATTCAGAGAACAAAATAAAATTAATGGTCGCTTAAAATTAACTTCTGCCATAATGAAATAAGATATAGTGTAAAAAACGTTAAGACTCCCTGCTCGAAAGGTTTCCATCTCTATTATTTTTGTATTAGAAATGCGTTACAAGGTTAACTTTTTATGTTATGACATGTTGTAAGAGTGTGTGTAAATGTGTATGCGTATGTGTGTGTGTATGTGCATTGTTTGTGCTGTATCCGCAAATTTTACTCTTTCTTTGCAATAAAATATTTTTTTATTTATTATAAAATTTCTTTTGACTTTATGAAACGAGTTTATGTGCTTCGGAATGGAACTCGTGCCACAACATTGTGAAGTTAAATGTTAAATATTATTGCGTTTTATTATTCTGCACCTGGAAGAAAGTTAAAATGAAAGCTCTTGTTTATTTCTACCCGCTCACCAACACACTCTTGTTTATGATATCAAATTTAATAACCGTGGAAAGACTTGACTTCAAGTAAAAATTTGTGTGGGAGAGAATTTTAAAGATTTTTATGAAAATTTTGCGAAAATTAATAGTTAAAATGAAATACAACGTCTTATTTTACTTGTTATTTATTTTTTACAAGGACGGTACTCGGGGAATGACTCCTACTGATACAATTCATTGTGCTGTAATTAAGGAGAGGAAGGGTTTGTATTGAGATGTTAAATGACAAAAGTTTAGAAGTAGTTCGTTTAATATTTCACTCCTTTTGCAATATTGAAGATGTAGAGCGTTGTAATCGGCTTTTCAGAAAGGGATCACCCATTTTCCTGGACCAAAAGTAACTGAATTAAAACCCACATTTTGTTTTTATATATGAAACACAATCTCTTTTGATGTGAATGACTGCAACGACGTTACATCGACCCGACAGAAAAAAAGTTTTAATATTTTCTACTCGTTGTCGGTAATATCATATGTCTTAGAGAATACCAAGATATTGTTAATAGTCGTTAATTGTTGTGAATCACAACTGGTGAACATTTTTTTTGCCTTCGATGTCGACCGTCTTATTTTGGGTGATATTCCACTTATAACTGGACGAATGTTGGCTTTAAAAGGCTTCGATGTGGGGTGATAGTCCGCATAGAATATTAAAAAGACTAAAATTGTAATAACAAAAAATTCCAGCGGTGCGAAGTCGCTTGATCTGCGTGTTTAATAGACCTCCTTGAAATAAGAAATCACGCGTTTTGACAACTTTTCATGCCAAGAAGGTGAAATCTGTCGTATTGTATCTCTCGAGGCGCCTTCTTGTTGAAATCTTTTATGGCAGAGACTAGAAAAATCTTAAATTTTCAATTGGTGCCCAATTAATAAAAAAGTCGTCGAGTCGATAAATTAAATTATACGGCACCATTTCTCCAATAGAAAAAACATATTCGCTGGGTGCAATGATGCCCACAAGCGTGATCACATCTGATGAAGATAATCACGCCGTTAGTCTTGAAAAGTGATTGATCACGTTTAATACATTTTTAACTTCCTTCTAAGAAAATTGAATATCTTCAAAAAATCGGAAAGTCATGCTAAACACAAGTTCTCATCAGATCTCAATGTTTTGACCAACTCTGAGAGCCGGCCACTATATAAATATGGTTGTATCTGCGTGTGCATGTGGGTATGTGTGTTTGTGTATGAATATGTGCGTGTGTGTGTAAGTATCGGGTGTTTTTTATAGAGTGATACAAGTTTAAATCATAACAAAACATAGTAATATATTTTTGATATCAATGAAACGAACTTAATTGGATAGAAAATTTTATGACATTAATGTTTAAATATGATTTCGGTCATGTGGCCGCCACGACTGGCGCGTACAAGGCGCAATCTGGAACACCAATTTTCACAAACTTTTCGCAGCATTTGCGGCCGTATCTCGTCGATAACTTTTCGAATGTTGATTTCCAGGTGTTCAATTGTTTGTGGTTTATCGACGCAAACAAGTGACTTTACAAAACCCCAAACAAAACAATCCGATGGGGTCGAATCACACGATCTTGGGGGCCAATTAATTGGGCCATTTACTGAAATTATTTTTTCGCCAAAAGTTTCCGTGAGCAAATTCAACCAGAAATGGGCTTCATCAGGAAATAAAATTTTTAATGGATGAGTTTGACGAACAGAACCATTATTTTGATTAAAAATTTCCACAATTTGCACGCGTTGCTCTGGTGTAAGTCAATCCATAACAAAATGTCAAAGCAAATCAAACAAAAAGCATCGATCAGCTGTTAAATGGGTGGTCAAACGAAGCACTGATGCCACCTTAAAGTTGTGTCACTCTATAAAAACACCAGATATTTGACTCGCTTGTGTCTTTTGTAGGGAAGAACGGAGTCAAACCAAACTCCTGGCGTCCTAAGGGACTCTTCCAAATTTTGAGTTTTTCTTGAGTTTGAACCGCTGAAAATCAGTAGACTTAAAAAATCTTATAGAAAATTATATTTTAGAGAGTTATTTTCTTAAATAAATTTTAAACGACTTAACCGATTGATTCCATAAGCTAATCAGTCACCGCTAAGCGGTTCAAAATCGGTTATATCATACGTGACATGTCGTGAACGAAAACGTGCTAAAATAATATTATTTTTTTTGACTTCCGAATTTTATATTTGATCATTTAGAGTTCTAAATTATTTTATAGTAATCGGAAACCACATCAATCATCGGTTATAATGAGGGGAGGACTTAAATCACGCAAAAGTTTTAACAGTTTGAAAATTAAAATAATATATTTTTACTGTTAAATTTCTATTTTAATGCTGATTCTTTTTTCACAAAAGTTATTTTAAAATTCAAAGTGATCAATTAAGGAGTTTTAACTAATTTTTATGCGCATTTCACTGGGGTCAATGCAGATCACCAGGGAACCTTTGCCCAACATTTCTTAGAATAACAAAAGATATTTATTTCAAACTTCCACTGGAATGAATGAGAAGTCTAAAGCAAATATCAAAGTCATAACAAGAACTCACTGATCACTTTTTCTTTTTTATTTTCTTTCGTTTTTGCTCTACAATTGGTTGGCTTCTTTCCGACTGTAACAAGTTGTAAGAGAAATAGAGAACGAAAATTACTAATAATTGTTTTAATTTAAGAACAATTTATTTAGAATGTTGACAACATAAGTTGTTTAAGCTTCTCATTTAGTAATGTGGAGGTTTCAAATAAATGTCTCTAGTTATTCTAAGAAATTTTGGGTAAAAGTTCCCTGATGATCTGCATTAGCCCCAGTGAAATAAAGACTAAAAAATAAGAAATCACGTTCATGGTTAAATTGAGCGGGATGTTACTGGGAAGGCTTTTAAGACCAACCATTTGCCATCACAATATTTTTTTATGACTTTTACTCACAAAATATATGAATACAAAAGAAGGTTTCCATTTAGTGGATACCTGGTCACTGTGGTAACGGAAGAATCAGCCACAGAGATGTCCGCAATTTCCTTCATCAGTTTGAGGATTTTTTGTCTCTTCACTAACCCGTAAAAGATATAGAACAGTTACCTCTTTGGACTTAAGGTGCAGGCCAACTATTAATTTACAGCGGTCCTGGTGATCATTAGCCTTCATCTTCTTATATCAAACTGAGCAATCTTTTGTAGAACAGCAGCCGTGCTGTTGTTAAAGGAGCTCCCCTTGAAAGGTGACCAGACAATGACATGAAATTTAAGAGAGTGTATTATTTGGCGTTTCTAGTTTGTTCTTAGAGCTCCAGTGTTTGCCTTTCTTTAATTCTGGCTGAGTTTCATTAAGAGAGTATTAATTCAAAGATCCGTGGCACAAAATATCCACTAGGCAGGAACCTAGAACCTTATTAATATCTCATTTAACTCAATTCAATTGAAAACATTAAGTTGACTTTGTATTTCATGTAGGAGTCTCAAAATCAGAGACACACACGAACTATTAATTTTTTCAGGATTAAAAAGTCCTTAAAATAGGAAACAAAGAAGGTTAATATAACGAGATGCAGTGGCACAGAGAATGCACTCCGATTTGTTGCTGTAATTGGTTTCCTCAAACGAAGATGGCAGTTGCAATTTAATCCTTAAACTTTCCAGGATCAAAACTTCCTTAACAGATGACAGAAAAAAGTTCGAAATGACGAAATCCAGCGGAACAATAAACGCACTGCAATTTGTCACTGTAATTGGTTTCCCCCAAATGAACAGACAGCAGGTGCAGTTTCCAAATGCATTCTTATTCGTTTTCATGTGCATCGTCTTGTAGCTCTTGATATTGATTTACGGACGTGCCAGGGAAGAAAACATAAAATTTTACTTCAATATGAATCTGTTCCATTCAAAATTTGAATGCTGCAGATAAGACATTTTGTTGTTGTACAAAAATAAAATTAATATAGAAAAGTTAACTCCCCTAAAAATAAAGAAAAACTTGCAAGTATTCGTGTCTTCAGAGGAAGAGGAAAATGTATGCGAAAATGTGTGCAAATATTTTTGTTGATATCAAATTTGTTGTTTGTGTTCATTTCCTGCAGGAAAAAAAAACAAGAACGAAGTCCTGAAAAAATAAACTGAACATTCTTGTAGCAAATATTTGTTCACTATGTTGCTTTCAAAGCTCTTCTTTGGTGTGAGTGTGTGTGTGTGTGTTGCTAAATCTTGTGCTGCAAGAGGATATTCTATATCTTTCGTTTATACTTGAGAAGTTTGTTGCTAAATTATATTTGATCATATGAAAAAATTAGGGATGACTTCAATAACAAAAAAAAAAGAAAGAAATCAAGCATAAGATATATTTTTGACCACCAACGGAAAGAAAATCCTTGAAAGGACGAGCACTAAACGAGTGCATTAATAACACACTTTTTGCTTTACTTTTTTTTTTCTTCTTCGGAAATTCATTCCTTTGGCTGGCCTAATACAACTGCTTCAGCTCAGATAAGTTTACAAGGAGTTGTCCGCACAAAACGAAAGAAAAAAAGAACTCAATATTTTATGTATAAAACATTTTTTGGCATTCGTTGAAAGGAATCTAAATGAAGGACACGCAGACATTTTATTAGTTTTTCTCCGACTTGCTTTCGAGAAAAGTTCTCAAATGTAATACGAGAAATTACATATTTTTAATACATTTTATTTGCACACACGACAACCATGTCATTAAAGAGTTCCTTTTCCATATTAAATTATGTTTTATATAAGAACTAAACAAACACACACACACTCGTGCACGTGCTTTGTAAATATCTATTGAGTCTGTTGGATTTTAGGCTCTTTTCAAAGCAGGGGAAGTTTTTTTTGTTTTATTTAGCAGCCTTTAATTTTCCCACTGTTTGATGAAAAGCTTTTTATTTAAACAACCAACAAGAAATTATAATAAAGGGTGTTTTTTATAGAGTGATACAAGTTTAAATTATAATAAAACACAGTAATATATTTTGGATATCAACAAAACAGACTTTATTTGAAAGAAAATTTTATGACATTAATGTTAAAATATAATTTTGGCCATGTTACTGGCTCGGCTGGCGCGTACAAGGCGCAAAATGGAACACCAGTTTTCACAAACAGTATCATTCCGACCATCATCGTTTTTGAACACAGACGGGCCAATGACTCCGCCAGCCCATAAAGCGCAATAAACAGTAATTTTGTGCGGATGGAAATGGTGTTTCGACAAAAGCTTGTGGACTCTCCACACTCCAAATGCGACAATTCTGATTATTTACGTACCCATTCAACCAAAAATGGGTTTCATCGGAAAATAAAACTTTGAATGGATGAGTTTCATGAATAAAATAATTATTGTGATTAGAAATTTTCACCATTTGCTCGCGTTGCTCTGGTGTAAATCGATTCATAATAAAATGTCAAGGAAAACTTAACAAAAAATAACCATCAATTGTTAAATGGGTGGTCAAACAAAGCAGTGATGCCAACTCAAAGTTGTATCACTCTATAAAAAACACCCGATATTTGACTTGCTTGTATCTTTTGTTGTGGGGAGAACGGACACAAATCAAACTCCTGGCGTCCTAAAGAATTCTACCATATATAGACTTTTTTTTGTAGACTTAAAAAATCTCAAAATATCTTATAGAAAAATATATTTTAGAGAGTTATTTTTTTAAATAAATTTTAAACGGCTTAACCGATCGATTCCATAAGCCAATCAGATACCGCAGATCGTTTCAAAATCGGTTAAATCATACAGGACATGTTATGATCAAAGAGGTGTTCCAAAAATTTTATTTTTATGACTCCCAAATTTTATATTTGATTTGTTAGAATTCTCGATTATTTTATAGTTACCAGAAACCGCATCAGTCACAGCTAATCACGTTAACTGCTGTAGCAGTTAATCTATTTTTGATACAACGATCGATTCCGTTAACTTCGGTAGATTAACTGGATAAGAAAATTTATTTAAAAATAAATTTAAAAATTTATTTATGAGCTCCGGGCTTTCTAAAGCTTTTAAAGGACGCAGAGAAGTTTGAAATTGAATAAAACAAATTGATATTTTAAACTCTTTAATATTAATTACGCGCTGATCCTTTTTTCCCCAAAATGTTACTAAAAAATTCAAAGTGATCAATCGTGGGGTTTTAGTTAGTTTTTATGCGCATTTTACTGGGGCTAATACAGATCACCAGGGAACCTTCACCCATTATTTGTTAGAATAACTAAAGATATTTATTTCAAGCTTCCAGTGGAATGAATGAGAAGTCTAAAACAAATATCAAAGTCATAACAAGAACTCACTGATCAGTTTTCGTTTTTTATTTTCTTACGTTGGCTTTTGTTACTTGGACTTACTTTGCTCGAAAAACAAACTTCTGGTACTGGAATTTAAACATGACTTCTGGCTGTTTCAGACGTATTTTAATCAATAACTTTTTCCTACATATTTTTGCATCGGCTCCAACTGGTCAATCATTTTAGGGTTATCGGAATAGACTAGCGACTTCATTTATACCCACAAAATACACTCCAGCGGCGATCTTGGAAGCCAATTTAAGAATTCGAAAAGTGAAACTATGCGGGTACCAAATACTACTGTCGGTTACTCAAATGCGTTACGAGCTGGGTGATCCTGCGCATCACGGTTGTTCAATTGATGAACGAAAAAATGTGTGATCATGATGATGATAAAAAGCCTATCCAACGTTGGGCAAAATATTTAGTATCAATTCTTAAAAATCCCCCCTTTTCCTTTAAAAGGACCTCGAATTGTGTATGAAAATCGGTTTATAGAACGTTGTATTGTTGTTGTTTCAGTAAATAAAATTCCGCTCCACATCCTTAACTCTCCCACCACCTCATCAATTTATGTACCCGTACTTTTCTCCTCCACATTCTCCCCCAGAGTCTAGCCCATGACATTTCTCTGCACTAGAAAACACAAACGCCTACAAACGCTGCTCAAAGCAACGCAGTTAACAAAAGACGACAAGAAAGTAGGAAAATAAAAAAACAGGACGAAGTCTCTTGACTAAACGCCTGTGGCTGATTTTGCAATTTTACATGCAACGTGTATTAAAGTTTATTGTTTGCTCATTCCGCAGCGTAAAAAAAAAGTTGCCACAAAGATAAAACGGTTTGTTTTAGGATCAGGGATATGCTGGTAATAAATAACTACTTAACTGCCACCATGTTCCCTTAATGTACGACCAGTACGTGTTAATATTTAAGATTATTGTTTCAGTGGACAGGGAGATGGCCACCACTCAGGCAACGAATGCAGTCGGGTGGAACGGAAACTATTATTCACGAAAAGGCTAAAGGATATTCTATTTGAGTTTTGAGGGAGAAGAGATAAAAAAATTTTATTTAGTTGGTTTCCATGATCTTAAGTTATTAAAACTGGAACACAAAAAGGACAGTGATTCAGTGTTTTAGTTTGAATAAATAGAGTGGGACAGTGTTATCTAGAGGGCTGCTCATGTTTTGACAACTTCAAATGACGATTAAAAATATATAAAATTTTTTTTTTACTCTCCGGAAAATTTTTTTAATTCCGAAAGACGTGATAAATATTTCAAATCCCAAAGAAAAGTCAATAACTGTTTTCACACACTCAACTTACACAGCAGAGCAGAACAGCTGTTTTCGCAACCCACCACATTTTCATCATTACCACTCTTGTGTATTTTTATTAGTTAGAAGGCTTAATTCAATGTGATAATAGTTTTTATTAGTAACAATTTTATTATGGAAAAGAATACGAGGCCTGTGTCAAATCGATGGTAACACACTTTTGGTAAGTCTCTGTATTATTTTTCTTTCGTGAATATTTTTGTTCCACGTTTTTCTTCTGGTTTGAATTTTCTTAAGAACGTTTGAAAGGTTTTGCTTTATTCTTTAATGGTTTTTTTTGTTGAGATTTCTATCATGTCTTTCAGGTTTAAAAATATATTTGCAGCAATTAGCCTATAAATTTCTTACAATTAGAAGATTAGTGATATTTGGATGCCCCGCCTAAGGGGAATTTAGGAGTCAAGTAACTTGTGCAGTCGAGGCAGAGAAAAAGTCTTTCCCACTCCAAAATAACTTATGAAACCCAGTTGGCCAAATTGTGGTAGAAAGTGTTATTACGTTTCTCAATTCGACTGTAGAGGTTGCACAGTGATCGGTCGCCATAGTAAAAGTGGAAAAAAATCGAAGCTGAATGAAGTTTTTGGCCTACTATTTTCGAAAATGCATTAAAATTTTTACAAAATCCCTTTATTTTTCCGGTGCGGGGACAATGAAGTACCAAAAATTCCCCCATTTCAGTAATTATTATTTTTTGACTTTTAATCTGCCGTTTCACATACAAAATGATATAGCGTGATAGTTTTCTTATGAAATATAACCAATCAATAATTATTTAGGGTTACCATATACCTTTTTTTAATATAATATTATTTGAAACTTTTTAGTATTTTTTTGTTTTGTTTACAGTTTTGAAAATAACCTTCGGTATTCAAATAAAATTATAAGATATAGACCTGCCAAATTGACAACACCGAATATTTTAAAATTAAATTATTTTTTAATGGTGTTTTCTTTTATGCACAAAAAATGTCACCTTGTTAAAAGGTGCATGCATAAAATATCTTGCCAAGCCTGTAATAATGCAATTTGTTATATCACTAGAACAAAACACAATTTGTGGAGAAATTTCAATAAATTTAAGATTTCATCCTCATCAGAAGAGGAGGATGGATCTAGCAGTTGACTAATTGCCATTTCTGTACGTATAATTGATGCGGCAATATTAATATTTTTAACTTTGATTAAACGCTTTAGAATTGTTAAAAATTTTCTTTTGCCTGTTTTCAAAAACAATAGAAACAGTAAAAATTGGTTGCCAGACTGCCGGTTTATCGTCCCGAAGCTTTAACGATTTTTTTTATATAAAGACTTTTTTGAGCGCAATTTCAAAACTCCAAATCCTGTAAGATTTAATATCACTTAAGGTTACGTTTTCTCATAGTTAACAATAAAATTTGTGTAAATAGAAAACTGTTATCACACTCAACTAAGCCACCTAAACAGTGGTGATAAACACAATATACACATGAGCACTGAAGATGAAAGTGTAGCGACTTACGAAAACAGCTGTTCTGCTCTGCTGTGTAAGTTGAATAAAACTGATGTTGACTTCCTTTGTGCCTAGGAATATTTATCATCATGTCTTTCTGAGATTTTAACCAAGTTAGAACAATTAGCCTATACAAATATTAATATAGAAAAACTTTATATTTTTCTCCAATATCCCACAAATCCTCTAGGTGATTCGAGAATCGTACTGAAACCTATTGTTTCCGACGATGAATGTGAAGCATATGGTCTGTGGACTAGGTTTTCCAAACAACAATTTGAACGAAATCCTTTTTATGGCCTTCCGATTGCTGTTGACAATCCGACAGACACGCCGATAATCGGACTTTGATGTCGCGCACGCATGTCTAAGAATATATTTTTAGCTTGTTGAAATTAACTATTTGACTTACTGTCGTTGCACTACTATGAAATTTATTTTTTATATTTGGTATAAAGCGCCAATGAAATGCATATAGACGTCGGTTAACCAGGCAACAAATAAATTTCATATTAAAAATTATTGTTTATTCTCTTCCATACGAGTAGTTTTGCGGCAGGTTATCCTGCTGCTGTTGAATACATTTCCCAATCAGTTGATATGCAACTGCAAGCCAGTAGGTACCCAGTGTAGGGTATACTGTCGATGTTCTTGCACATTCTCCTTTGCATGCATCTCATGCAAAAAGTTTGTGTATTAGGAAAACTAAATATTTATATAATTTAAGTATGTTGATGTTTAAGTTAAATGGAATTTGTTCCTGCGGTAGTTTGTAAAAGCACTTGATAAACTTCTCATTTCTTTTTATTTTATTTTTATTTTCTACAAAATAATTCAAGAGCATTTAAGTTTAAACAGAGTTGAAGTGGCATGACAAATTTTCGAGTGATATTTTTAAGATTTTTTCAACCCTGCCATAACTTGACCCGCCCTAAAGTGGGGTAAAGTAGAGTCAAACAGGGGGGAAAAAGTTTCCTGCAGATAAGGAACCAACATGTGCCAGCAGTTTCAGCTGCGTTGGTTCAAATTGGTCAAGCTGTTTAATGTTTTAATTAAAAAGGGGGAGTACGTTTGGTGCAGTTAAAAATATAAAATCTTAAGTTAAAGATAATTTGTAAACTGTTTCACTTTTATATTTTGAAATAAATATTTTTTTTTGTTGCTTTCTACACTTCATTTAACTGCTGCACGTTCTCGTTTATTTCTCCATTTTATTTTCGTAATTATTCTACACAGAAAAACGTTTTAGATATGCCAGCAACTGCTGCAGCAGGACACATTAATGCTGATGAATAATTCAATACATGTATCGGGTGAGCATTTAAATTGAGACTCTGTTTATAAATAAATGATTTATAGACTGGAATAATCGATTGGCGTTTTAGCCAAGAGAGTCATGATAACCCAGCAAACATATTGCTATTAAATAATTAACATAGAAGAGTTGCGAACTTATTTCGTTTGTGTACAAGTGGGAGGCATCAATTTGGCTTATTCTATAAACATGAATGAAAAGTTGATAGAAAGTAAATTTATAGTTAATTATGAATTTAGAAACTGCTTGACAAATTATTATATGAGAAGGGAGAAAAATTGAGGATGAAATTGAGTTCCTGATTTTAGTTATTTAAGCGGAGTTATTTCCTGCAAAATGTTTGATATTTAGAAAAATTCTAGCAAAAATTACAGCCCTCTGGGAAGCAGTTTTCTTAGCGAAAGAGAGCCAGCTCTCGTTTACCGACCTGCTTTGGCATCGTATGATTCTTGTTCGCCATAACGTAACCGTTATTTCTGTTCGCTCTAAAAAAACCTCGCTCTCTGAAATTATAGCATCCTAATAAACGAGGGGTAGCGTCTTGTATATAAAAATATTTATTAATAAATCATTTCTGGTGTTCCTCAACAGCAACCAGGAATGCGTTTCAACGAGGCAATTCTGTAAGTCGTGATTCTCTTACTTTGCCTCCACTGATTCTCAAAATACAAAAGGCAATCCTAATTAATTAAGAATAGATGATGAAATATAACTGGGGCTGAACGAATTTTTGCATATAATTTGATTTCAAATTTTGCTAGAAAACGCGGTAATGAAATAAAATCTAAAGGGTGTTTTTTTTTAAAGTGACTTAAGTTTAAATCATAAAAAAACAAGAATATGTATGATTAATATCAATGAAACAGGCTTTATTTGAAAGAAAATTTTATAAAATGAATTGTAAAATATGATTTCAGCCACGTGGTGGCCACGGCTGGCGCGTAGAAGGCGGAATTTGGAAAACCAATTTTTAACAACTTTTCGCAGCATTTGCGGCCACTTTTGGCCAATAACTCTTCGAATGTCGATTTCCGTGGACTCAGTTAATTGTGGTTTATCAATGTAGACAAGTGACTTGACATGACCCCAAATAAAATAGTCTAATAGGATTAAATCACTCGATCTTGATGGCCAATTAATTGGGCCATTCTGTGATATTTTTTTTTCTTCCAAAGTTTCTTTGAGTAAATCATTCCATTCTGTTGGAATCACATATTAGCAAGATCAATGTTACGTAATTGAGTTAGAAAAAAATTTCGGATCATGTTTCCATAACATTCACGATTGACAGTAACATTGTGGCCATCACTGTTTTTGAAGAGATACGAGTCAATGACTCTCCCTGCCCTTAAAGCGCACCAAACAGTGATTTTCTAGTGTTAAGATAAAAACTCAAGGGTTCCCGTCATTTAAAATTCAAAAATTCTGCTTGTTTACGTAACCATTTAACCAGAAAATGGGCTTCTTCGGAATATAAAAATTTTAAGGGATGATTTTCACGAATTGAACAATTATTTTGATTAAAAATCAAAATAATTCGATTCGCAATGAAATTTCAAAGCAAATCAAACAAAATGCAGCCATCAGCTGTTAAATGGGCTCTTAAATAAAGCAGTGATGCCAACTCGAAGTTGTGACACTCTAAAAATAACGCTGTATTTTATAGTAGCAACGTTTTTTTTTTTATGATCTAACTTTTCTGTACTCAGTCCCATAAGAACGTTGGTATATTTTTATTTAATTTAATTAAATTTAATAGAAAAATATAAAAGAGAGAGAGAGAGAGAGAGAGAAAGAGAGAGAAGTTTTTTTAGCGTCGATTTACTTATGATCGCATATTAATTTCAGACTTAAAAATAAAACACTTTTTAGGAATTTTTTTGTTCACGAACAAATCAACTCATTTTGACCCCGATCGGGGTCAAGCAGTTTAAAGTTATTAAAAATATTAAATATCAGTTGGTTCTCTTTGGTTCCAATTCGAAGGAAATGTAAGTTCGGAACGCCTCTATATTAATTCGATTCTGTTAAGAGGCTGGAAAGTTTCTTAGCGGGAAGTGAAAACCAGTTGGTTGATCACAAGAGTCACTTGTTGTCATACTGCCTGTCCTTGAACAAAATATTTGCTCTTTTGTTATTCTCTTTTTATTCCTCAAGGAGCGGCTAATATTTTTAATAATGAAGTCATATCTCAAATAAATCGTTTATATCGCCAAAAATTGACGAATAAAACATTAACATTTTAAAGGATTTTTGTGCAACACGCCGTTCTCTTAAGCCACCCCGCACGTTGACGTTGTTCCAACTAATTTTTTCTTTCTCTACATGCAAGTCCTTTTAGTTTTCTAATTGATGTCAACTTTTGTTTGTAAAATGTCAACTGCAGTTCTTTATTTTTTGACTGCAAATTTTTTCCCCATATCAATTTGTCTTCGTTGCTTTTTATTTCCTACTGGCTGCCAGTCCAAAGTAATTACACTTTTAAACCCACTAAATAAATAAGTGTGTTCTTGCAGTTTTGTAAACTGGAGTTTTGTTTCTTTTATTTTTTCCTAAATGCTTAACATTCGATGTACGTGTAGTGACTTGTGTTTTCGGGGACTTGCGTCTACAAGAATCCCTCATTTCGCATATTTATCTCTGTCAAGTAACGTCAAACTACTCATGGCTTCCGGTGTTTTGTAGTTAAAATAAACGAGTGTGCAGGAGGGCAACAGCTCAGGAATTTTTCTAATTTTACATGCGAAAGTTTATATCGATGGCTGCACGTGAAAAGGTCTTAACTCAGCATAATAGAAACTGTTTTGATAGTAATAGAAATTGTAATAAAATTTTTTTTTTCATTATTTTTAATAATTTTGCATTAAATTTTTGTAACGAGGAGTGTTCCTACGAAATATATTGAAAATGTTCGAGCTGGAGCTTTTCCAAATGCCACCATCCAAATGTCAGATGCACGTTGGTGACTACAAAAAAATTGTTATTAAAAAATCTGTTGCTTTACAAAAAAAAAAAAAAAACTATTTATATTTCATCTAACTAAAAAAGCAATTTAAATTTAGTGAAACTAATTTAAAAAATATTCTACACAAAATTTCAGTTAAAGTAACAGCGAAATTTAAAAACTGTTAAAATTGCTTCACTCACTCGTAAATGTTGCAGACAGTTTCAGATTTTTGTACAGAAACCTTTATAAAGACTGCTACAGCGAGTCATATTTTAAACTCTAGAAATACTCCATGGCCTTTAAAAGACTTGTAACGTTGCAATTAATAAGTTGGAATGAAAACTAGAAAAATAATAATTAATTCTGTTCGTTAACTAAAAATTATCCTGTATATTTCAGCAAGACATGATAAATATTCCCAAGCACAAGGGAAAGTCAACATCAGTTTCATATATTCAATTTACACAGCCGAGCAGAACAGCTGTTTTCGAAAGCCGCTGCACTAACATCATCACAACTTGTGTGTGTTTTCATTTCTTACCACTTGTTGGGTGGCTTAATTGAATGTGGAAACAGTTTTTATTTGCAACAATTTTATTGTGAAGAAGGAGGATACGAGAATTGTATCAAACCGATGGCGAAACACTTTTGTGAAGTCTCCGTGTTGCCGCTTGATTATTTTCTGCATGATTTATATATTGAATTTTTGGTTTGAAGTTAGGTTAGGCTAAGCAATGCACTTGGGTCCGTTGATTCGGTCCCGTTGTGATACCCCCAAAGCAAGGACCACTCTGGAGTCGTCCTCTGCCGCATTACGCCATCCCGTGGACCTTAGGAAGGCCGATATTCTAGTCAGCTCCAGACTCGCCAGGCTGTCTAAGTCCGGCAGGAAGCTGGAGCGCAACGCCACTGCCCTTAAGCCGCCCAGGGCAGGACACTGACATAGAAGATGGAGTACTATTTCTTCCTCCTCTTCATCTTCATTACAGCTTCTACAGAAGTCGTTATGTATCAGACCCATTCTCCTTGCATGGGTCCCGAAGTTACAATGTCCAGTTAGAACATTCACAAGTTGCCGTAGTCGTACCTTGTTGAAGTTAAGAAGTTCACGTGTTCTGCGTGGGTCGTAGCGGGGCCATGTGGCCCTTGACACACGACAGTTGGTCACGTTATCCCATCTTAATTGAGCGAGTCTATATGATTCACACTGAACCAAAAACTTGCAATGCGATAGACGAATGCCTGTGCAGTGACAGATCATAGAGTTATCCATCTCTGTCCCTTCCCTGGCAATTCCATCAGCGATGAGGTTGTCAGGACAGTCGGAATGTCCAGGTACCCAAACAAGTGTCATCCTCGAACGTCTCGCTATCTCATTTAAAGATAGTCGGCATTCGACCACAGCTATGGATGTGCTGTACACACCATTAATAGCAGAGATGGCCGCCTTGCTATCGGTAAAGATATAGATATCGTTCGATATCCTATAATACCTCAGCCATCTAGCTGCACGAGCAATAGCAGAAATTTCGGCTTGCAGGATGCTGCAACTGTCCTGTAGCCTAAATGAAGTTCTTCCGTTAAAGTTCTCCACGTAGAAACCTCCGCCGTTTGAAGTTGGTTTTAGTAAAATCATTTTGTAGGGTAAAACCACGGCTTCGTTTCTGCAACTGAAGTGAGAACGTTTCGTATCGAAAAAATTGTCGCCACCCTGTGAAACACAGGATGAGTCAGAATATATGTCTTAATGCCTTTAAAATTTTGTTTGTCTTTTATAATATTAAATATATTATTCTATGGATAACCCTACAATAAAAAGCATGACCTCCATAATTATCTAGTTTTTCGATGAGAGAACTTCTCACCAATTTTAAAAGTTGGTTTTAACGTTAAAACCAGAATTTATTAAGATCAATTTTAGAATTTTGGAACTGTTCGGCAACGCTACACAATTAATTAAAAAAATAAAAGTAAATTGAAATTAAAACAAGAGGCTCGATAATCAATCAATTATAATTTTTTTCAATCTCTCTCTATATCGTTCCATTTAGTCAGGACTTTTTATATCCAATTATTTGAACAGCTTCCTTTTAGGTTACAAAATTGCCTCAAAAAATATTTATTTTATAATAAATTTCATACTTAAAATATTCTCTCATAGAAATGTGGTTTGAAGCTTCTGTATCGTTAACAATTGTTTGGCTTTTGTTACACCTGCCAGTTGGCGGATGTGTTGGTGCAGTTCCACACCTGCACATTTTGCTGTTATCGTGGCTTTAAAAAAAAAAAAAAAAAAAAAAAAGAGAAGTGAAAGGAACGGAAGTTATCATCATTTATTTCTCCGACACATTTTGCACAGAATGTCAGGCAGCTTAAAGATAATTATGGCCACATTTCAATTGACCTTCATTCAGTTCTTAAACAAAAAGCTGAGTGATTGTTAATGCAGAAATATTTTCAACGAAAAGAGAATGCAACAATAGAAATTGTTGTAAAACATGTTAATGTGTCGTATATGGCCAAGAGGAATACGTAAATGGGCGAATTAAAATGTGTCATCTTTTTACTCAAAATTGTGCGAACTTTAACAGGCATATTGACAAGATAAGAGGTCGGTTCCAAAAGGTCCCGGCATATATAAAATTACTTTGCTATTTTTAAGTTGTTTCGAATACACTTCCACCAGTTTCCTTTCGGCTTTTCTAAGCCCTGTAGAATTAGTCCTTTTTAGGGTCCAGTTATAAGACCAAATTCTGAATTTTTTCATTTGGAATTCAAGCCCGATCAGTCAGATGAGGCTGGCAACGTTTTATTACCGAGTAATTAATTTGATTTTAAACGCTTAATGCCAAGCTTTTGCGTAGCACCCTCGTATACGCCATCATAAATTACAAAAATCCATTAAATTTGTAAATCTATTTCAATTTCTATTTTGTGCTTCCATTTGGCCTTAATCGCTTATGTTGGCGGATTGTTTTTAATGCAGCAGCAGCAGTGCCTTCCTTTTATTATCTTTCCAATACACACACATACATACACTCATACATTTAAAATTACACTCATATACAAGCACGTTTGCAAATTGACAATTGTAAAATCCTAATTCTTTTAAATCTCTTTTTAATTAAATTATATCGCCGTAATTCTGCAAAGTTTTTTATTTGTTTTTTGTTGTAACATTTTGTTGCTGTTGGTGTGGTAAATTTATTTTTAATTAACCCGATTGATTTGATTGATTTGATTGATATGATTGATTTTCTAACATCCCATTTTGTTGGATCTCTCTCTCTCTTTTTTCCACGTTGCCTGCACAACACGGTGGTGTTGCTATTTTCAATGGAAATTTATTTTTCCAACTGCTGTTTGTTATCCTGCATATTTTAATTGATTTTAGTGATATTTTGTAGAATTTTTAATCTCTTTTTCTAATTCTCTAGATTTTTCTTTTAGCTTTTTATTTTCGTTTAATAGTTGAAGGATGTTTAGAGAATTTGAAATAAGTTGAAAGTTCTTTATTGAATTTCCTGGAAAATGTAAATGAATTTGATATTTTTACTGTCCTTCAAAAAACTTGTCAGGACGTGGGAAAGAGCAAAAGCGGAGTGGCACAATTATTTGTGTTGCTAAAGTTTAAATATATTTCAGTTGCGTTGGGACCGGCTTTCAGATTATGAAGCCTCTTCGCGTAATGAATGCCTTGAAAGGAGGTGATAGCGTTGAGGGCACAGACGAAGACAGAGTAGATGATAGAGAATTTGTTGTTGCCGTTTAACTTTTTACTTCGCAGGCGAATTTAGGCCATAGTATAGACGTACAAGGATTCTGTAAGGCGCTCTTTAATCCATGAAAGTATTAATCACTGTCGCTAATGATCAGCGAGAATGTGCATATCTTATTGAATTGCTTTCTTATATGTAATTTTTATCACTTTTTAATATTAAATTGATGCTGCTTTTTCTTTTCAATTTAATAGAATTGAATTTTCATTCCTTTCGATACGGTCGTACTGCTTATCTCAGCAGTTCCTTCAACAACATCTGAAATATGCCTACTTAATGCATCTCATGCCTCGTTTTGCTTTTATTATTATATTTGAGATTTAAATAATATTCTGCTGTAGGATTTTCTTACTATGGTCAATAATTAATACCCATCCAGATCATAAAATAACGGTGTAATCAGCCTTTCTAAGGTAGTACGTTTCCCAGTAGAAAAATATCTTCCAGATAAGTCAACAAGATTCTAAAATGATGATCCGGAAATAGTGCAACTCTGGATCTTTTCTAATACTTTTTACAACAGGTTGTCACTGCAAAATGTTCTCTATTTTGTGATTAATTGTTGGTGTTCTTTATTTCTCTTACAACTACAATTAGAGCCGGAAAGAAGCCAACCAATTGTAGATCAAAAACGTAAGAAAATAAAAAAGAAAAAGTGATCAGTGAGTTCTTGTTATGACTTTGATATTTGTTCTAGACTTCTCATTCATTTCAGGGGAAGTTTGAAATAAATATCTTTAGTTATTCTAAGAAATGTTGGGTAGAGGTTCCCTGATTATCTGCATTAGCACCATAATTAGCTAAAACCCCTCAATTGATCACTTTGAAATTTTCAATAAGATTTTGGGAGAAAAGAATCAGCATATAATTAAAATTAAAGAGGTTTCAAATTTCGTGGTTTAAAAAATATATCACACATATAATTTTTTCGTTCACGATATGTCACGAACGGATGAACCGATTTTGATTCTGTTCACTATGATCGACGCGGTGTTAAATTTTAAGAGAATCGATCGGTGAAGACACTGAAAAGTTATTGAAAACACTTTGAAAATATTTTTATTTTAAGTTTTCTTGAGATATTTTGAAATTTACCGGTCCAAATCGGTTTAAATTCTCAAAAAATCTAAAGTTGATTTCTTTTCTAGAAAAAAGTGCAAAATTTCTTGCACTTTTTAGCAGAAAATGGCAACATTCTGATATTTGATATTAAGGAATTTATTCGAAATTAATCCAACATCATTTCCGAAAAGTAATTTCTTTTTTAAAACTCCTGCAAACTTATACTTTTTAGAAAAGAAGTGAAAAAGTGTTACATGTTTTTTAGAAAAGAAAACTCTATATATTTATAAAAATACTCTTTAGAGTTCAATTCGAATTAGCCGTTCAAAACTTAATAGTCAGGGAAGATTCCAAAAAACTCAAGACTTGCAGAAACTGATTTTTTTAAATCTTTTCTATTTTTAAATATTTTTAATTTTCCCAGCGGCGAATTAAAAATGAAAAGAGTTGAAAACTTAGTAAGGGATTTCAGTATAGAAGCGACTGCGAAAGTTCGATGTCTCTTCAGGATATTTCTATTTTCGATTGGAATCGTTATCGATTTGTCGTCCTGTATATCAGACTAGTGTCAGGTATATAACAAAAGGCTCTCCATCCAGCACTTTTTTACAAAATCGTGCAGTTTTTTAAAACAAATTGCCGTCATATCCAGAGATCTACTTGATGTTTTATATTCTGTGAGATTTAAAATAATGATCATAATATTTCTGTGTACTTCTAATCAACAATATTATTTTGGCATAATTTTTAATAGTTTCTTTGTTCAGATTTACTTTTGAAAGCACTAAAATTGGCAACAAGAATTGTTTTCAGCACTTCAAACTTGTCTTCATTAAAATAAAATGCTTGTGCAAAAACGACTTAAATTGTTTTATTTTTCTTTCAAAATTGTTCCGGGAGATGGTCAAACTGTTTGATATTTATTTCTCCTTTCTATCACGTCACTCATTATTTCAGGCTTTTCATAACTGAAAAACAATTATTTAATAACACATTTTTTTTTTTGCTTTATTTATTTTTACTATTTTCCTACTCATTAAAAGCCATCTCGAACAAATCGCAACTGTAAAAGCGTCTAATTATCGTCATATTTATTGAGATATTTTGCACCTTCACTTTTCCAAGAAAATAATCGTTGTTTCCTCCTTCATAAATATCGTACATTTTCATTCGGTTGGAAAATTAATTGGATTTATTTATAAGTAAGTGGCGCTTCGCATGTCACGTTGTACAATTATCTTTCACTTAATTAGATGGAGAGTTAATATAAATAGAAAATTACAACATTTTTGCAATTAGAATTGCAAAACGTGGCCCTGCCTGCGCATTAGACACGGGTTATTAGTTGCACATATTCATTAGGACACAATAGAAATATTATTTTTATATAATTAAAGCCTCTTGAGTTTATGATAATGAAGACTGGCCGTCGGCATAGAGGACGCAAGTGACTGGACTATTAATAAAATAATAATTAACTTTTGGAAGAGATATACGAACTTAAAGGCGGACTTCTAAATTGGACATTAAAACGAAACTAAGGGCGTTTTCTTTTCTAGAAATCATGTAACATTTTTTCACTTTTTTTTTTCTAAAAAGTGGCGGTTTGGAAAAGTTTTAAGACAGAAATAATTTTTCGTGAGGGAGGTCAGACTCATTTCTAATAAATTCCTTGTTTTGAAATGGCAAAATGTTGCCATTTTCTGTTAAAAAGTGTAAGAAATGTTGCATTATTTTCTAGAAAAGAAATCGACATAAGAAATATGGAAAATTAATTTTTATATATGATTCTTTTTATATTAAATTTTTAATTCATTTAAGGATTTAAATAACTAACTTGCGATTAATCTTTTACCCCAAACAAGAGAATACCAACATGCCACTTTTTCTCACCTGAACAACTTTCTTAAATTAAAGTCCAACTAATTTAGGACAACTTCGCTCCCCAGACAACTTGACCTTGTAGCAATAAATTTCATCTACTGTTTCCTTTAAAAAAAAAAATAATAATAAAATTTTAAATTTGTTTCCTCAAAGGCCATCCCGGTAGCTTCCCGCAAAGCTTTCGTAGCTTGTTCTTTGTGCTATTCCATGCTTTTGAGCTCTTCAAGCTGAAACTCCATTTGACTACATTCTCCATTTGAACCAGATTGTGTCTAAGATTAACGTCGGCACCTACCAATATGGCCTATCCACCGGTGGTCTCAACACCGGGTGAAATTAATGTTCACCACCACCCGTGCCGCCCTCAAGAGTCACCTGAGTGTCTTCTGAGGGCACAGAGGTTGCAATCTCAATCATTTAGTATCGCCATATATACCAACTTCTTAAACCTTGTTAATTCCGAGGAAAGCATGCCATCAGCACCAAATAAAGCTCAAAGTCATAAGATTTATCCCTCTTGACACTCCCAGCACCAACAACACACCACCACTTCCGCAACGTCTGCTGAATCGCAGCAGCCTCTAGAGGCCACCATCAGCTGGGTCGAAGTCCCAGCATAGTATGAATATGCCAGAACATCAACCCTTATCTGACACCTCTCCCAGCGACTTTTGGTGTCCAACCACAGCCACCACGTGGACTCACCAACATCTGGTTACAGAATCAACCGAAGTCTCATCTGTGGGGCTCAAGCAGATCCCGTGGTACCAGTGTATGGAAACTGGTTACGCCTCGCAGGTCAAACCAACTTATGTTTCTAACCTACTATAGATTTTTGATCCTTTTTAATGGCGGGACCCAGATA
The DNA here is from genome assembly GCA_963675445.1 of Linnaemya vulpina. Classification (NCBI taxonomy): domain Eukaryota; kingdom Metazoa; phylum Arthropoda; class Insecta; order Diptera; family Tachinidae; genus Linnaemya; species Linnaemya vulpina. The sequence continues at coordinate 22,804,570 of OY776278.1, forward strand.
TCCTTCCACCTGCATTTCTTATCTGTTACCCAGAAAGCACTGCAACAAGGCGTTACGACAGACCAAGTTGCCTATTGTGCCCCCCGAGGGGGTCTCCATTTGAACCAAGCAGTGTATGGAAAATTACAAACATCATGTTTATTAAATAAATGGCACTTCTGATATAATTTAGCCCACTTTGTAGGGAGGGGCTGTTGTACTTGTAGATCATAAGATTTTTAAATTATTATAATTTAATGAAAATGAATTTCATTCTCAATCAATTGTAATGCGATACCTCATTAATGTCGTCAATAAGATGCTCATGAGTTGTTAGTACATTTCCCCGACTCCTCGTTTCGCACACCAACATGTGAGTTCAAAGAGGCCAGAGTACTTAACTTGGCTTAATGAACTGCTGTACAAACGGCAATAGAACAATAAGTGGAGCAGTACACAAACAGGCAAACAAACAGGCAGACGGACAAACAGACAGACCGACAGACGTGTATCGTTGGAATTGATGGTTTTGCTACAGAGTGAGAACATGCAGATGTTTTTGTTTAACTTGTAACAAGATTTTCAGCAAGAAAATTAACAAGAATTTATTTTCTATTCACTTGCAATTTGTTGTACAAACATGTTAAAGATAAATGTATCTCAAAAGGTTGACAATTCCAGAGTGTGGCAGATAAGAATATTCCGAATGATAATATAAATTAATTGAACTGATTAAAGTAATTGCAAACGGACGAGTGCTGAATAAATTGAGAGTAACTGAATTGAAATTTGTAAAGATGCTGGTCTCAGACTTCATTTTTCTTTATAGAAAAAAGTACATAAAATTTATTGTTACGAGTTTGATGTCGATTTCTTTTCTAGAAAATAATGCAACATTTTGCACACTTTTTAACAGAAAATGGCAACATTTTGCCATTTCAAAATAAAGAATTAATTAGAAATGAATCCAACTTCTCTCACGAAAAATTATTTCTGTTTTGAAACTTTTCCAAGCCGCCACTTTTTAGAAAATAAATGAAAAATTGTTACATGTTTTCTAGAAAAGAAAACGCCATAAGATATCTTGAAAGTGCAGTTGTCCTAAATCAGTTGGTTTTTAATTCAAGAAAATAGTTCACAGAACAACAAGTGGCGTGTTAGTATTTTCTTGTTTGACGTAAAAGAAGTTTGAAATAGATATCTTTGGTTATTCTAAGAAATGTTGGGTAGAGGTTCCCTGATGATCTGCATTAGTTCCAGTGAAATGCGCATGGGAACTGGCTAAAACCCCTCAATTGACCACTTTGAATTTTTTAGTAATATCTTGGCAAAAAAGAATCAGCACATAATTAAATTTAAAGAGTTTTAATTATTCGCATTTTTCATACTTTGAATTTTAAACTTAATATTGAAACAGCGAAATAAATAAATTTTCACCAGAATTATCTCTCCTTCTCTCTGGAATGTGTTGACTCAACACTGTATCAACAGCATATAAATATCTGTCTCAATATTCAATTTCTTTAGCTATAGCTTTGCTTTATTTTGTAAATATTTTTCTTTCTTTTCATTCCTGTTTTTGAATACGGGAGTGCCAATTAACTTTTGTTTCCATTCTGTCTTATTAAAACTCTATTTAAGAGGCTGCCCTGAGGCTTGCGGCATTCCGAAAGGTCCTTCCGAAAAGTCGATTAAATAATTGACAAAATCTCGAATCATTATAAATAATGAAAGTAAAAAATATTATTCTGATGTCAGCATCAGCCAATTGTGGCCATACAAAAATAAGTTTTCTTGGTTTGCTGCCGCACAGATTTCACACAGACTGTATTTCGTTGCTAATATTCGGAAAAATACGGGCCAAAGACGCCGTCTGACCACAAATCGCATCATATGGTCTTTGGATTTAATGACATCATTTCGAGCATCATTTGAGAATTTTGTGAGCCCCATATGCAGCAATTTTGTTGGTTTTTATAACCGCCTAATCGGAAATGGGCCGCAACACCAAAAATGATGTCGTTGAAAAGTGTATCGATTTCGCCATATTTCTTAAACAGTCAAGTTAGAAACGTTTGGCGTAAGCAAATGTCACATAGATTTATTTATTGAGCAAGTAGAGCATGAAAATAAAGATCTTTAACCCTCTGATGGCGACCCCTGTCCACGGGTTGATGTTCCAGGCCCATTTTGAAAGCTGTACAGCGATAATCCTGGCGTCATTGCGGCCACTATGGGCCTATTGTTTTGATCTGTTGTGAGCAATAGTACCGTAACTTGCGAATTTGTTCATTAGGTTACTCACATCAGCCCCAGAAGCCGCCTGATTACAAGGAAAAGTTGCTCAAATTTTCCAAAATGATGGAGTACAATTTTCCTAATTTTGATAGGAAATTTTCACAATTGAAATTCTTTGTTGGAGAGTGTAGTCTTCCATGATTAAGATTTCCCAATCTTTAGCTAAATAAATGCTAAAGAATGGCAGCTGAATACTTGACATTTTATTATTTCACAGATGTTTTAGTTCCTAACCTGAAATTTGCACAATCGTAATAAAAATATATATAAATTTTACAACTCTGAAACCAACAGCAACCTCTTCGGGACTATATCCCGAAGACTCAAAATTTTCTGGGAACTTCGGGACTCGCTTGTACAAACAAACGTATAAACGGACATCGTTTAACTAGAAAGTGATCGAGTACAAATTTTCCTCATTTTGATAGGAAATTTTCACAATTAAATTTCTTTGTTGGAGAGTGTAGTCTTCCATCATTAAAATTTCTCAACCTTAAGCTAAATAAATGCTAAAGACTGGACGCCCAATACTTGAAATCTTATTATTTAATAGTCGGTTTACTTTCTAACCTAAACTTAGCACAATCAAAATTTTTTGGGGACTTCGGGGACTCGCTTGTACAGATAGAGGTATATAGAAGACATCCTTTAATTGGGTTCCCTGTTCATAAATACCTGGAATATATACACTTCAAGGAAATAACACGGGGAATCACACATGACACATCGCAAAAAACCAGTTCGTATATAAAATATTTTAATTTTATTTATATCTATTATCCTTGTCTTTGGCTAATTATAAATCCACAAGCTTTTCCTTTTACACAGAAAGAAATTTTTTTATTTTTGTGAAGGCATTTTTAAACAGACATTTAATATTAAACAAAATTTAAATATAAAAAGTTAACCCGTTCCTAATTGAAATTATCTTCTATTTAACAATTCAATTAAAATTATTTCCATAATTTTTTGGCCTCTTCCAAGTTTGTCAACTTTTAATTTCCTCTTCTGTGTATTCCCCAGCTGGCAACACTGTTTTGCTATTTTGTATCAAAAGAACGCACTTAAAATAATTGTTGACTTGTTAAAAATTTACAAACAATTTTTATTTTCCATTATTGTTTTTAGTCCTTTTCTATGATGGCACAATTTTTTTGAGTAAAAACAAAAAAAAAAACAAAAATTTGTAACGATATTGTTTTCGATGTGGCTCAAAGTTGCTGCCGCGGACAGGAGCAAAATATTAAAATGAATAAATCTGCTGTTGTCATGCTGACAATTGTTGTTCGCTTGCCATTGTGTTGTTCTGTTGGTTAAATGAATTGTAATTAATTTCCTGTATTTCGATGGCCGGAGAAAGTTGACTGTTTTCTGAAAACCTCAAAATGTTGTGCGTTTTTCAAATGGCACTCGAGACTTCAATACCCAACACGCAGAGCAACATGAACTGAAAACTGGTGATTTTATTTTGTTCTTGCTACACTTTTGATGCTGATGTTGTTTTGGTAAACTATTTCGTCAATTAGAAATTATATTGAAGGAGTTTTTTGGTTCCATTGTGAAATTTAAAAGTTGATATACAAATAGTTTTTGACTCTTATTTAGAAAAAAAGTACTGATGATACGCATCTCATGGTTGTCTATTGCTCTGGTCCATACACTTCTTTTATCGCAAAATGTGCTCTCAACTGCAGTATTCTGCGTCGTAAAGCAGCAAAAACAAAGTTCTATATCTTCTATTTATTCCTCCAAACACTATTCAAAGTTTGACTTGAGAAACGTGGAACAAAATATTTATAAAAACAAGACATGCAAAACAAATCTAATGGCAACACTGGGACTTAACAAAAGTTTTTTACCATCCGTTTGTTACAATTCTCGTAACCTATTTCATTATAAAATTGGTACAAATGGGAATTGTTATCATATTCAACTGAGCCACCTAACAAGTGAGTGATGATGAAAGTGCAGCGGCTTGCGAAAACAGCCGTTTTCTTCTGCTGATTAACTTTAATGTGTAAAACTGATGTAGACTGTACGTGAAAGCCCAAGCCCCCAGGAGAGATAGGGAGTTTGTTCTAGGACTGATAGATTGGAAATGAATGGAATTCATTGAAAAATCCGAAATACGGTTGCAGAGCTGGGAAAAATTAATACCAAATACCAATAATTTGTTTGTTTGGAAATTGAATTTTATTTCATGCTTTAGGAAGCCTCAATTCTCTATTAAAAACTAAAAAAATAAAAAAAAAAGATTACCAGGGATGGGATTTTAAGTTTTTTTTTTGTTTTTATGAACATTTTGTGTTTTGTAGTAAGTGTTATAACTAAAATGTTTAAAAATTTTAAGTTTTTCTTAATAAAACCGTTTTTACATCATGAACAATTTCGTTGATAAAGTTTTCGCCTCCAGGGTTGGCAAATTGAATTTTTTTTATACAAAAAAGTAACCAAAAACCCAACGAACGTCGTTTTTTACCAATTAAAACTATTTGTTAATTCAGAAAAACAAAATCAAAAATTATAAAAAATCAAAGTTTCGATTCTAGGGTTGGACAACTGCAATATTTTGTAATACATGAAAGTGACCAAAATGGTTAAAAGTTTTAAGTTTTTCTTAAATAAAACTATTTAATGGCCTTGGCAAAAACAAATTTTAAAATTTCGTTCCCAGCGGTGGAAAATTATTTTCTTCATTCATAAAAGTAACCAAAGTGGCAGCTGACGTTTTTTTTTCCCCCAACTAAAACTATTTTATAATTTAGGAAGAACAAAATTGGTACTTCAAAATATATGTAACGCCGGATGTACGTTGGTGAAGGGTATATACGATTCGGCACTGCCCAATGCAGCACTTTTACTGGTTTCAAATATTTTCGTCCACTTTAAAAAGTACTTTTTTCTCATTTCTTTTATTTTGAATATCTTGAAATACAGTAGTTGGGATCGCTTCTGCAAAATCAGATCTAAACGCGGGAAAGCTCTTCAGTTTTGTTTGTTTGAAACTCTTTTATTAGCCTGTTAGAAATCAGAACTTTCTTGTTTTAAATTAGGCCTGGAATATTTATTAAACAGTCAAAAATTAATTTACAAGTTTGTAATAATTGTACACTGGGTTACACTATTTAAGGAAAATGCATAAATAATTTTATTGTTTGCTTTTGCTAACTGGGCGCAACGTGTCAAAACATCTAAATTAATATGCAAAAATATTTGAATGTTCCATAATTTTTGATATGCGAAATGATAAAATTATTGGCAGGAAATGTAATATTTGCCAGCGCAGGAAGTTGTAAATAAAGTTGGTTTTCATATTTTTTGTTTCATATTTTCGTTTATATTTTGAATAATTATTTGCTCAACAATTAAACATGCACGCGTATGTGTAGACGTTGCTGGAGCTCAGAGTGGACCAAAATTTATTGAATTTAGTGGCAGAAAGAAATTTTAAATAGATTTGAATTCCCCATAAATTAGGGAAAACAAACGAACGTTGTGCATGCGAACAAAAATCGGTTTAAATTTGGAAATTATTGAAATAATTAAAAAAAATTAAATTACATATTTTAAAAATTTATATAATTTTATTTATGTGATTTTGTGCTTAAATTAAGTTGCATCTTTGGATTGTTTTTTCATACAATAATTTTTTAACCTCCCGCTAGGAAAATTTAAAATTTCCAAAAATCGGGAAGTTATTGGCTTAACCCCCGTTTTGGAAAAATCTACTTCCCATCACATCTTGATTTTTTGAGGTCTTAGAAGGGCTTCCCTGACTACTTTTGAGAGAATTTTTATTTTAGGGGAATTTTTGTAAAACCGTCATAAAATATTAAAAAAAATATTAATAAGTAATCTTACGAGGGTAGTTTAAAATATTATTAATTTTATTTTTGCTAAAATCATGGGGGATCGTTAAGACCCCTACTTATGCGATGCGTTTCGTTACAATTGAAAGAATTGATTGCTGGAAAAGGATAACGGAAGCAGGACTTGAACTTGGCTCAACTTCCAAATGGCAGGGTGGCTTCTGCAGAAGTTTATTTAACATAAAAAACGTAAGAAAATAAGAAAGGAAAAATGGTTAGTTAGTTCTTGTTATGACCTTGATATTCGTTTTAGACTTCTCATTTATTCCAGTGGAAGTTTGAAATTAATGTCTTTAGTTATTCTAAGAAATGTTGCGTAAAGATTCCCTGATGATCTGCATTAGCCCCAGTGAAATGCTCAGTTGATCACTGTGTATGTTTTTGTGAGATTTTGGGAAAAAAAGAATCAGCACATAATTAAAATTAAAGAGGTATAAAATCGTTTAGTTTAAAGAAAGAGTTCTCTCTGTTATTCACCTCTGTAGAAGTCTCGATTCTCATCGGTAACTCTTATCTATTTCACTGCAACAAGTGAAGCTCTTTGCTACTATTCTCGTTCAGCAAAAATTACGGTCCATCGCGAAGTAGGTTCTTAAGTGAAGGATGGCCAACTCTCGGCTGCCAAACTGCTTCGAAATCACGTGATTCATATTCACTATATCGTAATCGGTATGTATTTCTCTTTGCTTTAGGAAAAAGTTATTCTCTGAAATATTGGCTTCTTCTTAAGCGAGAGAAAATTTATGTACCCCGTAATTAAAATTTGTTTAGTTTTTTAATAGTTTCTGGTGTCCATCAAGAGTATCCAGAAATGCGCTTCAGCGTAGCAATTCTGTAAGTCGTGTTAATTTTTTTACTTGCCAAATAGAGATGTATTTTTGGTAGGCTGTTAATTAAGTCACGATGCTGTTAATTAATTGCATATAAAACATTTATTAAACAATATAATGAGGGCTTTTGTTAAAGCTGACTTGCGCAACAATATGAAATTTTAGTGCGTTGAGAAAACATTTGGGAAAATATTTCTTAAGACGTTAAAGTTTTTTCTCTTCTGCATCGTACAATTAAAAACTTTCTGCAACTCAAGTTAAGTAATTATTCCTATTCGTGTTGAAATGATGAAAAATATTAAAAGAAGAAAAAAAAAACTTACAACATCCTCTTAGCGAAGGAAAAGAAAATTTAAAGTAGATGTTACGAAAATAGCGACTTGAAAAAAACATATATAAGCACACACACACATGCACAATATATTAACCCTTAACCGCAAATAAAACCTGAATTATTTTACTCCAACTGTAAACTGCAGACTCGCAGTTGCATCTTCATAGATTTTGTATTAAAAATAAGAACAACTAGAAAATAAATTAAATTTTATATATAATTTTATAAGCTTATGAATCGAAAAGTGTGCAACTTACAGAGCAGAATAGCTGTTTTCGAAAGCCGCTACACTTTCATTAAGATTACTCAATGCATCTGAATGAAAGTGCAAATATACAGAGTATCGCGAAATTAAATGTTAAGCATCTGACCGACAAAATCTTATGCTGATTTCTTTTATCGAAAAAAGTGCAACATTTTTTACACTTTTCTATAGAAATTGGCAACATTATGTGCATTGAAAATAAAGAATTTACTAGAACTTAATCCAACATTCGTGGCGAAAAATAATTTCTATTTTTAAACTTCTTAAAACTGCCACATTTTAATAAAGAAGTGCAAAAATGTTGCACTTTTTCTAGAAAAGAAAATGCCATTATATTACGAAATTAAACGGCAAGCAAGGTCATACCAGTTCTGGCAAAAATAATGATAAAATCCACGTCACTTGGTGAATATTTACAGCCATTTTCCCAAATTTAATTCAAATCTAATCACAGTTGCCACTGTGGTACAATTGAACAAAAAATGGTTGTTTTTTTGCGTTTGGTTCGCTGGTTCATATTTTTTTTTCTTTCATGAAAAATTAACGATTATAATATAAATAAATTTTTAAAGTTTTATCATGCCTGTAAAAATGTATTTACGAAAATTATAACTCTTCACATAAAGTAAAAGATTTGATTCGTTTACAACACTTGATAGTAAACGATTATTAACTACCCACAGTAGTAAATCAAAAAGCTATATTGGCAACACTGATCGATTGTTAGTTTTGTTTACAAGTCAGAAATTGACAATTTGACTTCAGTGTAAAGAGTATTGTATTATTATATTAATATTTTTATAGGCTAATTGTTCTGACTTAGTTAAAATCTCAGAAAGACATGATGATAAATATTCCTAGGCACAAAGGAAGTCAACATCAGTTTTATTCAACTTACACAGCAGAGCAGAACAGCTGTTTTCGAAAGCCGCTACACTTTCATCTTCAGTGCTCATGTGTATATTGTGTTTATCACCACTGTTTAGGCGGCACAAATTTTATTGTGAAAAACAATACGAGAACTGTATCAACCTGATGTTAACACTTGTGTGTTATGATACCAGTGTTACCATTTGATTATTTTCTTCATGTCTCATTTTTCTGAATTTTTTGTTCCATTATACATCAAGTCAAACTTTTATGGTTTGAATTTTATACTTAAGTATATGTGAACGTTTTTTCCAATTTTCATTGGTAGCTCAAGCCAAAGCTTAAATTGTATGTGATTTTATTTTTATTGAACATTATTATTGTGTTATGCTGGTACGCAAATAAAATTGAAAAAAATTGGTTCTCTTTTTTTATGGATTTTGGTCCCGAAGAAAAATTTAAAGTGGCAACTGTGAATCTAATCGTAAACAACCGAACTTTTGATTATTAAATAAGTAAAAAAAAACAAGTAAAAGTGGTATATTCAGTTGTAACGAATCTTATATACCCTTCACCAACGTACGTCTGGCGTTACACATATTTCTAGGTAACAATTTTGTTCTTCCTGAAATAGTTTTTCGCCCTGTCTCATGAGGGTTAAACTGCATCGTTTGTAATTTTAAGATTTTCATGACAACAAAAAACATGTTCTTCGGCTTGTCGCTTTTCATGTGAAAAATTCTTTCGTTATTTTTAGCAGAAAGTGAGTCCGTAAGTAGGTTGCAAAAATCGTGTAGTTAAGAAGAGGTTCTGCAAGTTTTATGCAACAAAAAGTTGGAGTTTTTCAAATAATTTTTTGTGCATAATTTTTGGTTGTTATATTTTTTGTAATAAGTCGATTGAAGCATTTTTTATAAATATTTTAAAGGCGAAGAAACTTCCATACATGAGAATTTAATTTTGAATAGAATTTAACAACAACACTTGAGTATGATTTTTGAGGGAGGTTTTTGGTATTTTCCTGTGGCCTTAAAAACAAAAATAATTCAGGAAACATGTGCGATTCATGTGAAGGAAAAGCAGAGACAGAGAGGGAGAGAGAGAGAGAGTTCATAAACTTATCGATGTCATATTTCACATACAACTTTCAGAGTTCTGTAAGAAAACTTTCTGTTTGTAAATTAATTTCTCTTAAAGTTGTTGTCTGAATTAATCTAAAACTTTTGTTCATGTTAAAAATAGACAACAATTGAGATTAAATACCACATCGGAAAATAAAAATATATATCAAACATGTGACCTTGTGCTCACACAAGTTAATGGGTTAGTTGTATCTGAGAAAAAGTTTTCCATCTCCCCTCCTCCTCCTCGCTTCCTTCCTTCACCAGCTTATTATGCACAACGAACACACACACACACACTCACAAGCCATTAAGAAAAGAAAGTCGCATTAAACAAAACGACCCGAAGCTACAAGAAAATATCTTAAAAATATTCTAAACAATGACACACTTGAAAGGATTCTTGTGCTAAAAACTTAAAATGCCCGACTACAGGAAAACACAAGAGCAAACGGAGGCAGGCGTGGTAAAGCAAAATTGACGGAAAACGTAAATGGCATACATTTTAAGAACGAAAGAAGAAGAAGAAGAGAAGAAAAAAATAAACACAAATAAATTTGCATAAAAACAATTTTACTTTTCTCATAAATCTTCCGTCCGTATGCAGAAACTTAATACGAGTTTGCAGTTTTAATAAAACCGAAACACAACTTTTCTTGTTGGCCCAACCCATTTACTTGAGAGCACAACATTTTGTAACAATTTAAAACAGTTTCTATTGAAAAAAAAAGGGATTGATTTGAGTAGCAACAATTAAAAAATGTTGTTAAATAAAATAGTTGTTATTTGAAATATTTTATGTTTTTTATACAAAAAGAAAAAAGATCAGAAGAATGCACAGTGGGCCCACGTGCCAAATTTTCTTGAATAAATTCACATCCAACCAACTACAATGTTGGTTTCACACTAACTTTAATGCCAATAACTGTTGCAACAACCTGCCGGTGTCTACAAAATATGGGCAGTTTCTGAAAATTTAAGTAAAAAGTAAAATCGTACCACTTTCGGTACTTTTTTTTTTTATTAATGACAAGATAAAATGAACAGATACGTGGAACTAATTGCGACTTTCTATCACTCACTACGGGCAGGTAGAAACGGTTAGCCCGATAGACGACCTTGATTTTCGCCTATTTATAAGAAATTTTGATGTCCACCTAAAATCAAAAACAAAATCAAGAATTTTTTGCCAAGATTTTTGATACGGTCGGCCCCATATAGACTTACCAGACGGCCTTGATTTTTCTCTGTTTACAACAATTTTTTTATGTTCGACCAAAATCAAGAAAAATCATGTCTTTCCGATATATTTGATACGTTATCATGTCTTGACACGTTTGAACACGCTGTTTAAGGCTGCTGTTGGCTCATGTAGTTAACCCAAGACTACGAAGCCTAAAATGCCGAGTTCGGCTTCATGAATATGATGCCGAATTTTTCTGATTGTTGTCGGATTGTCTCAATGACGAAGGCATAGCACTGGTCACTGACTATTACCGATAACGACTAACACCATCATGTAATCAAAGAGCAGAGTACAGTACCCTCCCTCGTCCGTACCTGAAGCAAAAAGATTCAGCGAAAAAAAAAAATTTTTAAGTTCTCATCTAATTTGTCCTCCAACACTATCCTCCTTTCAGGTTCTCCCACGATAAACTGCATATATAGGACTCATCCCTTGAGTTCTACTGCAAGAAAAATATATGGGAAGTGGTGAACCCGAAAGAATATCTCTGTAATCCCTGTAACCCCTGTGACTCCCCGCTAATTTGAAACGCGATATTAACCCACTCATAAAATATCGTGAATGAAAAAAACAGTGATCTTGTTTTGAAAATTTGCGAAATTATATATCTGATCAGTTGGTGTTCTCGGTTCTCTAATAATAATCGAAAACTTCTTCAACCACCGCTTATCATGGGGGATCACTTCATTTGAAAATTAAAAAATTGTGTTTTAGCTCAGAGAGCTTAAAATCGTAGAACAGCTCAAACACCAGGTTACCATGATGTTGCGGTTAATGTTAGCGGGAAGTTAAAAGGATGTTCTTCAGGGACAACTTTTTCCGTATTTTTATTTTATTTTTTTTTTTAAGAGGCGGTGTCCAACTTAACTTGCAAAACTTTTTTTAACTAACAACTCAATTGAACTTTTTTTATACCCTTCACAGAGAAGTGCAAGGGTTTTGGCATTCCGTGTGTAGTTTCTTCGATATTAAGAACGGACCCCTGAAGTCTATATATTTTGGGTTCTTATGAAAAGCGATGACGATTGAGCGATGTCCGTCTGTCTGTACGCGAAATCGGGTCTCCCAAAGTCCCAGAAGAGCTGGAGTCTTCGTTCTTGGACTGATGGATTGGAAATGGACTTAAATACAGTGGTATTGATGAAATAAGTAAAATCCGACATACGGTGTCAGAGCTGGGAAACTTACAGCTATTTCTCAACTCAAAATCAATACCAAAAACCAATTATTTTTTGTTTGTTTGTAAATTGAAGCTATTTCATGCTTAAAGAAGCCTCAATTGTCTATTAAAAACTAAGAAATTTAAGTTTTTTCCAGGGATGGGAAATCAGAAGTTTTTTTTGGCACATTCAGTATTTTGTAGTACATGTAATAACCAAAATGATTAAATAAAACCGCTTTAAACACCATGAACAATTTCGTTGATAAAGTTTTCGCCTTCAGGGATGGCAAATTGAATTGTTTTATATATAAAAGTAACCAAAAACACGACTAACGTCGTTTTTTTTTACTAATTAAAACTATTTGTTAATTTAGAAAAACAAAACTGCTATCAAAAATTTAAGAAAATAAAAATTTCGACTCCAGGATTGGACAACTGCAATATTTTGTAGTACATGAAAGTGACCAAAATGGTTAAAAATTTTCAGTCTTTCTTAAATAAAATTATTTCATGGCCCATGAAAATTTTTTATTGGTAAAAAAGAGAATCAAAAATTTTAAAATATCGTTTTCAGGGGTGGGATATTTAAAAATTTTCTATACATTATTATATATTATATATACATTTTTGGTAAATGAAACTATTTTATAATTTAGGAAGAAAAAATTTCATATCAAAAATTTAAATCAAATAAAAATTTCAAATCCCGGGTTGGAAAAGTGCAATATTTTGCAGTACATGAAAGTGACCAAAATGGTGACAAATTTCACGTTTTTCTTAAATAAAACTGCTTTTACGTCAGAAAGATTTGCATGGGTAAAAAATTCTAATTTTTAAAATTTCGTTTCCAGGGGTGGCATATTGATTTTTTTCTAATTCATAAAAGTAACCAAAAAGGCATCTAACCCCAGACGGGCGTCGGTGAAGGGTATATAAGATTCGGCAGAACCGAATATTTTATATTTTTACATGATTATTTTCAAATCCACCAATTCCCTGGTGATAAGTTGTAGCTTTCGATTGCCATAAAAGAGATTGAGAACGATAACTGAGCAGATATATAATATCGGAGTTTTTCAAAATCAATAATTACTTTCGAAATTTTTCGTTTACGATGTCTCACGAATGGATTAGCCGAGTTTGTTCTGTTTTAGGGAGTCGATCTCGTGGTTTTTTATTCCTTTAATTTTTATTTTCGTGCTGATTCTTTTTTGGCCAAAAGTTAAATTAAAATTCAAAGTGATCAATTGAGGGTCTTATTTTCAAAAACTAATTAGTTTGTGAAATGGATCCTTGAAGTCGTTGAAAAGATTTTCTAAAAAAATGACTTTGAAAAATGCTTTTTTGTTTTATTTTTGAAATATCTTGAATTTATCGAATCGAATCGGTTCAAATTCAAAGAAAATTTAAATTCTCGAATGATTTTCTGAAACGTTCCGTTCGGTTCAGCCGTTTAAAAGCTGCAATTGGGTGACATACTTACACACACATACATAAAGACATAGTGATGGACTTTTAGAATAAGTCAGGGAAGCTTCCTGGGTCTTTAGAACGTGCTGATCTGATTATAACTCGAATAACCAATAACTTCCCGATGTTTAAACATTTTCAATTTCTCTAGCGCTTATTTAAAAGCGCTAATCGAAGGCACGTAACCTTATCTATTTAACAGGCCTCGTATTTTCAAAGCGAAATGTGGGCAAAAAAATGTGTTTCTTAAAAGTTTCAAGCGATATTTTGCAGTGAGTTTTGAAGAGATTTCTTTGGCTGCAAAAATTTATATTGTATGTCTTGGATTTTTTTAAATATAAAAGAAGAAGAAGAGAGCATTCGAGTTTGTTCAATTACAACGTCTTTACATCTACTCCTTAACGTTATCGTTGGCCAAAATATATTCCATCGTCGTTCGTATATTTTAATTGACATCCGCTGGTTATACGATACTTTTGTTGAACCAAATAAATGAAACACAAATAACGTCAACAACGACGTCACTCTCTGTTTGACTGAATAGAATCAAAAAGAAAAAAAAACCTTATTTTGCTATTTTGCCAACAGCATCCTCGAAGTTTTTAATTCCACTTCAACACAATTAAATTGTATTAAAAGAGCTTTTTGGTATTAAACTCGACTACAGGCCGCATTGAATGGACTGTTTGGTTTTGGCCATTATTTGCTTCGACCAATATTTTCCATAAATATTTTCTCAATTGGCTTTTGACAAATTTTATTTGTGTGTGTGTGTTTAATTTCAGATAAGAAACAGTTTTGGCAAGAACAACTTTAAATGTTTGCATAACCAAATTCAATAGCAATAAAAGATAGAAATCTGTACGACCGATTTAAATTTGGTTATTCGAAATAATTGAGAATTAAGAGGTGACTGAAATTGAAATTTATTACAATTGAAAATTTATATGATATTATTTTGGCTCTTATTATTTGCTACATGTGGAGTTATCTCGATTAAAATTAAAGTTTGAAATGTTTTAGCTTAAAAGTTTAAATATTTTTTGTGAAACAATTTATTGTACAGGGTGATTTTTATAGAGCGATACAACTTCGATTTGGCATCACTGCTTTATTTGACCACCCATTTAACAGCTGATAGTTGTTGTTTTCTTAGTTTGCTTTGACATCTTATTATGGATCGACTTATACCAGAGCAACGCGTGCGAATTGTGGAAATTTTTAATCAAAATAATTGTTCTGTTCGTCAGACTTATCGTTCACTTCGTCCATTCAAAATTTTATTCTCGTATGAAGCCCATTGTTGGTTGAATGGGTACGTAAATAAACAGAATTGTCGCATTTGGAGAGACAAGAATCCACAAGCTTTTGTCAAAGCACAGAAAAAATAGTTTTTAGACAATTTTCAAATAATAATTTGCTTTATCTGGTAAAACACACTCGTTTGCCATTCAAAAAATGTAGGAAATGCATTCAGCAACTCTTCCTTCGTGCCTCCAGCCAGAATGCAAATACACGATGTTGTTTCCTAAATTTTACAACAAAAAAAGCAGAATATATTTCATGTTTTACATATTCTTTTGTGATTCCAATTGTTTATGAACAATTTCGCAGCAAACGAAAAGTTTTTGCAACAATAAAAAGCAACTGAAATCATACGCGCCCTGCAAAAAGTTTTCTTTATAATCCAACAATCGTAACACAGTCGCTGTTACAGACTATAGAAATCATGCGAATAAACTTTTGTAATTCACACAAATAAAAATGAAAGTGTTTCGCTGAAAAAATGTGGAATAAATTTGAAAATAAAATTTTTACAATATTCTCATTATTAAATGTATGTAAAAATTATAACTGGACCATGTGCTTTGAAAGTTTTATAAAATAAAACTAAAAGTTTTAATTTTCATTAAAGGAAAATGAGGTGGAGGTTGAAAAGGAGGGGGAAAAGGAGTTTAAAAAGAGAAGGGAAATATAGGAAGAAGGGAGGGGGAAAATAGGAGGAAAGAAGGGAAAATAGTGGGAAGGTAGTGAAGAAAATAGGGGGAAGAGGGGGAAAGAAAATAAAAAATAGGAGGAAATATTGGGAATAGGCGTAAAATAGGGGGAATTGAGGGAAAATAAGAGAAAAATAGGGGGTAATATAGGGGTGGAAATAGGGGTTGATATAAGGGGAAATTGAGGAAAATAGGAGAAAAGGAGTGGGAAAATAGGGGGAAAGGGAGAATGAGGGAAGAACTATACATCTATTCTGCCCCTGTCCTGATCTAGAGGATCGACATATCTTTGGGAGAGCATTCCTCAGCACCCTCTCAGCGTTGTCCGCACAAAAGTTTAATAGTTTAAGTATTTAAAAGTTTCAGAGAGAACATCTTTAATGGACTTTTGAAGTAAGACTAAATTATATGACACTAGCAAACTAATTCTCAAATTAAGTACAAGGGGAGAGGGAGGGGAGAATTATACATCTATTCTGCCTATGTCCTGATCTAGAGGAGTAACATATCTTCGAGAGAGCAATCCTCAGCATCCTCTGAGCGTTCTCAGAAGTTAGCCTCAAGGATCTAAGACTCCTTGTTGAGAAAACCGACTGGCCTTGGCACTTTGCACCGATTCTCCGCTGTGATTTCTGCCCTTCTGTAAATTTCGCGGCTGCATAGCAAAAATCAGAGCAAAAGTTAATGATCATTTAAGTGAATATGTGCGAAGGGCATCAGAGGATATATAAATGAGAATAAACATAAATGATCATTAAAGAGTTTATAGTTAAGGAACTAATAAATAAATGTTAATAAATACATATTTTTTGAGAGCTGCATTTATTTAAAATATTTTTATTAAAATTTTCAATATTTTATTACGGTTTTACAAAAACTACCCTAAAGTAAAAATTCTCTCAGGAGTAGTTAGGGAACCCCCTAAGACCTCAAAAGATCAAGGTGTAATGAGAACTAGATTTTTCCAAAACGCGAGTGAAACTA
Organism: Linnaemya vulpina; assembly: GCA_963675445.1. Taxonomy (NCBI): domain Eukaryota; kingdom Metazoa; phylum Arthropoda; class Insecta; order Diptera; family Tachinidae; genus Linnaemya; species Linnaemya vulpina. Next base: position 22,820,995 of record OY776278.1, read on the forward strand.
ATAACTTCTCGGTTTTTGGAAGCAACTTATTTTAAGCACAAAATCACATAAAAAAATTATATAAATTTTTAAAATAGTAAAAAAAATTTATAGATTTTTATAATAATTTAATGCTCTACGTGAGGAACACAACTTTTGTTTGTTTTCCCTAATTTATGGGGAATTCAAATCTATTTAAAATTTATTTCTGCCTCTAAATTCAATAAATTTTGGTCCACCCTGAGCTCCAGCAACGTCTACACATACGCGTGCATGTTTAATTGTTGAGCAAATAATTATTCAAAATATAAACGAAAATATGAAAACCAACTTTATTTACAACTTCCTGCGCTGGCAAATATTATATTTCCTGCCAATAATTTTATCATTTCGCATATCAAAAATAATGGAACATTCAAATATTTTTGCATATTAATTTAGATGTTTTGACACGTTGCGCCCAGTTAGCAAAAGCAAACAATAAAATTATTTATGCATTTTCCTTAAATAGTGTAACCCAGTGCACAATTATTACAAACTTGTAAATGAATTTTTGACTGTTTAATAAATATTCCAGGCCTAATTTATAACAAGAAAGTTCTGATTTCTAACAGGCTAATAAAATAGTTTTTATAATTTTTGAACGGCTGAACCGAATCAAACACAACTGAAGAGCATTCCTGCGCTTAGATTTGCTGTGAATTAGAGCTGGTCTGAAATGATGCATTTCAAGATATTCGAAATAAAAAACTGAGAAAAAAAGTAATTAAAAATAAAAATAACTAAAGATATTTATTTCAAACTTCCACTGGAATGAATGAGAAGTCTAAAGCAAATGCCAAGGTCATAATAAGAACTTACCGATCGCTTTTGCTTTTTTTATTTTTTTGCGTTTCTGTTCTAGAATTGATTGGCCTTTTTCCGACTCTAATTGTTGTTGTAAGAGAAATAAAGAACAACAACTAATAATTGTTTTAATATAAGAACAATTTATTTAGAGTGTTGACAACATGAGTTGTTTTGGTCACTTTAAATTTTAATAAGACTTTGGGGGGAAAGAATCAGCACAAAATTATGATAAAAGAAATATATAAAAAATTATTTGTATATCCATTGATCTGACCTTGAGTTTCACTGATAATTCACTTCTTGATATTTCCCCAATTGGTAAAGCGATAATAAAAACTAAAAAAATAACTTGTCATAATAAAACTTCAATAACTTCCAGTACGAAATAACTTTTCATTTATGCAAAAGTCAATATCAAATTATAAAATATTCTTGCAACCACAAACTCTGATTAGACAAGTTAATATATCAAAATAGTGGTAGTAAATTAAAATTGCACTTTTTTTCTAAAAAAAATATGATAAAAAATTACCTGAAGTTCTCTCTTGAACCGTAAGACGTGTCTTTAATATCAACCAAATTATTTAACACATGCACATGTCACTGTATGTACATGTGTGTTAGTGCATACAAGCGTTCAGCTTCTTGCAAAATCTACAATCCCAGCACACGGATATAAATACACACAAACCACTTGGCCAACGCGTTATACAGGACACTTCGATTACACTGCTCTGCAAAAAATAAATTTTTGTCGCTTCTTTAAATAAAACTATGTGGACTATATATGGATTTTGATGCGCTAAACTCGAGTCCGTTGTCGGTTTTCTTCCATCAAGTCCAGATTTTTTTATGGGGGTGGCAATTTTTTGCCTCTAAATTAGCCAGGTACGTAGACATATTTCACCCTAACACGGGAATGAGTCATCCGATCTTAAAAAGTAAAACACCAGAAGATGTGTAACACAATTATTTTTATTTGACAATTTTTCTTTATCTCTTATCGTTTTGCAATTATTCAGAAACTAATCGAGAAAAAAATGTTGTTTCGTGCGAAATTCGTATTTTTTTTTCATATTAAAAATGTAATTTTAAAAAATTTAAAGCAAATATTCAACACCTTGCACCTTTGTCTCGACGTACCTGGCTAATTTAGAGGCAAAAAATTGCCACGCCCATAAAAAAAAATCTGGACCTGATGGAAGAAAACCGAAAACGGACTCGACATAGTCGACATAGTCTTCATAGTTTTATTCAAAGGAGGAATTGTCTGCTGAGCACTGTTATTATTCTTGTGGAACGCCTTGAAAATATTTGGAAGTTTGTCTTCTATTCAATAGAGAAACAGTTAAAAGAAACAAGAAAATACTTCAGCTCCATATTCTTAACTAGCACGATTTTTAGTATCTTAAATTTTATTTTATTTCTTAAATCAATGTACCTCGAAAGCGTGTAAAAATACTTTCTCGTTATGAAAAAGACAAGAACACTAACCGCACCCACAATTTGGTACGAGAGCAATGTGTCGTATGAGCCATATATATCAATAATATTAAGTATACGCGTAGAAGTACAATACAGAAGAAAAATTATAAGCAGCGTGTATTTTTAGAGTGTCACAACTTTGAGTCGGCATCAGTGTTTTATTTGAGCACCCATTTAACAACTGATCGATGCTTTTTGTTTGATTTGCTTAGAAATTTCATTATGAATCGACTTACAGCAGCGCAACTCGTGCAAATTGTTGGAATTCTTAATCTAAATTCTTAATCTATTCGTCAAACTCATCCAATCAAAATTTTATTTTCCCATGAAGCCCATTTTCTTTTTGAATGGCGACGTAAATAAGCAGAATTGTCGCAATTGGAGAGAGGAAATTCCACAAGCTTTTCTCGAAACACCAGAAAATTACTGTTTGGTGCGCTTTATGGGTCGGCGGAGGCACTGACTCGTATCTCTTCAAAAACGATGATGGTCAGAATGTTACGGTCAATGGTGAACAGTATTTTAACATGGTTCCGAGTTTTTTCGTACTTCAATTATGTGTCATTAATCCTGCTGGTATGCGGCTCCAACAGGAACACAGCGGGCGCTACAATTGAATTATTCCAAGAAACTTTCGAAGAACATATTATTTCTCGTAGTGGCTCAGTTAATTGGCTACCACGAACGATGCTGGTGCTTTGGTTTTGCTTAAAAGCGCGGCACTTTCAATGAAAATTTTCTCAAATTTTCTAAAATTTTCTAAAATTTTCTCAAATTTTCTCAAATTTTCTTTTAAAAAATTTTCACTTAATCCTGTTTAATTTATTGTTTTAAGCAGCGAAGTGTCTGTTTCAAAGACGTGGCCAACTGGGTTGTTTGAAAGTGTGTGCTTGAATTTCTGTTAATTACAAAATCCTTCTGCTCGTATCGTAAAATGTAATCAAATATTATTAAACTCCAACAAATTGCATATTCGAATATCTTCATTTCGAGCAAATTGCAAACGAAATTTCTTAAAAGATAGTTGAAATGAGCGAGAGTACTAAAAGATATCTGGCAAATGCAATAAGAATTTGTAAAAGAGGGATAAAAGACGAAAAGTACAATTCGATTAGGGTTTAATCAAAATTGTGAAGCGAAGAGTGACGTGTGCAAAAAATATATTAAATTTTTGGGGGAATTGGAAAATTAACATAAAATTAGAATTCGTATTATTGAGCAATTTTACAGAAATATAAGGGATATAGTGAAAAGTGTTGAAAGGAGTTGTGTTGTTGTTGCTATTTAATTTGAGTAAATCAAGTGACAAACAACTTCAGTGTGTTGTGACTCCCAAATCCGAATGTTTATAAAGAAATTTTATTTCTGCTTCAATTCAAATATAGAGAACATGTTTTAATCATTAAACAAATTTAGTAAAACAAGAAACATTTAGGCAGCACAAAACAGCAGTTTAAGGAAAAAACAAGAGTACCCCTCCCTGCTACACAACAACATGAGCTTTATTAATATTTTTATAGGCTAATTGTTCTGACTTAGTTAAAATCTCAGAAAGACATGATGATAAATATTCCTAGGCACACAGGAAAGTCAACATCAGTTTTATTCAACTGACACAGCAGAGCAGATCAGCTGTTTTCGAAAGTCGCAACACTTTCATCTTCAGTGCTCATGTGTATATTGTGTTTATCATCACTGTTTAGGTGGCTTAGTTGAATGTGATAACAGTTTTCTATTTACACAAATTTTATTGTGAAAAAGAGTCCGAGAGCTGTATGAACCTGATGTTAACACGTTTTTGTTTTAATACCCGTGTTACCGTTTGATTATTTTCTTCATGTCCCACTTTTCTGAATTTTTTTTTCCACTATACATTAAGTCAAATTTTTTTGGTTTGAATTTTGAATTTTAAGCTTCTGATTTTGTACAGGGTGTTTTGTTTAGATGCATGAGAACTATCGAAATCCATAATTGTGGCTTGACTGCAGTTAACAATTGAACAAACGACTCGTGCAGTTGCCGCATTAATTTTACTCTTCTCTATTCAAAATCATGAGCAAGACATTGAAATCTGAAGTTTATATGCTGCAGTTTTTTTTTATTTTTTGAAATGATCAGGGAGCTGCTTTTGAGTCATGCTGGCTGAGATTTTGTTTCCAAAAATGAATCATCCAGAAACATTAACGACAGTTGGTTGCAGCAGAGCGGCCTAATTTGCCCCACAGAACGCTTAACAATCGTTTTATTACAAAATTTTAGTGAAATTTTTAATAGAAGAAATGGTTCACTTTAGCAGAGCTCTCTTTCCTGTGATCCTTTGATCCTCTCAACTACTTTTTAATATACTCTGATCAGGATTATTTTGAAGTGTCGTAAACACTTGAAGCATTGGAAGTCAATATTCAAGTCACTCTTGACGCCAGACGGCCAGAATTATTTGCAAGAATATAGTAAAACATCAGACCGATTGAATGGATCACGCATTGATCACAGTGGGCATTTGTCGCAAATTATATTTTAGAAATAATTGGCATGGAAAAATCATCCAGCTTATAAAAACAAAAATTTCAATGCGGTCACATTTCCTACTATTCTGAGCTTTTGCGCACTTATTTCGAAATATGTACTTAATGTGTGCGAGAAAACTCATATAAAGGCTCTTCCAAAACGGACTTGTAAACTTCGGACTGTTAATAAGGGTCATCTTGTTGAAGATGCATCTGTCAAATTAGTTGGCTTTTATTCAGTCTCAAACGGATATTCTATTACACAATATGTGTAACCGAAACAGTTGCACAATCACAATAACTACTCCGTTAGGGTAACGTATGGAACGAAAATCAGTAGGCGATGAGTCTTATTTTTGAATAAAAGGATACGTGATTACATTCAATAGTTGAATTCGGGATGGAACAGATCCAATGTGTCCTTAATAAGTTGCTGTTTGGTTGGGATTTTCGGCTGACGACTTCATCGGTCCATACTTCTTAGAGACAGACGTTGGCCAGACCATACATATTAACGGCGAGAGCTATAGGGTATAGATTGTCGACTTACTTTGGCCTGTGATGGATGATCTGAACACCACATAGAACGAGCTGTATGAGGGCGAGGTCATCTGAGGTGGAAGTAAAGTGAACTGGCCACCGAGGTTTTGTGAGTTGTCCTGTTTAACTTCTTCTTTTATAATGTATGGAAATAAGTCACAAATCTCAGCGGTCCTTAAGGCCAAGACCACATGCCATCTCTGAAATAGGGCAGCCGGATTTATGCGCCAGAGTTATGAAAAATTGGAGATCTCGCTTCAGCTTCACTCAGAAAATCTGTTGCGGAAACTTGACCGATATTGAACGCCACAAATAATGACATGAATCGGTCCTTCAAGCGTATAAATATTTCACACATACTTTGTTTTATGTAAGTTTTTTAAGTTTAAAAACAAGCGCTTAATAAAACACCCTTTATTATTGATATCAAATGTATCTACAGTTTGCATATGACTTCTGGTTTTGTGTCTATTTTCTCGTTATATTTTTCAACTATTTTTGAACTGAAGCAATTTGTAATTGATAACGATTTTTAGTTGTAGAATAAATGGATTTAAGAAAAATGCAAAAGAAAACTTTTTGAAAAGAACACAACAAAAACAAGTTGGGACAAAGTGGTCGGAGTAGGAAAATATTGCACGAAATAAGCACAAGAAATTATTTGCAGTGACACTCTTTTTGTTTTAAATTCTTCAGGTTTGAAAACTATATGGAAGTCGTTGCAATTGATTTAAACCGATATTAAAACTAAATATAATTAAAATTAATGGAATTACAATAGACATAATAATTATTCCAAAGGAAAGTCAACATCCGGTTTTATATATTCAACTTGCACAGCAGAGCAGAACAACTGTTTTCGGTAGATGCTACACTTTCGTATCCTATATATATCCTTTACCAACGTACGCTGGCGTTACATATAATTTTCAGTACCAATTTTGTTCTTTCTATGTTATGAAATAGTTTTAATTAGCAAAAATAATAAATAACGTCAGTTTGCTTTCTTTTATGAGTGAAAAAAAAAAATAAATTTCCCACCCCTGGAAACAAAATCTACCAATGCAAATCTTCATGATGTATAAAGTGGTTTTATTTAAGAAAAACTTAAAATTTGTAACCATTTTGGTCACTTTCATGTACTACAAAATATTGCACTTGTCCAACCATGGATTTGAAATTTTGATTTTTTTTAAGTTTTGATACGAAATTTGTTCTTCCTAAATTATAAAATCGTTTCAGGTAGCAAAAAAAAAAACAACGTCAGTTGCTTTTTGGTTGCGTTAATATGTAAAAAGAAACATTTTAATTTCCAACCCTGGAAGAAGAGTTTTAATTTTTCAACTTTTTTTCATCAGTGCAAATCTTCATGATGTTTAAGGCGGTTTTATTTAAGAAAAACTTAAAATTTTTAAACATTTTGGTTATTACAAATACTACAAAATACCTAATGTTTCAAAAAACTTTTAATTTCCCATCCCTGGAATTTTTTTTTAGTGTTTAACAGACAGTTGAGGCTTCCCGAAGCATGAAATAGTTCAAATTTACAAAAAAACTAAAAATTAATTAACTTCTGGTATTAATTTTGCGTTGAGAAATAGTTGTAAGCTTCCCAGCTCTGGAACCGTATCTCGGATTTCAATACCACTCTATTTAATTTCATTTCCAATCCATCAGTCCAAGAACGATGTCTCTAGCTCTTCCGGGGGTTTTGGGAAAACCGATTTCACGTACAGACAGACGGACATCACTCAATCGTCACCGCTATTCATAAGAATCGAGAATATATATAGACTTTATGGGGTCCCTTATTAATATCGAAGAAATTATGCACAGAATGAAGGGTACGAAAATCGTCCAGAGATTTACAAAAATGATTTCTTCGATAGTGCTGTTGTATGAGAACAACAAGTGGTTGAGAGGGTTGAAGAGTTTTGCGATGCGGCATTATATTAATTCATAAATGATTTAAATTTATTTCCCCGAATATTGGCTTGACCTGACTGTGCCTGAAATCACAGAAATACTTTAAACACCCGACTAATACGAGTTCGAGTATTTGCTAAGTCCTTTCATTCTTAGCACATGTGCAGAAAAGCGATTAAGTTTTGCTTTATTTTCAAATTGTAGAGCAAAAGTTGCCAACACATATAGGAAGAAGAAGAAGATAAGGCAGAAGCAGAAGAAGAAGGAAAAGAAGCAGAAATTGAAGGGAATGTGGGGGAAATGTAGTGACCAGCAATTAATGTTCTTGCCATATTGATCAGCTTGTAAAACATTAAATATGGCAGACTTTTTGCTGTTGCAAAGTTCATGCCACAAAAAGGAAGAAGAAGAAGAAGAAGAAGTTGCAATATGCTGTTTTAAAATTGATTATCAAAATTATTGAATGAAAGATGTTTATGGAAGGCAAATTTAATCTGAATGTGTGGGAGATGTGCAGGCAAAAGTTGATCACGGGCAGCTGTTGCCGCTCAAGTGCATGAAATAAATTTATTAATTTTACAATCCTGGTCTCGGCCATTAACTTGAGAATATTATTTCGTATAAATGGGTATCAATACTGGCCATAATATTGAATATGTAATTCACGCAGTGCACGTAATAAAATTGCATAATTAAACTTAAGGGCTGCTGTTATTAGCTTCTTGCTGAGGACGAAAAATCGAATCGTTGTTGTTATTTGAAGGCGTTAAAACGCCCTCCTAATCAATCATATATAATATTTTGATCTACCAAAAATATGAAGTGAATTATAAGATGAATGCGTTATTCACTATGGCAAATTTTAACTCGACTTTTATCCCAAATTAAATTGAAGATGAAAAGTGCAAGTGCTTGTGCAAAATAAAACAACATGTGTTTGCAATTAGAGTCGGAAACAAGCCAATCAATTGTAGAATAGGTTATTAGGGCCACTGTCCAGACAATACACTTGGGTCCGTTCATTCGGTCCCGTTGTGATAATTGTAGAATTATTTTTTTCATTGTAGAATAAAAACGTAAGAAAATAATAAAGCAAAAGTGATTAGTGTATTCTTGTTATGACTTTGATATTTGCTTTAGACTTCTCATTCAGTCTAGTGGAAGTTTGAAATAAATATCTTTAGTTATTCTAAGAAATGTTGGGTAAAGGTTCCCTTTTGATCTGCATTAGCCCCCGTGGAATGCGCTTAGGGAAAAGATAAGACCCTTCAATTGATCACTTTGAATTTTTAATAAAATTTTGGGAAAAAACAATCAGCACAAAAATAAAATTAAAAGATTTGAAAAAATTCAAATTGATTTTTAAGGGCATTTCATCTGGACTAATAATGCCAGGAAATCTCATACCAAAATTTCTGGGGACAATCGCTGCTAACAGGCAACTTCGATATCATATTTATGACTCGACTAAATCCGGGAACGAATCCACTATCCTTGACGTTACCCACTTTGGCCAACAGGACTCCTTTAATCTAGATATATTCATATAACTTTGCATTATCGTACGGGATATAACGATTTTAAATATCAAGAACTCCATAATAAAAAATGCTAATTGTTTATAAACAATTTTATGGAAAGGAAAATAAACCACAAACTTTTGCAACAATATAAATGCCACAAAAACAGAAACAACAAAAAGGGATTTATATTCCAACAATTACACGACAGTGGCTACTGCAGATAATAGAAAACAAGCGAATAAACTTTAATTCTTTGACACAAATAAAACTGAAAGTAATTCCCAGCAAAATGGACGTGCCGAAAGTTTTTACACAAAAATTGTTGCAAAATATTTTTCATTTTTATATAAAAAACCATCTCAATGGAAGGCAGGATCTATTACTTGTTTGTTGCCTAAAAAGCTTAAAGTTTTAATATGTCACACAAAATGTCTATATAAAAAATAAAGGCTTTTTAGTATATTAAAGGCTCAAAGATTTTTTTGAAACATTATATTTGGCAACACTGTTTTTGCCATTCATTAAACATGCTCAGTTTGGTTTTTTCATTTAACCATGAGCAGTTTTAAAACGAGCAGGGCTTTTAGATGATTGAATTTTATCATAAAAATTCATGCAGTCTTTTTATAGGAAATTGTTAACAAGCGAAGTCACTGTATTTGGTGTGACGAGCAGCCGCATGCATTTCAAAAAGTGCCAAAATACCCCAAATATGCATTCCCTGCTGTGGATTATGGGCCGTTTCTTTTTTCTCAAAGAATACGAAGGCAGGAACGTTAATTGGAATGGCGAATGCTACCCTGCGATAATAAAACTATTTTTGACCAAATTGGAGCAGCTTCGCTAAGACGAAAACAAAAACACGGTGATGCCAGATGCAACACAGTACGGGAAAAATTAGTTCAGCTGGGAGGGGAAATCGGTGAATAGTTTATTTCATATATTGGGCCGATCGTTTGACGTGTAGATCGTATAATTTAACGTCTTGAGAATATATTTTTGTGGTGTTAATTATTTCTGAGATACCAACCAATTGAGGCATAGCCCCGTGGTCAACATGTACATGAAGTCTTCTTTAAACATTGAATTCAATAAATCATTCCATGGACTCAAGCAAAGATTCCATGCATATCCCAAAATTGTATGTGTTTTTTAATCAAATCCGAAAGCTCTTTCATAGAAACCGGAGAACTTTCCTACCAAAAAGAAAAATTAAATTATATAATTTTTTTTATTTATGTTCATTTAAAAGTTCCTTGAAATATTAAAAAAATATTTTGGTGGAACAAAATAAAAATTAATTGAACTGTTGCTTTTTTCTCAAATTAGTACATCTTTTTGGGAATTGTCGTTTTTTAAATCTCTTTAATTTTAATTATGTGATGATTCTCTTTGCTCAAAATCCTACTAAAAACTATAATTCTAGTCGGAAAAAAGCCAACCAATTGTAGAATAAAAGCTTAAGAAAAAAAAGGCAAAGTGATCAGTGAGTTCTTGTTATGACTTTAATATCTGCTTTAGACTTCTCATTCATTCCAGTAGAAAATTGAAATAATATCTTTAGTTATTCTCAGAAATGTTGGGTAGAGGTTCCCTGATGATCTGCATTAGACCCGGTGAAATGGCCATGGCAACTAGCTAAAACCCCTCAATTGATCACTTTGATATAACTTTTGGGAAACTAGAATCAGCATGTAATTAATATTAAAAATTTTCACTTTATTTTTTATAAAACAAACCAAAAAGTCTTGTGCTGATTTCTTTTCTAGAAAGTAGTGCAACATTTTGTACACTTTTTAATAGAAAATTGCAACATTCTTTCATTTGAATATGAATAATTTATTAGAAATTAGCTCAACATTCTTTACGAAAAATAATTTAAATTTAAATATCCTTCAAACTGCCACAAATTAGAAAGGATGTGAAAAAATTTTACACATTTCCAGAAAAGAAGACGCCTTTAATTAGCGTAACCTTTTGCATATTAAATTTAACAGTGTTTTTAATAATAAAATAAATAAATTTATTGCCACGCTTTAACTCACTCGTATTGAAAAATATTGTGGTAAATTGTGAATATATTTGAATGAAAAAATTTTTTTGATTTTCCTGCTAAACTTTCAATATATTGGACAGGACATTTGGCTTCAAAAAGTTTACTTTAATTATAATTATTAATAACTATTAACAGCAGTTTTTATAGAACATTTTAGGGTACTGTTGGCTGAAGTAGTCAACGTGTAGATGTCGAGCTCGATTCCGTATGAAGTCTTGAATATGTTATAGAATTTCTGTGATCTTTATAAGTGCAGGGTTGACTTAATGGATGAATATTAAGAACAGCGATTGACACATCTTTGGCAAAATAAAATATATAATAAAAATTAAAACTACAAAAAATTATTCTTCTATCTTGTCATATTTCTTTATTTATCCTCTCTGGCCACTCCTTTTAAAAAAGGCTTCGATCAGGGGAATGCATATCCTGATTGCCTTTCCAACTTTAATAAATAATAAACCAAACATTCAAAATTATTTGAGTCTAAAGAATCATTTAGTTACTTTTAAAAGCATTTTCTTATAAATAAATAAATTTAATCTATTATTTTCTACATTTTTATTTCAGGTAAGTCCATTTTGATGACTCTGTTCTAGTAAAAACTTAAGTAAGTGAAACCATAGAATTGATTTTAAATCACAAAATCGTTCACACACAAAAGCAGATTTTTTATATGATTGAAAAGTGGGAATAATTTAAGTTTTTAACTGAAAAAAAAAACTTGTTCTAAAGGCTGACAATTTAATAAGAATGTGAGTTTGCTGGACTTTTCACAAATTATTGGTAATAAAGAGGCGCAATTTAATGAATTTAAATGTAAAAAAATACATTAAAAATATTATAAAAATTTATCACCAAATTTTGTCACTGTGAAGTCAGTTTTGGCTGCTCGCGGGCTCCATATTTAATGTTGCAACACCCTTAAATTGTTGCCTCAACTACTTGTAAAAAAATGGTTTTGTTTCGGGCCAGAGGCGATGGAATAGTTGCTGCAGCAACTATTACACGGCACCTTTCACAATTTAAATTTTAAATTTTAAATCAACATTTTTAATTTTATCTCTCTCAGGATAACGCTGATTGATATCAAATTTAGTGTGTTTTTGTTGTTTATGGCTGAATTATGAATTACATTATTTATTATAAATTTAAATACGTAAAAATCTAACAATCTTAACTCTGATGTGAACGGCTAAAATATATTATCTCTAACATCCTTGCAAGGCAGGCGGGGTGCGTGTTTGGAAATGAAATATGAACTTATTTTAGTAGCTGAACTTTTGTTGTATATTAAATTACTAATAGGTTAGACATGCTGTAAATTTTTTGCCATCGATAAAAGCTCTTTTATTGGCGGCCATTTTATCCTTGAAATCAATGGAAATATAATTTTTTTTTAAAATGTGTAACATCTTGTTGTTTGCAGAACACAATTACATTTTTGTTTATATCAAACCCATTAATGTGTAACACCCGTTATAGTAAACATGGACTTAACGTTCATGCTGCAGATTTAATAAATTCAGTATTTAACACAGGGGTTGTCCAATAAATTCAATCACAATAAATTAAATCTTTCAGAGAACTGTTTTTCTATTTATCTCTATATTTTATAACACTTAAAGCATTAAACACAATAACGACAACAGGCTACACGAACACCGATTACAAAAGTCGTTGGCTACAATCGTCGCCTTGTAGTCAGCTGCTTAATTATTTTTAAAACGAAACCACCAAATCAATAACCATGAGCTAATGTTTGTAGTAGAATTCTCTTCCTACGCCACTGTAGCCGCTTTCATATATTTAATACTCTTAAATAGTGTTATTCCAATAAAATATATTTAAAGTCCACAATGTAGTTTTCATTAGCTTGGATATATAGTTTTTTGTTTCTTTTTGTATAATAAAACAATATATTTTCAAGTTTGCAATAATTGTTTTTTTTATGTGATACTGGCAACATTGCATCTACTCTTTGTAGCTCATCAAAATAGAAATAACTTTAATTTGACTACAACTACAAAAACAGCAGAGACAACAACCAGTAGCCGTGTTGTCTGTGGTAGTAAAAATAATTATTCTCATATACGCACATGGATTCTATATTTTACAAGTTGTGGTCTGTAGCCTGCTGTCATTATTGTGATTAATGCTTAATGCATAAACTGTACTGCAGGTGTTTTTGTTTGTATAAGATAATAAAAAAATCATCATTTGAAGTTTAAAATAGGAAAAACAATTCCATAATTAGGAAATTAATATTATAAAAGTGTGGAAAAAATAATACAGAGCGAATAAATATTTCAAAACCGCATAATTTCATATAAAATCATGCAAATTATGAAAGAAAAAGTGCAGATATGAGGGATTATCAGATGTTTCTAATATAAATAACTTGGCAGCACTTAATTTAACACACACAAAAATGGGCGAAAAAATTTGAGTTTCATTAAACCTACTTAAAACCAATTCGAAAATGGTTTAAAGTTGGTTTTAATAACATCTTTCGATATAATTAAGCCAGGTTTAAAACTTTAGTAAACAATAAAACCATTTTCAGTGTGAAAATACTATCCAGCTAAAGTGTAATAATTACAATTGACATCCACAAATATATTTGACCTAAAAAACTTAAGAGGCTTAAACAAAAAAGTTATAAATAAAATTCTAGTCAGTTATTCACTTTATTGTTCTTAATCTCTATTTAATAACTTCTGCAACTTGATGAGTATTTGTGTGAGTGTGCGAGTGTGTGTGTTTGTGTTAATGTTGATAATAAACTCACCTTTACAAAGACTTTTCCAAGTCCTGCTGTATGTCTCTATTGTAGCCTTTAAACTGCTTTCGTTGTTGCTGTTTTCAATAAAACAAAGTTTGTCAAAATCTTTACAAATTGTGATGTTGATGTTGATGCTGTTGATACAATGCTGTTGTTGGTGATAAATCCGTTGCTAACAAGGTCGTTTGCATAGAAAGAGACCTCTTCAACAATTTAAGCCTGCTTGAAATTCAAGTGTCTATAGTCGGCCGTATTGCATTAGTATAGGTTTTCAGTGTGCACTGGTATGTGTGCGCAAACTTGAATTTGCTTGGAATAACACCAGCAGAGACAACTCCTAATGATTTCTTCGTTGCCGTATAATTAATTTGAATTGTAATAAAAGCCTTTCAATGGAAATATTTTATATTATTCTATTTGCCATCTCTGGGTATTAATTAAATTTTTATTTTTATTTCTCCGTCTCACGTTCTGCCTGTGTTTATAACACTTTCTGAAATTACTTTGTGTGTTATTTTGTGGTTATTAATGCTTTTTGCAATTCGATTGGTGTTGTTGTTTGTTGTTGTTTTTTTTTTTCACAATAATTGTAGCAGCACTCGGAAATTATTATGTTTTATTTCTTTATAATTTTTATATTTTGTTTGATTTCAGTTGAACAATTTTCATCACTGCACGCACTATTTGCCTTTTATATTAAAGGGATGTAAAAAGATATTCATTTTTATGGACAATTTGCACGTATTTTATATCATTTTAATTGATCGTTAATAATTTTAAGCATTTTATCAAAAAAGAGCTTTTTCATAATGAATTGCCGCAGTTAATCTTGAAACAATTGCAACAATAATGATGTAAATCCACAAGATACAACGTTTTCAAAGAGGTTCACTTTTATTTAATTTAAATTTTCTAGAATTCATTGAAATATTCATGAAAAAAATTATACGGGAGAGCTATAAAATAATATGATATTTAATTCATTATTATATTATTAATTAGTGGTGTTTTTTTATGGAGTGCCACCAGTTTAAATCATTATGAAACAAGGAAATAGAATTTTAATATCAATAAATCAAGCTTTTCTTGAAAGAAAATTTCGACTTATTTTGAGTGTCCTAATATGGGCCAAATCAGTTAGCAGTCGACTGATGTTTCCTATAGGGTGACACAAATTTAAGTCATAATAAAATAAGGAAATATATTTTCAATATCAATAAAACGAATTTTATTTAAATATGATTTGTGCCATGAGGCCAATCTGGAACATCAAATTTCTAACAACTTCACGCAGCATAGGCGGCCGCATTTCGCCGATAACTCTTGGAATGATGATTTGCATGGATTCAGTTGATTCTGGCTTATCAATGTGGACAAGCGACTTGACATGAGCCAAAGAAAATAGTCCAACAGGGTTAAATCACTCGATCTTGATGGCCAATTAATTGGGCCACTACTTGAAGTTATTTTTCTTCAAAAGAGTCTTTGAGTACATCAATTATAGTGTCCGCTGTGTGGCCTGTGGATCGCATATCGGCAAGATTAATGCCGGATAATTTGTCCATACCATTCGCGACTGGCAGTAACATTCTGACCATCATTATTTTTGAAGATATATAGGGTGTTTTTTTATAGAATGATACAGCTTTGAGTTGGCATCACTGCTTTATTTGACCACCCATTTAACAGCTGATAGTTGCTTTTTATTTAGTTGGCCTTGACATTTTGTAATGAATTGATTTGCACCAGAGCAACGCGTGAAAATTGTGGAAATTTTTAATCAAAATAATGGTTCTGTTCGTCAAACTTATCGTGCACTTCGTCCATTCAAAATTTTATTTTCCGATGAAGTTCATTTTTGGTTGAATGGGCACGTAAATAAACAGAATTGTCGCATTTGGAGTGACCTGAATCCACAAGCTTTTGCCGAAACACCATTACTGTTTGGTGCGCTTTATGGGTTGGCGCAGTCATTGGCCCATATGTCTTCAAAAACGATGATGGTCAGAATGTTAGTGTTTGTGAAAATTGGTGTTCCAGATTGCGCCTGTACGCGCCAGCCGTGGCGACCTTATGCCCGACATCATATTTAAACATTAATGTCATAAAATTTTCTATTCAATAAAGACCGTTTCATTGATATCAGAAATACATTATTATGTTTTATTATGATTTAAACTTGTAGCACTCTATAAGAAACACCCTATACAAACTAATGACTCCCCCCCGCCTTTAAAGCGCACCAAACACTAATTTTCTGTGGATTAAATAATGTTTCGACAAAAGCTTGACGAATTTTGCTCTCTTTTTCGTCTTGTTATATACCCATTCAATCAAAAATGGGCTTCATCGGAAAATAAAATTTTGATTGGACGAAGTGCACGATAAGTTTGACGAACAGAACCATTATTTTGATTAAAAATTTCCACAATTTGCACTCGTTGCTTTGGTGAATGTTGATCCATAATTAAATGTCAAGGCGAACTAAACAAAAAACATTTATCAGCTGTTAAATGGGTGGTCAAGTAAAGCGGTGATGCCACCTCAGAGTTGTATCACTCTATAATAAACGCCCTATTGCAACTGTCAGCTATTAAATGGGCCCTCAAATCAATTGTTTCAGACAAGTGAAGTTAAATAGACGCAATATTTTGATTGATGAAATGGACAGCCCAATCGGTCTTTCGATGTTCCTATAAAAAATAGCAGCATCGAATCTATTGGGAGTTCTGCGGGATAGCCCCAGCTTTTAAGTACTCCATAAGAAAAAAAAAGAGACCAGGATATTTATATAGGCTAATTGTTCTAACTTAGTTAAAATCTCAGAAAGACATGATGATAAATATTCCTAGGCATAAAGGAATTCAACATCAGTTTTATTCAACTTACACAGCAGAGCAGAACATCTGTTTTCGAAAGTCGCTACACTTTCATCTTCAGTGCTCATGTGTATTGTGTTTGTCACCACTTTTTAGGCGGCTGAGTTGAATGTGATAACAGTTTTCTATTTACAAAAATTTTATTGTGAAAAAGAATCCGAGAGCTGTATCAACCTGATGTTAACACTTGGAAAAAACGTTCACATGTACTTAACTATAAAATTCAAACCATAAAAGTTTGACTTAATGTATAATGGAACAAAAAATTCAGAAAAATGGGACATGAAGAAAATAATCAAATGGTAACACAGGTATCATAACACACAAGTGTTAACATCAGGCTGATACAGTTCTCGGATTGTTTTCCACAATAAAATTTGTGCCGCATAAACAGTGGTGATAAACACAATATACACATGAGCACTGAAGATGAAAGTGTAGCGACTTTCGAAAACAGCTGTTCTGCTCTGCTGTGTAAGTTGAATAAAACTGATGTTGACTTTCCTGTGTGCCTTGGAATATTTATCATCATGTCTTTCTGCGATTTTAACTAAGTTAGAACAATTAGCCTATATAAATATTAATATAGCAAAATAAAAATGTTCAATAAAAATAAAATCACAAGAGACCAGGATTTTTTGTGTTCATATCAGCTTAGCAATTACAACTCTCGTATTTTATGTTCTCATCAAAATCGTAGGAATAAGAACTGCTATACCAATCAACTGACTTTTTGTTTATAACAAACGATGGTCACTTTCTTGTTTGTGGAAACCACCCTCGGGAATCGAACGCTCGAGCAGTAGACTAACACTTATCCGCATAGAGCACTCCTTGCCGTCTCCCAGTATAACAGCGTCCAATGCACTTGACAGTACACATGACTACTGATGACTTGCTGGCCTTAAAAATAGTGATATTTTGCTCTGTTTTTAAGTTAAATAATTTAGTTGATGCTGATACTTCCTTATATCTTTTAATATTAAGACTTTGTGCTTATAAATTTTAATTTCATTTAAGAAACTAACTTAATTAGGGTATTAATTAGCCTGCAGTCGTGCTGCCTGCAGATAGGAAAAAAAGTCTTTAAACAATTTAATTTTTTTCCCCCGATAATAAGGTTTTTACTTTTCAATATAAATTTTCAACCAATTTAAACCAACGTTATTCAAAATTTTCTTATTCCCTCCAAGTAATACGCTTTCTCCAGGCAACAAAAAAGGCCATGCTGGCTATTCATGGGACCAATTTTTCCTTCGAAAGGACAGGTTCTTCCAAAATAGAAAATAAAATATATTTAAATGTCGTTGTTTCACTTTTTATACATTGTTTTTACCACACAAAATTATTTTGTTAAAACCGTCTTAAGTCCATTTTTGAATTGGTTTTAAGTAGGTTTCACGAAATGCAACTTTGTTTTCGCCTATTTTTATCTGTGCTAAATCGAGTGCTGCCAAGTTATGAAACATCTACATCTGATGATATTCAACGAACGCCCCAAAAAAAAAGTCCCCAGAATTTGCATGATTTTTATGAGAAACAAAGAGATTTCCAACAATTTATTCACTTTGAAGAAGTATTTTAAAATAATCATTTGCAAAATATAACAGAACAGTTTGTCAAATAAATATTGTAAAAGGAGAAGAAAAGAACCTTAAAAAGTAAATCTATTTCTTTGAGCAACTTAATTTTTTTGTAATTAAGTTTATTGGACAACGCGTGTGCTAAAATCTGAATTTATTAAAACTGCAGTGTGAACGCCAAATCACATATTTATGGTTTTTACGTTAAAACCAGGTTTTAACTTTCAGAGTGAAAACACTTTAACTTTAATTTTTGCAAAATATTATATTATTTTCTCAGTGTTTTTTTTTTTTCTTAAATTAATTATTTCCCTTTCTTATGGGAAAGTATTTTAAAGTCTTTTAATATCAACAGCAAAAATATAAAATTTTAGTACACATTTTGGGGAATTGTCGTTTTTTAAACTCTTTAATTTTAATTGTGTGCTGTTTCTTTTTCCCAAAATCTTGCTAAAAAATTCAAAGTGATCAATTGAGGGATTTTAGCCAGTTCCCATGCGCATTTCACAGGACTAATGCCCCAGGGTGTTGTTGTTTAGAGTGTTGTCAACACTCTACATAAATTGTTTTTATATTACAACAACTATAAGTTGTTGTTGTTCTTTATTTCTCCTACAACTACAATTAGAGTCGGAAAAAGCCCAGCAATTGAAATGGGAAAATTAAAAAGGCAAAGTCATCAGTGAGTTCTTGTTATGACTTTGAAATTTGTTTTACACTTCTCATTCATTCCAGTGGAAGTTTGAAATAAATATCTTGAGTTATTCCAAGAAATGCTGGGTAAAGGTTCGCTGATGAGCTGCATTAGCCCCCGAGAAATGCGCATGGGAACTGGCTAAAATCCCTCCATTGATCAATTTGAATTTTTAAGCAAGATTTTTGGAAAAAAGAAACAGCACATAATTAAAATTAAAGTGTTTAAAAAAAAAATACGAATTTTTGCTAAAATTTAAATACGAGTCAAGTTTTGATGCACAAAAAAGGGTTTCACAGGGAAAATCATAATGTGTTAATAGATTTAGGCTTTCCTGTGAATAGATTTCTATTTTTAAAATTTATTATTAAATTTATTTATTTAATAAACTCGTTTTTTAACTCAGTTACTTAAGCCACATCATTGTATCGCATTAAACGAGTGATCAATGCCCATAATGGGTTAATGTTATTTAAAAATGAAATTGTTAATTTGAAAAATAAATATTCAACAGTCACACGTTCAGGTGATGTTACAGTCTCTTAAAGCCTGAAACCACGAATTTTACACACACATACACACACACACTTGTGCTATTAAGCGATTAGGAAACTATTTATTTAAATCTTTTCTTTCTACTACTTTTACGTTTTAACATTTCACTTGAATTAACTTTTAAAATCATGTTAAATTATTGTTAAATATATAGTTTTTCAATAAAAATGTATTCCAAAGAAATTGTTTAGCTTTATAAAGCATTTATTAACGCCTTGTTGCGTTATATGGGAGCTTTGCAATCTCAACATTAAGTGTATGTAGCGTCCTTCGAAGAAGAGCTGTTGTATCCTTTTGCCTTAATTGGAAATAAATTGTTATCCTTATCCCTGGGAAATGGTTTCACTTAAAATGATTTCTTAACACTGCGATTTTATAAAAATAATATATATATTTAATTCCCACACTGTTTAACGATTGTAATTAATATTTATTTATCACAAAACATTTTTTTTCTTTAATTACTTAATTCCATATTTAGTTGCCCACGCTTTTTGTTAAATAAACACTTAATGGCAGATATCCTAAATGCGCTTTAAGGGTTGCACATATTTTTCCATGCTTTTAGAATTTAATTTTTAAGCACCTCCAGCTCATTAATTTTATTTCACACATTTTATTATATAAAACATATTATTTTACTCGCAACATTCTGTTGTCACTTTGTTTTGTTTTGCTAAATTTAACACCCTGTATCTGTATCTTTTTTCATTTGTGTGCTGTAAACAACACAATTAATTTTCTTTTATCTCTTGAATACTTTGCTAGTAAATCAATTAATTTTTTTTCGCTGCCACAATTATTTAAAACCCATTTCGTTTAATATTTAAAACGTGCCTGCTTCACTTACATACGAAAACGAAACACTTTCCGTGAACAAGGAAAAATCGTTTTAATTTCTTTTTTTTGTTAATATTTTTTACTACCGCAAATTGGCGTACGTTTTAGCCGATTGAACGGATTTTTACTACTGACCTTTACTATGAGACACGTACATTGTCTGTGCAAAAAAAAAGAAAAAAATAAATTGAAGGAAAAAGTGCAAAAATGTATCAAAAATAACAACACAAATTATGTGTGAGTAAGTGTGTGTTTGCGTGTGTGTGTGTGTGTATGCGTTCATACCGTAAGAGATGAAAATTGAAAAGAATCCTTTTTTTGGGGTGTAGCGCCAAAATATATGCAAAGAAAAAGAATATATTTTAGTACATGAACGAAGCAAAAGATGCTGAGAGTGGATGCAACCGCACAGCAGCTGCAAAAACAAATTTGCCAGTATAACAGTTTATCCTCTCAGAGCACAGAGAGAGAGAGAGTGAGATATTACATGCCACGACTATATGCGGATGTAACATGCCGGAAGCAGCGTATAAGAGCTAAACAAATTGTTAATCAAGTACATTTTTATTTTCATTCTTTTAGAGTGCAAACGGTATAAGAGTTTTTAGCAGAGATTTCTTTTATTACTGTTTTTGTTTTACAAGTTTACTTTGTAGCACATGTTTTTACCAAAAAAAAATTTTTAATATGAAAAAACTGTTTTCTCTGCTTTGCTGCAAAACTTACACACACACATGCTTATATACACATACACATGTGCGATAATATGCGATATGAATATAATTGTTTTCAGCATGTCTTTAATGTAATTTGTTTGCGCTACTGTCTCGTTTAATTTATTAACAATTTGCTTTGGTTGTTACGGGTCAAGTATGTTTATGTGTAGCAACGGGTGTTTTTTTTTTTGTATGTAAGTAGAGAACTTTGAAATGGCATAAATCAAAGACGACTTTTTAAATTGAAATTGAAATTTATTTCATTCCAAAGATAATCTTTTAGCATTATAATTTTAATATATAAACAATTAAACGAGTTGTGTGACATGATGCGATGTTTGACTGAAACGACATCTGCTAAACATCATGATTTTTCAACTGATGAACGAAAAAGTCAGTAGTCACTGGCTCTAGAGCGGTCACCATTGACTGTAACGTTCTAAACAGCACTATTTTTTAAGAATTGCGGATCGATGATTCCACCAGCCCATAAATCACACAGCAAACAGTCAATAATTCTGGATGTAACGGAGTCTCAAAATTAACTTCACGATTATCTTCACTGCACATACGATAGTTTTGTTTATTGGCGCATCCATTCCAGCTAAAGCCGCAGTTCCGTATTTCAAACAGAACCATGATTTTTGAAATAAATTTGCACAATTCGGAAGCCTCGTTCAGTTGAAATGCCAAAACAAACTAAATTTAAATCAGTACATATTTTGGGGGAATTGTCGTTTTTTAAACCTCTTTGATTTTAATTAAATACTAATTTAAAAATTAAAACTGCAAGTGCTTGTGCAAAATAAAACAACGTCTGTTGTCAACACTTTAAATAAATTTTTTTTTATATTAAAACAATTATTAAGTGTTGTTGTTCTTTATTTCTCATACAACTACAATTATAGTCCGAAAAAAGCCAACCAATTGTGGATCAAAAACGTAAGAAAATAAAAAGGCAAAAGTGATCAGTGTGTTCTTGTTATGACTTTGAAATTTGCTTTAGACTTCTCATTCATTCCAGTGGAAGTTTGAAATATATATCTTTAGTTATTTTTATTTTTAATTACTTTTTTCTCAGTTTTTTATTTCGAATATCTTGAAATGCATCATTTCGGACCAGCTCTAATTCGTAGCAAATCTAAGCGCAGGAATGCTCTTCAGTTTTGTTTGATTCGGTTCACCCGTTCAAAAATTATAAAAACTTTTTTATTAGCCTGTTAGAAATCAGAACTTTCTTGTTATAAATTAGGCCTGGAATATTTATTAAACAGTCAAAAATGCATTTAAAAGTTTGTAATAATTGTGCACTGGGTTACACTATTCAAGGAAAATGCATAAATAATTTTATTGTTTGCTTTTGCTAACTGGGCGCAACGTGTCAAAACATCTAAATTAATCTGCAAAAATACTTGAATGTTCTATTATTTTTGATATGCGAAATGATAAAATTATTGGCAGGAAATATAATATTTGCCAGCGCAGGAAGTTGTAAATAAAGTTGGTTTTCATATTTTTTGTTTCATATTTTTGTTTATATTTTGAATAATTATTTGCTCGACAATTAAATATGCCCGCGTACGTGTAGACGTTGCTGGAGCTCAGAGTGGACCAAATTTATTGAATTTAATGACAGAAATAAATTTTAAATAGATTTGAATTCCCCATTAATTAGAGAAAATAAATGAAAGTTGTGTTCATGCGAACAAAAATCGATTTAAATTTTGAAATTATTTAAATAATTTTTAAAAAACTAAATTATATTAAAAAATTATACAATATTATTTATGTGATTTTGTGCTTAAAATAAGTTGCTTCCGTTGATTGTTTTTTCCTGCAATATTGTTTTAACTTCCCGCTAGGAAACTTCAAAATTTTCAAAAATCGGGAAGTTATTGGTTTAGCCCCCGTTTTGGAAAAATCTAGTTCTCATCACATCTTGATTTCTTGTGGACTTAGGGGGCTTCCTTGACTGCTCCTGAGAGAATTTTAATTTTTGTAAAACCGTCATAAAATATTGAAAATTTTAATAAATAATCTTACGAGTGTAGTTTGAAATTTTATTTATTTTATTTTTGTTAAAATCATGTGGGATCGTTAAGACCCCTACTTATGCGATGCATTTCGTTACAATTGAAAGAATTGATTGTTGGGAAAGGATAACGAAAGCAGGACTTGAACTTGGGTCAACTTCAACTTCAACAGTTTATTTGACATAAAAATAAACTGTTATTGTTTTATAAAATAATAAAAAGAAAAAGTAATTTAAGCTTCCCACTTACTAAAGTGGAAGTTTGAAATAAATATATTTAGTTATTCTGAGAAATGTTGGGTAAAGGTTCCCTGATGGTCTGCATTAACCCCAGTGATTGAACCCCTCAATTGATCACTTTGAATTTTTTTAAGTAAGATTTTGGGAAAAAAGAATCAGCACTTAATTTAAATTAATGAGGTCTTATAAACTTAAATCACTTGCAGGCTCACAAAATGGCTCCCAGTTAGAGTTACCAGTTAGTTAGAAGTTAGAAAAGCACAAGGAATTTCATAAATTAGATTTACACAGTGGAGCAGAGCAGCTGTTTTCAAAAGCCGCTACATGTAGTCATGTGTATTTCTTGTTTTTCACTACTTCTTAATTGAACTGACTTAATTAAAAGTGATAATTTTCTCTATTCAAGCCAATTTTATTATGAAAAGCATATGAGAACTGTTTCAAAGCGATTATTTATTTATTTTGACCTTTTTAAATTGCGAAAAGTCCCACTGTGCTTTGTGGGATATGTAATCTTTCGCATGCTGGAAAGTCGTAAGTCCAAACAGGAATTGGAAACACCTTAACTACTGATTTGGCACATCTTTTCTTCAAGTGTTTACTTCTATTCAATTAGAAAAAACCTTAATTTTATTAATGCAATAACGATGTTAATTGAAGGCTGCTTTTATTTCCAACAAACATTTTTATTAAAATTTAATTTGGTATCTTAAACAACATCAGGAACAACTTTTAATAGTGTGTTGTTCGTAATTAAATGACAGAAACAGATTTTACATATAAAAATATTCAGTTGCTGGAATAAACAGACGGAAACTTTTGTATCTAATAACAAATATAATTTGGGGTATTCACACTGTAGTCATAAGGTTATAAATCATAAAATATCAGCACAAAATAAATGACAAGTGAGAACAACCCGTCAAAACCTAATCAGCTAAAAAAATATATATGAAATAAAATTTAAATAAAATATATGAAACAAATATATGACCAGCTGCTGCCTGAAAATATATATATATATATATTTTTTTTTTGCAGCGGCGAATGGAAAAACGTTCAGTGGCTGCCAGTTTCGCAAGTTAAACGTGAAAAATTGTTTCTTCTCTTCTATTTATTTTTAGTTTTTTGCCATTCAATTCTTTTTTATTACTATAAAAACGTGTTTTAATGTAATTAAATAAATTTATGAACAATTTCTTAGCCAGTTTTTATTCATCAATCGTATATGGGTAACGGCTGCAGTCGTCTCGCCTAAAAAGTTTCACGCTTTCCACTCAGATTTGTAGAGTTTTTTTATGGCAAAACAACAGCGTACCTGAACAAGTATTATTATTTTATGACTTCTTTTTTTACATGCAGCACAATAAGAACTTCTTTAAACTGGTCTTAAATATTATGACTTTATGAAAATGTGATTA
The DNA here is from genome assembly GCA_963675445.1 of Linnaemya vulpina. NCBI lineage: Eukaryota > Metazoa > Arthropoda > Insecta > Diptera > Tachinidae > Linnaemya > Linnaemya vulpina. The sequence continues at coordinate 22,845,605 of OY776278.1, forward strand.
ATTAGCACACTGTGTGAATACCCCAAATATTTCGTTAAAAAGTCGAATGTAATGCTCTCAAATCTCACGCTTATGTTCTGTTGCATTGATATTGGAATGCGCTTAAGGCCAATTAATAATAGTAGGATTATTAAATGTAAAAAAGCTGCTCTGCAGCGCTGCACAGTGGTGTAAAATATAAGAAAGTGCTACAATATACGGAAGCTACTAAATAGATTTGCATAAACATTTCTACTGTTACAGAGGAGTTATTAAAAATTGGTTCTATAGAAATCTTTAAGGGCAGTCGTCTGAGCAAAATAAATTATATCAGAAGTTTTATACATTTTACTTCTTTCTTTTCCTAGTTTGAGCCACTGTACGTTTAGTATGAAATTAAATTGGTGGAAAAAACGTCATCTACTGTAACATTCAGTACCGTAAAGTATTAATTTACTTTATAATCTTTCATAAAATTGTCAGACTTTTAATGCTCTCTATTCAAAACGTGCATTAGAGTGGCTCATATAAAATGGTAGATACCAGGGCTTTCGTTGGGTCAACTGTTAATCGGTTAACCGGATAGTTTTTGAAATCGGATTCTTAAAATCTAGTTAAAACAATAGTTAATCAAAATTTATTGAGAAAAAAGTGTCGGTCGCTCTATTAAAATAAATAGTAAAAATTACATAAATTAAATAATAAAGTGAAAAGCAACCACGCCTCTTTTTTACAATAATTTCGCTTCGTTATTATTTTAACCAGATTTAGAAAATCTATTTTCAACTTTTTAGTTCGGTTTTAAGCTACAATTATTCTTTATTTTGATGTGCTTTGAAAAAGTGCAAAAATATTTACTTATTATGAGAAGATAAGAACATGAACCACACTAATAAACTTGTCAAATGCACAATGGGACGTTTAAGTGGTATTGTTTTTTATTTATTAATTTTAAATGACAAATAATTATGCAGTTTCAACTTCCCCCTAGAAAAATTGATCATTTGCTGACTAAAATTCTGAAAGCCCTTCTCTATGTCTGTATATGTATGTGTGTGTGTGTGTGTGTGTGTGTGTGTGTGTGTGTGTAGAAGTGTGTATGTGTGTGATTATAAGCATGTGACCCGTTTATAAATCTTGCAAGTCTGAACCGCATCAACCCGAACTTGTAACCTTGTGAAGACCGTTCTTGAACTGACACCTCATCTGAATTGAACGTTGTTTTCTTTTCTCAAAAAAGATGCCACATTTTTTACACTTTTTAATAGAAAGTGTCAATATTATGGCATTTGAAAACATATAATTTTTAAGAAATTAATTAAACTTCCTTCGTGAAAAATTATTTCCATTACAAAACTCCTTTAAACTGTCACTTTTTAAAGAAAAAGTGCAAGAATTTTTAAACTTTTTTCCAGAAAAGAACACGTCATACGCCAAATCGAACTGGAAGATTTCAATATAACAGAAAAAAATTAAAAATGGAAACGATTTTGAAAGCTTTTTAATAACTTTTTAAACTACTTCACCGGTCAATTACAGAAACTAATCAGCTCCCACTATCACCGTCAAAATCGGTTAATCCGTTTGTGAGATATCGTGATATAAAAAAATTTGGAAAAGGGATGCTATTAATTCTTTACAATTGAAAGCTTCTTCCATGACCACTTATCTCGTGGAAATCGCTGGATATTAAAATTAAAATAAAGTGTTTCATTTGGAAGCGCTCAAAGGCTTTGAATAGCCCAAGAACCATGCTACGATAACTTGGTGGGGCCATTAACCGGGAAGTTACAGGGAAGGCATTTAGGGTCAACCGTTTTCCACATCTTTTTTATTGAAATTGTTTAATATATAAAAAAAATAATAGTCGGCTAAACGATCATTAACAAAAAAATTTGATTTATTATTTGAGTGATTAACTGGTTACAGCAAAAGCCCGATTAAATGAATACCCTAAAAGTTAAATCATCAAGACTGACTGTAAAGCTCTCATGTATATTTATTGTTGTTGTTGTTTTTTTATTGCTTATGAGTAATTTTGTTTATGATATTTTCCATAGAATGTAAACTGCTCAACTTATCAGCATTAACTGATAACGTAAATATTTGAAACAGCTTCTCAGAATGAATCAGTCTGGCTTAAGCTTTTTAGCAGCTCAAAACGTCGGCAAAACAATTTACTGCATTTTGAAAATTATATTCATAAATAAGTAATAAAATTAACAACAAAGTCCGTCGTGGTTTTTTGCTTTAAAACTGAATACGAAAAAAAACCCATAAAAATTAATAAAAATAATGAAAATATTTCAAATAAAACAATTTTTTATTTTCGTAAGTATTCAAGAAATGTAAAGAAGAAAAAAAAAACGATTTAATTTAAATATTTTCGCACCCGCACGTTTCATTAGTTGTGTGCATTCATCATTTCTGTGGCCGTTGGCACCGACATCACAGACGAAACGCCAGTTCATGTGGGTGGCAAGATTTTTTGTGTTAAACCAGCCGAAACTTATTGTCTGAATGTAGCCAATTATCCCAGGTAACGAAAAGTTTATTAAAAACTATTAACAACTTTGCGAAATACATAAATGAAACTAAAGCTGAAATTAAGAAAACTGTTTGAAAAAGTTCTCTTCGTTTTTGGATTTGTTGGGGCCAAAAGTTACAATGAAAAGCATTAAAAAAGTGTTGGCAACAATTATAGCCAAAGAGAAGAAGAAGAAGAAGAAGAAGAAGACAAGGCGGATATGTACAACTTTTGTTAATAAACTTTGATGTAGTTTTAGTTTGAAGTTTTATGTTGTGGACGCTGGTCTGCGTGACTGCGCTTTAAAAGCAGATGATTTCTTTTGAAATGGAGTCGAGAATTTAAAAGCAGCATGAACGCTTCTCGGATAATTATTCAGAAGGAAATGTTTTGAAGTGATTAGGAATTTTAGATAAAAGCTTAATTAGCTTAAAGGAACTTTACTAAGACTGCCAACTTAACAGCGTATTTGTTTACTCTGAGTGAACTGAGTAACAACTCTCGTTCACTTCATGTGAAAATTAGAAGTATTTTAGTTATAGTCGATATGGGGAATCCAAGCAGAATTATGTGTCAGCAAAATAGTATATTTATTAAAAACTATAAACCCCCGAATTTATTAAAAAAATATTTTAAATGGTTGACCCTGTCAACCCGGGCTGTTCCTTGCTTTTGAGCTCTTCGGACTAAAACTTTATTATTTTAATTCTCAAATCAACCGATTCCCAGATAATAAGCGGTGATCGATGTAGTTTTCGCTTACTACAGGGTGTTTTTTACAGAGTGATACAAGTTTTCCAGTAGTTCTTTTATTTGTTGTACTTCCAAAGAGGCTTATGGCAAAAGAGTTCTGTTCAAAATATTGATAAAATTGTTTTTCATTTTATTCTCTTTTTAATTTATTCTGATGAAAAATATAACGACTGTTGAATAGTTTTTCTGGGTGCGGTTCAGTCAAGCAATTTCGTTGCCAATTTTATTACTTATTCTTTTTATTCAGAAATATATTTTCTTCTTTGCTCTAAGAAACTTAAATAGTTGGACGGTTCACACTAGCAAGTTTTGTATAAAATTCTACACATTTAAAAAACATGCTCTAATACTGTTTAAGGATACACTTTCAAAAGGACTAAATACATTTTATACAACAATTTAGCTTAATTAATAAATAATAAACAAGTAAGAGAGCGATATTTTTGACTGTGCAGAATCTAAAACACCCTTCACCGACGTTCGTCTATTACTTTAATACCCCAAAAGAAGTTTGAATTTTCCAACCCTGCAATTGTCTTTTTGATTTTGTTTCACTTTCAATATCAAATCAGTTCTTTCTGAAATATAAAAATTTAATTGAAATTAAAATTTTACATAATTGATTTTCTGTAACAAAAATAACATTCAATTTTCCAAATCTGCAGCCGTATATTGGATTGTTTGATTTTCAATAGCTAAAACTATTTAAAACCATAACCAATACATTAACAATTTAGCAACCTAATTTGCCAGTGTCCAACCCTGGAGTCATCTTCTTTAAATCGGTTGATTTTTAACAATCTAGCAACCTAATTTGCCAGTGTCCAACCCTGGAATCATCTTCCTTAAATCGGTTGATTTTTAAAACCGACGAATTGTTTTCTTTATATAAAACGTGTGTTTGCTTACCAAAAAGAAAAAAATTTCATATATAAAACTGATGTTGACTCTCCCTGGTATTTTGGAATATTCATCATGACTTTCTGAATTAAAATATAAAATTTATATATTCAAATTTTTCTCTCTTAATATTCCAAGAAAAAAATTTAATAAAACTTTCCAGCCCTGAAGCTGTCTCTTTGCTTTTCCTTATTTCTAGTTCTTAAAAATTTCTTTCTAGATCATCAAACAAATTTAAGTTACAAAGGAAAGGAAACAATTTATTTTATTAATTTTATGTACCAAAATAATTAATTATCCAACCCTGGATATGAATTTAAAATTTTGTTTGATTTTCCACATCAATTTGTTTTTCTTATTAATATAAAATATATTATTGAAAAAGGATAAAAACTTTTCAATAACCCAAAAAAAAAAAAACAAAAACTAAATAAGACTTTCTAGCTCTGGAGCTGTCTCTTTGTTTTTTCTTATTTTTAGTTCTCATAATATTTTTTCCAGATTATCAAATTTGCTTAAGTTATAAAAAAAGGAAACCATTTCTTTTAGTTCTTTTACTTTATGTCTCACAAATATACGGAATTGTCCAACCCTGGTTTTGAATTTTTCAAGTTTAAACTTAAATACCAAATTAATTTTCCTGTAGTTTTAAATGAGTTTCATTAACACAAGAAGGAAGCAAAAATTGGATTTTTTTAAATAATTTTTTAAACCAGAAATTAGTTTAAGTTTTCCAACTCTGCAACAGTATTTTAATTTTTTTAATATCAATTTATTTAAGACCACTTGCAATACATCAGTCCACAGAATGAAGTCTCCAACTCCTCTGAGTGCTTGAAAACTGCGTTAAACATATACAGGGACGGACAGACGAATAGGCGGACGGACGGATGGTATATCGCTTATTCGACTTGTGTACTCATAAGGATCCAAAATATTTGTAGTCCATGGGGTCGCATATATTGGGGAAATTGCAGTTGGAATCACACACATTTTTGTGAGGGTTATAAGCATTAAGAAGAAATTCAAACCCATTCGGTTATTTTGCCCCACCCTGTTCATACAAAACAAATTTGGAATAATGAGAAGAGTTGCCAAAATGTTTTAAAACCACTTTTGGATCAGAAAAATGTTTTAAGTTTGTTACAAGTCATGTGAAAAAATATGTGAAGTGAAATAATTATTAAGAACCCTGTTGTAAATTTTTTTTTTATATTATAAATTTAAAATTGAATTCACAAACCACTTAAAAGCTGTTTCGAGAGTCGAACTTGGTAACGTATTATTTGAGTGTGAAATCGTTGATGAGCTTCCAAATAAACATACAAAATCGTTTAAATGTTGCGAAAATTTTTAAAAACTATTTGGGCTTGGTCAAAAGCAGTTTGGCCATTTTCATAAAATTTTTATCATTCATTTCCACTGTGTATTGCGACGGCTTTTGTATCAACTCATTTTGAAATAGTCCAATTGAAACATCCAACCAAAAACGATGCCAACAATACAGCAGTTCTTAGTTTCAGCTTTGAAATATTCTTCTATGTATACGTTCTTATAAACCTCTTATTAACGTGTTATCATGAGAGTCTATGATTCGTTTTTATGTTTCTGTTTCATAATTAATTTTATTGCTTTTACTTTTCAGAAAGGAAATAGAGATTTTGCTTAAGGATCGGATGCCTGTTTACAACAGCGATCTTCCCATTTGAAAAGCATTCATTCAGCTTTTATAAGTATCTTTTTCGTCCTTTTAATTTAATAAAATAAAACTTATAATTAGACTTAAACAGTTCTAACTTGTGCATAAATATTTCATGTTTAATAAAATGTTTTAAATTGTATTGAATTATTTATCGATTAAAGAACTTAAAAACAAAGATAAGACTATTAACCACAAAATTGCCAAGCAGTTGAGCTTGAAATAATTTAAAAAATACTTTTTGTAAAATATCCTTTATTCTGGATTGAATTTCATTGTGAATGTTTTGTTTTAGCCGTGGTATAACCGGTGGGTTATTTACGCACACAATTTCTTTGAAATAACCCCACAGAAAGCAGTCTGCTGCTGTTAAATCCGGTGAAGGTGGGTGCCAATCAAAATTGCTTCTGCCCAAAATAATGCCTTCGGTAAAGAGGTTCCATAACAGAGCCATTGCAGGGTGGGCTGTGGCTCCATCTTGTTTGAACCACAGCTGGGAATGGTTCTCTATAGCCGGCCTTAAAAAAATTGTCCAGCATCCTGCGATATCCAGCACCATAAACTGCAACTGGCGCGTCATTTTTATTTTCAAGGAATTATGGACCGGCGATCCTTTCAGACGATACCCCACACTGAATAGTACACTTAAGTGGGCGCGATTGTTGCTGATGAATCGTTTCTGGATTCTGCGTAGTTCATATTCTGGTATTTTCCTTGTTTACGAAACCATTAAAATTGAAATTTGTAAAATTTTATTTTGAAAACCATCAGTCCACTATTTTGACGTAGCGTGCCTGTCGCCGTTTTTTTTTAGTGTGTGAACTGGGCCTTCAGCACCAACAACAAACCGTCTGGATGAAAATTTTCGACAACATGGTAACACACCGTCCATGTACGGAAAGACCTCGTGCGGTCTACATGGAATAAAATATCCAACATGTCGTGGATAGAGCAGCAGGACAGTCCAGAAATATCAACAAGAAGACGTTCGGCACAACTGGAGCTACCACAGAGGAGAGTTTCAGCTTGTGAACGAATTGAAATAGCGGGCAATTTGGAAAACATTTTATTTAGAGAAAAAGCAGAAGATAATCGCGATTTCATAGTGAGCGATAGAACCCATTTCCTGTCGAATTTTCTCCTAAACACGTAAAATTCCAGGATGTGAGCTACGAAGAATCCAGGAACAGTCATCAGCAACAATCACGCCCACTTAAATTTACTATTCAGTGTGGGGTATCGTCTGGAAAGAATAGCTGGTCCATATTTCTTTGAAATTAAAAAATCATCGCTCATCAAATTATTAATAAAATCGCCATTTTGTTCTGTTTTTTCTCCAAATAAATTATTGCCTAAATAGCCCGCTATTTCAATTCTTTCACAAGCTGAAACTTTTATGAGAACATGCACAATGCGGCCAAAGTCCTCTGAACGTTACTTCGCGGTAGCTCCAGTTGTGCCGAATGTCTTTTTGTTAATATTTCTGGACTGTCCTGTTGCACTATTCACAACATGTTGGACATTTTATTCCATGAAGACCGCTCGTGGCCTTTCGGTACATGGACGGTGTGTTACTGTACCATGTTGTCGAGAATTTTCAACCAGGCGTTTTATTGTTGGTCCTAAAGGTCGAGTTCACACACTAAAAAAAAACGGCGACAAGCACGCTACGTCAAAATAATGGACTGATGGTTTTCAAAATAAAATTTTACAAATTTTCCATTTCAAATAACCCAAGTTTTTTTCACAAAATTTTTAAATAAATATAAAAAAATATAAATTAATTTTTAAAGTTATTGGACGTAAGAACCCTAACGTTGGTCTTGCCCCACCCTGTATATTGCCCAGGACTCTTCAGGACTCTGGCTATAACGAATAATCAATATTTACGACTTTCTGTATGGACACTAAAATACCGAAATAAGCGTGTGTATTTTTATATGGCATTTTTATTGTGCAAATAACGAATGGCTTTTTATAGCCGTCAACAGCTAAAGTGTAAATAAAAAATAGCAAAATGGCCAAAATAATTCTAAATCCTCATCAATTTGATGAATATTTCTGTAAATAAATGAAAAAAGAAAAATAAAACAAACTCTTTTATAACTTTTTTCTCTCTTCTTTACACTTATAAAACTCTTTTATAATTTATTACAATTTTATTGTTCACAATTGAGGCCTCTTACCAAATAAAGTTATGGCCCGTAACAACAACACGTTGTTCTTTGAAAGCAAATATTTCTTATCACTCAACAGCCTCATTTTTTATGTCAACAAAACAAAAATATTGTTATTAACACAATCAGCTAAATCATTATCTTAAGTGTGTACTGTCGGCGAAATGAAATAATAAAAATAAGTTTTAAAGAAAACATCCCCCTTTTGGCCTTCAAGTTTGTTTTACATGTTTCTTTTTCCAAATTTAAGTGAAGATGCTGCGAAGAATAAATTATTATTTAAATTTTCAGTTTTCAGTGAAAATGTGTATTTTATTTTACATTATTAATGGCGTCTAAAAGGAAAACTGAAAGTGGAGTAGAAAAGTAATACAATTTTGTTATAAAATAAAATAAATATTAACTCGTATTTTCAGCAGCACGAAGGACATGACCTCTACTCATGCCATGAATTATGCTGGAATCAGGATTATTTTCTATTTGTTCCTTTGCCATTTAAAACTAACGATATGGACAGCACAAATTGACAACAAAAGAAATGCAAAATGTGTATCCAGCACACAGTTCAGGTTCAATATTAATAAAGACTGTAATTAAAAGGACACCACAACGTATGACGAATACAATTAATATCACTCATACGCCTGTCGACAACAATCCGCAGTGTGTCAAATTATGACAAAAAAAACAAACGGCTGAAATAGTCAAAATAAATTTTAATATTTTTAAAATTATGAACAACATTTTATGAAAGCAAGTAAAAATGATATATTCGGCTGTGCCGAATCTTATATACCCTTCACCAACGTGCGTCTGGCGTTGCATATATTTTTAAGTTCAAGTTTGTTCTTCCTGAGCTATAAAATTTGTTTTGGTTAGAGAAAAAACAACGTCAGTTACCTTTTTGGTTACTTTTATAAATTAAAAAAAATCAACTTCCCATCCCTGGAAACGAAATTTGAATTTTTTGTTTTGTTTACCAATAAAACTCTTAATGAGGCATGAAATAGTTTTATTTAAGAAAAGTTTTTAATTTTTAACCATTTTGGTAACCATCATGTACAACATATTGCAGTTATCCAACCCTGGATTCCAAACTTTGATTTTTGTTAATTGTTTATACCAATTTCGTTTTTCCTGAATTAAAAAACAGTTTCAATTAAAAGAAAAACCAAGTTAGTTGCTTTCTGGTTACTTTTATGCACGAAAAAAAATCAACTTCCCATTCCTGGAAACAAAATTTTAATTTTTTTTCGCTTTTTTACCAAAGCAACTCTTAATGAACCATGAAATAGTTTTATTTAAGAAAAATTTAAAATTGTTAACCATTTTGGTCACCATCATATACCACAAAATATTGCAGTTATCCAACCCTGGATTCGAGACTTTGATTTTTGTTAATTTTTTATACCAATTTTGCTTTTCCTGAATTTAAAATCAGTCTTAAGTGAAAAAAAAGAAGGTAGTTGTCTTTTTGGTTACTTTTATGCATAAAAAATTCAGTTTCCCATCCCTGGAAACGATATATAATTTTTTTTCTCTTTTTTACCAAAGCTCTGGTATAACTCTTAATGAGTCATGAAATAGTTTTATTTAGGAAAAATTTTAAGTTTTTAATTATTTTGGTTACTTTCATGTACTACAAAATATTGCAGTTATCCAACTCTGGATTCAAAACTTTGATTTTTTTTTAAATATGTGATACCAGTTTTGTTTTTCCTGAATTAAAAAATAAACAGTTTTAATAAAAAAAACAATTTAATTGCCTTTTTGGTTACTTTTATGCATATAAAAATTCAATTTCCCATCCCTGGAAGCGAAGTTTTAATTTTTTGTTTGCTTTTATTATCAATGCAACTCTTCATGAGATAAAACGTAGTTTTATTTAAGAAATTTTTAAATGTTTAACCATTTTGGTCAATTTCATGTACCCCAAAATATTGCACTTGTCCAACCTTGGATTCGAAATCTAATTTTTTAATTTCTGATGCCAATTTTGCTTTTCCAGAATTAAAAACCGTTTTAATTAGAAAAAAACGAAGTTAGTTTCCTTTTGGTTACATTAATGTATAAAAAAAACTTAAATTTCCCCACCCTGGAGGAAAAATTTTTATATAAATTTTTTTTTTTTATCAATGCAAACCTTCCTGATGTTTAAAGCGGTTTTATTTAAGAAAAACTTGGAATTTTCAAACATTTTATTTATTATATGTACTACAAAATACTGAATGTTCGCCAAAAAAAAACTTATAACTTCCCATCCCTGATTTTTTTTTATTATTTTAGTTTTTACTAGATAATTGAGGCTTCACAAATCATAAAATAGTTTCAATTTAAAAACAAACAAACAAATAATTGGTTTTTGGTATTAATTTTGCGTCGAGAAATTAGTGCAAGCTTTCCAGCTCTGAAAGCATATTTCGGATTTTCAATACAACTCTATTTAAGCTCATTTCCAATCCATCAGCTTAAGAACAAAGTCTCTATCTCTTCTGGGGACTCAAGAAAGCCGATTTCACGTACAGACAGACGGACATCGCTCAATCGTCATCGCTAGAGTAGGGAAAGTGTCGAGAATGAAGTTAAACGTTCTCGAATAACTTGAATATATAATAAAATTCCTGTACAAAAAATTTGTGATTTTATACTAGAATTGTTCAAAAAGTGTTTTTAGTTCAGAAAGTGTTGATAAATATTTTAAAGCATAAGGGAAAGTCAACATTAATTTTATTTATATTCATTTCACACAGTAGAGCGAAATACATGTTTTCGAAAGCCGCTGCACTTTCATCATCAGTACTCATGTGATTAGTTATGTGCTGAAACTGGAAGAGTTGACCGATGACGACGGCGAGAGAAAAGGAAGATAGAACGGAGTGTTGTTGTACCCCTGAATTATCTTTGAGCTCATTTTATGTGTCCCTGAGGAAGCTTGACATAAATCGAAAGAAGCCCTCATCAACTGCATTGAATGCTGCAGCATTTTGAAAACTATAACGATTTTGAGTAAGACAAAATTGATTTTGAGAGATTTCAGTTTGAAACCGTGTTTAATAAGATTTATTTGGAACACTTTTCCGACAATAGCCGCTGGAATATATCACAAAAGCACGTTCACACTTGCCAAATATTTGGCAAAAAAGTGTAACCCTGATCAAAAACCGTTTAAGCCACACGATTTTTAATATTGTTTTCGTTAATTGTCCCGTATGTGAGAAAGAAAATATATATTTTATTAGCGTTTAGTGGCTACGCTTTTTCGAGCAAATATTTGACTAGTGTGAACGCAACTTGAGAGATTTACTGAGAATTCTATTTGTTTTATGTTGAAATGAATTTAAAGCTGCGCTATTCGCAATCTATTTAATATTATGAATCATGTTCTTCTTCAGTGACTCATCGCACAACAGCAGTTGCCTGCGCACATTTATTGCCCATTAAGTTCCCGTGTAAGCGGTACGTACGCCTTCTGTGTATTAATAATTACGTGCTCATGACTCTTCATATTATTTCTCAAATTGTTTTATTCCTCTGATTTGCCTATTCACTTCTCTTCCATCTCCTATTTCTCAACTGCACTAATCATTTGCCCAGCAAAAGAACTGAGTGGCATCGATAGTTTGAGGGAAGTGTTTGTCAAGCCTTTCAATATTCTGGAGTGAATCAGTTTGTGCTGCAGCTGCACTCCTTCCGACAACCCCAATTTTTGCTTTGCAGTTATTGGCAGTAATTGTACTGATGGCGGCTGATGTTGAACTCAAGAAAATATATCAACTGGCATGAAGATGTGAATGGCGCGCGGAAATGCTGGAAGATTACAGGATTACGTTTCAAGTTGAATGATTTCAATGCTCTCACAAGATAATGATGAAAGAATAGAAATCCTTTTTCCATTTCTATGCACACATTCTAGTCAACTTTAAAATTGTTGCAAACAATAATATGACGGATTGGTATTATTGTTTGGGTGTGTGTGTGTGTGTTTGTGGCGGAATTAGTTTTTGTAAAACTTATCATGACGAGGGTAGTTTGATGATGCCGAAACTTATCCTTTAAGAATGAGTATTTCGGAAAAATTTTATATTTCGGATTTCTTAGTTCATGATATCTCACGATTAGCTTTTAGTATTTTGATTATGATCGACGTGATTCTTAAATGTTATTATTAAGAAGTTATTTAAAATAAAAGAGTTTTTTTCTACGTTTTTTTTCCTTTTAAAAAATCCGGCTCGAATCGGTTCAAATTAAGAATATCTCTTCAGAACGTCATTTCTATTCAACCGCTTAAATGTTATAAATGAATCAAGTACTTACAGACACACTCAGACATTTTTGGATATATTAGCAATGTGTTAAGTTTTATATCGCTACCTGAAATGCAGAAAGACGGATCTAATATATTGTTAATGTCGTAAGAGATCGATCAAAAGAACCTATTAAAATGGAATATCTTGAGGTCTTCAAGACTGCTGTTGGCCGAAGTAGTCAACTTATGACTACTTTGACTTAGATCCCGAGTTTTACTCCGCACTCAGTCGTGAATATGGTGTCTAATTTCTCTGATTTGTGTTTGGTGCCAGATTGTGTTAATTCTTGTCGTCCTGTCTCAGGCATAGCACTAGTCCCTGAGCAATACCGACAGCGCTTAACACCGTCATGTTCTAAAAGGAGCAGAGTAGAGGAGCAGACATTCTTCTTGTAGCAAAAATTTCATGTGCAAAGAAAAAAGTAAAAACAGCTAATAAAAATTATTTCCTAAAATCTGTGTTCTTCTGTCCTCTTAAAATATCCGCTCCATTATAGTTCGGGGCCAAGGCATTGTATTAGTAGGGGTCCCCCTAACCGAAAAGAGTATATGACAGAGGTTGTCCTTAAGGGCCATCTCTGTAACAACTCGCTGCTTTTCATATATCGGCTCGAATCGGTTCAAATTCAGAATATCTCTTCAGAATGTCATTTCCATTCCAACCGCTTAAAAGTTATAAATGAATCACGTACTTACACACACATTCGCATGCTCAAGGAGATGATGGAGTTAGACAGAGAAGCTTTTTAGGGCCTCGAAACGTGGAAACCTGATGAGAATTCGATCGATTAAAAACAGGGTAAAACCAATAAAAATATTCTAAATGTTTTAGATAAACTATCGAGAAGCTAAAATGTTATGCTTATTTCTTTTCTCGAAAAAAGTGCAACATTTTTACACTTTTCAATAGAAAATGGCAGCATTCTGTGCATTGAAAATAAGAAATTTATTAGAAATTAATCCAACATTTGTAACGAAAAATAATTTCTATTTTTAGGCTCCTAAAAACTGCCACTTTAAAGAAAAAAGTGAAAAAATTTTGCACTTTTTCTAGAAACGAGAACGCCGTTAATATTTTGTATTAAGGAGTAGTCGCTTTATGCCAAGATTTCTACACAAAATTTTTTGCGATCACAACGATCGAGGCGGAATTATCGTATATGAATTTGATAATTTCTTTTCTAAAAAAAAGTGCAACATTTTTACACTTTTCTATAGAAAATGGCAGCATTCGCTGAATTGAAAATAAGGAATTTATTAGAAATTAATCCAACATTCGTCACGAAAAATAATTTCTATTTTTAGGCTCCTAAAAACTGCCACTTTTTAAAAGAGAAGTGTAAAAATGTTGCACTTTTTCTAGAAACGAGAACGCCGTTAATATTTTGTATTAAAGAATAGTCACTTTATGTCAAGATTTCTACACAAAATTGTTCGCGATCACTACCATCGAGGGGGAATCGTTATATTTGAATTTGATAATATTTTATTTTAAAAATTCATTGATAAATTATATATTCAATAAAAGAAGTTGCCCTGAAGAAACTAGAAAAGGCCTTCGAAACGTGGGTTAAAAAAATTAAACTATATAATTTTGTTGCATATGAAATAAATATTTTTACTAAATTGTAAATCAGAAATAAGTGACCTCAGCCTTAATTACCTGTTCCAGCATTAATCCTTATATCATTTATCATGTCCTTTGAGCATTAGCCCATTAATTGTAATTCAGTTTCTAAAATTCGTTGTTTAAATGAATGAAAAATTTTTATTTGATGTTAATTTTCAATGAAAACTTCTTTCAGGGAAGAGATGATAAAGAATTAACAGCAGGATTTTGCAAATAAAATCGCTCTGCAGCTCTTAATTGAAAGTCCAACAGCGAGCGAGTGATTTAAGTCTGTTTTTTAAATCTGCTTCTTTTGTATTTAAATCAAATTAAAACAGTTGCTACAATTCAAACTCACACAGACACACACATTTAAGACAATAACATTTTCCTGGCTCGGTGTGCATGAGTTTTATTTACGTTTCTATTGCAACACTGTGACCTTCACCACTAAAGTTTCACTACATATTTGCGCTCTTAAATGCACGCAATGAACAGGCACTCGCCTCAACTACATCCTCTTTACATTTCTGTGAAGTACTCGTCTTCATTAAATTAATACAATTTTACTTGCGGTTTAGCATTTTATTTCCTTTTTTTTGTGCTGCATTTGAATGTGGGTTGACTCTTAAAGTTATAAATTAAAAATGATTTAGTAATTAAGTGCATTTAGTAGATGCATAAAATTAATGGATATTTAATTAATATCGCATATATAGAAAGTCTAATTGAGGGGTTAAAAGTATTATTTACATCGTAAATATTTGAAATCTGCCTTCAGGAAACAGGGAGTAGAATGTGTTGTTTGGAATCAAATGCAGACATGATGTTAATTTAATTAAGACAATTACATGCAACATTAATTTTCTTACCTTTGTGATTCACAGTTTATGTACTGACGGAAATTCAAATAGAACTTGCAAAGTCTTATGAAACAAATTTATATAAGAAAATAAGAAAAAAATATATTATTAAGAAGTATTTCCGGTTAGACCAAATTATTGTTCTTTCGCGGGCAATTCTACAGTTCTGTAACTCTGTTGCTAAAATATTGATCAACGTTGTGGCAGATGTGCTCAAGATTAATATCAGAACTGGCTTTGACGAACCAAGTTGAGGGTTCTCTTATTAAGAACTACATACAAGGCACAAGCTTTTTGGTGAGGCAATACGACTCATCTTAAAGTTCTAAGCGAGTCCAGTGGGGATAAAAGTTGTTGCAAGTAATCAAAAAATAACCAGCAGCACGCTTACAAACACAGACGGGAGCTGCACTGGTCTTCGACAGCAACGCCTTGTGGTTTCTCTTGAATTCAAATAGGAGTTGTTTTATCGCTTAAGATCAATTCGGAACATCCTCTCAAGCCATACCTAAAATTTCTTCCAGTGGAAGTTGGTGCCAACCAGAACCATCGAGTAAACTTCTTAAAGAGAACTCTCCAATAGCCGCTCATAAAACCATCCAACTTCTGGTTAAGGAAACGACGAAGATCGTCATAAGGCATCACCCCGCATGAGCATGCCTAAGCATGAACAGCATTATTAAGGATGAGGTTATCAGCATATTTGAAAGGTGTTTGCTTTCTGGCCAGTAATCAGACAGCATTTTATCTGCGGAGTACACCCGCTACCTTGGCACTGAGAAAAACCTCGTAGGAAAATCCTCAGAGTTTTGAGATTTCGCTAACCTTCAGTTAGCTTCTTCAGGAAATTATTTTATTTTTTATTATTAATTATAAAAAATTAGACACAAGAAATCCTCAGAGTTTAAATATCTATCGTTTTCAGCTCTGAGGGGAAGCTGAAAACGACTGCTGTAGATGAGCCTACTTCTGCTCTTGCAATATCGCTAAAACAACGAAATAAGCCCCGCATCGTGGCCATGCGCAAGTCCATCTAAAGAATTGTCTATCCCACAGTCAACTCTGAGATTGTTCATGTTCTCTTGAACACCATCTAGTATTTTATAAATAAGCGATGAGGCACCAGATCATCATACTTGAGGTCTGTATTATATTTTGGGTTAGAAAAAACCGGTATACGAGGTCTGTTGTAAAAATAACTTAAGAATGCGTTTGTCGGAAATATCTACTGCCTGCCCCCCGATGTCGAAAGCTGTCGTTAGTTGGAATAAATAAGATTTAAAACAAAAAAAATTTCTAAACTTCTTTAATTTTAATTATGTGCTGATTCTTTTTTCCCAAAAATTTACTAAAAAATTCAAAGTGATAAATTGAGGGATTTTAGTTAGTTTGTATGCGCATTTCACTGGAGCTAATGCAGATCAACTGGGAAACTTTAGCCAACATTTCTTAGAATAACTGAAGATATTTATTTCAAACTTCCACTGGAATGAATGAGAAGTCTAAAGCAAATATCAAAGTCATAACAAGAACTCACTGATCACTTTTTCTTTTTCATTTTCTTATGTTTTTATTCTACAATTGGTTGGCTTTTTCTCGACTTTAATTGTTGTTGTAAGAGAAATAAAGAACAACAACAACAACTAATAATTGTTTTAATATAAAAACAATTTATTTAGAGTGTTGACAACACATAAACAATTTTGTTTTTTCAAATTTTGCTGCCAAGTTTTTGAAACAATCGTCTAAATTAGAAGTGCAATTATCGGAAATGACAAAGGATGCCATACTACTGTGCTTGCTTGCGATGGCACAATATGGCATGGTGGGTTCTACCTGTGCACACTCAAAATTTCTGAAAAATTTTCTTGATTTTAGCCAACAAATTATTCAATGTAGTCTTAATCGACAATTAATTTTCACAATTTCGTTCATCCTCTCCACAAATCCGTCGGTTGTTGATATTTTATGGAGTCCAAAAAAAATCCTTTCGACCCACTTTGGAACTTTAGCTCAACCCAGAACCACCGCATGCCACCGTTAAGACTTCAAGTGATTTCAAGTTCGTAATTCCATTTTCCTTCCAATCCATTTTTTATTTTATTCAGAACACTTTTATGACTCTCACAAACAAAGTAGAGCTGCGAATGAACTGAAACTGCGAAAGTGTGTTGGAGATAACTAAAACTCTATGAAAAAAAAAACCCCAATCGAATTTAAATATCCCCACGATATTTGAAAATGCATCTCTTAAAAAAAACAGACATCGTGTGTTTAAGAAAACTTGTATAAAAGTGCGTTTATTTTAACTTTAAAGATTCAAAACTGAAACATGAATAACGCCGCACTTTCCATGTACCGGAAGTAAAATATTCGAAATGGGAATCACCCAAAAACATACAATTTCATTGTTATCAAGCCGAGCACTTATTTATATTAAAACTGCACAAAAACCTTTAAGTACTCGCATTTTACAACACTTTTAATGAAAAATTTCTTACACATTCTTTCTGCATCATTTCATTCATTATTGCACCAGCTAAGCAGCTTTAAAATAATGCCAATAGTTTTTCTCTTTTTTACTTCCTTTATGCGCTGCCTCAAGTCGTGCCAAAAAAAAAAGAAACAGAAAAGAAATGAAAATAAAAAACATAAATGTTTTTCTAAAGATTTAAAATGTAGAAAATATATGAAAAGGAAAATACGCATTGAATTCATAAAAGTCTTATTTATATGAATTATTTTTATGTTGGTTTTTTTTTCTGTTTCACCGCATACAACACCAACGTACACACACACTCAGACACTTTTAGATATATTAGCAATCTGTGTAAAACTTATATCGCTACCTAAAATGCACAAAGACGGATCTAACATTTTGTTAATGTCGTAGGAGATCGATCAAAAGAACCTGTTAAAATGGAGTATCTGGAGGTCTTCAGGGCTGCTGTTGGCCGAAGTAGTCAACACATGACTACGTGGCCTTAGATCCCCAGTTCTACACCGCACTCAGTCATGAATAGAGTCACAAAATTTTCTGATCAGCATTAAGTGCCAGATTATGTTAATTCTTGTCGCCCTGTCTCAATAACGGAGGCATAGCACTGGTCTCTGAGTAATACCGACAGCGCTTAACACCGTCATGTACTAAAAGGAGCAGGGTAGAGCACCATTCTTCTTGTAGCAAAAATTTCATGTGCCAAGAAAAAAGTGAAAACAACTAATAAAATAATTTCATATCTTCACATGTGTATTCATCTGTCCTCCTGAACTACTCGCTCCATTAAAGTTCGGCGCCAAGGCATTGGATTAGTAGGGGTCCTCCTAACCGAAAAGAGTATATGACAGAGGTTGTCCCTAAAGGACATCTCTGTAACAACTTGTTGCTTTTCATATATCGGCTCGAATCGGTTCAAATTCAGAATATCTCTTCAGAACGTCATTTCCATTGAACCGCTTAAAAGTTATAAATGAATGACTTAATTACAAACACATCCGCATGCACTTAGATATGATGGAATTAGACAGAGAAGCTCTTTAGGACCTCGAAATGTGGACATCTGATGAGAGTTCGATATATTAAAAACTGGGTAAAACTAATAAAAATATGTTAAATGTTTTAAATAACCTATCTTTTCTCGAAAAAAGTGCAAACATTTTTTACACTTTTCAATAGAAAATGGCAGCATTCTGTGAATTGAAAATAAGAAATTTATTAGAAATTAATCCAACATTTATAACGAAAAATAATTTATATTTTTAGGCTCCTAAAAACTGCCACTTTTTAAAAGAGAAGTGTAAAAATGTTGCACTTTTTCTAGAAACGAGAACGCCGTTAATATTTTGTATTAAGGAGTAGTCGCTTTATGCCAAGATTTCTACACAAAATTTTTCGCGATCACCACGATCGAGGGGTAATTATCTTATATGAATTTGATAATTTCTTTTCTCAAAAAAAGTGCAAAATTTTTACACTTTTCAATAGAAAATGACAGCATTCTGTGAATTGAAAATAAGAAATTTATTAGAAATTAATCCAACATTTGTAACGAAAAAGAATTTCTATTTTTAGGATCCTAAAAACTGCCACTTTTTAAAAGAGAAGTGTAAAAATGTTGCACTTTTTCTAGAAACGAGAACGCCGTTAATATTTTGTATTAAGGAGTAGTCGCTTTATGCCAAGATTTCTACACAAAATTTTTCGCGATCACCACGATCGAGGGGGAATTATCTTATATGAATTTGATAATTTCTTTTCTCAAAAAAAGTGCAAAATTTTTACACTTTTCAATAGAAAATGACAGCATTCTGTGAATTGAAAATAAGAAATTTATTAGAAATTAATCCAACATTTGTAACGAAAAATAATTTCTATTTTTAGGCTCCTAAAAACTGCCACTTTTTAAAAGAGAAGTGTAAAAATGTTGCACTTTTTCTAGAAACGAAAACGCCGTTAATATATTGCATTACGGAATAGACGTATATGACTTTCATAATTTTTTATTTTAAAAATTCATTGATAAATTATATATTCAATAAAAGAAGTTGCCCTGAAGAAACTATGAAAGACCTTCGAAACGTGAGTTAAAAAAATTAAACTATAAAATTTTGTTGCATATGAAATAAATATTTTTACTAAATTGTAAATCAGAAATAAGTGACCTCAGCCTTAATTACCTGGTCCAGCATTAATCCTTATATCATTTATCATGTCCTTCGTGCACTAGCCCATTAATTGCAATTCAGTTTGTCAAATTCGTTGTTTAAATGAATCAAAAATATTTATTTGTTGTTAATTTGGATTAACCAATAAAATCGCTCTGCAGCTCTTAATTGAAACTCCAACAGCGAGCGAGTGATTTAAGTCTGTTTTTTAAATCTGCTTCTTTTGTATTTAAATCAAATTAAAACAGTTGCTACAATTCAGTTGCTCGTGAATATGTTAACAATTTCTATTCGTACCAATTTTTTTATGAAAGAGAATATGAGAAGTGTATCAAACAGATGTTAACAAACTTTTATTGAGTCCCAGTGTTGCCATTTCATTATTTTTCTTCATGTAGTATTTTTATGAATATTTTGTTTCACGTTTCTTAAGTCCAACTTTATGGGGTCCCATATTAATATCGAAGAAATTACACACGGAATGACAAACCGTTTCATTTTTTTCTGAAGGATATAAAAAGTTCGTCCTTATTTAACACTTAAAGCAGCGCTGTTCCGTTTTTGTCCCGCAAGTAAATTTGGTGACCCACTACATCTTCCCAATTTTATCAAGTCTTGTGAAACTTATTTAGTTTTTCTGATTTTGTGTATTTTTTATATTAAAAATAATTATATTATTATGCGCAGTTTTAATAAAAAATTAAATAGACACAGAACTGCCACTGGGTCATTTCTGTCCCACTAGTGTTGCCAATAATGGTGAACATGGAGAAATCCTGAAGGACATAAGAAAGATACCAGAAATATGTCAATTCTCTTTGCAAAAATAGTAAATCAAGTCAGAAGTGTCAGTTGAGGAAAAAATCTTTCGGTGTAGGGTGTGTTTGTTCACAAGTATACCATTTTGTTGTTGTTATTCATTTTAGAGTTTAATTTTAATTAAAAAAAAAGTGTCATGTCTTAAAAAAGATTTCAAAGGGACAGTGGTAGTGGCAGTTCTAGAGGGAGATCGAAGCTTTCGGTGCCTCTAGGGTTAATTCAATTTCATATTTTTATACCTCCACAAAAAATACACTTTCTAATCATGTCAATGGGACAGCTCTGCTTCTAGTGTTAAACATCGCTAAACTTTTTAATATTGACATGAAATTCAATATTAAAAATATAATCCTCCGAATATTGAAATCCGAAATTTCAATATTCGAAAGATAATCCTTTCGCCTAATAATTTAAATATGACTTCTGTTATATGGCTGCCGCTGCTGGCTTGGACGTAGCCTCATCTGGAGGTACAATTTTCGAAGACTTTTTCCGCTAAATTTTGTCCTGCAAATGGTCAATTGTTCCGGGCTTATTGTCATAGACTAGCGTTATTCTCATATAAAATAGTCCAGCCGTGCTAAATGACACGATCTTGGATTCGAGCTGATATGATTTTTGCTGCTGATGAAATACCAAGAGATTTATAAAAAAGAAACATGTTCGAATCTTATATTCGATAGAGCGTTTTTTATTTCAGCTGACGATATGTGTAAGTGTTATAAAGAATTTATAGACAAAAGCAGGAATAGTACATGATTTCTTACTTGAATAAAAAATTTTATGTATAAAATTTTTGGGGGAAAAACTCTTGATTGTTAATTTTGTAAAAGGATTTATTAAAGTCCTTTTTTAAATATTTACTTGTTTAAGTACGAAAATAAATTAAGCTCTTGTGTGTCACAAGGATGTGTATTAATGCACTTCCATTTATTTAGAATATCAAATCGAGAATATTAAATCTCTAGATATTGTACATCACAAACAATTGGCCACTTCTGACCGCTTGATCAGCAACCGGAAATGAAACATTTCGGTGAACATATTTCGCTTAATAAGTTGAACAAATTTCAATTTAAACGTTTTAATTGGTTTCATATTTTCATCGTTTTAATGGGCTGTGGACAAAAACACTAGAAATAGAAACTCGTTTCTTTATTTCTGTTTAAAACGCGCGCTGGCATGTGTTTCGCTTTGGACAGGAAGTTGCATTGCAAACAATATTCATTGTAAAAGATCTCCTGGTGACAAAGTTTTATTAAAAGTGTTTGCAGCGCCGCGGCGTTGTTGTTGCAGCCGAGTTACTTTTATTATTGTTATTTTTTTGTTGGTTATTTTCATAAAATATTTCTATGTGACAAAGTAAATAAAGTTTTATATTTTTATGGCCGCTGTTCTTTTGTTCAATTTCTGCAACACGGCAAAAAAAAACAAAAAATGGTTTATAAAAGTTTGTAAAAAAATACCAGGCGAAATCCACAAAGCAAACAATCACATTGGCTTTATTGCTTTCACTATTTGCTTAAGAGAACATAAAGTAAAATATGCGCTGGTGTGAGTTGTTATAATGATTCGAAATTCGTGTTAAGCAAAAAGCCAGCAAAAGAAAAGTAAACAGTTTTCCATTTTAATACGATTTAAATTGAATAATAAATTGTTTTGAATTGTTTACAGCTGGTTTTTTCCCCTGCTATTATATGCCTTCATAAGCAAATAATGCCCGTTGGAGGTTAGAACGTCATAACTCACAAATCAATGACACACAAACAGAGTATAAAAAGCTCTTTTTACGTGAATGTAACAACTCAAAAATGAAAAGAAAAATGAATTTAAATTTTTACACACAAAAAACTTAACAATTCAATAGCAAAAAGCTTAACGTTACTTATCGCTAATAGAAAATAAATAAAACCTTGAAAGTTGCTTCGACATTTCGCAGTATTGCAATCAATTTAGTTTGCAATTCCTTTGCACAACTATTTAATCACCAAAATTACCCCGTCCCAATTGTAAGCACAGCCATGCATCATTAATTCTACAAAAACAAAAACAGAAACCGAAATTAAAAATACAACTTGCAACCATTCAAATCCAGCAAATGGAAACAGCACATCATTTATTGCCATTCCATCCTTGTGCGCTATTTTTTATACGCTCATCCTGTTCGTGGTTACAACAATACTTCCAACTCATTGCCTTTGTTGTTGGTGTTTTTTTTTTTGTTCTTGTCAATTAATTGTTTATAGCGGTTGAAAACCTCACTAACAACAAAACTGTAAATGAAAAGATGTGACGCGGTTATACGACAAAAAATAAAAATAAAAATAAAAAATTTATATAACTGAGACCGTTAGTAAGTCGCCTTAAATTATTTGGCATCCTGCCGGTAGTTGGCAGGCTCGCAATACATTAAAAAATTAATAAAAATAGCGTTAGTTCGTGACTTGGCTAAATAAAAATTCTTAAGGTACAATTTTGAAAATCAAGCTCTCGATATCTTGAGTTCTTAGAAAGATTTCCCAACTACTGCTGAGAGTTTCACTTCATGTGTGTGTCAGTATGTGACCCGCTTATAGCCTTTGAACGGCTTGATGGAATCAAAGCGAAGCGTTGGCGCCCCAAAGAGTTGTATGTTCTGTCAATTCAAGCGCGTTCGGTAGATCTTTAAGGAATTCACAAAAACTATGAAAAATAATACTTTTTTAAGTGGTTTATTCTGAATAAGGCATTAAACACAACAACGACAGCAGGCTGCAGACTACAACTTGTCAAAAATAGAATACATGTGCGTACATACGAATGATAATTTTTACTACCACAGGCAACACGGCTACTGGTTGTTGTCCCTGCTGTTTTTGTGGTTGTAGTCAAATTAAACTAATTTCTATTTTGGTGAGCGACAGTGAGTAAATGCAGTGTTGCCAGTATCATATAAATAAATTCAATTATTGGAAATTTAAAAATATATTATTTTATTATACAAAAAGAAATAGCAAACTATATTTCCCAGCTAATGAAATGATTTCTTGTCATATACTGTGGACTTTAAATATATTTTATTGGAATAACACTATTTGAGAGTATTAAATATATGAAACCGACTACACTGGCGTAGGAAGAGAATTCTACTACAAACAACAACTCATGGTTATTGATTTGGTGGTTTCGTTTTAAAAATAATTAAGTAGCTGACTACAAGGCGACGATTGTAGCCAACGACTTTTGTAATCGGTGTTCGTGTAACTTGTTGTCGTTATTGTGTTTAATGCTTTAAGTGTTATAAAATATAGAGATAAATAGAAAAACAGTTCTCTGAAAGATTTAATTTATTGTGATTGAATTTGTTGGACAAACCCTGTGTTAAATACTGAATTTATTAAATTTGCAGCATGAACGTTAAGTCCATGTTTACTATAACGGGTGTTACACATTAATGGGTGTGATATAAAGAAATATGTAATTGTGTTTTGTAGCCAACGAATTTTGTAGTCGGTGTTCGTGTAGCCTGCTTTCGTTATTGTGTTTAAAGCATAAGTCTCAAACAGACATCACGGTCGATGTTTGTCGCGAACAAAAAAGTGTTCCACAAAAAAGCTTGTTTTCAAAAGCTCAGTAATTATATAGCTGATTAATTGTATTCTCGGTGGCTTGAGGACGTGATATCTGCACCAGCCCATATGGGAATTGGTTGATTCATTCAAAACTTTTAGCAGAATAAAAGAATCTATTTCCTCCATATTTATTTCTCTATCAGAAAATAAGAAGTATTTCTACGCTCTTATTTTTCTATCAAATAATAAAAGTTGTTTCTTGATTTTTATTTTGCATCACAAAATAAAAGTTATTTTTTTAAATGGTAGCTTGAAATAAAACGTACTCTTGGCTACATTTTTGCCGAACATAGTTAACCCGACGTCGGGCAGGTGTTAAAAGAAACACCGACAGTCAGGTGGGTAAATGTGACCCCACTTTTTTTTGTATTGTAGTTTGCATAATTTTAAGAATTTGATAAACGTATCTCTAAGCATTATATACATGACTCTTTTAGATGCAACATATAACATATTTAAACTGTTTTAAATTTTAGTAATTAAAAAAAAACAATAAGCGAACTTAAAAATATAAGGAACTTCAGTCAAACGCCATAAACTTAAAATCTAAAAAAACAAAACAATAAATAATTGCTAAATTCATCACATGGGTGTTAATTATATATATTAAAAAGTGTAATTTTCTTGATCTCTCTGAAAGAAGTTTGAGTATGCCTTGGAATAAGGAGCTATTTGTTCAGAGCAAATCCCCCTACGCCGACGGCCAGGTTGGGACATATTTACCTTTTCTTAAATAACGGCTCACGTTCAGTCATCAACTGAAATGAAATAATAAACAACATGCAAAAACGATGCACTCCAGCTACTGAGAAACTTCGCACCGTCGCAAAACGTTGAAAATTGTTACACAGCAATTTAAGAGCACATGGGTCATAATGACCCAACCTGCATGACGCCGGGTTGAGCGATATTTTTAAGTGCTGATTAGTTATTTGGCAAAAGCTGACAACACCTTTTTTCGGGCATCTTGCCAACATTGGGAAACTTTGGAGGCCCATAAAAGGAAAACGGTCACCAACTCGACCAAACTGAGTATAGGGTTTTACCACATTTTAATAATAGATTCGAACCCATATAGTCACGACGACCTTGCACTTTTTCCACTGTTGCATAGTGTAATTAAAATTAAAGTGTTCGTGATCAGCTGCTTAAATTGTTGCCATCTAACAAACTATTAAAATATGAATTATTTGCCATGCAGTGCCCGGACTTATACCAGCAACCGATATGAATAATTTATACAACAAAAGAAATAAGAAAATATGTTTTTCATTTACCATCTACTTGACGCGCAGTGGATTGGAAAAAAGCACAGATATTTATCAGATATTCTTTGCACAAGTAAAAAGCTCAACATCAAAATGTATATTTTCATAAACAGAAATAGATGAAAGTTTTGCCGCAAAATGCGGAAACTTGATGAATATTTTACGAGCCTTAAATTGCAGCACGAAAAGGCACATTCCATTGCTAGTTAAATAATATTAACGATATTTCTGATATCTTTATAGCTCGCATATGTTCATGTGAAAAGTTTTAATGCTTTTTATTCATGTTGTTGTTGTTGTTGTTGTTGTTATTATAATTTTGGGTTACTAAGAAAAAAGTTTTATCAACATGCAGACACTGAGTAGAACATTTAGTTTTGATAAGGACTAAAGCTACTGAAACATTTCGATGTTTTGAAACTTTAAGTTTAAACAGAAAAAGTGAAAACTTTAAATTTTGAAACCAACTGGCACATTTAAAACATTTTAATGCTTTTTTAATTCTCAATAACAATTTTCTAGTTGATGATGATTTCTCTTAAAATTTATTTATAAAAAAAAATAAGAGCACAATTTTATGTTTAATAACTCTGCATATTTAAATAACAGGGTTTTCATCCAGCGTAGGCTTAAATACTAAGAATTGAAATCCAACAACATAATTCCTTGTATATGTTTGAGTTGCCATTGTTGTTGATGTCGTTATAATAAATGGTTCGTTAGAGTTTAAAAAAATAGAAAAACAAACGCCCATTATTTGCACAAAATAATATAATTATGAGCAAGAGAAATGCCAAGTTTTGCTTCAGCTGCAGGAGCAACTGCAACAGGAAAGCAAGAAAAAAATCCACTGACATCAAACATATAATTTATCATATTAATTTACATTTTATGTAAATAAATAAATGTTTTACAAGCAGAAAATATATACAAAAACTTGGCAGACTTTAATTTTAATGTAACTTAAAATAGTTGTTTATTACCAAATATTAACTAAATGAGAATTACAAACAAGACTATCATCCCTGTAACTTCAAACTAATTTTAACCGCAAAACTACAGTAACCTGGTCTTTAGCTTTATTCTATTCTTTTGGGTTCTTCGAGTAAAAACGTTGTTATTTCATTTTTCAAAATAACCGATTCCTACGTCATAAGCGGTGGATGATTGATGTCCTTTTCGGTTACTATAAAAGAATCAAGAACACTAACTGATCGGATATATAGTTTCGGAGCTCTTAAAAATAATTTAAATGTTTAGAATATTTTCGCTCACGATATGTCACGAAGCGATTAACTGACTTTGGCCCACTGTGCAGTGCTAAACGTGGTTTTTTAATTTCAAGAGCTTATTAGTTTTTCAAATCGATCTGTGAAGTAGTCGAAAAGCTATTAAAAAATAACCACTTTAAAACCGCTTTTTTCCAAGTTTTTTTTTTGAGATATCGGTGCGAGTTCACAGGAAATCTCAGCTCAGAAGTGCTCTTTAAAAAGCAACCGGTTTGATTTCATTCGGTTCGGCCTTCCAAAAGTCTTAAGCGGACCACATACTTACAAACACACACAAACACACACAGACCCACACATACATACAAACAAAGTGATGCTAATCAACAGGTCCTTCCAACGAATAAATAATTTCAATCATATCTCACTTACTTAATTTTAATTTCGTGCTGATTCTTTTTTTCCAAAATCATACAAAAAAAATCAAAGTGATCAATTGAGGAGTTCTAACTAGTTCCCATGCGCATTTCACTGGGGCTAATGCAGATCGTCAGGGAACTTTTACCCAACATTTCTTAGAATAACTAAAGATTTTTATTTCAAACTTGCACTGGAATGAATGAGAAGTTTAAAGCAAATATCAAAGTCATAACAAGAACTCACTCACGTTTTGTTCTATTACAAATTCGAAGATAAGAAGCGGTTTAATGAAGATCTGCTATTGTGTGTATTGCAACTCACATGATAAGATCAGTGATAAAAACCCCCGGAGACTGCTGATCAGTAGGAACACTCTCTGCTAATCGAAGAAGTTTCAATTTATACTATAAAACGAACACCAAAAATCTTTTAAAAAAGAATTCAAAAAGCCGATCTTGTGAATCCGTTAAATTCTACTC
Source organism: Linnaemya vulpina (assembly GCA_963675445.1). NCBI lineage: Eukaryota > Metazoa > Arthropoda > Insecta > Diptera > Tachinidae > Linnaemya > Linnaemya vulpina. The sequence goes on from OY776278.1 coordinate 22,872,906, forward strand.
GTCTTATGAATATAGATTTCGATAATTTCCGAAATGTATTGAAATTGGGGCAGGATCAGTATTCAAGGCTCAATAATATATTTTTGTTAGTTGGAGCTAAAAACTGTTTAGCATTATAAATTGGAAGATATATTCAGGACTAAGGATTTTATTCAACTAAAATAGGGGACAAAGAGAGATAGAGAGAGAGAGAGAGAGAGAGAGCGACATGAGCATCTTTATTGATGGATATCATAAAGACGAAGATAAGTTGAGTGGGGCGAGGCAGAAAGTTCTCATAGTGTTGAATAACAAGGCGGCGGTGATTAAATGCATGTAGCAGGCGAATATAGTCTTCAGGAGACCTAACAATTATCTTGGGTGTAACCGAAAAGCCTTGGCCTATTTGTCTGCAGTTATTACAGAATATAGAAACTTGTGTAAGTGTCCTGTCTTTGAAGGCAGGATACTGCGATGAGTATACAAGTCGTTTATTACCAGTTGATTTTCAGAAATCGTCACTGAAGATCGTTAAGGGACTGGAAAGGACTCGATAGAGTTGTGATCTACTTCGATATTTCCATTTAAGTTTTAAAGTAAAAACAAACTGAAACAAAATTTAGGCACTCAACGTGGAAGCGCTTCGTAACATCTCCAAGTGCAGCCAAATTATATCGCGAAAATATATTCAATTTCAGAAACCGTCTATAAATAAATATTTCAGAAATATTCCAACAACTTTAACATTCACACAGAACTCATTTTTCATTTTCATAAAAAATTTTCAATATTTTTATTATTCATAATAATTCTTCTCATTTGTTTTCGTATCAATTCTTATATTTTTGATAAACTGCACCCTTTTATCAGGCATCAGTTATTCTCATTTTTCAAGTCATGAAATTATAATGTTGTTTGTGACAATCCCTCCCCCTCCCAGTTATTTGAAAAGATTTATTCTTGTTAAATGGGAGCAACATATGAAGTTATTCAATAGACGTTCACACACACAATAAATAAAATTCATTTTCATATTTTCTACATGACGCTATTCTACTGAGAATTTGTATTAACAAAAAAGAAAATAAATAAAAAACACATAAATAAAAAATTACTTATCATCTTGAGAGTGTAAAAAGGACAGTCACTTACAGAATAACTGCGCAAACAACATCAACACCGGTTACAATTGAGGAAAATACTTTCTCTTACAGATGCATGTAGACGTGGTGGGTTTCATCATGAACTTCATGAAAACAGTTTGATGATAGAAGGACATTTTGGCCATAAATATCTTTAAGGGACAAAGTTTGAAATTAATTAGTCGCTGCTTTCCCAGACATAAAAGTTATTGCGGCTGGACTTTCTAAAACGATTCGTCATGGCAATCCTCAATCAGCCGGAGCTCTACATCCATTTAAAAGACATTTTGTTAATTTAAAAAATAAACCGATTTTTGACCTTCTATTCCACAATTATTCTTCTTCTATTCCCCATGTTATACTTGACAAAAATTTGTTAGTTTTTGTTTGTCGCATCAAATTCAAACTCTCATATTTCACTTGCGATTTGCTACACTAAATATCCAGGGATCGTAATTTGCAGTTCTCTAAGAATTTTTAACTCAAAAACTTATCATGTTAAGAGTCGTCAGAGATCTGTACTGCCATAATACAGGCGCTTAGGAAGTGTGTGCTACCATGGGTTTGATACACTTCTCGTATACTTTTTCATAATAAAATTTGTACAAATAGAAACTGTTATCACATTCAATTAAGACACTTAAAAAAAAGTTATAATAAATACAAACACTCATGAGTATTGATGATGAAAGTGTAGCGGGTATCGAAAACAGCTGATCTGCTCTGCAGTATATATTGAATTCATAAATTCCATTATGTCTTGGAATATATGTATTATGGCTCTTTTATTACAAAAATTTAATACTTTCCGCTTATAATATTAAATATAGTATAAAACTTTTTTTTTGGAGAGAGATAAGAAACTTTTTTCAATAGAGTTTTATTTAAACGGAAAAATTAAATTCCTTAAAGAAATTTTATTTTACGACGGCAAAATAAAATACAATTTTTAAGGATTTCATTTGAGCTTTTATTTCACATTCTTATTTTATTGTATTTTTAGTAAAAGAAAATTTTTTAAATATGGAGTTGAAAATCTGATGTTGATTTTCCCTTTCGCTGTGGAATAGTCATCATGTCTTTCTGAAATAAAACTGCTTTTTGAACAATTAATTAACCTAAAAGAATTAATTTAAAAAACATTTTTAAGATCACATACATTTGAACACTAAAAAATATATATTTTATTATGATTTTATCAAATATTTGATATTGGCTCCCTCGCGAATTTAATTTCAAATAAAACTAACAAAAATAGCCTTCAGATTTAATAATACAATCATTTAAACTTAAATCCACAATAGTTTTTATGTGACAGCATGTCAGAACATGTCCATATTGAATTATCAGTGACTTATCAATGCACTTACCGTGGCGCCACATTATACACCCACGGAATATAAATTCTTCTATTTCTTTGTCAAAGACATTTATTTATATTTTAAAGAAAAGAAGCGCTGTTGACTAAAAGCCTGCGGCTCTGCAACACCATTTTTCAGTTGCAGCACACGAGTTCACATTAAAGTTTATTGTTGCAAAATTCTAAAGGCAAAAAGCCAAACACGCTGATAAAGTGTTTTCGTTGGGTATGAAGGACGCAGGTGCTGTTAACATTTTCTTGAGAAATTAATTTTGTTTTCCTCCCTGGATTCCCTGGAATGCGTCGTTCTGCTAATTAATTTTAATTTATAGTGTAATTAATAACAAACAGGCTTATGAAATTAATTTTTACATGAAAATTTGTTTAAGTCTAGAAAACTTTAAAAAAATGAGGATCTGAATTGGTAAAATTTTAATAACAATTTTGTGTGATCAGCTATTAAATGAAATAAAGTTATTCTAAATATCAGTTCACATGTGCTACCTGTTCTTTTGGAATAAAATTTTATATATTTTTCTTGGGAAACTTGCATTGAAATAAAAAAGATCTTTGAAATACTTTAATTTTAATTATGTCCTAATACTTTGTTCCCAAAATCTTATTAAAAAAATCAAAGTCATCAATTGAGGGATTTTAGCGAATTCCCATGCGCATTTCACTGGGGCTAATACCCAGCATTTCTTAGAATAACTAAAGATTTTTATTTCAAACTTGCACTGGAATGAATGAGAAGTCTTAAACAAATATCAAAGTCGAAACAAGAACTCACTGATCACTTTTCCTTTTTTATTTTCTTACGTTTATTTCTTTGAAATATATTTTTCATATAAACTTCTAGATCGCTGCAGTATCCGGCACGTTGAAGTATCGTCTGCTCAGTACGATTTGCCTAGACGTTTAACTTCAGACTAATACTTGCAAATTGTGGAAATTTATTTTAAAAAAATATATATCTTCCATCGCTCATTATCAATTTGTTAATGACATCGCGATTATGTGCGGCTTTTTGTCGAAATAAAATGTTGCCCAAATTGCCCGCTATTTCAATTCTTTCACAAGCTGAACCTTTTATGAGAACATGCGCAACTCGCCAAAGTCGTCTGAACGTTACTTCGCGGTAGCTCCAGTTGTGCCGAACGTCTTCTTGTTAATATTTCTGGACTGTCCTGTTGCACTATTTACAACATGTTGGATATTTTATTCCATGTAGACACGTGGTCTTCCGGTACATGGACGGTGTGCTACTGTACCATGTTGTCGAAAAATTTCAAACGGGTAGACTATTGTTGATCCTAAAGGTCCAGTTCACAAACTAAAAAAAATAAAAATGGCTACAAGCACGCTGCGTGAAAACAATCGACCGTTGATATCGAAAATAAAATTCAACAAGTTTTGTCTCTTTTTCCACTTCAAACTCCCAATGTTATCGTCTCAAGGCTCTGAAATAAAAATAAAACAAAAATATAAATTATTTAAAAAGTCATTAAACATTCAAACTCCAGCGGTAACCTAGTATTAAATTTATACCTCAAGTATTAAAATTAAATCCACTCGATTAAGCAAGTGCTCATCTTTCCACTCTCTTGAAATAGGGTTCAAAGAAATTTTTTAATACAAATTTAGAACCCGTTATGATCTATCCCTTTCTCGTTTTGGCACAATGCGCTATTTATGTAGGGGTCATCCCCTTAGTGCTAGTTAAAGACAAAGATAATCAATTATATATAATTTATTATCTTTATTATACTACGTAAACGCCCACTGTACACTGGCAATTACAATGTAAAGTGGTAATTAAACAGTTTACACGGGTAATTAAACAGTGTACACAGTTAATTAAATAATGTACACTGGTAATAAAACACTGTACACTGGCAATTACAATGTACATGTGTACAGTGGTAATTAAAAAGTGTGCACTGGCAATTAAAAAGTTTACACTGGTAATAAAACAGTGTAAACTTGTAATAAAACAGTGTTCACTGGTAATAAAACGGGGTACAGTGGTATTTAAACAGTGTACACTGGTAATTAAAAAGTGTAGACTGGTAATAAAACAGTGTAAACTTGTAATAAGAAAGTGACACTGGTAATTAAACAGTGTGCAGTGGTAATAAAACAGTGCAAAATAATTGTTAAAATAAATTAATTAAATGCAACTTAAACGTCGAGTACTTTATCAGAAAACGGTGTTGTATTACACGCAAAAGAATGAGTGTTGAAAGTATCATGAAGAACACTAAAATATAAATTATTTAAAAAGTCATTAAACATTCAAACTCCAGCGGTAATCTAGCGCCACCCTCTGTAATTATTCTGGACAAGCATTGAAAGTTGAGCATAATTTATCTGCGTCTAGATCCCCGTGGCTCCTTTATCATGTACCAAAGGCACAGATTCAACAAGAGCGGTTGTTTGAAAGCTAAACCATTTACTCAAAACTTCAAATATGTATTTCATTTATTTACAATATTTTTATCGATTAAGATGATCTACTTTAGCTGGTTATAACTTTTATTTCTTTTTACTTTTTTCTAATTTCTTTTATGAAATTTTCTTCATTGTCTTCCTCCATTTGCTGGTTTCGTTAGTTCTTCACTTTGGCTTTGGGACTACAGGGCTTAGACTAAAATTCAGCTCCAAAATTTAATATTCTTGCTGATTTCGAGATTAAATTAAATATTTGTGTTTTAGAATTGTTAAATAAAACTGCCATGAACCAACGAAAGGATGGAATGAAGAGCAGCGACAAACCACAACAGTTTGTAATTGTGTGAGTTCGAAGGAAGTTGTGCATTCAATTTGTTTTTGGTGTGGCAACATGTCGAAATGTGAGAAAAGTAAAGCGGACGGCTCTACTATAGAGTGCATTCGCTTAGCTGAAATCCAGTGGCGAAATGATCAGAAATCAAATTGTGTCTGATATTTTGCATCAAACTATTTATCGGTGGATAAAATTAAATTTTTATAGTTCAATTGTTCGCAAAGATTTTTTTAATATCAAAAAACTTAATAAAATAATCAAAAAGACAAAGAGAAATCAACCTCAATTTTTGAATATTCAACTTATGCAGCAGAGCAAACCACCTGTTTTCGAAAGCCGCCACACTTTCCTCATCACATGTGTGCTATTATTTATTATCACCTTTTAGATGTCTTAAATGAATGTGTTAACAGTTTCCATTTCTTACAATTTTGTTATAAAAAATCATACGAGAATTGTATCACACCGATGGTAACGCACTTTTGTTAAGTCGCTTTTATTAGTTTTCTTTATGTCCTGTTTTTCTGAACTTTTTCGTTCCATATTTTTTTTTTTAAGTCGAACTTCAGAGGTTTTGATTTTCTCAAGTACTTGCGAACGTTTTTATTTCTTTTCGTTTGACACGGGCCATAATTTTGTGTCCTTATTATCCATATTTAAATTAAAATTTCATACGCTAGTTTTTCGAATTCAGAAAGACTTTATTGCATAAACTGACTGCAGCAAGTCGGTGCCTTCGATTCCTTGGATCCCTTCGATCCAGAGTTGGACTCCACACTCAGTTATGAATATGGTGTCGAATTTTTCTGATTTGCATTTAGTCCAGGATCAGCTTAATTGTTGTCGACTTGTCTCAATGACGGAGGCACAGCACGGGTTGCTGAATATTACCAACAGTGATTAACACCGTCATTTACTAAAAGAGTCGAATACAGCACCCTTCTCCGTTGGTACCGGTAGCAAGAAAAAATTTACCGGCGAAGTAAAAATAACTGCAACACTCTTCTAATCTTTCTTTATCTTTCCTCATAAACTATTCCCTCTGTTCCCCTTCTGGCACAATGGGGCCATCCCCTGAGTTTAAAACGCAAAAAAAAAATTAAATAAAATTCCATAGATCGAGCACAACGTATTGAATGGGCAGCAGTCATTTCGGAGGACTTGATGTATAAAATCCTCCAGTCATGCAAAGTCACAAATTCACTTTCGTCATGTAGTAAAGAAATATATCAAATTTATTTATTCATCTTGTCACTTTTATCAAAATTATATTAAAATTTATGAAAATGCTTCCTTCAATTTAGCAGCAGTCGCTGTGCCATAATGTGACACCATTTGCCGGCAAATTTGATTTATTTCAATCTATTTAAAACTCAACTGCAAATGATTTGTAATTTTGGTTGACCTCAATCGTTTTCGTCGACTGAATATTTTTAAATGCGGCGGCTGCGATTTGATTTTTGTTTTGTGTTAATCCTTAAGCAGAACACTTAATCCGTGTAAATCAATTTTAATTAAATTCATTTTCCATATCATTCTTTTTATCTTTTATATTCTAACATATTTCGCTGCTTCTAGTTCGTTCGTTTGGTTTTATTTTTAGTTAACTTTTTCTCTTTGGCATTAGGCTGCTTCTGCACTGCGCAGTATTTTATTCCCAGTAGAAATATATAATATTAAAAGCCTACAAATCATTGTAAAATTATTGAAGGATTGAACACACGTTAAGTTAAATTCGGCAAAATATTAATAAATTAATAATGGCTGCCATAGAACTGCAGGGATTCGAAGAGCTGGATCACAATTGTCCACGGTGTTGACTGGATTATATATTAAGTTTATAGCAGAGCGACTTTCCCATTCTTTTGCTGGTTTTGTTAAACGCGATTCTGTTCTATTTCTAATCGAATTTCGTCCTTGACATGTTGTCATTAAGTCCTTTTAGTTTTCAATGATTTAATTGAACATTATTCGCTGTTAGTCTTACATGTTTTTGTCGTTGTAAAATTTTGTCAAGTCCTGTCGTCTCTGCTTGACCCTGTTTTATTTTTTTTTTTTTTTGTTGGCAGGAAATTCATTGTAATTGAAAATAAAATGGAATAAGTTTTTCGGAAGTCGCAATTCTCTTTTTGTTTGCAAATAAAATTTGAATCTCTTCCGAATGAAATAGACAACATTGAGAAGAACGTTTGTTTTAGTTTTGATGAAAATCATGGACAGCAAATGAAATTTAGTTTTTAAGCTTGTCTCTATCAAGACACAGACTACATAACGTTTTACTTTGCGTCTTGAAACGTTATCACTGTAGTAGTTGTGAGCCCAATCTATTACATTTTAGTGTTCTTCATGATACTTTCAACACTCATTCTTTTGCGTGTAATACAGCACCGTTTTCTGATAAAGTACTCGACGTTTAAGTTGTATTTAATTGATTTATTTTAACAATTATTTTACACTGTCTTATTACCACAGAACACTGTTTTATTACCAGTGTACAGTGTTTTATTACCAGTGTACATTGTTTAATTAAGTGTGCACACTGTTTAATTAGCCATGTGCATTGTTTAATTACCAGTGTACACTGTTTAATTACCAATGTACACTGTTTAATTATCAGTTCACACTGTTTAATTACCCGTGTAAACTGTTTAATTGCCACTGTACATTGTAATTGCCAGTGTAGAGTGTTTTATTACCAGTGGACATTATTTAATTAACTGTGTCCACTGTTTAATTACCAGTGTAAACTGTTTAATTATCAGTTCACATCGTTTAATTACCAGTGTAAACTGTTTAATTGCCACTGTAAACTGTAATTGCCAGTGAACACTGTTTTATTACCAGTGTACAGTGTTTTAAAACCAGTGTGCATTGTTTAATTAAGTGTGAACTGGTAATTAAAAAGTGTACACTGTTTAATTACCAATGTATACTGTTTAATTATCAGATCACACTGTTTAATTACCCGTGTAAACTGTTTAATTGCCTCTGTACACTGTAATTGCCACTGTACAGTGGGCGTTTACGTAGTATAATAAAGATAATAAATTATATATAATTGATTATCTTTGTCTTTAACTAGCACTAAGGGGATGACCCCTACATAAACAGCGCATTGTGCCAAAACGAGAAAGGAGGAATAGATCAATACGAGTTTTAAATTTGTATTTAAAAATTTGTTTGAACCCTATTTCAAGAGAGTGGAAAGATGAGCACTTCTTTAATAGAGTGAATTTTACTTTAATTCTTGAGGTAACTAAAAAGCTATTGAATATAAAAAAGGTTTCTATGGATAGAGATCCTGAAAGCGTCAGTATAACAGAAGAAAAGTTCAAGTCCCATAATTTGTAGTGCACTAAGAAAAGGCAACTAAATTTGAATATATAAACGAATATGACACTCATTAGCCCACTCACGCCGATTTAAAAAAAAGCGCACGCCAAAAGCCCCTGTCAATTACATTAACTGACAATATAATCTTTAGATTTAACAGTTTTCCTTTTCATACAACAGCGGCGAAAGGATAAAAGTTGCTTTTGACAGTTTGAAAGGATGTGACAACACATTAACGGTTATAATTTTGCTGTGTATCTTTGACTTACGTTGTTGGTGTTTTTTCTTTAAAATAATTGTCAATGAAGGTCGCTGAGGAATACAATATTTATTATCAAATACAACAGAAAACTCTTATATGCTCCAAAAAACTTTGAGAAAATTTAGAGAGAGAGAGAGACCAGCAGGACTCTCCAAATAGCCTGCACGGGCATGCGCTGGAATTTATAGAAATTTGTCTGCATCTGTAATCGTTTTTATGGCTGATATAAATAATTGAAATAGTTTATGAATTATTACTTAACTTGTGTGAGAGTGTGTGTTAGTAAGTTTATAGTACACGATGACTGAAATTTTAAGTAGATCTTAAAGTTGATTCCCTTAATATTCCTTCTGCTGCCGACAATACCATTCAAGCGGAGTTGAGGCTGTTGAAATTTTAATTGACAAGAGGCAGTGAGTCTGTTGTGAAGACTTTCAAAAGATTAGAAAGTTATGGAGTGTATGTGTCAGAGGAATATTAAAGAAAGTTAAAGTTATGCAAATTATTATTTCTTTTGTTTCGATTTGACTTTTCAAACTTGCATTTAAATTTAAAGTTTAATGAAGTAATAATTTTATTTCAAATCCAACTTAATTATAAAATACAGTGAAATTAAAATATTATTAGATTCCTTTGGGTAACTAAAAAATACCAGAACTTCGAGCCATAACACAGAAGATATATAAGCAATCGGAAGGAGTGGAATATAAATCACATGATCCTCGAGTGCCAATAAATAGACGGAAAGTTTGGGAGCCAGAACTTTTTAAATCTTTTAATATGGCCGTGATAGCGCTGCGTTTCTGCTTTAATTGATTTTACTGACTACGTGCGACGTCAACTGGTGGAAGGAAAAATTAACGTCGACTTTTCTCGATCGGTCTAAGGCCTTTGATATGACTCCCAATAGCGCTCTTTGCATGACTCTTCGGTACTTCTTTAATTTTCCTTCAAAGTTCATATGACTGCTGTCTTCCTACCACTCTTGGTGTGTCAGCAGTTTTTGTAATCGACAGACGATGGAGCACATCTCAAAAGAAGTTTTTAGATGTTTAGATTTCTTAAGACGGTGTAGGAGATACTTCACCCCATCTGATCTTCTTACTATTTACAACACTTTCATTCCACAGGAATACTACTCTCATGCGTGGCTCGCTGCTTCAAAGTTTACTCTGAAACTAATCGATCGTGTGTAGAAGGGGGCTAAGAAACTCTTCGGAGGCAGTAGGAAAGCCAACTCTATTGACACTGTTGAGCATCATCGGAACGTCACACGTGTTTCGTTTTTTCATCCTACTTTAAGCAGGGATTTTCTTTCCCCAAAACATGTTCCTTTCTAGGAACAACGCGTTTCTCATCCAGATCTTGTAAATTCCTAATCAATATTCTAACGACTTGCACTACGTATCACAGATAGAACTCGTATAAGAAACAAACTACCAGCAGATTTCTTACTCGCCACTTAGAATTTGAAAAGGTTAAACTCCAGCAGCCACAGACGCTACTCCCTTTCCAAAACTTGTGTTCCCAGTTCCGGCACTAAACATCGCCACTTTAAAGGATGAGTGAGTAGTCAAACTCGGTATCTAAAACATCGTGGTCTTGTTTTTTTTACTACTCCAGCCAACAGCACTCTTTTGGAAATCCAACGGTATCAAAGAGGCAAAACAGATCCGAATTTCTTATGTAAAATGTTTTTGATTACTAAAGACATATAATAGTTTTATATAGTTAATTTAGTATTCCAGCTCTGGAACTGTCTCTTTTGGCTTTTCTAATTTCTATTAAGAATTAATTTCTTTCAAAAATATCAATTATTTTTAAGGCCCCAATGAACTGAGGCTCCAAGGCAGAAATGAGCTAATACCCCAAAATTTTGATAAACTAAGTCCCCCAAAAAAATGAACAAAGGCCCCAAAAGTTGTTGTTGTTTTATCAATATAAAATATTGGGGTGTTAGTTCATTTCTGCTTTGGGCCCTGAGTTCATGTCGCCATTTTTAATATGAAAAGAAAAAGAAAAAACAATATTTAGCTTGTTACTTTTGTGTCTCAAAAAGGGTCCAATTTTCCAAATTTGGAAAAGCTTCTTTAATTTTTTGATTTTAATAACAATTCACATCTTCCTGAAGTACAAAATACGATTATTTAGTAAATAAAATAAAAATATATTTTATTTTTAATTGTAAGTAATTGGTATCGAACTAGTTATTGCGATATTAAATTTAATTTTGTAGGTTAATTTTTTGAAAACTTTTCTTAGTTCAGAAAGTCAAGACAGAAATTCCAGACCACAAGAGAAATACAACATCAGTTTTTTGTATATTTAAGCTACCCAAAAGAGCATAATACCTGTTTTCGAAGGCCGCTACACTTGCACCATCAGTACTGTTGCACATTTCTTATTAGTTATTATCTCTGGTTAAGTTTCTATTTGTATCAATCTTATTCTGCAAAGGAAACATGGAACAAAATATTTAGATAAACAGGACATGACAAAAAATAATCAAGCGGCAACACAGGAATTCTATACTACCATCGGTTTCATATAGTTCTCGTACCCTTTTTCATAATAAAGTTGATACAGATAGAAAACGTTATCACTTTTAAAGTCTTTAGTATTAATTTCGTGCTGATTCTTTTTTCTCAAAATTTTACTAAAAAATTCAAAATGATCGATTGGGGGGTTTTAGCTAGTTCCCATGCGCATTTCAGATCATCAGAGAAACTTTACCCAACATTTTTTAGAATAACTCAAGATATTTTTTTCAAACTTCCACAGGAATGAATGAGAAGTCTAAAACAAATGTCAAAGTCATAATAAGAACTTACGGATCACTTTGCCTTTTTAATTTTCTTACATATTTCCGACTCAAATGGTAGTTGTAAGAGAAATAAAGAACAACAAAAACTAAAAATTTTTTTAATATAAAAACAATTTATTTAGACTATTAAGCCTCCTGACAACTGGTAATAAACAGTAACACACATGAGTTGTGATAATGAGAGTGTAGTGGCTTTTGAAAACAGCTAGTCTGCTCTGCTGTGTAAGTTGAATATATAAAACGGATTTTCACTTTCTGAATTTAAAATACTTTGCGAACAATTAGTGTATATATTTAATAAAGAAGGAATATGTTTAGCAAACTCGAAATATGTTATCCAGGCGTTCGAATTTAGGCCGATAGCTGGCCCACCCGATAGCTAATATTATGTACCAAAAATATATGTCCAGCTCTGGAATCGTATACTGGCTTTAGCAGTTTTCCAAATGTCATATATTTGGGACTGATTCTGAAGTCTCTCGGTTTTCTTGAGGTCTCAGAAGACCGACTTCTCATACACAAAGACGATCGTCCCTGTTCATAAGGACCCAGAATATAGTTATAAATTTTATGCAACCGCATATTAATATTGTGAAAATTACAAGCACAATGTCCCATTTGCTTTTAACTTTTACGATTTTTAGTGGAGGGAATAAAAATATAAAAATTTCATACAAAAACACAGAAAAAATTAACAATTTTCATCAATTGTAGTTATTACACTTTTCCTACAACCACAAGCTGTGTTTTTTTTCCGAATTTTTTAAAAGTACCCACTTTCATGTTGCATCAAATATTCTTTAAATGTTGAAAAGTTTGTGGTCAGCAAAAGATTTTATGATTCTCTAAATTAATCGTTTGTGGCATTTAATAAAAGTTTTTTTTAATTTTCTTTAAGAAAAAAAGATTAACATTTTGAAAACCACAACTTGACAATATTATTTTACACACACACACACTCACCCACGCTCACAAACAGACACTCACATTTATGTGCTGGAAATAAATGGCTCTTCATGGCAAATCGTTATTCAAACTCTTATAACTCGGCGTAGTCAAATTCAACAAAATATGACGCACTTTTAACCACATTTTGCCATGACGCTTTTTGCATCTTATTTTATATTTTAAGTAAAAATAAAGGAAAAACACACATTTTTTAGAAAACCTCAACACTCAGCATTTTCCATTAGTTGGCCTTTTTTTAACATGTTCTTGTAAATCTTTAAGATTTTATTCCAACAGTAGCGAGTGCAGAGCGCACTTCCATTTAAAACATTTTCAATTTACATTTTTGTGGGTGAAACACCGATCGAGAAGAATGCGCAGATATTTAAGAACACGTTGGATAATGTTATGACTCATTTGAATAGGGAGGCGACTTTCGTAGCACTATGGGGCATAAAGTTTATAAATTGTTGTTTGTTGTGGCGTTTTCTTTTCTAGAACACGTGTAACATTTTTTCATTTATTTTCTAAAAAGTGGCGGTTTGGAAAAACTTTAAAGCAGAAAATATTTTTCGTGAGGAATGTAGGATTCATTTCTAAAAGATTGCTTATTTTGAAATGGCAAAATGTTGCCATTTTCTGTTAAAAAGTGTGGAACATGTTGCATCATTTTCTAAGAGAAGAAATCGACATGAGACTTTATGGTTTCTTGTCTGAAAAGTTCTTACAACAGCGATACTTTTTTTTATGATAGTACTTGAGGATTTTCGTATACCCTTAGAAAAGTTGTAAATCGATGTGCAGTTGAGGCAACATTGCGCTCGCTCGCTTTGCTTATATTACGGCCTCGTTTTCATACCGAGAATGCTATTCATTCGTATTGTAGTGGATAAACTCGAGTTATATGCTCTGGTATGCAGATGATATGCAAGAACTTCCAAGCGATTATACAAGTTTTTTAAAGTGCCACAACTTTGAGTTGGCATCACTGTTTTATTTGAACAGCTTTTTAACAGCTGATGGCTACTTTTTGTTAAGTTTTCTTTGAAATTTCCCTATGAATGGACTTACATCAGAGCAACGCGTGCAAATTGTGGAAATTTTTAATCAAAATAATTGTTTTACACGTCAAACTCATCCATTCCAAATTGTATTTTCCGATGAAGCCTATTTATGGTTGAATGGGTGCGCAAATAAGCAGAATTGTCGCATTTGGAATGAGAGGATTCCACGAGCTTTTGTCAAAACACTATAACATCCGCAGAGAATTACTGTTTGGAGCGCTTTATGATCTGGCAGAGTCATTGGCCTATATGGCTTCACAAGCGATGATGGTCGGAATGTTACTGTCAATGGTGGTCAGAATAGGAATATGATTCAAAGTTTCTTCGAACCTCAATTAATCTCGCTGATATTTGGTACCAACAGGTCGGAGCCACATGCCCCACAGCGGGCTCTACAATTGATTTACTCTAAGCAACTTATAACGAAACAAATATTTTCACGCCTTGGCCCAATTAATTGGCCGCCAAGATCGTGTGACTTAAACCTTTTGGATTATTTTCTTTAGGGTTTGACTACTTCGATAATTCCGAAACAATTGAACACCTGGAAATCAACATTCGAATACTTATCGGTCACTGGACTGCTTGCTACTAGTCTATGATTGCCAACTTCCTTTGGCCCACATGGGTCGTTTTACCCCGACTGCATAACGTGCAATACGCAAACGAAACGCTTTCATGATTATGTCACTTGAAGATGATATCAACGGGACTCTGAGTATTTGGCTCCTTTAGACTTCTTCTTACCTGGCAACCCATACTGGGGAATTCTGTAAACAAAAATTTTATATAATTTTTTTATTTATAGTCAGATTATAATAATATTTCAAGAAGATTGCATTATGGGGCATAAAAAAGCAATATCAACTGATGTAATTAATTAATGTGAAGAAAGGAGAAGTGAATTAAAGTGTAGCGGCTTTCGAAAACAGCTGTTATGCTCTGTTGCGTAAGTTGAATATATGGAAAGCTCATATTGGATTTCCCTTGTGCTTTGGAATATTTAAAAAAAATATTTCTTAATTAGTTTTTTGTTTCTAGTTTCGTTGAACTGTTCTTGTATATCGTCAACCGAAAATTATCTTTCGATATTCAGCACCATTAACTACAATTGGCGCGTTATCTTTATTTTCAAGGAAATGCGGACCGGCCTTTCTTTTTAGACGATACCCTACACCAAATAGTACACTTAAGTGGGCGTGATTGTTGCTGATGAACTGTTCCTGGATTGTGCGTAGCTCATATTCCGGTATTTTCCTTGTTTACGAAGCCATTCGAATGGATGTGGGTTCCATCGCTCATCAAAATATTAATTCGATTATCTTCGGCTTTTTCCCGAAATGAAATGTTGCTCAACCGAAAATTAGTTTTTTATACCTTTTTTATTAGCTTGACTTGCATGTTTACTTTTACCCAACGTTTTTTGTTTAATGTACCTCCTGGCGTATACGTAATATTGTTAATAATGTTACTCATACGTTACATTGTAATCGTAAGTGGTGTTCGGCGTGTCTCATGTTCTTATCTTTTCACAATGTGCAACAATTTCTACACGCTTTCGAAACGCATTAAATTAAATAAACCAAAAACCAGTTTTTGGTGTAGTTCATGTTCTAATCTTTCTCTTAAAGTGTAAGTATTTTTACACGCTTTCGAAGAATGTTAAACTAGAAAGTGAAATATTAAAAATAAATTCTAAAATAATTTTGAAACAATAACGAACGAAAATCCGAGTGCTATTAAGAAAAAATAAGCGTGGGCACTTTATGCCCTATAACGAGTGTTCGACTTTCTTTGAACCATGAAACTTGTATTTATGTTCATTTTTGTTTAAAGCTGATTTTAAAATTTACCTTTAAGTTTTTAGTTCGATTTAGATTTTAGTTTTCTCAAACTAAATCTATTTTTTATTTTTAGTGTAACATACTTCAAAAGCATGTGAAAATAAACGCACATTATGAGAAGATGAGAACATGAACCACTCCCAAAACCATGTACAAGTACAATGTGTAGTGGGAGCGTGTCTTTTTTTTAGTTTTCTTAAACTAAATTTGTTTTATATTCACTGCATGATAATCGGAATTTGTTGCTGCGTAAAGGGAGAACCATTTAAATGTGCAGAAGCCTCGGCTCACTTGTGTTTTAATGCCGACATTTGTAATTAAAATAATAATTAATTTTATTCCTAATCTATTTCTCTGATTTGCCACTGAAAACGTCCCTAAAAAAAATCCACCTGCTTCCCAGATATTTTAATTTCAACACAAACACGGTTTGAGAGTGCCGGCGTTGTAGTCTTCTTTCTAACAAAAACAAGATGTTTTCCATGTTTTACACATTTTCTGGCAGATACACAGAGTTTGTAATTCTAATTTCTGTATTCGCAGTGTTTCAGCAAAAATAAAACCACAAGCTCTTGCAACAATTGAACAAAAACCTAAAACAATATAAAACAGCAAAAAAAAAAAAACAAAAACAAAAAAACAAAAAAGGAATAGAAAATGTTACATCTGAACAATGACGTACTTGAGAGATACTTGTGCCATAAAAAGTTAAAATACCATCAAAACTAGCAAAAGACTAGAGAAAAACATACGAATTATTTTCTACACTCGAAACACAAACGCGGCTGCAGGTGTGACTTAACAAAAGTGATGTGAAACGAAAATGGCATTCATTTGAAGTAAATAATTTGCATGGAAATAAATTCATGTTTTTCAGAGACTCTCGATTACATGGGGGAGCGACATGGAGGAGAAGGCGAGGCGGAAAACATGTTTACAAATCTCTACATTTAAAATGATGGCACAATTGGCTGTGTGGACAGCCTGGAGCTGGATCGTATTCGAGAGTAGATCTGATTTGAATATGCGAATATGCTGGTGTGTGGTCACAGTGACCAGAAGTTACATGATGAAATTGTATGCGAATTTGGTCACATTAAAAGCCCGTCTTCTTTGTGTCAGTATATTAGAGGTTTCACTGTAATTGTTTAATACGAAAATGCATAAGATTGTATAGTTCCTAGTCCTCTGGTTCAATGTGAATCATACAGACTTGATCAATCAAGATGGGAAAACGTGACCAACTGCCGCGTGGCAAAGGCCACATGGCCCCGCTAGGACCCACGCAGAACACATGAACTTCTTAACTTCAACAAGGTACGACTACGGCAACTTGTGAATGTTCTAACTGGACATTGTAACTTCGGGACCCATGCAAGGAGAATTGGTCTGGTACATAACGACTTCTGTAGAAGCTGTAATGATGAAGATGAGGAGGAGGAGGAAACAGTACTCCATCTTTTATGTCAGTGCCCTGCACTGAACAGCGTAAAGGTAGTGACACTGCGCTCCAACTTCTTGCCAGATCTAGAGAGCCTGGCGAGGGTGGAGCGGGGTGTGGCCTTTCTAGCGTCCACAGGATGCGGTAGCTCCAGTTGTGCCGAATGTCTTCTTGTTAATATTTCTGGACTGTCCTGTTGCTCTGTCCACAACATGTTGGATATTTTATTCCATGAAGACCGCTCGTGGTCTGCCAGTATATTGACGGTGTGTTACTGTACCATGTTGTCAGGTATATCCTACCGGCTTTTTTACTGTACAAGTCGCCTACTGTGCGATGTTGCCGTGTGGCAAATATTTAGGGATGGGAAAAACTCATATTATTTACATTGACACAACGAAATTGTGTGTTATCGAGAGAACCCAAGAACGATAAACGAACTGCCAGAAATATACAAAACACAAATTTCTTTAAGTCTTTCTTATTATTAATTGTAAGTAATTTTTAACGATTTCAAAAGCCGCTACACTTTCATCAGTATCCATCTGCCGGCTATTTCAAATCTCCTTAAAAAATATTTCCTGCATTAAATGATATTTTTAAACGCTAATTGTTCGAAAAGTATTTTTAATTTAGAAAGTATTTCTAATTCTGAGGCAAAAGTGACAGTCAATATCCGTTTTGTATACTCAACTTGCACAGTAGAGCAGAATAGCTGTTTTCGAAGGCCGTTATCACAACTCAGGTGTATTTTTTATACGCTTCACAAAAAAGTGAAAGGGCTTGTCATTCCGTGTGCAATTTCTTCGATATCAATATGGGACCCCATAAAGTATATATATTCTGGATCCTTACGAATAGCGATGCCGATTGAGCGATGTCCGTTTGTCCGTCTGTCTGTACGTGAAATCGTTTTTCCCAAGCCCTCAGAAGAGCTACAGACTTCATTCTTGGACTGATGGATTAGAAATGAGCCTAAATAGAGTGGTATTGAAAAATCGGAAGGACGGTTCCAGAGCAGGGAAGCTTACACCTATTTCTCGACGCAAATTTAACACCAAAAGCAATTATTTTTTTGTTTCTTTGTAAATTTAACCTGTTTCATGCTTTGGGACTCCTAAATTGTCTATTTAAAACTAAAAAAAAAAAAAATTCCAGGGATGGGAAATTAAAAGTGTTTTTTCGCACATTCGCTATTTTGTGGTAGATATAATAACTATAATGTTTAAAAATAATAGAGTTTTCTTAAAAATAAAACCTTTTGGTGAAAAGAAAATTTGAAAATTTACAGTTTTCATCCAGGATTAGAAAACTTAATTTATTTTTACACAATAAAATAAGCAAAAATCAACTAACGTCGTTTTTTCCTGGTTAAAACTATTTTTTGTTTCGGCAAAACAAAATTGGTATCAAAAAAAATCCATTTTTCGATTCCAGGGTTGGATACTGCAATATATTCTAGTACATGAAAGGGACAAAAATTGTTACAAATTTGTTGTTTTCCTTGAATAAAACCGCTTTACACCTTACGAAGACTTGTATTGGTAAAAAAAATTTGAAAAATTAAAACTGCGTTTCCAGGGGTGGGAAATTTTCAATATTTTTTATTTATAAAAGTAGCCAAAAAATGCAATTGAAGTTATTTTTTTTTTTGCGCTTACTGAAGCTATTTTATAAATTAGAAAGTACGAAATTGGTACTTATAAATATATGTAATGTCAGACGTACGTTGGTGAAGGGTATGTAAGATTCGGTACAGCCGAATACAGCACTTTTACTTGTTTTATTTAATATCGCTCTTTAGGTGGCTTCATTGAATATGTTCTTATTTGCATCAATTTTAGATACAATAAAACAGAGTACGAGAACTATTCTTAAATACCAGTGTTGCCAGTTTGCTTATTTTCTTTATATCCTATTTTCTGAACTTTTTGTTCCATATTTCTTAAGACAAACTTTTTCGGTTTGTATTTACTTAAATGCTTCTGAACGTTGTTATTATTAATTATTTTTGTGACCTGTATTTTCTTTACTATTAACCGATTCAAAATTAACAATTTAAATATTTTCAATTCCAAATGAAATATCCTTTTGTATCTAACAATTTCCTTAAGAAAATACTCTCCACCACCACTTTAGCAGCCCATATAATTGGCAAATTAATCTTGTGGTTTGGCTAAACTATACAAACTTTGCATGTCCTCGCACACAAGTTTATTTGCGAGCAGAGGTAAAACTACAATTCATGGCACATCTGCTCGCATTAACACACTTCCTCAAACACACGAATACAAATTAAATATTTTGTGAAATTATCCGACACATGCCTGATAACAAATGCAAAACCATAAACGGCTTAAGGAGAGCCAGTTTAAAGGATACCAAAAAATATTTTTCCAACTTCTCCGCTTCAACAAACTTCTCAATTTATACTGCAGCCAAAGTGTTTATGTTTGAGGATAAAATAATACAAGAGGAAACAATTCGCAATTCACAAATACTGTTGACTTCAACGATTTAATGGGTTAAAAGTGAAAAGAAAGGAATTTAAAGAAGAGCCCGTTTTCTATCGAGCGATTGTGCAGAAAACCAATTTGTTTTGCATTGAAAACTGGCAAAGCTGCCAACAACAGTGACTCCAGGCTGTACACAAGTCGCAGTGGTAACCAGCAATTAAAAGTGTTGCTTTAATCATCAATTTGTAAAACATTTCAGATGCATGTTTGTTTAAGTGTGTGTGTGTGTGTGTCTGTTTGCTGGCTGCTACAATTTATTGCAAGTTTGTTTCAGTATGTTGTTTTGTAATTAATGATCAAATTATTGACCGAGTGACGTATGTACGGTTGGGCACAGGAAGCGACTGACTATGCCGAGCAGATTAGGTGAAACTTAATGACTCTTATATAGAAATTAATGAATTTGCACAATTTATTTTTGCAGTAGATTTGCAACTGATATGAGAAGGCTGGTGTTCATTATATTATTTAATAGTTGCTGCAGGATTAACTGCTGCTACTGCAGACACAATGACATGCAAATTTTTGGCTAAAATGTTTGACATGTGAAAAGCTTTTCAGAAATAACTGTGAAATATTTATTAACAAATTGAATATATTTGAGTCTTACATGCCTGAGAATAACTTGAATATATTCAGTCAATTTTAGTTCAAACAAGATTATGGAAATCTGTGGGCTTTATATTGAATAGCCAATTGAGGACAATTTTCGGGAAATAAGACAATTAAATATCCTACAAAATATACTGAAAGTATTTCGCTTCATAAGTTAAGAGTTTTAATTAAGTTCGTAATAATATTTCATTAGATGTAAAACAATAAGATTTTGACCGTACATCGTGTTTTTCTTTAAATAAATACACCGACTGTTGTGTGTATCGTCTTTCGAAAACAGCCAATTCGGCTGTTTTATATAGGAAATGCTCTTAGAGTGCTTTATTTGAGCACCCGTTTAACAGCTGACAGTTGCTTTTTACTCTGTTTGATTTGAAGTTTCATTATGAATTGACTTACACCAGAACAACGCGTGCAAATTATTGAAATTTTTAATCAAAATAATTGTTCTTTTCTGATTTTTTTCCCCAAAATCTTACTAAAAAATTTAAAGTTTTCAATTGCGGGGTTTAAGCTAATTCACATGCGCATTTCACTGGGGCTACTGCCGATCATCAGAGAACCTTTGCCCAACATTTCTTAGAATAACTCAAGATATTTATTTTAAACTTCTACTGGAATGAATGAGAAGTCTAACACAAATATCAAAGTCATGACAAGAATTCGGTGATCATTTTTGCTTTTTTTATTTTATTTTATTTTTTCTTGGAGCTCCCCACGAAAGAGTGAGCTGTAATTCGCTCTTTTAGTACATGACGGTGTTAATCGCTGTTGGAAATGCTCAGCTGCCAGAGCCTGCATTATTGTTACAAGTCGGCAACTATTAACCAAATCCTGAACTATTGCAGATCAGAAAAATTCCACAGGATATTAATTATTAAGTGCGGTGTCAGCAGGGATTGTATAAGTGAAACTATTTCCAAGTTTTAACAAGATCATCAATTGATTTGACGAAGTTTTAGTTAAACTAAATTTAGCGAAATTTGTTTCATTAATTCAACGAAACGCGACATTTTCTGCTTGTCAATGAAAGGGAGTATACGTTATATAGATATTTGTTTAAATGCACTGCCGTGTGACACATACTCGTCCATTCATATCGCACAGGGTGTATCTAATTTTGATATTAAATGTGCAACGTCTTAAAATACTTCGAGTGCTTAAATATCATCCCTGTCAATTAATTTGATTATATCGAATAAAACATGATGATGAACTAAATTAGCTCCATAAATAATAAATTTTGCATTATTATGCTCCAGGTAATCTCATGTCTCTCTTGTTTGTGTTGCTTTTATATTATTAACCAGGAGTTCCAAATCTCACATCATCTACTAGACGAATAATATTTTTCTTCTTTTACTGCCGCACATTGACGGGCATACGTTTCAACCGATGGAAAGGAACTTCACTACTGACCTCTCTGCAAAATATGTATGTAGTGAAGGCAGAAATAACATAAAAATGCAGTGGTAGTGGTGAGAATTACAAAGAGAGCGACTTGAGAGAATAAAATAAAATCAGAATTTATTTGTGTGCAGCGCCAAAAACTTTGCAATTAAAATTAGAAATAAACTCCTTTACGTTAAAGAATGCAGTGAGAACTTTACAATATAACAGTTTTCTTTTTGTTATAAAGAGAGAGAGAGAGAGAGAGAGAAAGAGTACTAAAAGCACAGTGTGACCAATTCGCCGGTATATAAGTTGAAGACATACAATTGAATGGGAGTCTTTATTATTGTGCTACAGAAATTATTTTCCTCAAGTAGGCAGTGGAGTTGCAGTCTTCTCATTTGAAATATCAGAATTATTTTATAATAAAATTACTATTTTTGGGAATTATATTTTAACCTTAAAATGTTTCTATTTTATATCGCCTTTATATTCGTTCAAATTAGAATTTCTTCGGTTATTTTTGCACGGACACTTGTAATGAAATGGGTTTAAACTTTCCCACTGAGCTGCCATAGTCCAAATGAAATCTCAATGAAATTAATTTTGAAATATATATAAATAGAATGATATGAAACAAACAAATTTTTATAATTTTAAATGCAATTTATTTGTTGATTTGTTGCAGAAGACTGCACTCAAAGTTTTGACAAGTTTTAAACCTCTTATCTTCTGCAAAAACTTTAATAAACCATTTAAGAATTACAAATCGTAACAAGTATGCACCCTACACGTATATTAACCAGACTCAATACATATTTTTATTTCACATATTTTATTTTTGTATGAAATTCATAGTTTTTTATATGAAATTCATAGTCTAATTTACGATGTGATTTTCAAATATCATTTTTCAATTCTCAAGTGGTTTATGAAATTTTTTGCATAAGATGAAAGGATTGAAATCTTTTCAAAACTGCGGTTGATGCCTGCTGACGATTTGGTGAGGCAGCAACGAAATGCATAAAGACGTTGCTCAACCCCCCACAAATGAAAAATTTAGAATTATTATTTTCATATGATTTTTAATAGCTTTAGTATCTAATTTAATATAAACTAAGATATTTAAAAAATTCCTTAAAATGTTTTTTGCTTTTCTAAAATTCAGCTTAAAAACATTATGAATTCTTAGTGACGCAGTGCAAACAATAACTGACTTTGTTCTTCCCATTCCCCATAAATAATTATTTTGTTCCAAGAATAAACAAATTTCTCAATAATAATTATTCTTCTTTCGTAAGATGAATTGCCTTGATTATTGTGTAGCAAATAAATCACATTCAAGATTGAAAAATTTTATAAACTAAAATATTGCAAAATAAAATAAATTTACTTATTTTTCTTAAATCTTTATTATGCGTTAATTGTTATGACAAATAAGTTAATGCAGATGCAACAATAAGAATCAATTTATATGTCTGGATCTAAAAATGTTCTATATAAATATGTGAGATGGAAAATCCCCTGACAAAAAATTCACCAAAATAATATTTCTGCAGAATTTAGCAAAGATTATTTCAAGTCGCATTATACAACACACATTCTCATGCAGCTACATTTACAAGGGCGTTAGCATAAGTTTGTCAAATGATTGGCTACACGAATTTAATTTTATAGGCCAATTGTTGGAAATATGTTTTTTAATTCAGAAAGACATGACTAACATTCCAAAGCACAAGGGAAAGACAACTTAATTTTTATATATTGAACTTGCACAGTAGAGCAGAACAGCTGTTTTCGAAAGTCGACATACTTTCATCATCAGTGCTCGTGAGTGTTTTTATTTGTTATCACTTGTTGGGTGTCTTAATTGAATGAGTTAACAGTATCCATTTCTACCAATATTATTATAAAAAAGCATACGAGAATTGTATCCAATCGATGGCAACATACTTTTGTTAAGTTTCCTTATTTGATTATTTCGTTTGATTGTTTTCCTTCATGTTCTATTTATCTGGATTTTTTTGCGTGTCATGTTTCTTAAGTAAAACTTTTTTGGTTTGAATTTTCTTTTAGTACGTTTTAACGTTTTTCTATGAGTATTTACTTCTGGCTGCACATTCGTCATAACGATTCAAAAAATTGTGTCAAAAGCTAATTCGTTTACTTTAAAAAATTATTATAAACTATTTTCTAGTTCAGATTTTTATAAGCAAAAAGTTATTTTTGTTTAAATAATAGCCAAAATCAATTAAATAAATATGTGGAAAATGGTTGATCTTAAATATCACCCCTGTAACTTTCTGCTAATCTTAAAAGCTGTTCCAAGCTTTAAAGCTCTTCGAACTAAAATGATATTATTTTAATTTTCAAATCCAGCGATTCCCACGTGATAAACGGTAATTGACGCAGCTTTCGATTACTATAAGAGAATCGAGAACACAAACTTAGCAGATATATAATTTCGGAGTTTAAGGAATCGATCGGTGAGACCGTTGAAAAGTTATTCGAAAAAAATCTACTCTGAAAAATGTTTTTTTTCTAAAGGCCTTTTCTTTTCTGGAAAACATTTAAAATTTTGTCACTTATTTTATAATTTTTTATTAGCATTTTGGAAGAGTTTTAAACAAGAAACTATTTTTCTTGAGGGATGTTGAATTAATTTCTTAGAAATTCCTTATTTCCAAATCACAAAATATTGCCCTTTTCTGATAAAAAGTGTGAAATATGTTGCATAATTTTCTGGAAAAAGAAGTCAATATAAATTTCTTTTGGACATCTTAAAATCTACCTGTTCGACTCGGCTCAAATTCACAAGAAATCTACGTCTAGGAACGCTCTTGTCTCGATTAGTATGAAAGAATCGAGAACACTAACTGATCCGATATCTAATTTTGAATTTAAAAAAAAAATTACCTTTTTAAACATTTTTATTGTCATAAAAAAAAAGGTCAAGAGTTGATTAGCTTGTAAAATCGATCTGTGGAGCCGTTTAAAAGTCATTCTTTGAAAAATGCTTTTCTTCTAAGATTTCTTGATATGTCTTCAAGTCTTCCAATCTGCTCAAATTCACAGGAAGTCTAAGTCCGGGAATGCTCTTCAAAACACAATCAGTTTCGTTTCAATCAGTTCAGCCATTCAAAAGCTATAAGCGGGTCACATACTTACACATATACGCACACGCATACAGATACCTACAGACATATGTTGATTTCTTTTCTAGAAAAGAGTGCAACATTTTTTGCACTTTTTAACAGAAAATCACAACATGCTGTCATTTGAATATAAAGAATTTATCAGAAATCAATTCAAGATTCTTTACGAAAAAACAATTTCTTTTTTAAACTGCTTTAAACTGCCACAATTTAGAGAAGATGTGAAAAAATTTTACATATTTTCCGCAACAAAAAACGCCTGTAGTGATGGGCTCTCAGAATCAGTCAGGGAAACTTTCTAAGACCTCAAAACGTACAGATCTGATGAGAACACGTTTTTTCCAAAACAGGTTAAAATCAACAACTTGCCGATTTATGTTTTTCACAATTAAATTATATCCCTACCGCTTAATTTATTTAAAAAAAAGTTATTTATATTTTTATAAAAATATATGTTATAAGTCTGTTATAACGCTATTATATTCATTTTCATATCAATAAATTTCCACGTGATAAGCGATCGTTGATGTAGTTTGCGGTTACTATAGAAGAATCGAGAACAGTAAGTTATCAGATATATAATTTCGGAGTAAAAAAACAAAAAATTACATTTCGAATTGTACCATTCCCGAAATCCTACTAACGGGCTCATCGATTTACAGTGATGGGCGTGGTTTTAAAATGTCATAAGTTGATCATTTTGCGAAATCAATCTGGGAACCCTTGTAAAAGTTTTTCTAAAAAAAAACAATTTAAAAAATTCTTTTTTAAAGTTTTTTTTTTTTTGGAGATATATCTAATCGGCCTAAATTCACAGGAAGTCTAAGTCCTTTAGAACCAGTTTCGTTTGATTTGGTTCCATCCTTCAAATATTTTAAACGGATCACATACTTATACAAAGACATGCACACATACATACGCACACACATACACATTCCCATACACATACGCACATGCATACAGACATAGTTGATGGGCTCTCAGAATTAGCCAGGGAAACTTCATAAGGTCTCAAATTGTGAAAATCTGATGAGAACTCGATTCTTTCAGGACGGAATAAAAAAAATTTACTTCCTCATTCTTAAAACTTTTCAATTTTCTTAGCGAGAAAAAATACGCTAAATTTAATATGCAAAAATTAGAACGGCTTTAACTAACTCTTTTGGCTTCTGAGGCTCTAGTAAAATATATGAGATACTTATTAGCACGGCCTCACCCATAATTGATTATTGATAATCGTTAGATCGAAATTTATAGTTTTTGTAGTGCTTCCCAACACACCAAAACCTTTTAAGTTTTTTTTTTAAAAGACCTCAAGTTTGAAAATTTATTATTGAAATAAAAAAATATTTAAAGATCAGGAATAAAAAATAATTCTCTTACAAGTCATCAGTGAGTTGTTGTTATGATTTTGATATTTGTTTTAGACTTCTCATTCATTCCAGTGGAAGTTTGAAATAAATATCTTTAGCTATTCTAAGAAATGTTGTTCCCTGATGATCTGCATTAGCCCCAGTGAAATGCGCATGGGAACTAGCTAAACCCCCTCAATGGATCACTTTGAATTTTTTAGTAAGATTTTGGGAGAAGAAAAATCAGCACGAAAATGAAAATGAAAGAGAATTCTCTTACAAGTTTGTAATATAATTGCGATCCCAGCTGGCCTGAATAGATTCGCCAGGGCTGATTGTAACGCTCGCGATTGGTTTTCATTTTAAAAATAACTTTTATATATTTTTTTTTTAATTATGAGTAATTTTGGTTGATAAAAAATTTGTTTACCTATTCTCAATATTAAGTTTATTATTGCTAAAGACTACGTCAACACGTAAAACACTCGTATTTCGCCAGTTATCAGTGATCGCTGATAATATAAATATTTTTCACAGCTTCTCTGTTTGGAATAGTTCATCTCAGGCATTCCAACATTTTAAGGCAGCGGGTAAACAAAACTAAATATTTATAACATATTAATTACACTTTCTTGCATATTATAAACACGTGTGTGTGTGTGTGTGTGTATGTTTATGTATACGCCGTAATACATAATGAATTATAATTAAAACAGTGGAAGTAAAAAATAAATCATTAACACTCGTGGGTTGTTAAGCTCAACAAACATTAACAAAAAAAGAAAGAAAAATGAAAATGTGGAAACTCATGCAATTAATTTTTGTGGTAAGTGCAAATGTGAAGCAGAAGAAGAAGAAGAGTGCCAATTAATTTCTATATTTACAAACACACACACACACACATACACACACACAAATAATTCTTTACTGTTTCCCTTAGTTTTGTGCATTCATTTCCATAACTGTTGGCACACAAAATACGGATGAGGAGCCGGTTAATGTGGGCGGAAAGATTTTTTGTGTTAAACCAGCTGAAACTTATTGTTTGAACGTTGTAAATTATCCAAGGTAACGTTAACTTTGTTGTAAACTTTTAACAACTTTATGCAAGACTATAGAAAGTATTAGAAAAACTTTCAATAGTTTTTATATAATTTTTTTTATTTTTATTTTATAATTATAATCGTGTAGATTAAAAGTTAAAGTTGAAAATGCATAAAAAGCTGGCAACAATGAAAATATTTTAAAATGTTTCAGTGAAGTTTCAACACAGGACTTAACGTATTATTGTAAATGTTGTTGTTGTTCACAACAGAACTTAAACTTGAAACTTTTTTAATGCGAATTTTTTGTAAAATAAGTTCATGATTTACAATCATTCTTTAAGCGGTTCTTAAAAGTCATGATATTTGACAAATAACACTTGGAGCATAGCTTCTGAAAAATAGCCCTGAATTGCTTGGGCTGGGCTTACGACCTCTGAGTTAAATTAAATTTAATTTATGGCGTTCTAAAGGGTTTTACTTAGATTTCCTGTCAGTTTGAACCGATTCGAACCGGTAGATTTCAAGATGACCCAAAAAAATCATAAAAAAGGCATTTTTCAAAGTGCGTTTTTTCGAATAATTATTCAGCGGCTTCAGCGATAAATTATATTTTATGAATACAACAACTTTTATTATGTTGAGTATGAAAATTCGACTTTCGGAAGTGACTTCTTGAACTAACGCAGAAGAGACTTCAGGAAATAACGCAGAAGAGACTTCTGGAAGTAACGCAGAAGTAACTTCTGGAAGTAACGCAGACGAGACTTCTAGAAGTAACGCAGAAGAGACTTCTGGAAGTAACGCAGAAGAGATTTCTGCAAGTAACGCAGAAGTGACTTCTTGAAGTAACACAGAAGTTACTTCTGGAAGTAACGCAGAAGACACTTCTGGAAGTAACGCAGAAGAGACTCCTGGAAGTAACACAGAAGAGACTTCTGGAAGTAACGCAGAAGTGACTTCTGGAAGTAATGCAGACGAGACGTCTAGAAGTAACGCAGAAGAGACTTCTGGAAGTGACGCAGAAGAGACTTCTGGAAGTAACGCAAAAGAGACTTCTGGAAGTAACGCAGATGAGACTTCTTGAAAGAACCCAAAAGAGACTTCTTGAAGTAACGCAGAACCCGTTCGTAGGATTTCGCGAATAATACAATTCGAAAAGTAATTTTTTTAAGTCGGAAATTATGTATCTGAACAGTTACTGTTCTCGATTCTCTTATAGTAATCGAAAACTACATCAACGATCACTTATGACGTTAAAATATATTGATAAGATAATAGCGTTATAACAGGCTTGTAAAAAATATTTTCATAAAATATTTTTTTTTATAGAGTAGGCGGTAGGGAAATAATTTAATTGTGAAAAACATAAATCGGGAAGTTATTGGTTTTGGAAAAATCGAATCCTCATCAGATCTCTACGTTTTGAGGTCTTAGAAAGTTCCCTCACTGATTCTGAGAGCCCAACACTCGGCATTAAAAAGCTAAAACTAAACTCAATATTTTTCCCCACATCCGTTTTGTAACAAAAATGCATTTTATGGCAACTCTAGCAAATTGAGGATTTACGCCGGGCGTAGTTTTAAGCACCGCCGTAATTTTGATAAGCCTTTTCAATTTCACTTTTCCATTTGCCATCGATCCGTATTTCATCTGCTTTTTTTTTATAAAATTCCTTTTATTTTTTACTGCACTGACCCTTCTTTTTTCATCTCAATAATCCTGCTTAATTGCTCTTTCGCTTTGATTGCAAGAATTTTTATTTTTTTATATATATTTTTTTCTACTTTTCCCCAGCAGTTTGTTGTTGCTGTGTGATGGTTTGAATGCATCTGCCTGAGTAGTTGTTGTTATTTGTTTTGTCCCAAACGGGCACTAGTTTGTTAGTTTTGCTTACCAATACTTTCGATATCCTGTTTAATGCAGGCCGATGAAGTTAAGGATGATGGCAAAGATTCTGCTTTACTGATGTTTGACTTGGTGTATTTCAATCAAGGCAATTTTGTTGCCAATTTAATTTTTTTATTGCATCTTAAATGATGTTTTAGTTGTTGTCTATTTGTACTGAAAAAAAAACTAAATTGTTGTCACTTGGAAGAATGGATTTGGAGTATTTTTTGCTTAAATCGTTTGTTTCATTTAAGTTTTTATGAGTGCTAAAGTTAAACAAATATTTTTTATGTAGAATATCACCGAAATATGTGAAACTACTGCAAATAGAATAGGCATATTCAGAGAGTATCATAATAATATTTCATATATTGGCAAAAACTTTTTTTACAAAAAGCTAAATGTATCTTTTTTGTTATAAAAAACTAAATAAAAGGTAAGAAAATAAAAAAGAGAAAGTGATCAGTGAGTTCTTGTTATGACTTTGATATTTGTTTTAGACTTCTCATTCATTCCAGTGGAAGTTTAAAATATATATCTTTAGCTATTCTCAGAAATGTTGGCTAAAGGTTCCCGGCTGATCTTTATTAGCGCATGGGAAAAAAGAATCAGCACATAATTAAAATTAAAAAGTTTAAGAGCTTATAAAAACTTTTTTTTTTCAATATTTCGCTGCCGAGAATGTGTAGCGAAATATTGGAGAAAAATTTTAGAAAAAAATTAAATGGATGTTTTGCTAAAAATATATATATCAAAAAATAAAAATACAATAAGAAGACAAAAGAAATTAGAAGAACATTTAAAAAATGTTATCAACTTTGCACGGAGAGAATATAGAAAATTAATGAAAAAATATAATAAATTTATTATGAGACATTTTATTTTCTTATTTCAGAAAAGAAATTGAATTGTTGTTGAAAAACCACACTCCAGTCGATCATTCAGATCTTGCAATTTAAAAATAGCTCGCAGCAGTTTTCAATAGCCTCCTGCTGGCTGGTATATTTAAATTCGTTAAAATATATATCTTAAGATTAAAAATAAATGTTATAATATTCTATGCTGTAACAGTGTGAGTTGAACTCTGTTAAAATTTTAGTTTTAGTATTTATATATGAGTTCCTTTAATAAAACTTCCTGTTAATACTGAAAGACTACGATTTTTTAATGTGTCTTCACACTGACATGTTGCTAATAAATTCTCAGCGATAAAACCTGGTTCAACTATGCAAAACGATATTGTTAAAATCAACTTAAAACCAACTTATGAAATTCATCCTTGTTTCTGCCTGTTTTGGTTTGTGTTAAGTTGAGTGCTGCCAAGTTGTAAACTGGAAACATCTGATAGTGCGCGAAGAATACACAGAATAATCTTCAGTTACTCATTCTGCACAAGTATTTCCATACTTTTGAAAATATTAAATTGTAAAATTGATTTAAATTTTTTTTATTATTTTATACAAAAATATATCGAAAACGATTGACCCTAAAGGCCATCCCTGCAACTGTCCGCTAATTTTAAACGAAAAGTTATCAAAATTGTTGTGCTGCCTTCGCGCTCGAAAGTCTTATAAGAGTTTAATAAATTGATGGGAGTTTTATAAATTGTGAATTATTCAAGCGATTCTCATGTGAGTCGCGGAGATTGATGCGTTTTTCAAGTTCTATAAAAGAAATTATTGAATAAATACATTTTTGCGAAGTTTTTATTATTCACGGATCAACCGATTTTGACTCGATTTGCAGTACCCGACAGGGTTTTTAATCTTAAGAATCGATCGGTAGGCCGCTTAAAACTGATTTTTAAAAACCATTTTAAATTGTGTTTTTTTTTCAATATTATGGTTGTTTCAAAATTTTTTGAAATGTACCTGATCGAATCGGTTTAAAATCAAAGGAAATCTAAGTTCAGTGGAACCTTTTAGAGGGCTACCAGTTTGGTTGAAGTCGGCCAAGCCGTTCCAGGTTCTCAGAATTAGTCAGGGAAGCTTCTTAGGACCGCATGAAGCGGCCCTTCTTCGACTCTTAGCATTTGGTGTCAGCGACACCTGTCCTCGGCCCATACCTATCGAGCTTTGTTAGATACATGGAATAGAAAATTTCTTCAACTCTTGTAATTCATTTTGGAATCAAAATTTCCAACCGCATCTTTTAATAGCAGCAAATTTTATATTCATCACAAATGCCATTTAAAACCCATTTTTATAAACTCTATTTTTCACAAAAACCCCATAAGGAATTTAATGTTTGTATAGAAAGTTGTCCTTTTGTATTTAAGCTTAAAAGTAAAGAATGAAATATTTTATTGATCGTAGAAAAGTCATTTTATTTGTATGTTATTTTATTCCATTTTACTTTTTATTATGTTATTATTTCGATTGTTCCATCTTATAGATGATATCGAAAAAACACAAAACGTTTTATATGGACGTGTGCTTGCTTGTATATGTTCATTAGGGCGGACTTAATAATAAAAGATTTTATTCCCGTTGAAGGAAATGATTTTTCTTAGTGAATTTAAAGAACGAAAGAAGTTTAAAAGATATTCATCCCAATTAAAAATAAGAATTATTGGGAAAACTTTCCTTTTTCCCCTCCCTGCTGCTATTAATTAAAATTTCCTGTAAATTTAGTATTCTTATGAAAAATAATTCGCAAATAAATTTCCAAAATATCGCTACTCAGATGATCACATGTCGGCGATGTTGCTATTTCGGGTTTGTGAACATTTCTGTGACTGACTGTACACGACTTATACCTTCACATAAAAAGTGGCAACGTAGTGAATGACGGAAAATTTTCAGAAGAGCCTATCTGAGGTATAGAAGATAACTATTGCGAGTGAGATGGAATACTCCCGAAAGAGAGTAAACGATCAGCAGCACTTAATAATTGCCAACGAGACTTGAGGTGGACTGACTCAGAGCTACTTTGCGTCTACTGTAAATTTCATCTAAATTAAAAAGTGGACATGATGAATTTAAAATTTGGGGAAAAGTGTCAACGGTTTTTGGGAGTTTTTGTTTCCTCGTATATTTCAAAAGGGTGAGAGACAAGCGCTGCAGAGATTTGGACAAAATGCTGAAACCGAATTAAATGTAACCGGACCACCAACTAAAATTAACAGTAACTAGAAAAAATTTTATTTCATGATCAACTAAAAATTTGCAATTAAATAGAATTCCTTCAACTACAAGTTTGAACTAAATACGTGGGGTAAAATGTAGCACAAAGAAAAGGTGTGGGGCTCCAACCAAGAATTATATATTTTCAGCAACGAAGCAATCAATATATGATTTCATTGACTGCACAAAGTCGAAATACAACTGCTAATTGGAAAGATTGCGCATAAGCCGTGTTGCAAGCTTCTGCCAGAATTCTTGCCCCTTTTCCACGGCAGTATATTCCTCCACAATCATGTGAAAAGCTCTTTGCATTATTATTAAAGTATTAACACAAATTTCCTTTCTAATTATATCTTTTTTATCGGTTTATCCAGCTCAAAGAAATATTGCGCCTCCACCAAAAAAAAAACACTTTTTTTTATTATGAAATACCGCACGTGCCATGATATAAAATGTCAAAAGAAAAACAGCTGATTCTAATAATCTCACTCCCTTGTTTTGATAATCCCTGGGGTATTATAATAAAGCAGATTTTTCCCGGGTAAAAGATATACGAAAAGGAAAAATTTGTCTATGAAATTATTAGAAATGTTTGTATAAAAATATACGAGTGTAAAATATTTTAAAGAATAGTTAAGACAACAAGGAAATATTAATATCCTCGGGGGAAGTAATCATTCACGATCAGAGTTTTATTTTAGCATGAAATTGTTCACTGGGACTTCTTCCCTATTGCATAGTTAAGGAAAGGGGAAACATTTTAAGGAGAAACGTAGTCATTATAGAGTGTTTCGGTTTCATCGGGCTTATAAATATTAATAAAGCACAAGTGATCCATCTTTTCAACATTCTCCATCTGTCACTCTCACCAACTTCCCAACCTTTCATATAACCGGCTTAATGCGTTCGTTACATCAGTCGCAGTCATTTTCGAAGTGCCGGTTAGTGCTAAGAAATAAGTACAACAATGAAGCATGTAGGCAATTAAGACGTGCTTTCCCCTCACCTACCGCCCCCTAACATTAAGCTAAATCTTATAGCTGCCATCCACCCTAATGTCAGACGTCCTTATTCATATAAATATTTTGTTTGCAGGATGTTGTTCAAATGTTTGCAAGTCCTATTCTATTGCATTTGGAATATATTGTTTTCTTATGTGTTCGTGTGTGTGTGTGTGTGTGTGTATTTATCATCAGTTCAGAGAAAGCCAGTTTAAGTGTATTTATTTCAGTACACAAGAAAGAAAGTTAATGATTCTATTGTATTAAATATTTTGGTGTACAAGAGAAATATAAATCATAATGGATTTGTGGAAGGAAGAAATTTTAAAATGAATAGATGTGGCTGCAACTGGACTCGTGATTGTGATATTTATTTATTTACTCTCCGATGAATATATATAAATCAATATAGAAATTATATTTTCTAGCAAAATAACTAAGAATTAATTAATAACTTTTATTTTCTGATCGAAAAATAAAATTCATCAAATAACTTTTATCGGAGGATAAATATCAGATAATAACTTTAGCATTCTAAGTGATAAATAAAACACTGGAAATAATAAATATAATTTTTAAGATAATATTAAAAATCATTGTGGTCCCAGATTTTTTTTGCTAAACATTGGCCGTAACGTGTCGTGAGAAGGATAAAAGGACGAGAACTTCTATAAAAGCAAAAACTTAAAATTTTCCCCAAAAAATAATGTTTTGAAGGGGACTAAATAAACGCTATTCCTATTGACCACCTTGAAAATTTAAGAAATTTAAATAAGAACGCTGATGAGATGTTTTAGTGGTCTCGAAAATAGAATTTTCATAATATTCCACACTTAGTCGAAATTCGAGGTTAATATGAATTCCTATAGGAAAAAAAATATTTAAATACGCGAATTTAAACTTGATCCTAAATAACAATTGTTATTTACTATTATTAATTTAAAAAAAATTATGGGCACCAAATTTTTCTCAACGAAGAATAAATAATTTTCCGAGATCACCCCTCTTTTTATATTTTAATCCGTCTGTCAAATTACTTATAAATCCTATAATATTTGTGCAATTATTTTGGCATTCTTCCCACTGTGCATATCTAATACACATATTTATCTATTTTCCTGATATTCATAGGACTTGAATATGTTTTGTTACTTTAGTTTTTCAACTTTTGCACTGTTCTTGTACATGTTGATGTTGTTCTCCTTCTCCTTTAGATAAATTTATGAATGTGAATAAGTTCGATAAAACAGGATATAGATTCGAGCTAAAGTAGTCTAAAGTCTGCAGTATATTATGATGATGATAATTAGAAATTATTCCCATTATTTTTAACTGTAATCTTTATGTAGGTGTATACTGTTTCACATGTCTATATAGTGGGGGTATAAATCGGTTCAGCAATGGCATAATTAAATTTATTTTGAAGAGATTTTGAAGCTATTGCCGTCGATTTACTTTTTCATCTGATATCGTTTGTGGCTGCAGTTGCGAACTTTCTATATTTAAGTAGTGAAGTAGTGCCGAAACAATGCGTTTATTTTCAAATATATTCATTATTATCCCATCTGAACTCCTGGACAACTTTCGTGCATTGATATACGTATAAATATATATCTTTGTTTACAAAAGTAATACCCAAAAGCGCTACTTATATGTTGTTTGTATTGACTTTTGATAATATGCATAAAAATAATATATTTTGTACAAAAATGCTACATATAATATAAGATCGAAGTTTTTGTTAAAAAAATATTATCCTTTGAGAGTAAAAATGAAGTCATATAGTGATTGATATATTAAATACACAAAAAACATTCTCACACTGCTGTTTGACCAATTTCGGTTGTCCCATGAAGATTGTCGCTATCGCCTAACGTTTTCATTGAGAATTAACACGTGACACTATTGTGAATTATTGTAAACAATGTTTTAGAAATCACAATATAGTGTATTTTATTTTTGTGTGTTATGTGCTTAAAAGTGCAAAGTTGGAGAACGGCGTAATTTGCAAACAAAAAATATTAATTAATACGTCCTATATAAAGAAGAAATAGTAGGCAAATCAATCAACTTGAATAAATTAATATGGGAGCAGTTTTGGGACTGTGTTCAGCAGCACAGGTAAGGAGAATATTGATAACATATGGAAGACAAAGAAAATCCCTTTTGCTTCCAATGTAAACAATGAAGAAAAATCAATAACTAGTGATTTTCATTGCATGATTTAATTAAATTATTTCTTTTACTGCTTAATGACTCACTTTAGGCTAATAAACAAACATACTTTTAATTATTACCCTACTCTTGTTATAGTGCGCTCTGTGCTGCACTGGCACAGCTGCTAGTATGTGTTGCAGTGCGTGTCCTTCATGCAAAAATTCCACCTCTTCACGTTTTATGTATGCTTTTATGTTGCTAGTGGGCACCATATTAGGAGCCATTGCGTTATCGCCTGGTCTGCAGGGAACTTTGAAGAAGCTGCCGTTTTGTATAAACTCTACTTCTACGGTTAGTTCACGGGCAATAGATTCATTTTCTGGCGGTTCCCTACAAGTCGACTGTGATTACGCTTTGGGTTACATGGCTGTTTATCGTATATGCTTTGGTTTGGCCTGTTTCTTTACTCTTATGGCTTTGATTATGTTGGGTGTAAAGTCGTCGCGAGATCCGCGTTCACATATACAAAATGAATTTTGGCCATTGAAGTTTTTGATATGCTTCGGTGCCGCAATTGGAGCTATTTTTATACCGGACGGATCATTTGGTCCCGCCATGATGTGGGTGGGGCTTATAGGTGGACTGGCGTTTATATTGGTACAATTAATAATCATCGTGGATTTTGCTCACACGATAGCTGAAAATTGGATTGGTAAGAGTAGTTATACTCTGACTTCACTTGAACCTTTTGATTATGGTTGTGCCCAGTTTTGTAAAATTTATAGGAACAGATGATGTAAATATATGTGTGATATATATCGGCAGATATATATTATTGTCATATACATACATGTATGCACATTTGTTAATTATTAATCAAAACAAAAGTTTGCACATCTAAGAAATGTTAATAAGATTTAATTACATATTAAAATCTGTTTAGACAATGCTGAAAATAATAGGGGGTACTACTATGCTTTGGTGTTTGTAACATTCATAAGCTATGCTCTTTCCATAACTGGCATTTCGCTCCTTTATGTATACTTCACGCAGGTAAATAATTATATACAAAATTCAAGTTTCAATTTCGAACTAATTTTCTAAATCGCTTTTACTAGAGTTCTGAATGTGGCTTGAACAAATTCTTCATATCAATTAATTTGATATTGTGTGTTCTGGTTAGTATTATATCTGTTTTGCCAGCTGTGCAGGAACGCTTGCCACAGTCGGGCTTATTACAAAGCTCATTGGTGACATTGTACACAATATATTTAACTTGGTCAGCAGTTGCTAATAATCCAGGTAACTGTTAATAAATACATATGTATATAGAAACCATGGTTATTTTTTATAAAAATTATAGAAAAAATTTGCAATCCCGGCATGTTTGGAATGATTGAAGGTAATACTAGTGTGACAACAGTTGCTCCTCCAACTCCTAACTCGAAAGTTACATTTGACACCACTAATATTATTGGCTTAGTTGTATGGATGCTATGCATTCTATACAATTGTGTTAGCTCCGCTGTTGAAGTATCGAAAATAAATAATACAGACGAAAAGCGAGGTGAGTTGCGCACTCAATACTTTAAACACTTTTACATATACGTATATAATATAACAAAAAAATATTAATATATTCTTATACACGTTTCATAGTAGTGTACTACGCCTGCATTAAAAAAATCGCATTTCAAGAATTTCGCTTACCTTTCAAATCCATTCGACATAAAGTGTTCACACTATTAAATACTCTTTTGTAATTCTTATGTTTTAATAATTAATTCCATTTTCCTTTCTTTTAATACAATTTTATGTAAATAAAAATTTAACGGCTCTTATGTGGTAAATTATTTCTAACAAAATTTACAACACCCACCCAAAAAACTAACAAATGAAATGTACTAAAATAACTCGTAAAATGATTAAAATCTAATGAAAAATAGTTTTAACAGAAGTTTTATCAGATGCAGAAGCAGGATCTGGCGAAACTAAAGCCAACGGCGATAACGAATCTGAAGCTGTTACCTACTCGTGGACCATGTTTCATGTTGTTTTTGTTTGTGCTTCACTATACGTTATGATGACCTTGACCAACTGGTACAAGTAAGTAAAATAAATAAATTTTTGAGAAAATAATATGTCAATAATAATTGTTTAGGCCCAATTCCGATATCGAGCTATTTAATGCCAATGCCGCTTCGATGTGGATAAAAATCATATCCAGCTGGTTGGGTATACTACTTTACGGTTGGAGTTTGATAGCTCCAGCTGTTTTAACTAGTCGTGATTTTAGCTAAACTAAATTTTTTAGCAAAGTCTTTCATAAAAAGGATTAAATATGAAAAATCCTTAAGGATCGTATTCTAACAAGGAAATGAATAATTAATAAAAATATTTAAAAATTACATCAATAACTAATTGGATTCAAGTTTTCATTCAATAATATAAGAATTAACTTTATTCATAATACATTCTGTTATATATAAATATCGGAATAAAAACATATAAACATAACTGTCGTAACATAAATATTATATCAAAAATCTATGTACATGAATTTTGTGACTTAACTTTTAAATCAATTTAATAAATAACCAACACAAATAACTATTTAAATATTATGAGTGTGTAACTAAGTTTTTGGCGTTTCATGTTATTTTGAAATTTGTATCTTTATAATGAAATGGAATGGAAAAGTTAAGCTAAAATACATACGTCCAAAACTAACTATATAGCACGTGACTATCCTTTTATAGTCATTGAATGCCTGAGTGAAGTTTAATGAATAATTAGAAGTACCAAACATGCCAGTATTAATAAATAGAAAGACATATTTTCATGAAAAAAATTTCAATTCTGTTTGTCGATGTCGAAATTGAGTAAAAAGAAGAGCCAGAACATGCTAGTAATAATAAATCGAAATACATACATATTTTAATTGAAAAATAAAACTGGAGCAAACATCGCATACGACATCGATCGAAATTTGTCTTTATATCCTGTTGAAATTTTGATCTATACCGAATGCGGCAATTTTAAAACTGGTATTAGCTTCTTGTCGATATGTATTGAAAATAACATACATACGTATATGTATAGTAAATGTTATATAATCCTATTTTAACTTACAACATCCAAATAAAGTAAATATTAATTTACAGCAATATATTTTAAAAAGACGATATCTTTCATATATTGTAAAAAATATAAAATATGCTTACGTAATTTTTTGGACCAAAGACTTTACAAACTCTAATTCTTTTCTATACAATTATCTTCCGATGCTTATATAATCAATATTCATTATATTATTTCTAGCTTTGAAAAACGAAGGGGAACTTATGACTCGAATTCAGTTTATGTTTCCACTTGTTGGAATAGGGCTCTATAATTGTTTTGAAGTAGTCGCATTAAGATTAGTCTAACCCCCACTTATATATGTACATATGTATGTGCGTACCAGACTGAAACGCGTTTCTAATATATGTATGTAAAATCGCTTATGCTAATGAATATTCTGCGTAGAAATATATAAAATCAAAATTTTCCGTGATATACCACAAGGACCAGACGTCATAATATACGCCCACTTAAATTCTATTTATATGCTCCGTTATATTCTTATATATATATATATATATATATATATATTTATATATATACGCAGCATATATATATATATATATATATATATATATATATATATATATGTATACCATTATCGGAAGTTATATACTGTTTACTATTCGAATACATCAATAATACATATAAAAGGTTCAGTTTACAACCCTGATACATATTTCAAATGCTATTGTGAATGGTTACCGTTTAAATATAGATGCGTTAACATAAAAGTACGCTTCCACTTCCATCTGAACAAATTGCATAGACATTTTCTATGTTGTCAAATTCCATATATAATTTCGATCTCTTATAAAGTGCGAGCTTTGTGGTGTTAACAAAAATTAATCTGCACTATTGCTGGAACTATCTTCCGTTACAAGTACTAAAAAACAGCTGTTTCATTAAATTAAAAATTCGGGTAGTAAATTTTACTAAATTCGTTAATATGGGTTGTTGTGTATTAAGTAAGAATATAGTGTTAAATGAAGAACCCAAACGTAAAAAGCGTTTATTTAGGTGATAAAGTGTGATACAAAGTAAAATATATTTGCAATAATTAAAAATGTTTACGTGAACTTGTGAACAACAACCTCGTCTTTCTACCCCAGAATTGTATATCATGTTTTGTGTTTAACAGAATTCCATCAAACAATATCATGAAGAGACGAAAAAAGTGATTGTATTACTGCTCTCTGCTATATACATACAAATAATATTTACTTGCTTTTGATTAGATTGTGTTTTGTGTTCATTCATATATTCTTCATGTTCCGGTAGAGCCTTTTACTAACCCAGTCAGTCGGTCACATAATTCGTTTGCATACACAGCGTTAGCAACCACCACGCTCTCTTCTCATTTCGGTTATATATCTATATTGTTTAATTTCTGTTTCTTCACCGGTTATTACAATAACAAAATTACACTGCAGTGCTAAATAGTATTTATTTATTGCTCGTCGAGGCTGAAAAATTTCTTTTATTACTTTGCTTATATTGAAGTCATCAGGCAATTGCTTTCAACGTCACTAATTTTTTTTCTACTATTTTGGTGGATTCTGTAGTTATAATTTCTAGCCATATTTGCTCATCAACTTGCTAGAAAATGTCTTGTTCTATTTATGATTGTGTGGAGAAAGGGCCAGCTATTGAAGTTTTTGCCCTGAATCGTGCCTCTGTAGAGGACACTTATGCCAACAAAGTAAACCTGGGGGTCGGAGGTAAGTCAGTATTTAATTTTTCGGCATTACTAAATTTTCTCTATACTCATACCATGTATTTGTATCTTTAAAGATAACCTTTTGTTACACACTTTCTAATGCATACATGCATACATGCATACTTACATCCATATGTATATCTATAGAGCACTACTATTCACTTTGCCCAAAGAATATCTACTATTCTTAGTATTACTAAAACGTTTTCGTGATAATACATTTATGTATGTATATACATTCATGCATATATAAATATATATTTCCATTATTTAAATAATTATATGTATGTACTATTATTTGCATTTTCACATTTTATTTTTATCTCTGCATTTTCATTCCCCACTTAAAACAATAGCAAAATTACTTGTTTGAAAATTTGAACACATTTGTGAGGTTTTTTCAAGTACTCTCTATCATAATTTTGTTTAAAATGTAACCTACAAAATAAAGGTTATTTAGA
The DNA here is from genome assembly GCA_963675445.1 of Linnaemya vulpina. Classification (NCBI taxonomy): domain Eukaryota; kingdom Metazoa; phylum Arthropoda; class Insecta; order Diptera; family Tachinidae; genus Linnaemya; species Linnaemya vulpina. Next base: position 22,913,438 of record OY776278.1, read on the forward strand.
GGTTAAGTTTCATCGCAAAGTGTTTGTTTTACAAAACCATAGTGTGTATACAATTACTTGTTTATTAAGAGTGGGTCAAATTTTGATAGTTTTTAAATCTGTTTTATCCAAACATATATATTTTTAAACTAGTAAATTGGCATATATTTAATAACCCTTGTATGAAAAAGCAACGTACCTACTTTATATCATACGAAATTGCTATGACAGTGGGTATTAAAGTTCACAACTATTTACGATGCCTACTGAAACTAGTAACACTTGTAACATTTATTAACTGAAACCAGTTGTTTTCTATTTGAACTCTTTTAGTTATTAGTTGCTTTTGTTGCATCATAATGAAACGTAGGCATTGCATAATTTTTATGAAATAGTAACGAAATGTTTTAATGCCTTAAAGCCTTCCAATTACATCCGCAGAAAAGTATTTGATTTTATTTCCAAACTTTTAATTAGTTGGGAGTTGAAAGATACCTTCTAGCTTTCATAGTGCGATTTCACGATCTGTATATATAGACAGCCTAACAGAAGTATTTTTAAGTTGGGACATTTGCCCACATAACGCATATTATTGTTAACAACTTCAAAAGTATGAAATTATGTAGCCTAAAATATTATTTTACATCCATAAATATAGTCCAATTTTTATAAAGTAAAATTATTATTCCAATATTGGCCAAGAACTGTTCGAATTATTTTTTATTCTAAATTGATAATAATTCTTCGAATATTCGACAATACAAGTACACACATATTTAAGTATGCAGTGTATTCATAATTATTTCTGAAAGTACATACATATGTAAATATGTAAGCAAGTACGTACATACATGTATAATATGACATTGGATATTTTGGCAAATAATTTTGCTTAAATTTATTTTTTGCTATTGAAGTTCTTGAACTTATAAATAGCATATTTTTAATATTTAATCTTAAAACGAACAATTTGTGTGCAACAAAAAATATGATTACAAATCAAAATGCTTTTAATATGTGAATTATGCAAATTAATTCCGTTCAGCTTTTTCAATTGTCGCTTGTGAGATTTGAAAACGTAATCGGTACCAACATGTGTCGAAATTCGAACGTTTTTATTTTTTATTCCTCAAAACAATAAACTTCTAATTTTCTAGAGGGTTTTTGTCACACTTTAGTGTCAGTCGATCTTTTTTCAGCGACTAGGGCTAATATAAATAAGAAAATGCTATTAATAAAAACAAACAAAAGCTCTATTCTGCTGTATAGAATCTTACCTACTCTTCACAGACTGTTGCTGTTATATATAAAAAAATTTAGTAGTCCAACCCTGGAGTCGCCATTTCGATTTTGATTGAATTTTAATACCGATTTGATTTTTTTAAGCATAAAATATATTTCTTTAACACAAAAAAGCGAATTATTTACTTTTATACAGCAAAAAAAGTTTAAATTTATCTCTATAAAAGGGTTTTATCTTGTTTTTAAAAGCGCTGAGCACCAATTTGCCTTCAAAAGGATTCATAACTGAAATTTCAGTAAAATTTGTTGGGTAGTGTTGTTGAGTTCACAACAGCAGAGCGGAAACCTAATGTTTTGTATAAAGAAATCATTGTATATCAGCAACGTCTATCTAAAAAACTATTGTCTCAATTAATAAAAATCAAAATGAAATGACAAATGTACAGAAATTTAAACTGTAGCACAAGACTAACCCGACATTTATGTCCGTATGGTATGCGTGAAACTATTCAATGCGACGCTTTGGCATAAAAAATATAAATTAAATGCCATTTAATATTTGATTTTATCGACTCAAAGCATAAATCTATCAATTGAAAGTAGAGTTCACTTACATTTGAAACATGTTAATTGTTTACTTGAGTTGATTGTTTTTATCGAAGTGAAACTTTCATTTAAAAATTAATGTAATTCGACGGTCTAATTCATAAAATATATCTTATGCTTATATTCTTCATATATTACAAATAAATTTTTTTTCTATAAATTGGGGCTCAAAAATGTATATGTATATTGAACTGAGCTCGAGTAAATTTTACAACAAAATAAAATTAGCAATTTTTAAAAAATTATAATTATTAAATTAAAGACTTTTTACTTCATGTACTACTCGCAAAAATATTTGATAATAAAAATTTTTAAATATTAAGGTGATTTGAAATAATTATAATTTATAGTGACACTAAACAACTTTTGCATAAAACTGTCGTCTCTTTTAAATTTAAAATTGATTTTTATTTACTTTATGAAAACTTTTGCATTTAGTAGAAAAAAAAACGGTTATAGTTGTGATGTTTGATAAATAGACAAGTTAATAAATTATTTGAATTTTGTCTGCCCCACAAGCTAATGTGATTAGTACGATGAAAAAATGGCTCGCCTATTGTCTCAATATTTTCTTTTTTTTAAATATGTTACTAATGTTTATATTATATTTTTTCAAGTCATCGCATTGAAATCAAACGCGTGTTGACACCAATTCTATTCAAGTTTTAACAATGGAAAATTAACTCTTGTTTACTGTTTTATTATATGAAGATTTAGTTGGGTCAATGAACTGATATGAATGAATTTGTTAGATATGCATCGTGTATATGGATTTAGAGGTTTAGAATGTTTGGAAAATTAATTAAATGTCTAATAGGAAATTGTTTTTGTACATTTTGGCTATAGATTTAAAAAACTTGTTGCGAAAATTTTGTTAAAAATAAGAAAAAATTAGGCGCGAAATAAAGAACGAAATGGTAACAGCAAATTCATTATATTCTCATCTATCCTGCATTTTTAACTATTTGTGAGAGAATTTTTCGCTTACTCTCACTTTACCTAAAAAGTTCGGGATCAAACCTATAGTTTCAGGAAAACGCATTGCATCAGTAGGGTACAAGTAAAAATAAAAAAAACTTGCAAATGTTAGACTGATTTCAAAAAGCTATAAATTTGTTTAACTATTATAGATCATTTTCTCTGTACACTTTTAACATATTTTTAAATAAACTGTTTCATACATTAAGACAAACAGTTTAATAAATTTGCTTTGTTTCTACAAATTTGCTTTGTGTAAATGATTTACTACAACACGATTTTCAGTATGAAACAAAGACTTTAGATAAAAGAATTTATTTTTAACTGAATAAATAAACAGTAATTTTTCAGGAAACTTATTCAGCCATATCTGTTTGAATACAAAATTTTTTAGTAGACTCGTTTCTTTTCAAAATATTTAACAAATTTATTGAACTTCTTTACAGAAATAGAAATTTAGTTGGTTGTTTTAAGTTAATGGTTGTGGCATGTATTTTATAAGACTGCGCTTAATAACACGTTCTGGTTTAAACAAGCCAATAGCGAGGATGAGTTTTGTGATCACATGATTTACTTTCTCTATTTTCCCTTCAATATAATTGGCGGTGATTATCAAGAAAATATTATTATTAATATTTCAATTATTCAAAACATGAAAACAAAAAACAAATAAATGCTGATAATAATAATAAAACTCGTGCTTCCATATATTTACGTCAAAGAATTTTCTAATACATCAACAGGGGTCCATAACATGCAAGTGATTTGCCTCTTAGAAACAGTTTTAAATTCTACAAACAGTTCTGAGTAAAATTATATACCAAAATGAAATTTTTGAAAAGAGTAAATGAACAATGGGGCTCTTCACACATTCGCATTTCATCAAAAGAAGGGAAGAGAGCGGTTGTCTACGGATGCAATGTGGGATTATATATGCCCAGGGCCAGATAATCTACCTACATCCAACCATCTTAATAATAATATTCTTTTTCATTGGCTGAATATTTTTAAACCTTCGTTAAGGCAGCGATTTGAAAAATTTGTGATATGTGTTTTTTGCTTCGAATGAAATTTTTATTGATTAAATTTTTGAATTGATTAAAGAAAACACTTCTAAGTTGTAAAAAGAAAATGATTTGTGATACCTCGTAATCTTGAAAACTTGTGAAAAAAATACTCGATTTGTGGCTTTATTGCCAAATTACCGATTTATATTCCTAAACATCATAACATTTTTTGCAAAATAAATAAAAAATTTTAAACAAATTGATATTTGCGGGTTATCTGCTCATGCATTCCTCTTATCATTCAATTAAATTTGTAGTATTGAAATTATTTTAAAGTGTTAAAATATGCTTTAAATTGTGTTTAAGTAAAACAGCTCATAGTTAAATGAAGAAAATATATATATATATATATATATATATATATATATATATTTCTATATAAGGCCTCGGTACCGTATCAGTTTGTTTCTTAATAAAATAAGCAAAAATTATTCATACAAACGTCGTATTATTTAAAAAATATGTTGTTAACAAATAATTTAAAATTATTTGCAAAACAATTCGCCAACAAATAACAACTATTTATAGCTAAAACCATTAAATGATGGATTAATTTCAGCAAGTGTTTTAGTTGAAAATAATATATAAGCGATAAGCATGAGTAGTGAAACTGATAGCGTAAGTGTTTGCACTCTGTCGTCTTATCAAATAACAATACCATATTAAATGAATGAATGGCTTATATTCAATTTAAACGATTCCACAGTACCAGAATTCAAGGGTGCATTAAAGATGTTTCATTTGCTTAATTACAGTTTTATTAATTTATTGTTTAATATATAATATTTTTTATATGAAAGATTTTTTATTATATGATACGATAAATTTATCTCATTATAAAAAAAAGTTATTTAGATACATGATTTCAATGTATTCTTTATAACCATCTAATATAAGTTATTTCTCAGATTTAATCGTTGTTGTTTCCAGGGGCTTCAAAAATTAATGTCAATTTGAACTTTTTCATAAAACTAAAAAAGAAATTTTTCTCACTTTATGTTTGCTAGAAATTGATGAGTTCTGTATTTGATATGAATACGGATATATAAACAGTAATTGCTTTCAATTGATTCAGGTCTTATTCAACTTGATAAGATGGGAGATTGTTAATTCTATAAAATTGACATGAATTTGTCGTCAAGTATGTCGGTTAAGTTTTGATATTCACTAACAAAACAGTAAACATTAATAGGAGAATGGTGTGGAAAATAGTGACAGTGATTTAATGCATGTTACAGCATATTATTTTTCTGGATAGTTAACAGATGACTCAATTATATAAATTTATATAAAAGACTGGACAAATATAAGTACATAATTGAATATTCTAAATGACAGCTGTCATGCTAATATTTAAAAATATAATCGCTTATTATTTTTGTTTCTAATGTCACACGGGGCATGATGTATCAATTTCAAATCAGTTTTTCAGTTTTAACGCATTTTGAGAAAAAGAAAAACGGTTTATGTGTTAAATTGTGAAAAATATTGAAAAGAAAATTAAACAAAAGTACATATTAATAAATAGTTCGTTGGAAATATTGTGAAAAGTTTTAATTATTCAAAAGTGCAATAAAGAAAATTGTGAAAAACGTTGAACTTTTTTGCATGGAGATATACAAAAATATTTGACTATATGTAAAAGAAACAAAAGATCCTAAGGTTTGTGTAATTTTATGTATTTTGTACTCTATCATATACTGGATAGAAGTAATTTGATGCAAGGCATTCAGTTTCATTAGATATTTTAATGAAATTAAAAAAATTCCGCTCTATTCTCTTAAATATTCAAAGTGTACTGAAATTATTTAAAATGCTGAAAAATAAAGAGACATGAAGCTACTCACTTGGGTTCTATTCTTTTCGATCTCAACTATGCGTTATGTGTTGGATTAATAAAAAGCAACGCCAACCCGCACATGTATAGTGAAACAGACAAGCGGACAGATTGGCCAGAAAGGGATAAAATATCCGAGAACGCATATGGCTGGAGATCAGGAGTACCAGGGAGTACTTCCAGTACAATGCTGTTGAGATGTACAACCAAAATTGGTTTAAGGCTCTCATTTTTTTAAATAAAAATAATTTCAGAATGCTCACAGGTTATTGAAGGTTGAAAAAATACCTCCTTGGCAAAAAAAAAACGGTGCTTTAAAGTATATTCTGAAGGGCTGTCACAAGATATACAGCCAATTGCGGCAATACAAAAATCTGGCAATCTTGAGACTCCTCAGGAGATAAAAAAGTAAAAGGATAGATATTTTCCACACGAAGTGGAATATTAACAATTCAATTTAATTGAAACAAATCAAATTATCGCAATAGAAGATATTTTAGTTCCTTCAAAAGTTAGGGTTTCTATTTCGGATCTGAACTTGTTCATACAAACAAGTGTTTTCAAAATTATTCCGAAAATGTATTAGTTTTACAAAGCCTTAATTGTGTAAATAAGGGAAAGTTCCAGGGATTACCTGGGCAATCGACCGTTTCAAATACAGATGTAAAAAATATTTTTTTTTCCACAGTTTTTAAGAGGTCTAATTTGCTCTTTTACACATACATAGATATTCATATGCATCTACAGAAAAAATATACATCTATTCAAAAATTCTATTCTTCTGTTTTTCTCATCTACTCATTTGCAACATCAAGCGGTTTAAATTCACCGAAACAATTTATTACATAATTCCCTTATCTAATTATGACATATTGTTCCTGTTTTTGTTTTTGTAGCATATCGTACTAGCGAAGGCAAGCCGTGGGTATTGCCTGTGGTTCGAAAAACAGAGATTAAAGTTGCCAGCGATGAATCTATTAACCACGAATATTTGCCAGTTTTAGGTAAGTGTGCTTACATGTACACATGCATTGATATTTTAATTCAGGCATGAATCTTTGCGATAAGATATTGTGATTTATAATTAATTAGTGAATTGTGTACAAACATATTTAAAAGTGACCATAATGTGTTGCTCTTACTGATATTCGCTTAAAGTTGCTAAACAAAAGACTCAAATGAATTTGAATGTGATTGTGTTATTTAACAGGTAATGAGGCATTTACAAAAGCAGCCACTGTATTGCTGTTGGGTGACGAATCGCCGGCTTTAAAGGAGAATAGGGTATGTAATTAATATTATTTAATACTTTCATACATAATACTTTTTTGTTTACTTTTAGGGCTTTGGCATTCAAACCCTGTCTGGTACAGGTGCTTTATGCATAGGCGCTGTATTCCTGCGTCGCCATTTGAATCGCAAAGTATTTTATTACTCCGATCCTACCTGGGAGAATCATCGTAAAATATTTATGGATGCTGGCTTTGAACAAGCTAATACATACCAATACTGGGACCAAACGAAACGTGTTCTAAATATTGATAGATTTTTGTCTGATTTGGAAAATGCACCAGAGGGTGCTGTTATAATTTTACATGCTTGCGCTCACAATCCCACCGGTTGTGATCCTACACAAGATCAATGGGTGCAAATTGCGGACGTAATGGAACGTAAAAAGTTGTTCCCCTTTTTTGATTCGGCCTATCAAGGTTTTGCTAGTGGTGATCCCGACCATGATGCGTGGGCTGTAAGATATTTTGTAAAAAGGGGCTTTGAATTGTTTTGTGCTCAATCGTTTGCTAAGAATTTCGGCCTTTATTGTGAACGTGTGGGTAATCTAACAATTGTTTCGAAATCTTCAGCTATAAAAGAAGCAGTAAAATCGCAATTTACTTGGATAGTTCGTGCTATATATTCCAATCCTCCTGCTTACGGAAGCCGTATTGTATCTACTATTTTGAATGATGCCAGCTTAAGAAAGGAATGGTAAGTAACGTTTTGTTAAAATTATAATTTTTAGACTGAACGGTGATCACATTTCTAATCCAAGTTTTAATGAAAACAAGTCACAAAAAAACTGTTACACGTTTCGCAACTATTTTCGAAAATCGGCTTCGTATCAGATCTTGTCGTTTTAGGTTTCATAAAAGTTGTTCTAATCCAAGTTTTAATGAAAACAAGTCATAAAAAAACTGTTACACGTTTCGCAACTATTTCCGAAAATCGGCTTCGTATCAGATCTTGTCGTTTTAGGCTTCATAAAAGTTGTTGTAATTTACTTTAACTGTAAACTATTCAAAAATTAATTTATTTATATAGTATGAACATGAAGCAATTCAACTATTGATTTCGAAATTCTCGTTAATAAGATTTTCCAAAACTTTAAAGACAACTATAAAACTTCATTTGTAGAGTGCCTTGGGGGCGTAAATAGCCAGTGTAGGTTCACTTGTATATTTCTTTCTCGGAGACGTTCAAATAAAATTATCAATTACCAGCTTAATTTGGAGTTTGCTTATATGTGTCGTTGTCAGGCCTTGATTTATATACATTTCGATATTCAGGATGTAACGATGCTCAGTACATCACTTAACTAACAACGTTCTCTGTTCTTTGTGAAAGAAATGCTGTAGATTGGCAAAGTGGGAAAGTTTAATTCTTAAGTGTCTTGGATATGATCAAATAAATATTCCATTCATTGCATGTGTGTTAGCATCGTGTGCTTTTGACTTAAAAGAAGACGAACAAATAAAATCTTTAATCATAACTTGTGTTATGATTGTACAGCTTTCGTTTTTAAAGATATCTACAAGAGACAGAATTTGTTTTGAAGTTTCAATCATTTCAATGATTTGATCAATCATTGCCGATATCGCGTACGTGTAGCCGACAAAGGACACACTAATAACTTATCCACGCCAAACTTATTTTTTTGAGTAGGCATTTTATTTCACATGAACATCTGAATTCTAAGAACAAACTGAAAACATGTTTTGAATTTTTCATGCTCGGCATTAAAATAAAAAAACATTTATTTTCCCCCAGTTTAATTCTTAACACTCTTGTTGTTTGCTTTATTATTACTGGGGTTTCGGTTCATTTGACGCACGTGTGTATTTTAATATTTTCTAAAATGAGTGATTAGTTATTGTCAATGTTTTTTTTATTTTGTGTGCTAATTTTCAAATTATCTTTGTTACAGGATGGATTGTATTAAAATTATGTCTAGTCGTATTACAAAAATGCGTAAAGCATTAAGAGATCGTTTGGAAGAACTTCAAACAGCCGGTACTTGGAATCACATCACTCAACAAATTGGCATGTTCTCATATACTGGCTTAAATGGTTTGTACTGACTCTATTAAATATTCTCATGTCAAAACCTAATTATTTGCATTTATTGTTTCTTTATATTTAGAAAAACAAGTGCGTATATTGATTGATGAATACCACATTTATCTACTGAAGACAGGACGTATTAATATGTGTGGTTTAAATGAAAATAATGTTAATTATGTAGCCGATGCCATACATGATGTTGTTGTACGTAGTGGAAATCAGATTTAAGTAAAAAAAAAATCATTTAAAATAAATCGTTTGTTGATACAATTTCGCCAGCCATGCGATGGCAAAAGGTTTCATTTTTGTGTAGTAAAAAACACATATTTATCAAAACTTATTAGTTATAATACCAAAGCAAGCAATAGTAATGCCGTTTAAGAAAATTTCAAATCAAAACCCACTGAGACTTGAAAACAAACTGAAAATCATAAGCAACTACAGAATTTACTATACATTTGATATATATAAAAGCAGCCAAAACTATTAAGTAGAACAAAATAATACTGAAAAAAAAACTAAAATGGAACGAAACTATATTTTGTATTAATCGAAGCATTTCTATTTGTACCAAAACCACAACTACAGTATATTAAGGAAATATACTTATAACAAAGACAATTAGGATAAAAAAATTTGTATAAAAAGTAAATTGATTTAATGTTGACATAAATTTATGATTGCTTGTATTAATGGTAAATTGAAAACAAACATACGACTATAAGCCTAGGTACATACATATAGAGCTCGACAAAAAAATAATAGAAAATAAAAAATTAATGTAATAATATTTTAAAATTAATAGATACAAAAACTCGCTTGCTGTTGTTATTTTTGTAGCATTTATTTATTTACTAATATTCATTACTAATATACATTGATTAAGTATAAAAGAATTGTAAAAAATTTCAATGGATATAGTTGTTATTAGTATTTTTCAATAAAAGACAATAATTGTATAAAAAGTATTACATATTGAGTTTAATAAGATATATTCAATATCTGCCGACAAGAAAAATAATTAATTTAATTATATTCTACTAACAATTTCCACCGTCTTTTAGTTAATATATAAAAAACATATGTTGTGTAAACATTTGGCATTTTTATTTGCTGTCATTTTGTTTCGTCATTTACAATTTTCTAAACTACTTGGCCAAAGATCCATGGTTCGATTCCACACTTAGTCATGAATATGGTATTGGATTTTTCTGATCTGCTTTAGTGCAAATGTATGAGTTGTTTTGATGGCGAAGAAATAGCACTGGTCACTAAATATTATAAATACCGCCAGATACTGTAGTAAAAAATTTGCTGGTGATTAAATAAAATGGTTACACATTATTATTATATTATTCTTTCTCCATCTGTTCTCTCCGCATTTTCCCCTCTTTTCACAATTCAAGTACAATGCATTGGATTAACCTTCCATCAAATTATATACAATTTTAATTTCTTTTCAAAGGAAGATTTTCCTTAAATAGTTTTCATATCAAATAAAAATGTTGTTTATGAACGCATTTGGGCTCATTTGATGAGAAATTGATACCTACATTAAGTTTTTAAAATTTTAAAAACAACTATTACGAAATACAAGAGTAGAAATGACTGCTCCATTAAGGCTTGTGACTAAGTTTCCATTATGCGTGATCAAGAAAAATAATAAAACACATAATCGAGTTAAGTATACCAAAATTTACTTATTTCTAATATAGATTTCGATATGCGAACTCATTTGTTATAGCTGCAATTGAACAGTAGGGCTCTTTGGAATTTATGGATTCATTTCAGATTTAAATATATTTTATGCCTAGGACCTCTTCAGTGATTTCAAATTGTCATTCATATTAAAATAAAATATAACTACCGTCATTTTTAGAATTGGAAAATCTAAGAGAAGAATGTAGATATTATGTCGACTTATTCTATGTATTGTATAAGATTTAATTAACATTTATAGACTAATGCGTAGTATTGAATTCAGAGAGATATGAAAAATATTGAAGGCATCAAAGGAAAATCAATAAATTTATTTTTCAACTTACACCGCAGACCACAACAGGGCTATTTAAGAAAAGCGCTTCACTTCGTCAGCAGTCTTGTCTATTCTTGGGGCTGTCAGCAGGTTTAAATAGTAGTCTTGTTAAAAGTGTAGCGGCTTCCGAAAACAGCTGTTCTGCTTCTACTGTTACGAACAGTAGTCTAATTAATCTTAATTGAATTTAAGTTTTACAATTTTTCATTTTCCCTTTAGCGAGCGCATCTGTAAAAATGTTTTATATTAATGAATTGCATATATTCTGTTTTGATTACCATGTTCATAATACCGTATTGAAATAAAATATGTGTATGTTTGTATGCACATATTTAATTGTGCTTGAATCAATAAGTTAATTAATTTGTTTACAATAAAAATAAAAATATAGTGATTAAGAACATTTATGTACAATTAATGCGAAATAAACAAATTCAGTGTGGTTGTGACTGCATTAAAAAATAAATTAAAAAATTTAATTATACAATTTATGGCCTGATTTTAATCATAAAGTACATGTTTTAATGTTTGACAAAAACAGATTTCCGTGTCAAGAGATATAAAAAATATAAACTCACCCGCAGACAAAGGAGTTTAAAAATTTATTATTGCCAAAGTAAATGTTGTAAAATGGTGGGAATGTGTAGAACGAAAATGTTTAATGTTGTTAATTAATTAAACAATAATTACACTGCCAAATCCCTCGTTAACACATTTGTTCGGCATCCATAAAGTATGTGTTCGACCAAAACATGTTCCAACTCATTCCTACATATTTAATTGCAAAAGTTAATCATCATTTAACTAATTATGTTAGATGAACTGCTGCCGGCCCTTCTTGTTGTTCATGTATTTTCTGTTGCTTTTGGCAACGGGGATTTGAGATCCATTCATCAGCCATCATAAAGCTAAAACCTCGTTTCCCCATTTTTTATATTTTTTTGTTTTTAGCTCTATAAAATTTTCTTTTCTTATTTATTTTAAACTGTTTCTTTTAAATATCGTTCAATTTGTTTACCATAAACTGCGAAATGAAGAAACTAAATTATCGTTAAGATGCAATAATGATTATGATGTCGTAAAAAAGTTGTAGGTCATCATACCGCTGACCAGATTTCTAAATAGTCTATAATAAATGCATGCAGCTTTTTTCTTCGTTTTTTTTTTGCTGCTCTTATTTTAATGTTTTTAAACAAACACAAGCACTTAACGATTTGGAGCAGTACCGCAGATTGGTTTTTGCTGAGAAATTGTGAAGTTTGAAATTTTTTATTATGTTTTTATTTTAAAAGTAGGTTTTGTTGCAATATTTAGTAAGAAATGTAAAGCTATTTAATCTAAAGAAGTGAACCTTTTTAACTGGGCTACAATATTTAAAAGGCCAACGCCTTAATTAAATGGCATCTAGCGGTCCCTATTGTTCTATTATTATTGCTATTATTATTATTATTATTATTATTATTATTATTATTATTATTATTATTATTATTATTACTATTATTATTATTATTATTATTATTATTGTTACTATTATTATTATTATTATTATTATTATTATTATTATTATTATTATTATTTTTATTATTATTATTGTCTTGTAGTAGGAACTTACAATGAGTAAGTCTGCTAACAGAGTTGTCGTTAGAAAGGAAGAGATGCGAGAAGCGATAAGTTGTCTGAAATGTTTGGTGTTTTATAAAGGATTTTGTATAAAAAATGAACTCTAACGATTAGTTTTCCATAGCGATTATTGCGTTCAATACATTTTTTGTGAAAAAAATGAAATAAATACAAGTTGGTCAGCCAGTATCGATTTCCACAACTTGTACGATGACCTTCGAAAATGTGTTAAAGAATTTCCTAAATATACTAGAATTTTAATTAATACTTTCGACAACAATTTTACTAAAACTAAAATTTTTCACAAAGAAAAGGAATACCGAAACTCGCTTTTCAAGCACACAAAATGAAGAATGGGCTGCTTGCTCAAGATCAGAACCCGTCTGTAAATGCTCTCCACAATACAGTTGTCAGAATAATGCGAGTATCCTGAATGGAAGAAAACATATTTGGATAAAAGTTAATCGTTTAAAAATTATTCGGCTAAAATTATTCGAATAAAAGTTATTCGAATAGAATTTCTTAAGAACTTCAATGTACCGTGCACAACGAATAAATTATTATTCGCATAAAATTATTCGTATAAAATTATTCGACTGGCATTTCTTGAGAGTTTCAGTATCCCGCACACAATAGGACATTTTGGGAAATAAAATTTCGTTATCGCTTAAGGCTTAAATGTTAAATAGTTTTGATAAAGTTATTATTAGGACAAAATTATTCGAATAAAAATTGTTTCCTAAGAAATTCAATATCTCGCTTACAATAGGACATTTTGCGAATTAAAATGCCTCAGGTTTAAATTTAAAATAATTTGGTAACGAAAGAAATAGTTATAAAAGCTATTCGAATAAACACGTTTATACTCGGAATAAACTTTAAGCTGAACAATTTTTTTAACCCATAAAAGAGTTATCTAATAATGAGTAGTTGAGCTTTGTCGATTCGTCGAAAAATGGCCATCCAGGGTTAATATATTATTAAGGTATAAATTATTTTGTATATTTATATTGTTGACATAAAAGTGACTGTTGCATTTTATTCGAATATAACTCATTCTTATGACATTTATTTTGTTTATTTAAGCGAAAAGTCAATTGTTTTTTATAAAAACATCTTGTCTATTTTAATATAAAGTCTCTTCTCTGTGAGACTTCTTCAGAAATAAATGATATTGTTTAATTTGAAATTAAATGTTCTTATAACCATATTCGAAAGCAAAATAATTCTCTTTATGTAAAAATTATATTAGTAATTTTATTGCGACAAGAAATTGTTCGAGTAAAGTTACGTTCACACTTATCAAATGTTTGCACAAAAAAAAAAAGACGTTACCACTAAATAATAACAAATAACATTTTGATTTAGCTACTTTTTTACTGACCAAAACAGTTTCACACATAATTAATCGATAATGTGATAGAGTCAAATATTTTCCGAATCTATTTAACTCAGTAATCACTTGTCTGAGCTAAAATGTTCTTTATTAGTACTTAGTGGTTACGTTTTTTTTTTGCAAATATTTCATAAGTTTCATATTAAAATAGTTGTGCCAAAAATTTATGAAATAAAATTTATTCATTGAAAGCTTGTTCGAATAAAAAATTGTCCGACCAATTATTATTGTGCGGCTCATTATTATAACTTCATATTAGTTGAAAGTAGGATTTTATAGGACATATAAAAACTGTATTTCTATAACACTGATTTTTTAACCTACCGGGTAGGGTTAACCTGTCTCCAACTTATCGTTCACTTGGGGCTTAAGTTAAATTGTAGTGGAAAAGTTTTCTTATGTGTCAGGGAAAATTCTATTTTGAAGTAAAAAGGAGTCGTAATAATGGCCCTAAAGTTGTTCGAATTATTTATAGTAAATTTTTTTAAACTGGTACTTGAGTTACTTCCGAGCATCGACTTTGTGCTGGTCATTATCGTTTCAGACATACATACATATTCATGTACTTCAAATAGCTGAATGAAATTGTGTGTATTTTTCTATCTTCTTCAGCAAATAAAAAATATATTTTTACTCTCTTTCATTGTACACAATTTGTTCTACTTAATTGCAGGTTGTTGGATTATTAACGCCTTTTCTAATGTAGGCAGGCTTTCGGTAATTTTCATCTTTATTTAATGCATGAAATTTTTTCCTGCTGCTGTTGTTGTATTTATGTTCTTAATGAGAACTTTGAATTGTGTTTTTAGTACAAAATGTCAATACTTTAAAAGAAATTTTGTTGGAAAATCTTTCCTCAGCTACAAGATTTTACCTTTTTGTAATTAACGGTCATTCGGGAAGGTGGGGAAATTTTAATGTTCTGGGAAATAAAGAAATTAATCAGCAATGCAAAGAGATGTTGGTGTTAAAAATAAATTTCTTGGAATATTAAATTCTAATTTATTTTCTTTGTTAATCTAATGAGCTGATTTCCTCAATTTAATGTTAACGTTAAACATTGAAGCACATTAAGAAAGCGAATGTTTGAGAGCGGAATGCAAACGTAGAAATTGTATTTAAAGAAAATAAAAAAAAATTCCTTCCGATTTCATTATAAATTAGGGCGAACGGCTGTAAGACATCGGAAAGTAAACCACATCAAATTAATTAAAAATTTACCCCACATAAACGGATTTTTATGTGTAATTGCTTACGCGTTGCTCTTTATTACGATGCAATAGGAATGTGAGAAAGCATATAAATGCGGAGAGTTTTACTTTTCCATCGCATTATAGAGTAAATCCGCCGATCTTTAAATTCAACTTCTAAACAATCAAAACAGCAGCAAGGCCCAAATGTTACAAATATTTTAAATAATCCTTTGAAAAAACATAAAACAGTTGTTTGATAGAGAATAAATGAGCTTCGATGAACAGCAGCCATCCAGGGTTAATTTTTAGAGGCTGTAGCTCATCCTTAATTGCAATTGCGTATAAGCAAATTAAATCTATGCAATTTTCCTCAATGTATATGCTCGTCTACATCTCATAACTTTCGCCCTCCCACCTTTTCAAAAGCACTCCAGATAAATCTTAAATATTAAAAATAAAATTGTTGCTGTCGTTGTATATTAATTCTGTGCTTTCCATTTTCCAGTACTACTTTATTTATTCTATTTCTTCTCTTAATTATTCGTAATAGTGTTTCTCCAATTCTATGCTCAAAATTCATTTTCAAAAGCCAACTACAAACTGTAATTATATCATTTAATAGATTCCACAAGTGTTGCAAATTTTTCAAAAACTATGTCACTAATCGAAATGCAATTTGCTAGTGTCAGTGCAAAAAAAAACTCAACATTTTTGAATTCTAACATACAAGCAGTTGTATTCGTTTGAAAATAGTCTAGTTACTGGCGGTGTGCTACTGTAGTACCCTACACTGCACATGGAATAGTTTCAGTTTGTTATTGATTTTGGTGGGGCTGTACTAAATACGTTGTGGTTTATATACAAGTAGTGAAATGAAGTTAATTTAATATTAAACTAAATTAAATTGACTTAATTAAAGTGGAAAGAAAAAGTCAGAAAATGGGGATACGAAGAGAATATTTTTATTTTTGTTGACTTCAATTTAGTGTGGATACAGTTCTCGTATATAATTTTTTCACAAAAGTTTCATGAACAAAAACAATCAAGTCTGGATAATAAGAGGCAATAAACAAAAATGCTTATGACTGCTGGTGATGGAGGAGTAGCGGCTTGCGAAATCAGCTGTACACTACTTCTGATTGTGATTTATATAGAGTTATTTGAAAAGCTCGCCTAAACGCTGATAACTGCTGACATTATAGTTACCATATTCGAGACTGCTTGTTTCTCCTCAGTGACCGGTCAGTGGATTATTTTGCTCGATTTTTGTAGTTATATTTTACTCTTACACCCCACGTTATTATTGGAACAAAATTCATAAATTAATGTTCAGAAAGAATTAGAGCTGATCAATATTAAAGGAAATAAAGCGGCATTAACATAAACTTAATATTTTCGATATTTTCCCACTTAGTTTTCTTATGGCGTTTTCTTTTCTGTAAGATTTTTTGTTTCTATTTTTAAAAATTGACAGTTTGGAGGTGTTTTAAAACAGGTATTATATTTCTCAGTCAATGCTGGATTAATTTATAATAAAAGCCTTATTTTCGATTAAGAAAATGTCGCCATTTTCTATTAAAGAGTGTGAAAAATGCTCCATTCTTTTCTAGAAAAGAAATAAATTTCAGTTCAAAGATACATTGCGATTAAATTTTTGCTGTGTTGTAGTTTCAGCTTTAATTTTTATTTAGAAAAGCATCTCATAAAAGCATTTAAACGAAAACAATTTAGAACAAATAGAACACGATAGGCCAGTAGCTAATAAATTACTTTCAATAACGAAAACAATACAATTTACAATAGTAAAAAGGAATATTAATTTCGATATTTTCTTTAATAAGAGTATATCAACAATAAAGAAAAATGGATCAAAGGAACTAATTGATAAACTTCAGTCACAATATAAAGAATTGCGGCAAAAACTGAAACTAATGGTATTTTATTTAATGGAAAATATGTAGACTTTTGGAGGAGTTTTCAAACAGAAATTATTTTTCGTGTAGCCCGTTGGCATAATTTCTAATAAATTCTTCATTTTCAAACGACAGGATATTGCGTTTTTCTATTAAAAAGTGCAAGAAATGTTGTACTTTTTTATAGAAGAGAACTCAACATAATAGAAAAATAGCAAGAAGAGCAGATAAAACCTGAAACATATAAAATTAAAAGAATGCCAACAATCAATCAGGATGTTTTTTAATAATAAAAGTTCAACAAAAAATTAAAAAACGAATTAAATAAAAAATATATATAAATAGATAATATATTTGAAACTTTTTCAAATCTGCTAAAAACAGCAAAGAAAAATGCAGCAAATATGCAGCAACGTTTGATTCACAGCCTTTACTTGTGGCCTACCTGTAGTGTGCACATGTGTCGTTATAGCCCAATAAAAACAATCTGACTTGCTTTTCCTTTATCTTGAGAAATCTCATAAATAAAACTTTTAATGAATTCATGACAAGCTTGACTTTTGTAAATCTATGGAAGTGTATTTATTATTAAAAAATAAACAAACAAAAAAAAAAAAAATAAAAAAAGAAAAACATTAATTAAATTTCAAATCAATTTCAGCTGTATTACGTCTTTATAAATAAAATGAAATAAAACGATTAAATGCATTTGAAGCATAATTGAAGTGTTGAGAGCAAAAAGCTTTTCAAACTCAACCGCACACATGCAGCCACTAAAAAAAATAAAAATTAAAAAAAAAATGAAATCATTTAGATAGACATACAGAACATGGAAAAATCACCATGAAAAGTGAATGTTTTTTGTTTTTGCAACTGCAGAGACAATTAAATTATTTTTGGATTTAAACTTAAATTTTTAAAATGGATTTAAGTTTCTATTTGAAATTAATTCCAGCTGCAATTTTAAACATCCGCATATAGGAAATGTGCCGAGATTTTGTATCTTATAAAAGGCGGTTGCTGCCGCTGTTGTTGCTGCTGCCGCTGCTGCTGCTGCATGCGAAGACACAATTTGTATGCATTTCAAATCTGAACTTTAACTGAAAACGTGAATGTTTCAAACACATTTACACGTACTTAAACATTTTCCAATTTAATTCATTTTTATTTGCACTCTACTTGTACTTGTTGATATTCATATCAAACAGAAGTCGTTTTTTTTTCTTTAAGTTTTATTTTAATATTATTAAAACAAGGTTTTAATTATAGACCATAAAATAAATTTGTTTTGACACCAGCCGACTATAAAACTGCTCTGATATTATATTCGTTTAAACATAAATTTATACATATTTTTATGCTACATTTTTACAAGCGTCGCATACAACGTGCCTTTTTGTAAAAATGTGCAACAACATGCAGTACTCTGCCACCTTTACACAGCCTCTTGCTAATGGTTGTTGCAAGCATTTGCAAAGTGACGACGTGTTTTTAATTAAATATTTTTTTCCTCTTGTTTTTTGCCATTGTAAAACCGCAATTGTAACCACAGTTTCATGCAAAAAGACAACAAAAAAAAAAAAAAAGGCACAAAAACACAAAAATTTTAGCAAAACATTACGCCGTGCATTTGGGTGACATACAGAGAAATCAACGCAGTAAATAATTGTTGCCGAATATACTTGTAGTTAGAATACGTACTTTCAGTTTTTACAAGTTGGAGTATTCCTATTCGTTGATGGATAATAGTGGTTTTGAGACCGCCGGTCTGGCCAGGATGTCA
Organism: Linnaemya vulpina; assembly: GCA_963675445.1. Classification (NCBI taxonomy): domain Eukaryota; kingdom Metazoa; phylum Arthropoda; class Insecta; order Diptera; family Tachinidae; genus Linnaemya; species Linnaemya vulpina. The sequence goes on from OY776278.1 coordinate 22,932,426, forward strand.
CCTGTTATATATATCTGACAATCATAAAGACTCAGGTCCTGTTCACACAGTGGTACTTTTGGGACAGCCAGTAAGAACGAACAAGAGAGAAATACAATGAGTATATGGAAATGGAAATTTCATCACTCTCACACAATATAAAAACTGTTGAAACAAAAGCTTCACCGTGGGTCCCTAGTTAAAAACGAAATCTATCCAAGATGAGCAAAAAAAAAAAATCACTTAAGACGATATTGATAGTTTTATAAAAAACGTGTGAAATATAATTGAGAAATAACACTTGTGTTTTCGGGTAGGGTAGGCCCGAAAGTGTAATATGATCTAAAAAACACATGACGTATGGTTAAACATATCAGTGATGGCACTTAAAAACATATTTAACTTTGAGTTAAATGTGTCACAACGTAAACATATTTAAATCGGCATATACATATATCTTCACACATATTCAATTGATACATCAATACTGAGTAATCAGTTTATGCATAAGTACTGAACAATCGTTTGATGCATCACTACTGAGTAATCAACTGATGCATTAACGTTGAGTAATCAATTCGTGCATCAGTACTGAGTAATAACTGCTGCATCGGCACTGGATAATCAATTGATGTACCAGTTCTAAAGAATCAATTAATACATCAGTACTGACTAATAAGTTGATGCTGACTAATCAATAGATGCATCAGTGCTGACTAAGCATCAATACTTACTAATCAATTAATGCATCAGTACTGACTGATCAGCTGATGCATCAGTACTGAGTAGTCAATTGATGCATCGGTGCTGACTGATCAATTGAGGCATCAATACTGACTAATCAATTGGTGCATCAATACTAACTAATCAATCGATGCATCAGTGCTGACTAATCAATTGATGCTTCAGTACTAAGTAATCAGTATTGACTGAGCCCTTATGTTTTCCGCTGGCGTAGGTCCATAGCTAGAAACAAAGTCGATGTTGATGGTATCATAAAAATCGCTTTATAAAGTTTAACATATTTTCAACAATAAATATCGATTTTATTGACATAATGAAAATGTCTTAACTACAATTCTGATTATTTATTAAATACATAAAAGCCTTTACTAACACAACACTAACAACGCTGACTGGAATACAACGATTCGTATCGAAATTTAAATTTGTTTTTAAATTTGGTATCACGTTTTAGTTTTTGCTTGTAGCATAATAAATTATAAAATCGATATAAATGACAATTATAAAAAGGTTTCATTTAAATGGAGCACAATATTATATGATGAGAGTTATACGTTTTCAGACAAACGTGTTAACTGAACTTTTGTTTTCCTTGTGTGATGGTATTTGAGTACATAAACTTATCTAATTTTCCAAAATGAGATTGAAGTTTTAAAAATACTCTGATTATGTTTTATAGAGATAAAAAAGAATTAACGAAAGATGTCCCTTTTTAAATCGAAAATTGTAAATGTCTTGAAACAAGTTTTAGTTGGTTGCAACTTCTTATATAACATGTACTATTTTCTATTTGTAATAGAGTTGGCTACCGATAACGTCATAAAGTTGACTGGACATCTTCTACTCCTTCTAAAGAGTTTCATATCTGCCATAAATTATTAACCAATTCAATGACAAATAGTTGTTGATGTAATTGCTGGCATAGTAGTTTGATATGAGTTATGAAAACACCATGTGCTTGATGAAGCCAATTAATTAATTAATTAATATTATTATTGTATGCATAACAATGTCTGCCTCAAATCAAAACAATTTATTTTCAGTAAAAGTTTCAAGCTCCCACTCAAAACAACAACTCAACTGTGCTTTATTTTATTGGAGATGTGATCGTGGGCATTATTTCACTCACTATGCCGAGCTTGCAGTTTCGAAAATATTCGTTTCAAATGTCACGAGACGATGAAAAATGCATTATTAAAATATTGATGAAACACACAATAATACTTTCTTTACTACGAGTGCTTCCAAATGTCTTAAAGCATATTCGAAATATCGGTTAACACTTCGATTCGAATGAAATAGAATGTGAAATAATGACACACTAGAGTATGTATTAGAACTAAAATCGTGCCATGAGCGTGAGTAAAATACATTCACCATTCCATCTCTATTTAGCCATGCACTTTGTATGGGCAGATTTTCTTAAAAAAAAAAATAAAAAAGAAACTTTTCAATAGTGAAGTGACTAAATGAATGGAATACACGTACATTCATATTGGCGGAATATTCTTAAAACGAATGTTCAGTGTTCGATAAGCCACTCCATATCGTATCGCATTCATCTATTCACTTTAAATACTCTGCTACTCTACGATGCATACGCTGCGTTAGTGTTTGCAGTGTATTGCAAATTGTGTTGCGGCTTAATGCATCTAGTGTTTTCATAACATTTGGCTGCAAGGCGTAAGTCATTTGTATTATGCCTCTCAATGTCTACAATAATATTAAATGATTATGTTGCAAGTTGTTTATGCGCAACCAATAAACCTCTTTGTCGAAAAAAAATAATAATAATAATAAAATGAAAATATGAACTGCATGTGGATATAGTTTTCTTGCAACAAACGTGTGGTGGAAATGACTATTCAAGCACAGTGGTGATGTGATTTAAAAATTTTTATTAGCCATGATTTTCGCAATAATTAAGACATAGATTTTGGTGAGATTTCAACTTAAGTTACTATCAGCGTTGCCAATTAAGCTTATTTTCGTTTTTAGCTTTTAGCATATAGACAGTGTTTCCAAAGCCCGGTAGACTTAAAGTTTTGAAAAGTACAGAAAAAAAGTTTAATTAAAACATTAATATTTAAAAATTATTTCATTCAAATTAATATTCATTTAAATTAAATTTTTTTTTGGAGTTGTCTTAGTATCCTTCCCCTGCACGCGCCCTACGCCATTGACCTTTTGAAAAAAAAAACGAAATTTGCATTTGGAAGAGCACTCCAAATAAATAGGAATCGTTATTGAATTTTTCCGAAGGCATATCACTAGCCAGCCCCTGAGCTTTAATAAACTACCATGAAAGCCATCATGTGCTAAAGAGCACATGCAGCACCCCCTCCCACGCCTTTGGAGTGAAATGACATCAACAAGTAAAAATAGCTACAACAAATTCTATATTTTCCTATATGTTGAAGCTATTTTATGCTTTGGCAAGCCACAATTGTATTAAAAACTAAAGAAGTAAATATTTTTTCCAGGGATGGGAAATTAATTTTTTTTTGGGCTCATCTAGTTTTTTTGTATTACATTTAATAACTAAAATGTTTAAAAATTTTAAGTTTTTCTTAAATAAAACCGCTTTATACATCACGTAGATTTGCAATGGTAAAAAAAAATTAAAATTTCGTTTACAGGGATGGGAAATTGATTTTTTTTCATTAATAAAAGTAGCCAAAAAGGCAACTGACATTTTTTGTTTTTGCTAACTAAAACTAGTTTATAACAAAATTGCTACTATAATATGAAATTTATTTGTTGGGTGGTTAAGCAATGTCTATATGCATTTCATTGGCGCTCTTTACCAAATCGTCAGTAAAATAAATTTCATATTATAATAGTACAATGACAATATGTCAAAAAATTTGTTTATTAACAAAATTGCTACTTAAAAATAAATGTGAGGCCAGACGTTGGTGAAGGGTATATAAGATTCGGCACAGCCGAATGTAGCACTTTTAGTTGTTTTAATTAATATTTTTTATGAGTATGGGCAGCACTCAGGGGACGACCCCTACACATAAACTGCATTGCGCTGGAACTGGGAAAGTAGCAGATATTGCTAAGAGGACAAATGAAGACAGATGAGAGGATGGAGAATTTTATTGTAATTATTTTTAGTTCTTATTTTGCCGGCTAAGTTTTTGCTGCAGATACCGTTGAAGGAGGGTACTGTTTTCTGCTCCTCGTAGTATACGATGATGTTAATAGCTGTCAGCAATGATCAAACTATCAGTTCTATGCCTTCGCCATTGAGACAAGCCGACAAAAAATTAACACAATCCTGTACTGATGCAGATAAGGAAAACTTGACACCATTTTCTTGGCTGAATACGGAGTCAAAGAAGCGTTTATGATTGAATGCATCGTAGTCTTGTGTTCACTACTTCAGCTAACAGCATGAGCAGCGAGATTGATTCTGGTTATATGACCACTGCGTATGCTCTTGGAGTAGAGCATTCTAAAAAGGTTGCTTTGATCCACCTTTACGAATTATATTTGTGTGTCTATCGAACATAAATAATTGTATGAATTCAGACAACCTGGAAGACCAGTTGCGCACTTCTTTTCTTGATGTCGATTTATCAGCAACTTTTGGTTTCAATCAGTACATGGTACGGATGATACTTGTAATGTTGTTATACTGACATGATTTTAACGTTAAAGTCAACTGTTAAAACCTGGTTTTACCATACAAAATGGTTTCTTAAAACAAACTTAAAATCATTTTTAAATGTTACCTTGTTATTGCCTGTGATAACTTAAGTGCTGCCAAGTTTTAAATGGGAAAAATTTGTGAATGACTGAAAAAAGTATCAATCTAAATATATCGAAGTAATGTTCAAAAATACCGCCAGCCTGTTATCTACACCAATCGGTGTATTTTTCTAGATAAAATGGAGTCCGTATTATCTGCCGCGATCTATCAATTTTAATTTGCCACAGAATACTGATCGTACTTTCGATCAGTATAACAGTTGGCAAGTTATACTAGAGCTTATACCTTAAACTCTAGACTTCTAGATGTTTTAAATTTTAAAGCATAGAAAAGTCTAGTAAATATATTTTAGAAAAATTTCAAAAACTCGTATAGTTAGACTGCCAAATTATTCTATAAAAAACTTAAATCGTTGGATTTTCTATGACAATTCACGGTAGCTACGGAAATTGAACTCTTCTAAAATTAATTTCGAACATAAACTTGGCAAATACAAAATCTCTTTTAATATTCGCTGTTATAGCCAGTCTTGTTTTTCTTGTTGCTGTAATTAATAAAAAGTTAATTAATAATAACTAAAGGTACGCTCATATTTGGCAAACATTTTGCCAAAAAAGCGTAACTACTAAATATTATGATTTATGAGAATGTGTTTCTTATGTAAAACGGTTTTTGGAACCAATTAATTAAATAAACACTTCTCTGAATTAATATCATTTTTATTAGTATTTATTGGTTACGCCTTTTCATCATATTTTTGTCCTAATGTAACCGCACCATAAGACTGACTCGTTACACTGTGCCTTAGAAAGTATTTTATAAATAAATCTATTATTGTTGGAGTACGTTGTTATACTCACCATATTCCGATGAAGATTAACAAGTATTTTGTTACGTTAATAAAACGATATTATGCTCAAACATAAGTGCAAGTGGCGGGTGTTTTTTTAAGAGTAGTTTATTTTTAGTTTCAGTAGAAAACTGAGTATAATATTAATATTCATAAAATTACTAAGACAATCAATTGGAGAGATCTGGGGGTCTTATATGGGCGTTGATATAAAATTTATTGCCAATTTAAAATTTCTCTCCTACAGAAATCACACCCGTTACAAGTATGTACATATCTTAAGTTGTATTTATACATGCATATACATATTGAGTTGTTTTTTAATATTTTCCATTTAGCCTCTAAACAGTAGACTGGCTAAATTCACTTTTCAATTGCCACAACAATAAAAAAAATGAAACACTGAAATGCAGCAGAGATCTTAACTTTTAAATGAAACTATTATATAACATCGTTATATTTTTCCGTTTCTTAGTGCTTTTAAATTAAATTCAGCCGCATAACATATTTGAAACATTGTAGCGGATGTTGCATGGGAAACATTGCAACGAATTTATGTAATTATTTTAAAGAAACTTATGAAAAGAGTAGCAAAATTTTTCAGAATTTTTAATACTTTATAATCTGAATAATTTACCACGGATTATAATGACCAGCTGTAATATAATTATATAGCACGTAGAGCGATATAAAGAGAGTTGTTGGACAGGAACGGAGAATCATATAAGAATATATAATACTTTGAAACTTATGCCGGATGATCCCAAGTCATGTATTCTTTGTTTTAACGTCAATAAAGTTAATTCAATTTAATCGTTTAATTCAGTTATTCAATTGGTGTGAGTTGACATCAATTTCATATCGATACAATTCTTGTATGCTACTTCCGACATAAAATATTTGTAATTGAAAAATCTTATTGTATTCAAAATATGGTGTTAAACACAACCACACATGAGTTTTGTCAATCATCGGCGTATCTTAGAAATACTTTTTTGTTGTAGACTTTCCTCTGATCCTTGGAATATTTATCATGTCACTCTGTATTAAATACTACGAATCTCACTGATTATAAAATATAACTTAGTTTCCAAATAGAGTTGGAAAAAAGGTAGCGAATCGTAAAACAAAAATCAGAAAATAAAAAGAGCCAAATTGACCTCCAAGTTCTCGTTATGACCTTGATGTTTTTTTTAGACTTCTCATTCATTCCAGTGGGAGTTTGAAATAAATATCTTTAGTTATTCTAAGAAATGTCGGGTAAAGATTCCCTGATGATCTGCATTAATCAAAGTGAAATGCGCATAGAAACTATCCAAAGCTTCCCAATTGATCACTTCGAATTTTTCAAATAAAATTATGTGACAAAAGAATCATCACAATATCAAAATGAAAGATTTTTAAATAACAATTCTCCAAAAATTAGATTTTAGGAAAGAATAGCTACGTAGGCATATTTCCTTGCCTTAAGTCTAATGACATTTTTATTCGAGGGCACTTCAAAGTTTTGGCAAAATGTTTCAAATCTTTTTTGATTTATCACAACCCAAATTCTAATTGTGCGGATCAAAATAAATATAAGTTGCAGAGTCATTTCTTGTTTTTGTGTTTATTTTGAAAATTTAAGACTCAAAATTAAAAAATCAAGTTCGATTTAATCATTCAATTTATGCAGCAGAGCAAAACTAATGTTTTCGGTAGTCACTACACTCTCATCATGAGTACTCATGGTTATTTTCTTTTATCACATCCTATTTGCTGGCTTAAAAGAATGCAGCAACATTTTTTAATTATAATATTTTCTTCAACAATTCGCATAAGACAACAATATAATTTGTTTCATTATTTTTCTTATGTTTAATGTCGATTTCTTTTCTAGCAAATAATGCAAAATTGTTCACACTTTTTAACAGAAAATGACAACACTTTGCCTTTTCAAAATAAGAAATTTATTAGAAATACATCCCAGATCCCTCACGAAAAATAATTCGTGTTTTAAAACTTTTCCAAAGCGCCACCTTTTAGAAAATAAGTGAAAAAATGTTACATGTTTTCTAGAAAAGAAAACGCCATAAGCTTTTCGCTCAATAACGCGCTGAATATGAATAAAACTTTAAAAATATATTCTTAAACGTTGAACATATTCAATATATTTGAATGCAGTTCTGAGATCAAGTATTTTTTAATTAAATCTCAGACTAGAATTGTATTGCACTTTTGTGCAACACTATTGTGTTTTCTATAAACTTCAAATTCTCTTGTAGTGTAATTCTCAATTGGTTTTCGAAAGTGTGTGAATAAGATGTTTCGAAAGTTGGTTTAAGTTTAAGGAAAAGCAGGCTTAAAAATTAACTTAATCACAACGCGTATTCATACAAAACGAATTAACTGAAACAATATTTCATAAAAATTATATATAATAAAATTATATTTTCATAAAAAATCAGGTCAAACTTTTTAAAAGAAAAATGATATGCTTGAAAATGGTGTTGCATATATAATTCTCCAACTTTTCCTACAACAAATACTTCATTTCGATTCGCCCACAGTGTTCAATACAGCTGTACAGTTTAAATAATAAGAAACAGAGATGGAAAGCCTGTTCTACAATTCACATCATAGATAAAAAAAATTTAAATAAAGAAGTTATTAGTATTACACCGTTAAAAAAAAAGTCGAGTACTAATCAGATATCACTTCCAATCGCCCACAGAGTTCAATATAGCTGTTTAGTTTAAATAATAAGAAACAGGGATGGAAAGTCGGTTCTACAATTCACATCATAAAACAAAAAAAACTAAAAACATAAGGAAGTTATTAGTTTTACATCGTTAAAAACTAGTATCCACGTTTTGAAGTCCTGGGGAGCTGCCCAGACTAACTCTGACATTCTCTTACTGTATCTATATGTATGTGTGTGTGCAAATAAGTGATCTTCTTTGAAACGAAATAAATCAAACTGGTAGCCCTCTAAACTTGGATTTCCTATAAATTTGAACCGATTCGAATCCGTAGGGATGACCGTTAGAGTCAACCGTTTTAATGTATAGACTTTTGAAATTATATCGGGTGATTCTTCGTAAAGTTTGGTTTATAATGTAAAATAAAACACTTGTGGCGTTTTCTATTCTAAAAAACATGCAACATTTCTTCACTTGTCTTTTAAAAAGTGGAAGTTTGGAGGAGTTTTAAAACAGCGATAACTTCTCGTAAGAGATGTTGGATTCATTTCTAATAAATTCCTTACTTTCGTATAGCAGAATGTTGCCAATTTTCTGTTATAAAGTGTAAAAAATGTTACACTTTTTTCCAGAAAAGAAATCTTAATAAAATTTGAAATGGAAGCTGAAATTTTGTTGTTATCGGGGAAAAGAACAAGTTGTGGCATTTGCTTTTCAAAAATTATATCCGAGGTGGTCCATTTGGAAGGTCCAATTTTGGGTAATTAGTTCGAGCACAGCGACTAGTAACACAAGAAATATTGACGTCACCAGTAGCTGGCTTATTCCAGAGACTCCCGACTTTACACCTCCCCAGAAAAAATAGTCCAAAGCTAAGACATTTTTGGAATTTTTCCTAAATCCTTACTAATATTGGATATATAAACCGACCAGTTAAAAGTTACAATGTCTATATGAATTAATGACAATCTACAATCAGTCTTAAATAATTGTAATAAACTTGCCATCCCTGATGAGAACCAAAATATTATAAATTGTTGTAAATAAAAGTAAAAACTAAAACAGCACTTTAAGAAACTTAACCATAAACGATTTTTATATCATTCATTCCACTCATTCACTTAAAAAAATTAGAAAAACAAAAAAACATGAAACGGGGCAACAAAAGAACTGCCAGTAGAAAAAAGTACGTCTAAAACTAAATCCACTGATAGTAAACTGAATATCAACATTTTCATTTAATTTTTTTTTTCCTTTCGGTTGACTGAGTTGAATATTTACACTTTAACATTTAACGCTTGTCTGATTTGAACAGTTGTTGTTGTTGCCTCTGCTTCAATTCAATTGTTTCTTTTGTTGCACAGGCAGGTTGTTGTTGCTGCCGCAATAAGTTGTTCGTTTTGCAGCCAACACCATTTGTTACGTCTTGTGTGGACTTAAAATCAAGTTTTAACACACAGAATTTTCGTTTTCAAATGATTTATGAAATCCAAAGATATGAGAGAAAAACGAGCCACCGTTTGTTATATTAAAATATATATTTTTCTAAGCATTCCAGCATGGACGTTTGAAAAGATCAATTGCAAAGCAGAAGGCGAATAAGTGAATGAATAGTTATTAAGGCTTAAAGGATGACTTCATTTATTTTTGAAGAGATTAATTTTAAATGATTTTATTAGAAAATTGATTATGATTTTAAAATTGCCATGGGCTTAAGATTAATCAATTATTTACAGCCCCCATATTCCCTTTCTATTTTGAAATCATGAGGCCCTAAATTTGCGATCATCAAACGACAGTTTACGATATTGGCGAAATATATTTAGAGAATATACCAAGGAATTTTAATTTGGTTCTCGTAATTATTAATATTTTTATTTATTTTTGTTAGTACCAGCACTCAGGGGATAACCCCTATCTTACAGTGTATCTGCCAGATCTAGAAACGAGGGGATAATGTTGGGAGGATAGTTAAAAACAGATATAATTTGTTGTAGCTATTTTTACTTTCACCTCGATATAATTCTCAATAATTCACCGAATAATTAATTATACTGTCTCATAATCATAGACGTAAACTAAAAGCGGCTTATTAGGGATTAACTACAATCAAAAACTTGTTATTAACTTGTCTATTTTGGCAAATATTATAATTAAAAAATATCTTTAACGCATTTGAAAATGAAGGAACAGAAGAAGATAAAAGAGAGAAATAGAAATATGGAAAACGGTTGACCATCCCTATAATTTCCCGTTAATATTAACCGCAAAGTTATCGTAACCACGTTTTTGTTCTATTTAATATTATATTAATTTTCAAATCAGCCGATTCCCACATGATAAGTGGTGATTAATGCTGTTCTCGATTTTTATAAAAGAGTCGAGAACACTAACTGATCAGATATATAATTTAGAAGTTCAAGGAATCGATCGGTGAAGCCGTTGAAAAGTTATTCTAAAAAACTACTTTGAAAAATGATTTTTTTCTAAGACTTTTTTTTTTGGAACATTTTGAAATCTACCGGTTCGATTCGGTTCAAGTTCACAATAAATCTAAGTACAGGAATACTCTTCTTTCGATTACTCTAAGAAAATTTAAAACAGTTACTGATCAGATATATAATTTGTTAGTTAAAAAAAATCACATTTTGGAATTTTTTCGTTCAGGAATGGATTGACCGATTTTCACCCGGTTTACGGTCATCGGTGGTGTTTTAATGTTAAGAACTAATTATTTTATGGAATAATTAGAAGAACACGTTGAAAATATATTCTAAAAAACCATTTTGAAAATAATTTTTTTTTTATTTTTCTAAATTTTTTTGACAATTAGTTTCGGGTATTTTATTCGACCTTATTTTTAACATAAATTCTTATTTTAATTATCTCTCAGGCTCTAGGTTTTCTTGAGATTTTTTAAAATATACGGATTCGAATCGGTTCAAATTCACAGCAAATCTCTTCAGAACGATACCAGTTTGGATCAATTCGGTTCAAAAGTTATAAGCGGGACACATATTGACACACATACTTGGACGCATACTTACATGCATTCTTACGCACATATTTAGAAACAGATACAGTGACGAACTCTCAGAATTAGTCAGGACAGTTTCACTGAACCTCAAAACGTGGAGATCTCATGAGAACTCGATTTTTTGCCAAACCGGGGCAAAACCAACAACTTCCTGATTCTTTCAAATGTTAAATTTTCCTAGCGGGAAGTTACAAATAGTAACAAATTCAGAATAAATTCTACCGTATGGACGTTATTTAAATTTTTCACACCAGGAAAAAGGAAAATTAAAATAAAATTAGAAAAAATAATACGCGCTTTTAGTTTAATATAAAACAAATTTTTGCTCATTTGTAGTAGTCCAACGCAAGAACATGAAATTCGTTGACTAACCACACCTTTTTGCTATGCTTTCCGGCGAACGATAATTCCATTAAAATCTCTAATATATCAAATTAAGAATTTCAAATATGTTGGTTCAATTGCAATAGTAGGATATGAGTTTAACGAGCTCTTATACTTTGCCCTTCTAATACAAAATTCACCTTTTTTCAGTGCTTAAGTCACGTGGTCAGTCATTTAATAAATCTTCTTAAATATGATTTTTCGAATATTTTTATTTAAAATATTTTTTTAAAAACACACAATTACGATGAGGGGATTTCATATACTCGCTTTAACTCACTTCAGGTTGTTGCGTGTTATGAACACTCTTATTTGTTCTGAAATGTTATACGGGGTTCAATAAGTCTCTCTTGCGGTTTATTTGTTACTATTTTATAGTCTTTTGCCTAACAAAAAACTAAATTTTTTTTCTTTTCAAAGATTTTGTGGTTTCTGTTAAAAACTTGTAGCTTTCATTTTCATGTCTAAACTCATCACTGATGTTTATGAAACTTTATGGTAAAATATAAATTTTTTTTATTGCTTAACATAATAATCTTTACAACAAAAAAAAAAAAGCACAGACTTGGTTACGAGTACTTTACCTTGTCTTAGTTACAGTACGACAGGTTTGAACAGAAATTGAAATTTATGAATCCCTGCAGTGATTCAAAAATATAAAGAAGACTAGACAGAAAATACTCTGGCTATTTTATTGATGATGTGATTAATAGTACAGCCGCAGTTAAATACTATTTTAAGCGAAAGTTACTTGAAAAGAAATATAAAATAAAAATATGTATTCGTTGCTGTTTAATCACTTTTAATTTTCAAAGTACCCAAAGTTTTTTCTAACGTTTCATTTGCATTAAATTGGCTCATTTGCTGTAAAAACAACTCCCAAGTTTCGGAGCGGAAAATATGGAAAATATTACATATGACCACGAGCTTGCATGCTAATTTTAGACTCAATGTGAGTTTAGCGCCAAAGAAGTTAAGAAAAAAATGTTAAAAAGGGACTCAAATATGAATGAAAAAGCAGGAGCAACATGGAGTGAAGTTTGTTGAAGTTGAAATGAAAATATTTCAAATACAAATACGATACGCAAGTTAGGCGATATCGGCTGTTGAAATCGAAATCTATCCTATTCAACGGTTCCAGCTGCCAACTTGATGAAAATCATCTTGCGAATCTGATGTTGTTGTAGAAAGCGCTGTAAGTTTTAAAAATGTTTACAAAAATTATCTGTCTTCTGATCATTCTTCATCTCTGCTCTCAAGTTCCTCCTGTCCTTTCTATTTCCGGAACAATCCACTGAATGTGTAGGAGTCGCCCTCCGCTAAGTGCTTGTCCTACTAAAGTGGCCTGTAATCAAACTTTCCACAATTTTTCTTCACATAATTCCAGTAATTTGGCAGATTCCGAAGATGCTTTATACTAGGCCCAAGTGTCTGAAAGTGTCGCCTCATAGAATTTTCAGTTATTTGGGGCCAAGTTAAAGTAACCGATATTGATCGAAATTTCAGTAGCATTTAAATGAAAACTTTGATCGTATTTTGATCCTTCCGCTTTCCACTTTCCCTTGAGAATCGTAAAAACTACGGCTGGCCAGAACTGCCGATAAGCTTTAGACGCGTGTAAAGTTAAATTTGGTTCGATTTTCATTTCGGTCTCAGAAATATTCATGAAATATTTATGAAATATTTCTAGGGCTGCAAAGTTTCTTTGGGTGAAAAGTATTGATGGCTACAGAATTTCGGCCTCAATAATCTTTCTTATATAATATTGAGGACCCCTAACAACTGTGGTATTTTTGTTTTGCTGGCGATATATATGATTTCAGAAGACCTGCTGGCTTCTTTCATACAATTAGCATCCATTGAATGACTCCTAAATATCCAGTACACTGTGCCAGAACTCCGAAATTTTGTAATGGGAGGAGTATGAAAAAAAATACATTTCCCGTGGTCTTTCGATTTAAACTTTCTCAAACTGCAACTGATATTTTGAGAGGGCTAAAGTTCGAAGTGCAAAAATTCGGAAAAGGTGATTTTATTTTTTAAGAACTCCGAAATTATATATCTGCTGAAATAGTGTTCTCGATTTTTTTATAGTAACCGAAAACCCAAAATATATAAAAAAAAAACTTAGAAAAACAAAAAAAACATTTTCAAAGTGTTCTTTTAGAATAACTTTTCAACGTCTTTTTGGATTTATTCAATAAGATAATCAGCTCTTAACATTAAAACACCACCGATCACCGTAAATCGGGTCAAAATTAGTCAATCCATTCCTGAACGAAAAAATTACAAAATGTATTTTTTTTTTCAAATACCAAATTATAAATCTGATCAGTTACTGTTTTAAATTTTTTTTTAGAATAATCGAAAGAAGAGCGTTCCTGAACTTAAATTTCTTGTGAATTTAAACCGAATCGAACCGGTAGATTTCAAGGTGTCAAAAAAAAAAATAAATAAAAGATTTAGAAAAAAAATATTTTCCAAAGTACGTTTTTTTTCAGAATAACTTTTCAACGGCTTCACCGATCGATTCCTCAAACTTTGAAATTATATATCTGATCAGTTAGTGTTCTCGATTCTTTAATAAAAATCCACCAAAACGCTCTTATTTTATCATGTGGGAATCGGCTGATTTGAAAATTAAAATAATATTCTTTGAGTTCGAAGCGCTCAAAACCAGGCTACGATAACTTTGCGATTTAAATTGGAAAGAAGTTACAGGGATGACCTCTAGGGTCAACCTTTTTAATATTATAGTGTTTTTGTTGTTGTTGTAGAGCCTGGTCCTACCTAGTAATTGTAAAATAAACCAGTCAGTTAGAATTTAGAAGAAAAGAAAAATAAATATATAATAACTTTGGGTCACTGTCATGGTGAATTAAAACCCCTGGTATTTTTTTTAGTTCCCATGCTTTTACATGAGGATAACTCCTTCATTTACAATATGAATAAATCACATCTATTGGCTGAATTCACACTGAATTTTTGTAATTATGAAAAAAAATTCTTTCCAACTCATAAGATAAGCGATTTGTAGCGAAATTTAACGTTAAGTCTCTTGTAGTAAATAAAAATAATTTATATTGAAAATCCCTTAAATGTTTTACTAATTTCTGTTTTTCAGATAAGTTCCATTGAAACACCAACATCTCATGGAATTGACCCACATCAGTGTTGAGGCCATGAGGGACAAAAAAAAAACAGCAATCAAATGGGTAAGTTATTTGAAAAAGTTAAATAATCAAATCTGCAGTATCTTTTACGTATAAATTTTCCTTCATTCTTCATATTTTTGTTCCCAATTCTCCAATCATTTGATTGATTTATTAGCCGTGATTAACTGAATCTGCTTAATGAAATGGTCTACACGATAACACAACAAAAAAGGTTTTACAAAAATAGGGTTGCTTTTTCAAACGCTCATGCTTATTTATTAATTTAAATTATAAACAACGTGCGAGTATGTGAACAACAGTTGTTGTTGTTGTTGTTTCTCCCCCCCCGTAGACCGGAAAATAAGACTGCTGTTGCCTTGAAAATCCCCCAAATACAATGTAAATTGTAATGAAACTGATTTTTCAGATTTTATTTGTGTTTTTATTATATCATTTCTTAAGCTTTTAATACCTCATGGAACAATTTGATTGTGTTTTCGAATATCACGAAAACAACGAAAAGAAATGGAAGCAAAATGAAACGAAAAAGAGTAGTGAAATACTCAAATTAGCTGAAACTCAACTACTCGTAATACAAATTGTGAACTCGTACAGCGTTGTGAATTGAAAATACGTTTTTTCACGTACTTTAACATTTTTTTTCGTTTTCATTTTGTTTTATAAATTTTAGTTTTGTTTTTCAATATTTACATTTTCTGCAGGAAGGCAGGCAGGCAGGCAGGCAGGCAGGCAGGCCAGGCAGGCAGCTCTGTTAAACACTTCAGTTTAGTTGTTTAGCAAAGTTGATTATTTTGCATGAACGTACAATTCATGTAACAGTACGTTACGGTCTTAGCGTGGCTGTAAAATTTGACTGGAATTTTAAAGAATGCGTTTATATATTTGCAGTTCTTTTTGGTCTTACCAACCGATAATAAATTAAACAATCGGTTCATAAGAAAAACTGTTTATATTATGGTTGTCGTTGACGTATTTCGTCGTATTTCGAACGTCTCCCATGTTAAATGCACGACGAGCGTTGCCACATTTCATCAATTTCCTCACGACTACGCCAACCATAATCGGGCTGATTATTATTGCTCGTTTTAGTTATTGACTTACAGTGACGGAAATTTTGGGGTATTTTGTAATACTTTAAGGACCGTTTTTACAACTTCACGGTAGTTAAGAGAGGGATTTTGTTGGACGTATTACAATTTTACTTAAACCGAAGTTAAAGGCTGGGTCACCCTACGTGGTGTGTTAAGGAAACTTTGAAATAAAGATAAACTTTTTACGCATCCTATAAAATCCGAACTTTAGCTAACACGGAGTTTTAATCGTGGCCCTTAGTCCTACATTCCTGAAAAATCAGAACGAGAACTCTTCTAGGCCGTTGTAAATCCGGTTAAGGGTTATCCATTCAGTGAAGTTAAAACCGCCATTCTGGCAAAGCAGTCATCTGCAGTATCCTTCAGTGGTAAAAGCAGCTTTTCCATTTACAAATACGGATTCTATAAGAACCTTAAAAATACTTCAAGCCTTATAAAGGGTCTTAGACTAGGGACTCCCAAACTTTGACAGTTGACGACCAATTTGTGTTGCCAATCATCAACAACACGTTGGAATAATAAAATAGTTTAATACAAAATTGTCGAATTTAGGATAATACCAATTCACATGAGATCTAGAAACGACTACCGCATCTCAAAGAAGTTACTGTTTGATGTGTTTTCGTACTTTCGGTGTTATCGTTCCATATATTGACGTTGACGAGGCCTACCCATCTAGAATAGAAAATGTTCTGTGGGATTTTAGGGACATTAAGAACGACGTTGACGTGATCAATTAGAGTCGAAAATTTTCTGTGCGATTTTAGGGACATACTCGCTGCCTGACTGTTGACAAAAATAAGACCATGTCTACTATTATAATTCGATAATGTCGAAGCGTTGAAAACCCGAAATTCATCGAGTTATCGTCCAGATGCCGCCCGAAAAGTGTGAAAATTTGCTGGAAAATTATCCGAAAAGGAAAGTCGGCTACAAGTAGCAGTAGTGTTTCGCTTGGTTTCTCGCATGCAGCCAAGATTCAAGCATTTTGATAAAACAAAGTCTTCATAGAAATTATGTCTCTTATGTATCTCTACTTTTGGACTCGGTAAACAGATATAAACGCGTTGTCTTCCAGAGCTAAAACTGTTACTGCAACTCGTTATTGCAACACTTGCCAATAATGCAAAATATTAATGAGTTTCTTATGCTTAAAAATAAAGTCTGACAGGTTGAAGTATCATTTTTAATTGAGCATTTATTTTTGAACAAAATAATTGAAAACATTCCTTGACATTCTGTCTGCTTTTTTGCCAATACAACTGCTATTGAAATATAGGAAGTAAATGTTTCTTTTTCCTTTATTATTTTCTTCAATTTGCTTTTCATATTTATTACATATATATATACATATATATATATATATATATATATATATATATATATTTCTCTGTAGCTGCAACAAGTATAACAGTTGAAATTAAAGGGCATTAAAGAAAGAGGAAAGATTAACATTTTACAACTAAAACATATTCATTAGGATGGCTTATAAAAATGGCAACACATATAAATACGATATGAAAAGTTAATCAGTTTGTAAATGGTTTTTGCGATCATAAAAATATTGCCGCATAATAAGTTGTGAAAATTGCTTGGTTGCTACATTCAGTTGTGAGCCTCCTAAATGCAACTTCAGTTTGCCGCACTTTAATTTCCATACACTCAAATGGTATCTTGAAGTAAAATGTACTCCACATTTTTATATTAAAGTGTATCTTCTTTGTTTCTGTTTTCTGCTGAACAGTTGCTGGTAGAAAACAGTTAAGTACAAGAGTCTATCTTCTATCTGTTACATGTGATTTTTAGTTGTTGTTTTTGCTGCTTTTGCATACAAAATAATTACGATAAAATTATAAGAAAAGAAGATGAATAAGATTAAAAGTGCTTATATGAAACACTTACTCTTCGGGAACGGATTAAAAATGGTTGTAGCATAAATAAAAGTTGAATAAATTCTGGTCTTAAAGCACTTACCACAAAATATTTAAAACACATGCTAATAAATGCTTATGCATATTACAAATGTTCTACGGCATGCATATACGGATGTGTGTATGTATGTGTGAGAGATGAAGTAGTACGTTGATGTTTTGATTAGCTTCGAAATTCTTACCCTACTTGACTTCACACGAAAGTAGAAGAATGTCTTAATACATGGGTTTTTATCTAAGACAGAATTATTGAAAAATATTTTTATCTTATTTGGATTAGAAATGAAAAGCTCTCAGCATATTTATTTTATAAATTTATAATATACAAACGTTTAAACAAATTAAATTTATTAAATACATAGACTTCGATAAGGCAAAATTTGTAAATAGTTAAACTGCCTTTTTCATGATACTGAAAGAATCTTTTATTTAGTACAATCTTAAGGGCGCTTTGACCTGCTGGAGTTCTTAAGATGAACACACATGCCACATACATGGTAGTAATAAAACTTTTTCTTATAATCTGGTAAATAATTTCATAGCAATTCTTTTTTATAAATGATTTCTGTCATAAGTCTGCAGCGAATACGAGCGACATGATCGCTTCGATCGTTCCAATTTGTGTCTACTTCTACCACTAAATCTGGCAGTATGGCAAACAATGACTCAACACAGCCCCATAATAAAAAATCCAGAGGATATAAAATGCATGAATAAGGGGAGCCACAGAGCAGAAACACTTTTTTGCTAAGACCAGCACTCGAGATGACTCCCACGCTGGAAGTAGAAAGAAAGATAAAACATTGAGAAAATAGACTATTTGATGTATTTATCTTATTGCTAAGATGGCCAGGAGTGGGCCTGCAATAAATTGTTCTTTAGAAATAGTATTACCATCGGTTTGATATACTTCTCGTATTCTTTTTCATAATAAAATTGATAGAAATACAAACTGAACCACTTATAATAATAAACCAAAATGCCCAACGGTACTGAAGATTGAAATAAAAAATACGTATTCGTTGCTGTTTCACCACTTTTAGTTTTCAAAGTACCCAAAGATTTTTCAAAACGTTTCATTTGCATTAAATTGGCTCATTTGCTGTAAAAACAACTCCCAAGTTTCAGAGCGGAAAATATGGAAAATATTACATTTGACCACAAGCTTGCATGCTAATTTTAGACTCAATGTGAGTTTAGCGCCAAAGAAGTTAAGAAAAAAATGTTAAAAAGGGACTCAAATATGAATGAAAAAGCAGGAGCAACGTGGAGTGAAGTTTGTTGAAGTTGAAATGAAAATATTTCAAATACAAATACGATATGCAAGTTTGGCGATGTGAGCTGCCGATATCAAAATCTATCATATTTAACGGTTCCAGCTGCCAACTTGTTCATAATTATTTTGTTGCCCAACCGATGTTGTTATAAAGAGCGCTATATGAATAAAAAATGGTTACAAGAAATTACCTTCTCATCCTTCTTCATCTCTGATCTCAAATTTCTCCCGTCCATGCATTGAATATGTAGGAGTCATGCATCCTTGAACAGCTTGTCCTACTATTATTTTCACATAATTCCAGTAATTTCGCAGATTCCCAAGAGTTCCCAAGATGCTTTATATGAGGCACAGATGTCTGAACGTGCCGCCCCACAGAATTTTCAGTTATTTGGGGCCAAGTTAAAGCAACCGATATTGATCGAAATTTCAGTAACATATAAATGGATATTTTGATCGTATTTTGATCGTATATTGATCCTTCCGCTTTCCACTTTCCATTTAGAATCGCAAAATGTACGTGTTCTGTTGTCCAGAACTGCCTATAATTCTATCACTTTTGGTTGCCCTGTACAGAAATAGTGTTGAACACATCGGTACTGAAGATTAATGTATTGCGGCCTTCGAAAACAGCTATTAAGTTGTGTTGACTAAGTTGAATATATAACACTCATGTTACCTTTTCCTTGTGCTTTGAAATATTTTCCATTTATTTCTGAAATAAATACACTTATCGACCAATTTATCAATCAAAGTTAAATTTAATAGTTGCCGGTAATATGCAGCGACCAGCCACCAAAGTGATGTTGCAATAAATCGACTACTACTGCCCGCTATCACCTGGAAGTCGTTACAATACCTGAAGTTATTTAGCAGATTAAGGAAGCAAAAGTGACATCATTAAATTGACTAACTGAGTGGTAGAATAAGTCATAAAAAATTGAAATGGTATAGAAAGTGGGACCGTATAAATCTATAACTTTAACTGAAATCAAAGGGGATTTATTCTATGGCATTTTGAGCCTTCACAAGCAAACGCAATAAAGTGTACTAGTGGGAACGGTCGCCATTTTTATACACTGCGTAGTGTGGAACTTCTTTTCAAACTATAAATTGCGAATTGAAATATAATTAACAGAATCGAAAGACCTGATAAATAATAAGAGGCCTTTTGCAGGAATCAGCATCAATTTTGTTTTCACCTCACGCAGCAGATTAGAACAGAGCTGTTTTCAAAAGCCACTACACTTTCTCATCAGTAATCATGTGTTTTTGTTTATTACCAATGATTAGGTGGATCAGTTGATTCTGCAAACAGTTTCCATTTATAAAAAGTTTTATGAGAAAATAGAGTACAAGAATTGCTTTGAAACTAAATTGATGTAAATTATTTATGACGCCTTTCGATTTCAATTTCGTGCGATTTCATAACGTGCGATATTAATTCCTAAAAATTTTATAACAGTTTTTGCTCGAATAGCCAAATAATTTTAAACTTTTAGTGAACGTATAAAGAATAGAACATTTTTTTCGAATAACTAATAAAATTATTTAAAACACAGCATTTTAGTCAAAGTTTTATTTTTATTAACAATTAGAAAACAATTCATTAAAATAAATACTTTAAAAAAAAAAAAAAAAAAAATCATTAAAAACGAGGTCAAATTAATTGAAAGAAATACATTTTAAAATATTTCATTTATATCTTTTATAATAATATTTTCTTAATTTCTAATAAACGAACAATTAGAAAGTTTCTTTCACTCTGTTACACGATTAAAATTGCATTCCAAAGCAGATTTTTTTGTTAATGTTTCTTATGTTTTTAGTATTTCTTAAGGTACGCTCATATTTAGGAAGATATTTGTCCAAAAAAACGTAACCATTAAATATTAATGCTAAAGATTTTATAGTTACGTTTTTATATGTGAGAAATGTTGCTTAAGAACTTCAATATGATTTTAATCGTGCTGACCCTTTTTTCCCAAATTATTTTAAAAATTTAAATTTATAATAGAGGGGTTTAAGCTGCACATTTTACAGGGGTTAATACAGAAAGATTCTTCACATAATATTTGTCAAAATAAGTAAAGATATTATAACATATTTTGAAATAAGTGAAGAAATTTTTATAAACATCCAAGTCAAGCGAGATTTTATTAAATATATTTTCCTTTTTATTCTCTTACCTTTTTCCAAAAAAATATACGTTTTGAAAATTTTCTTAGAAAAGATTAACTTTTTGTAGAACCCTTCTTTTTGCCAGCCTTTCGAAAATAAAAAGTTTTCAAAAATAGCGAATTATTTTTTTAAAACTCGATTTACGTGGATTTCTTCCAACTCTATATTTTATTTGTTAGAGTTTAAGAAGAGAACAAACAGCTGACAATTGTTTTAAAATTAAAACAATAATTTAGAGTGTTGACAACTTTCGTTATTTTTTACGCAGCCACTTATTTTCATTTAAAAAAGTGTTTAGAGGGTTAAACTGTTTCCAATATTTTTGGATCTTAAGCCACGGACTGTTAGTTATATATGAAACCATTTCACTTAAGAAACTTTTATCTGAATCAAAATATTTATCTTTAGTTTTTAGTGGTCATGTTTTTTTTGGCCAAATATTTGCCAAGTGTGACATCACATTATTGGTTGAGCTTTTAAAATCAGTTGATATTTTATTGTCATTTAATTTGAAAACTTTGTGTGGTTCTTTAGCATAATTATCAAAATGAAATAATATTGAAAATGTATTAATTTGTTTAAAATTACTCTGGATAAGAATTAATATTAAAGCATTTAATAATTTGATAAGTCGTTCTTTATATCGTGTTTTAAGAATTTTAATGAAATCTCTAGAAAAGCGAGACAACTTCCAGTTTTACTAAAGAGTTATTTTCTATTTCTATGACGTTGAAGTCTTCGAACTCGAAAGCCTTATAAAAGTTTAATAAATTGTTTAGTTTTCAAACTGCTATAAATTGTGAATTATTCAAGCGTTTCTTAGGTGATGACATGTTCATATTCTATAAAAGAATTGACAACACTAAATGATTGAATATATAAGGAGTTTAAAAAAATAAATTTTTCAAATTTTTTTCATTCACGATACCTCCCGAACGGATTAACCGATTTTTACTCGACTTGATGTTGCCCACGTGCGAGCTGATTCTGGAATCAATCGGAAAAGCCGTTTACAAGTGATTAAAGAAAATCTCTTTAAAAGTGTTTTAGTTATTTGATAATTTTTTTAAATCTATCAGTTCGAATTTATAGGAAATCTAAGTTCAGTAGATCCCTTTAGAAAGCCTTCAGTTTGGCTTAAATCGCTCAACCCTTTGCAAAGTTATAAGCGGGTCACATATTTCGACGCATGCACACATACACGCACACTTGCATGCAGACATAGTGTCAGGTTCTCAGAATTAGTCTCACAAAACGTCCAGGTCTGATGAGAACTCGATTTTTCCAAAACGGGGAAAAACCGACAACTCCTCGAATTTTTAATATATAAAATTTTCTTAGCGGGAAGTTAAAATCGATTAATTCAATAAAAAAATGAAAATTTAAATAATTGAAAACTGCAACACACACGACTGCATTCCATAAACGCGAATGACAATTAAATCAAACCTGCCTTTGAAACAATTATCCTCACTGTAGCATCGATCAGTATCAATTGTTGTATTGATCAAAGCAAAATGTTGTTGTTATTGTGTGTGGTAATTTGCCGGAGCGTATAAACGCGCTTGTAAAGAGTAGTTAACTTTATTTTTCAAGCCGTTTGTTTTGTTGTTTTTGTTTTTTTTTGTTCACATTCTGTTTGGCTTAAACTGTTAGCGAACGAACTGTTGCCGTTGTTGGCTGGCACTGTTTAATATTTATGCGGAGCGAGTGGTTGCTTGCTTCTGTTCCTACCAACATTCACTGCTACTCCAAAGTTGCTGCTGCTGCTGCTGTTGCTGCCGCTGCTGCTAAGCTGTTGTTGATGTTGTGTATGATGTTGACCATGCGGCGTGGCGTTAAGGTTCTTCAGTAACAAACAAGACTTGATAAGTTACGGTACTGCCAAAGCGGAGCTTTTGTTTAACTTGTTTTTTTTCAAGAAATTTATTTAAGGAGTTAAGAAGAAGAAGAAGAAAAAAGCTTTAAATAAATATCGTCAACAGGTGTTTTGTGTTTTATTGTTTTTTTTTCTTCTACAAGATTGAGAAATAATTTGTATTTTATGCTAAAATAGGGAATTTGAATGAAAAGAAGAAAACAGATTTAAAAAGAAAAAACTATTAAAACTAGATTTCGCATTAAAATAATTCTTAAGGTTTGTTTTGTTTTTTTTTATAGCTAAAAGAGTTTAAATAAGATTAAATTGAGTTAAAATTAAAAAAATAAAGAGAAAAAGAATTTTATAAAAAGATGCTGGTGAAAAAAGAAGCAAAAATATCTGAATGAAAAAAAATTGTTTATTGTGCTGGCGCACCAGAACGTGATGCCATAACAAAAACCAAAGTGCGAGTAGCCAGTCAGTCCGTCGGTCGGTCGGTCGGTCAGTCGGTTACAAGTATTTGCTATTGATATCATCCATAAAGATTATAAATGAAATAATATCATTAAAGAAAAAAAAAACGTTGTTGTTTTTTGATTGTTTATTTGTATGGCACAGAACCAGGCTGGAAACCTCGTGGCCAAACAAGCCATTGTGATGCAGATTTTTATTTAATACTTCTTGAGCGATTTGGCTGCTTGTAAAGCTTTTGTTAATGTTGTGTTGTATTGTGTGTTAAGCCGTGTTTCTGTTTCTTGTTTTTTTCGAGTTCATTATTGGACGAATATTATGAAACCGTATTAATTCCATAAAACACAATATATTTGTAGCCGTGAATGGATGCCTCAAGAAACAAATAAAAAGAAAAGGAAAAAAATCCAAAATTTGTGCTGATCTTTATTTATTAAAAAAAAAAAGAAATACGTGTGTGTGTTAAGATAAAAGAAAACAAAGAAGAATTCAATTTATTATGTAACACACTAAAAGAGAATGAAATTTGAATTTCAAATAGTTAAAGAATAAAAGAAATAATTAATTTGATATTATTGATTGTAACGGTTTTGATAAACAGCAGTTATTTGTTTGAGAGTTTGACCAACATTTAGAACAAAAGAAAACCAAATCCTTGAGATCGTAAATGTTTTGGAATTATATGAAACTGTAAGTTTTTATAAACATTTTGAATACAACTTTTGATCTATAAAAACCTATTTGAATATGAAATCAACTCAGCAATAAATAGGTCAAGAATGCTCTTGAATGCAGTTTAAATATCTGTTACTTTTTCTTTTTATAACGGCATCTTATTTTTATGTGTTTTAACAGCGGTAAACTTCGAAACGGTTTAAAAGTTGTTGAATTTCTTGATGCGAGTTTGGCTTTTTATAGTCAAAATACTTATGACGGGGTATATAAAGTTAAGATTTTCAAATCAGTACTCTTTTTGGGAATTGTATTTTTAATTCTTGAATTTTAATTTTAATTATGTGCTGATTCTTTACCCCAAAGTCTTACCAAAATATTCAAAGTGATCAATTGAGGGGTTTTAGTTGGCTCCTAAGCGCATTTCACTGAATGAACGAGAAATCTAAAACAAACATCAAAGTCATAGAAAGAACCTACCGATCACGTTTCCCCCTTTTATTTTCTTACGTTATAATTTTTGAGTTTCTTAGTAACATTTTGAGAAAAAAGAATCAGCACGAAATTAAAATTATAGATGCTTAAAATTAGGAATTTTTTCTATGAATAGATCTTTTAATTAATTGTGAAATAAGAAAAAAGTGCATCGATTTAAAGAACTATTGATATTGTTTTATATAACGAATCGAATCCGAAATCTTGATTGGGGTTGAGTATAAACAGAATGCTCAACTTAAAATTTTTATCCATAGAGTGATTTTATTTATATGTAAATTAATTTAAAAAAAAAAATCATTCTTTGAATAACTGAAGACATTTATTTCATACTTCCACTTTACTAAGTGAGAAGCTTTGAAATTTAGCTATTAAGTAAAGCTGTGATAAAACATTATTATTGTTAATTGAATAATATCGAGCATTTCAAATTTAATGTCGATTCTAACATATTTTTACTTCCCAACCCTTGAAAAAGGCAACAAATAACTGACGAAACGTCGGGAAAATGAAATAAAATAAATTGTTTTATTTGCATTAACAACCCTTGACCTCATTAGCCCATTATACTACAATATAAAATTTTGAAGTGGCCATAATAAAATTAACAAAACATAATCGATTTTATTAAATGTCCGAACCGAAAACCGTTTTATGCATAATATCTTGAATAAAGGCAGCTCTCAAAAATATGTATTTATTAACATTTATTTATTGGTTAATTAATTATAAACACTTTAATGATCATTTATGTGTACTCTCATTTATATATCCTCTGATGCCCTCCGCCAAATTCACTTAAATGATCATTAACTTTTACTCTGCTTTTTTCTATGCAACTGCGAAATTTACAGAAGGGCAGAAATCATAGCGGAGAATCGGTGCAAAGTGCCAAGGCCAGTCGGTTTTCTCAACAAGGAGTCTTAGATCCTTGAGGAAAGGAGGGGAAATAATAGGGGGAAATGAGAAAAAAAATAAGGGAAAGGAGGGGAAATAATAGTGGGAAAGGGGAAATAATAGTGGGAAAGGAGGGGAAATAATAGTGTGAAAGGAGAGGGAATAATAGGAAGAAATGAGGGGGACTGAACGGCCGAACAGCTGACTGATCAGCCGAATAACTGACGGTTTGACGTTCTGGCGTTCTGACCGTCAGACGGTCTCTATTGATCACTTTGAATTTTTTAATAAGATTTTGGGAAAAAAGAACTAGCACATAATTAAATTAATAATTAATTTTTTTTAAGAAACACTTCCCAGCTCTGGAACCGTATTTCGAATTTTTCTGAATTTCAATACCACTCTATTTAAGTTCATTTCCAATCCATCAGTCCAAGAACGAATTTTCTAGCTATTCTGGGGTCTGGGGAACACCGTACAGACAGACGGATAGACCGACATCCCTCAATCGCCATCGCTATAAGAATCCAAAATATATATGCTTTATGGGGTCCCATGTGAATATCGAAGAAACTACATACGGAAAGGCAAAATTTTCACTTTTTTCTGAAGGGTATAAAAAAATGGAACCGATATTAACATGCCTGTGTTGCCTTTTGATTGTCCTTCTTCATGTCTCATTTTTTCAGGACATTCCAACCAAAAAAAGTTTTTGGCTTTAGAAACATGGAACAAAGAATTCAGAAAAATAGGGGGCGTGAAGAAAAATAATTAAACGGCAAAACAAGGACTTAAAGAAGTGTGTTACCATCTGTTTGACACCTTTCACGTATCCTTTTTCAAAATAAAATTTATGCAAATAGAAACTGTTATCACAGTCAAGCGGTATTAAATAAAAATACTCGTGACTACTGATAATGAAAGTATAGTGGCTTTCGAAAACATCTCTTGTGCTATGCTGTGTAAGTTGAATATATAAAGCTGGTGTTGACTTTCTCTTGGGCTTTGGAATATATATCAAATATTTCTGTATTGAAAAGCACTTTTCAAACAATTAGCCTATAAAATTTAATAAAATTTATATTTTATGAAATTAAAAAAAATTCCTCAGCAGCTCATGTGAGTTATTACAGCACGCTTATCTCCTCTATCTTCAGTAGACTTCAGCCTAATTTTAAAATAACACAAAAGGAATATTTTTATTCATAAATCGCGATAAATAAATCTTCGGCTGAAAATTGATCGAAATAAATAACTCCTAACGCTTTGACTTAATGGAGTCTTGTAACGATATAAATTTATTTCAAATGAAAAAATATGAGAAAGAAAAAATGTAAAAATATAAAACAAAATTTATTCAACTATAATTTTCGATTGTTTATGGATCCGTTACTGCTGATAATATTGAACAAATTTGTTAATACGAAATATATTGAATCAGTGAAAACTTGAATTTTATGCATTCTGTGGCCATTTTTCATTGTCTAGTAGAATCTAAAACTTTCACCCCCATAATCACAAAAAAGAAAGAAAATAAATAAAACGTATTTGAAATCAATTTTAAGAAAATGTTGTAGGAAAATTTTTAACAAAATATACATACTTAAAACCTAACGGCGTATTTCACGATGTCCAAAGAAGTGCTTTATTTCGTATATTTACATTTCAAACAAAACAATTTATAAAATTTTTTTTTAATTTCAAAATTAACAGTTTGAAAGAAAGAATTCTTTCAACGTTATGAAACAGGCAATAAATTAAAAAAAAGAACGTCAGTGTTACAAACAGTTAACTTTCACCGCCTGCAGTCCGCTTCCACGGTTTAGCCATCAACTTTAAACAAAAACAAAAAAAAAATAAATTTTTCGAATGACTTTAATTTCTCCGCAAGAAAATTGAAAATTTGTTAAAATTGGCAAGTTATTGGTTTTACCTCATTTTGAAGAAAGTATCGAGTTCTAGCCACAGAACCCGTCACTTTATTTGTATGTGTGCGTGAATGTGTGTGTTAGTATGTGACCTGCTTCCAACTGTGGAACGGCTGAATCAGAGTAAGCCGAATTGGCAGTTTTCTTAAGAGCGTTCTTGTGAATTCGCACAGATTCGAATCGGTAGATTTATAAATAATTCAAAAATCCTGGAAAAGGCACTTCTTAAAGTGTTTTCTTTAGAATAATATTTAAACGACTCTACCGATTGATTTTCATTTAAAAACCACGTTCATCAGAGGGCTCCAATCAGTTAATCCTTTCGTAAGACAGAATGAACGAAAAAACTCGTAAAAAGTGTTTTTTTCTACACTGAATTATATATCTGATCAGTTAGCGCTCTCCATCTTTTTTTCCTTGACTTATATAACCGCGAAACTTGAACCGATTTGAAGCGGTAGATATAAAGATCTCTAGAAAAATTGAAAATTTAATTTTTGAAAGTGGTATATTTTAATAACTTTGCAGCGGCTTCAACGATCGACTCCACAAACTAATCAGCTCTTAATATTTAAGAATCACGTCAATCACTTCGAACCGGTTCAAAATCGGTTAATCTGTTTGTGAGATATTGTGAGCGAAAAAAATTCGAGGAAAGTTAGTTTGTTTTAAGCTTCGAAATTATATATCTGTTCAAATAGTGTTCCCGATTCTTACAAAAATCAAGAAAGTATTGGCTTTATCCGGTTTAAAAAAAATCGAGTTCTAATTAGATCTCCATGTTATGAAGTTCTAGAAAGAGTTCTTAACTATTTTACTATATCTGTATATATGTATGAGTGTGTGCGGGCTTAATTATAGCAGGTTTTAATTTTTAGCTTTAGATATCCTGTGAATTTGTACCGATTCGTACCGATATATTTCAAAATATCTCAAAAAAAGAAAAACTTGGAAAACAACTTTAAAATAACTTTTAAACAACTCCACTGATCGATTCCACAAACTAATCAGCTCTTAATATTTAAGAATCACGTCAATCACTTCGAACCGGTTCAAAATCGGTTAATCTGTTTGTGAGATATTGTGAGCGAACAAATGCGAGAAAAGTATTTTTTCTTTAAACGCCCAAATTATATATCTGATCCAATATTATTATTATTATATATCTGATCGATTATTTTATAGTAACCAACAACTTAACACGTGGGAATCGGTTGAATTGAAAATTAATATTATCAACAGCCAACCGCATCAGAAACATTCGGAAAATCTATCAGATCATAATAAAATGGGTTGACTCCAAAAGCCGCCCCTGTATCTTTCTTTTATTTTATTTTATTTTATTTTATTTTTCGAAGATCGAAGAGCTCTAAAGCATTGAGTAGCACAAAAAAAAATAAATTTTTGTTAAGATCTGATAGATAATTTCGTGGCATTTATTTTTCAAACATGATTTTCCGAATATTTCTAAAGCGGTTGGCTGTTTATAATGTTTTCGATTGTTTAAATTTGTTACTTCTTTTACCAGTAAATCTGGCCGTATGGCTGAAGAAGCTTAAAAAATATATTTAAAACTTTTTTTTCCCCCCCCCCCCCTTAAATACCGGAATCAAATGTTCGTTTGACAACTCACAAAAAGTTCAACTGCTTTTTTATTTTGAACTTGTAAAAACTTTTTAACATATTTTTACATACCAAAAACAGAAATTTGTTCAATAAATGGCAAAAAAAGGTTTGTAAATTATTTATAATGCGCTTAACGTTTTCCAATTTGCATTCAACTTTTTATAGATGACGTATAATTTTTTTAATTTAATTTGCCTTTTCATTGAATTTATGGAATTGATAAAAGCATTTATGGGTCAATTTTCTCGACAAAATATTAATTAACATATAGAGTTTATTTGCTGAAAATTAAATAAATTTTTTTCTGTGTATATTTAAAAATGGTTTTTAACTTTTTTTTTTATGAATTAAAAAGGTTAAATATTGAGGTAAATAAAATTATAGTGTTCATGGTAAATGTGGAAAGATAAAGCAGCATGACTAAGGAGTTCAACATATTATGCAACTTAAGACTAACAGATATCATTTGCCGTATTATAACAAGTTCCGCTAGAGTGGCTAATGAATATAAAAGCAGGGGTCACAGTGTGAGAAAAACAGTCCAAGTGAAGAAATCCATATGAAAAGTATAACATCTATAAAATTGACTGCACTTGAAAATAAATAAAACAATTTATATGGCGGGGAAAAAAAAACATTTTCTTTTGTATATTTTCAAGTAGAGTAACACAAGTCAGCATTTAAATTGTATTGTTGTCTGTCGAAAAAAAAAATAATAATAATTAAATAAATGAATAAAATAAGAAGCCGTATTAATCGTACTCGTAGAGGTTAATGTTAAATTAACGTCTGTTCAAATTTGACAATGTGAAAGAAACAAACAAACAAACGAACGAACAAACAAACCAAACCGTTGATGACGTTGAGGGTTTCATTGTTATCGATGTTGATGAGGCTTATGATAATGAGTGAAAAGATAATGATGATGTTGATGGCAAACAACAAAGTATTTATATTATTTCATTTAATATGGTTTGTAAGTGTCAAACGACATTGTATTACAGTTGATATGAAAGTAAAGAAATAAAAAATTAAAATAATAAAGAAAAAGTCAACGCACAGAGTGGAATAATCATAAACCGCATAAAACTCAGCCAAAATGCAACCAACCATTAAACAACTTAACAACAATTGTAAAAATAATTATGACAATATCATGATGATGATGACGATGATGATGATGGTGGCGATTACGCAGCATGATTATTAACAAGAAATGTTGTACAGCAAATTGTAATTCAAATGGCTGCTTCTCTTGACCACTCTTTTTCTTGCCGTGTTTTGCAGCAGTGCTGTTGTTGTTGTTGTTGTTGCTATTACGTTTATATCATGTTATTTAATTTTTTTTTTGCTTCTTCACATTTTTTGAATTATTTCTATATTTTCGTTTGCCTGGTTGTATTTGAACAAATAAAGTTAAAATATGCTGACAACTGCTTATAAAGTTTATTCATGTTTATTAAATAAGTGCTGCTGCTGCTGCTGCTGTCTGTCCGCACTTTTGTGCAGTTGACAGTCTGTCTGCTTGACAACTGCTCGTTGGCGGTACGGTTTAGTTGCCAAGTTGTTGGCAAACCATAAAATAAATAGAAAAATAAAGAATTAAGTGAATAATTTTTATGAAAATACCAGAGAAATTATGAAAATAATAACATTTTGCATAAATAAATAGCAGCTGCTATTTCGGTGAAATTATTTTCTCTTTAAAACAATTTTTAAATTAACGTGTGAGTTAAATAAGCAAAGCAATGCTTTCATATAATTTATAGAAATTTTAGCTTTTGTGCGATTAAAATATTAAAGAAAATGATATTTCATAAACGCTGGTAATCGATACGTTGTTGGTGGCGGCGGCTTTAAACTTTATTTTACGTTAGTTTTTCATTAAAGTGATTTTGAAAAAGAAAGTTTGTTAATATTTATTATCGAAGTCAGTCATTTATTTTATGCTGCAATTGTAAACACACTCCCAGGGGACGTATTCATCTATTATAAATTATTATAGTTTTTTTAATTATATATTTTTCTTCATTATATATATATCTTTTTTTATTAAAGATTTAATGAAACCAGCTTTTATTTCAATTGATCTCAATTTGATGTTGATTGTGCTTTTTTAATATGTTTCAAATCAAGATACGATTTAGTGGAACTAATTATATATAATAAATGCATATTAATAAAATAAATAAATAATTTATTTTGTTTGTGAGAAAATTGTGGAACTTTTTATAATGTACGGACTTTGTTTAAATGTCGTCTATTCCCACCCATCACTATTGGAAATGGAATGGAATTCTCATTAAGTCTTTCAATATATTGTAATCGTTCAGATAGAAATTTCCTCTCCAGTTGTAGAGAGACAATATATAAAATTATATATAACAGTAGAATATTGTATTTAATTTCAAAGGTTAACTTTTCAAAAAGTGTTTTTGAATTCAGCAAGGCATGATAAATATTCGAAAGCACAAGAGAAAGTCAACATACTGACAGCAGAGCAAAACAGCTGTTTTCGAAAGCCGCTACACTTTCGTCATCAGTAATCACTAGCACTTTTATTTAAAACCCCTGGAAAGTGATAACAGTTTTTATTTGTACCAATTTTATTATGAAAAAGGACATGAGAAATGTATCAAACCGATGGCAACACACTTTTTTAAGTCCCTGTTCTGCCGTTTGATTATTTTTCTTCATGCCTCCTATTTTTCTGAATTTTTTGTTTCATGTTTTTGAAACCAAAAACTTTTGTGGTTTGAATGTTCTGAAAAAATGGGACATGAAGAAGGATAATGAAACAGTAACACTGGCGTGTTAATATCGGTTTGAATTTTTTTTTCTTAATTTCACACAAAATTATTAAATTGTACATTCTGTTTATACTCAACCCCAATAATGAATCCGAATCCGTTATATAGTATAAAAGCAATATTTCTTATTTTACAATTAATTAAAAGCATAATTTGGAGAAAAAAATTTAAATTTCGTGTTGATTCTTTTTTTCCAAAGTGTTACTAAGAAATTCAAAAATTAAAACGAAAGAAAATAAAAAAGCAAAAGTGATGAGTGAGTTTTTGTTATGACTTTGACATTTGTTTTAGACTTCTCATTCATTCCCGTCGAAGTTTGAAATAAATATTTTTAGTTATTCTAAGAAATGTTGGGTATTAGCCCCCGTGGAATGCGCTTAGGGAAAAGATAAAACCCCTCAATTGATCACTTTGAGTTTTTTAATAAGATTTTGGGAAAAAAGAATCAGCACATAGTTAAAATTAAAGAGTTTAAAAAACTTTTTTGGTTGGAATTTTTCTAACGTTGAACGCCTTTCGCCTTTTATAAAACAGAATAGTTGACTTAATAAATGACGGCCTTTTCGTTAGAGTATGACCTACTTTTTAAAATAAATAATAATAAAAATTAAACATTTGCTGGATGTGTTATAAAATATTAAACATGCATTTTGATATGCTGCAAAGAATTTCTTATTTTCAACTGGCAAATATTTTTAAATTTATTTTTACATATTAACAAGAGATTTATTTTTTGATGAATGGCAAAAAAAACTTGTAAATACGTTATAAAATGCTAAATATTTTTCAGTTTGCATCAAACATTTTATCTTTTTTTTAAGTCACATGGCATTTTTCGTTCTATTTATGGAATTTATAATCTATTTATATATCAATTAATCGTTAAAGTATTAATTAACATACAGAATGTATTTGCTGAAAATGAATTTTACCGTTTCTGTGTATGTCAAAGCGGTTTTCAACTGTTGGCAAATATAAATTTATGTTCCGATAACTCTTTTTGTTTGTAAAAGGACATCAAAAAGGTTAAATATCGAAGTAAATAACGTTGTAATGTTTATGGTAAAAGTATTTGTATAAATATTTATGTTATAAAATAAAATGAATAGTTAAAGAACTTAAAATATATTGCAGCATTAGATCGGCAAATATCATTTAATACGGCTGCTCCTCAACGAGAAAAAACAGTTCCCTCTTTTCCTCAAATTACGACCTGCCTTCCGTGTGCGACTCCTTTTCTTATAGTGTATTGTACCGAATATATGGAACAGAGAGGACGGTTTCAGAAGAACAGA
The DNA here is from genome assembly GCA_963675445.1 of Linnaemya vulpina. Taxonomy (NCBI): domain Eukaryota; kingdom Metazoa; phylum Arthropoda; class Insecta; order Diptera; family Tachinidae; genus Linnaemya; species Linnaemya vulpina. Next base: position 22,965,532 of record OY776278.1, read on the forward strand.
TGGGGAGAGCTCAGAAGATAAAGAATTTCCAGTAGTAATTTTTTAGTTCTTATTCTTTTACTCGCTGACGACTCCCCGCTATAATACCGCCGAACACCCGTAAACTCTGTAGACGCCTTTTACTAGCTTCACTTGCATTTTTATTTGTTTGTAAGTATTGGGCTTCCAAGCGTATACTTAATATTAATAATAATATTCCTCATGCGTCACTTTGTATTCACTCAAGGTTGTTGGTGAGGCTCATGTTCTTATCTTCTCATAAAGTTTAAGTATTTTTACGCACTTTTGAAGTTAATAAAACAAAAAAATAAAAAATAATTGTTAGACAAAGTAAATGAAAATCACGCCTTTTAATAAAGTCGAACTAAAGTGTTAAAAATAAATTTCAACAGCAGCTTAAAACAATAATTAATCAAAATACAATTACTATTTGTGAAAATAAAACGGGGGCACCTTGTGCTCTATTTGTCGTATATCGAGCGTCCGAAGCTTTTTTCCACAACCATAAATACATTTTGGTTCATTATATTTTGCAGCAGAATCTAAAATTTATGTTTAGCTCTTTAGTTAGATCTTTTCAAAAGTATATTTGTAGATGCTATTAAACAGTTTATATTTTCCAATAAAAAATTTTTAAAATTTCTATTATATATTAATGGTTAATGACATGCCTTCTTGTTTAAATAAGTTCGATCAGATAAGATCGATCCCGTATCTATAATTAAGGGCGGAATCTAATTTAAGATTCGTAGGCGAAAAAATTCAGGACAATCAATACTGAAAAGCTTAGACGTTGATATTGTAAATCACTTTGCGTTAGTGAAATTTAAATTTACACAAGAATAAAATTTCAAATGATTGTATTCTATTTGATTTCATATTTCTTATGGTCTGAAAATACTTTAAAAGGCAAAGCAAGGCCTGAATACCTGCACGTTTCTTGGGTGGAAAAACTGTTAACGAAAGAATGCAAATTTTGAGTATTTTTATAAATTTGTTTTTGTTGTGGGCTCTTGCTATGACTGCGATATTTGTTTTAAACTTCTCACTTATTAAACTGAAAGTTTGAAATAATATCTTTAGTATTCTAAGAAATGTTGGGTAAAGGTTTCCCAATAATCTGTACTAGCCCCAGTGAAATGCGCATGGGAACTAGCTAAAAACCCTCAATTGATCACTTTGAATTTTTTTTGGTAACATTTTGGGAAAAAAGAGTCAGCACGAAATTAGAAAGTTTAAACAAAAGTTCCCAAGAATAAGTATTAATTTGAAAATTTTTGTTTTCTTCAAAGTGATTTATAAAATTAGGGCTTTCCTGCTCAACAATGCAAAAAAAGTAATAATAATAATAATAATAATAATAATAATGATAATAATAATAATAATAATAATAATAATAATAATAATAATAATAATTTAATTCTAAAACAAAGCTTTTAATACTCTATTATTATTAAAAAAAAATTTCAAATATTATTTAAAAATTCAAAGTATTTTAGCCCACTCAGAACATTTAAAATTGAAGAGTTAAAAATAATTTTTTCAAATTATCATCGAAAAGAGTAGATGCTTAAAATAACATCTTTGAACTTTTTAAATTATTTTTATTGTTACCATAAAAGAGCCTTGAAGATCATAATCAGCACCATTGAAACTCTTATTGGAAAAAACCTTTAACGATCACTTTTAGTTTTGTAAATTACTTCGCAAAAAAATACTAAAACCAATTAAAATACAAAATATTATTGTGCTCGTAGAAAATGAATTTAAAATTTTGACTCTTGAACCACTTCAAACCCACATTCGGAGCATGCAAAAGTTACGACAATATTCTTGATCATCCAAAGCAACAAAAACAAAAGACTCGAGTCACAAACCTTTTCTTTAAATAAAAATCTATAAATTTTGTTTAAAATTTCAGACAAAAATACTTTGTTTTACCGGACAAACTTCACTGTAGATGGCTACCAGAAATATGTCTTTATCGCCATTTTAAGAAATTCACACAAAATTTGTACATTTTGTTAGGTCGAGTAAAATTTAAATAATTTGCCAGCAATAGATTAAAGAGCTTTCAAGGAAATGTTATGCCAAATAAGCTTCTATTAGCTGTTTATGTTTCTTCTATTTTAATAAAATAAAAATGTTTTTAATTGTTTTCTTAAGGCCCAAATTGTTATACTTCTTTAAACGGCCTGCCAACGAGCCCATGAAGATGCCCTTTTAAGGGTCAATTTATTACATGAATTAAGCACTTCCAGAAATAAATTATCTTTAATGGTGTTTTTGCCCCAAAAAAATATTTTTTAATACTGTAATTAAGTAATTCAAACGAATTCGTTAACGTGTTGACATGCGAAGTATTCCCATACAAAACAAAAGACTTAAGCAACAAACCTTTTTATATCATCCGTGGATCAGTCCATATCAGTGATCATTTTTTAAAATAACAAAAGCTGTGAAATAATGAGAACTACTGGATGTCATACTGCACTACCACGGGGAAGCATTCGCAGCTGTTCTCTTGAGGGTTCGGAAGGGTGCCGGAGGGCAGTGATATTTGGTACGGAGCTGCTTGTATTCGGGAAGTTTGTTGTGATGTGCTCTTCGTAACTATTATTATTTATTATTTTTTTTTTTCATTATCTTCTTGGCTTTGAAGAAAATTTTAAGAAACTTGAAAAGATTTCACTCACTTAGTCCGTTTCTAATGTTGATTTCTTTTCTAGAAGAAGAGTGAAACATTTTGTACACTTTTTAATAGAAAATGGCAGCATTGTGTCATTTGAAAACAAAGAATTTATTCGAAATTAATTCAACATTCTTTACGAAAAACAATCTGAATTTAAAAATCTTTGAAACTGCCACAAATTAAAAAAGGTGCGAAAATATGTTACACATTTTCCAGAAAAGAAAAGGCCTTAAGATATCGTGAACGAAAAAACTCGAAAAAAGTAATTTTGTTTTTTTTTTGGAAAACTTCGAAAATATTAATCTGATCAGTTCGTACACTCGTTTTTTTATAGTAATCGAAGACGGCATTAACCATCAGTTGTCTCGTGGGAATAGATTGATTTGGAAATTAAAATAAAAGCTCGAAGACCTCAAAAGTATAGAATAGCACAAGAACCAGGTTATGATAGTTTTCAAATCAAAAGAAATGTCCTTTAGGTTTTTACCAAAACCTGGGAGCAAATTACGGTACTCGATATCTTTAAAGATTTTTTACTTTAATTGTATTAAAATTTTGATTGAATTTGAATGCGGTAACTTCGACTCAGGGGATCCCATGGCCCAGTCGATCAGTCCGATATATGAAAACTTCTTTTAATAAATCTTGTCATATCTCGTCAATGTTGGCTTAAATATTGGCTTCCAAAAAATGCATAAAATTTTACCTTAAATATGCTGCTCTATGGAATTTCTGCTTCTATTTTACAAGTCGTGATCAATTTATGCTAATTTTCAACAGCTCTTCGCAGCCCTTGCGGCCGTATTTCGCCAATCCAATAACTCTTCGAATGTTAATTTCCAAGTGTTCAATTGTTTGTGGTTTATCGACAAGTGACTTAATATAACACAAAAGAAAGTAATCAAATACGGTTAAATCATTTAGGATTAAATCATTTATTCATAAAAATTGAAGTACGAAAATAATTCAGATCATGGTCCTACCCAATTCACTATCGACAGCAGCATTCTGACCATCTTCGTTTTTGAAAACATATGGGTCAATTACTCCGCCAGCCCCTAGAGCGTACCAGACAGTAATTTTCTGTGAATATCATGGTGTTTCGATAAAAACTTGTGGAATCTCTTCACCCTAAATGAGGAAATTCTGCTCAATTACGTGCCCATTCAACTAGAAATTGGCTTTATTAGAAAATAAAATTTTGAATTGAGTAGGTTGATGCATTGTAAAATATTATTTTGATTAAAATCTTAAACAATTTAAAAGCATTCTCATGGTGTAAGTGGATTCATAATGAAATTTCAAAGCAAAAAGCAACCACCAGCTGTTAAATGAGTGCTCAAATAAAGCAGTGATGCCAACTCAAACTTATGACACTCTAAAAAAATATACGCTGTATCTCTCTCCTTCATCACATTTCAAGCGTTTTAACGAAATCTTAAAAAAAACTAAACAAAAAGCAAATATCAGCTGTTAAATGAGTGCTTAAATAAAACAGTGATGCCAACTCAAAGTTGCTGCACTCTAAATAAACACGCTTTATAACAAAAATCAGGAGATAGAAAAGAAAAAGTGATCAGTGAGTTCTTGTTATGACTTTGACATTTGCTTTAGACTTTTCATTCATTCCAGTGGAAGTGTGAAATAATATCTTTAGTTATTTTAAGATATGTTGGGTAAAGGTTCCTGATGATCTGCATTAGCCCCGTGGAATGCGCTTAGGGAAAAGATAAAACCCCTCAATTGATCACTTTGAATTTTGTTCGTAAGATTTTGGGAAAAAAGAAAATAATACATAATTAAAATTAAAGAGCTTTAAAAAGTCAGTTCAATATTACTCCTTAATTCAAAGTTAATTCTAGATATAATTAAAATAACTTATTTAATATTCACATATTTACTAATTTTAATCCTTTTGCCATTAAAAAGACTTACATGTGCTTTCACACAATTTTTGTTTGCTCCTTGATTTTATCCATTCCAGCGAACAGTTTTACCTGTTCAGCCAAATGGAATATATATTTTATAAAACGTACTTTTATTTTGTTATTCATTTTATTGTCAATATAAAAAAAGGCGAAACAACTTTTAAACAGCATGGAAAAGAATTATTACAGAAACAGTAAAAAAATTATTTTGTCTTTTGCAATTTCAACCGCATTTCTCCTCTTTTATTTTTTTGCAACCGCTTTGCTGTATGATGCAGTTATCGCTTTGGGTTAAATCCGCACAATACCAACTACGACTACAACAATGGACTATAAAACCGTTTAGCTTTGACGGTAAAAAAGAAGAAGAAAAAAAAACAAAAATAAGATAACAAATGAAAAAGCCAACGGAAAAAGTGTGTATGAAAACGACCATTATTAAAGCCGTATAATAATAAATTTCTACAAAAATATTGTCTTCTGGGGGCAATAATCGAATATCTCATACTCTACATGAAATCATGGGCATGTGTTTGGTAATATAATTGCAGCAATAAAAGCTGATTGTTAACAGCGCAGGACACACGAGCACTTTCATGCTGCCGGTGTATTCTAATAAAGATGTTTTACTGTCCTGTTTATTATAGGCAAAACTCTTAATAGTTGTAAAATGTCGGCTACTTAAAAATTAGCAGCAGTTCAAAAATTTATGAGGCTTATCGTCAGATATTTATACTCTCACGTACATACGCCCCCCCGTTCCTCAAATAAGCACATGTAATTTAATGCGAGGAAGAACAAAAAATATATAAACTTAATATATAAAAATTAGTTTTTTTTATACCTGCGCATTTAAGGGACGATACAAGATGAAATGAAAATATTTTTAATCCAAAGGAAAATCATTTGCATTCTATTCAATAGAAGTTGGACATGAGATCAATCTCTGCCCACTTTTTTACATTTTTCTAGAATTAGAACCAAAACATTTTGTATTCACACGGCAGATTTTATATATTCAGGTTTTAACACACAGTTTTTCCAGTAAATTTAATCATAATAAATTAAATCTCTCATAGAAATTTATTTGCTGCAGCGTCCCTTACATTTTGTAACACTTACTGCACAAACTGTACTGTAGCTATTTTTGTTTATATAAAAAAAGTTTCCAGTGCAGTTTAAAATTGAAATTGTTTTTATATTTTGGAAATTAATATTTTAACAGCACGAAAATACTTATAAAGAGCGAATGAATGCTTCAAATACACATGATTTCATATTAAATAATGCAAATTTCGAAAGCGAATTACGGCACTCGATATCGATAGAAATTTGTGTTTAAATTGTTGTGAAATCTCGATCGATATCGACTGCGACAATTTGTAGAAGTGCTATAATTCTCTGTGCAGTCTTCACACGTTATCAGCTGCTTTCAATATACAACTTGGCAGCACTCAACTTAGCACAGACAAATACAAGGTTGTATTTCATAAAACCTATTAAAAAATGGTTTTAAGTTTGTCTTAAGAAAATTATGTTTTATGGTAAAACCAGATTTTAACAGTTTGTTTTAACGTTAAAACTAGAATTTATTAAACCCAACTCAATGTGAAAACACTATCTGGCTGTGGATCTTATGTGGTCTTAATTACATGTCGCTTTTTATTAATAATATTCCCGTTTATTGTGTAAAAATATTTGACAAAGTTATTTCATCAATTACAAACGCCGCCTTCTTTTTGGAAATTAATTTACAGACCCTCTCTAGCGTTCGGAGAATGGTCAGAGGCTGCCAGCAGTACTAAATTGTTGTGACGTTGACAACTACTTACAGAATACGAGAGAATAATTTTTGTCTGCTATCGAATCAGGTTTTCAGTGATGTATTTCTGCTTTAACTATTTTTACTGAAAACTTGCCACGTCATCATCCGATGCAGACCATTTCTGATGGAATGGGTACATAAATAAGCAGAAATGTCGCATTTGGAGTGAGAAGAATCCATACGCTTTTGTCGAAACACCATTAAATTCACAGAAATTTACTGTTTGGCGGGCTTTATACGCTGGTGGAGTCATTGACCCACAAGACTCCAAAAACAATGATGGTCAGAATGCTACTGTCATTGGTGAACGGTGTAGGAACATGATACGAAACTTTTTCGTACTTCAATAACGTGGCATTAATCTTGCTGAAATGTGGTTTCAAGAGGACGTAGCCGCATGCCGCACAGCGTGCGCTACAATTGATTTACTAAAAGAAACTTTTGATGAAAACTAATATCACAAAATGGTCCAATTAATTGGCCACCAAGATCGTGTGGCTTAATCCCATCAGATTATTATTTTTGAGGTTATATTAAGTCACTTGCCGGCGTCGACATACGAAGAATTAACGACGAAATGCGGCCGCAAAGTTGTATAAAAGTTGGTGTTTCATATTGCGCCTTCTACGCACCAGCCGTGGCAGAAATCATATTTGAACTGTAATTTCCTAAAATTCCTTTAAAATTAAGTCCATTTTATTGATATTGAAAATATATATATATCCTTGTTTTATTACAATTTAAACTTGTGTCACTCTATAAAAACACCCATCCTACTGTTGGAAAATCTGCCAACGCTGCACCACTGTGCACAGTTTGTTATGTAACAGCAAATAGTATCAGTTTGAAAATTAAATAATATAAAACTCGGTAAATTCATCAAGGCACACTGTAGAGTGTGTGTGGGTGCAATAAAAACGCTTTAATAGTCCTACAGCCGTTAAGTTGACAGTAGTGTAAGTTTGCATGTGTGTGTGCGTGTGCATGTATATGTGTGTTTGCTCTTGTTCTTTGAACAGCAACAACTAAAATGATGACGACAAATCCGTACTTTAGTTTTCTCACATTCTCGTACACAAACAATAAATCGTTGGCGCTAATGTTGTTTGCTTTTGTTAACTGGCTGCTGTTTTTGCTCTTGATCTAAACCATGGCCAACAAGTATAAAACAAAAAAAGTATCGTTAATACAGATTTGTTTTTCTCAGTTTCCATTAGACTGTAAGACAAACGCGTTTGTTTGTTGTGTGTTCTTGTTTCTTTTTCTTTTCATTTTGCAAGATTTCTATTATTATTATTATTATTCCCATTTTTCTCTACGGATGAGATTTCAGCAACAATGTTTTACATACTTCAGAATATTTAATGTATGTTTAGTTGTGAGATGCGAAAGTCAAAAGAAAAATCTACATTCTCTATTGGCACTTCTCGGTATTTACGTACACAAGTTGATAACAATATAAACATCATGATTTTCTATACATTCTCTCTACGCTGGTCTTGCAGATACACAATGAATTTCGTTCATTGAGCTGTTGAGCAAAGGAAATTTCTAGAATGGAAAAAAATATTAGTTTCACCAGCATTTTGTCAAGCAACGAGAAACGTTTGAAAAGTTTCCAAAACGAATGTTTTATTTAACATAAGAAATTTCAAGTGAATGATGCAAAAGTCCCGGTTTGAAGTGAAAATAACTGCAGGTTTTCTTAAGCCACAAAAAAAAGAAAAGCTTTTGCTTGAGGCAGTGTTCAATACATTCAAACTTCCGAGATTAGCCTCAGCGGAATATGCATAAATTAATAGTCTTCTATTCCGTCGCATGCAATGGGTGTTTTTTTCAGAGTGGCACAAGTTTAAACCATAATTAAAAGCAGGAAATACATATTTAATATCAATGAAGCGGGCTTTCTTTGAAAGAAAATTTTATGAAATTAAAGTTTTAGATGATATCTGCCATGTGGCCCCCACAACTGGCGCGTAGCAGGCGCAAGCTGGAACACTAATTTTCAACAACTTTTCGCAGCATTTGCGGCCGTATTTCGCCGATAACTCTTCGAATGCTCTTTGCCACTTATCACCGTTCACAAGTGACTTAACATAACCTTAAAGAGAATAATCCGATGGGATTAAACCACACGGTCTTGGTTCCAATTAATTGAGCCGTTACGTGCAACAGTTTTTTCATCAAAAGTTTCTTTGAGTAGATCCATTGTAGCACCCGCTGTGTGGCATGTGCATCCGTTCTATTAGAACCACATATCAGAAAGATCAATACCACGTAATTGAGGTACGAAAAAATTTAGAATCATGTTCCTATACCGACCACGACTAGCAGTAACATTATGGCCGCTATAGTGTTTGAAGATATACGGGCCCATAACTCCGCCAGTCCATAAAGCGCTCCAGAAAGTAATTTGCTGTGGATGTCACGGTGTTTCGACAAAAGTTAGTGGATTCTTCTCACTCCAACTGCGACAATACTGCTTATTTACGTAGCCATTCAACCAGGAATGGGTTTCATTTTCAGAAAATAAAATTTTAAATGGAGGAGTTTGATGAACAGAAAAATATTATTTTGATTAAAAATTTCAGCGATTCGCAAGCATTCTCTTGGTGTAAATCGACTCATAATGAAATTTCAAAGAAAACTAAACATAAAGCACCGATCAGCTGTTAAATGGGTGCTCAAATAAAGCAGTGACGACAACTCAAAGTTATGATACTCTGAAAAAAACACGCTGTATCTCTCTCTCCTTCATCACATTTCAAATGTCTTAGCAGCGCAACTAATGTTGGGTGTCAAGTTAATTCATCTGTTCACTCGTCCATCTCTCCATCTGACTCTGGTTTGTGTAGATGTTTTTTTTTTGTCGCTGACTGTGTGTGTCTCATGTTGTAACTTGTATTACGGTTAAGCATGCGCTTTGACAGTTACACACAATTTTAACGTCATGTTATTATTTACATAAAATATAAACTTGAAAGAAGGCAAAAAAACGGAATTTAAAATTGCAATAATCTGTTGAAAATTAAAAATTTCATGAGAAAAAAAGGCAACACAATGCTTGGAGTGAGATAAAGCTGAAAGGAAAAAAGATAAAGATTTACAACATGAGCATGAAAGTATTTATTTGAATTGCATTCACAGCAATTTAAAATGACGGCATACAATCTCGAGTCAAAACTATTTCAAATAATTTATTAAATCATTTACTTTTTTTTTGTTTGTTTTTAAAATGTACAACATTATTTATTTTATCTTAATTGAAGCGTTTAATAAAAAAGTGCATGCGGCCTCAAATTTATTTTATTAAATAAATATAATTCAGTTGCCGTTAAGCCTTCGAAAAACACGAATTAAAAATGGCATAGGGGAACTCTGTTGTTGTGGCGCTGCAATTATAAGTCGTTTCTGCTGTATTCACACATGCAAAAATGCAATTCTTTTATATGTATGTATGTATGTATAAAAGAGTGTGTGCTAAGCCTTTCATGACCCCCAGCATTTGATATGTATATGCAAAGTACGCCAGTGCAGTTATTAAGGCCGGCAGAATTTGCGAAGGGGGGTTTACTGTCAAACGAACTGTCATAATACTGCGGTCACTTTTTGATATACGATTGAACAACGTTTCCCAATTATTCAGATTTACTTTTAAGATCAGTTTTCAATTCGAGAAACATTTTCTTAAATTTTTTAGTAGCGGCAGCAACCAGGTAATGCCCCTGATACATGCAGTTCAATGTGCTGGTACTCGAATTGACGGTATGGTGTGGAGAGGAGAGATGAAAAGCTCGGGAATTTTGTTCAGCGATGAGACTTATTTTGCCGCTCAATAAGTTTATTAATAAACAAAAATGCACTGTACTGAAACCTAGAGATACAGACTGCTTTACATCAAGAAAACAAAAAAGACCGCTTTAGTCGGACCACCACTCAGGGAACGACCCCTATATTTGTAGACCATTGTGTCGGAACTAGGAAGGAGCAGATAGTGCTAAGAGGACATAAAGGGACAGATTAAAATGCAGATAATTTTGCTGAGGATATTTTCTTACATTTTACTTTGCCGGCGAATTTCCCGCTACAGTTAACAACGAAGAAGAGTATTTCAGTACATGTCGGTGTTAATCGCTGTTGGCCGTGCTTACCGACCGGTGACATGCTGTCATCATTGACACAATCCTGCACTGATGGAGATCAGAAAAATTCGACACCACATTCTTAACATTCTCCAAACAGGCCAGGCAGTTTTGTATAAACTATTAGCGTTTTCTTTTCTGGAAAACATGTAACATTTTTTCACTTCTTCTTTAAAAAGTGGCTGTTGGGAGGTGCTTTAAGGCAGATATTATCTTTCGTAGGTGATGTTGAATAAATTTCTAATAAAATCTTTATTGTAAAGTGACGGATTCGCTGCCATTTTCTACTGGACTTTAGCATTATTTTCTAGAAAAGAAATTCCCTTATATATCCGTCATTATAAATGGAGTAATAGCAACTCTTTTGACCACCTGTCGTAGAAGTCCCTGGATGGCTCTCTTCGCTTATATATCCGCCATTATAAATGGAGTAATAGCAACTCTTATGACCACCTGTCATAGTGGGCCTTGTAAGAAGTCCTGGATGGCTCTCAAAAACAAACACTTCGTACCTTGAGCATTTCTGAAGAATTTGAAAATTATATTGGAAATATATTTACATTAATCATGACATGGGAAAAATAACAACTCTAGAGTTATAAAAGAAAATAAAAATAAAGGGAGTAAAATATAGCATCAGTGAAAGGTTAAGGCTTAACTCGTCAATATATGAAGTCTAATAAATGGAATATTCTCCAAACAGAGCACGTTATATTCATGCACATGCATGTAAGTTAAAGTTTGTTTACGTCTAGTATATGATATACCGTTGATAGTCCTTTGGAGCGTATACGTTACAAAAAATTTCTATATGAGATGATGGTCGTATCGGCAGTATTAATATTAAAAGAAACATTTTGGAAACAACGAATTTAAAACGAATAAAAAATAATTTAATCAAACATAACATAAAAATTTAATTAATTATTTTCTAATATTTGGGAGTTTCATTTTATCTTTTCGAAAATAAATTGTCCGATTTTGTTGTAGAATACACAAACAAAATTTTAATTTAAATTGCGTCTAAGTTAATATTAATATATGTGAGTTTGAAAATGTTGAGTGTTGCTCGCAAATCAATATTAAATTCAAAGTTGCTTTGAAGTATAAATTTAGCTTTTCAAGAATTCACCAACTTTCACAATCTTCTCTAGAATGAATAGTGCGATTTTGCTATCGAATACTCAGACAAAATCTTAATCTCAATATCTGATAAACTCCGTGGACAACGACGCACAAGAAAATAATATCGAATATACAATATTGTACCAAATCGGGATCTTAATTATCAATTTTACAAAATCAAGAATCTGCAGTATTTTTACTTCAACTTTGAGAAAAAAAAAACACTGAGTTGAAAATTATTATGCAATTGAAATCAGCGAAAGTACAAACAATTTTTCAATTTAGAAATTTATTGTGAAATGCCCTGGTGGCGATAAAGAAAAACGTCAATCACTAGATGTGGGCATGCAGACGGGATATTTTCGGCTGCACGCACGTTTTTGATGGAAAAAGAAACTTTTTCATTTGCTCAAATGAAAATGGAATATTGTGATGATCATCAATTTCGATTGACAAACAAAGTGTCAGGCACTTCTTTCATTTCATCAGAATTGGAAAAACAGTTAAAGATGCGATTTTTTGGGCACCATTTAGATTCGGTAAGTTCACTCCAACTGCTAGTTTGGAAGGATAAAAGTGTTTCTGGTGCTCGTGTTCTTAAGTGCGATTCTAGTGCAACTTTTGAATAAAAAAATATGAAAAATTACCCTAAACTTTCCGTTAATTTTAATCGCAAAGTCATCGGTTTTTTCACTACTCTATTCTTTTGATTTTATCGAGCGAAAACGTTATTATTTTAATGTTAAATCGAATTAAGATTCATTCATTGTTCGAAATTAATTAAAATCTCAGAAACACATGATGATAAATATTCCAAGGCACACAGGAAAGTCAACATCGCTTTTAATCCAACTTACACAGCAGATCAGAACAGCTGTTTTCGAAAGTCGCAACACTTTCATCTTCAGTGCTCATGTGTATTGTGTTTGTCACCACTTTTTAGGCGGCTGAGTTGAATGTTATAACAGTTCCTATTTACACAAATTTTATTGTGAAAAAGAATCCGAGAACTGTATCAAGCTGATGTTAACACGTTTTTGTTTTAATACCCGTGTTACCGTTTGATTATTTTAATTTTCAAATCAACCGATACCCACGTGATAAACTTTGATTGATGCAGTTTTCGATTACTATAAGTAAAGGGAGATCACTAACTGATCGGATGTATAATTTTGCAACTAAAAAAAAGATATTTTGGATTTCTATTTTTCACGATATCTCACAAACGGATAAACCAATTTTAAGGTGGTTTAAATCTTAAGAACAGATTAGATTATGGAATCGATCGATAAAGTCGTTCAAAAGTTATCCTATAAACCGCTTCGAAAAGTACTTTTTTTCTAAGTCTTTATGTGAAGAATCTTGAAATGTATCGCTTCGAATCGGTTCAAATTTACAGGTAATCCAAAAGCAGAAATAAGTTCGGAAATACTCTTCAGTTTGGTTTTAGCTGCTCAAAACTTATACACACACACTTATACCCACAAACTTATACATACACACATTCACATGCACACACAAAATCACACGGACATAGTGACGAGCTCTCAGAGTTGGTCAGAGATACTTCCTAAGATCCTCAGCACGTAGAGATCACTTTTTTTTTTTAAATTGGGCAAAACCAATAAATTTCCGATACTTAACAATTTTCCATATTTCTAAAACTCATACAAATTTATATTATCTTGGCCTTTAACACAAAATGCTGAAATATGTTTCCTGGTTAATATTCGTAGCGGTAGATTTTAATATAAAAAAAAGAAATTAAAAAAAAACATTTTGCTTCCTCCGGCTTTTGTAAAAAGTTCATTAAGAAATTACTCTGCCTGATATGAAATATTTCTTAAGTTATTTTTATTCTCCTTCAAAGTTCTAACATCTTCTTTCTTAATGATAATTTAACTGTTTTCCTCTAACTGTTATTTCTTATTACGTTTATAATATCGTAAAATAACACGTTCTTCAGCTCTTTAGACTTCCCAAACTCTTTAACACTTTTGTATTTCACTGTTTTTGTACTCCTCGTTCGCTTTAAACTTAAAAAAAAAAAAAAAAAAACTAATTATGCTAATGACATTTGTTTGACAGCCACGACTGTGAAAAATAAAAAAAAATACAAATTTCCAACTTCGCTGTCGAACATCATCGTCGATAAAATACAGTTGCAAATTTATGTCAGTTATCCTCTGCTACGATTATTGTGAAGTTTGTTGTTGTTGTTGTATTGCAGTTTTTTCTTTGAAAATTGCTCTATTATTATGGATGAAATTGCCTGAAAAACAAAATGCTGTGTAAATATAATTATAGATTTGCATAAGAAAAAAGTTTGTTAAAACACAATAAAATACATGATAAATAATTGACTTTTTCCTAAAGAAAATGAAAATTTTAATTATCTCGTGCTTCGCTTATTTGTCGATTGCAGTCATTTTATCTTCGCGTAACAAATTCATTTTATACTCTCTTACGAGTATAAAATTATTTTTTAGTTGAATGTGTATTTAAATTTTAAAATAACTATTAGCGGCTATTTTTCAACAAAATAATTTAATATCTGTGGAAAAAAATTGTAAATTGTTACATTTCGATGGAAAATTGTACTCTCATTAGAGATGATTGTAGGAAATAAAATGGCTGATGGTTTTAAATCTTTTTTTTTATAACGAATTGAATTCAGTGCGCTTTGAAAATGTACTGGAATTGGCCAGAAATGATAGCAATTTTCAGTTGTCCAAATCACAAATTTAAAATTAATATAATCAAAAAGTGTAATAAAAACCACACTGTTCATAAAAGATATGGCTCTATAAGGGGTCCCGCACACGAGGGGTTCTGGGCAAACAGTTTCGTATCAGTCTTTCAGGATTAAATGATATTATAATTAATTAATTAGTGTTCTCAAGACGTGTTTAATAATCCAAAGATTAATGGAGGAATCAACATCATTTTAATTTTCGACTCACACAGCAATGTAGAACAGCAATGTTTTCGAAAGCCACTAAATTTTCTCATCAGTACTCGTGTGTATTTGTTTATCGGTACTGACAAGGTGTTTCAGTTGAGTATGAAAACAGTTTCCATTTATAAAAATTTTTATGAGAAAATTGAATACGAGAATTGCTTCGAAACTAAATTGATATAAATTATTTATGACGTCAGTAGTATGTGTTTCTGGACCAAAAAACATATGAAATTTCTAGGAATTAATATCGCACTTTATGAAGTGAAATTGTATTCGAAAAACATCAGTAGTATGTTTGTGGTCTTTCTGGGCCACTTTTTTCATAAAAAAGCTGCTCATGGTGCCAGGGTTGCCACATTGATTGCTTTTAACCACAATTGGTTATTTTTTCTTCGTAATTTGTTTAAAATTTTTTTTTTGTTGTTCCAACGCTGGCAGCATGAGCAGCTTTTTGTGTGAAAAAGTGGTTCAGAAGCACCACAAACAAACTACTGACGTCTTTTGACTCATAACATTTTTTTTGGTTGAACAGCCAATTAATTTGAAACTTTTAGTCGAATCATTCAACCAATAAAGAAAATAAAATTTTATTCGAATAACTCTCTCCTGGTTTTTACATTTAAATCAAGTCAAACATACTATTTTTGCATTAGATTTTTGCTTATACTGAATTAAACAGCGTTGACTATGGGAAACGAAGATTTTCATTCACACTTTTCTTCTTCGTGTAAATACGTTGATACAAAGTCAAGTTGGTTGTGTGCGGATGCGAAAGTCTTGTACTCATGAAAAGTATTAAATGCTATTTTTCTCATCGCATTTTTAATGAAAAAAAAAACTAAAAGTAGTCAAATAAAAAAATGGGTTTTACAATTGCGAAATTTTATTTGGCTCGAAGAGAATTGATTTTGACGGGTGTTTTTTAGGTATCGAAAACTCTAGTTTAATAGTTAAGAATGTCCAACTGCGTTGGCATTTCTATTCACTAACATACGACCAGCACAAACATTTTTGTTGAAAAAAAATTTTCTTAAAATAAAATTGAAATAATTGGAGCGAATAAAACCATTAACTAATCAGAAATACTTGCAGTTTATGAAAATAAAAGCCTAATGGTGTTAGACTTTATTGGCCCACTGTTTGTTTCTAGTTGACATTTTCCAATATTTACATCACATTGAATTTATGCAAACTATTAAAATGAAAATAAATTTTGTTATATCCTCCTCATTTTGCGAAACTTTAACAAGCTGAACACAACTTCTGGGTTTGGCCTTAAGCCGGTGTTCGAATTTGATGGATTTATAACAAGAAGTTTTGCATGTTGACTTAAATAAGATTTCTATTTTAGATAATTCAATATGTACACACGTACACTAATCATGCACATGTGTGAGTAAATAACTTAATATTTACAAATACATGCAGGCGTTTCATGTGTTAACATGTTTAAATTTATTTATGTTTGCTTTCCCAACAGTGTGGGTGTGTTGGTTGATGTCACTTCGCATGTATTTATGTTATGATGTGTTTTTATATTTCAAAAGAAGAAGAAAGAAAGAAAAAGAAAAAGAAGACAACTGAAGAAGAAAATTGTCTCATGTGATAAAAATAACAAATTGCACTTAAAATGCCTGGCTCGTGTAATTTTTAGAATTATTATAACATTTTTTATTCTCTCTTTTATTAATTTCTTATAAAATTTTCCAAAGAAAAAAAAAATATATATGTTGTTGTAGCATGAAATCACAGTTAAAGTTGTTGGTGTTATTGTTTTATGTTTCCATGGGTGTCATTAGAATTGGCAGTGATTTAACTGGAGACAGTGGAAGCGTTAAATTCTTGCTTTATGTTTCTGTTACTTTTTTTTTTTTAAAAAGCTATTTTATTTTCTTTTTAAACTGTGTGTGTGTGTGTGTTTTCTGTGCGTACAACACGGTTGCTGGCAAGTGTTTGAAATGTAAAAATCATGAACAGAATGAAATGTGAAGGAAAGCAAATTGAAGAAAAGTAAGAAAAATTTTTTTCGAAGATAAATTATAATTTTGTAAGCAACAGAAATAAGGAAAAATGATTGTGTATTTTACGAAATGGATGTGGTCGATTAGGAAGTTCCTAAAGGATAATTTTATTATAAGATGCGATACCGGTTGTATTATAATTAATTGTGAGCTTTAATTCGTTAGGCAAATGCAAAATTAGCCGCCTGGTCTTGTTTCTACAATTTGTATGGATAATTCCTTGTCAAATTGACAAATAGTAGGACACGACCTCCTTCGATTTGGATGAAATTGGGTCAGATGATTTCTTTCTTTCTTTTTAAAATTTATACTTAAGAATTTATACTAAATTTGTGTCGTATTAAAAATATAATATGAACGAACTTACTGAGTTTGCTCTGTTTATATTTCAATATCTCAAAAATCTTGTCATACATAAAAGTCATTATTATGTCCTTTAAAAGGAACTATTTGGGGCTACAAAATATAACAAAAATTTTTTTAGAAAATTTTTTATTAATATTTTTGCCGCGTAAAATAATTCTTTTTTTTTATAGAAAATTAATTTAAAAAATCATTTTTTGTGAATTTTATTAGCAAATTTCAAATGAAATTCTCAAAAAATCATATATCAGAGTTTCCCTCTCAAAATATAGTATTTTTTGTGCGGATAACATCTTAAAAGCTTTTTAGTTGCCATACAGAACAAACCGGATAATTAGCTCTGAATTGTTATGTGACATATTAAGTTTATGCTCTTAAGGGCCGTTATTACAACTTCATGCTAATTAAGAGTAGAATTTTATTGGACTTACAAAAAATTTGTCCAAAGTCTCAATAACATACCAGATAAGGATTAAGTGAAATTGTAATAGAGGAAAACTTTTTATGTGGGAAATTGTAATAGGGAAACTTTTTAAGTGTCTAAAAAATTCTAGTTTTGATTAACCGGAAGTTGTAAAAATGCCCCTGAATGTGTAAAATAAACAGGCTTGAATATAACCACTCGCTCCAAAATAACTCTAATTTACTACATTCTTTAGGACGTACATTTTTATGATATTTTGTGTGAGAAAATATCGGCAAAACTTTTTATCCCCTTTTCAACTCTGGTAACGTCGCAATCTTCAAAGAAAAAATGTAAACGTGCTGAGTTTTCTTTCATACAATTTTGAAATAAAAAGCATAAATCAAAAAGTGTTTATTTTGATGCCAATAAATTCGAGCGAATTCTTAAATAAAAACTTGTGTAGTAAAATCAAGCAAGAAAGAACATGATTTTTCTCCTAAGAATCACACAACGGATTTTGACCCGGGACATTTCTTTGTAGTCTGGAATTTAAATTGCAACGCTCGAAAAAAAATTTAAAAATATTGGCCTTGTAGGCCATTCCTATAACTTTCCTAATTTCAACGTCGAAGCAATCGGAACCTGCTTTTGAGCTTTTTTATTTAGCTATAAAATCAAATGATTCTCACGTGATTGATGTAGTTTTCGCTTGTCATAACAGAATCGAGAACATCAAGTGGTCAGATTTATATATAATATCGGAGATTAAAAAAAATCGCTTTTTTCAAATTTTTTTCGTTCACGAATCTCACGAACGCACTAACCGATTTTCTGGTTCGATGCTATAGACGTGGTTTTTAAATGTCAAAAAATCACTAAGAAAAATAATTTTTTCTAATATATTTGAGATGTCTTGAAATTCACCGTTTCGAATCGGCTCAAATTCCCAGGAAATTTACGTTTGCAGACGCTCTTATTTAAATTTTTATTTTAAAAAATTCTAGAAGACCATCTGATCAGCTTTTCAAATAAATCGTTTATTTTTAATTTATTCTTTAACGATATTTCACAAACAAATTAACCGATGTTGAACCGGTTTGCGGTTGTATGTTAATTTAAAGAGGTGATTGTGGAAGCGATTGGGGAGACCGCTAAAAAGATATTGTTAAAAAAATAAAACACTTGAAAATTTTATATATAATTTTCTTAACGTTTATCGGCTCGAATCGGTTTAAATTCGCCAGAGATCTAAGCTAAGGAATGCGTTTTAGAACGCTATCAGTTTGATTTAAATCGGCTCAGCAGCTCAAAAGTTATATACACACTCACAGACATAGTGACGGTCTCTCAGAATCAGTCAGGGACCTCAAAACGTGGAGATTTAATAAGAACTCGATTTTTTGAAAACGAGATAAAACCAATAACTTGCCGGTTTTTCAAAATCTTAAATTTTCTAAGGGGGAAGTTGGAAATGTGAATTATAATTAAAGTGTTGGAAACTATATCCGAACTATAGTCATCCCCGGCCCATGATGTTACTCGATATCGTTCAATTTCTAAGATGTTGTTTTTGTTTAAATGTTTCAAGCGACGCGACATACAACACAGAGTTCCTGAAAAATCTTTTTTATACCAGCAAAACACCGTGATTTAGTTGTTGCAAATGCCATAATTTGTGTGTTGAAATTATTTATGCAAAATGTTCCGTACGAAGACAAACAGTTTTAGACATCCCCGTACCACAGCGATCGATTACGGATGGACGAGTATTTTTTTTTATTCCATATCGCGACATTATTTTATTCACTTTATTGCCACTGAATATTTTTGACTAAAAATAAACTTTCATTTAACATATTTCAAGCGTATTTACTCATCAAATACGTTTTATATGTCGTTCTTGAATGTTTCCGGCAGACAGATGGATGCATAAATTATATGCAGACCAGGTAAAAATGTGCAGCAGAACAGACCGAGAAAAGTTGGTTTTGTTACAAAAGGCCAGATTAACTTACAATACTTTCCCCTTTTATGGAGATGATGGTGTTACAGCAAACAAACGTACACTGAGTATCGCCTCTTACTTTTGCTTTAGTTTGAATTCATTGTGCTCCGTTCTTTTCAGTTTGGTCATGCTGCACAGTGGTTAGTGGTGCATATTTTTCTTCACAAATTGCTTTTAGGGGGACTTAAATGATATATGGTAATTTGGAAAGTAGTTCCAGGAGTGCTTGTTGGAATTCTAAAGGAAAATGCTTATACGAGATCTGTTTAAAAATACAGTGTTCGGTTTTTTTTGTTGGCACACTCGTCTCCACGAGTTGTTCCCAATTGAGGTTAATCATCTCGTTTCTGATTGTCATAAGAATCAGGATTTTCTGGCGTTTTTGGCGACTCTTTGCAGGCAGGCGAATAATGGATGCTAAACTTTTATTAAAATTGGAATTAAAGGCTATAAAGCACTTAAAAAGTTGAGCGGTCCGTATGGTGATTGCTTGCTGAGTCACAAAAAGGGAGTATTTAATAAAAATGTGAGCGATGCCGATTACCCTGGACGTCTCAGGAAATAAAAAACCGATGAAACTGTTAAAAAGTGAAAAAAGTATTTGTTTAAAATCTTGGAATGACTATTAAAAAAAATTATTGAGGATGTAGGCATATCGGTTGGGTAAGTTTCATGTGACCGCCAAGTCCTTTCTAAAATTGCTAAATACACCTGCCCACTCGTTCGTTTTTTATTTATTTTAATACGACCGGGACTCAGTTTAAAAGGATTAAGAAACGGATGGGCTATTTTGAAAGAGACCAAAAAAAGTTCACGTTATAATTTATTTAACAAAAATTAAAGGGTTTTTAAGCTTTTGTAACGGACCTCGTATATTTTTAAAGTCACTTGTGAGAAATAGAACATTTCCAAAGACAATTGAAAACAAATCCTAATAATTTTTAAGGAAAACCCTGGCTCAGCACTATTTCTATAAACAATCGCAACCTAAATTATTTATTTTCTCATGGTTTTCATATCATTGCGAGGTGCTTCAGAGCTTTTCCCCCTTAATTTGCCTCGAAAAATGCAAGATATTTTATATTGGAAAATATAAATACCTTTTCTTACCAAAGCTCATGCACACTTATTTGACGTTCGAGCCCACTGTGCACGATAGAATACTAATTTCATATTTCAGTCAAGTCCACGTTTTAAACAGTCTGCGTGAGCTGAAATGTATGCGTGTGTCAGTGTTCATGCCGCAACAACATCAGCTTTAACTGTGTGCGTTTCTGTTTGTGTTTCTTTCTGTTTAATATATTTTTTTTGTTTTTTTATTTTTTTAATTTATTTCGCCAAATGAGTGTGTTTAGAATTTTTAATAAATCCGTCAATTGCTCCTTGGCTTTCGCATTATTTGTTTTTCTCTTTATTTATTTACTTTTCATGTACCATTTAATTTATTATTTTGAAGCTGTTTTAAAGTTGGCTTTTCTAAATGGACTTTTTTATTTTACTATTCTTGAGCTGTAGGATTTAGTGGCGTATTCATATAATAATTTGTAAATACAATTTTGCATTTTCAGCCTAATCCGTCGTGTCGAAAAAATGTGGTGTAAATTCAAAGTTTCTTTCAATTTATTTTGCCTCTCAAACTCCTTCAATTATTATTTAATTTCAGTCTTTTTACAGAAATATTTTGATGTTAAATAATCATCCTACTCCGTCGTAGTTTGCTAATTTATTTGATTTTCTAAATAATTCTCGATATGGTTTGAGGTGCTTAACATGGCAGCTATTTTTTATTAAACATTTTCCTAAAAAATGGGAAAATATATTAATATATAGAGTTTATTTATTTATTTATAGAAAATAGAATTTATTTATTATTATTTATAGAGTTTATTTATTTATTTTATTATTGAGTTTTATGTTCTCTTCATTTTTATTGAAACAACTTTTGAAAAAACCACAGACGGGTTTTAAAGCAAAGCAATCATGAATTGACAGTTGATATTAATATTATGAAGGCCTTATAAGAGCATTGGATCGAGCTCAATAGCAAAGATATCGCAAACTTGATTTTTGTGCGAATGTATGCTCTCGAGCTCGAGCTCGAGCTTTAATTTCCATATCAAGCGATTGCCACATGATAAGCGTCAGTTTATGCGGTTTTCGATTACTGATCATATATATATATATATATATATATATATATATATATATATATATATATATATGTAATTCCTGAGTTTTCCAAAACAAAGTCTATTACATTCGTTCACGATATCTCATGAACTGATTAACAGATTTTGAGCCGGAATCGATCGGTGATGCGGTTGAATATTTATTTCAAAATTAACAGCTTGAAAAACACAATTTTTAAAAGTCTTTTTCTTTAAATATCTTGAAATGTACCTGTTGGTTCGGTGGTTTAACTCTGTAGAGCCGCTAAAAGATATAAGCCAGTCACATATTAATCACACACATACAGACTCATAGTGGCGGGCTCTCAGAATTACACAGGAAAGCTTCCTAGGACCTCAAAGCGCAGAGATCTGATAGGAAATCTATTATTTCAAAATGGGAAAAGCCAATAACTCTCTGATTTGCGAATATGATAAATTTTCTAGCGGGAGGTCATGGAAATACTAGGAAGGACTATAATTATAATATCGAAATGGGGAGCCCTGCACTATGGCAAATTTAGTAATCCATTTAATTTCATCTTTGACAACGCTAACAAGCAATTGGAAGTTATCAAAAGTATGAAAGAACGCCTCGAAGATCTTGGGTGAATTTGGGATATAGCTGGGCCTGCATCAGCTCAATAAATTGCAGCTAAAGACTTGCAGCAGGAATCATAAAATTTTTCCAAAAACTTAGAAGAATATGTGTATAAAATGACCCGACAGGTATATAATATTTCTTATAAACCACTGGGCGGTATTCACTTAACCCACGGAGGATCCAATAGGGAATTTTAAGTTCCCTGCAGAAGCAGCCTATGAGTTTTGAAAAATATAACACTCAAAGAAGACATGCAGCGCATTTATATACCGAAGCTTTAAAGTCTGCGCTGCTCTACGGTTCAGAAACTTGGCGAGTTACCAAAGACATGAAAGCAAAAGTGTAGAACTGAAGAAGTCGTTGCCTCTTAACGAATCGCACAGTTCTTTTATTTTCGTGGAACAAACTATCTGCAGGGGTGTTCGCCGCCTCTTTTCATTTTGAGAAGTTTTACATCGAATTTCCACAGACATTCATTCCTTTTCCCGTCCTTCCAAAATCTGTCAATGCATTGAAGAGTTCTGGTCCTACACACAATGAAAAAAATAAATAAAATAAAATATGGTCCCACTATGGTGGTAAAAACTAGGTTAGGTGATGAGGGCCACTGTCGAGACAATGCACTTGGGTATATTAATTCGGTCCCATTGTAATATCCTTAAACACAGGACTTCTTGTGAGCTGTCCTCCACCATGTTAATCCCAACTGTGGTCGCCAGGGTATTTAAGTCTGGCAGGAAGTTGGAGCTCAGTACCATTGGCATGACGCTTTTCAGGACTGGGCACTGGCATAAAAGATGGAACACAGCCTTCTAATACTCTTCATCATTACAGCTTCTACAGAAGTCATTGTATTCCAGAGCCAGGTCAGAACTACAACTTTGGGGAGTTCCTCAGCATGTGATCATCAACGAACATATAAGAAAAAAATTGTAGTTGCTAGAGGGTACGCATCTTCTGAAAAATCCACAAATGTGGACCTGGAAGATACCATACAATATTTCGTCGAAGTCTGCTTAATGAAATTATCAAAACCGCGTTCACAGTAAAGATTTCTAGTATTTAACAAAAATAATTGTAAAATTCTTACAAAAACCGTGAACTCCACCAGCCAGATTATGATGAGCGTTTTTCTCCTTATGAATTCGACGGACTGTAATAGATTAAAGAAAAAAGTCTATTATAAATCGCCGTATGTGCAAACGAAAACGGATCCGTAATCAGGCTGAATATATATTTTTCTTATATTTTATTAACTATTTCCATTTAAGGAATTCAAATTAATTTCAAATTAATTATTTTTATTTAAACAAAAATACACTTTTCTATTAACATAAATAGAAATAAATATGCAAATAGTTGGAATAAATGTTTTACCAGACTAAAACTATAAATTAAATTTGTAACAACTATAAAATTAACATCTCATGTTTATCCATAATAAATTTATTGAGATATATATTTGTTTTTAGAAATCATAAAATTTTTTTATAAAAAATAAAATAACTCGTCTATAATCAGACAAATATATCACTGTTGAGTGGACAAGATCATCTCATTAGCAATTCTCTTAACTATAAATTTTTATAAATTTTTAGACGAGCACCATATATTCAAATAAACTCGATTCTTTATGGACACATTTTCGAAATTTGATCATTATAAACTATTTTTTATTGTACCCATAAAAGTTATTAAATTATTGTTCAAATTTATTATTAATTTATTTGTTTATCTGTTGCTTATTAAATGTTGACACATATTTCTTTCACTCGAGAATAAAATAAATACTGGCTGTGGCACAAGGAGTGGCTAACAAATAACAAATCTAACGTTTGATTTAATGTGTGTTTTTATTCGAAATTAAATATTGTATCATCTTGTCTAAGATAACAAGTTGCTTAAAAGCTCATCATATTAAGAGTTTGAAATAAGAGTCTGCATATTAACTGGACACAAAACCAAAAATAAATTTTATGAATAAAATATGAAATATAAATGAAATGAATCGATAAATTATTACGGACATGATGTTTTAGTGAAACTTAATTTATATATGAATATGAAATTACTATTTATATATTAAATTGTTGTGGGTTGAGCTACTCCATAGGCCTTCATATAACCGGGGCTATTGCCAGCTCTATAATAGAATATAGATTAGCCGTTTTAAAACATTTTCCCAAGCATATTTTTATAAGGAAACTAATAAAAATAAATTATGAACGGAAATATATACCAAAAATATTTAAAAACCAATAAATAGGAGTGGCACATATTTTTATTTATATTTTTAATTGAAATGTTGCAAAATCAATTTAAAATTACATCAAAACTTAAACGAGAAAAATAACAAAACAAAAATGCTCTCAATGCAGTGACACAGACTGGAGTATATAAAAGGTACCTTTATAGAAGTAATTTTACTGAAGTGCCTTCTTTGTAAAAAGTACCTATACAAAATAACCTTTAAAAAAGTACATTTTCAACAGCAATTTAATAATGTTGGGTTCTTTTCAAGAAGAGAATGGTGGCACATATTTTAGACTTTTGGAAATAGTCAATTTATTAGGAATTAATGTACGATTCCTTATGAACACTTATTTTTGTTTTACTTAAAATAAAATATTTCAAAAAGTATCCTTTATTATGTATTAAAAGTACTTTTAGCGAGGTACTTTTTAAAATGTTCGTGTGGAAATTAACTATTTTTAAAGGACATGAAGAGATCGAGAATGTTTTTGGAAAAAGTATTTAAAAAGTATTATTATACGGTTAAAAAATTATAATTATATTCATAATTATGAATTATAAAAAAAGTTTTAAAACAGGACGTGAATCGAACTCAATCTCTTCACCGATAAGTTCGAACTTTGCAGTTACTTCAGAGGGGCACTCACATGTTTTTGGTTCTAAATAAATATTTCACAAAATCCTACCATTTTGAAAACAATTATTAATTTATAATATTTTACTTTATTTTATATACCAGATTTGAAGATCTACTCATGAGTTGCCCGTTCTTCGCAACGCTATACGTGTCTGTATCTTAGCTTGACCCACCACAAATAAATCATAATATATGAACGAATATATATATATATATTTCGAAATGAGTTCCCGTGCATATTCTACAATAAATCATACACAATATTTATGTATGAGCGTCCGTGTTTGTATTTATTTCTACATGCTCACATACTTTTATTCTATTGTTATTAGCAATAATAATAATAATAATCCACAAGTAAATCAAGGCCTAAATATAATCAAGAACACATCAATCATTCATTATCCACTAACATGCAGTTTATGATATTGAAAAAAATAAAAATTACACAAACGGATGAAATATTAAATCTTAGCTGCACTAACGCAACACAAATAAAAGACAGTTCACGGTAAAATGTTCATGTTAAAATTATTATAAATTATGTTTTGCAATTGTTTGCAATTTGTTGCAATAAAAGGAACTCTGTTCGATTAGCCGCAAGTTTGACGATATGAAATTTTTATTTATTTATTGAAATTTATTTAGAAAAATGTAACTCTTTGATAAGATGCATCATACTTTAGCAACTTTTAATCACAATAAATGGAAAAGTTTCGTTCAATATTAAATTTCCAATTTGTAATATACTCGACATAAAATCAAGCTTTAATATACATACATATATTATTTTCAAATACCAAAAAACTGAATTATTATTTTAAGTCAAATTCCAGAAATATGGCGATAATGAAGCTCTTAGTAAAATGCAAATTTTTAATACAAAAATATCATATTTTCCGCTTTAATTTGTTAACAATTTTCTCAAGATATTCTTCTCTCTTAATAAAAACAACAAAAACAAAAAAACATTTTCACTTATAAATATTAATATTGTATAATGCCATCATCACAAGTGACAGTCGAAATAATGAATGAAAATTCTAAAGAAATGAGCGACTGAGTGACTAACCAGCTGACAGGTAGACAGACACACTTAACAATACATTCAGACAACGAAACTTGTTTAGGAAATCGCAAAATTTTAGGTACACAAAACCAAACTGGTGAAAAAGGAAGAAAAGTCTTCAGTTTAGTTGTGTCTGTGTGGAATAAAAGTTTCATAAATTTTATATATCAGCAGAATTAAAGAAATGAAATGTTGTTCCTATTGTTATTTTAGTTTCAAAAGTATTTGCATTTCATTTGAACTATGGGAAAAGTTGAACAAGTGTCAGTGAGCCCATGAGTGTAAAATATATGAAACTGAAATAATTGGAAATAAGTTTGTGCTCGTAACTGCCAAAGTGCTACATTTCACCCGTGTGATGAGGGTCACACAGAAGCAGACATGGTTTTGTGATAAAAATTAAGTTCTTAAATAAGAACTTGTTTTGTTAACTTTTAATAGTTTCGTAATTTTCTTCTTTATTATTGAAAAATATTGCGCACCACTTTTTCTTTGAAATTAAGCAGCTCTGCCTTCGAGAGGCGTCATTTTTACTACACGACCTTTCAAACTTTTCACACGTGATCTCAGTTACCTGATGAAATACCTCAAGTAAGGAAGTGAATAAATAATAAATTTTTACTTTAATCTACAGTTTTTTTCTTCTTAAAATTGTTTTTTAATAAATCGGTTGTATAACATACATATTTAAAATCGATTTTAAAGTTCAAGGAGTGATTTATTTCGTACATTCAAATTTTATACTCATCTCTTGAATTTCAAATAACATCAGCTCATTTCAGCTCAGTTTCTTTTAATATTTTCTGTATAATATAAAGTTTATTTGTTGGGTGGTTAAGCAATGTCTATATGCATTTCATTGGCGCTGTTTACCAAATCGTCAGTAGACTTCAACCACAGTTTTGCAAAGTTTCAAACTTCTCAACTTATTAAAAGACTTCCAAAAACCATCTGAGAATTATGTTAAATAAATTAACTATAAGAATTCCCAAACGATTTCAAAAAAATCACATTATAATAAGTGGTAGACATTGCTTAACCACCCAACAAATAAATTTCATATTATAATAGTACAATGACAATATGTCAAAAAATTAGTTTATTAACAATTTTCTGTATATATTTTTTGACAAATTCAATTATCTTTTTATATTATTTTCAGGACCAAAAGCAATTGTCGTTATATTTCTTACTCGTATTTTTTTTCTATAATCTGACAAATTTTGTATAGAAGTAAAATTGTTAAATAAATGCAATATTTTTTATAAATTGGTCCCACATCAGTCATATGATTTCCATTAGAATCAATTGTTTAAAATCGATTATACATATCAATTGATTATGTTTTCAAAAATCTATTCCTAACAAATTGGTTTATATTGAAAAAAAAACAAAAAATCGATTATTAAATAAACGATATTTTCGACTCTTGTCACATTCTTAAACTCAAAGCGACCGGTTGGATATATCAGTAAATCCAGGTAATTGAATCACTTATATTCCACACGAGTGACTGCGTGCAGGGGACAGCCACGTATAACGGCCAAAGAATATTCTCTTTAGAAGTATTAAATTCGATTGCCAAACGAAAGGTAAAAAATAACTTAAAAGATAATTACGTTGTTTTTTGTACACCCTCAACAATGGAAATTATCGATTTAACCTGTTGTTAACGAGCCCTCATGCATAGAAAGCTTTTCAAAAAGAATTTAAGGCCGATCCAGTAAGTTTCTGGCGAGTCTTTTAATAGTCGTGAAAATATTTCCATTAAAATTTTAAAATATATTTGATTTACAAATCTCTCCAGTTTGTTTTGCATCATCAGATTTTGGTATCAAAGATTTTTGTGAGACAATATATTTCCTTTATTAGGACCAACGCTATGGGCATGACGCCTACACATGCAGTACGTTGTGTCGGAACTGGAAAGTAGGGGATACTACTAAAAGGATGATAGAGAATTTAAAATCTCATATTTTTTGCAGCTACTTTCATCATGGTCAGCTTCTAAAGGGCTGCTCTAACGTCAAAAGGCATTTATATCAGATTCGATGGGGCACTTTGAGATAATAGGGCGGTTTCTTTGTCAGCTCACCTTAAAAATAATGACTGAAAGATATTGGGGTATGTTATTCCCTGATCCGTTTGTCTAAATATGTGGTTCATTTAATTGATATGACAACGCACAATGGGGCAACAATGGACTAGGGGTATGCCATTGACGTAAGGCTCCAGTTCCATTCAGAATCATCCCATTCTTTGAACGAATCGTGTGGAACATGGATTTATTTTAAAAAAGTATCAACACAGGGAGTCCATATATTTTTAATTTTCATTTTATACATCTTTTTATATTTGTATATGTCAGGTCTTACATATATTGACATTCTAGACTCAGGAGTCATGATATCGACAGTCTCTTAGTAACCGTCCCAAACATGTTATTAGCAACTATTAAAAAACAGATTTAATTTGTAAGCGAAGGAATAAACATATTCGGCTCTCTTGTAATGCATCGATTCCTTCATTCATAATTAATTCAGTCCTGTGCTTTAGGAAACTGTTAGATAGTAAATATTGGAGTTATTGAACTCTTCCTGGTGCACTGGTTTCGATTGCTTAAGTTACGGTCACACTTAGCAAACATTTACCCAAAAAAGCGTAGCCACTAAACACTAAAGAAAAATATTTAGATTTATAAAAATTTTTCTTTAGTTAAGGAGTTTCATATATAAATAATATCCAGAACTACTATATTTTCCATTAGTATTCAGTACGCTATTTTGGCCAAATATTGGCCCTAATGCGACCGCACTTTTATTGCAAGTTCGTAGTATATCTGAAATTTCAGAAAGAATCACCTATTCATAAGTGTTCTCTATTGAGGTCTCATCAATGATTTACATTTTCGCATGTTGGCTTCTTCCTTCCATCTAACAACTCCGTCCTATAATGAAGACTTTTATTTTTAATTACATGTTGAGTGACTCCATTAAAGTAAAACATAATAAAAAAAGTTTATTGTGTGATAAAAATACACTCGTAAATTAACAATTACACTTTCAGGCATGAATCTTGACAAAACTATTTATCATTTTTCTTTCATTCCCTTAAATACCGAACAAAAAGCGCCAAAGACAAAAATAATTAAATCAAATTTCACACGCTCGCTATATATTTAACATGCTTAAAT
The DNA here is from genome assembly GCA_963675445.1 of Linnaemya vulpina. Lineage (NCBI taxonomy): Eukaryota > Metazoa > Arthropoda > Insecta > Diptera > Tachinidae > Linnaemya > Linnaemya vulpina. The sequence continues at coordinate 22,994,925 of OY776278.1, forward strand.
GCTGCTGCTGCTCGCGGTGCGGGTATTATAATTTAGTCTACTTCATACTCTACATGAGCAACTTGTTTACCAGTTTTGGCCGTGCCACAGAAATTTAATAATTATAAGAGAACAAAAATTAAAGCTTGTATGAAGCAAAAAAAAAAAAAAACTTTACAGAATATTAACTAACAAGTGCTTCTTAAATTAAACACAATTTCCAGCTACAAAACATATAAACCAGCAGTTATACTCTACAATTATTTTATTAAAACTTAATTGTATTTATTTTTGCGGAGACCCAATTGGAATTAGTTTAATTATTAGAGCGTGAAAAATAAGACTAATAAAGTTTTTTTTTAATTTAAAAGTATGTATTTTTGCATTTATGGGAAATTCAAAATAAATAAAACAAGATTCTGAAAATTTCAAGACGGCAAAGAAATTTAAATTTTTTCAAAGTTCTATCGATAACATATTTCTTGTACCATCGCAGCGTCTTAGCAATTTGTCGCGCTTTCTAAATGTACAATTTTCCTTTGCTCGTGTAAGCCAGGCTTCTTGATTTTTATTTTCGAAAGAATAAATAAGTCGAGAAATAATTATGAATTTCTGGTCGGATAAAAATATATCGGAAAATAACTTGTTCTCTGGAAAGTAATTAAATATCCGCAAATAACTCTTCTATGTTCCGAGGGCCAAATAAGAATCGAGAAATAGTTTTAAATTTCTGATCGAAGAAGAAGTGTCAGGAAATAACTTCTTTAATTTTAATTATGTGCGGATTCTTTTTTCCCAAAATCTTACTAAAAAATTCAGTGATCAATTGAGGGGTTTTAGCTGGTTCCTATGCACATTTCACTTCGGCTAATGCAGATCATCAGGGGGGAACCTTTACCCAACATTTCTTAGAAAAACTAAATATATTAATTTCAAACTTCCACTGGAATGAATGAGAATTGTAAAATAAATATCAAAGTCATAATAAGATATTTTTTATTTTCTTACGTTTTTATTCCACAATCGGCTTTTTCCGACCCTAATTGTCAGGAAATAACTTTTATGTTCTGAAAAGGACACAGATATCAGCAATTAATGGTTTCTATTATCTCAGGAATAAATGAAGCGCAATTAATAACTTATATTTTTCAGGGGGAAATAATGATTGAAGTATTATTTCCAAATAAAAATTATAATGAATAGTTAAAATAGTTTTTTTTATTAAAATAGTTTTTCATATAAAATAATTTTTATACAATCTTTAACCAATTCTTAATCGACTAAGCACAGATTAATTCATAGCCCAACTATTAGAGAAAAACTCACAGCAGCATCTTAACAAATAACCGCAGTTTGTTTGCTTCAAAATCTTTCCATATTGCCAAATGCAGCTGAAAAAAGTTCTTTTGTTTAAATTACAAAAAAAAAATCTATAAAAAGAAAAGGAGTAAAAATTGACGGCCCAAAACTCTGGACAATATGGAAACATTTTAAAGGTCAAAAACAACCTTTGACAAAAATCATCTTGATCCTTGTATTGTCATAGTAACCGACTAAAACAAAATCCACATTAATATTTAAAAAAATATATATTTTTCATGTCTAAATTAAAAATATTTAAACTTTAATAAGCCCTACTCTAAGAAAATATTAAGATTTTAAATCTCTTTAAATATTAAATTAACTTCTATTAAATGTAATTTATCTTTTTAAACTTTTAATTTATTTAACAAAATTAATATATATTTTTTGATTTTTACAGATTCTGAAATCGATTTGACTTAATGGTAAGAAAAGCAACAACTTTTTTAAATACCTAGAGAAACTATTATTTTCTAGAACAACATTTATTATTGATACATTTTTGAAGTACACACTTAAATATTGACATGGAATTAATTTATGAAACATGAGAATGTTTGGCAGTTAATTTCTTCATAAACATCAATTTATCATTAACGATGATACGCAGAATATTAATTAGCAGTTCGATTCTTATTATGAGGCAACTACTTCTGAATATTAAATGACTGACTACTTAGTTAGCGAAAATCGATGACGTGCTCTCAATTTGTTCCCAATTCCTTAACAAACTGAAACGAAACATAAATCAATGCGAATAAACAGACAGCACTCATATAATTTAGTTGACTATTTAATTTCCTACTGGTGGTGGGCTTTTGGTCTTAAAAGGTTTGCCAAAAATACTATAATTTGTTGCTTTTCAGTAAAAGGAAGGCGCATACTTTTTGTTTCCTATTCTGCCGTCTTTTGTTGATGATGACGATCAGTTACAAACCAAATGACTTATAAATCCGCCAAACAAGAAATCCCATCAGCATCTGAAATAAAAGTTCACTCGTTCAGTTATTCATTCCATTTTATTTGTCTGCTTGATTGTTTGTTTTTGTTGTTAGTGGCATATAAACCAATTATAAATGTTTTGTAGCACGTAAATATATATATAATCGTTTGTGTGCTTGCTCGTGCATGTGTGTGTGTGTGTGCCTGTTTGTGGCAACAAAACAGTCCTTTTTGGGGGATTTCATGCTGCCAAAAACACAACAAATTATTCCATCGAAATTGTTGCGGCTGTTTATTGCTGCCACCACACATTCTCTGCATCGTTATTATTGTATTCGCGTTTTGTATGGATGACTACGTGCTTGTATTTGTTTGTGGATGTTAATTCTACTTCATGTGAAGAACTAGAGCAAATCGCTAGTTAGCGTAAGTTAGTTTCTTTTGTTAATAGCTTGTGAAGGCATGTTATTATGCTCGTGCATGTGTAGGAATGAATATAAGACATACAAATTTAGACATGCATTAACGTGCCACCATTCAACAGTCATAATTGTTGGCTGGTTTAACAGTAACCAATACTCATGCATACCGGAATACATGATCGTATTTTATATTTCAACTGTGGAGTATGATAAAAACAAATTGAATGAGAAGAAGATTTCATTTGGAGCTCTGAATTGTACATGTGTGAAGTCCACTCGTGAGCCATATTTGATACTGAAAGAAATTTTGGTGTTCAAATCTTTGTGGGTGCGACCCCCGGGGTGTAGTAGAGGGATCTTGGTGATTCCAACACTTTGTTCCCAGCACAGGCCGGGGGAGAGGGTTTGCACTTTTCCAATGATATGACTTCTGCTGGGACCCTTAAAACTTTTATGTCACTGAAAAGAGTAGCCTCAGACTGAATGCACAGAAAGCATTTAAACAGCTCCGGTAGTTAATGATCATACAAATAAAGAACATTTTGGCAGGGACCGTAAGGATTATAACACACAACACCCATTTAAAGCAGTTATTTAACGTAACAATTAATTAAAATTATTTTGAGGTGTTTTATTTTAAACTCATTTTCTCATCATAAAAATAAAACTCACTGTAGTAATTTGATCCTTAAAGAAGAGTAATCGTACTGCAATTTTATTAGTCGCCATTAAAATAAAAATAAATAGCTTTTGTTTCTTTTTCAAATTAGTACATATTCTTGGAAATTGTCGTTTAAACTCTTTAATTTTGTGCTGATTATTTTTTCCCAAAATCTGACTAAAAAATTCAAAGTGATCAATTTAGTAGTTTTAGCTCGTTCTAATGCAGACCCTCAGAGAAACTTTACCCAACATTTCTTAGAACAACTAAAGATATTTATTTCAAACTTCCACTGGAATGAATGAGAAGTCTAAAAGAAATATGGAAGTCATAACAAGAACTCACTGATCACTTTTCCTCTTGTTTGATTGCCATCACGAGCAACCTACTTTCAAATATATCCTTAGAAAATCTACGTAAATTTATATTCATTGAATTAAACAACTAAATTAATAAGCAATAAAAAATACGCCATAAAAAATACTCAATAAAAAATATTGTGGAAAAACGAAAATAAACCAACAAAATTAATATGATTTCTTAAAACACCCCATAAAATATAAAACTGTTTTTTTTATACGAGAAATAAAATACTTTTTAGTAGAGTTTTATTGAGATAAACTCTCATTACAAAATTCCTTAAAAAGAGTTTTGTTTTATAGCGGCCAATAAAATATTAAATTTTAATAGTGTCATGTGAACTATTTAGTTTTTTCTGTGAAGTGGAGTCGTGAGTATAGGATTCCCATGATTCTAAAAAGATGAGTTTTTGAATTTGAAATTTTCGGATAACTGTTATATTTACACTCCCTGCGTTTTAGACCAAGATAAGGATAACATGTCCTGCTATTAATAGAGCAATGGTTTATATATGTACGCTTCCCTGCATCAGTTACATATTTACGAGGTCAGTTTTAAGAATCAGTTGTCAGGCGATATAAGGCTTGACCGAAATGAATGTGGAATGACAAGTCCTGTGAATCAATGGTACTATAGGACTGCAGTCTCGGGCTATGATGGGCTTACTTAGTGAAGATTTTAGTTGGAAAATGCCAGAAGATTTTTTGATTCGGAGTATTTCAGACGGCTGCAAATTGTGATAAGAGAAACTAGTTTTAGTTTAGGGAGACCGAGGCCTTTACAAATGATATTAATATTTTCTTAATGCATATTAATATCGGATGACATTAAGTGGTAAATTTTTCATAAAAGTAAAACAATTTAATTTTTTATTTACTACAAATTATTTCTCCTACTCTATTCCTTCTTTCCCATATCTCCAGCATAAGTAGTCAATCCCTGAGTGCTGGTAGCATGAAAATAGTAACAAGCTATTGACCTAAGGATTTAAAATATGCAACAGAAAATATAAAACTGCAAGAGTTTACAAGCCACAACATTTTTGCAATAACTTTCCATATTTTACTGTTTTAAGATACCTTTTAAAGAATATCTATCAGTATCTCCTGATACTCATTTAACATATAATTTAGTAATTTACTGATACAAGAAAAGAGTGTATAAAAAAACTTGCAAAATACTACTGCAACCGGAAATGAATTCATACGGATGGTTTTTTAAACTACCAAGAATGTTGTCAACAGGCTTTACAGGAAGTTGCCTGGATATATTTACTTCGTAGAGTTCTTCTGAAACTTTGAAATTAGTAGCTCTTGTCTCACTGTACGTACGTACGTACTTAAGTAATTGAGTGAATATATGAACAAATAAAAAATTGTTTAGCTTCTCCTCCAGCCTCCATGCTCCATCCACCATCAGGAACTCTTTTCATGCTTCCGCTGTTAATTATTATGTTATTTTCCAAACATTCACTGACGCCCAACAAATTTATTTATTTTGTTTTTATAAAGAACCGCAGACTTTGAATATAGACAAAAACTTATTTGGCACAATTACTGGTACACTGGGAAAATGTGTATAGAAAACTATTCGTTGGCAATTCTTCAGAACTCTTACATTTTCTCTGTAAAACTAACTTTTGAATATGGAGTTGAGAGAATTTTTCAAGATCACCGTAGGCTGTGAAAAAGCAGGAGAGTACGAACCTATTTAAATATGACACAATAGGCTTCCGATGACTGTAACTTAAACAGTTTTTGAGTTAACATATAAGACAATTTCACAGGTTTTCTGGCTCTCTTTTCGATTCTTATTGTAATGCAACTACTTCTGAATATTGAATGACTGCCTACTTATTTAGCGAAAATCGATGACGTGCTCTTAATTTGTTCCCAATTCTTTAACAAATTGAAACGAAACATGAATCAATGCGAATAAGCAGACAGCATTCATATAATTTTGTTGACTATTTAGGTTCCTACTGATGGTGGACTTTTGGTCTTAAAAGATTTGCCGAACAGATTTCTGGCTCTCTTTCAAAACTTAGTAAATTGGATTTATATTAAAACAATTATTAATTGTTGTTATTCTTTATTTATCTTACAACTGCAAATTTGAGTCGGAAAAAAGCCAACCAGTTGTAGAATAAAACGTAAGAAAATAAAAAAGAAAAAGTGATCAGGGATCAATGAGATCTTGTTATGACTTTGATATTTGCTTTAGACTTCTCATTCATTCCCGTGGAATTTTGGAATAAATATTTTTAGTTATTCCCTGATGGTCTGCATTAGCCCCAGAGAAATGCGCCTAGGGAAAAGATAAAAACCCTCAATTGATCACTGAATTTTTTAGTATGATTGTGGGAAAAAAGAACCAGCACATAATTAAAATTAAGGAGTTTAAAAAATTGGATTTAACTTGATCACAACTGTAGGATAAGGTGTTAATAAAATAAAATTGTATTGAATATCTGTATTTCAATGCCAAAAATACATGTCCGATAATTTGCTTGACCTCATGTAGAGTAAAATTTACTTTTTCACTCACATTTTCTACGCTTTTTGCACTTTTGCTTTCCTGCTTATTTGCACGCTGCTGCCACTAACTCAATATTATACATATTCCGTTTCAATATCATGGCTAATAAAACAAGAGGGAAATTATTAGACCGTAGTGTGATTAAAAGTGCCGTTAATTTATCATTATTATTATTATCATTGTTGTTGTTGTTGTTGTTGTTTTTCTCCTTTCACAAACTTACCCATCAGTCGGTATTTTTATATGAAAACTGACCATAATGTCGGCATAAAATTTTCCAAACAATATTATGAACAATAAAAAATATTTACATTAAATTAAGTTTATTTTTTTGTTTTTGTTTTTGCTGAGCTGCGAGTACTTCGAGCACTGGTATTTGTAGTCAGTTTATTTTATCTTCATCCATGTACAGGCAGGCATGCGGATATTTTTAATTTAATTATATTGCAAATATTTTCCAATTTGTATTAAAGCAAACATAAAGAAAATTAATGAATTTAATGTGCAGAAATAAAGTCAGAAAAACAATTTCAATGAATTTTATTTTCAATGTAAATCTGTGATTCACAATGTAGACGAGGCAAATGACGAACTGCTTGGAGACCATGTCTCGGGATAAATTTGGCTTATTTCGCTGTATATTATTAGTTTACGCGTACGGTCTTAAGCTCCTGGACAAAAAGTTAGGGACCCGTTGATGTATATGTTTTTTTTCGTGGTATTAAAGGACTTACATAGAAACGTAAATATGTATGGCAGGACATGCATGTCTTTTTACACAATAATTGTAATTGTCTCTAATTGAAGATGTGGTTAATGATTCATAAGGAATTGTCAGGTTTTGCGATTAATGATTATGCATTTGAACATTTTCAAGTACTATTTTTACGTTTCAATGTTGCTTATAATAATTTTTCTCTATGAGATGTAAAGCTTTTCAGTCAGTGCTAATCAATATATTCTTGATTTAACACCGTTTTGCAAAAATCAAGCTCTCATCAGATATCGATGTTGTGAGTTCCGTTGAAGACTGATGGCGTTCCAAAGAGTTCTACCAATTTTAAATAGCCTGAAGAATTGAGGTCAACATTGTGAAATTAAAAAAAGTTAAAAAAACATATTCTTACATAGTTTGGACTGTATATTTTCATCTCTATTCGCGTGTATTTATATTTTAACTTGAGATTGAAATACCATGTTTATCGTCGCTAACCGAATCAAAATCGGTTGATTACCGATCGTGAGATATCGTAAATGAAAAAACTCGAAAATAGTGATTTATTTTTTAAGAACTCCCATAATATATATGCGGTCAATTAGTGTTCCTAATTCTTTTATAAAAACTACATTAGCCATACTGATCGCAACAGGAGCGGTTGATTCATTCGAAAGTTAATTAATAAACTCTCATTAGAACAGGTATTAAACCACGTTACAATACCTCTTTGATTATGAATAGCGGGAAGTTGCAGGAATGGCGTCTAGAGTCAACTGTTTTCAATATTTTTCTTTTGGTTTTTTTTTATATCAACATCGTTTCAGTTACACAAACTATAACTGCGATACTGAAGAGTCTATGATACGAGCTAATTGTCTTGCTTAGTGTTGTTATCAGATATTATATATTTTATGTTTCAAGCGACAAGATTTTGCCATACACTGAGAAAATATGTGATATTAAGTATTTGCTAACATATTGTTTTGTTTTTGATTTTGAAAGTACTTTAATAATAGGCCTTAAGTCACCCTTTTGTAAGGAAATTGAAACTGTAGTATTATTTTTATCAATATTTCGCTACTCTTTAAATACTGAATTTTTACTAAATTTTTTGTCCTGCGAAAGCGACACAAAGAAGTCGCCAAATATTGCATATTAAGATTTTATAAAGTTAATTTCATAAAAGCAAGTGAATTCAAATTTATTATTTGTATATAAAATTTCAAAATTTTATATATCGATCGTAAATACGCTTTTCAATAGCACGAAAAATATTTTATTACAAGTTTTTTAAATAGAACCAGCACTCTATAATCCAATTGAAATTTTCCGCACTGTAAGTGGCGTGAAAGTCTTGTAAACTGTTGAAATATTTTTTAATTTAAATTTACTTTATTCGAAAGATAAGCTGCGCATTATAATTTAAATATAAATTCTTTTACATGATCGCCAGAGCTGGCTAGGCCTTATTCTAATCTGAAGTTCTAAATTTTGATAACTCTTTGCCAAGAAATGTAGCCTTATAACGACAATAAAGCAGCGAATATTGTCCTGTAGGTGGTCAGTCCTTTCGGGCTTATCGGCTTATACTAGCGGCTTCATATATCCTTACAGAAAATAGTCTAGCGAAGTTAAATTGCGGTCACCAAACATATCCTTCAATAAATCAATTTTGGCAACTGCTGTGTGTATCATAGTTGATCAATTTAAGAACGAAAATCTCTGTCATGATGGCTCTATAACGATCACCATTGATTTCAACCTTGAGGACAGCATCGCTTTTAAAGAACTACGGACCACTGATTCCACCAGCACATAGAGCCAATAAAACCATGAATTTTTGTGGATGCATCGGCGTCTCAACATACAAGTGAAGGTTATAAGCAAGTACAGAGGCTTTTTTTTATTGACGTATCCATTAAAAAAAAGTGATCCTCATCGCTAAACAAAATATGCTAAGTACGTATTTCTAACAGAAGCATGATTTTCAAAATAAATTTCCATAATTTGGAAGAGTTGTTGAGGCGTCAGTTTATTTATATTGAAATACCAAATCAAAAATACAGAAATCACTAGACAGCTCACAAAATATTCGCCAGTTAAAAAGTTTTGCCAACTTGAAATTTCAAACCTCTATAAAAACAAGTTTTGCTGTTGGCTAAAGTGGTGGACACGATGCCTTAGATCCAGAGCTCGATGCCGTATTAGTGCAGGATTGTGTTAATTATTGTCATTAGTACTGATAGCTGAACATTCTCGACAGTGATTAACACCGTTGTGTACTGAAAGACGTGAATACAGCACCTTCTTTCGTCGCTATGTGTAGCGAAAATTCGCTAACGAAATAAAAAGTAAAATTAGCTACAAGGACATTCTCTATCTCCTAATCTTTGTTTAAGTGTCCTCTTAAACCATCCCCTCCTTTATATTTCCAGCATAATATACTGCATACGTAGAGGTCATTGCCTGAGTACTAGTCCAGGACAAAAACAAAAACCTCTATAAAAAAGGTCCTTTTCAAAGTTGCACATTCTTTTGGTTGAGCTTTTACAATAAAAAATCCTTTAATCCTTCCATCTTCGAATATGATGATTGTCGATACGATTGTGCAAACGAAAATCCTGCTTAAGGCACAAAAAAAGAAATTTAAATAAAACTAAATAAACATAATCCTTATGGCAAAATGATAAGCGTTAATGTAAAAAATAGTGCTTAAGAAATTCTTAATATTAAATGAAAAAAAGAGATCACGATTTGGTCTTCATTTCTTATATTTTGATGGAAATTATTTCTTTTTTCTAAAATATTCAATCCTGTTAATGGATAAATTTAAAAACCTTTTACATTTTACCAGCAAAATATTTCCAGTCAAGTATAAATATTTTCCTTTTTAGCACAGATTCTCACATGCGACTGAATGATTTGTATTGCAGATTCAGATCTGTCATGTTTGACCCACTTTTCATTAATATCTCAGTTGATAACAGGAAAAGTGACAGAAATTAATATCAAGGATATCGATGCAAGAATAATTTACATAAAGGCGAATACTAGAAATCATATTGGGTTGTAAAGAGCTGAAATCGAACTGACATAAAATAGAAATATTACAGATATTCAAAGAAAATAATGGCAGCCTGCAAAGCGCAGTGTGATGGAAAATAGTTTATGAAATTTTTGCAGAAATATAACATTTAATATGATAATTTCACAACAAGAAATTTATAACTTTTGCAGTTAATATACGAGTCCTTGTGCTTAGGAAAATCAGGTGAAATATTTCTTCGTTGCAATTGCTTGTTCTGTTTGTTTAAGATTTAGTTTGTTTTTAATATAATTGGATTTCTTAATTTGTTGAATAATGAAATGATATTGAATCATCATGAAATGAAACTGCTTAAGCTGAATAAAGTAGTGGGCACCTTAACTGACAATTGTTTTATGTATTTAAATTTGCAATGCAATGAATCCTTGACAGACTGTACAGCATCGCCGGAATAGTTCTTGAGTTAACAGTTAACAACTTAATAAAAATCACTTAACATAATATACGAAATCTCTGGAAAAAATAGCACGAATTAAAATTTTTTCAAAACATAATTATTTTAGTTTATCAGTTACTATTTTGTACAACTCAAATTTCACTTAAGCCAGCGGTTTTCCCCAAAAACTTCTGATATTCTCTTTTTTATGCGTCCTCATATGCTCTTTCAGCTCATGGAAAAACGTTTTTCATATGGGTCTCTTCAGTCTTTGGAGCAGCAGAAGGTCGTCTGACGTTTTAAGAAATTTTGACGTCATTCAAAAACTCCGTAGCGATTCTCATGCGACGTTTTTTTTTTAAATTTACCTTTTTTCCCTAAACCAGATTTCAAGGGTTGACTGCTAATTTTTTTTATAAGTAGAACCAGCACTCAGACAACGACCCTACACATGTTGTGCATTGCGCTGGAACAGAAAAAGGATACAATAGTTTTAAAAAGACAATGTTGCCATTTTCTGTTAAAAAGTGTAAAAAATGTTGCATTTTTTCTAAAAAAAAGAAATCAACTCAAGTTTGTGAAAAAATTACATGTTATTCTCAGTAACTGCTGTAATAGTGAACGGTTCATTTAGTTTTCTCAACATTTTGATCCGTTGCTGAAGTGCTTTGGGCCTGGTCATTCCCAACTTTTCGGCATTCTGTTGTCTCTTGTAAACAGTTTTTAACTCAAAGTTTAATCACTTTAACGTTTCAAGTGCTGCTGAGCACTTAATTCCATTTTATATATAAAATTTTTGTCAAAATAATTTGGGACTGTCACATTTTGGGACAATCATAAATAAACCTAGAATGCCAAATAACTAAACCTGTAAAAATATCTCTCATATGCAAAACTGTTTCGAAGTTGGACTCGTATATATAATCTTGTAGGGGCAGATATTATCATTTTGAATGCATATTTGCGACTGCTACTCAACATCGCATTAAATTAAAAAAACTAAATTTATGTTTAGAATTTTCACAATTCGCCCTCTGCCAGGATGCGCAAGTCATTAAATTAATTGAATTGAACTTAATGGCAAATGAAATAAATAAAAAAATATTTGGTTTTAAAAAACGCGTGCTTCCAAGAAATTGTTTTTGTAAAAGTTCTTTATTCAGTTTCACATACACGCACACGCATACATTCAACATGGAATTCCACACATTCTTGTGTTTTTGGTTTCCACAGCAGGCCTTCATGTTAAATTCCAAATACTAATGAAATTCTGCAAATGACCAACCAACAAAACACTTTAACACACATGTGCTTAAGATTTACTCCCCCCTCACACACACACACGCGCTTAATTGTGCTTGTAATTAAAAACTGTGCCATTTAGTTTAGCTCAAAGTTAGAGATGACATGGTGACTACATTTTTCACTTGGAAAAATTTTCACTCAGAAGAAGTACTCAGGAGTGATATGCTCAACTAATAAAATGTGTGAAATAAAAAAAGCGTTCTCTAAGTGGCTTTCATCATATTAAACTTGGCATTTTGATCCAAATTGGCCTTCGTCGTATGAACGGAATGACAACATTTAATACATCCGCCTTAGGACCAACTTGTGTTAAAGATTTATGTCAGCACCTGCGGTGACGAGTTAACCTGAAGGCGCTCTTAACAATGTGCAAAGTTGATGACTCACCACCACTCTCGACCGCAAGCGGACGCCACACCTGCGTACCCTTTTATGCAGCCACAAGTATCTACATTTCATAAGTACATACCACTCACTTATCGCTGAGGTGTTCGAGTCCTTATCACTTTAGTCACTTGCGGTATGCCACCTATTATAAAGGGAATAAGCCAATAAGACAAGCGTCTTTAAATGCAGACAAGACCACTACCTTCCTGCGCCAACTTTACATAGAAATCACTACTATCGACTGGACCAAAATCCACCAACTCACTACACCATGTCAAGCATCAGTCTGTACCCGACATTTCTCCCAGTCAGTTTTTGTAACAAACCACAGCTAAAGTAGCATCCAACACCTTCTGAGGAAGCCTCGTCTCTCCCCAGGACTACACATGCGTGTACAAGAACAATTGGTAACATCATCATCACAGAAGATATTGCCAGCACATACTCAGACCTGTGGAATTAGACCTGATTTTCTTCTGTAGAGCATACCGGAATCCATTCCACAATCAGTAGTGTCCTGGCCGAGCCTCGAAAAAAACCCACTATAAATTTTTTACCTTCTTTTCTTTGATTCTCTTGGAGATTCTAGACGCCCTTTTGCCGAATTTTCTTACACCGGATCAGACCTTCTTTTTATCAAATTTCTTACATGCGCTTTCGTTGCTCTATAATTTCAAAGAGTGCTCAGGAACATTTACGTTTACGTACCTAGTGGTACGTTACGTACCACTAGGGGATCTACTATATAGCCATAAAAAGCCAGGTCCATATACTTGATTGGCTACAGAATGAAACTCATGATCTTCGGCTTTGTAGTTAAAGTGGTAACTACTTCAGCTGACAGCGCAATGGTCGTTACTACGAAAGCAAGTGAAAGGAAATAAAGAAATTTTTTTAAATGGAATGCGGACAAACGGAGTTTAGGAAGGCTATAGAATCTTCTATGAAATGTGCATATAAGTTATTTGAAGCATAAAAAAGCGAATCATTAAAAGTTGATGACATAGACTTACCAACTGAAACGAACAACAAACCTTCGCACGAACCACAGTGGCACTTAAAACTCTAGGAAATACTCAAGACCCTTTCCTCGGCATATAAAGTTCTTGGAAACACTCAAAAGACTTTACTACTTCCAATTAGTCAGATGACATGTTCTGACAGATGGCCCATAAAGCGCCGTTCACTTCATAAAAAACTACTCACGTTACTGCAACTGCAAGTGATCAGTGTGAAAGAAATTGTTCAAGAACACACGTTGCCATGCGTGATTCAGCGTGCTTCATGCCATTAAAAGCACTCTGAGTATTTATCAATAACGTTCGCCAGCTGAAATGAAAAAGAATAAGTGCTCTTCGACGCCTGTATGTGTGTGGGTGTGTATGTGTGTGCGGTTTCCAATTCCGCCAACATTTTATAAATGTAATCGAGTACTTAAGTGGAAATATGGAATTGTGAGTTTACAATTGTAAATTTGTGCGTGGAAGTGTAAATCTCATGAAACATAAAATCTTTGTTTAATGAAGTGTTGAAGTGTAGGTCATTTATAGTATAACCAATTGTTAATACGAGGGTCGGTTGTGCTATTATTGTATATATTGCAATACTGCAAACTTTAAAAAGAACTTTTAGTTCATACCTCGCATGAAAATATCTTCGGAATGCAGAAGCACAAGTGTGTTTGTGTGTGTTTGTATACAGTTTCCTAAGTAGAGAAAATGCTACTGCCACACACACACACACACACATACTTAGTTATTTCTATTGAAACTTGTACACTTTATAAGTGGAAACAGAAAAACAAATGTTTGAAATGAAATAGAGTCTTCTGGAAATTATGTTCAAGGCAGATAATAGAAACTTTGTGCCAGCAAAATATTAATGAATGCTTGCATTACAGGGATGGACATACTTTCATTTATATGTATATGAATGTAGGCATGTTCAACCATGTTGAAATTCTTATGAAATTATATATATATTTCAATGTTTTTGTAATAAATTCTATGGCAAATAGCATTCCAATAATGCCATCCGTACAAGCAAATGACACACTTTCAATAATGGCTTGAATTAATACATACAAACACATCTATTTGTAACATATTTCTTTACACGAGATTTTTAAACTCTGCAATGAGGCTTAGCTTTTGAGATAAGCATTAAGTAATTTTGAAAATTACTTTATTATAGTATTCAATCCCTTTTTGTGCAGAGAACAACAATTGTTGTGATCCTTTCATGGAAACCGAATGTAGTCTAAAATAAAGAAAATCTGGCCTCTGGTAGCGTCCCCAAATAGTTATAAATAATCAATTGAAATACAATTTATTTATGCAATTATATCTAATTTATTAATAAGTCATCTACATATAGGGTATTTCTTTTAAAGGTATAGAACTTTGAAATGAAATAAAACAGTTGTTTAGCTTGACAGGAAATTTACTTTATTCGGAAGAAGATCTGTAATTATAATTTGAATTGTTTCTGGCATATACCCGCCACGATTTGTTCGGATGAAGTCTATTATAAAGGTCCAATAAGAGCATAAAATACTAAATGGCTGCCAGTTAAATAGTGTTGCTAACTTAAAGTCTATAAAAACACTATTTGCTGTTGGCTGAAGTACTAATAACGTTTTCTTTTCTGGAAAACATGTAACATATTTTTCGTCTTTTCTAAAAAGCGCCAATTTGGAGGAGTTTTAAAATATTTATTATTTTTTGTAATTAATGCTAAATTAAATTCTAAAAATTCTTTATTTTGAAATCACAGATGCTGCCCATTTTAAATTAAAAGGTGTAAAGAATGTTGCACCCTTTTCTAGAAAAGAAATCAACATAAGACACAAAACTACGATGCTTTAGGTCACTACATCGCTTCCGCACTGTGTAATAAATATGGTGTCGAATTTTTCATCCCTGGACTAGTGCAGGACTGTGTTAGTAGTTATTGGCTTGTCTCAATGTCGAAGGCATAGCACTGAACATTACCGACAGCGTTTAACACCGTCAAGTACTAAAAGATCAGAATATAGTACCGTCCTTTGTCGGTTCCTGCAGCAAATAATTCACAGGCGAAGTAAAAACAGCTACAACAACTATTATATAGTCTGATATGTCTTCATCTGGCCTCTTGACACTATCCCCTCTATTCGCAGTTCCAGCGAAATGCACAGCATATTTAGGGATAGTTTATTGAGTGCAAATTCTACTCATGAAAAAAAAAATAATAATAAACTCTTTCGTAAAATAATACAGATTTTTTTTAGTCTATATATCGATACATTGCAATTTATAGCGGCGTGGTCAACTTTTAAATTATAAAAAACGCAATTCCATCAAAAAAAATAAGTTTAAAATTGTTAGTCTTATTTCAAATAATGACTATGCATAAATAAAAACTATATATGTATTTGAAACTTTCATAAAAATATTATACATTTCGAATTGTTGAAGAATATGTAAAATGGCAACTGCAGATATAAAAAGAAGCGATATGAAAATGAAATTAAAATTGGATGTTCTTCTTTTCAATTACACGGTTGCCTCCTGTTCGATATGAGTCGATGAAAATTAAAAAAAAAATCGAAATGTTATAAAAATTAAATAATGTTGAATTTTGGTTTTAGTGCCACCGTTACAACTACAAAAGCAGCAAAACTAAAAATTATGCTTATCGACGAATCCAAAAAGTATTAATAGGATTTTGTATGCCGTCCACTCTTAAGGGGCGGTGCACCATCGCATATGAAATATAATTGGCAAAATGCCGCCAAACAATTGAAATTCGTTGACTTTAGTTTTTGTGGTAATTTTCAGGGAAATGAAATCGAAGAAGGATGTGCAACAGCAGGCTCTTCCTTGGAAAGAAAACCCTGAAAGAAAACCAGAAATGTACTTGTCAATATCGTAGATTTCAACGACATTTTGACGAAATCTAGAGTCCGACTAGATTTGTTTTTTTTTTTTTTTTTTTTTGTGAAAAACCCAATCAAAAGCTACTAGATTTGACTCAAAATCTCATAAGCACTAGGTTTCGTTTGTTATGACACTCAAAATCAAGGTAAATAAATGAAACTGTGAACATGCGTTCGAGACGAACCCTAATCGAAAGTACGTAGCCCAAGATATTTAACCTTTTTTTTTTTTTTTTGTTGAACATGCTTCATATATGTAGGATTGAAAAGAGATGATGAAAAGATAATAGGAATAAAAAATTTGGTCAAAAAGCGTGCAAACGTGCAGTAAGGCGATGGTCGCTTTTATTGTGTTTTAAAGCGATTGATATAGCAGCAATAGCACCCTGTATTTAGGGTCTTATGTACGGAAGTTAATATCCAATATAACTCTACTGAAAACAGTATGAAGTTTCTTAAAGATTTAAACATCGATTTGAGTCGGAAAAGTGTAGAACAACGATAGAATAAGTGGAGATTTGAATTTTTGAAAGGTTCGTGTTTACTCCATCTGCACTTTCGTGGCTCCATTTCCTTTTACAACATTAAAATAAATCCTAAACTCATCAACAGCTTCTGAAATACTGCACGGAATCTTAATACAAATGGACTATCCGTTTTGAAAACAGGTGGAAGGATACCTGAGTTTCGCCATATAAAGGATTAAAAATCAATAGTAGGTGACAAGCCTATATTGGTTTCACCTGCGAGGTGTAACCAGTTTCCTTGCACTGGATCTGGTGAGAGCCCCGCAGATGATATTTGATCGGGGGTTGAAGCGAAGATGTTGCCATACATGTTATTGTTTGCCTGAACGTGTGTGAAAGCTCTGCGAGCGAAGCTCTGTTTAATGCGCTTTCATCCGAGTGGTGGCGTGGGGCGGATCTCGTTCTTCCCTCAGGACTAGTTGATTCTGTGGCCAGATGTTGGATGAGGTCTCTTCAGTGAGTCCATGTCGTGGCTATGGTTTTATACCAAGAGTCGCTGGGAGAGATATCAGATAAAGGTTCATGTTGCGACACATTGGTTATATGTTAGGACTTCGGCCCGACTGACGGTAGTCTATATAGGCTGTTGTGGATCAGTAGACGTTACGGAAGGCGTGTTGCTAGAGGGATAAGTCTTATGATCTTGGCCTTTGGTTCCTCTTGGTGCTGATGAAATGCATGTCCTCGGAAGTAACAAGGGTTTTGGATAGGCCCGAACACCTTAACAAGGTGGTGCATGAGTATGGTTTTGTGGCGGAACCATATGAGTATAGTTGCAACCTGTGTAAGCCCAAGGGCTGCACTGATGTGGCCCCTGGGGGTGATAGGGATGGTGTTAGACAGCCAATTTCTCTCGAGTGATTGAGGACACCGTATAGGCAGGTACTGACGTAAACTTGTGCATTCTCCACCCGTTTTGAAAGTCCAAAAATACTTAAATCTTTTTTCAAAATCCTTCACTGTGGACCATCACCATATAAGATCATCTATTATTTGCATACTTCTCTTGCGAACTAAATGATTTGCAGGAAAAGTCAAAATATGGGAAAATAAAATGCGATAATTAATTTTATGCATGTGTAAGTGATCGTGTGTAGGTGTGTTTAAACATTAAAGGAAGAGCAAATTTAAATTGTCCATAACAGTTGTTCACTTGTTCAGTGCCAAAATGAAATAAATTTAATCACTCCGGGCATTAAACGCGTTCTTTTTTCCCTATTCATTTGCGGAGGATATTGATGATGATGTGACTCAACTACAATTTAACCTGCATATAAATTACGTTCGTCGTATACGGAGTTATTGAGAAATGGGGGTCAGCAGAGAGAAACACGCAGAGAATGCATAAACAAAAAGGGAATATAAATGAAATAAAATACTTTCAGACATACAAATGCTGCCATCAAATTGTTATACTTTGTTTCTTGGCAAACTCTAAATGTTGTTGCTGTTGTTTTTATGTGTTAACCTAAAGTTCTTGACCTTTTTTCGGCTTATTCTTTGCCATTTGGTTGTAGTTGTTATTATTGCTTAAACACATTAAGTTTCAAACATTAAAACCCAATTCTCGAGTTTGTGTTTCGTTGTTGCGTTTTTATTTTCTCTGCCTTCATGCTCGTATTTCCCATTGTTTGTGTATTTGATCAGCAAATGCTTTTAAGTTCAGTCATTCAGTCATTCAGTCATTTATTTGTATGTTTCTTGTTGTTGTTTGTTGCTCAACTCTCTTCCATTTTTCTTTTTGATGTTACTTTTTAGTTGTGTTTTGTACTCGTTTTACATTTAACATTTCGAACGCATTTCCGTTTATTTGTACAACTCACATCTTTTTGTTGCCGTTGTTGTTGGTTTTTTTTTTTATTTGCTTTATTAAAGCCATACTCCAAATAATGATGGACAAGTGTTAGTGTGTTAACACATTTGTAACTTAAGCTAAAATATAATATTCTTTGTTCATACGCTTTGGTGTTAAGGAAGTTGATGTTTTATTGCTACGCGCTACATACAAACGCTATCGGGTGTTTGTTTTAATGAACTGACTTGTTGATAAAAGAATAGATTAGATACTCGGACATTAAGCCTTAGCTAAGAAACAAAGAAACGTATGGCATAAATTTATGAATAGTGACTTCCTTTTAGGTAGTATTCCCAAGGTGCTCCATAAGCATAAAATAAATGCGGGCCAATTAATACCGCAATATTTTACAATATGGTCATGTACTTACTCACTGGAGTTACAACCAATTTTTAAAGTTTCGTACAAATTTTACAAATAAGTATTTCTCAATATTAACTCTAATAAGAATAAAATTATTTTGAATTTGAATTTTAGTGCCATCGTCACAACTTCAAAGCATCAAAATTAAGTTTAAAAAATAATGAGTACTAACTTCTAAATTTTTCGCGTTGATAAATCCAAGAAGCACTAAAATTGTTGCGATAACCACCGGGTTAACGACACTGATAAATATTTATTACAATAATAATATGAAATTTATTTGTTGGGTGGTAAAGCAATGTCTATATGTATTTCATTGGCGCTTTATAACAAATCGTCAGTAGACTTTAACCACAGTTTTGAAAAGTTTCAAACTTTTCAACTTAATTTATTAACTATTTATTACAATAGTTACGTATGATATTTGAATTTAAATATTTCTCTATTATTTTTAAATACTTTATTGCGTTCCATAGAATAAATAGTTAAGAGGGTTTAATAAGCTGAGTTTTAAACATTTTTATCCAAAAACTATTATGCATAAGAAACGTAAGAATAATTTAAAATTACTTATTATCGATTAGAAAATAATTTTAATAATTTATATATATTAATCGACTAATCGATTAACTGAAACTTTTTTGAAAAACATATTTATTTATATCTTTTATTTAAATACGGGTAGAACTTAATGAAGGAAAGTAGACTTAATGAAAGGCGAATAAACGTTTTCAATACGCTTTTATTATGTCAACTCAGAAACATTTCCTCCGCAAAGACTAAAATCAAGGAGCTTGAAAATAAATTAGTTTTGAGAAATGTTACTGCAGACTTTTCCGATTTTTGACATGAGTGAATACAATCTTCTAGCACACCTGAACAAGACTTGTAAAAGTGTTAACAAATCAAACAGAAATTGGTATGGTATAATTAGACTCTACGAATTTTTAGGAAAAAATTGGATATGCTAAGCCTCAACAATAATATCGATTTCCTTTCTAAACAATAATGCAACATTTTTCACACTTTTCAAAATATCGAATTTAATAGAAATGAATGCAACATCCTTCACGAAAATTTTTTTCTAATTTAAAACTTTTCCAAACCGCCTGTTTTTACAAAATAAATGAAAAAATTTTGCATTTTTTCTAGAAAAGAGTATGCGATAAGAGAAAGAATCCTGTCTAAATAATTTTCATGAAAACATCAGAAATATAAACTTTGATATATAAACTTTTATCCCGCGTACTTTTTTTAAAGATTATTTTTAGAAGATTTGATGATATTTTTTATACATAAAACTATTTTCTTGTACTTTATTTCACTGTAGGAAATCCGACATGTCTGATGTAAAAATATGTCGTGTAGGGAGCCTTTAATAAACGTTTGATAGTGTTAAGTTATTCGATAATTATAATGCATTAAGATTTTTTTGTGAATAATATTGTTAATTTACACTGGACCTAAGTTCCTTTTGGGACGTTTTACAATACTGAAAGATAGCTTTTTTAACAACAAAAATGAGACCGCTTAATGCCCTTGAGTAGACTTATCACAAAGGTAACACTGAACGTGATTTTTCTGACTGCGCAATTAGAACACTAAAAATATTTTATATAAAAAATAAATTATCTAGAAACGTTTTACTTGGCTATGGAAAAATTACCCTATAATAATGATTTAGAAGCCCTGAAACAATTTCATATGTTTTGTTGTTCGCTTAATTAAAGTGTGGTGCAAAATAATACAACGCGAATGTCTTTTGAGGTTATCACAATACTCCGTCTGTATCGACAACCAAAAAAACAACTTAAACCAAAAAACAATTTTAAATCTAGAGTTACATTGAAATTATATGCCATTTTGTGCGAGTATATTTAAATTAAATACATCAAGTATTTTCATAACAGAACAAAAAGTAGCGAATTTAACGAATTTTTATTTACTCACTCAAAGCTGGCACTGCTGGGATTTCCTTTATTTTATATATTAATTTTTTTATATATAACATTTGATATCCAACATTGTTTTACTTGTCTATAGTTTACCATGTGCTGCTGTATTATATTTTATTCATTTACATGGCTCGATGATTCCTCTTTGCATCTCCTGGATTGTATCAACTTTCACTAACAAATTCAATACAACTTCTCTACTTAAATTCACTCCGCCATTCGTTTGTTCAGTTGCACTCACACCAGACAATCATTCACTCAATAGATTTTGGTTTTCAATTTGTATAAAAACTGCATACGGCAACTATGGCAACAACTACTACTACAACACCTACAACAACTGCTACTACCACTACCACTGCCACTACCGCTAGTTACCTATCAATCTGCCCGCAAATGGTATAATGGAAACCCACCAAGCCGAAACAGCCAACCAAACAACCATCCAATAACCATGAAATACATCGTTGTGTAAATATTATTTCAGCCATCATCAACTGAATATCGTAACGTGTTACTTATGGCTTTCGTTCTATGCAACTTCTGCGCTTCTACCTCGTGTGTTAATAACATCCATCTTATTATTTTGTTCAATTTTAGTTTTGCGCGCTGAAAGTTTGGAAAATTTTCGCCAAAAGAAAACTTTAAAATGATGTTACAGGGTTTACTAAAAAGTTGTAATTTTGAAAATATTTACTATGCATTTTTTTTTATCGAAAATGTGGCTTAAAAAATCTGAATTCATGCCTACTCGTTGTAAGTTAACTAGATCTAAAAAAGATGGGCTAGTGCTGAGGAAGTTAAGCCGTATACTACGAACCCAACATTCCATAGCCAGTCAAAAATTCTTATTACTGTTGCTACAAAAGCAGCATCTAACAAGGTAGAAAACTATTTTTGGCCATACTTGCTGTAAAGGTGTGAATATTAAAAGGCTACAAGGGAAATTATATACAAACACATGAGTTATTAATTCATTGCAGCTGTTATATAAACAAAAATAAACAGTTGAAAAACATAAGAAAATAAAAGAGGAAATGTGGCCAGTGAGTTCTTGTTATGACTTTGATATTTGTTTTAGACTTCTCATTCATTCCAGTGGAAGTTTGAAATGAATATCTTTAGTTATTCTAAGAAATGTTGGCTAAAGGTTCCCTGATGATCTGCATTAGCCACAGAGAAACGGGCATTAAAACTAGCTAAAACCCCTCAATTGATCACTTTGAATTTTTTAATAAGATTTTGGGAAAAATGAATCAGCACATATAAAAATTAAAGAGGTTTAAAACACGACAATTCCCAAAAATATGTACTAATTTGAAAATTTGTATTTTGCTTTTAAATTTGTTTTCATCTATTCGTATATGAATTATAATTAAGCAACAGCTTAAAATAAAATAAAAATTACTGAACTTGTTAATCTAATTGCTTTAGAACGATTTCCACAGTATAAAAAATATACGTGTATTAGTATTAACATGGTATTAAATAGCGTTAGTATTCTAGGGTTAAATGCAGTTATTATTAAAAGGCTGGTGTTCGTAGCACATGGGTTGACCATCGCCGCTCTACTCTATCAACAGTATTTCATGTATTATTTTAATACAACTTTATTAGGTTGGTTAGTCTGTATTTTATCCTAAATAATTCATCATGTCCCATGAATATCATCCCGTCAATAAGAACTGAATTTAATGTAAAAAATAAAGTTCAAAATAAATAACTAAAAACACAAAATAATACAAATATCTACAAATCTATGTATTTACATATTTTAAGTACAAAATCCATAAGTATAGATGATTACATCTGAAAGTGTAGCGGCTTTTGAAAACAGCTGTTCTGCTCTGCTCAACTATTAGATGGTGACTTTCCTTTACAATATTTAGCATGTCTTTTTGAATTATGAACATGTTATCACATCAAGACATGAATTTAATTTGGCAGTAAAAACTTCGATGCAAATACTTACAGTTACAATTAGATTTATTTGAGTTTGTAAAAAATAGTTTGAATTTATTTTTAATAAAAGTTTTAGTGGAACTGCAATTAGAGTCGGAAAAAAGCCAACCAGTTGTATAATAAAAACGCAAGAAAATAAAAAGGAAAAGTGAGCAGTGAATTCTTGTTATGACTTTCATATTTGTTTTAAACTTCTCATTCATTCCAGTGGAAGTTTGAAATAAATGTCTTTAGTTGTTCTAAGAAATGTTGGGTAAGGGTTCCCTGATGATTTGAATTAGCCCCCGTGGAATGCGCTTAGGGAAAAGATAAGACCCCCCATTCGATCATTTTAATTTTTTTAGTAACATTTTGGGAAAAAAGAATTAGGACGAAATTAAAATTAAAGATTTTAATGGAATTTATATATCTTATTTTTATTGTAAGTTTCCATTAATTAAAATATTTTATGGAAAATGCTTTCAATAGCTTTGCAAAAATATACAGTCAATTATCATGCCTGAAAAGCAACACACTGTTTTTATATTGACAACTTGTAAAACAGCGTTGAAGCCGTAGAAGTAAGTGGATTTTAGCAAAATTGTATCAAGGATATATACAAAACTTTAACCCTCAATATGTATAAATACTTTCGAACCGATCAAAATTTGTATTGAAGTTTATTTTCACATACAATTTTGCTTCACCCTGTTCTCTTGAACGTTATCAAACTGAAGAATAAAATTTTCATCTTGAAGGACTTTCAGATGTTTATTTTTATTGAGTTGTTTATATTTCTAAGATCGGTGACAGGAAAATAAAAAAAAAAAATTCTAAAATCTAATTTCAAGGAGTTGCAGAACGCATTTGAAATATGCAGATGGCTAATTGTCAGCCACCAATTGCGAAAAAGAAGAAAGAATCTCATACAAATTAAGTAAAACGGCCTTTTCATTTTGCAGCTTCAAAACACTTGTTTCACAACACCATTTATTTCCTAGACAAACTGATGAAGATCACAAAATAATATATTTACCAACCTTTTGCATCTTTTTGCCAGATACGAAAACCCTGAAAAAAATTTATACGCATTCGAGCGTGTAAATGGTATCTGTTTCTCACGCAGTGTCCTAAATACATACGATTTTGCAGCATAAACCCACATTTAAACACGGTTTCATTTTTTATTATTTTTTGCTCGAACTATATAAGTTTTATATTTTATAGTTGAATTTGTGTAGTTAACTTTTGCAAAGGAAAGGGTCTCTATGCTTTTCATGGAGATGCAGTGCATTCATAGAC
The DNA here is from genome assembly GCA_963675445.1 of Linnaemya vulpina. Lineage (NCBI taxonomy): Eukaryota > Metazoa > Arthropoda > Insecta > Diptera > Tachinidae > Linnaemya > Linnaemya vulpina. The sequence continues at coordinate 23,018,943 of OY776278.1, forward strand.
ATGAAAACAAACACGTTTTTAGTAGCTTTTAGCTGTTTTATTTTTAAGCTCCCTGATATTTGCACAAATTTGTTTTGGAAGTTGGGGGGAAAAAAACACAGCGAACTTTAATAAACTTACAATTTTATTGTATTTATTTTTTGTTTTTGTTTTTGTTTTTCCGATTATATCTTTAAAAATTCAACAGATGTTTTAAGTTCTCGTTGTGTTAAAAATAACAAGTTATTTTGCACGTCAAGTAGCAACAAGTCAAGTGTGTTTATAAGAAACAGTTCGCATTTTAGCGCGAGTTTATTTAAACTCTAGAGTTGTGTGATATATAGTTTAGTTTGAATATTTTTTACTACCTTGATGGTAATAAGTGTAGGCAAATAGGAACCATAATTTACGGGTGTCTCGTTAAAACGCTAATCAGGGGACAGCCAGTTGTCCAGCACATTTTATGTTTTATTTTATTTAGTTGTTCCTTTTTCTTCTCGCTAAACGTCTAGCACAACTGTTAAAAATGTTTTGTATGAAAAAAATTCTGTAATAAAAATTCTTAAATTCTTAAGACATCTGCGAAATATCGATTAGGATATTATTTGCAACACAAAATGTCCTCGTAGTTTAAGTGAAATAAATTTTATTTTTAATAATTTTGTACAGTTTGACAGAATGGCGAATGAAATGTTTGCCAGAATAACTTTTTGGACACTAATAAATTTCAAGACACTATTAAAAAAATCACCATAAAATCTAATTTTGACCGAGTTAATGGCATTGAGAAGTTCAAGATTTTCCAGAATCTACCTGCGTAAAAGATGGATTTTGGGTGTCATTTCATATGCGATATTAACAAAAGCGCAGCTCTAGTGAGTCTGCAGCAAGGCGCGATGATCAATATCGATATCCACAAGCAAGACTATCCTTGATGACTGATGTTGACTTTCCTTTGTGCCTAGGAATATTTATCATCATGTCTTTCGTTTACTTTAACAAAGTTAAAACAATTAGCCTATATAAATATTAATATAGACTATCCTTTGTTTTGCTGACTGAAAAGTACGTACGCTTCCAATAGACGGTAAAAAATATATAAAAAAATTTACATCAGCTTTTGTTTAAAAAATGCTGTTAAATGCTCAAGAGCATTTGAAAAGTTGCAATAAAGTGAAGAAAACTTCTGTGGAAAATCGTCAAACTGATGGTAGTGAAATCTCTGAAGATACTGTCTTATAGGTTGGCTTTTGCAAACAAAGTTTTTGTGTGAACTATAATATTCCAAAGTTGTTGAATTATAATAAAAACTACACAAATTTGTGTCAAAAATAGCATTGAAATAATGCCTCTACCTCCCTATTTCTCTGATCGACCTCTCTTTTAATTTTTCCTGTTGCCAAAACACCCATGAAGGAATCGCGTTTCGAGACGACTGAGGAGATGAAAACCAATTTCCTTAGAGAACTCAAGTTCATACAAGAACTGCTTCGAGGACTCGAACAAACGATGGGATATGCGATGTTATCTGAGAGGTTGTTCATTTAAAGAGGCAACTAGAAATTCGTAAATGCAGGCCCGATCTGAAAATATATTTTCATAAATAAGATTTAAAATCACAAACAAAAGCCAATTTTGTGATATTAAAATGTTCAGCGGATTGAAGAAACTCTTTTGTCTTGGTTTGTTCGTCTAGTATTAGGATTATCTTAAGCTTTCTATTATTAAAAAAACTTCATATTATATAACCCCTCAACTATACTTATAAAGCTTTTTTAAATTTACCTGCCCATATAATCTGCACTTTTACTAATTCACTACAATCTAACAAAATATTTTCTCCTTTATCACAGCGTGAAACAACGTATGTGGCCTAAAGGAATGTTCTTCTGAAATGTGCAAAACTTCATACTCACACTTGAGATAAAAATATACCGCGAGAATTGACCGCCAATCACATTTTGATTGAAAGTGATGAATACAAAGAGAATACGTTGCTAGAATATCTCATACCACTCACATATAATTGCTTTTGATTTTAATAATGATTAATAATATTTGCGAAAATAATAAATCTGCTAAAGCAAACACGGTCTCTAAAGCTACAATTGCAACCGCCACAATAGTAGACAATAGGCACAATGGCAACAATAAAAGCCACGACTTTGAGCATGCAAATGATAACAACAACAACAACAACAATAGTGAGGGTGGAGTGGTGCAAACAACTTATGGACATGGCATATGGTACAGCGAAATCATCGACAGGGCCAATAATGCAAATAATAATGCACTTGTTTATAAACAACAATACTGCAATAGTACCATTGCCAACAGCAGCAACAACAACTACAACAGCAATAAGGATAGCGAAGTTAATAAACAAGTGTGGTTGTCAACGACTAACTGCGATGTTGCGAAAGAACAAAAGCAACAACCCCTCTGCACTCAGACGAATAATAAGTGTGACATTATTATTGTTGACATAGAAAGCGGTGATGACGATGATGATGATGCTGATGGGGTCGCACGCCAACTGCAGCAACACCATCATCAGCCTCACGATCCATATAGCTTACCTCCGAAGTATTTCATGAATGCAAATAAAAAATTTCCACAAATACATCCAACAATCTGTGACAATGAACGAGGTACGACAAAAAACAATATGTCTTTCAGCACCCACAATACCGCGCAATACACCACCACCCATGATGACCGTATTAATGCCTTCAATATTGTTGTCGATACTAATAGCGGCGATGAAGTCGAGGAGGAAGATGAGGATGATTCTTTAGCATCAATGGAAACCCTTTCAGATAACGTGTCAATATGGATTGATGGCGATAAGCATTGGGTGGCTGGTGTTGATGCGAATACAACCTGTTCGGAACTAATATGGGCACTGCTCAGCTATCAAAATGGACAATCGTGCAGCCAAAGAGCACCAACGCTGCAGCAACAGCAACATCAAATTGTGTCTGATGCAACCACGACAATACCATCAACAACAAATGATGAGCATATTGTTGCAACTGTGATTAACAAAACAAATAGCAATCAGAACGAAAAACAGGAACAGCATTTACCAAAAGTGTACGATAACGATTTTCTGCAGTTAAATTTAAGAACGAGTACAAACGAAGGCAGCAGCAACAGCGGCAGCAACATTCGTACAGGCAACAAACCAAATATTCAAAATACAGCAAAAACCAACAACACTCCCATTAACGCAAGTAACAGCATCTCCAACACCTCCTCACCTCATTCCACCAACTGTTCCATCACTATTAGCGCATCCATTAATCAATCAATGCCAATAAATACCAAAGAAAATTACAAAATAATCCAAAACTCGACTTTAATTGCAGCAACAAAAACGCCTCTGGCATCAGCGTCACTATCAGCTACACCGATTATATCATCATTAGCACCTGTTCCTGATATGACTCCACCAACACCACCATCACCACCACCACTAACACTATTACCTCTAACACTGCCACCTGGCATAGCAACCGTTTCGCAACTTGCCACCGAGTATGTCATTGTTAAACAGTATCATCACTGCGAGGAATATCTTGATGGCAGTACAAAAGTTTTTGATGTTTTACCTCCACGCAATGGATCAAACAAAAAAGAGGTAAGTGGGAGAATGTAGGTTTTTTTGGTGTGTGTGTGTGTGTTTAAACTTTGTGCAAATTGTCTAACCATTTACACCCCAACGCCCTTCTTAATCGGAGCTGGTAGTAGACGGTAGAGATGACATTTACAATTAGTCAAGAAATTTGGCCAGATTTTTTAACTAGACTTTTCTGACTGAGGAATTATTAGTCTTCTAAATTCAATGACAATCACTAAAAATGTTTTAATTCCGATGATCGAGTAGCGCATCTCCTATATTTTTTAATGCTATTTTCTGGGAGTTCTCTCTGTGAATCCTGATCCTCTTCTTTCAATTTATTGTTGATATCAACAATAACGATGAAATTAAAATCTTTACAAATAGTTTCATCTTATTTGAATTACTAACGCCAACTTTTGTAAATAAAATAACATTTTTCGTCTGGTTATTCACATATTAAAAATCAGTGAATTCTCGTTATGGCTTTGATATAACTTTTGTAGACTTCTCATTCATTCCAGTGAAGGTTTGAAATAATATCTTTTAGTTATTCTAAGAAATGTTGGCTAAAGGTTCCCAGACAAGCTTCTGAGCTTTGCGGAACTAATGTAAATATGAATGAAATCAATGAATGAAATGAAATGATGATCTGCATTAGCCCCAGTGAAATGCGATTAGGGAAAAGATAAGACCCCTCAGTTGAGTTTTAATAAGATTTTAGGAAACGAGTATGAGCACGAAATTAAACTTAAAGAAATTAAAACACAATATTCCAGATAGATAGATTTTACTTACAAAAACTGGCATTACGTTTGTCTGAGGTTACGCTCTCCAAAAGTCAACAGGCAGAGTATTTTACTGTCTTTTCAGTCTGTTTTTCTTACCAAAAGTTCAGCTAAAGATAATTTAAATTTTTACATAAATTTATACTACAAAAAACAGTAAAAGTCTTCCAGAAAAATATTCTATAAAATATTTATTTATCGTTATCTTTTCCTTTAAGTTCTTGCTTGTATGGAAAATAGTGCGGCCACCGCATTGGAAAGAAAACCCATTCAGACTTGCTTCTGAAGCTCTGGTAATTCTCAAAGAAATTTCAAGAGTTACGAAAAGGAATATTTTTCAGTATATTCGCTGCATCTTACTTATTCTATATCATAATCTGTTAACATCTCACTAGGAAAATAGAAAATTAAAAAAAAACATAATTTTGAAATTAAAGTCAAAAAGAATTTGAACCGATTCGAACCTAGAAATTTCAAAATATCTCAAAAACTGTTAAAAAAAAGGCATTTTTCAAACCGTCTTGTTTTTATTAATAACTTTTCAGCGGCTTCGCTAATTGATTTCAGAAACTAATCAATTCTTAATATATAAAAGTCACCGCAACCGGGTCAAAATCGTTTATGACCGAAAAGATTTTCAAAAAGAGATTTCTTCTTAAAAGCTTAGCAATTATTTATCTCATCAGTTAGTGTTCTCGATTCTCTTATAGTAACCGAAAATTATATCAATCACCAGTTATCACGTGGGAATCGGTTGATAAAAATCGGTGAATAAAAGTACAAAAACCAGGACACGATTACTTTGCGGTTAAAATTAGCGGGAAGTGACAGGGATGGCCTTTAGGGTCAACAGTTCTCTCTCTCTCTCTATATATATATATATATATATATATATATATATGAACGATTTTAGAGCCCAATAGGCCTGTGCTCTAAAGGAATGCATTGATTGCACACTCGCTATTTCAGAAAAGGAATATCAGGTTGTTAGGTGTGAGTATATACAATAAACATTTTAAATAATTTTAGAAGAGTTTAAAATCTTTCCGAATCGAAGAAATATATATTATTTTCAATATATTTTACCTTGAAATATTTCTTTTTTCAAGTTACTTCCAAACGGTGTCATTCTTTTAAATATTTGGGTCCAAATGGCTTAATGATAAGTTTAGTGCAAATGTAAATTTATAGAAAATTAATTAATTAACTGTCTGGGCTACGATGTCATCCGTCATCATTCTGCCCTACAATTACACCTAGAAGAAAAACAAATTCTAAGATTTTGTTTCCAATTCAAATTTATTTGTGGAACAAAACGATAACGTGGGGCGGACCTAGAGCCTGAAGAATAAGTACAATAAGAATTTAAGTTAAAAAACAAGGTCGAATAAAATACAAAAACAGATGTTAAATATTAAAAGCGCTTTTACAAACTTTAAAACAACTGTATCAGTGTGTTTTAACTAACATTCAAGTCGTAGAACTTTGTTGCCAAATGTAGGCTACCACCGCCTTGTCACTTTAAGTAGAGTGAACTAAAGGTATTGATTTTGCGTTGATATGAAGTGGATTTTTTTGTTCGAAGTTTAAAAAGTATTTTCTGGTCTACTTTGCGGCATACCCTGATGTGTCTTTAAAGATGACGCGAGCCTGAATTACAATAGAAAAGTTGGGATGAACGGAATTATTTGAAATTAAACGAAGCATGACCACACTTCTAATAAAGTTAGTGCAGCTCAATGATGAAAGCCGCATTAGAGAGCAGCGTCTTGAATAACAAACAAGACATTTCGAAAAGTTTCCTAAATTAAATAAGAAGATCAGGAAAATGTTTCCATTGAACGTACTGATTTCATTATGTAGAACCGTTCACATGCTACGCGTTAAGTATAAATATTTTCCATTGATATAATTTCCTTTCAGATGTTAAGTGTCTTATTCGCAGCGCAGAATATAAAATTCGTTAACATGAAAGGAAAATACTTTATCCTTGTTTAAAGGAAAACATACGAATAATATTTTGTTTTTATTAATGCTTAACAATATAATGAAAGGAAAATTTTGCTGCCGTATTAACCATTTTCACCTCAAAGACATTTTCGAAAAAATAAAAAATAAAAAAATGACTGTTAAGCAATAAAACTTTCTCCAAATTTAGGGGACAAAAGTTTCAAGTGTATGACAGAAGCCACCTTATGAACGCATGTTGTATATAAAGCATATAACTTGTGTGTACTATTTAATGTTAATACAAAAAATAAAAATAATAAAAATAAGAAAATATTCCACAATTCGTTTGGGAAAAAGTTTTTTCTGTTTTGCAATTTTCGTTTCGTACAAAAGACAAGTAAAAGTTTGAAAAAGTTTTTTTCCTTTAACTTGTCCTACATTGTTAAACATTTCATTATCCTTGTTGCCTGCTCATGTACACTTTTAACGAGAGTATATTCTATCTGCGTACACACATGAATTCATAAAATTGCAAGCTTGGTGGTATCACCGGGTGGTAAAAATACAAAAAAAAATTTATTAAATTAAATGTTGACATGATGTTGTGTTCTTTTCTCAAAAGTAGTGCTACATTTCTTACACTTTTTAGTAAAAATGGCGGCATTATGTGTATGGAAAATAGAGGGTACTTTATTTTTTGTTTGAAAACTTTTCCAAACTGCCGCTTTTCTTTTTAAGAAAATAAGTGAAAAAATGTTACATGTTTTCCTGGAAAGAACACGCTTTAAATATTGTTATAAGAATCACTCCCTATTTATATGGAGTGCGTTTTAATTCATGTTACCACCGCGACTGGCTTGATATTATTTCTAAAATATTTCCGTTTTGCTTCCAATTCCATGAACGACTCGGTGGATCGTTATTGAATAATTCGTATAGCACAGGCTTTTAATGACATCCTCACTAGAAAACTCCTGAAGTTGCTGATGTTGTCAAGAATGCTACGGACAATAGACTACGGTGTCTTAGGTCCCGAGTTCGACTCGGCACTCCAACATGAATATGGTGTCGAATTTTTCTGCCCTGCATTAGTGCAGGATTGTTGTTGTTGGTTTCTCTCAATGATGAAGGCATAAAGCTGGTTGCTGAATATTGCCATTAAGCGATTAACACCATCATGTACTAAAAAGTGGAATACGTCGCCCTCCTTCGTGGATCCTATTGAAAAAGTATTCACCGGCGAAATATGAAGTTAAAATAGCTACAACGACATTCTCTATCCTCCAATCTGTCCTCTTAACACTAAACCCACCTTTCCCAGTTCCAGCACAATGTACTGCATATATCCGTCGTCTGAGGCCTGGTCCTACTCAAAAAAAAAAAAAAAAAAAAAATATTAAAACAGGATTAGGGAATCACATATCCCAGGTGATACAGACTTATAGTCTATATCTATATCCGGCCAAAAAAATTGATCAGGGTCAACATAATATGCGATGTAAAATATATTTGTATTTGGACCACCCTTTTATTTGACTCATTTTATATTCAAAGTTTTGAAAATACAACTGCGAAAGTTGTTTTTGATAATTTGAGGATGCAACCACTTAAGTGGCTGCAGACAGGTCACGCAACGTATTTAAATCGGGATTGGTTTTTGCTTTCTTTTATACCTTGAATGCCAGTCTATGCATGCACACACATGCACATGCATGTAAGCGAAAAAATAATGAATTAAAAACTTTAATTTTAAAAAGTTATTTCATGAAAGGCATATTATGATATTCAATTGGCTGAAGGATTTTTTTTCTCTCTTTTAGCTGAAGGATATTTTTGAGTTTGATGATTTTGACACCGATAACTTTTTCAATACGTCATGTTTTGTTTTTGATCGATGTGTATGATAACAATTAAGTTGAATATGAAGAGTATACATATATCCAGAGGTGTGCCGCATTTATTTGTAGTAGAGTTTTTTTCTGGAAAAAATTTAACATACATATATCTACTGCCTTTCTAAAAAGTGGAATTTTTAAAGAGTTTTAAAAAAGAAATTACTTGTCGTAAGCGATGTTGGATTTGAATGTTGCAATTTTTTATAAAAAAGTGTAAAAAATGTTGCACTCTTTTATAGAAATCACCATCAATTGCATCACCATTAGAATTGCTTCATAATGAACACCATTTGCTCAGAAGAGCCACCCACCATTGGCAACATTTGGCCCGATTTGTTGGTATAACTAGTCAAAAATTTAATGAATCAAATAAGTCATATGTAAACTTACACTTGTAACAGTGTAATTTCTCAAGTAGACATTAAATTTACAGATTTAATTATGAACCATTTAACTATATATTCAGATCAATTGGCATTAGTTGGTTGGGAGTCGTTTTGTATTGAACTCAAAAAGATTTAAAATATTCGATGGAAAACCAACATCGATTTCATTATTTAATTTATAGAGCACAGTAGCTATTTTTAGAAAGCACTTCACTTAAGAATTTTATTTTTGCTTGTGATGTGGGTTCTTTGAATGTGGGAAATAGTATACGAGAATTATATTAATACAAAGCAGATGTTAATTAAATCACTTTGCTGCCATTTACACTGTTACATTTTTCTGAATATTTTGTTCTATTTAAAGTACGTAATATTTTTGTGATTTGAACTCTCTGTTTAAATATGTGAATTATCCTCAAGGGTTGTGAGAACAGCATGGTGATGTGAACACTTTCTTTTCTCCTGCAGATAAGCATTCTATCAGAATATATCATTCTTTATTTTATTTTATTTTTTTCTTTGTTAAGATAATTGTAAGACCATAAAACAAAATTATTATTCAGGCGTTTATATATATTAAAAGCATGTGATTGTCAAATTTTTGTTGGCATTTATTTTCATTACGTTAATTTTCTTTGAAGAACTTTCATACAAAATTTTATTTAAAGCACTCTTCAGCACTGCGTTATATTTTTTGAATACGGCTGGCATATTTAATATTACGAATATAACTTCTTGCACTCTTCTTTGTTCTAACCACAACAGACCTGCCCATAATAAGTATTCAGCAGCAGTAAGCGCAACTACTCAAGCTTCCGTATTTCCCTAAAATAACAACAACGTTCACTTCAGCCTTCGAAAAAATCATGTCAGAAATGAAAAGAACATGTTAAGTAAAACTCCTGAAAACTATATTTTAACAAATTGAAACTCCTTGTCTTTTATATATTGATTGAGGTGCAAAAAAAAGTGATATGATTTCGCAATAAACAAAATCAAGCTACAGTAGAGGGAGGGAGGGAGAGAGAGAGAGATAATATTGTATTAAATCAAGTCACGCAACATGCACGTTTATAAATATTTATTATGAAAATTCAAATTAAGGAACATCCCCACATACCAGCATGTGTTGCACGAGCAAAACTATTAATAATACATGTTTAATATAAGTTGCCACCTCTTCTGTATACATATTTCCTTCTTTATTTTGCTTATTAATAGTTTTCTTTTTCTCTTTATTTACTCAACATTTGACGCAATTTGAATCACAGTGTGAATTGGTGTTACGGCATTTGGGACGCGCTCCAGCCGTGTCCATCAACAATACAACACCACAGTTGTCATCATTAATCTCCACAGACAAGGATAGTGGTATGGGTAGTCCGGTGGGCAGTGCACGCAGTGCTAAATTTCGTCGCCGCAAACATAAATCATCCCAGTGGTTGTCACAGGCCAATACACTCCATCCAAAACTATCACGCTGTTCTGCGAATGAACGTCTGATGAAAATTATTCTAGCACAGGATGAAACAATACAACAGCAATTGTCCTTGTTACGGTAGGTTTTTGATTGAATTACAACAATAGCAACAATGCATACTTATGTAAAACACTTAAATACAACACGCGCGCACACACTTGCACGCATACATTCTTATGCACATAAATATGATGAAATTTGCTCATACGCTTTTATATATCCTTCATGAACAAACGATACAAATTTGTTTTAAATGACATTAAAAAAGAAATTCGAACTTTATATTCTCTTATTTACAAAGAATCATGCATTTCCTAACAAAGAAAGATATAGTACACAATTTCGGGAATATTAATTGGGGGATTCACACTGCAGTCATAAGTCATAAAATAATAGCACGAAAAATATGACTAGTGTGAACAACCTGTCATAACTTGGTCTGCTAAATAAATTTGTGTGTACAAACTCTAACAGCTGCTGCCTTGTTATGAGCTGAATAAATATTCTTTTGCGGCGGCATATGGAAAAACGTGCAGTGGCTGCCAGCTACGTGAGTTATACGAGAAAAATTTTCCACTTGTATATATTGAGTTTTTGCGATTTAGTGCTCTTTAAATATTTTTTATGTTATAAAAATGTGATTTGATGTACAGACATATATTTCTTAACCGACTACGAAAAGTCGTGAATCGGCAAATATATACCATCGCCGTCTCGCCTAAAGATTTTCAGCCGTTCGACTCAGATCTCTAGAGCATTTTATGACAACACAAAAACATACCTGATAGAGTGCTATTGTTTTTGTGACTTTTTTATATGCAGCACAACAACAACTATCTTAAACTGGTCTAAAAGTGTATGATTTTATGACAATATGAATAAATAGCACGAGGTGTGAATACCCCAAATGTTGTCTTTTGTGTAATTGTATTGTATAATTGTAGCAGGGATGGGCATGTGATTTGTTTTGTTTTAATCGTTTAATAATGAAGAATTAAATAATTTAAAAATTAATTATGTAAAAATTAATTAATACAAAATTAATTATTTAATTAATTATTAAAGGGAATTTTACAGAAAATGTGCTATAAATCATACATGCAAATGTAGTGAGTCAATATATTCGGCACGGCTGTTTCTAATTACAAAAATAACTTGCAAAGTTACAGGTGCGAAATCAAATCTTAGCAAAGAATTCTGTTCGTTATTATTTCTATTATTCAAATGTAGCCCTTGCAAGGACTCGTATCCCAAATATCACTCCTTTAGTGCTACAACCACCAAATCGCCTGCCCATCTCTATCGCACAATCGCCAACTGCAGATGTACGAGTATGTTTGTGTGTCTGTATGTGTTTGCAGAAATCTTGTATTACTTTCTTTAACTTACATTCGTGCCAAACCGTTGGGATGGCCATAATTAAAATAAAATTGCTTGTATAATTAATTGGGTTCTTACTTAACTTTTTATCTTTTATTTCCGTTTTCTTCTTGCTGATTCTTATTTCCATTTAATGTTGCTGCTGCTGTCGCTGGATTGTCAAAACGTTTCGTTTTACTGCTGTTCCATAACTTGACAATGAATTTTAATGTTAAAATGTGTACGTTGTGCTCTTGGCCCAAGTGTTTGCTTTTTACCACAATAATTTGCGATACTTTTGGACATACAATGAAATATTGGCACATACTTGCACACGTACATGTTTACGTATACACAACTACACCCATATTATTACAACAATGTTTGCAACCTTAAATCGAAATGAAAACTAAACAAAAAAAAAAAAAAAACACCAAACAAATAACGACACGTCCACAGTGAGAAGGAACGTCAAATTACCAAGATTGAAGAGGAGAAACATCGCAAGCGTGAACGTGAGCTGGGTAAAAACTATTTGCTGGAAACCTATTTAAATGGATTGGATGAAGCAGAGTGCGAACCGGAAATACAAGATAGCGTAGAGATTTTTATTGGTAAGTACGAAATGATGAATTTCTTCTACTAACACGAAGGAAAATGTACACAAAGCAACACAAAATTATTTTATATTTTCTTGGAAATATTGTAAATGACATGTTTTGACATTTAATACGTGTTACGTTTATGTCTTAGTTTTTCTATCAGTGGGAGATGCGATACAATTTTAAGTTTGGGACAGATGCTATTTTCGTATGGGTATTGCAGTTTTCATATCCTTTTTTTATTTCCTCTTTTTATGCGACGATGTCCTTATAAAATACTTGGGTAACTTAATTTTGTAAGTTACTTGTTTTCTTTGTAAATCGATAGAGAATTGGCTGGGGAAGGTTAGGAGGGTGTATTTTGTGCTGTTGGATACAAAAGAAAATTATGTTTCAGGTTTTGAAATACTTATTGAGTTAAAAAATTTTATTTAGTCTTAAACTCAAAGACATGAACTTACAAATAATTTTAAATTTGTATAGAACTTCGATTTATTTTATTGAATGCCTCATTCTTAAATGATAAAGTGAATTTAAAGAATGCTTTACAATAAGTTTGCTATGAAAAGTGCAAATTATTTCTTTAAGAATACTGTGATGAGAGTGGAATATTTGGAATACTATTTGCAATTATCAAAACTCAATGGCATGAATATAAAATAGCAAAAAGCTTTGAATCTCAGCAGCCTAGAAAAGCAAAGAGAAAATGGAATATTTGAAATAACAGTCATCAGTTTTGGAATTTGTCGTAGTAATCAAATTTAGTGTACTTAAAAATTAATATAAGAATAATTGATTCTTATATAACCGACCAATTCAGTTGTAGCAAATTTTACGGCAGAGACAAACACGTTAAACATTTTCTATGGAAGTTATAGGATTTATAATAAAAGTTTCTTAACTAATTTTTTCCCATAAATTAGTTTTTTCACATTGTGGAGACTCAAATTAAACTAAATATTTTGTCTAGTCTCTTATTTTCGGATAACATTAAAATATCTTATATTAAAAAAAGGACTTGGCAGATTTACACTCTCAACCGATTAATGATAAAATTTTAAAAACCATAGATTTGTATAATTAAAGTTGGAAACTAGTTTTTATGGTAATTTTAACCAACAAAAATTGTTAGGCTAAACAAATTGCAACAACAGTTTACATTGGCAGTAAAATTAATTTCTTTCATTGTTCTTTTAGTTAAGAAAATTATAGTGTTTTCTTTTCTGGAAAACATGTAACATTTTTCCACTTCTTTTCTAAGAAGTGGCAGTTTTGAAGAGTTTTCAAACAGAAACTACTGTTCTTAAGTGATGTTGGATTCTATATATTTCTAATAAATTCCTTGAACTTCATATATCGAAATGTTGCCATCGTCTGTTAAATAGTGTAAAAAATGTTGCACACTTTTCTAGAAAAGAAATCAACATTAGTTTTTTCATAAAAACTCCCAATACAATTTACACCAATAGCTCAGTTACTACTGTAACATTGTTAGTTTAACCAACAGAGATGTGTAATCATAAAAATTCCGAAAACAAGCTACGCTAACAGTTAATTTACTAGCACACTTGGTTAGATTAACCAACAACTTTTTTTGAGTGTACTCCTATTTAAAGAATTTGCTCCAGTAAATTAGTTTTTTCGCATTGTGGAGACTCAAATTAAAGTATTTATTTTAGCCAGCCTCCCTTTTCCCATATGACGTTAAAATATCCCACATTTAAAAACGTAGACTTAGCAGATCTATATTCTAAGCCGATAAGATTCAACTTCATTAAAAACTCTTGGGTTAATAGTCTTAATTCCTACTGGAAGAGTGGAAAAACTGAATAAAGAATACTAATGAAATGGCATAGCAGCCGCGAATAATGATGACGACGATTATAATAGACCTGCTAAATATTCCATTCCTTATCAAAACATCACATTTAATACAAACTAAAAAATTATTTATAAACCCACTGATATGGACTTGTTCATAAATAATAATTCTTACGTAAATAATAAACCCTAAATAATTAATAAAACGCATACCGTCTTAAGATACTTTTATAAAATTCGTTCTCTATCCTGTAGGCGATAATTAAGATTCTACTTGATCCTGTATTAATACCATATCTATTTCAATCGATGATGCATAATTTAAAAACTTAATTTTCAGAAAATATAACTCAATACTTGTTTCTTTCATGTGCATAAAATTTTTACCAAACAGTTCTAGTTAAACATTTTTTTAAATGCAATTGCGCATGCTTATTCCTGTTTCACTTAAGTACGATATGATTTTAGATTTATGAATTTCTTTTAATTTGGTGAAATCTCTATTAATATTCAAAAATTTGTTTATTTATTATTATTCTCAAAAACAATGTTCTTTTTGAAAACTTCGTTCCTTAAAAATAACTACGCAATTGGTTATTTGTCTTGTAAGTCTATAATGTTGGAAGGAATATTCCATAGTTTCGTCTCTGGAACTTATCCGGTACTATTTACTGATTCGTTGTTTCTTTTTTAAATGAAAAATGCCGGCCAGGGCATAGCATTATGTCAGGTGCTAAATATTTGTATTATTCAAAGCCTATAAAGATGGTTATTGTATTAAAATGCATGCAAATATAATTTTTATGATGATGCCCGCAGGAATAGTATAAAATTGGGGACTAAAAGTAAGAGTTTAATAACATAGAAGAAAAATTCTAAAGGTATGCTTAATACTCAATATGTATTTTATATAACGTTTCTTTTTTCATTTTGTCTTATTACATATTTTAAATAACTTTACGTTGTTGCTGGCCTTAAGGCTAAAATAAAATGAAATTAAATAAATCTCTTAGAAAAATATATCTCAAGCAACACCTTCCAACAACATAATCTTCTGCTGTAATAGATTTTGGAAAGCACATACAAAATTTATGAAAATACTAAACAAAAATGTTAAATCCTTAATCGATGCTATTCAATTCATCCTTGTGGCAGAAATTTAATATATAAAAATAAAAGTTATACGTTAAACTTTACGTTTACAGTAACAACATGTATTACAAATAATTCCTGGTTTTTTATTACGCCTGGTGTACACGTACTCGTATGTACGCATTTTATGGGCTTAACGATGTATATATTTCAATACATTAAGACGGCAAATATATTGAAACCTCATCCATATACTAATAAAATCCTGGCCGCCAGACATACTTAATGCTTAAAATAAATATTGTCTATCTGGTTTAAATAAAAACCTTTTTTATCTCAATTTATTGTTATTGTGTAATTTCAATGTGTTGCTTTCTTTGTGGTTACACCAATACAAATGCACAAGGTAGGGATCAATTGCGCAGTATTTCTTTTAATAATAATAAAAATAGATAATAATAATAATAATAATAATAATAATAACAATAATAATAATAATAATAATAATAATAATAACAATAATAATAATAATAATAATAATAATAATAATAATAATAATAATTATAATTGTAATAATAATAATAACAACAAAAATAGAATATGTAAAAATGTAGGTCTTAAATACGCTTACATACAAACGCGTACATGAAAACATAAAAAACCTTAAGTGACACTATAGGCCAGATCAAAAGAAAAAGGCCTGTATCTCTAACACCGCCTTGGCACCGATTTCGATATATTCAATATAATCATTCAATAATCACATTAAACTTACGAATTTCAAAACCGACAAAATATCCTGTAACCTTAGAATAAAGCACTGAACTCAAAACTTTTAATTTTATTTTAAAAATATAATGATATACGCGATTGAAATATAAAATTATAAAAAACGAGCTTCTTAGATAAAAAAATATAGCACACAGTAATAGTAGATACAGAAAAAATACTAAAATAAAATAATAATATTGTGCGAAATATATTGAGTGCTTAAATTCAAAATAGCCATCGGACTAAGGCTACATTCACACTTATCCAATATTTGGTGAAATAAGCGCCACCACTAGTTTCTTAACAAACATTTCTTTAATATTTCATGTGATTCTGTTTCGAATTTTTTACTAAGAATAGTTTACTAAAATAAAAAAAATAATAATATAAAAAAAAAACCTAAGAATATAAAAAAGGTAAAGTGATCAGTGTATTCTTGTTATAACTTTGATATTTGTTTTAGACTTCTCATTCATTCCAGTGGAAGTTTGAAATAAATATCTTTAGTGATTTTATGTTTATTGAACATTTTTATTTTGCTATATTAATATTAGGCTCAGAAAGACATGATGATAAATATTCCTAGGCACAAAGGAAGTCAACATCAGTTTTCTTCAACTTACACAGCAGAGCAGAACAGCTGTTTTCGAAAGTCGCTACACATTCATCTTCAGTGATCATGTGTATAGTGTTTGTCACCACTTTTTAGGTGGCTTAGTTGAATGTGATACCAGTTTTCTATTTACACAAATTTTATTGTGAAAAACAATACGAGAACTGTATCAAGCTGATGTTAACACTTGTGTGTTATGATACCTGTGTTACCATTTGATTATTTTCTTCATGTCCCATTTTTCTGAATTTTTTGTTCCATTATAGTTGAATAAAACTGATGTTGACTTCCTTTGTGCCTAGGAATATTTATCATCATGTCTTTCTGAGATTTTAACTAAGTTAGAACAATTTAGCCTATATAAATATTGATAAATATCTTTAGTTATTCTCAGAAATGTTGGGTAAAGGTTCCCTGATGATCTGCTTTAGCCCCAGTTAAATGCGCATAGAAACCAACTAAAACCCCTCAATTGGTCACTTTGAATTTTTTTAAGTAAGATTTTGAGAAAAAAAAAAAAAAATTAGCACATAATTAAATTAATACTTTTGTTGGCTAAATTTGATTATTTTTGAAGCTACTGAACGGTGCTAACAAAAATCAGCCTTTTTAATTTTAATTATGTGCTAGTTCCTTTTTCCCAAAATCATACTAAAAATTCAAAGTGATCAATTGGTAATTTTGAAATTATTGATTTTTTTTTTCGGAAGGGATACCACTTTCGAAATATAAGTTTCCTTATATTCGAAAATACTGGCAAAGTGGAAAGTCAAATTCAGCCTCCTTCAAATGAAAATCATTATTTTTATTTTTTCATTAAATTTTATTTACAATCTTTCAACTAAAGATAATAAGTGAATTTAATTAAAGATATAATTATCAATAACATTTTTATAGATACTCGCTATTCCCCAACTTTTGAGTGCCGCAAACGGGATTTGCCAATAAGTTTAGATTTCAAATTTAAGCGCTGTCTTTTAGCTTTAATGGGATTTTTCCATGTAAGTCTACGATCAATGAGTAGTCCTAAATATTTAACCGAATCATTTAAATCGGAACCAATTTAATCAGAAAGTGCTACCCTTTTCCATATATATATATAAATGAAATGAAAGTTGTTTTATATTTGAAACTACTGACAGGGTGGACGGAAAGTACCAAACGAAAATTCGGGTCTGCTCAAGAAAAGTAAAAGAAAAACTTTTTTCTCTCCAAATTTATTTCAAATATTTTTATAAATTAAATAAATATTTAATTTTACTTAAAATGTACGCTACGTAAAATTTTATTATAATAATTAGACATTACGAACAAAAGTTCTTGATTTTGGTCAGTTTCATCGACCAACAATTTTACATGACGGTTTGTTTTACTCTACGAGGCTTAAGAAAATGCGAAATTGAAGAAACTTTTTGTATTCCGAAATGACAAAAACCAATAAAAAAATTTTATATTGGCAAAAAAGTTCAATTTTTAAATATTTTTATATTAATACATATTCAATTAAGGGAAAATATTGTATCCCAAAAAGCCGGAAACTTAAAAAGTATTAAAATAATGAAAAACAAATTTGATTTTTAAATTAATTTCATCTTATCGATTCTGTTTGCATCCTCCGGAATAGTATTTTCATAAATTTTCGAACCTTTTTTTATATTTCAGACAAAAATAAGAAATATATAAGACGTATTAGTGTATCTATAGACCATTTGCATGCAAATTTTAAAAGCGTATAAGACTTTTATCATTTCCTGTTTGTCATATTAAATACGACGCCAGCCTCGAATATCCTAAAAAAGATATCGAACGCCATATGCTGGATTTGGTTTAAGGGTTTTAAATTGACATATAAAATGGCTTAACACCAAATACTATTTGTTTTGCATTTTAATAATTTCCTAAAACCTTAATTTCTCTTTTTGCATACAGATGAGCCACACCAACTGGCGAAGGCAGCGACAATATCACCAACAAATCCATGGATGACGACAATAACACCAACGGCAGTTACATTAGCAGCAGGAGCCGTTACAGATAATATACCATCAGCGATTGAGGCAAAACATAAACTCAAAGAAAAGGAAGTTAAAAAGGAAAAGAAAAAGAAAAGACACAAAGAAAAGCTAATAAAAGATGAAGAGATTCAAGCAAAGAGTTTTCATTTGAAAGCAAATAAAAATAAAGATAAAGAAAAGGTGGATAAGCAACAACAACAACAACAACAACAACAACAACAACACAATCACGACAACGACAATGAACAGGAAATTGAAATGCAAATATTGTGGCTGGAGAAAATTTACACGCTAAACAAGCAGCTGCAAAAGGAAGAAGAATTGGCTGCCAAATTGTATGGCAAAGTACGCAAGCATCAGTTAAGAAAAGCTCAGCAAACACAACGAGAAGCACAAATGGAAATTGATAAACTGGATAATAATTTGGCACTACAATGCGGCGATATACGAAAAGTCGAAGCTAATCTTATGCAAACAAATGAACAACTACAAAAAAAGTTGCTGCTTCTACAACGACTAAGCGTCGAATATTTGGAGGAGCAGAGCGATAATACCAATTACAACAACGAACATGATGTTAAGGCAAACACTGACAAGCAAATTGTTCAAACGTACATAACAAAAGATCCAGCAAATCCACTTCAAAACGATGCAAATACGTTGCTCACGAACATGGAAAAAGCCTTAGACATACAAAAATTGTCCTTGAATAATATTAAATCCAAAGAGGAAGCAATAAAATTAGAAAAGATTATAGCCAAACCGAACAAAGTCTTACGCCCACTAAATGCTGAGCTAAAGGAAAACAAACAAAATTTAAATACTATGACGCAAAACACTACAACTAATCCAGTTACAGAACATTTTAAATCTGCTCCAACTAATCAGAGATCAGCTAATTGTGTTCCTGCTGTAACAACAAGTCGTAGTGCTGCGTTTACGGTCACAGATAATAGACAGCCGCAGCAGCAGCAGCAGCTGCAGCAGCAGCACCAAGTTTGCCATCATAGCCAGCAAGAACTAACAACAACCCCACCAGCATTGGCGGTAATTTCTGTCACAGACCAAACTTCACATACAGACGATTCAAGGTCTGACGATAAATTGTCTACTTCGTGTATGTTTATTGATAAAAACATGTTGTCATCCCTGCATGTACAAAATGCCAAAACCATTAAGAAACAAATGTTTCATACACAAACAACAACTGCGGCTACAGCAGCTGCATATGACACAACGACATCATCACAACCAACGCCGACATCAAGTGCATTCCCCAAACAGCAATTTCAACAAACTATACAACAATACATGCCCATGGCAACCACATTTCTAACCTCAAGGCCACAAAATTCATACCAACAACAAAAACCAAAAATTATTGCAATACTACAGCAACCTTCTACTTTATCGTCTTCCTGCTCCTCTTATTTAACAACAGCTACGACGTCATCGCTATCGCCAACAGCAGCGAAGGCATCCACATCAATGGTTCAACAGCCACCCAGCTCATCGTCCCCCTCACCCTCCATAGTGGCCATGAATACTGTGGATATAAGCCAGTTGGGTACACTGGTCTAGCGTGTGCGGCCTGGTTACAATAGTGATGGCCTTATTGTGTATAATAGAGAAGTCTAATTTTAATTAAGAGATTTTTTTGTGTATATTTTTGTATTTAAACTACTGCTTAATTAGTTATAAGAAATGTTGGAATAATAATTTTAATATTAATAATAATAATAATAATATTAGTGATTGTCAACAAAATGAAGTTGTATTTAAAAGTGGAATATTCAGGAACAGCAATTCCAGTCGAATGGAAAACTTTTCGAATTTGTACGTTATTGATAGTGAAATTCGGCAGCTGCTTTCTTTTTGGAATCGAAATACGCGGTAGTTCCACAGCATTTTTTTTTTTCAATAAACTTTAAATTTATTAACAGCCCAATTGAAATTAAATCGTGTTGTTTAACGTCGTCTGGATTTATAGAACAGCCAAGTATCTCTTCTGTTTTTATGTAAAAATTTTATTAAACTATAAGACCTCTCAAGTAAACTAAACATTCAATAAACTCTGCAAAATGTTCTCTAATCAAAGTTTTAAGTTTCATTGAAATCGGTGCAATAATTCCAAAATTATAAACATTTAACTAAATTCATGACATCACACCGAAATCTTGCATGTTACCTGCAATGTTTATGCGTACGAAAATGGCTCTTAAATATATGTTACCCAACTGAAACTGCCTTGAGTTGATAGCCCTGGACTTCGTCTTTATTTCTATACCGATTTTAAGGCAAACGGTCCATTAATTCTCGACTTATTGGCATTTTTCTGCTACATCAAACTTTTAACTTGTATGATGTTTTTTTGGAAAGATTTTTCAATTTCGTGCAGTTCGCGGAAAAATGCCAATAAATCGATAATCAATGGAGCGTTCACCTAAAAATTGGTATGGAAATAAAGACAAAGTCCAGGGCTACAGATCCCAATTATTTTCAAGACAAAATATAATTGATAAATAAGAGTTACTTGAGTTTAAACTTTGCATGGAAAAAACCAGTTTTTAGACGTGAAGTCATGATTTAGTTGAAATATTTATAACTTTGGTACTACTGCACCGATTTCAATAAATGTTACGGCGTTGATTAGAGGACGGCTCGAAGATTTTATTATAAATAGGGACCACTACTGGGGACTTATATTTTCAGTAAAAGCTCGCCGTGAACTTTACGAAGAATTCAACTACACAACAAGACTTAAAACGATATGTGAAAAATATAACTTTAATTTCATTATAATAATTATTTTCATCATTTATGATATTTCTTTATAAATTTGAAGCGCTGAAGTAGCCAAATAATTTTGGAACAAGTGGAGAGTATTTGCTTCTTATAATAAATGCCCTCAGGAGTCTTTTCTTAGCTCAGTATCCCCATGACACCTTCACAAGTCCCCATGTCCAGTTTTAGAAAAGCACTATTTTGTTTTTATACATTTTTATATTAAATGATCTTAATATTATTGATTAAGAAGAACACAACATACATATAAAATTAAAATAAGTTTTGTATAAAAGGGCACACAACAAATATGGCATATTTACCTTATCATATATTCGCCCTTATTCTACTCGACAACGGCAATAGAAAACAACGCTGTTTTTTCAAATAACAAATAAATGCCAATTCGAGAGGCCTGCCCAAGAACTTGAAAAGAATCGCTGCCAATTTTATGGTGTTTGGAACATATTTTGACCTCGCCCCTTTTTAAATGAGGCTCTATTATTTGTAGGACATGTGTAAAAAATGGTTAAAAATACAAGATTTCTGTCCAAGCCGTCTTCTTTCCACTATCAATTGATTTAATTTTTTTCGTCACTGGAATCCGAATCGAGAAGAAAATCATTTTTATTTCAATGTATGCACAATTTTTATATTTATCCAAAAACACTTTTACCGAAAATAGTAAACTAAATGAACCAGTTGGGTCAAGCATTAGATATGTGTGTTTTATTTATCGATATATACAAGACTGTTAGGGAATACAAAATTAGTATTGACGTTGAGTTAAATTGATGTTGCCTCAAAATTGCCGACGCGAAATAAAATAATGGTGATTTTATTTCAAGCAATTTAGTATGCGTGTATGTGTCTTTAGTTTCTTTGCCATCTTATAGGGGACATATGACAAAAGACTTAAGACACGAACCCGAAAAAACGTGATTTTGCCCAAAATTTGGTCCTATCAAATTCTAAGTGCCATTTTCGGATTCAGCATGCGGAATTCTGGTTAGTAGGGTCCCCGGGCCAAATCCGGCCAAGGGTTTCGGAGAAAAACGCGAAAAACACGAAAATTGCAAGAATCATGAACATTTCGAGTTTCTGTCTTAAGTCTTCCAGGCACTTGGTACGAGTTAATCTATACGATTTCTTCAAAAGACTTAAGACACATGCAGGCATGCACTCGACTTGACTAAAAGTGATAATGAAAGTGCATGTGTCTTTAGTCTTTTTGTCTTCTTATAGGGGACATATGACAAAAGACTTAAGACACGAACCCGCAAAAAACGTGATTTTGCCCAAAATTTGGTCCTATCCAATTCTAAGTGTCATTTTCGGATTCAGCATGCGGAATTCTGGTTAGTAGGGTCCCCGGGCCAAATCCGGCCAAGGGTTTCCGAGAAAAACGCAAAAAACACGAAAATTGCAAGAATCATGAACATTTCGAGTTTCTGTCTTAAGTCTTCCAGCCACTTGGTACGAGTTAATCTATACGATTTCTTCAAAAGACTTAAGACACATGCAGGCATGCACTCAACTTGACTAAAATTGATAATGAAAGTGCATGTGTCTTTAGTCTTTTTGTCTTCTTATAGGGGACATATGACAAAAGACTTAAGACACGAACCCGCAAAAAACGTGATTTTGCCCAAAATTTGGTCCTATCCAATTCTAAGTGTCATTTTCGGATTCAGCATGCGGAATTCTGGTTAGTAGGGTCCCCGGGCCAAATCCGGCCAAGGGTTTCCGAGAAAAACGCAAAAAACACGAAAATTGCAAGAATCATGAACATTTCGAGTTTCTGTCTTAAGTCTTCCAGCCACTTGGTACGAGTTAATCTATACGATTTCTTCAAAAGACTTAAGACACATGCAGGCATGCACTCAACTTGACTAAAAGTGATAATGAAAGTGCATGTGTCTTTAGTCTTTTTGTCTTCTTATAGGGGACATATGACAAAAGACTTAAGACACGAACCCGAAAAAAACGTGATTTTGCCCAAAATTTGGTCCTATCAAATTCTAAGTGTCATTTTCGGATTCAGCATGCGGAATTCTGGTTAGTAGGGTCCCCGGGCCAAATCCGGCCAAGGGTTTCCGAGAAAAACGCAAAAACACGAAAATTGCAAAAATCATGAAAATGTCGAATTTCTGTCTTAAGCCTTCCAGCGTAAAAAAATGGCTTTTAAACAATTGTGTCTGAATTAAAACTGCTTTTGATCGGTAGCCCTGGACTTCAGCTTTCTTTCTATGCCAATTTTAAGGTAAACGCTTCATTGGTTCTCGTTTTATGGGACTTTTTCTGAAAATTGCACAAAACTAAAAAATTTGGCCAAAAAAACATCATACCATCCAATAGATGGCGCTTTTAAAACATTTTACCAGTGCTGCCAGACCGAGAGAAATTTGTTTGTTCTTCAGCGCCGAAAAACTTGAATAACTCGAGAACCAATGGAGCGTTCACTTTCAAATTGGTATAGAATTAAAGATGAAGTCCAGGGCTAGAGATCCTATTAAATTTCAAGGCAAATGCTGTTAACAAAAAGAAGTTACTTGAGCTTAAGTTTGCATGGGATGAAACAGGCTCCATAAGCAATGCCACAATGCAATTAAAACGTCTATAACTTTGGAGTTACTGCATCGAAATCGATGAATTTTGTAGTGCCGCTTAGAGGACGGTTTGTAGAATTAGAAAATTTTTGTATTCAATATTAATTAGCAGTGGGTTTTGGAGAGAATCCAATTGCAATGCACATATTCAAGCAAATGCTTGTTAGCAATACAATAACGGCTGCACAACTTTAGCAACATTTATCCTTGGAAATTGAATTATTTATTATTCTATCGTTTGTCTCCTCTTACCATGTCCTTTTGAATTGTAGTGGACTGTTGGCATGCATGTTTGCATATTCTCTTAATAAAACAATTGTTTTTTTATTATTTGTTTCTCTCAATTTATTATTCTTTTATTAAATTTTATTTTCAGTTTTTCTTTACAGGCTAAATATGATTTATCGTACGTCATGAAAATAAACAAAGAGTTTTTCCAATATAAATTTATTATTATACTGAATAAATAATTAAATGAATAACAAAGTAAACATACAAACGCCAGTATAAAACAGATATAAACAGTTTGATATTTGATTACAAGATTCAAATCCGTGTACATGCGCTCTACAAATTTTCCTATCAAATTATCATTCTGTTTCGAATATAGATTTACATACATCGACTCGATTTGTATAACACTTTTTTACATGGTGATTTTCTTCAAATATATAACTGACTTGTGAAATATCTTAAGCATTTTAGGAACGCTGCGAAGTGTCCTTTTGCCAAAATTATAAGTTTCATTACAATCGGTGCAGTTGTTCCAAAATTATAAACGTTTATCTAAAATCATGGCACCACAACTAACATCATGTATGTTCCCTGAAATGTTTATGCGTGCAAAAGCGGGTCTTCAATATTTGTTACCGAATTAAAATTGACGTGAGTTGACAGCCCTGGACTTCATCTTTATTTCAATACCCATTTTAAGGCCAACGCTCCCTTAATTCTCGATTTATTGGCATTTTTCTGCTACGCCAAACTTTTAATTTGCGGTGTGAAAATTCAAATTTCCTTCGGTCTGGCAGCACTGGTAAGATGTTTCAAAAGCGCCATCTATGGGATGGTAAGAAGGTTTTTTTGAAAAATTTTTCAGTTTCGTGCAATTTTAAGAAAAACGCCAATAAATCGAGAACCAATGGACCGTTTATCTTGAAATCGGTATACAAAGAAAGATGAAGTCCAGGGCTACCGACTTCAATAATTTTCCAGACAAAATGTAATAAAAAAATAGGAGTTACTTGAGCTTAAACTTTGCATGGAAAAAACTACTTTTCAGACGTGAAGTCATGATCGAGTTAAAATATTTATAACTTTGGTACTACTGCACCGATTTCAATCAATGTTATGGCGTTGATTAGAGGACAGTTTGAAGATTTTTTTAAAAATAGAAACCACTTCAGGCGACTTATATTTTCAGCACAAATCGCAGTGAACCTTATGAGGAATTCAACTACACAACGAGACTTAAAACGATGTGCTGGCAAAATTATTTTAATTTCATTATGATAATTATTTTCATCATTAATGGTACTCCTTTTTTAAAGTTGGAACGCTAAAGTTGCCACATAATTATGGAAAAAGTGGAGAGTATATTGTTCTTGTCCTCCGATGTCCTCAGGAGTCTTTTCTCAGCTCAGTATCCTTATGATACCTCAACAATTTCCCATATTTAGTTTTAAGAAAATTAAATTATGTTTTTGTACAATTTCAAATTAAAAATAACGAGATTTCAACTGGCCTCAATATTGTTGATGAAAAACGCATCATATTTGTTTGGCATCGTTGCCTTGCAAATAGTTTCCATTCATTCCACAAATTTTTGTTTGCATGCGCGCATTTGAATCTTGTAAGTTTTTTCCAATCATTCAAAATATTTCCAATCATATTTTTGTTTTATTTCTAAATAGAAATAGTATCTTACAAACTAATAACCAGTTACTAGGGTAAAGTTTCTTAAGTATCTAAGCAATTATGTACTGCTATTTGAATTTAAGTTAGTTTGTATTTTTTCTTTGTTTTTTCATTTTTACTATTAAATTTTAATTGGTTGTTTTGAAATCATACAACACTAGTCAGCAAATATGTTACTTTATGTCTGTTGGAAGCAAATTGGAAGCGATAAGACTTCATTTTTGGCGAATAAGTTTTGAAATTAGTATATATTTCGATAAAGTCAATTTAATATGATATGAAAAAAAGATATTGTTAATAACTAGAATCCTTTTGCCAAGGGAATATAATATTAGAGTACTTAGTCCTTGTGCTAGGAAAATTAAATTATATTATTGCCAATGAAAAAACGAATTTAATATAAAATAATAATTATAATAATTATTTGGCAAGAGAAAAGACTAGATAAATAGAGGAAATTAATGGTCAGGAATATATATATATATATATATATATATATATATTATTGAAAGATTTCTGTGAGCCACAAGCCAATTCTGATGCAAGTTGAAGGAAAGTTTTTCCAAATCAAAAACAATGACTTGCAACTTAAAGCACTATAATTTATACAATTTTTGTTAGCATTATTTAAAGATATTAAAATAAATTTAGATATTAAAATAAATTTAGAACTTAAACTAAATTTCACTATAAATTAATTTCCAAAGCGACATTAGCCGACTAGAGTGTTGTTAACTAGTGTAATATTTCATATATCCTACCATTATTTATACTGTACAAATCTATTTTGAATTTTTTTGTTTCATTTAATACTATTTCAGTTTAACTTATGAAGTACTTAAATAATAGTTTACAATTTCCTGTATAGTTAAATTTAATGAAAAACGCAATTTCTTTTCATAAATATTTTCTATTTCAACAAAATAACACTTTCTATATCAGTTTTCATTCCTGATGTTAAACATACTTGAATATGAGTAGATACTAATTTGGAAGCCTTTCGATACAAAAAGTTTTAAAGCTTAAGGCGCGGTCAAAGTTGGGAAAATATTTAACAGAAAAACGTGGCTTTTAAATATTAAGAAAAAAACATTTTAATTTAGCCAAGTTTACATTTATTTATTAGTTATAAATAAAAGAGTTTTACTAAAGGCATTTTCTTTTCTAGAAAACATGTAACATTTTTTTCACTTATTTTCTAAAGAGTGGCAGTTTGGAAACGTTTTAATGCAAATTTTAATTTTTTGAGAGGGATGTTGGATTCATTTCTAAAAAATTGCTTATTTTGAAACGGCAAAATGTTGCCATTTTCTGTTAAAAAGTGTTGAAAAAGTTGCATTATTTTCTAGAAGAGAAATCGACATAAGCAACAAGCATCTGAATTAATTAATTTTTTTTAAGTGTTTATGGGTCACACTACTTTGTTCAAATATTTGCCAAGTGTGACTGCACCTTTACAGTTTACGAATTGTTTAATCTCTAATTAATAGAAGCGAAATCAGATCGCAAAAAACGTAATTCTTAAAGCCTGTTAAAGCTGTTACCAACGTTTTTGTTGGTTTAAAAAATATTATATTTTGCAGAACAGATTTGACCACGTATTTTAGATCTGCGTAATAGTTTTAATAATTTCAAATTTTTCTTCCAAACTTAATAAATAATTTTTTGGGATAAAAAAAAACTCTTGCAGAAATCACAAGTCGAATAAATTGGACTTTACCATTATCTGATATAGACTTAAATTATTGATCATTTAATTTCATATTTTTATGAAAAAAACTGTAGTTATTTTGTTTGGTAATTTTTAAGTTGCTTCATTCCTAATTTAGGTTTGGTTTTAAAATGCAAATCTGTTGTTCAAAACTGTACTTAATTACTAGTTTCAATAGTTGTTTTTAGTAGTCATTTTTTATAAATTATTAATTGTTGTTATAAATTTACACTTTCTTTTTGGTTTATTAAAAATCTTTGCCAAACTTAAAAACATATAATTTCCAAATTTTTGTTGAATTTTTGTTTTAAAGTATTTTTAGTTATTTTCAATAACTTTTCCCAA
Source organism: Linnaemya vulpina (assembly GCA_963675445.1). Classification (NCBI taxonomy): domain Eukaryota; kingdom Metazoa; phylum Arthropoda; class Insecta; order Diptera; family Tachinidae; genus Linnaemya; species Linnaemya vulpina. Next base: position 23,046,682 of record OY776278.1, read on the forward strand.
TAGTTTCATAGTTCTGGCTTAACTTATTTTTGGTTTTGTAACAAATCAATTATATTAATTTTAGAACTTCCTCTTATCTCATAAATTTTGTTTTTCTATTTGAAATATTTGTTTCATTGGAACAAAGTCGCTTAGCTCTTGTAAATATATATATATTTTTTTTTTCTATTCAACAAAAGTTATCTTTCTCTTTCATCAAGAGCCGGTTGCACTAAAATGAACACAAATATTTGTAAATTATTTTTACACCATTTACTTACACAACATATGAAATATAACTCTGTTTTATTTTTATCTACTCCTAAAATAAACAAAGAAACAAAAAGTTGTTATAAAAAAATTTACCAAATATTTCAAGGATATTGTTGTATACTTGATGGAAGTAAACAAAAGCATTGTAATAATTAATTTTATCTGTGTGTATAGGGGGGTAAGCCAAGCAGCAATATTATAGCCAATAGCAGATTAATTAGCCAAGTTTGATGATTCAATTGCTGCCAACTGAAGGCTGTACCATGATGTAATTCGGCAAAACTTTCACCTGCACCGTAATAAAGAGAAAAGCAATAAAATACATAAGAAAGAAAGAAAGAAAGAACAAAATGAAATTAGTTATAATTGAATAAAGTCAAGACATTTAAAATAAATTGGACAAGTTGATTGGAAGTTGTAAAGGATTAAGGATCTGTACAGATAATTGAAGTAACAGCAAAGTTAAATTAAATTTTACATGAACAATTTCTGTTGTATTGAAAAGGCTTTAAGACACTTTTTTGTATTAATTTAGTTTAAGAAAATTTTATTATTTAAAATAAAACTTTTTCTAATTCTATACATATCTCAGGGTTTAATTGTTGTTTGTGTAAACTCTCTCAAGTTGATGTGATTAAAGAAAAAGGATATTTTTAAATAGGCGGAGAGTAACGCTTTTTAAAACTTTTTCTTTTTTTTCTTAATTAGTTTAATTACAAGATATCAACGCTTTTGGGGCAATTAAGTGTCTTGTATAAAGTGTCCTGTGGAATCTATGTAATTTTGTTGTTTTTGTCTTCTATCAGGCGGGCAAATATATAATAAGTTTTCAAACAAGTTTTTCTTTTATTTTATAGATAGATGGCTGAAGGCGTTGTTCATAATATATGTTTAACGTTTATTAACTAGTTATTTGACAACTTTCTAACAGCATTTGTCAAATAAGCCTATAATAAACATAAAACATTTTTTATGAATAATAAAAACATGGACTTAATGAAAAGTATAAAAAGCAAAATATCAGCGAAAACTGCACTCGACTGCAAGACAAATTGGAAAGTTCGGTTCGATATTCCCGGTCCACTTTCAACTGAACACTGGCACTGACTGCATCATGAGTATTCAATAATGATCTAAAATTTCAATACTTGTGCTTGTTGGTGTTGTATAGTAACACACTAACACACCCACATCTTGTGCAATTTTCTGGTATCAACATATAAAATTATATCCTTGACGAATGCCTGTGACAAATTGAGTGGCACAGAGACGGACAGAAAAATATTGCATCATTAATACAAGAGTCTCTTTGACACTATTTGTGCCTGCAAATTATGCATGTGCCACCACAATGTGACTCATGTCATGGCATGTATTGGAACAGCACATAATTTCCATGAATGGAAATAGTTAGAAGAAATCCAACACATGCTCAAACACTTTCGTTCATTAAGCATTAATTTATTCGTAAAATTGCATACATTTTAACTGAAAACACAAATAACAGCATGCAGCTGCTGAAGTTTAGTGTTCTGCAAAAACCCTTAATTGTCTGGTATTTAGATTCTCTCACTCAATTTGATGCATTCCCACACTATTTCCATTCACTATTTCTATCAGATAATTCAATTTGTGGAATAAATTGATTACCGTCAACAGTGACAACATATTCAATAACACATCGATGGATGTTCACGAAACATACAACAAACTGCTGAATATATTAAAACACTTTCCATGGCTCACTCATACACATGCACTTTCGTTTTCCTTTAACTAAATGCACGCAACTACACCCAGCACACTCAAGTATTTTATTGTACATACAGATTATTTGCTATAGCGTGAAAGGTTTGGCTTTCGAAATTCTGTAAACAAAAAAATATTTAATTGGAAAAAAATCGACTCGGAAGGAAAAGGCCTTTAAAAAAACTCTCTCAGAATTGGCCAATTTTTTGGGAGAACTCTCCTTTTGGCCAATAGATTTCAAAATAATTAACTTTCCTGGGTAAAAAAGCTAATTTTGTTTTTTATGGAAGAAAAGTTGAAAATTGAAAATTTCATAAGGGGTACCTCTTTGCTAAAAATATCGACTTTTAAAAAATTCTCTCAGAATCGGCCAATTTTTTGGGAGGACTCTCCTTTTGGCCAATAGATTTCAAAATAATTAACTTTCCTGGGTAAAAAAGCTAATTTTGTTTTTTATGGAAGAAAAGTTGAAAATTGAAAATTTCATAAGGGGTACCTCTTTGCTAAAAATATCGACTTTTAAAAAATTCTCTCAGAATCGGCCAATTTTTTGGGAGGACTCTCCTTTTGGCCAATAGATTTCAAAATAATTAACTTTCCTGGGTAAAAAAGCTAATTTTGTTTTTTATGGAAGAAAAGTTGAAAATTGAAAATTTCATAAGGGGTACCTCTTTGCTAAAAATATCGACTTTTAAAAAATTCTCTCAGAATCGGCCAATTTTTTGGGAGAACTCTCCTTTTGGCCAATAGATTTGAAAATAATTAACTTTCCTGGGTAAAAAAGCTAATTTTGTTTTTTATGGAAGAAAAGTTGAAAATTGAAAATTTCATAAGGGGTACCTCTTTGCTAAAAATATCGACTTTTAAAAAATTCTCTCAGAATTGGCCAATTTTTTGGGAGGACTCTCCTTTTGGCCAATAGATTTCAAAATAATTAACTTTCCTGGGTAAAAAAGCTAATTTTGTTTTTTATGGAAGAAAAGTTGAAAATTGAAAATTTCATAAGGGGTACCTCTTTGCTAAAAATATCGACTTTTAAAAAATTCTCTCAGAATCGGCCAATTTTTTGGGAGAACTCTCCTTTTGGCCAATAGATTTGAAAATAATTAACTTTCCTGGGTAAAAAAGCTAATTTTGTTTTTTATGGAAGAAAAGTTGAAAATTGAAAATTTCATAAGGGGTACCTCTTTGCTAAAAATATCGACTTTTAAAAAATTCTCTCAGAATTGGCCAATTTTTTGGGAGAACTCTCCTTTTGGCCAATAGATTTGAAAATAATTAACTTTCCTGGGTAAAAAAGCTAATTTTGTTTTTTATGGAAGAAAAGTTGAAAATTGAAAATTTCATAAGGGGTACCTCTTTGCTAAAAATATCGACTTTTAAAAAATTCTCTCAGAATTGGCCAATTTTTTGGGAGAACTCTCCTTTTGGCCAATAGATTTGAAAATAATTAACTTTCCTGGGTAAAAAAGCTAATTTTGTTTTTTATGGAAGAAAAGTTGAAAATTGAAAATTTCATAAGGGGTACCTCTTTGCTAAAAATATCGACTTTTAAAAAATTCTCTCAGAATTGGCCAATTTTTTGGGAGAACTCTCCTTTTGGCCAATAGATTTCAAAATAATTAACTTTCCTGGGTAAAAAAGCTAATTTTGTTTTTTATGGAAGAAAAGTTGAAAATTGAAAATTTCATAAGGGGTACCTCTTTGCTAAAAATATCGACTTTTAAAAAATTCTCTCAGAATTGGCCAATTTTTTGGGAGAACTCTCCTTTTGGCCAATAGATTTGAAAATAATTAACTTTCCTGGGTAAAAAAGCTAATTTTGTTTTTTATGGAAGAAAAGTTGAAAATTGAAAATTTCATAAGGGGTACCTCTTTGCTAAAAATATCGACTTTCAAAAAATTCTCTCAGAATCGGCCAATTTTTTGGGAGGACTCTCCTTTTGGCCAATAGATTCCAAAATAATTAACTTTCCTGGGTAAAAAAGCTAATTTTGTTTTTTATGGAAGAAAAGTTGAAAATTGAAAATTTCATAAGGGGTACCTCTTTGCTAAAAATATCGACTTTTAAAAAATTCTCTCAGAATTGGCCAATTTTTTGGGAGAACTCTCCTTTTGGCCAATAGATTTCAAAATAATTAACTTTCCTGGGTAAAAAAGCTAATTTTGTTTTTTATGGAAGAAAAGTTGAAAATTGAAAATTTCATAAGGGGTACCTCTTTGCTAAAAATATCGACTTTTAAAAAATTCTCTCAGAATTGGCCAATTTTTTGGGAGAACTCTCCTTTTGGCCAATAGATTTCAAAATAATTAACTTTCCTGGGTAAAAAAGCTAATTTTGTTTTTTATGGAAGAAAAGTTGAAAATTGAAAATTTCATAAGGGGTACCTCTTTGCTAAAAATATCGACTTTTAAAAAATTCTCTCAGAATTGGCCAATTTTTTGGGAGAACTCTCCTTTTGGCCAATAGATTTCAAAATAATTAACTTTCCTGGGTAAAAAAGCTAATTTTGTTTTTTATGGAAGAAAAGTTGAAAATTGAAAATTTCATAAGGGGTACCTCTTTGCTAAAAATATCGACTTTTAAAAAATTCTCTCAGAATCGGCCAATTTTTTGGGAGGACTCTCCTTTTGGCCAATAGATTTCAAAATAATTAACTTTCCTGGGTAAAAAAGCTAATTTTGTTTTTTATGGAAGAAAAGTTGAAAATTGAAAATTTCATAAGGGGTACCTCTTTGCTAAAAATATCGACTTTTAAAAAATTCTCTCAGAATCGGCCAATTTTTTGGGAGAACTCTCCTTTTGGCCAATAGATTTGAAAATAATTAACTTTCCTGGGTAAAAAAGCTAATTTTGTTTTTTATGGAAGAAAAGTTGAAAATTGAAAATTTCATAAGGGGTACCTCTTTGCTAAAAATATCGACTTTTAAAAAATTCTCTCAGAATTGGCCAATTTTTTGGGAGAACTCTCCTTTTGGCCAATAGATTTCAAAATAATTAACTTTCCTGGGTAAAAAAGCTAATTTTGTTTTTTATGGAAGAAAAGTTGAAAATTGAAAATTTCATAAGGGGTACCTCTTTGCTAAAAATATCGACTTTTAAAAAATTCTCTCAGAATCGGCCAATTTTTTGGGAGAACTCTCCTTTTGGCCAATAGATTTGAAAATAATTAACTTTCCTGGGTAAAAAAGCTAATTTTGTTTTTTATGGAAGAAAAGTTGAAAATTGAAAATTTCATAAGGGGTACCTCTTTGCTAAAAATATCGACTTTTAAAAAATTCTCTCAGAATTGGCCAATTTTTTGGGAGAACTCTCCTTTTGGCCAATAGATTTGAAAATAATTAACTTTCCTGGGTAAAAAAGCTAATTTTGTTTTTTATGGAAGAAAAGTTGAAAATTGAAAATTTCATAAGGGGTACCTCTTTGCTAAAAATATCGACTTTTAAAAAATTCTCTCAGAATTGGCCAATTTTTTGGGAGAACTCTCCTTTTGGCCAATAGATTTGAAAATAATTAACTTTCCTGGGTAAAAAAGCTAATTTTGTTTTTTATGGAAGAAAAGTTGAAAATTGAAAATTTCATAAGGGGTACCTCTTTGCTAAAAATATCGACTTTTAAAAAATTCTCTCAGAATCGGCCAATTTTTTGGGAGAACTCTCCTTTTGGCCAATAGATTTCAAAATAATTAACTTTCCTGGGTAAAAAAGCTAATTTTGTTTTTTATGGAAGAAAAGTTGAAAATTGAAAATTTCATAAGGGGTACCTCTTTGCTAAAAATATCGACTTTTAAAAAATTCTCTCAGAATTGACCAATTTTTTGGGAGAACTCTCCTTTTGGCCAATAGATTTCAAAATAATTAACTTTCCTGGGTAAAAAAGCTAATTTCGTTTTTTATGGAAGAAAAGTTGAAAATTGAAAATTTCATAAGGGGTACCTCTTTGCTAAAAATATCGACTTTTAAAAAATTCTCTCAGAATTGGCCAATTTTTTGGGAGAACTCTCCTTTTGGCCAATAGATTTCAAAATAATTAACTTTCCTGGGTAAAAAAGCTAATTTTGTTTTTTATGGAAGAAAAGTTGAAAATTGAAAATTTCATAAGGGGTACCTCTTTGCTAAAAATATCGACTTTTAAAAAATTCTCTCAGAATTGGCCAATTTTTTGGGAGAACTCTCCTTTTGGCCAATAGATTTCAAAATAATTAACTTTCCTGGGTAAAAAAAGCTAATTTCGTTTTTTATGGAAGAAAAGTTGAAAATTGAAAATTTCATAAGGGGTACCTCTTTGCTAAAAATATCGACTTTTAAAAAATTCTCTCAGAATTGGCCAATTTTTTGGGAGAACTCTCCTTTTGGCCAATAGATTTCAAAATAATTAACTTTCCTGGGTAAAAAAGCTAATTTTGTTTTTTATGGAAGAAAAGTTGAAAATTGAAAATTTCATAAGGGGTACCTCTTTGCTAAAAATATCGACTTTTAAAAAATTCTCTCAGAATTGGCCAATTTTTTGGGAGAACTCTCCTTTTGGCCAATAGATTTCAAAATAATTAACTTTCCTGGGTAAAAAAGCTAATTTTGTTTTTTATGGAAGAAAAGTTGAAAATTGAAAATTTCATAAGGGGTACCTCTTTGCTAAAAATATCGACTTTTAAAAAATTCTCTCAGAATTGGCCAATTTTTTGGGAGAACTCTCCTTTTGGCCAATAGATTTCAAAATAATTAACTTTCCTGGGTAAAAAAGCTAATTTTGTTTTTTATGGAAGAAAAGTTGAAAATTGAAAATTTCATAAGGGGTACCTCTTTGCTAAAAATATCGACTTTTAAAAAATTCTCTCAGAATTGGCCAATTTTTTGGGAGAACTCTCCTTTTGGCCAATAGATTTCAAAATAATTAACTTTCCTGGGTAAAAAAGCTAATTTTGTTTTTTATGGAAGAAAAGTTGAAAATTGAAAATTTCATAAGGGGTACCTCTTTGCTAAAAATATCGACTTTTAAAAAATTCTCTCAGAATTGGCCAATTTTTTGGGAGAACTCTCCTTTTGGCCAATAGATTTCAAAATAATTAACTTTCCTGGGTAAAAAAGCTAATTTTGTTTTTTATGGAAGAAAAGTTGAAAATTGAAAATTTCATAAGGGGTACCTCTTTGCTAAAAATATCGACTTTTAAAAAATTCTCTCAGAATTGGCCAATTTTTTGGGAGAACTCTCCTTTTGGCCAATAGATTTCAAAATAATTAACTTTCCTGGGTAAAAAAGCTAATTTTGTTTTTCATGGAAGAAAAGTTGAAAATTGAAAATTTCATAAGGGGTACCTCTTTGCTAAAAATATCGACTTTTAAAAAATTCTCTCAGAATTGGCCAATTTTTTGGGAGAACTCTCCTTTTGGCCAATAGATTTCAAAATAATTAACTTTCCTGGGTAAAAAAGCTAATTTTGTTTTTTATGGAAGAAAAGTTGAAAATTGAAAATTTCATAAGGGGTACCTCTTTGCTAAAAATATCGACTTTTAAAAAATTCTCTCAGAATTGGCCAATTTTTTGGGAGAACTCTCCTTTTGGCCAATAGATTTCAAAATAATTAACTTTCCTGGGTAAAAAAGCTAATTTTGTTTTTTATGGAAGAAAAGTTGAAAATTGAACATTTCATAAGGGGTACCTCTTTGCTAAAAATATCGACTTTTAAAAAATTCTCTCAGAATTGGCCAATTTTTTGGGAGAACTCTCCTTTTGGCCAATAGATTTCAAAATAATTAACTTTCCTGGGTAAAAAAGCTAATTTTGTTTTTTATGGAAGAAAAGTTGAAAATTGAAAATTTCATAAGGGGTACCTCTTTGCTAAAAATATCGACTTTTAAAAAATTCTCTCAGAATTGGCCAATTTTTTGGGAGAACTCTCCTTTTGGCCAATAGATTTCAAAATAATTAACTTTCCTGGGTAAAAAAGCTAATTTTGTTTTTTATGGAAGAAAAGTTGAAAATTGAAAATTTCATAAGGGGTACCTCTTTGCTAAAAATATCGACTTTTAAAAAATTCTCTCAGAATTGGCCAATTTTTTGGGAGAACTCTCCTTTTGGCCAATAGATTTCAAAATAATTAACTTTCCTGGGTAAAAAAGCTAATTTTGTTTTTTATGGAAGAAAAGTTGAAAATTGAACATTTCATAAGGGGTACCTCTTTGCTAAAAATATCGACTTTTAAAAAATTCTCTCAGAATTGGCCAATTTTTTGGGAGAACTCTCCTTTTGGCCAATAGATTTCAAAATAATTAACTTTCCTGGGTAAAAAAGCTAATTTTGTTTTTTATGGAAGAAAAGTTGAAAATTGAAAATTTCATAAGGGGTACCTCTTTGCTAAAAATATCGACTTTTAAAAAATTCTCTCAGAATTGGCCAATTTTTTGGGAGAACTCTCCTTTTGGCCAATAGATTTCAAAATAATTAACTTTCCTGGGTAAAAAAGCTAATTTTGTTTTTTATGGAAGAAAAGTTGAAAATTGAAAATTTCATAAGGGGTACCTCTTTGCTAAAAATATCGACTTTTAAAAAATTCTCTCAGAATTGGCCAATTTTTTGGGAGAACTCTCCTTTTGGCCAATAGATTTCAAAATAATTAACTTTCCTGGGTAAAAAAGCTAATTTTGTTTTTTATGGAAGAAAAGTTGAAAATTGAAAATTTCATAAGGGGTACCTCTTTGCTAAAAATATCGACTTTTAAAAAATTCTCTCAGAATTGGCCAATTTTTTGGGAGAACTCTCCTTTTGGCCAATAGATTTCAAAATAATTAACTTTCCTGGGTAAAAAAGCTAATTTTGTTTTTTATGGAAGAAAAGTTGAAAATTGAAAATTTCATAAGGGGTACCTCTTTGCTAAAAATATCGACTTTTAAAAAATTCTCTCAGAATTGGCCAATTTTTTGGGAGAACTCTCCTTTTGGCCAATAGATTTCAAAATAATTAACTTTCCTGGGTAAAAAAGCTAATTTTGTTTTTTATGGAAGAAAAGTTGAAAATTGAAAATTTCATAAGGGGTACCTCTTTGCTAAAAATATCGACTTTTAAAAAATTCTCTCAGAATTGGCCAATTTTTTGGGAGAACTCTCCTTTTGGCCAATAGATTTCAAAATAATTAACTTTCCTGGGTAAAAAAGCTAATTTTGTTTTTTATGGAAGAAAAGTTGAAAATTGAAAATTTCATAAGGGGTACCTCTTTGCTAAAAATATCGACTTTTAAAAAATTCTCTCAGAATTGGCCAATTTTTTGGGAGAACTCTCCTTTTGGCCAATAGATTTCAAAATAATTAACTTTCCTGGGTAAAAAAGCTAATTTTGTTTTTTATGGAAGAAAAGTTGAAAATTGAAAATTTCATAAGGGGTACCTCTTTGCTAAAAATATCGACTTTTAAAAAATTCTCTCAGAATTGGCCAATTTTTTGGGAGAACTCTCCTTTTGGCCAATAGATTTCAAAATAATTAACTTTCCTGGGTAAAAAAGCTAATTTTGTTTTTTATGGAAGAAAAGTTGAAAATTGAAAATTTCATAAGGGGTACCTCTTTGCTAAAAATATCGACTTTTAAAAAATTCTCTCAGAATTGGCCAATTTTTTGGGAGAACTCTCCTTTTGGCCAATAGATTTCAAAATAATTAACTTTCCTGGGTAAAAGAGCTAATTTTGTTTTTTATGGAAGAAAAGTTGAAAATTGAAAATTTCATAAGGGGTACCTCTTTGCTAAAAATATCGACTTTTAAAAAATTCTCTCAGAATTGGCCAATTTTTTGGGAGAACTCTCCTTTTGGCCAATAGATTTCAAAATAATTAACTTTCCTGGGTAAAAAAGCTAATTTTGTTTTTTATGGAAGAAAAGTTGAAAATTGAAAATTTCATAAGGGGTACCTCTTTGCTAAAAATATCGACTTTTAAAAAATTCTCTCAGAATTGGCCAATTTTTTGGGAGAACTCTCCTTTTGGCCAATAGATTTCAAAATAATTAACTTTCCTGGGTAAAAAAGCTAATTTCGTTTTTTATGGAAGAAAAGTTGAAAATTGAAAATTTCATAAGGGGTACCTCTTTGCTAAAAATATCGACTTTTAAAAAATTCTCTCAGAATTGGCCAATTTTTTGGGAGAACTCTCCTTTTGGCCAATAGATTTCAAAATAATTAACTTTCCTGGGTAAAAAAGCTAATTTTGTTTTTTATGAAAGAAAAGTTGAAAATTGAAAATTTCATAAGGGGTACCTCTTTGCTAAAAATATCGACTTTTAAAAAATTCTCTCAGAATTGGCCAATTTTTTGGGAGAACTCTCCTTTTGGCCAATAGATTTCAAAATAATTAACTTTCCTGGGTAAAAAAGCTAATTTTGTTTTTTATGGAAGAAAAGTTGAAAATTGAAAATTTCATAAGGGGTACCTCTTTGCTAAAAATATCGACTTTTAAAAAATTCTCTCAGAATTGGCCAATTTTTTGGGAGAACTCTCCTTTTGGCCAATAGATTTCAAAATAATTAACTTTCCTGGGTAAAAAAGCTAATTTTGTTTTTTATGGAAGAAAAGTTGAAAATTGAAAATTTCATAAGGGGTACCTCTTTGCTAAAAATATCGACTTTTAAAAAATTCTCTCAGAATTGGCCAATTTTTTGGGAGAACTCTCCTTTTGGCCAATAGATTTCAAAATAATTAACTTTCCTGGGTAAAAAAAGCTAATTTTGTTTTTTATGGAAGAAAAGTTGAAAATTGAAAATTTCATAAGGGGTACCTCTTTGCTAAAAATATCGACTTTTAAAAAATTCTCTCAGAATTGGCCAATTTTTTGGGAGAACTCTCCTTTTGGCCAATAGATTTCAAAATAATTAACTTTCCTGGGTAAAAAAGCTAATTTTGTTTTTTATGGAAGAAAAGTTGAAAATTGAAAATTTCATAAGGGGTACCTCTTTGCTAAAAATATCGACTTTTAAAAAATTCTCTCAGAATTGGCCAATTTTTTGGGAGAACTCTCCTTTTGGCCAATAGATTTCAAAATAATTAACTTTCCTGGGAAAAAAAACTAATTTTGTTTTTTATGGAAGAAAAGTTGAAAATTGAAAATTTCATAAGGGGTACCTCTTTGCTAAAAATATCGACTTTTAAAAAATTCTCTCAGAATTGGCCAATTTTTTGGGAGAACTCTCCTTTTGGCCAATAGATTTCAAAATAATTAACTTTCCTGGGTAAAAAAGCTAATTTTGTTTTTTATGGAAGAAAAGTTGAAAATTGAAAATTTCATAAGGGGTACCTCTTTGCTAAAAATATCGACTTTTAAAAAATTCTCTCAGAATTGGCCAATTTTTTGGGGGAACTCTCCTTTTGGCCAATAGATTCCAAAATAATTAACTTTCCTGGGTAAAAAAGCTAATTTTGTTTTTTATGGAAGAAAAGTTGAAAATTGAAAATTTCATAAGGGGTACCTCTTTGCTAAAAATATCGACTTTTAAAAAATTCTCTCAGAATTGGCCAATTTTTTGGGAGAACTCTCCTTTTGGCCAATAGATTTCAAAATAATTAACTTTCCTGGGTAAAAAAGCTAATTTTGTTTTTTATGGAAGAAAAGTTGAAAATTGAAAATTTCATAAGGGGTACCTCTTTGCTAAAAATATCGACTTTTAAAAAATTCTCTCAGAATTGGCCAATTTTTTGGGAGAACTCTCCTTTTGGCCAATAGATTTCAAAATAATTAACTTTCCTGGGTAAAAAAGCTAATTTTGTTTTTTATGGAAGAAAAGTTGAAAATTGAAAATTTCATAAGGGGTACCTCTTTGCTAAAAATATCGACTTTTAAGAAATTTTCTGAAAAATGGTTAACTGTTATAGTTTTTAATTTAAAAGCATTTTTATATATATTTTTACGTTTTGTTGTTTTTTTTTTTATTTAAAAAAATTGAATATAAAAAACAATTCCTTTCAGCCATAAACTGTACTGTCTAGTATTTTAAAGGCTTTTTTTTAATGAAAAAGCAAGCAGCTTTAAACAGAACAATTGCGCAAATATATAGTCAAAAAATTATTCATCAGAAAGTTAATTATAAATGTTATTCCTGGAGGTGAATACACAATAAAAGTGTTTTTTACTTCCTTTTGTTGGACATGATGGGTTTGTTTTAAACATGCATGTGGGCTTAAAAAGGAGGTAATAAAAATTTCATTTACCATTCAGTATGTGCACAACAATTGTGTAGTTTTGATATTCACTAATTGAGCACGTGTAGTTACCGGAATCCGCCTTATTGATTTTGGCAATGAATAAAGTTGAATTGGCGCCATCATCCATCAGCTCTGTTTTTACACTGGCGAATAAAAGGACAACAGCAGCAGGATTATCAGCAGCAGATTAAAATAAAATAAAAAATTTAACAAAATTAATGTAAACGGAAAATTTATACATCGAATTAATTGAAATAGATTGAGTAACAATTCACATATTTATAAAATAAAAATACAAAACAATATAGGAAATAAAAAATAATTAAATACCTATTCGAGCGTAATTGAATGAGTTAATTGAAACGTTTAGTAAATTAAATTAATTCAATGTGTTGGTATACAAAATAGAATTGTTTAAATATAACTGACTGTTTATAAAATTATTATAGACAATAAAAAAATTAAATTAATTTTACAATGAAAAATTAAATATGTAAATTAGAACTAAATGGAATACTTGAATTTAATTATGAACTTTATAGAAGAATTATAATAACATAATTTTGTCAATATTTTTCAAATACTAACCTGACTCCACCCCTGGTAACGTCGTAGTTTAAAACATCTTCAATATGCTTCCAAAATACCACCGACGACGACATGGCAACGTTTCGCACAATGCAGGATAACTGCAGCGTGGAGTCCTGTTCATAATACTTCTCTTGCAAGGGATCACCGAACTCATCGACAATCATTACTTTGGGTGCTGGAACAAAATGGCATAAATAAATTAATTAATTCGACTAAATTATCGAAATCGTGAAATATATACAAGACACTCAACTCAGGGGCTTAATAGACAGTTAATTAATGCAATGAAAATACTGGAGTTATAAAGAATGCAATTCAATGGAAGAAACTAATTATATCCTGATTGACAAGCATAATAATGCAGCAATAAAACCCAAACACTTCAACGAATACACAAGCATATATAATGCTTTTTTGACCCCCTCCTCTAATAATTTAGAGCGTTATATTCTTCTGACAAATGCCAACTCACCGTTAACATGCAAATTTATTTGTATAACACGAGGCGGATGTGTTGATATTTGACATTCGTAAACAGCCTCGTCGTCCTTCTTGACGTTGCTAATTTTCAAACGCCAATTGCTCGGATATTGGAATTCCATTTTATAGCGTTTATCACCGGTATAAGTGTGCAAGCCCACCGTCAATAAGTCCAAGGCATTTTCACCTTGTGAGTTGCGACGCACCCAGGAAACCTGCCAATTGTATGAAAAGGGAAAAACATCATATATTTGAGGTCTTTAACACAAAAATATATTTTAAAGATAAATTACGATAAAGTTCGTATAGACAATATGTCTTATAAGCAGCTTATAAGCATAATATATTTTCTATGAATAATACCTTAAGATTGAGAAAACTATTCTATTTTATTTTTCAAATGTTTGCTAAAGAAAATCAATGAAGTCATTAACGGCAGCTGGAATAATTTTTTTCTTACTTCCAAGTGGCTAGTTTTTAGGGCACAATTGGTGTCTATTAAAATCTGTATATTTATTGAGGTTAAGTTTATTCCATACGAGTACATATTTCTGCCGATTTCTGGTGATCTTTACATTCGCGTAGTAGGGAAATTTTATTAAATAGGACTGCCATTCTATACATGAAACCTATTAAGGTAAAGCAGCGACAGAGAGAGTGTAAGAGAGAGAGAGAGAGAGAGAGAGAGAGAGAGAGAGATCACCTGAGATTTTATTTCATCTGACCATTTTTCATGGAGAGTTATAATATCTTTCGCTGGTATATTTATTCCATCATAAGGATAGAGAAGGGTGTTGATCTGTGCCAAAAAGACATGGCAAACTTTATCGAGCAATGTTGGCTGAATTTGTTTTTTCCTAAACGCGTTTTTTATATAACTCTGATGTTATATATTTGATCAGCAGTTAGTATTTTCGATTGTTTTATTTCACATGAAAAATTACTTCAAACACGCCATTTCACGTGTTAATCACTTGATTCATTTTAAAGTTGTACCACGTTCGCACTTCGAAATGAAGCATTTGCTTCGCTCTTTAATTACGATTCACAGGCAAAAATCTTGACAAGTCTATATGATTTTATTTAAACCAACAATTTTATCTCTAAATCATTCTCCACATAATTTTGTTTGATTTGATTTCAATATAAGTACCCTTTCACATACATCAGATTTTCTTGATCAGTTTTCCATCAATATTCTTTTAAACCTGCATTTACGTTCATACACGAACATTTTATTTCATCAAGCTTCACTGTTCCTGCTTTCAAGTTTATATGCTTTTTGACATTCTGCAGCCAATTTCAAGTGTGAATTTTACTTAAACTTGTTGGTACAATCAAGTTTGTACCTTTTTCACATTTTCTTCTCGTCTTTCTCCTAAAAACTCAAGACTTGATGGGTCAAACTTGAAGAGTGCGAAGGGGCACTAAATTACATATTTTAATTTCATTAATTTTTTGTTTGTTTTATTTTTATTTACACAACTCTTTATTTGTCTAGCAAACATGGGACAAAGTCGATATGGATCCAAGTTTGTATTTAAATTGTATTGAAATTTCGATGAATGTCGAATGTGGTAATTCGAATTCTGATCAGAAATTGCGATAACGATTTGAGAAGATAGAAATTTATTCGTGCTTCGTGCGTAGAGATTCGCTCTTAAAATGTTGTATTATAAAACATGTGGCTTGAAACATGATTTGAAAGCGAAGCGTGGATGAGATAGCGAAACACGAATTTATATCTCCATGTGAACTTATTATTAGACATTCGCAGCTGTCAAACCATAGTTATCGATATCTATAGTAGTCATGCAGCTAAATATCTAAGAACTAAAATATCTAAGAACTCAATAGCATGGAATTCCACGATATCTTAAAGGTAAAAATTAGCGTAAAAAATTATGAGGATGACTTTTGGAATCAAACGTTTTCCATATATTTTCAAGCAAAACGGCTGAGTAACATCAAAACTGCTGTTTAATTTTGAAATCTGATTTTGCTCGATAAAATTTTGTTCGCATTTCTCAATTATTATTAAAATAAAATTTAAGTATTCCAATAAAAGAACTGCAAATAAAACATCAGCGTTGTTCTATTAGTATTATATCCTACTTTTATGAGTAGGCCCAGCACTCAGGAGATGACCCCTACGTATGCAGTGCATTGCGCTGGACCTGGCTAAGGAGTGGATAGAGTTAAGAGGACAGAATAGCGGAGAGAAAATTGTTGTAGTTGTTTTTACCTCTTATTTTGCCGGTGAATTTTTTGCTACAGGAATGGAATAAGGAGGGTGCTGTATTCTGCTCTTTAGCATACGGCGGTTCTAACCATTGTCGGTAACTTTCAGTGACCGTCATTGAGACAAGTCTGCAACTATTAGCACAATCCTGCTTTAATGCAGGTCAGAAAAACTCGACACAATAGGCATAACTGAGTGCCGAGACGAACTCAGGACCTAAGGCACCGTAGTCTTGTGTCCTACTACGTCAGCCAACAAGAGGCTATAAAAGTTAAAGTCGAATAAGAGACCCGAACTTTGACCCGTTTTTATATGGACAGAAATTCAGAGTATGAGTCTTGCTAATCCGATACATTTATGGGATAGAGAAGGAAAGATAAGAAAATAGTGAACTTTTTTTTATATATTTAAATTCTTTATTCGGCTGAGTTCTTGCAGTTGTGAGGGTGTGAGTGTTAACAGCTGTTGGTATTATTCAACAAGTCCTGCAACTAAATTTATGATGCGCTACATTTTAGAATAGTCCCACAATGAATTGTAAAGATATTACTATAAAAATTTAGAATGAAATTCGATTAAATTATTTATATATTTCAAGAGTCAGTATTCATTTTGCTGTAATTACTTTGCTTCATTCACTTAGTCCATGCTGTTATAAGTCTCATGGAAGTCGTTTCATTTATTTATGAGGCCATTTATTCATTAAGGATGTTTTTTATATTTTATATATTCCGTTTAATGTTCTATATTTCTCCTTTGAATAAACTGCTTTTAGAAAACAAACTTTTTCAAGTTACTTTTAACCTTTCAGTAACGAAAAAAATGTTTAGAATTTGTTTAGAAGTGTAGCTGTTAAAACAAATTTCATTTTCCAACGAAATTGCAATCGAGCGTATAAAAGCCCTATTATGTGGCCTTTAAGAAAATGTGCATTTTATCAGTAGATGGATGTTTGTAAAACAAATTACCAGCAACTAAAAAAACAGTTGCTTACATAAAGAGGCAGAGTGATAGCGAAGTGCAGATGAACCAAAAATAAAGTCAAGTGCATGAAGAACAGGATATAAATAAATTTAATATAAATGGAAATGGACTAGAGTAAGTCCGGGTTCACCCGAGGCAAGTTTTACTGATCATCATTTGAGTTTGTGGGAAAGAGCAACTTATCGAAACATTTTTTTTTGTTTCAGAAACTGTTCAACGCATTTGCCCAAAAACTTTATCATCAAAAACTCCTCTTGTTAAAGTCGCCGGAAACCTCTACTGTCTTATAGCAATTAGATTCGTACTGACCAGTTATTTCGGAATCTATAATGATCTTAAAACTGCTCTCGTCTCCTTATTTTAAGAGTAATTTATCAAAGAAATAATAAAATTTCAGTTGAATTTTTTGAAAAGTGGTTTTTATTTTGCCGCCATAAAATAAAACACATTTAAGGAGTTTTATTTCTCCATTTGAATAAAACTGTAATAAAAGGAGTGTTTGAATTTACTTAAAAAATAGTTTTATTTTTCATAAGGAGTTTTATTTTTCCGTGTAAAGTCCTGCTCAATTTATTTTGTTTATTTTCTTTTTCTACAGCAACCAACTATTTTTAATTTAATGACGATTCAATTTAATTTTTTGATGACAGAATTGAAACTCCTTAAATGATTTTATAATACAACTACTTAAAAGACAATAAGAAAACTGTTAGACCTCCCGCCAGGCGAATTGAAAATTTTCAAAAATCAGGAAGTTATTGGCCCTTAAAGAAATCGGGTTCTTATCAGATCAACACATTTGGAGGGCCTTGCAAGTTTTCCTGGTTAATTCGGAGAACCCGTCACTATGTCTCAATGTGTGTGTGTGTCTGTGTCTATTTGTGCGCAAATATTTGAGCCGTTTACAACCTTTGAATGGCTAGACCGAATCAAAACAAAGAAGTCAGATTTCCTGTGAATTCGAACGCCCTGGAAGTGGTGAATTTTACGATATTTCAAATCATATAATCCATTTGTGAGATATCATGAGCGAAACAAATTTAAAATAAATTGTTTTGTTTTTTAAAACTGCCAAATTGCATATCTGAGCATCGAGTTTCCCGTACTCTTTTATGGTAACCGAAAATTACTTCGATCACCGCTTACCACGCCGGAAACGGTTGATTTGGAAATTAAAATAACAGCGTTGTAGAGGGAAGATTTCAAAAGCACAGAAGGGTACTACAACCAGGTTACGATAGTTTTGCGCTGCATTTAGTAGAACGTTCTCGGGATGGCCTTTGAGGTTATATATTTTTCTTATTTTTCCTTAAACTAAAAATAAAATAACCGCTATGAATCGATGTTTTGCTTTCAAGCTCACTAAATGACTGCATATAAAATGATTCTTTTCATCCCATTTAAAACCTTCGTCGGTATCCTCTAGTCCATCTTCAGCTGACCTCTCAACAATATCCCCTCCTTTCAAAGTTCCAGCGCAGTGCTGCTCCTACTCATAAAAAAAAGTTGTTATGGTTTCTTATTTTTATCGCTTTGAGATAGTCATAAAGACCGTCAAAGCACATCTTCTTTGCAATCCAATAAATATATTACAACCATTAAAAATATA
Source organism: Linnaemya vulpina (assembly GCA_963675445.1). NCBI lineage: Eukaryota > Metazoa > Arthropoda > Insecta > Diptera > Tachinidae > Linnaemya > Linnaemya vulpina. Next base: position 23,064,764 of record OY776278.1, read on the forward strand.
CTTATTTTTATAACAAAATAAACAAGTTTACTCTTAGAGGGAACTCTTTATTATACCATCATTATAAATTGACATGCAATGCGGTCATGTGACACTCTCCCCGTTGATGTTTTGTAGCACAATAACATTTTTCCAGAGTCTTATTTTCGACTTAAGAAGTCAAATAAAATATTTAAGTTCTTAAGATAGTGGAAGAGAGATAAATCTACTTTAAAAAGTTTTCTTTTTTTGCAGAATAATTATTATTTCACAAATTTAAAATTTTAAGTTCATAATGCCGAATCATTTCGTAATAACTGAGCTAATGTAGGTATTTAGTAGAGCAGCTTATGTCCTTTTTGTATTATTATATCCCTGAAAGTAGTGCTGTTGGCTGCTACTTTAATATTCACAAGCCAAAGTCATAGTTAAAAACAATCTCATAGACGAGTACACAATTTGCCAAGTTAAAATCTTTTTACTATTTCTATTCACGATTTTTCCATTCCTTTTTCTTTTACCAATAAAGATAAAAAAATATTCATTATCCTCTAAGGATGACTGCATGCAGCCAGTGACTGCAATACAACAACTTTGCACTGCTGGTAATTTCTTATAAAAGTTTACTTGAATACATAAATATTTCATGGAAATCTCTTAGAATATTCTGTTTAAGCCAAACATACTTACAGTCTTATCTTGAAGCAGAGATATTCTACAATTTAAATGTATGCTGCTGCCTGCTTGCACTGTCATATTGGTCGGTTGTCCCACCAGCTGTACATCCTCAAAGTGTGGTCCGTATCTATGAAATGAATACGAAGATAAAAACATGGTCAATAATAATAATTTTTGTATTATTGTCAAGATGTATTAGGCAGCGATAAAAAATAACGTTGATTGTTATAAACTTATTTTTAGGCCACTAAATAATCAGTTGTTGTGAGGACAATTAAGTTCTTCATTTTAAAAATGGATAAATTTTTAAATGTGTTAAAGTGTTGGAGAAATAAATTAATTTAAATTATTTGTCATAAAGTGATACAACTCCCTGTTTCATTTTACCACAAAAAGACTCTACAATTCACATCAGCACACCGAAAGAAATTTTCCTTCGCTCATTAGAGTTTTTTTTCGCAAGTCCAAAAGCGTTTTCAAATCATATCAAAATTTCCGGAATATTATGAAATTACTTTATTGGCTTTCATAGTTTTTCCAAAATATTTCATTAGATTTATGACAACAATTCATGTCCAAATAAAATTATTCAGTCTTGCTTGTAATTATTTAAATATTAGTTTTTTTTATTTATATTAAAGACAATTCATTCCTGTGATATATATATATATATATATATATATATATATATATATATATACACGTACGTTGTTTCAATGAATATTTCGTTGAAACTGTAAAAGTCTGATAAAATAAATCCCTACTCATTTTCTGATTTCTTTGCGCAGTTGCCAACAGAATATTGTTTAAATTAACAATCATGCTTCATTAAATACTGTCGTATTTAGTTTTATCAACGAATTAACTTAAATGACGTTGATGGTTGCTGCGGGAACTGCTTTGACGAAGCAGAAGCATAGTTTCTGCTACTGCACAGCCCTGCCAGAGCGTAGGCTTAGACATCAAGGGCTGTCATTTCTTAGGAATTAGGGATCTAGACGGTCTCAGGAATAAACCAGTGGATGTCATGGCGGTGGTCCTGAGAAGTTCTGGGTGGTTCTCTGGTACTAGAGCTTTATAAGATTGTGTAGGGTGTAGTCCTGTGGACATCCGAATAGGTCTTTCGGTCCTCCGATTATTTTCTCGTCACTTCTGCGTGCACTCCACCTACTCTCACCTCGTAGTCATGAGACCAATTTTAAAGGGATACAAGTGACAAAACTACAAAAGTTTGGTTGAAAGAAAGAGTCAGCATTTAAAATAATGAAGTCGCTGGACCAAAATTTTAACTAATAACTAAAAACTTTCAGCTGGAACTGGCTTCGGAACGAGGTTTCCAAAATATAACTGATATTCTATTTAATGCTGGACAACAAAGCTGCGCATAAGAAGAGTGTCAAAAATATCAGGTGGGTGATATTTGCACATCTCGAGGTCCAAGAATGGTTTTTAATTTTGAACACTCGTTTGGTAAACAAGTTAGCATTTTCAGTACTTCAGCAAATATTATATATTTGGAAGAGTTTATCTAAGATATTTTCGAAACCAATTAAATAAAAATTTGTGAAAAAATATGATTAATTGACCAGCAACACCTTATTAGTAGCCAACAACATTTTCAAACAATTAGCGTATTGAAATTGATTTCACTTTAGCAATAAATTATTCCAAACAAAACAGTTAAAATTGGTATTGAAAGTTTTCTAATATTATGCTGCACAAAATCGTCTTAAGATTTTATTACCACATTTCCCACATCAGTAAGAGTTATCATTCATATTTCCAAATCTGATATTGAATTGCTCTTTATAATCAAATGCTGCTTTATTTAGTTATTATTTTTATATCTTTATTTGATCCTTTTTTTCTCCCTTCACTAACTAAATTCTAAGCTGATAATCTTATCATGGAGTCTTTACCACAATTGCTTAAGTTATAGCCCAGAATCTAAGCAGACGTTATCCCTTTTATTCAAATATAGTTTTGCAAAACTGTTATAAACTTTATAGTAGTAATTAAAATAGCATTAAGACATACAAACACATACACACACACACGCATATATATGAATGTATGTGCACATATTCCTTGGCCTGGCTATAACCTTGTAATTTAGAAATCCTTCTTTCCTGTATCAACGTGCTTAGCATTATATTTTACCAAGAAAAAAAGGAATATTTTATATATGAAAAAGAAAGACAAACAAGAGCAAAAGCTGTGCAAATAATCGTAAAGCTTTTGGATTTGCATTTAAAACATCTTCTTTATCTGAAGCAAACAAACAAGTTTGTGCTGTTGTCGCAAAAAAATATTTACTTAAACTCTGTGTGCATTTATGCAAGTTTTTTAATTTTATTTTGTTGCTTTTATAATGTACAGGTTGTTTGGCTTTATTAAAATGTAACACATACACACACACATAAATAGATATAAGATTTTTGTTTCTTTCTTGATTGCAAAAGTTGTTGATTGTATTTTTAGTTGCCTTGTCTTTTCAACTTGAAAAAGTTATGAGTGTTAATTTTGTTAGGAAATTCTCCATTTAAAATTATAGAACAACAGCAGTTAGAACGAGTCTTTTTTAAAGTACAAAGAACTTCAAATGAGTCTGTATTTGATATATTTAAAAATTATTTTTCTTAAAATTTACAAACGAACATTGTTAGAGTGTTAATTAAGACAGACAATTTGTGTTAAACAAATAAAATAATATATGAAATTTATTTGTTGGGTGGTTAAGCAATGTCTATATGCATTTCATTGGCGCTTTTTACCAAATCGTCAGTACACTTCAACCACAGTTTTGAAAAGTTTCAAGCTTCTCAACTTATTAAAAGACTTTTATAAACCATCTGAGAATTATGTTAATAAATTAACTATAAAAACTCACAAACGATTTCATAAAATCAGATCATAATAAGTGTAGTAGGCTATGAAACTTATACAAACCCAAACCCAACAAACAACTTTTATTCGATATGAATCTATTTAATTTTTCTACACCTTTATACAATTAGAAATCCTATGGATAACAATGAAAGTTTCAATTTATACACTTTCTAATTTTATAAATGTGTAGAAAAATTAAATAGATTCATATCGAATAAAAAATGTTTGTTGGGTTTGGGTTTGTATAAATTTCATAGCCTACTACACTTATTATAATGTGATTTTTTGAAATCATTTGTGAGTTTTTATAGTTAATTTATTAACATAATTCTCCGATGGTTTATAAAAGTCTTTTAATAAGATGAGCGGTTTGAAAGTTTTCAAAACTGTGCTTGAAGTCTACTGACGATTTGGTAAAAAGCGCCAATGAAATGCATATAGACATTGCTTAACCACCCAACAAATAAATTTCATATTATAATAGTACAATGACAGTAAGTCAAATAGTTAATTTATTAACAACTAAAATAAATAAATCTCATTATTCAGAATTATTATAATTTTTTTCAATGTCAACTCACTCGTTGGAAAATTTCGGGTGCTCATTTACCTTCAATAGCTTTTAGCCAGCTACTCTAAGAATTTACTATGACTTTTAATTAAATTAATTTAATAAACATGTCGAGTTTCTGTAATAATTCACTTAAATCAGCAATAATTAACTTAATATACACATGGAAAGTCAAGAGTTTTGTAATTGTTAATAACAATACATTTTGATTGAGATGGACATCAGAACTTAAACACACTTAAAGCACGCGTGACTAAGAATAATAACTTGATTCAATGAGGAAAGTCTGCAGAGATATAACAGTTACAGTAGAATGCTATAAAAAGCCTACTATTCTTTTATAGATTTTATATTTTAATAGAAATTACAGCGTTTTTGTAGATAGTGAGTAAGAGAGTTAATTTGTTTTGCTGGAACACGAATTTTCAACAACGTTTCGCCGATAACACTTCGAATGTTGGTAGTCAAGTGACTTAATATAACGCCAAGGAAATTAATCCAATAGAGTTAAGTCATACGATCTTCGTGCCCAATTAATTGGACTATTAAATGAAATTAAGTTTTTATCAAAAGTTTCGTTGAGTTCATCAATTGTAGCACCCGCTGTGTGGCAGGTGGCTCCGTCCTGTTGGAACCACATATCAGAAAGATTAATGCCACGCAGTTGAGGTACGAACAAATTTAGAATCATGTCCTGTAACATTCTGACCATCATCATTTTTGAAGACAAATCGGCCAGTGACTCCCCCAGCCCATAAAGCGCAACAAACAGTAATTTTCTGATGTTTCGACAAAAACTTGAGGGTTCTCGTCATTTAAAATGCAACAATTCTGCTTTTTTATGTACCCATTCAACCAGAAATGGGCTTAATCGGAAAATAAAATTTTTAATGGATGAGTTTGACGAATAGAATAATTATTTTGATTAAAGTTTCAAGAATTCGCACACGTTGCCCTGATGAAGGTCGTTTCATAATTAACTTTCAAAGCAAACTATATAAAAAACTACCATAAGCTGTTAAATGGGTGCTTACATCAAGCCATGATGCCAACTCAAAGTTGTGACACCCTAAAAAACATGCTGTATATTAAATTATAACGATGAAAGCTACTTGAGTTCAAATCTGCCATCGGCAAATATTTTTAATTTTTCTTCAAGTTATAGTTTTATTAAAAGTGGAATATTTTAAATACTTTTTCAAATCGTCTACCAGAGTTAAATACTTTTTTTTAAAGTTTGTCAAGTTCTAATATTGTTAAGAGTGAAGTATTTTGGAAATTTTTTCATAATCATCAAACTGGTAGAACAGATCAATACTGATATCGAGGTCGCTAAGACATCTTGTCAGTGTTCTTTGTTAAATTTTTTCACTTTTTGAAGGTATTCCAAATCAATGGGAATAGCAGCTATTTATCCAATAGGAAAATTAAATGTGAGAAGTTCTATTATTAATTTTAAAGTTAAATCACATTTTGGTTAATATGAAATTCCCCAACTCTGATGATTAATATTGCAAATATTCCAATTTGCTTCTTCCAAATCCATCTACTGCTGATGCCCACAGCTTTTAGTTATTTATGTCCTAGTATTTATGAATTTTGGTTAGCCAAAAGATCATGCAAGCCGGCATGCCCTCGTTTAGTTACATTATGGATGAAAATTTTTATAGATGAACTTATTTTATACCGAATTACTAAATTGAAAATTATTTAACAGTTTCCAGTTTCAACTTATTAATTTAGTATAAAAAAAATTCATCTAATAAAAATACATTCAGAAAAATTTTAGTAATTTAATTAATATTCAGTGTTATAACAATCCAGTAACCAGACTTCTCGAAGCATTTTCATTTATATTTTTTCAACCTCTTTTTAAAAGCAAATTAAGCTTATTTTAAGTTTTATAACGTATATTTTTTTTTATTAAAAAAGGAAAATAATATAGAGAAAAATAGTAATTTTCTAAAGAGCGTATTTTTGGATGATACCCTATTGCGTGCAGGGGAGAGCGTAGAAGCTCATTGGCGATAGTAGCGTAATCAACACTATTGAGTGACTCACTTGAGTATCGGCACAATATGGAATGCATTTCGTTGTTTTACCGATACTAAAGCAGAATGTGTTTAGGTAATTTTAGAAAACTTGAGCTCAAAAATCTATTGTTTTTGTGATCGAATTGGCGATGAATCGCACCTGGCATTATAGGGAGATTTCATTCTTTTATCGGACGATACGTGTGTAAAATTAGCTTCCTGGAGAGGTATTTCTGGTACGCTTAACTTAACAAAATTCAAATCGAACGAATACATACACTTTTCTATATCTAATAATCAATTCAATTTTCCTAGTTCTGACTCGATGGGTCGCATTTGCAGGAGCCATTCCCTGAGTGCTGGTCATAGAAAAAACGTTCAGAAACTTGCATACAAAAATAAAGCTGAATAGTTTTTCCCAACTCATACAAAAAGATATTTTAAAACCTTGTAAATAATGCAGGAAAAGTCCTAGCAATAATTTTATTCATTCTGCCCACTTTGTAAACTGAAAACTCTATCACTTTGCCATCTTCGCTTTATATAAACCATAATTAGAATACATATTTCATGAAATAATTTTCAGGCTTTTTCTACAATTTTGAAATGGTCTAATAACATTTAAATGTCTTAATTTAATCTACCCGATACTATGCAGATTTCATGTACGACCAGTTGTATGTGCAACATGAGTATTTCCAAATATTTGCACAATTTACGGCAGCAAATCTATTTAAATTTTCTTCGAATTCCTTTGTTTGAAATAAGTTTCTGTGGGAGTATACTGAACTCGAACAGATATTTAATTTTATTTTGTATGGAACACGTTTCTTCTATTTGATTGTATTACAAATTTAAATTCAACAAAACTTAAATATAATTCTATTTTAGATATCCGTGTCTTATTCATTTGAAATGCACAAACAAAAGGAATGCCGAAGAGAGTGTAGTGAATATGGAATTTTGAGTTCGACTGGAAGTGTGCAGATGACAAACGAGGTGAAATTGGGAAGTGAATAAGTTATGGAACGAGGCAAAGCTGAATATGTCGGTCAAGTGGAATTCAATGGGATTGAGTTAAAACTAATTTACGCTTTCAAAAGGCAGACAATTGTACAAATTAAGATCCCTAATTAGTTGCAGGCTGAAAACTTCATTTATCTCTCTGGAATTTAGTAAGTCAAGTTCATAAAAATGGGAAACTATTGGAAAGAATGTAAAATATTTGGTATTCTTTGAATTCTCATTAAAAGTGGTTGTTTGTAAATCATTTTGTCATTTTAAAAATATTTCCTCTAGAGCTTCTATAACCTTTGAAGTAGTTTCATTACGTTTTTTAGTATATCTTTAAACTCTGTAAAGGCTTTGATTTTTACCTCTTGAATCGTCTAAAAATACTGCTTTTTTGTGCGAGTCCTCAGCGCTGGGAACTAGAAAACCTCGCAGGAGATCAAATCTAGTGAAAATTATGGCTAAAACAACGGCAAGTGTTTAGGCGGATGACTGTGATTCAAATGCAATGAATTACTTTCCACTATTCTGGCCATTTCCTAGTATTACTTGGAAGGGACACAAGACTTTAAGTCCTCGAAAGATCACACATATTTTGACAAAATCATTTATGGATATGAGGCCCATTCTTAATTGGGCGGTTAAGAAAACAAACAAAATTGTCGCATGTGGGGCTTGCAAAATCCACAAACAATCCTCGAAAAACTATTACATCCAAAGAAAGCGAGCGTCTGGTGTGGTTTGTAGTCCGGCAGCATCGTCGATCCGCATTTTTTCGAAAATGAGCAAGAAAACGTTGTCACCATGAATTCATTACCAATGCATGATATTTTTTAAATTTTTTTGTGGTTACAATTTGCTGATGATGTTAGACGTCGCCAAAAGGCACACGGCCAGCCAAAAAATTCAGTTATGCCATGAGAAATTTCCCGGTCGCGCAATTTCTCAGTTTGGCAATGTCAATTGGCCGCCTCGTTCTTGTAACTTAACGCTGCTGGGATAACGACTACATATGTAGTGTAGCCTTCGTCACTGGGACAAGCCGACAACAGTTAAATCATCATAGTCTTGTGTTCACTTCTTTAGCCAACAACACACTCTATGAGTTTTTATCACAGCTTAGTGATGACACAAACCAAAAAGAAAGAAAAATGTTGGGAGATCTAACCAATTTTGATGGTTAAATCAACAGAAATAATTAAAAAAAAGCGATAACTAATTGGAAAAGAACTTTAAAAAAATCATGGCAGCGTTACAATTTTTTCAAAGTACAATTTAATCTGTTAAATGTACCATCAGTAATAGTTTGCTTACAATTATAATTGTTAAGTAACAATTCTTTATGGCAGAATACGTTCCATATTACTAACTGAGTGCGGAATCGACCTCAGGATGTAGTGCTGTGTAGTCTTAAGTGAACATCACCCAGAAAAATAGCTCTTTTAATTTCTGCGATCTCCTTGTTTCCATACTTTTATATTTTTTAGAATTTTTGAATCCAACCACTTACGATAGGACAAGGCTTATGAATTGAACAACTGTAACTATTTAGATGATGGTATTCGTTTGTTATAGACACCTGCTGTAAAATTAAAACGACTCTGCAGAGAAATAATCGTTTGCTCGTACTGTCGATACTTTTGATTTGGAGAAAAAAAAGTTACTTAAAAATTAATCCTCGTTATGGGATGTATATTGAGCACAATTCACATGATTGTGTGTAAGTGTACGTATATGTGTATGTGTATGCCTACATAGAGAGATATGCACACATACATGCACACCTACATAAATAATATTTGAAATTGGTGGGAGTGACTTTGTAAGGAGTTTCTGTATTAAACATTTCTATTGCTCTGCGTGTGTATGTGCGTTACGTGAAAAATTTACAACTTTTTAAACACACCTTCCGAAACTCACCCACTTCCTCTTCCACAGACGACATGCGTGTACATGCAGTTTACAATGGAAATGACTTGGAGTAACATTTAGATGAATGTGTTTTCGATGAATGGTTTGTTCATTTGTTTTTGTGTTTTATTTCTTTCAGTTCTTTTTTTGTTTTTTTTGTTCTTCTTTCTTCATCTAGTTTATGTTGTTGTTATTGTTGCTATTGTTGTTGTGCATCTGATGTTCTTCTTGCACAAGTTGCCCTATAGAATACTAAACATACGAAACTAAAAACTAATATACAGGAGAATATATTTTCCATCACGATTCTTCAGCAGAATTTTGTTGTAGTCAAGTTTTTTAAATATTTCCCGTCAGAATTTTTGCAGGTGTTCAAAGTTTTGCGTTTTTTTCTTCTTCTTATATTGCAACTGCACACAGTCAACTGCAACAAAATTTTGAGGGAAAAAAGAGGTTAAAGAAGGAATGCAAACACGAAAAAATTAAACCAGAACAGATGGAAAAATAATGCTTTAATATTATAAAAGCGTGAAAGAAAGAAGGACTTTTTGTATATTGTACAGAATTCGGAATTATTTTGCCGTGGCGATAATAGGAAAGGTTTAGAAAATTTAAAATTTTAATTATTTTTAGGAAGGTGATATTTAAATGAGCGGTATTATTAAATTTTTATACAGTGAGTGAGATTTTTAATTTATTTTTTCAATAAATTTTCGCAAGAAAACTAATATTGGCTCTATTTATTATCTTAATGATTTCTGCTATAAATCTGTGCTAAAATCCTAACCCAAGTGTCCAAGTGTCCAAGTTCCTTAAGCAGTTAACCCATGAACTTGCAATAAAATTGTCATTTTCTGCAGTAGTCAGATAAATCGGCGATTGTCAGGGAGAAGACCTTTTGCTTAGTATGGATAAAAATAGAAAGTGTCCACATTTAATACGAAAAAGCAATGATTGGATTCGAAGGATTGGTTTTCGGTAAAATGGAATGCTAGTCATTTGCTACCATAAAAATATATTCGGACACTGGTGCTGGTGAAAATTATAGGAAACAAACTCTATTTTCATAATGCCAAAGAGTAGAATCAATTGTTGTTCTTTATTGCATCTTTTTTCATTATCCCTTTTCTCAAAGAAGGTATTTTAATTGACGATTAAGTTATGGAAATTATTTATATTAGTTTTACTAATATTTGTTACAGTAATACAGAAGGACGGCTCGAAATTTACAGCGTTCAATAGGAAGCCATCAGGCCTCTTCTTCTACCGAAACGGCTGCATTGGAAACGCAATTTTCAAGCAGAGTTAAACTTTTCTTGTGAAATAAAAACGTCCTGTAGTGAGAATATTTTTAAAAGTATTGAGTTTTTAAGATACTTGAGGCTTACGAAAATTATTTCAAAGAGTAAAAATAGAGCTACAAAAAAATTACCAACCAGAAGTTCGTGGCAAACTTGAAATCTGGTGCTGGTAAAGCGTTTTAATAAAAGTCTACGAATATTCTGCTATGAGAAAAGTTTTGCACAAACAGTTTACCAAGTTGATAACCAGAAACTTAACAGTTTTTAAACTTGGTTGTGAAATAGTCGTCTATTTCACTCTTTTTGTTGTACCAGCACCCAAAGGACGAGGTATATATGCGATGCATTTATGCCAGAACTAAAAAAATATTATAGGAAAAAGGATAGAGCGATGGGTGTCTGTGGACGTTTAATTTTAACATCTTTAAGTTTAACGTAGCAGGAAGCACCTCTTGCAGGGAGTTGATTCCACCAAAGAACAAATTCTCTCTGTAATGCTTAATGCGGCTCAATGTTAAGTCCACCACAAAAAAAAATTGATTCACAGGAAAAAGCTCTCTAATATCGCTCGAACTTTTCCATTTTAGTAGAGCTAAAACAGTCGAACACACCCCATGTTTTGCTGCTGCTTCAGTTACTGAATGCAGTTGGCAGTGCTACTGTCACCGGTCAGCTTTTTTGCCCTCTCTCCTGTGCGTGCGTGCTAGTAGATTCTGTGTATACTGATGCCCCAACACAGACATGAGAGTTGCATTTTAATTTCTATCCGATGTAGTTTGAACATATAAAGAGGAGATACTTCTTAAGCGGTCTTATAAAAATAGGCCCTTGGTTGCCTCTTCTGAGAAAAGGAAAATGTCATGGGTCCTTAGAGAATCAAACTGCATTTCCTTGTTGAAAACAACGAGATATTATGATTCCTCAAGACCTACACCACTGGGTGGGTTAGCATCATCCACCAAGAGCCTATGCAATAACACGCAGCCCTGTCCTATTGTTATCAATAACAATTATCAGTACAAATTTCCATACGCGTTGAATGTGCATAATAATTTATTTTCTTTTAATGCGTTATTTCAACTAAATAGATTTAATTGTTATATTTCGTTAACAGCTTAAGATGTTAAAAGCAGTTAACGAAATATTGAATAAAAATTACTCTAAATAAATCTTAATAAAAAAACGACCACTAGATTGATTAATATTACAACAAACTGTTAATTTCAATAAAGATATATCAACATAAATAAATTTATATTAATATTTATATAGGCTAATTGTTCTAACTTAGTTAAGATCTCAGAAAGACATGATGATAAATATTCCAAGGCACAAAGGAAAGTCAACATCAGTTTTATTCAACTTACACAGCAGAGCAGAACAGCTGTTTTCGAAAGCCGCTACACTTTCATCTTCAGTGATCATGTGTATAGTGTTTGTCACCACTTTTTAGGCGGCTTAGTTGAATGTGATAACAGTTCCTATTTACACAGATTTTATTGTGAAAAAGAATCCGAGAACTGTACCAACCTGATGTTAACACGTTTTTGTTTTAATACCCGTGTTACCGTTTAATTATTTTCTTCATAAATTTAATTATTTTAATATTTAACCTTTTGGTTCATTCACTAGTTAAATATTTCATATTCCCAATAACTAGTACTATAGTGAGAAGTAGAAGATAGAATAAAGAACATTGCTGAGATAGGGCAGCGGCCTCGAAATCACTACCGGTCTGTTTTGTTTTTATTTAATATTCCATCTAAAAAATCTAATATAATACATATTAAAAAATAAAAAGTATATTATCGGGTTTGAGTTTGCGCTTGAAAAATAGTTTTTGTTTGAGTATTTAATAATTAATAAAAGCTAAAAGATTCAATATGTATTTTCTAAACCACAGAAATAATGTATCACACGTATACTGTGGTATGCATGTGTGTGTGTCGTGTAGCTTTCATCTATTAAATATATTGAAAAAAGGCACAATTAACACCAGACATTTTTAAAGCGTGAAATCAGATGCAAAATATTAGAAAAACAATCACATGCTTGTTTTGTATTAAATTAGAATCCTTTTATTTTCACCCTAAAATTATGCAATGGTTTTCGTACATGTCTCAAGTATAACTGTTAATACATTAGTAAGCAGAATATTACTCATACGACAGGGAACCGACTGCATGCAGTGCTTACAAAATGTGTGGTGTGTTTTGCGCGCACTCGTACGCATGAGTTATATTTCAATATTTCGATGTGGATATTGCGTATACGCTGCACATGACTTAAATCAAAGGCATTCGTTATCATTTGGTTTGTTGTGGGACAAGGCAAAAATAAAACTAAATGTCTATATTGAGGTTTAAAAATACATCGATCGGCATCGACATAATCGAATATTGATAAATATTTATTCTAAAAAAATATCGAAAATTCGTACATGCACAACATTATTTATTTATATTTGGTGACTATTTTAACGAACATTTATATTGCTATATTAAATCGAATTCAGAATAATAGGCTAATTGTTCGAAATTTGTTTAAATCTCAGAAAGACATGAGATAAATATTCCAAGGCAGAGCAGAACAGCTGTTTTCGAAAGTCGCAACACTTTCATCACCAGTGCTCATGTGTATTGTGTTTGTCACCACTTTTTAGGCGGCTTAGTTGAATGTGATAACAGTTCCTATTTACACAAATTTTATTGTGAAAAAGAATCCGAGAACTGCCGTTTGATTATTTTCTTCACGTCCCATTTTTCTGAATTTTTTTGTTCCATCATACCTAAGTCAAACTTTTTTGATTTGAATTCTATACTTAAGTACATGTGAACGTTTTCCAATTTTCATTGGTAGCTCAAGCCATAGCTTAAATTTGTATTTGGTGATTATTTTAACGAACATTTATATTTTTATTTATTTATTTTGGAAAGTACAGTACAACAAGATTTAATCTTAGTAAATAGTACTGTAGAGAGGGAGGCAAACAAAAATAATAAGTGAATTCAACAAATATTAATTTAATAAAAGAAAGAAATATTTTAAATGAGAAAGTATTAAGAGTAAGACAAACATGTAACAAAATTTGAGCTAAAGACTTTGATTTATATTTTTTCTAATTACAAAACGGACTTATAAGCCAGTACTCGTCGGATATTAATATGAGGAGGACCTTCCTCAAATATATTTATTTTATTAAATAAAATTTAATACTTGCGAGGACAAGAAATAACTTCAAACATTTTGTAAATAATATAACTTCGTAGTCAATTATTTGGTTATTATTAAGAGTCCCTCCTGATAAGACGTATGTAGAAAATAATTGACTCTTTTAAAGTAAAGAAAAAGTACTTCCCCAAATAAGACTTCTAATTTCTTTCCACTAGGGAGTAACTCTAGATTAAACAAATGATTGAATGTTAATTATTATTATATCTGAATAAGGACTGAATATAATTGATCTATTAAAAAATTTTTTTTTTAATTTGTGGGGATAAGGAATGGATAATGTCGCAGTTGCGACATTTTAGGCACAACTTGGGTACGTTTGGTGTTACCAAGTCAAGTTCTTAAATACTCTTTACGTCTTATCATCTGACCTTTATGGTTCTTATATTAATCCCAATTTCGTTTGTGTCAGTCAGAAGGCTTGAGAAAGGCTTCATGATTCTTTTACACAAATCTTTAGGGTTGCAACCATTAAGGCCGATTTTAAGACTCTGCTATATTTATTTCCTCTCTTTTAATCCTTTAGTAATATAATGCTAAATATATAAATTGCCAGGCTCACGATGTCAAAAAGAATATAAGAAAATTTAAAAATAAAAACAATTCTTTTGTTCAATTTATATGACAAACTTTTTCCCTCTTTATTTATAAAAATTGTAGGATTGAAATTTTCTTTTGACAAAGTGGAACTGGCAGTCAGTGCCATAAGCTTATGGTAATTCGATGGGCATTTTGCAACAATTTGTTTCTTGAGTGTTAACTCGCATATCACAACGTTTGGAAAAACTTGGGTACTTTGCGATGTTGTTTAACTCTTCTCAAATTGAACTGGCCTTTTGAACTCAGCTCTGTAAGTGTCATACGATACTGTTTGCAGTATCCAAACAGAAAACTTGAGCAGAATATCTACACGAGAGCCACTCATGAGCTGCACAGACGGCAAACAAGATTCTGCTGCTACAACTAGGAACGGATTGTAAATGCGACACTAAATGAAAATTCAAGAATAATAAAACTCTTTGTTCGACACAAAAACGCACAGCCTGTGACTGGTACAGAAGTGTTGATGCTACTTGCAGCACCATTAACTAAAATTCAATATTTTTCAACAGTGACTTATTTGACAAAGACACGAGTACAATATTTTTGTAATCAGTGTTTTGTGTCGTATTGCATTTGTTAACCCAACAGATCACCTATTTTTGTATCAATTTATTTACTTCAGCTTACAGGGGTTTATGTGCTGTTGTTTTCTTTTTCATATTTTTACTGTTGCTATTGTTGTGTCGTTTTTGTGTTTTTGTCTGGTTTTTATTTTATCTTCTTTTTTTTTTTGGTAGTTGTTAATGTTGATATGCAGGTAAATCCATTTCATTCTCATTTGTCACTGACACACAAAGTCGACCAGCAGCAGTAGTGCGTACTTGAGCAGTCATGTTGAATTTATAATAAATGAATAAGTGAACGAATGAATATGAATGTTCTACTTATTATGAGATGACAATTTTTGGTTTTTGCTTAAATATTTTTCCAGTGCGCTCTTCTTCACTTTTATTCTGATAGTTTTGTTTAATAAATTTGAGTTTTTTGTAAACATTTTTGCATAGAAAGCAGCACAAAATTTATGTTTGGAAGTTATTTCTGCTTTAAATGCATGAGAGAGTTATTAGAGTAACAAAGACTGTCAAAATTTTATATTTTATTTACAATAACTGCGGTGTCGCTATAAACTTCAGCTAATGAAACTTGCAGCCACAGTCGCAACTAAATAGTTGCATAAAGTTTGCATTGTGGTGCATATAAAATGATCCTGTTCGAGAGATTTCATTTAACTATATAGACAGTAAAATATATAGTGATTCTTAATTTTAAAAGATATCATAAAAATATCCAATTGAATCCATTGATAGAATTAATTTTTTAGTTTTTAGGAACAAAAATTATTTCTGTCGCTAATAATGGCACAAAACAGAAACTGGAAATGAACTTATAATTTGGAAATGAGCATTTTTGCAGAATATTTACTGCTCATGAATCTGTTGAAGGTATTGGATATACCCTTCTTTAACACAACTGTCTTGAGCTATTTTAAGCCAAGTAGTTATTAAAATCAGTATGGGTTTCATTTCTGGTTACCCTGTCCTGCATTATTGCTATTGTTTTATTTAGCTTCTTGTCTTATTGTTGTAATTTAAATTTCACTCCGCTTAAGTCAATGTGAATCGATCTGGTACTTATGATTCAAGGCACAAGTAATTCTGTAAAACTCAAGGAGGCAGTTAGTAAAATATATCGCGAAATTTTATTGTTTGAATTGATCACAATCTTGGCTTATATCTAGCAAAATTTCTTCATTTACAAAACATATAAAATTAGAATTATTTAAAGAGCTTTAAGGTTTTGAAAACTTGGATTTTGATTATATAAATATTATTATTGTTCGAGCATAATTAGCTTAAATTACTTTGAAAATATTAATCAGGTCGGCCGATTAGTTTATACTAAAGAATTTGTTTTAAATTAATTTGTTTTGCAATAAAAGTGTAAACGTCATACCGGCTAAACCATTTATCATAATTCTTTTTTTTTTATTAAATTTTTTCCCCAATTCTAGAAGTTGGTGCTAATCAATAAGAGAATAAAGAGAAAAGTTTTTAAAAATTTTTGAATAAAAACTAATTCCAACTTTTATGTGACAAATATACGAATAATTTTAAATTAACAGTGTTTAACTTTCCGAAAATTAAAAATTTTAAAAAATCAGAAAGTTATTGGTGTTACCCCCTTTGGAAGAAGAATCGGGTTTTCATCAGATATCTACGTTTTGAGGTCAGAAGAAACTTCCCTGGCTAATTCTGAGAATCCGTCTCTATATCCACATATAACTATATATGTAAGTGTTCTGTGTGTGTATGTGACCTGCTTATAACTTTTGAACGTCTGAACCGAACTAAATTAAACTAATAGAGTACTGAAGAGTGTTCCTGAACTAAGAAGCCCTGTGAAAGTGACTATTTTTAGCAACAACTTCTCAACGGCTTAACCCATCAATTCCATTAACCAATTAGCTCTTGATATTTAAAAATCACACCCGTCTTGGAAAAAGGGTCCAAATCGGATTTACTTATGGTATTCAATAACTACATCAATCACCGCTTTGTCATGCAGGAATCGGTTGATTTGAAAATCAAAATAATTGTATTTAAGATCGAAGAGCTCAAAAGCATAGAGCAGCAAAAAAACAGGTTACGATAAATTTGCGTATAGAATTATCGAGAAGTTATAGGGCTGGCCTTTAGGGTCGACCGTTTTCCATATTTTTATTTTAATTTTTTTGTAATAAAAATTGCACTAAATTTGCGATTGAAAAATTATTATATAATTTTCAAGTTGTTAACAAAAGGATGCGTTCAGTAAGCGAATACCCTTAAATTGAAAGTAGTTTCTGAGTTTCTGTATATATAGATCGTGATATCTTATTGCCATCTGATTTGACTTTTCTCATAGCAATCAAAGAGTCTGAAAAATATAATACCTCGGCTTTTTAAGATTATAATGGTTTCTATTTTTATTTATTTATTTATTTATTTATAATATTTTTTTGTTCTATAATTTCATTTTAAATGACAAAATCAGTTATTTTAAACGTTTTTATTCCTGCCCTGTCTTATATATATTTTACTAGATCTAACTAAAGTAACTCAGGTTAAGTTTAAGATCCAATGTCTTTGTAAATAAACCACCTTTGGGATGCTCTGAAGTAAATGACCTCCATGACATTAAACCAAATATATGAAAATTATAAAAATATATTGAAAGCCAAGAATACATTGTAGCATTTTGTGGCGTCGCTTTTGTGCGTCATTTAGAAACATACGAAACAACAATACATACGAAAATTACAAACTATTCTACCAGTTCACAATTTTGTGTTTGCTTGCGATGGCACAAAATGCCACATTTGTGTCTTCGGCTCTCAATATTTCGCATCTCGATAAATCACCCTGACATGTCTGGGATTACGACGAACCAATTCCAACTGCTGGCACTAGAATCTCATAGCATTCGTTGTATGACATCAAACAAAAAGTTGATAAACAATTTTTCATTCAATAACATTTCACTATCCCTCAAGATTGATTAATGAAAATATTTTCCTTAAATTAGACGAATATTTTTTACAGCAACGCATACTAATAAGTTTGCAAATATCTTAAAAATACAGGGAAAAGCTGCATGAACTGGTTTTATTAAATTTCCGTACCACCAGCAGCAATTAGTGATTGATTTATTATGTTGTCGAAACTGTAACACGCATTAGAAATACAACAAACTTGTTGGTATCTGTGCCAAGACAAGACCTTTTCAATCTATATAATTGTCGTGTGCATAACAGTGATTAATGAACACATCGAATGCAAATTAAAATGGAAAAGGACTTGTTTTCTCTAATGAAACGAGTGGCCAACAAACCTTGAAATTTTATTTACTTTTTTTTTATTTGAAATTTGTTTTACAATGACTTTTTTTTTTGGTTTGTTATAAAAAAAATATATCTAATATATTCCTGATAGAGTGATAAAAAATTGCATGAAATAAAAATATATTTACATACTTTAAAGAAAAATTTATTATTAAAAATTTAAAGCTGTAATTATGTAAATCACTTCACATAAGCGATATTTATATGCACTCAAAAATATTATATAAAATATTTTGACTATTTGCCTTTATTTCAGATAGGCGTTTGAAACGTTTTGAAAGTCAAAGCAACGAAGAGATTTCTGTTCGATGGAGCTTTTTTTTAAACAATAATTCTTCAGAATTGTCCAAAATTTTTTAGGAAACAAAGAAACAATGTTTTTAATAAATAAGTAAAGCTTTTCACTTAAAGTTTTTTTATAAATTTTTTGTATTTTCATACGGTGAGCCTGGAAACAAGTATTCCTATATAACGGATAGTTTCAAGTGACAACTGCAATAATTTCCATGTCTACAACTTATCTCCTCTTCGTCAACATAAAATAAGGTGACATAAGGTGTGGTTTACACCCGCTGACTTGGCAAGAAATATGTGAATTTATTATTTTTTCATATGGTCCCATAAGAAAAGATTTTGACCTGTCAGTATTTAGTCAATGTACTAGCGAATTATCAATAAAAACCTCATACTAAACTTCTTTAGTATTCCAAATTAAAACCAAAGACAATTTTTATGGTTAACAATCTTGCTGGCAGTCATATTTTGAAATCTATGAGAAATATATATCAGTTTCAATGTGAATACTAAAATGAAACATTGTCACCCGGTATATCCAATATTTATCGCTGGCCGTATTAAGCAAATAAAAATAAATCTGTTGCATACTTCACAGCGTATGACGAATTTCGGCATCCCCATAATCGTGCATATTTTCATATACGCAAGTGATTTCTATTCTTAAAAACTACTATTCGCTGTGAAAATATCGTCGTTCGTCTCAGTTGTGTTCTCAGTATTAATCGAGCTGATTAATTTTCCCCAATTTTTATTTCAAGTTTATATAAAATCAAAGTGATCATTCAAGGATTTAAACTAGTTCCTTGGCGCATTTCATCAGGGAGCTTTTACCTAAAATTTCTTAAAACAGCTGAGGGAATTATTTCAAATTCTTAGTCAGAAAGTTGCCTGGTTCAGGTCAACATTAAGCCTCATCGACAATTATTTTTAAAGTGCAGTCAGATCACTGATCGTTTGCTCTCTTTAAAGAGTTTTGCCACATCACTAGCACTGCTTAAATTCTGTTCCTAAGAAAACGATTCTTCTGAGGAATTTCCCGTGATTAATTACTTTGACACTTTTTGTGTGAACGCATAAGTGGTGTACAGCCACATTAACGGATAAAATTTGGGTTAAATCTGTTCTGCTAGCACGAAATCAGTTCTGCTAGTTTGATGATTATAATAAAATATTCTAAATACTCCACTCGTCATAAAATGAAACTTCGAAAAAATTTAAAAATATATAGTTCGCTGGCACCCTTAAACTTAGAAGCTGTTAAATAATTTTCAATTTAATTATTTAATCTACGAATAACTTCAACCATAAAATATATTCATAAAAATATATTTTAATTTGCCAGTAACTGAGCCAGGACAAGGCTGAGTTATCATTTGCTTCTTCTCCTTTTTTACCAGAATTAAGTCTCCTTTCATATACATCAGGTTGATTTCTTTTCTAGAAAATAATGCGAAATTTTTTACACTTTTTAACAGAAAATTACAACATTCTGTCGTTTGAAAGTTATGAATTTATTAGAAATTATCCAACATCCCTGTCGAAAAATAACTTCTGCTTTAAAATTCCTTCAAACGGCCACTTTTTAGAAAAGAAGTGAAAAAATGTCACATGTATTCCAGAAAAGAAAACGCCGTTAAATTTTCTTTTGTGAAAATGAATCAATGAAATAATTTCATAGCATTAACAAAATTATTTCAGTTCTTTGATGAAGTTTTCATTTAACTAAATTTAAGGGAATATATTTCATCATGCCAAAGAAGCTTAACGTTGTTTGGATTTCAACTTTCATTCGTAATTCATAGAATTAATGAAAAAAAATTCTATCAAATTTTTTTTTAAATCATACGCGAACATATTCTTCGCTTTTTATTTCAACTTCAAGTAAAACTTTTTTTGAACTTTATGGTATGAACAGGATTTCACTTCCTGCCATTCTCTTCTGCTAAATACCCCGGAGTCTAACCTGATGTGTGGGAAAGGCTGCTAATAAACAGCAATAAAAGTAAATGAAAGGCCTCATATTGAACACTTTATTAAATGATAAAAATATATCAACTCATCTTTTTACTTACCGCTGGTCATGATGATGATGTTTATTGGCCGATGAGACTGTATCGAATATATAATTGAGCATGGGCGCATCTGTTTTATGGGCTTTCGATAGAAGATATTTGCTGTCAACTTTTCTCGCTGATATTCTAGTTGTACCCGTGCTGGTTTTGCTGCTATTGCCACTGGCTGTGACGAGGTCCGCTGTATTGGAACTGCTTTTACTCCCACTACTGCTGCTATCACTTATGGCGTTCGTTGTGCCTCTGGCTATTGAACTTGTATTTAATGATGACAATTTAGTGGTTGTATCTTTTTTATGTTGCTGATGGTGATGTGATGATGTTGCTGCTTTTGTTGCTGCTGTAGATGTTTTCTTTGTAGCGATAATAGTGGCATTAGTATTGTCAACAGTCAAGTGACTGTTGGTATTGTGCATATTTTGTTCATTTCCTTTATGCCTCAAGGCAATAACGGACGCCTCTTGATTTGGAAACGTTAAAGTTGATGTGGAAACGGAAGCGGTTGTCGATAAGGACGAGGATGACGAAGCTGCTGCGGATGTAAATGATGTGGACGAGAATGATTTTAGTTGTGTTGTTAGCGTTGCTGTTGAATCATCGGCTGATGTTGATGATAATAATGAGAATGATGCTAAAACATCTAATTGAGTTTTGTTTAAATGCAATCTCGTTGGGTCATTATCTTCATCATTCTCGAGTAATCTGGGCGACAGAGATGACGTTGATGATATTAGTTTTCTAGTTTTATTTGTTGTTTTAGTTAGTAATTTATCTGGATTCATTGTGGGTGATATCAGTTTCGTTGTTGTTGTTGTTTTTGCTGCTGCTGCTGTCGTTGTTGTTATCGTTGTGTTAGCGGGTAATTGTGTTGTTTTGCCAGACAAAACAATATGTTTTGTCATGATGTAGTTCTTTAGTAATCCTCCTTCATAGATGTTACTGTCATTATTCAAAGTATCGATTTCATTGGAATCTATTATTTTTACGATGAAAAGAGAAAAGGGAAGAATAGAATAAAAAATGACTGCATGAATAATTCAAAAAATAAAGTGATAAGAACATAAATGAAACTTTTGTTTCACACTATTATCGTTAATAGTATGAGAGGGATTATGGTGTCAACGTGTAGGGTACAACAATAGCACATAACACATGATCTGTTATGGCTGTGATCAGTCATGAGTGGGTCAATAACTGTACCAAACATTTAGTATATAGTGATTCAGGAGGAAAGAAAATGGCACCAGCAGTAAATATTCTCCGTTATTTCAAAAACAAATTTTTTGAAACTATTTTAAAATTCTTTTGTATGTGCATTTAGATGTATCAGTGATTTTATTTTAAAGTGCCTTCACAGTTTTCTTTCGATGCTTTAAGTCAGTGGAATTAATAAAGTGAGCGCCAGTGCTAGTGAAATGCGCAAGGGAACTAACTAAAATCCCTTTATGATCACTTTGATTCTCTTTGTTTTAATTGGGGACTTATCAGAGTTAAAAAAATTTAATTTAATTTAAAAAATGACAATTCCTAAATAAATAAATTTAACTCAAGCAAAAATATTTTCGATAAAAAACTTTGTTAGACTTCCTGCAGCTGTGTTCTTGTGTATTTTTATTAGACTTTTCAAAAGTTAAAAAATTTTTACTTCAGCAAATTCAATTAGAATATCATATACAAGAACCGTATCGAAACGAAACTGATGGGAACACAAGTTAAATTTAATTATTAATTATTGAAACTTTTTTAAATTGACTTAAGACACAAAAATCTTAAAATTTCTTATCAATCTATTGTTTTCTATATTGTATACAATTTATACAGGCTACTTGTTCGAGCAGTTTTTTAACTCCAAAGGGCACGATAAATATTTCAAAGTACGACAGAAAATAAACATAATTTTGAACTATTCAACTTCCACAGCAAAGCAAATCAGTTGCTTTCAAAGGCCGCAGCACTTTTATCATCACTTTTCAAGGTTGAAGTGTTTCTTTTTTTATTAAATTTAATTTTGATGGGCTAATTGTTCGAGCAGTTTTTTAGCTCAAAAGACATGATAAATATTCGAAAGTACAAGAGAAAGTCAACGTCATTTTTAACTATTCAACTTACAGAGCAGAGCAAAACGGCTGTTTTCAAAGGCCACAGCACTTTCATTATTAGGGCTGAAGTGTTTCTTTTTTATTAAATTTATTAAATTTCGAAGTGTTATTAATTTGGAAAGTCAAAATCAATTTTAGTTATTCAAATTACGCAGCAGAGCATAGCAGTAGTTTTCAAAGGCCGCTATACCTTCATCATTAGCACTCAATGACATTTTTGTTTACTAACACTTGTCGCTTAATTCATCTCATTTTCAATGAAATGAAAATTTTCAATGAAATGAAAAACAATACGAGAACTATATTAAAACTAAAAAAACACATTTATTTGTTTATTCCTTGTGTTGCCGTTTTATTATTATTTTTCATCTCTAATTTTTCTATATTTTTTCATTCCATTCATTTTCTAAGTGAAACTTTTTTGGCTTCAAATTTTATTATGTATTTTTTGTCCTTGTTTTGGTTAATACAAGCCATAGTTTAATATTTAAATTTGTATCGAACTATTTATTGATATAATAAATTCAATTTTGATTGGCCAATTATACCAAAAATGTTGTTCGTTCAGAAAGCCATGATAAACGTTTTTAAGCTTAAATAAATATGATCATTTTTTACGAAAATCTAAAACCAGTAGTTTCATTTTTAAATTTAATTTATTTTGAATTAAGTTTTGCTACATTTGGTTTAATTAAAAAATATCTTTGTTCAACATCAACAAAAACGGAAAATGCATAATTTATATTTGCCTTTTTGATAGCAGCTCCTGTTTCTTGGAAATTGTATTTTTTTCTTTCTTTCTGGTTTGAAGGAACTTTATTAACAAGTTTATATGTTATTCATAGAAGTTTCATAAAAGATTTATATTGCTTTTTGGAATTTATTCATGTTTTTTAATCTCTCGCATCACATCTTATTTACTTGAGCAAATCTTTATCTCTTAAAATGGAATTTTCATGGCATCTTTATGGCTGTAATAGATCTTCTTGTGTGGGTTCTTGTTTCTCAACTTTATGTTTGCTTTTTAGTTATTGCTGTTGGCTTGTAATCCTTATAAAAATTCAAGCTGATTTTCTTTTTGTTTTTGTTATATAACTTTCCTAAATAATAATTCCACCTCTTTCATGTGTGCCTGTACGGGTGCGTTGCTTGTAGATTTGCAGATTTGCATTAAATTGAATAACATCAATTTAAATTCATTTAATACTTGTTTTTGCTTTTGTTTAAGTTATAAATTTTATTTTATATTGTCATGTTGTTGTGTAATCGCAAGACGAAAACTCTTTATTCTACTGTGAGTTGAATTTTGCATGTATGAAGTTTTGTTAGTTTTGTTTTTTCTTTGTACTTTTTGAATTTTTAATATCTTCCATTTTAGTTAACTGAAATTTATCAAAAAATCATGGAAATAAGCAGCCTTAATGTGGAGAAAATGCATGTTATAAAAGTCAAAACTGTATTGTTTTATATTTGATAAAATAAAGGAGTAACAGATACCTCAAGACGCATATAAATACTTCTTTTATTTTCCCATTAAATCGCTTAATATATTGACATGTATTGCAGAATAGCATTAAGTGGAGAATTCCCTATTTCTACCATAAGAAGTTTATACACACACAACTAAGTTGCCTTAAGCTTAGCACTTATGAAATAGCCTTTGAAGGTGCTCATATTCTTCGAAAGCCACAAAGTTGAGCATTTGCTGCACTGAAACTTTAAGTCGCTTATGTCTGAACCATTTGCAAACACCAAGGATATATATGATACTGAGAAGTAAACGTTTGTGTTATAATATTTCAGCATATAGTAAAGAGAAATAGAAAGGAGCAAAAAGGATAATCAAATCAATAGCTGCATTGCTGAAAAATATAATATTCTGCTGAATACAGTCACGCTCTATTAGTTTGCCATTTTATACCGCAATAAATGTTTTGTTTAGTAATTAAAAAATATTTCTAAAATGATTCTGCACAATGGGAACTTTCGTGCCAATTAGTAGACCACGTTCGATTTAGATTTGTACAGGCGGTCTCTTTCATCCTGCTCCTATATCCCCTTATTCTGCAATTGTATGTCGACGTCAACGTCAAGACATTTTTGAAATTAAGACAAATAATTCCACTTTGTCCTTGTCAATTATATTGTCACTTACCGGCCTTTAGAAAATAGTATGAGACTGTCGGTAGTACGCAGTTTTTCACAACCAAGACGAGTCACAGGGATTCCGTTGTCATTTATTTGGATTTTATAATCTTTCGAATAACTTTATATTTTTTTTCTGGTTATAACAGCCAAATAAATTTAAGCTTTTATTTTCAAACAAATAAATTATAAAAATATTAAACGAATAACTTTTAAAGAATTATATAAAACGATGCTACAGAAAAAAACGTTAGTTTTCCCAAATAATTAATAATTAAAGACGATGTGCAAAGACTTTTTCTTAAAGAAAACTTTCTTAAGTTTTAATAAAAAAAAACAACAGAAAACAAGAAAAAAAACCAGTGAACAGTAGGTGACAAAGTTTACAAGTATAAACAAGTGACTAGACCAGGACTTTAAAAATGTAATTATTATTATTGTGGTAAATAATTTAATATTAAGTAGTTTATTGTTTTTGTTTTGTTTAGAAAATTGTAACTCCCTGAGGACGACCAACAGAGTTGGTCGAAATATTGGAATAAAAATACATTAAAAGAAAAAGTTTTGATATTAATTTATTATAAAACAGACCTCAAGCCGAAAAGCACATCACGAACAAACAAGATTTAAAAAAAAATATGTTTATCTCCTCTGATTACTTTGCATTGTTAGTATTAATACTCCAGAGAAAAAAATTCCAGTTAGTTTTTGGGGCACTACTTTTTCTGTACTTCTAAAATAACCATGAGCTTGAGTTTCCCACCACCTGCCAAGAAACGATTATTAACAACATCCAGATAATTTATTAAGAAGTTATTTACACAAAGTTGCAAGTTATTTGTAATTTCTGCAAGTATTACATTTTTATTTATAAAAAAATTAATTTTAATTTATAAAAATATAATGCAACTAAAAGTTATTAATGAAATATTTACATCAGATATTTGATAAATTATTAACAATTATTTGTATAAATGGGAGCTGTTTGGTGATGGTCAGCAGTTGATTTAATATATACAATTTATGTTGGCAAGTGGCACGGAAATGTCTGTTGCGTTCCCAGATCTTTGGAGGATTCGCAGAAGGCAACTCTTGCTAATTAACTGAAAAAATTATTAAAAATATCATATAAAAAAATCAGATTCAATTAACATCTGGAACACGACTTTAGATTCAGTGAAAAGGAGACAAAAGAAAGAGCTGTTTGCTATGACAACCTGTTGCAGAGAGTCTTAGAAAAGATGCAGCACTAGTTCCGGATCAAGTTTATTATCTTATTGACTCCTTCGAAACGTCTCTTTTTTTATGGGAGGCAGCATTTTTGAACTAGCGCGTTGTCATTTATATCACTTAAATAATATATTTTTTGTAAGGAATTTCTATCGCACTATTTCTGCTGTATTTTTGGTAATAGAAGAAAAAAATCCACATGAGTACTGCTGATGAAAGTGTTGCGGCTTACGAAAACAGCTGTTCCGCTGTGCCAGTTATATATTGTTCTTTGGAATATTTATCATAACTTTCTGAATCAAATATACTTTTCACACAATTATCTTTTAAAAATTAAACTGTAAAAAATATTTTAATTTTTAACAAAAAACTATTAAAATTTTTTTCATTGATTGAAACGGTTAAAATAACATAGAAAAATTATATCGAATTTGTCGGTCAATGTGTCCTGTTTTTTTTTAGTGTCTCTCATATTGTTGATAAATTTTTCGAAATTATTTAGTAACATATTTTCATTCAATTTGGAAACTGTGTAGTTGGACTCATTTCGTGAATTAGTATCATGGAAAAATATTAAAATACCCGGTCTTAACTAAAGAATACGGTGTCTTAGATCCGTAGCTCGTTTCCGCACTTAAATCATGATTATGAAACTCTAATTTTTATTGTGCTTCCGGGCGTATTCTTAATATTATTTATGATGTTACTCGTACGTTCCATTGTACTCGTACATGTTTTTGAGGGCAGTTCATGTTCTTTTCTTTTCATAATTTGTAACAATTTTTACATGCATTCAAGGCACATTAAACCAAAAAATCAAATACCGATTCTTATTCTGATTTCTTTTCTACAAAAGAATGCAACATTTTTCACACTTTTTAGCAGAAAATTGTCGAAATCTGTCAAATGAAAATAAGAAATTTATTACAAATCAATCCCACATTATTCAAAATATATAATTTCTATTTTAAAACTCTTCCAAACGGCCACTTTTTGGTAAAAAAGTAAAAAAATGTTGCATGTTTTCTAGAAAAGAAAACGCCTTTAGTGTAGTTGATGTCTTTATCTTCTCATAATGTGTGAGTATTTTTACACTCTTCCTACGCACTTTAAACTATAAAATAAATTTGGCTTGAAATGAGTAAAAACAAACGCTTTTTATGAAAATTCTACCAAAAAGCTAAATATACACTTTTAAATGAGCTTAAAACAATTATGAGCCAACATACAAGATTTATTGTGAAAAAAAGCGTGGGCGCTTTGTACCCCAATTTTTGTATATGGATCGGTCGGTACTTCTTTTTCGCAATAAAACTTGTGATTGTTTTAAATGTATTTTAAATTTTAGTTAAACTTTTCAGTTCGAAATTCCATTCTTTAAAGGATAGTTATTTATTAAAGACATTTTTGTGGTACTAAAAGTGCTGTCTTCATTTTAAGAATATTTTATAAAAAATGCAAGTGGCAATTCAAATATGTTAATACAATTACTAAAAAACAGGATGTGTGGTAATAATAGGTGCGAGGCAACTTAATTTACAAATTATTATCTCGACTAGAAAGATTTGTAAACTATGGCATCCTTGACTGCAACTTGTTGATAAAATATATAGAAATAATTAAAAATTACTTTGCAAACTCTAATGTTCAAAATCTCTTTAATATCTATTTCTTATAACATGCATAATGTTATTTAAATTAGCGACTGCTTTATGATATAATTTTTTTTCAATCTTTTCAAATCTCTCTTTAAATCTATTTAAAATTTTCTCAAAAGCTCTCCACTATAATTAGGCAAGTACTCATTCCAAAAAGCCTTGTGGTATTGCTAATCTAGGACACGCATATCCTTTGTCAACAATTATTATGTAAATAATAATTTGGGCTATTGATTAAATTCAATTCAATTATTGCTGACCACAAGCTCATTAACATATTTTTTAATGTACCCGTACCAGATGGTTTGATGGTTTTAAATTTTTTTTATTAATTTTTATTTCATGGAAAACAAATATTTTATTGGATTCAAGTCAATTTATTGTGGCAAGTAAATGTGTTTATCTATTATATTAAATTAATTCCGCAACAAAAAATTGTGATATTTTTAAGCAGCAGGTTGCTGCAATAACCGCAAAATCCAAACAATCTGTTTTATAAATAAAATTTGTTGCATAAAAGTTTTTAATTTCACATATTGAAAGTTATTTTTACGGATTAAGCTCAGCTTCATATCATGTCTTTTTAATTAAATATATATGACTATTTCAACATATTCATAAGGACTGCGATATCGGCAAATCTAATTATCAGCTTAGCTGAAAATATCTATATATTCGTTATATCTCATGTTCGTTATTTTTATAAGATAAATTTAATTTTAGTGCTATTTTAAAAAACTTAGGCTCACTTTAATTCATATCAAGGTAGTTGTGGGTTGATCTATTTGCCCCAAATATACTATTTCATATGATATAAATATTTTCTTTTTAAATGAAGTAGTTTTTAAAAT
This sequence comes from Linnaemya vulpina, assembly GCA_963675445.1. Taxonomy (NCBI): domain Eukaryota; kingdom Metazoa; phylum Arthropoda; class Insecta; order Diptera; family Tachinidae; genus Linnaemya; species Linnaemya vulpina. The sequence continues at coordinate 23,093,203 of OY776278.1, forward strand.
ATTGATCGAAAAATTATACTTTTTGGTAATTGGAGCAATTTCGTAAGTTATTATCATAAAAAAATATTCGAAACGATGCCTTAAATCCCGAGTTCGGTTCCGTACACAGGCATGAACTCTCCTTTTGTATTGTGCTTCCACGCGCATTCTTAATATTATTAATTGTGTTACTCATACGTCACATTGTACAAGTAAAAGTTTTTTGGTGTAGTTCATGTTCTTATCTTATTATAACGTGTAAATACTCAGGAGATGATCGCCTCAATATGCCGTGCAGTGTACTACAACTAGAACAGAGGAGATAGTTTTGGGAGGACATACGAAAACAGATTAGAAGATACAGGAATTTCTTGGAAGCGATTTCTAGTTATTACTCTCCACTGCAGTTTTCTCTAGTTATTGGAAAAGGAAGGTGCTGTATTCTGCTCTGGTGGCGTTAGTTGCTGTCGATAATGCTCAGCGACCAGTGCTATGCCATCGTTCTTTATACAAGTCAACAATAATTCACATAATCCTGCTCTATTGGAGTTAGCAAAAACAAATGACACCATATCAATCGAAATTTTGGTTCCTCCAGTGATCTTTAGCTTATTTATCACATACTCCGAACACTAACACATCAATAATAATTGATAATTAAAATTCACTTAATTGTTTTCTCTGATCTTTTATATATAAATATAAGGAAATATATTAAGCGGGTGTAGCCAGTGTTCGAATTAAGATTAATTACTTAAAATTATTATACACAAACGAATCCCAAGAACGGCACACTTCCGAAAACATTCGGTTTTCAAATAAAAATGACGAAGGATGGAGTAAAATTTTGCTCAATATGATTCATAATTTATTATCCTTTTTCATTTGCTAGTAGAAATAAGTTTCTACCGGGTAGCATTCAATTTCGATTTTTTAACATGAACAGCTGCTTTAATGTATTCAAATTGGGTTCACTTTGTGCAAGTCTATACGATAAATTTGCTTGAAATATAGATTTTTTTCTGTACCTTTTCTTTTGTTAAATATTTCTGCTTCGCTGTGCAATAATGGCATTTTGCTTTTCTCAGTAGTCGTTCATTTTTGCCATTTTATTATTTTCTTGGTTTACTATGAAATTTATGAAATCAAGAAAAGAAAATATTTCCTCAAGCAAAAATGAAATGCTAAATTAACTTGACCGAATATCAATAATATTCCGATAAAATGAAAAGAAGTTGGTATGAATTTTAATTGCGAGAAAAGAGTAAAATTGATTCAATAAAAATGGAGTTAAAAGGATATTTGAAAAAAAAACTCTAAATGAATGACTGCCAAAACAACTACAAACAAACCATTTCTTATTCTTTGCTTATCATTTAACAATTTTGTTGATTTACATTGAGCAAAATAAATATGCACAACTAATAAAATAATTTATTCATAAACGTAGGCAAAATAAAAAAAAAATAAAAACTTCCAAGACAATAAACAACTTCTTGCGACTGTTTTATGGTTCCCTTTGAATTTCTAAACTCGTTTATTATTGTGAACAAGAATAAAAGTTATTTAAAGAGGCAAATATATGTGTTATAAACAGTCTATCAAGTTTTTATTATTGTTTAATAACTTAGTTTTCATTCAGAAGTTTTTGAATAAAAAAATTCAGAGCACATATTTTAATTATAGCATTGAAATTATAGGCATTTTATGTCATGACTTGCTTGTCTGCTGTAAACACCTACGACCATTGAGGTGAGAACTATGGCGATAGACCCTTCTCGAGACCCAATTGTAATATTTTCTCTAGTTCATAGTTGAATACATCACTCACACATTCCGTCATCCACACGATATCTGGCAATTTCGATCTATAGTTATTTAAAGTGAATGGCAAATGTTGCAAATGCTGTTTAATGCCAGTGAGGCCGTACTTTAACATCTTTATTTTTCTTTATATTTTTTGTATGACGAGCTCTGATGTATTTTCAAAATAGAATATTTAATGAAATTCAATTATGAAAAAGTTTTCTTTTAGCAAGTTTGTTGTTAATTACTGCATCATTAACCAGTTGCTATTAAAAGAAAATAAAAAACTGTTTTCCATTCCAACCTTGGAATATTTTATGATTCAGCAGAAAACTCTATCGTTTCTAAAAAGTTTGATTTGTTTCTTTTCAAAAGGTGCATAATGAAATTGAGTGGCAAATTGCTGCTCAAGTTCTTAACTGGAAAATTTACTCTGAAGGTTTATGACGAAATTCAATTGTATTGTGGTTTGGCTGGGAGTCAAATACAAGGAATACTATTTTCCCTTTTTCCGTTTCTTGCAAAAGCTTTCAAAGTATTCGAAAATAGTAATTAAAATTGAAGGTAAAAAGTTGAAAACTTTTGTCGGTGTTTCCACTGATTGAAGTGTTTTTTTTTTTGTTTTGTTATTTTGCACTGTTACTTTTTGAAATTGATCAATAACAGCAACATGCTACGAAATTCGATTGCGTTATTTTCAATGCTACTGGAAGGACTGTAAACATTATTGAAAGCCGCTGGATAAAAAAGCGCAAGTTGCAGCAAAATCAAGTTAAGAAGAGTGTAACACCTTTGGAAATAAATATCTTATTTACTTGGGCATGTAATTTGATGTTGTATTACAATTCCAAATGAGTTACTATTAACAATAAACTAACTGTTTTCAGTTATATTGAACACGATGAAAGTAATAAGTTTAAGAAACTTATTTTGTAAATTTTATTGACTGATGCAAGATTTTTTTATTTATCTCGAACTAGTATTCAGGGGATGGCTGCTACATATGGAATGCATTCGCTGTGGATTTTTCTATGATCTTTGCAATATTTGACGTATTCTGTTTTAATTTAATAGTACCACTTTCAGAGTAAAATAAAATAATTTAATATATATATACATATATATATATATATATATATATATTTAAATGCTTTTCCGTAATAAGGAATTGATTCAACTAAAAGTTATTATTGAAATATTTATATCAGATATTTGATAAATTATTAATAATTAAAAAAAATAGGAGCTGTTTGGTGATGGTCAGCAGTTGATTTAATATAGAAAATTTATGTTGGCAAGTGGCACGGGAATGTCTGTTGCGTTCCCAGACCTTCAGAGGATTCGCAGGAAGCAACTTTTGCTAATTAACTGAAAAAATTATTAAAAATATCATAAAAAAATCAGATTCAATTAACATCTGGAACACGACTTTAGACTCAGTGAAAAGGAGACAAAAGAAAGGAAATAAGGAATTGATAGTAACAAAATGGATAAATCTGGTAAAGTTAACTCCAAAAGTTATACCAACAATTCCTGGTTATTATGGTCGATATGCTGCTGATATTTTTAAACTATCGCCTACGTTAAATTATGATAGGAGTTGCAAAGTGATAATTGGAGTCATTTCGTAAATTATTATCACAAAAAAAAAATTTGAAACGATGCCTTAAGTCCCGAGTTCGATTCCGTACACAGGCATCAACTCTCCTTTTGTATTGTGCTTCCACGCGCATTCTTAATATTATTAATCATGTTACTCATACGTCACATTGTACTAGTAAAAGTTTTTTGGTGTAGTTCATGTTCTTATCTTGTTATAACGTGTAAATACTCAGGAGATGATCGCTTCAATATGCCATGCATTGTAGTACAACTAGAACAGAGGAGATAGTTTTGGGAGGACATACGAAAACAGATTAGAAGATACAGGAATTTCTTGGAAGCGATTTCTAGTTATTACTCTCCACTGCAGTTTTCTCTAGAGTTATTGGAAAAGGAAGGTGCTGTATTCTGCTCTGGTGGCGTTAGTTGCTGTCGATAATGCTCAGCGACCAGTGCTATGCTATCGTTCTTTATACAAGTCAACAATAATTCACATAATCCTGCTCTATTGGAGTTAGCAAAAACAAATGACACCATATCAATCGAAGTTTTGGTTCCTCCAGTGATCTTTAGCTTATTTATCACATACTCCGAACACTAACACATCAATAATAATTGATAATTAAAATTCACTTAATTGTTTTCTCTGATCTTTTATATATAAATATAAGGAAATATATTAAGCGGATATATCCAGTGTTCGAATTAAGATTAATCACTTAAAATTATTATAAACAAACGAATCCCAAGAACGGCACACTTCCGAAAACATTCGGGTTTCAAGTAAAAATGACGAAGGATGGAGTAAAATTTTGCTCAATATGACTCATAATTTATTATCCTTTTTCATTTGCTAGTAAAAGTAAGTTTCTACCGGGTAGCATTCAATTCAAATTTTTTTAACATCAGCAGCTGATTTAATAAATTCAAATCGGGTTCTCCTTGTGCAACTCTATGCAATAAATTTACTTGAAATATAGATTTAATATTAAATAATTTTTTTAAATACTTGGCCGTTACTCAGTTGTAGTATAGAACTGTGAGTAACAAAAAAGTTTTATTTCCTTGAAAAATAAAATCTTTTAAAGTTTAACTATTTTTACCTTCAAAGATTATAACAACAATTAACGGTTAATGTGGCCGCTATGCTGATGATTTTTTCCAACTCTCGTCTACGTCAAATTGTGCTGGGAGATGTAAAATTGTAAATCTGGTCTCAACCCCGAGAAGTGTGCTTGTTTCCCTACGCAAAAAGTATCACTAATTGTTTTGGCTAAGGGAATGTGTCATTTATTTTGCTGCTAGATTAGACAGCATTATCTGATTACAGTAGTTTCTTTTTTTAAGAAACTAAAAAAATCCCTCTTAAGACCAAATTAGGCCAATTTGAAGTTTTGTGTTTGTGCAAATTATCTTAATGCGCTTAAATGTTGTTTGTTGGTCTAAATATCATTTAACATTTTACAAAATCCTCTTTAAGTTCCAGCATCTTCACACAGTTTGTAAACAATATTTGGTCTCATTAAAAAAAATAATGCTGAAGCATGTCAGTGTAAGACAAGCCCACAGTTTTATTTCATTAAGTGGCCCACAAAATTGAAAGAGCTTGTGCTTTTGTTATGGCCTAATTTGTCTAGATGCTGTAAACATGTTCAGCACTTTTGTTAGTTAAAAAGAGACAAAAAAAAATATGATTGATTTTTTTTTATTTACATGATATTCTTCGATTTGCATCTTCCCTATTCTCTAGTTTGTGTAGAGTTCTTTATGTGTTTTCTGCTCCCATTTTTGCTTGTTCGGTAGTCGATGAAACAATTGTGTGACTGACTGTTGCATTTCCTTTGCCAATATTTACATGATGGACAATCTTAATTAGAAAAGTTTGTTGATTTTTTGCTGTCCTGGCACAATTTATACGTGCGAGTAGAAGAGTTAGTTGCCATGCGGGCGGGTGTGTATCTGCATATATTTTCATGTAGTCAAATTGACATTATTTTATATATTCCGGTCGATTCATATTCATATAAATATTTTCTATTTTTCCTTTTATCCATTCAATTTATGTTGCATGTTTTTGTTGTGCTATTAAATTAGCATATTTTTATGTTATTATTTTTAAAAATTTTTGAATATAAAATTTTGCCAACCCAGTAGATTTATTAATTTAAAAGAAATAGAGTATCTGCACTGTTGTCATTTTTTGTGATGACCATTTTTTAAAAAAAACGTATCTGTGAATAATGTATGCAGATAGATATAAAAGCGTTAACCAGATATGGGTTGTTGTTATTATAACTTTGATTAAATGAAAAAATGTTACCTTCAGTTTTTTGTTATTGATGACAAAATTTGCGGAAATTTATGCAAATACGACCTTTTGGGTTAAACAAATAAGTTTTTTTGTAGCCTTTTTAATAGAAATAGTTCTCAGCTTTTCATGATGAAATTGGAAAATTACAAAAGTTTGTATTGAGAATATGAAAACTGTTATTGGAATAGACTGATTGATGTGGAGAAAATAGAACCTGAACTGATGTTTAAAATAACTTACACCTGCGTATATATTGAGAAGTTTTCTTCAGACTAGATCTAGTTATAATTATTATCTAAATAATAATTATTTAAACTGCAAAAGACTTGTTGTAGTCATGACAAAAAATCGCTGCGTAAAATCATCAGCTTCTTATATATCAATCCTCAAGGATATTTTTTATTTATGTGAAATTAACTGTTCGACTTATTGCGGTATCTTTTTAATCTTATTTACTTACACATTATAAACGATATTGTAGTCTACGTCGATACAATTTAGTTAATATTAAATTTCATAAGCATTTGATTTGGGTTTTGGTTTTCATTTTACTTCCTAAATACTTTCGTTTTTATCTAATAGATTTTTTTATTCCATGAAGAGAAAACAAATTTAATTCATATCGAGTAAAAATTATTTGTTAGCTTTTGTTTTGTAAGCTCAAGTAATAAAAGTATATTCATAAAAATATCCCAGTTTAAAATAAAGTATTATAATAATATGAAATTTATTTGTTGGCTGGTTAAGCAATGTCTATATGCATTTCATTGGCGCTGTTTACCTAATCGTCAGTAGACTTCAACCACAGTTTTGAAAAGTTTTAAACTTCTCAACTTATTAAAAGACTTTTATAAACCATCTGAGAATTATGTTGATAAATTAACTATAAAAACTCACAAATGATTTAAAAAAATCACATTATAATAAGTGTAGTAGGCTAAAAACCAAACCCAACAAACTTTTATTATAATAGTACAATGACAGTATGGCAAATAGTTAATTTATTAACAATAAAGTATTATAAATAATTTAATTTTAATTATGTGCTGATTCTTTTTTCTTAAAATCTTTAAAAAAAAAATCAAAGTGATCAATTGAGGGCTTTTATCTATTTTCTATGCGCATTTCACTGGGGCTAATGAAGATCATCGGGGAACCTTTACCCAACATTTCTTGGAATAACTAAAGATATTATTTCAAACTTCCATTGGAATGAATAAGAAGTCTAAAACAAATATCAAACTCATAAGAACTCACTGATCACATTTTACTTTTTATGTTTTATTCTACAATTGGATTTTTGGAAAAAAGAATCGGCACATAATTAAAGAGTTTAAAAACGACAATTCCCTAAAATTTTAAATAATCTGAAAAATAATATATAAATAACTAACAGTAATAATAATAATAATAATAATAATAATAATAATAATAATAATAATAATAATAATAATAATAATAATAATAATAATAATGTAGAAAAACATTATATGATAAAGTCATTGTTGGAGGAAGATTTTTGAGTTTTCCTTTTATTATTTTAATAGTTTTTTTTGGAGGCACAACATTTTGGAATGTACAAGAAGAGTTTTTTAATTAATTTGAATTCGTTTTTTGATAGACAGTTTTTTTAATTCAATTATGACTCTATTCGACGTATTTTTTTGTTTTTTTGTTTTTTTTTGTTTGAATGAATACATCAAATAGGTAAAGTTTCATATTTGGAGTGATGATGGTTCTCAAGTGTATGTTGCGACACCATCAACTCAACAAAAAGTGTATGTTTAGGGTGCTTCAATTTGCTTCATTGTATCGTTTTTCTTTTGAATATAATGCTGGTCAGAACGTTACAGTCCATGGTGACTCTTATAGAGCCGTGATTACTAACATTTTCGTTCTTCAATCGAACAACTGTGATGCGCAGGAGCTGTAGTTCTAACAAGACGGCACAACATGGAAGAGTTCATGCCATAATTGATTTTTTGAAGGAACCCATTCGTACCCACCAATTGACCTGCAGAATCCTGCGTTTTAAAGCCACTAGACTATTTGTTTCTAGGGATATATGAAGACGCTAGTCTACGCCGATAAATCGGAAATGGTTGACCATTTGGAGGACATCATTGCTGATACGCGGGCATATATTTCCGAAACAGTAATCGAAAATTGGAACACCAGTTCAGACTGCTTCCGAGCCAGCCGTAGCGCTCATTTAGCAGAAGTCATAATTATATTATAAAGCCAGAGGAATATCTTTCGAATTAAGTTGACTTTGTTTCAATTTAAAATAAATCAACTTTGTTTTCAGTTCATTTTTGAAGTTCTATTTGTAAAAAATGCCCTGTATTATTAAAATATTAATCAAAAATTAATAGATTAATAGCCAACTAAATAAAGTTTAGATTAATTAAAACTTTAATTTAAATTGGGTGTTGATTTTTTTCCACAAAATCTTACTAAACAAATTTAAAGTGAAGTGATCAATTGAGGGGTTTTGGCTAGTTTTTATGCGGGCCAATGCAGATCATTAGGGAACCTTTACCCAACATTTCTTGGAATAACTAAAGATATTTATTTCAAACGTCCACTTTAATTATATTAGATTTTCTAGTTTTATTTATTGGCAAATTACTATTTCTTTAAGTTGTTATTAAGAACTTCATTTATTAAATATTAGAAATGTTTCTTTCTTTTCGGTTTAAAAAAATCAAAATCCCTTAAAATTAAATTATAAAAATAGCTTATTTACTTTAATTATATTAAGTCGGAACGTATTTTAATCCTCTCTAATATTTACAAATTAATGTTGACTTTAATGCAATTTAAAGAGGTAAAATTATCTTTTTTGGTGTTTGAAAATTTTCTGTTATTTATTCGACTGTTGCAAAAATATAAATACAAACTCACTTTCAAGGGGTTACTAAATAAATAGTCACCACATTTCTGGGTCATGTTGAGCAGCAAAAGAGATGTAAAAAATGCTAAAAATTTAATACCATTTTGCTTTGGGGTTTTTTCTTTTCCTATTTGCAAAAAATGAAATTAATAATATTGCATGTGTGCAACACTATTGCAGATATAAACGAGCGAGCGTGTGTTGCACATGTTGTTGAAAGTCTGTAATGAAATTATCAAAAATGTTCGAGTGCTTTGTACAACAGATTGTTTGTAATTTATATCCATGAGCAGCACTTTTGAGCACCATTTTATACACATACAAATGAATTTCCCTACACAGACACAAACACAGTCGTATGCATTCATGTCTACTTTATGTGTTTGCCGAACACTTATTTATTTACACACCAAGAATTTGCAAATACATGAAAAGGAAAAGTTAAAGCTCTACAACACATACGAATCGAGCCGAGATCTAAATTCCGTGCAACAGCAATTTTGTTAATGTTTTCATGTTGTAGGTCTCATCCTTGAACCTTGAATATCTGTACACGTTTCTGTTTTATTTGGTTAAGCTACTTTCTTTTATCCTACTACTCGCACTGTTTACACAGTTACCCAGTTGAAAGCGAAAAGTGAAAATAGGAAAAATAAATAATATAAAAGCGTTTGCAAAATATTTAAAAACTCAAGGCTGCTACAACATCTGACTACTTTGCCAGAGGTGAAGGTTAAATTGTGGTTTTATTGTTAAAGTTCTGTTTCAGTAATGGAATTCTGTTTTGAACAAATACACCGAAAGACTTTCGTGTACACTTTCGCATAAAATTTTGTTTTGCATAAATTTAAATGAAACTGAACATTTATTTAGGTGACAAAAAAAAGCATGAGGCAATTTGTCAAATAAATGTTTCGAGGAAGCAGTACAATAAATTGTGCAATAAAAACATTTAAGTTTTTTTTTTTACATGAAATGGAAATTTGTTGGCCATTTTTGATGGCTTTCAAATAAATAAATGCTACAATTATATGTTGGTAATTTCAGCAGAATTTATTTTTGTTTTAAATTTCTTTTTATAGGCAAATTTTTCGGAAAATAGTTTTGATGCAGAAAAACATGATGAATATTAAAGAAAGTACAAAGAAAATTCAACATCAGTTTTTTATATTGAGCTTACACAGCACAGCAGAATAGCTGTTTTCGAAAGCCGCTACACTTTCCAAAAACTCAATGAAGCTCTACTTGAAAATTTATTTACAAAAGAAAAGTTTTTAATGGTAATCAAAGAGGTATTTCTAAACATTTCTTTTAATATATTTGGAGTACAGGACGTGCAATTCACAAGTTAAAACGTTAAGGAATAGATTTTTCCACATAATTTTAATAATTGAAAATTTTTAATTTTATTATATTTAAATTTATAAGTTAATTGTTTGAAAGCATTCTCTCTTTCAGAGAGACATGGTATATATTCCAAAGCACAAACACCAGTCTTATATATTCAACTTACACAGCGGAGCAGAACTGCTGTTTTGGAAAGCCGCTACACTTTCAGCATTACAACTCATGTGTATTTTTATTTGTTACCTCTTGTTAAATGGCTTAATTCAGTATGGCAACAGTTTTTATTAATACCAAATTTATTATAAAAAATTATATGAAAACTGTATTAAACCGCGTTTATTTTTATACACTTAATTTTATTAAATTATCTAATATTATATTTGTTGACGTATGATTTTGTGCTAAGAAATGCAATAAATTATGAAAGAATTGTACAGCATAGAAGTTAATCTTAAAGTTAAATCTAAAAATCTTTAGATAATTTGTTTTCCGCACGATATTCTTTTCTTAATGATATTTGACTCGAAAATCATTTAGAAGTTTTTAATTTGCTTAAAAAAATAATTGGATATATGACAGAATTTACTAAATATTAAGACGTTGCAACTGACTTGTAAAACATGACAGTATTATTGTTGTAGGGCGTAACAACTCCTCTTCAGAGTTCAGCCGGCTTTTAAATGCCTGTCAACTTTTTAGCCGACGTTGACTCAAAGCATCTTTTGAATAAATCCTATTAGCAACTGGCAAGTCTACTTTTTTTTAATGAAATGCAAAGGCCGGTGGGTTTTTCTTTGAGTAAAAATAAAAAACTTTTGCTAAAACATTTTTTCTTCGTGACAGCAAACATGATAAGAAAACTGTATTACACTAAGAAAAACTTCGATATTTTAATTTTTGTAGAACCAGCACTCAGGGGATGACCTTTGCTGTGCATTGTATCGGAACTAGAAAGGAGTAACAACACTCACAAGAAAGATGAGGAGAAGAAGCTTTTTTACTTGTTACTTCGCCGATCAGGTTTTGCTTATATAGCAACAATGGAATAGTTCCTTAATTCATCATGATTTCGATCACTAGTGCAATTTGTGAGCAACTAAAAATTTGTCGCAACTTAAATTTTTATACCTCCACAAAAATCTGCTTTATATTTAATAGACCGATACGAACGTTTTCTGCACAAAATTTTAAATATTTTTCAAGAACTCTTAAAAATTCCGAGTTTAAAATATATATAAGAGTACATGCCTCAGATTCGAAATATCTTTTTGTAGTCAAACCTAAAATCTACCGGAAACTCACATTGTCAAACAAATTTTGCACAGATTTTTGCAAGACTTATTGGCTCATGGATCCATCAAATTGTTTGTCAGTTGCGACATTTCCATGGCAACTGCGAAACCTTAAAAAAGGGACATTCCAACACTCACACATTCTAAGAATAGGAACAAATTTATCGCTTCTGCTTGCAGTTGGTGTAGTTTTTAAATAGTATAAAATCGCATTTTTAATCTTCATTAACGTATCCAGTTAAATTATATACAAAAATAAGTTTCACTTTGGATTTAGGGTGTTTCGATTATAAAATCTCTTAATACAGGATACGCATATATATTTTTTATTCCAACAGCAGGATTATTATACATAAAAAAATTTACTTTCCGCTAAAAAAAATCAAAAATTGAGGCATTATTGGTTTTAATATGTTCCAAAAAATTGAGTTCTCACCAGATCTTCACTTTTTGAGGTCTTCGGAAGGCTTTCCTGTTTAATTTTGAGCACACGTCTCTGTATATGTGCCGAGCAGATTTAAATCAAACTAATGACGTTCTGAATATCATTCGTGAGCTTAGATTTCCTGTGAATTTCAACCGAATCGAACCGGTCAATTTTCAGAAATCTCAAAAAACTTTAGAAAAAAATGGTTTTTCAATTAATTTTTAACCGTTTTACCGATCGATATCACAAACCACATCTTGAAATATAAAAAAAATTTAATCACCGTAAATCGGATCAAAATAGGTTAGTCAGTTCTTAAGATATCATGAAAGGAAAAAGTTCAAAAAAGTGCTGCTTTGGAAATCCTTCGATATTATATATCCGAACTGTAAGTGTTCTCGATTCAATTCTAGGAATCAAGAACAATCGGTTGATTTGAAAATTGATATTTCTTTTTCAGTTCAAAGAGCTCAAAACATAAAATAGCACAAAATCCAGGTTACTATAACCCTGCGGTTGAAATTATCACAAAGTTTTAGAAATGGAATTAAAGGTTAATCGTTTCCCATACTTTTTTGTCTTAACCCGAAAACACGCCATGATATTTCGCGTTATGGGATGAAAACATAACACAGCGTGTATTGGCGATATCGTTTGTTATACCTCCTCATGTGACAGTGCCTTCCATACTGTGAATTTCTAAATGACAACACAAATGCGATATCAAAAACTGGCTTAAGCCACTGAATTTTTAAGCCTCAAGAATATTAACGATGAATGAGCAAATGAGAATAAATGAAGCTCAGGCTAAAAATGCATAATGGAAGTGATTAAAGTGCGGTCGCATTACACAAATATTTGCCCAAAAAAGCGTGACCACTTAATAATTAAAACAAACATTTTAATTCAGAGTCGTGTTTATTGAGTCTAGCAGTTTCCAATTGTATTGGATTTTATGTTATTGACTTTTAGTTAAGCATAAAATTGTTTTACTTAAGAAAGATGTATATAAATCAAAAAATATTCTTCCTTATGGTTTGGAGCGTATCTTTAGTCTACAATCGCAATTTGCCAATTGAACAAATGCTTTTGAGTCAATTCTCAATAACGAAGTTTGTTATATTTTGATTTTATTCAAGTCAAGAGACTACAAATCTGTTTAAATGTCACAGGACTTGTAACAAAGAAAGTTTGAAAATTTTTTTCTCTTTTAATTTCTCTACAATTATTTAAATAAAAAGTATTGAGTTGGGCATCTTCACTTACCATTTGCGTCAGTTGTTGTTTGTGTAAACGATGAATTATGTATTCTTCTGACATGACTGCTGCCATCATTCGGTTTTACCAAATATAATGAGTTGGCTGGCAAAGATGCTGTTGTTGGTGGTGACGTTGACAGTGATGTTGCTGCTGTTATTAGTGTGGATGTGGATGTTGATGGTTGTTTGAGAGCATCACTATTTGCCATTGTTGCTGCAAGTGTCGTTTTTGTTGCGGAAGCCATTACAACAACGCTATCAATTTCTTTAACATTGAAGGGATTACCAAGTGAAATTGTTATGGCCAGTAAATAAAACGTTTCGATTATGAGTGTGGCAACATTTTTAAAGTTAAACCACATTTTGATGCTTTACATACTTGAGCCGACTTGAAGCAGTTTTAAGCATTTTAAAGTGTGGAAAACGTTTGCTCATTTACATTGTATTTTTTATATGTATTTTTTAAATATATTTTTTATTAGTATTTCACTTAATTTAAATATAATTATGCTCGCGTACTTCGGTTGTGGATAAAAGTCATGCGGGATTATTGAAGTATTTCAAATATGCTTTTTAATTAATTTATTTTCATTTTAGTTTTATGGCGATCTGTAATGAAATTAAATTGTTGGAATTAATTAATTATCTCACTTGATGATGTTTTAAATTAAAGTAATTTGTTTAAGTGCTTTAAAACCACTCCCGGTTGTATTCATCCGTATTTTATTATATTCAACAATTTTAATTGGAAGCCGCAATAATAAAGAAGTACAGAATTCATGCACGACTATTAAAATTGTTTAAGAGAACTTGAAGTTTAATTTTATGTTGTGGTTTGTTTATATAATTAAATCTGTCATTTTAGCTTTCCATGAAATTTCGTTGAAATTTTTACATTTAACAATTCTGAATACGCTGTTATTCATAAACGATTATTAAAATTGAAGTGGCTTTAAAGTATGGATTTTGTACGGTTAAAAATCCCTTAAAGCATTCATTAAGTTTAACAATCGTTTGTGAACTAGGGGCTATAATTTAATTATGAAAGCCATGTAGGGATGGGCGGCCGGAGATGAAACCAGCAAACAATCCAACAGCAGTAACTGCAACTGAAAAGTTTTTGCTTCTATAACAAAATGTTAAGATTTATTAACGGGCTCGTAATGATTTCAAGGGAGTGCTTTCATATATTTAATGGGTAGAATATGACATTAAATTTAATTGAAAGTCATATTTGATTAATGCTGTAGTTTTTTCCAAGCCTCTTGTAACTTTCAACTATAAAATATATTAAACGTTAATTACTATACAAGAATAGGGAACAATAGCATCCAATTCATTTGGTATAATTTATTACCTTCAATTTTGTTAACTCTCTTTTGAAATCGCTTTTAAAAATAAAAGCCTATTTGAAACTAACAAATTTACAAATTTATTTAATAGGATAATTGCTAAAAAAAACAAATGTTTTCTAATTCAGAAAAACATGATGAACACTCCAAAGCACAAGAGAAAGACAATATCTGTTTTATATATTCAATATATACAGCAGAGCAGGACATCTGTTTAGGAAAGCCGCTACAATTTCGTCATCAGTACTCAAGTGTATTTTCATTTATTATCATTTTTTACGTGGCTTCATTGAATGTGAAAACAGTTTCCTTTTGTAAAAATTTTATTATGAAAAGCATACGAGAACTGTATCAAACTGAAGGTAACCGATTTATTTATAATTTTTGTTAATTGTTTGAACACTTTTGTATTTTGGAATACGTTTAACAAATCTATTCGATTATTGTTACTCTTGTGATTGGTGTGAACCATAGTGTAGCTTCAAATGGCTCGAATGGGCTTTCAAATCATTCATTTGTTTTTTAAATCAAATCATAATTTGTTTTTTTTAGGCATATGAGATATGTTTCGAAACAAAATAGACACCAAACAAATCAAACACACCAAAAAGAGTAAAAAAAAGTTAGAGTTAAAAAACAACTCGTCAATAGACTATTCTATTCATAACTGGTTGTGTTTCACAAAACGAAATGTTTTGTGAATCAACACTAAAAATTTTCTAACAAAAAAATATCTCATTCATATATTTATATACATATATTTATGTTTATATACATACATACATTATAATTTTAATATATTTTCCACTCATTCGCATTTTTATTACAAACAATAGTTATTCTTACTTATAAATTTCTTTCCAACCAAAGAACGAATGGCAATTGTCAATTCTATGTTTCGAGTTTTTTTTAGAATCATTTGTGTTTTCTTATTAAAACATTCAAATGTAAAAAACATTCGAAAAAAAGGAGTCAAACATTGTTTCGTTTCTATTTGTTTTCGAATGGTCTCGTTACATCAAATCTGTTTGATTCTATTCATTCATTTCGATTGTTTTAAATTTTTGTTTTGAATTATTCGTCAAGTTTCGTGAAACATCAAACCATTTGAAGTCTACTGCCATTCGTTGCAACAGTATGGTGTGAACTTGTTTTTGGTGCACAGTGTCAATTGAAAACATAAAGCAAGAATTCTAAGAAAAAAGATATATAATTAAATATTAAACATTAATTGTTATGACAGCAACAACAAAAGAGAATGTTGAATTGTGAAATTTTTGGAATGAAATATATAAAATGAATATTTATTGAAGGCAAATTAAATTTCTTTTAAAACTGTCATGATATATTTTTATTAAAAAAATATTCAATTAATTTGTGTCACTTTTCACTTGCAGGTTTTTAATTGTTTCGAAGAACTCTGCTTTTCAACAACACGCACTCATTTAACATTGAAAATGGGGAAAACAATATAAATTTTTCAATTAATGCACGTGAAAAGTAAATATGAAATTGAGTTTTAATTGATAATATGAAAACCGCCAATAATATTTCAATATTGTGTTTCAATTTAAAATTGCAATATAAATAACAATTCTATAAAGTTAATAAATAAGTAAAACAGAGTACTTCAATAATTATTTTGGGAAAATTGAGGGCATAAAGTATATAGCAAACGGTGTCTTATTTTCATATTGTCTTCCAAAATGCTCAAGGACGTATCATCACTTTTCAAAACTGTAGATTAAAAGCAAAAATAGCTGTTGAAATGCCAACTATTTGGAACATTAAAATAATATTTTCAAGTCTAGATTAAAATTTATCTGTTTCATTTTACATAAGGGCGCAAAATTTTACTCCAGCGTTGCAAGCATTTTACCAGGTTTTGTTCTTTCTTCCTGTGTAAACTCTTTTAAAATGTTATAACATTATTTTGCATTTTAGGTTACGGCCTCAACAATATTAAAAAGTAAAAAAAGAATAAACAAATCACAGTGTCATGATGTCATATAAAGAATGTCCCCGAAAATTTAAGGAGTTTTTCCAGAGTGATAAAATGTTTAATATATTTTAGTCAATAAGACGTAGCCACCTTTATTAATTTAAACCGGAACCCACAGTGGTTCCAGTTTCTAAGGAGGGCGGTCAGACGTAGTTTACTCAGCTATAGTCATCAAAATTGAATATTTATTTTTACGGTATTTATGGGTCAATTAGAGTAAAATAGTATTAAAAGAAGTCTTTAAATATAATATTACAATAAATCGTTAATTTAATTTTAAACCGTTGCAACGGTTTATGTCCTTCCCATATATCCTGCGTCCGGTTTCTGTAACTGAAGTGAGAACTTCACGCATCGAAAAAAATTGTCGTCACTCTGTGAAACACAGAATGGGTCAGAATATCTTTCTTAATGCATTTAAAACTTTGTTGGTCTCTTATAATAAGCAATATATTATTCTATGGATAACCCGAGAATAAAGAGCATGACAACCATAATTATTTAATTTTTCGATGCGAGAAATTCTCACTTCAATTACGGAAACGAGGGAGGCGCTGAATAGGAAAACTAAATAACTTAATGAATTTTTATACAGAATTCAGTCTTAATATATTGAATTATCCGTCCAAGTAGCGCTCGATTCTAATATCTTCTTTGCGACGAGTAAAAGAAGTAGCGAAAAGAAAAGACAACAGAAGTCTTTGTTTAATTTGGTCACTTGTCACTTAATCAATTCTATATCGTGCAGTGGTAGTGTTTGTTGTCAGATTTTGGTAAAAACTTTACAGCTTTAAAATAAACAATAAGTTTTCTTTTTGCGAATTTTTGCTTTGGCTTCATAAAAATTCATGCAATTGAGGATCTTTACAAAAGACATGTTGATATTCAGATATTGAAAAAATATTAGAAGTAATTGATTATTGATACTATTTCCGTATTTGATTTGAACAACATTGTCGTTTCCCTTAAACTTAAACTGAAATTCAACATATGAAAATTACTAATAAATCAGTACATATTTCTTTGAATTGTAGTTTTTTAAAACTCTTTAATTTTAATTATGTGCTGATTCTTTTTTCCCAAAATCTTACTATAAAATTCATGGTAATAAAATAATTAAATTGTTTTTATATTGAAATAAATTATTAGTTGTTGTTGTTCTTTATAACTCTTACAACTGCAATTGGAGTCGAAAAAAGCCAATCAATTATAGAATGAAATAAAAACGTAAGCAAATTAAAAAGGAAAAGTAATCAGTGAACAGTGAGTTCTTGTTGTTGTTCTCATTCATTTCTTTGGAAGTTTGAAATATTATATTTAGTTATTCTAAGAAATGTTGGGTAAACACTGCGCTTAGGGAAAAGATAGAACCCCTCAATTGATCATTTTGAATTTTTTTAGTAAATTTTTGGGAAAAAAGAATCAGCACATAATTAGAATTAAACAGTTTTAAACTACTAATAAATTTTTAATTTTGAACACATTTTTCTATAAAACGAAAACTATGATTTTAATAATAATAAAAGATTTTTTTCCATGGGTCTGCTTTTCACAACAACAAATCTTGTTTTACTAAAAATAGTTTTGTATGTTAATTGTTCGAATTGTTGTTTTTAATTCAGACAGACTTGATAAATATTCCAAAGCACTGCGGAATCGGTTTTTGTTTTTGTTTGTTTATTCATTTACACAGCAGATCAAAACAGCTGTTTTCGGAAGCCGCTACACTTTCATCATCAATTTTGCTTATATATATATATTTTTTGTTAGCACTTGTTGGATGGCTTAACTATTTTGGTGTGAAACATTTTCTTTCAGTTATGATTTGACTTTATTATCAAAAGCTTTGGTGCACAAGTGGAGAGTAACTCCACTTTTGCATTAATTTTAGAACACCTTTTTATGTCCATTAATGATGTTGTATACAAGAAATTTTTACAGTATAAACAAATATTATTTTTTTAATTTAATTTTATTTATGTTGTCTTGGCCTGGCGCTCGGGGGATAACACCTAAATATTCAGTGCATTGAGCCATACCAAGAAAGGTTGATGTAGTGTTCAGAGCACAGATTAGAAGATAGAGAGCTTTTCAGCTATTTTTAGTTTTTCTTTCGCCAGAGAATTTTTGCTATAGATACCGATGAAGTAGGAAGTGACGTAAATAATACTTTTGACAGCTGCTCATACAATGCGTTGTTCTAAAAGATTGGATTTTTGCTACAGAGCTGATGAACAAAAAAAAAAAAAAAAAACACAATCATTCGTTAATGCAGATCACAAAAAATCCACAATATTTTTTACTACTTATGCCGCAAACGAACACGATATTTTAGGCTCTGTAGTGTAACTCGGAACTAAAAATTTCTTATCCACTTCAAAATTTATATTAATTATTTTAATAAGTGTTTTCTGCACTTCTTTATGTGCAGAAAACGGAAATCGTTACTCTTTCAATTTTATGAACTATTAAGACTGCGTTGCCCGCTCCGCCCGTAGCAACAACTTGCCTATCGTACCCCTATATACAATTTGCATCAACACAATTAGAACAACAGCTGTGCAACTAAAATGAAATAGATTGCTTTTATTTCTTCATGCGTTCTGCGAGAGTTCATTCCCAGTATAGGGGCCATATGAGAATTAACTATGAAGCTTAAGATCATTTTCACAAGTCAAAGTACAATTTATTTTGATTTTAATTTGCTTAAATAATAGTCCTTCTCGCATGAATAATTAATGTAACAATTAAGTTAATTACTAAAGCGTATACGCCCAGAGCATGCTCTACCGAAATCTATTTGAAAAATAATATTAATAAATGAAATTATTTTTATGCAAATTTTAATAGATTTAATTGCATACAAAAATTTTATAATTTATCTCTCGATAGTTATTTTAAGCAAATTCATTTTTGCCGTGGGTCATATTTAATCTGCTGTAGAGTTGTCAGCTCTACATTTTATAATATTTAAAGGTTTAAATAGGAAAAGATTTTAAATAGAAAAAGATTTCTTATAATAAAAGAAAGTTTTATTAATATTTTCCCACTAAAATTGTTGCATATATTTTGTTCTGATAGTAATCTCAGGGCAATAATTTTTACAACTAAAATTAGTTTCCTTCTTTTCTTCCGTACTGGCAACACTGCTGCTTGATTTAATAATGACACAATTTTATGATTGGAATTGACATTATCCAAAATGCAAATGAGCTTTTCCTATTCCATATATTTGCATAATATTATTCTGTTCTATTTATTTGATTATTTCTCTCTTTTTGTTTATTAAATCCTGCAGAAATCTTTTCCTTGTTGTTTGAAATTTGTTACTTAAATATGTATTTTATTTGATAGATATCACCAGGGCAACAAACTGCTCTGAAAACAGCAACAATTTTTCCTTATGAAAATAGAACATGAAATCAGCAAAAAGTTAGTTTTAGTATTTAAGTTTTCTTTTTTTTTTATATAACAAAACTTCAGTGGAAACTTTTTATTTTATTATATTTTTTTGTTCTTCACTTAGGGTTGAAATATAAACTAAATGTTACGACCAACATGTAAAATTGCTTCAGATAGAGAATGAAATGAAAGTTTTTTTTTATTTAAATTTAAGTATAATTAGTTGCATGAACAATCTTCAAGTGTGTGTTTTGTTTGTACTTTCTGTTGAATGTGGCATAAGTGGATGACTTTTCTGCATTTGCAGCAGGGAGACAAAAACTTTTTAAATTGCTTTCAAATATTTCTGTTTTGTACGGAATTGTTTTTATTTTAAAGTATTTATTTTAGAATTTGAGGAGATTTTTTACATTCCGCCATGTTAACTTTTGTTTACAGTGCAACTCGGCAGAACTGTCACCGACATAAGGAGTTTTAAAAGGATTATAAAGAAAAAAAACTATTTAAAACATCATGATTTAATTATTAACACACTTTTTACTTAGACCGTTACCCAGGGTATTAACTCTGTTAATTCAATGCATTGTGCCGGATTTATGAAAGCAAGGGATATCCCCTGGAGTGATCAGATTAAGAGAGTTAAAAATATAGAAAATATGCAACAATTTTTAGAGAATTGAATATTAAAAAAATATTTGTAAAACTAATTTTTACAAGATGTTAAGAAAATTATAAATAACATCAGTTTTTATATCTTTAAATCTTGATATTAAAATTTCTACTTTAAATTTAGTATTGAAAAGCATTTCAAAGGCATCTCTTTAGCAGATTAAATAGAACCCACAGCAACCAATTTACTTAAATAATTATCGAGATGTAAATAGTATTTTTATGCAACTAAATCTATTGAAATTCGAATAAAAATAATTTAATTTAATAATTTTATTTCGAGCTTAAAACTCAAGCATATAGAGATTTGTGGAGGATCACGCTTTTATCCTTTTTTTAAATTATATTTAATTAATTTTCTTAATTCTTTTTTTGCTGGTGAATTTACGCTGGAATTGGAAATGTAATTTGAAACTGAATAGAAAGTGTTAAATCTTAACCAAAACACATAAAAATATTTTTTAAATCCCTGAAAATCTTTAAACTCGACAAACAGGACATTGAGGATAACAAACACAAACACCGCAAACAGCGTAAATTTCATTATGAAGCAGAAGAAAAATCTTATAAAATTCTACAGATCACTATATCAGTCAATCAAGTGCTCATAGCACACATTTTTAAAAGTTTTTATATGTGAGTACTGCAACAAAAGCAAAACAGCAACGAAATGAAAGGATTATTTTCCTACTTTAAAAGAACGAAATTAGAAAACTATCTACTCTGTGCATATCCACATAAAATAACCTTTTAAATCTTTTTTGTTTCATCAATATTAATAGACGATGGGGTCGTTGTAAGTGTGCCACAAAATTATGTGTGTGCTGATTAAAGGTTTAAAAGATTGTTGTTGTCTTTTTAATGCATCACTAAACCAACATTCCGGAAAACATGTAAAACAAAGAAATCTTGTAGACATTTTGTAAACAAGAGTTTATATTTTTTTAAGGTTTAAGTGCTTAAGGGCGATTCTTCGCAAAAAACACTGGTCGACAAAAAAATATACTCTCTTTTAAACATATTATAAACAAGCGCTTATTTTATTTTAAGGTTTATGAGCTTAAATGCGATTCAGGGAAAAAAACACTGGTCACCAAAAAAAAATTTAATCTTTTTTATGCTTAGGGTTTCTCTTTAATATATTTTGATTATATAAGCAAAGTGATATAAAAAATTGTGATAACAAATCGAATGCATTTGCTTTCTAGGACGTTATAGAATAACTCTTTACTTTAAGAAGTTGTACAAGATATGAAAAAATATTATTTAAGTACTTTTTTCTTACATCTATTTGTTAACATATATAATCAAGGGATCCATATAAGTCAAGTAACTCTTGCCGAAACATTCTGAACAAGAGTAACGCAATGCGAGAAGCACTCACAGGGCCAGTATTCTGAAAGCAGTAATGAAATCCAATTTCGGAAATATATAAAAAAAAAATTTTTACCGATCATGAGTCATGACAGGAAATTGAACCTCGTCATTTTAAAAATTTATATTGTGACAACGTTCGTTATGTTTGTAAATATTCTTACAAGTCCTTTTATTCAGAATTATTTATTTTCTGATTTGTGGGCATAACATCAACTGAGACCAAAGTGAAATAATTTTGTGAACTAATAAACTGTGTTCCAACTTCTTGCTAGACCTAAACAGCCTGGCTAGCGTGGAGCTTGTCAGAATATCGGCCTTCCTGGCGTCCACAGGATAGCTTAATTCGGCAAAGGACAACTCATGAGTAATCTCTGTTTAGGATATCACAACGGGACCGAATGAACGGACCCAAGTGCATTGTCTCGACAATGGCCCTGATAACCTAACCTAACCTAGCATCTAATAAATGGTTTATAGCACAGATCATACCAACCGATTCATGCAGACCTGCTTCTTGATTATCTTGATATAAACAAAAGTTCAGAAGAAACTATCATCAGAAGTCAGTTTTATTTTGCAAACCATAAAATATAACCTCGTGTAAAAAAACTCATCTAAAAAAAGTGTGTTGTTTTGTTTTTGCGAAAAGTTTTATTCATTCTGGGGAGTTTTATTTTTCGATTTAAAATCACACTGTCTTCGATTGTTTTTTCTTTTTACTTTTTTTATCGAGTCCATTTCATTAAGTGCGTGTTTTCACTTATTTCTATAATCTAATAAAATTAAATAATTTATTAAACACAATTTTACACAATTTAATACGTTCCCCTTTAATCGAATCAGACTATAGTGAAGTGAATTTTTATTTATTTAATTGTTCACACTTTTCTCAAGTCTTTATGTTGATTTTTAACTATTTTTCTTTATGTTCATCAAGTCTTTCTGAATTTGAAACACACTCCAAACAATTAACCTTCAACATCAAATTTAATAAACAAATAAAAAAAGAACAGTTCGCTACAAATTTTTAATATTAAGATCTAAGTTTTATTTTCTTATAAGAAAAATAAAACTCCTGAAGAAATTTGTAAATTATGGCGGCTTAATAAAACACTTTTTTAAGAATTTCATGCGAATGTTGTTTTGAGGTAAAACAAATAACTATTTAAAATGAATATTTTATCTTTAAAATCACCAAATAAGTGTTAAAAATTTTTTTTTGCATCAATTATGACCGTTACGCTGTCTGTGTTTTCTGTATTTTCATTTATTTGCACTTTTTCCATTTTTTACACATAAACTCAAACTCGGTAGTACTTTTTTCTGATTTCCCAGTTTAAAAGCAATTAAAAGAGGTGTTTATAAACCGTTAGCAAAAATATTGTCGACCAGTGTTAATTTTTTAACGTTTTATGCCACTTTTACAATGTTCTTTTCTAAAAAAAAATGCAACATATTTTGCACTTTTTTTACAAGTTTGCATTTTTATACATTCAAATTATTAAAAATTATTTCACTAGCCATTAAAGAGCTAAAATTTTATTTTTAAAGAGCCACATAATATATTTATTTTTGTTATATCAAGTAGAAAATGTTACACCATTTTTGGGAAATAAAACTTCATTATTTATTTACTATTACTGAACCCTTCCAGGTGTAGGTATGATTTTAGGCACTGTGAAATTCAACTGAATACTGAAATATTCAAGAGATAAAATTGTGTTTAAGCAAAAATTTGCTTAAGTCGACTTAAGCCTTTAATTTGCCTACATCAGTTTTCAAATCCCATGACTAATTTTGTATTTGAGTGTTTCATTCGTTTGAATGTTTTAGGTAACACAACTGCCAATCATGACTCTGTAAACAGTAACTCCCAAAGCTGAAAACAGGACATTTTTTTTTTGTGGAGGATGGGCAATAGTGACCAAGTAATTTTATCAAGGAAAGAAAAAAATAAGACACAAACAAATAGATGATGTCTTTAAGGCTTTAAAACACTTTGCGTAAATGGCAGCAGTAAACAATTTTTGTCAAGGATTTCCATTAAAATGTGTTTTGCTTAAACCTCCATCTTTAACTTAAGAGATTCAATAGATATAATTTATGTTTAGTTTTCTAATATTTTAGTGCCGTTTAATCTCCCAACTTACATTTCTTTGTTGAAAGTTCGTATTTGAGGTTAACACCACAACGAATAGAAACACAAAAGAGATTTTTATCTCTTATTTATCGTATTAAATTTTATTTGTACTTTCATTATTTATGTGTGTCATGAACTCAATACATTTTTTCTGCTTTTCTTTTAAAAGTACGAGTATTAAAGCCATTTATCATTTTGGCTTATTTAGTTTAATTTTTAAGAGCTGCCAGCCATAAAATTTTGGCCATTTAGGGCATTATTAAGTAGGGTTTCGCGACTGATTTGGTTACAATTATTTTGTACGGGCATAACGTGGGCCGGATATATTTTTTATTTTTATTAAAACAATTCAGGGATGTGCAGTTTTTTTTTTTTTTATTAAATTAGCTGCAACACAAATTCAGGGAATATTAAGTGGCACATAATGGCACGTCGTTAAATTTTATGCGAGTAGATGTGGCACAATTGTAAACACGTTTATTCGTTTCATATTATTTGACATGTTTTTCATTTTAGTTTCCTTTTATTTTCTTTGCTGTATTATTTTAAAATATTAATGCTGCTTCACTTGTGTTTGGGTTTTTTGGCTTTTAACTTGCACATAAAGCGAGTACTTTCACTTTCACTTTCACTTTTTTTATTCTTATTTTTATAGTCGAATCCTTGAATCCTTTTAAAACACTTAACATACATGCAATTGCTTTCACTCACATAACTTTCTAGTTGCAGATACTCCTCGACTGAACTGAAACCAGATATTATTTGGAATTGTTTTTTTTTTCTTTTTTTTCCTTCAAGCACACTCATACATCTGCAAACACACAGACATTGTCGTACACATCAACGTTAGTTAGAAGCACGTTCTATTATCTCTCACATTAAATCCTGGGATACAATAACAATGACGAGCCACGCCAATGATAATAATAAAATATCTTAAAGATATCCTATTACAGGTACGCTCCCGGCATACTCTTGTCACTGTGCGCACGTTACTTATTTAATATTTTCAAACTATTTTGATTATCCTTTTATTTCGATTATACAAATTTTCACTAATTTAATTAAATTGTAAAATTTTTTTATTTTTATAAGAAAATTTCTTATATCCTTTTTCTATGACCGACTCATGTCTTTTATAATGTATTAATCCGTTTGACTTAATTTCATGACATGAATATTTGAATATTTTTCCTGTTTTACGAATACGTCCGTTCAGTTTTAGCCTTCGTTAGTAACTATTTGATAACTGCCAGTTGTTCGTTGTGTAAAACTTTTTTGTTGTTTATCTCAAACTTCGTAGCTTTTCATTGATGCATCTGTTGTTCGTTGCTGTAGAGCGAATTCTCTCTCTTTTGTTTTGGCTTTTACGAAAGAGGAGAAATTTCAAAAGCTTTTGAAACACATTTAACACTGTTTGTGGTGAAAATTGTTTCTTATCAAAAACATTTATTTATTTTATTTTAAAAAAGAAACAAAATAATTGTTATTTGATTAAACTATTTGGCTATATATTTGATAAGAAGTAGATATTCAAGATGGGGTTCTAAAATCTTCTCTAATATTTTTAAGCTTAAGGACTTTATTTTTAGTTAAATAGTTTACTGATTTATTTTTATTGATCTTATAAATTTATGAAAATAATAATTAACCTTGTGGCCATTTTTATAAGATTCCATATCATTTAAATTATTCAATAAGAAATAAATTATATATAATTTTATAAAATCGACCACAAACTTTAAATGATTTATTACTTTTCCAACACATCTGCACTTCTTTGAGTGACTGCTTCAGGAAACTAAATATTTTATTTGTTTTCAAAAATGTCCAAAGAACAAAATAATTTCATATCAAATATAATATTTAACCCTTTAATTTTTATTTTCGTGTTGATTCTGCTTTTCTCAAAAGTTATATTAAAATTCAAAGTGATTAATTGAAGGGTTTTATCTTTTCCCTAGGCGCATTTTACTGGGGCTTATGCAGATCGTCAGGGAACTTTGGCTCAAAATGTCTAGAATAACTAAAAATATTATTTCAAACTTCCACTGGAATGAACGAGAAGTCTAAAAACAAATATCAAAGTCATAACAAGAACTCACTGATCACTTTGGCTTATTACGTGGCAAACATTTGAAAATTACAATAATAACGTTTTCGCTGGAAGAGCTCACAATCAGGTTAAAATATATTTTGTGGCTAAAATTAGAGAGGAATTACAGGGATGCCCTTTGGGGTCAATTGTCTTCCTTATTTTTCATTTGAATTTTAATAACTGGGAGTTATTCCATTTGCTGTTTATGGCGAACAAACACTCCAAAAAGTTTCTTTGTCCTCTTTTACACATGATCACTTATTTTCAAAAAACGACTTCGAAGCACCGGCTCATACAAGAAAGTTGTATTTACTTTTCGGTCGGCTGCAACTATTGCAAATGTTAAGAAGATCGAATGGCGTAATCAGTTGAGTCAACTGATGTTTTTGGAAAATTTTTTCTAAAAGCAAAACTAACATTTTGTAATCAACACTTTCGCTTATTTCGCTTCCCTTATGTTGGTTTTCTGTTAAAAATTTTATACATTCAAAAATACCCCTCCTAAAACTTGTCCTTTTGATTGTCCACACTATTGAGAGAAATAAAAATATGAGAAAACTGTATTATCGGCTTTTAATAAAGCAAACTCTCAGTTTATGTTAACATCCTTCTCCCACAGCAAAATCGTCACTGTTTAAAGAATGTTCAGCACCTTTTCGCTGACAACGAGCACGTGTCATGTTAAGCGCAGACTACAAGTCGTTCATCCTAATTTCACTGTTTCATACAACCAAATTTTCCCTGTTCTACTTTCCTTAACACCGACATCGCATTCATTTCACATCTCATGAACCAGTTCATGCTGGAGCATTAAACGAGCAACATGACAAGCTTTTTTGCGAGCATTTTGTTTAAAAAAGTTATTTAAACAGAAAAGCGTAAATTGGTAATGGCTTTAACAACAACTTTGCTGTTAACTTACAAAGTGTGTTGAGGCCTTGGGGTTGCTCAATTACTTTAACGCAGTCGGAAAGAAAACTTATTAAAAACACAAAGTTGTTTATTGAGAGATGTTTCACAATTCCGTTTAAACTTAAAAAGTAGCAGCAAGTTTCACAGCCATGTTTACACGTTAAATGTTCTAAGAATCCAGTAGATATGAGAGAATGATTTAAGAATAACATCTTTTTATAAGTTCACACTCAACCGCAGGTGCACGTAAAACATTCATTCCATTTACAACATGAAGCACTTACCAGCACAATGATGCAAATGGGGGTTATATTCTGCTCCCATTTTTTATGGCAGTCGATTATATATGAGCCATTAAAGAAAGTTTATAGAAGTGGTTTTTAGCTCTTACAAATGGAATATATGAAATCGATCTCCTGTTAAAGATGGATTTCTACGGAGTATTTATTTATCCAATTTATGGTATTTGTGCCTCTTTTATACCCTGTTTATTAGCTTCACTTGTACGTTTGCTTGTATTTAACTCTTCCTGTGTACTGTGCTTCCAAGCGTATACTTAATATCATTAATTATGTCACTCATACGCCACTTTGTAATCATAGAAGGTTGATGATGTGGTTCATGTTCTTATCTTTTTATTATGTAAATAATTGTAAGAATTTTTAACTAACAAATAAATTCTATTGAAAAAATACACTTTTTAAGAAAATCGAACTAAAAAGTTAAAAATAAGATTACAAATTTGCTTAAAACAATAATTAACCAAAATACAAGTGTTTTAAAAAATTATTTTTAACTTTTAAATCCAAAATTTTGTTTTATTGTATTTTTTTTAGTTTTTAACTTTCCGATAGGATAATCGAAAATGGTCGAAAATCGGAAAATTATTAA
Source organism: Linnaemya vulpina (assembly GCA_963675445.1). Taxonomy (NCBI): domain Eukaryota; kingdom Metazoa; phylum Arthropoda; class Insecta; order Diptera; family Tachinidae; genus Linnaemya; species Linnaemya vulpina. Next base: position 23,120,965 of record OY776278.1, read on the forward strand.
TTTTACTCGTATTAAATATATCGAGTTCTCATCAGATCTCCATCTGATCTCGTTTTGAGGTGCTGGGACAAGCCTTGGCTAATTCTCAGAGTATGCACTTATGTCTTTATATATGTGTGTGTATGTATGTATGTATACATATGTGAGTTGTTTATGACTTTAGAGCAGCTGAATAGAACTTAATGGTAGCATCTGTACTGGTTGTTCTGAAGAGCGTTCCTGAACTTAGATTTTCCCAAGCCCAACAAACAACTTTTATTCGATGTGACTCTATTTTATTTTTCTACATCTTTATATACAATTAAACAATTAGAAATAAGTTTCACAGCCTACTACACTTATTATAATGTGATTTTATGAAATCATTTGTGAGTTTTTATAGTTAATTTATTAACATAATTCTCAGATGGTTTATAAAAGTCTTTTAGTAAGTTGAGAAGTTTGAAATTTTTTAAAACTGTGGTCTACTACTGACGATTTGGTAAAAAGCGCCAATGAAATGCAAATAAATTTCATATTATAATAGTACAATGACAGTATGTTAATTTATTAATATATAACTTCAATAAAAGGGATTTCAAAGTTTTTTAAAATAACTCTCAGACGGCTTCACCGATCTATTTGACAAACTAATCAGCTAATCGACCATCGTAAATCGGTTCATAATGAGTTAGTGTGTTCATGAGATTTTGTGAACGAAAAAACTAAAAAAAAAGTTTTTTTAGTACATATTTTGGGGAATTGTCGTTTTTTAAACCCTTTAATTTTAATTATGTGCTGATTCTTTTTTGCCAAAATCTTACTAAAAAATCAAAGTGATCCATTGAGGGGTTTTAGCTTTTCTTTAAGCGCATTTCACTGAAACTAATGCAGATCATCAGGGAACCTTTAGCCCACATTTCTTAGAATAACTGGAGATATATATATTTCAAACTTTCACTGGAATGAATGAGAAGTCTATAACAAATATCAAAGTCATCAACAAGAACTCACTGATCACTTTTCCTGTTTTATTTTTCTACGTTTACATTCTACAACTGGTTGGTTTTTTGCCGACTCAAATTGAAGTTGTTTTTTTTTTCTAATTTGGATATTATATATCGAATCAGTGAGTGCTATAGATGCATAGCAATAAAAAATTATAATTTAATAATAATAATTTCTTTATTAAATTGATTTATTAACAATACTGATTGATTTATTTATGAAATTTCAAAAATAAATATCTATTCGAACAATTTCCAAATTGTATATCTGATCAGTTAAGGTTCTCTATTCCTTTACATTATTTAAAAAAGATGCGTTTCTTAGTTCTTCTGTAAATTTGAACCGGTACATTTCAAAATATCTCAAAAAAACTTTTGAAAAAAGCATTTTTTTGAAGTGATTATTTAAGAACAACTTTTCAGCGGCCTCACCACTCGATTCCACGAACTAATCAATTCTTCGATTCTGTTATAGTAATCGGAAACAGCATTATTCACCGCTTTTCATGTGGGAACCGGTAGATTTGAAAATTAAAATAATGGAGCTCCAAAGAAGAGATTATAACAACAACCAGATTAAAAACGTTTTGCTTTTAAAATCAGTAGATCAAGGTGGCCTTTAGAGTCAAACGCTTTTCACATTTTTTCAACCACATTCGGATGACCATAAATAAAGTTTCGCAAATCAATAAGTGGCGAAAATAGTTAATCACGAGGCTTGTTGTGGGCTGACTCAGAGCTGCATTACGACTGCCTGTTTGTTTATTTTATTTAAATTCGAGTGAAAAATATTTTACGATCGTCAGTCAAGCGACTGAAAAAGAAAAATTCTGAGTGTGGGAAATTGAATTCTTTTATTTATTTATTATTATTATTATTATTATTATTATTATTATTATTATTATTTATTTATTTGTATATTTTGTTTAACTAACAGATAAAAGTGAACTTAATCGCTAATCAAAATTCGCCCAAGATTTTACAAGAAATTTACACAATTTTGAAGAGTTTTTAGTCAAAGTGTCACACGAAACCAAGCACAAATCACTTGACAGCTGACAAAATGGCGGCCAGTTAAAAAAATTTTGCCAACTTAAAATTTCATAGTCTAGAAAAGACAAGTTACATGAGTGTCTGTGTCTTTCCAGCGCATTTTGTTTGGTTGTTCTTCTTGGAATTCACATTTCCGCGATGAATTCATGTTATTAATTTCTGGCGAATCTTATTTATAAAATTTTCAATGAAATAAAAAATTATTCTTGACAATATTACAAATAAATTTCGTTCAAATTAGCTGGTAAGAGAACACAAATTGAGCAGGCTCTGGTTTCTTTTTTTTAATTAAAAAAGTAATTTCGTGCAAACCCATCGTCATGTTTTCCCCAGAACTCATTTAAAATTGTCAAAATATTTGGATAAATTTTGTATTGTTCTTTCCACACACACACACACACACAGTCACTTTTGCATTTCTATATATTCTTCTCCACATGACGTACTTAACAAGTGCAACATTTTCCTTCCTTTCAGTTGTTTTTCGTTTCGTTAAAGTTTATTTTTTCATTTACAAATAAATACTGCAAATTTTACCAATTTCGCCTGCGGCTTGCACAGAATTAAGTGGACTTTAAAGCACTACTCACACACACTCAGACACTTTTTAGCTGCAAGTAATATTCAAAGTAACCAGTAACTTTCATTAAATTAACGCCAAATAAAAAAGTTTAATGTCAGACATTGAAAGAGCCGGCAGAGAGGAAAAAAATTAAATACATTTTCATAGTGTTTTACTGCACCAACAACAGAAATTTACATTATTTTTGGTTTTAGGCAAGACCAAATTGTTCGTTGACACAGAGACAGTCAACAGTGAACCACAAAGCCTGATGTCTTCCAGCTATGGAACGAATTGTGTCAAATGGAATTCGTCTGTGTCTGTAAATATTTATGATGGAAAAAATTTTGAAATTTTGGTCCAGTATGAGCCGGCTGTTAGGCGGCGGAACTTTACAGCGGTTTCAATTAATTTTTCATGACTTGATGAGTTTTAGCAACTAAATAATAATTCGAGTCGGTGACTGTTTTGTTTGCTTTTTTCTAAATGTCATATTACAAATAGTAGAATTTTCTGGAGCCCACTAACTTGGGTTGTTGCTTTTTTCCTATTATGAAACAACATTTCAATACTTATTGATAGAAGAACGATGATTGATCCGATTTCAGCAATTGTGCGACAACTATTAGAGGAATTGTTCACAATGACAAGAAATTCGAAATATTAATGAACGAAAAACTTAATCATTTAAAGGCTTTTGGCTCAGCGAGCACTTTTACATATTCAGAAGTGCCATTTTTAGGTGACGCAGGCGTATAAATGAAACCACAAAGCAAATCGTATGAGTGTCGTGAGATAAAAATTATTGAAAATATTAGACAGTATTTTCTAAAGTCCAAAGGTTTCTTTATAGAGATATTAAACTCTAAATTGGCAACACTGTTTTAAATGTCAGCTCTTTTAAAATCAGCTGTGAAAGTGATTAAAGTTTTGTTTGGTTTGGCATTTTAACATGAATAGACTAACGCCTGAACAACGTCTCCAAATTTATTTTCAAAATCGTGGTTCTATTCAAAATTTATATCACGAAAATGTTATCTAGCGATGAAGCTCACGTTTTTTTAATCTATGCTTCACTAAAAGAAACTGGAGTCTTTGGATTGATGGAGTTTAATCCTCAAGTGTCTGGTGGTATCGTTAAGTTCAGAAATATTCTGTTCCAAGTGTTTTATTGGCTGGTGAAATCGTTCGCCCGTTGTTTTTTAAAAACGATGCTGCTCGCAACAATACAGCGAATGGTTCACCACTTCTATGTGCAGCAGCACATAGGAACACTTGGAGGACAACATTCGCTGCATTATTTCAGATGTTCTCTTACAACTGCAATTAGAGTCGGCAAGATTTCAACCAATTGTAGAATAAAAACGTAAGAAGCTAAAATAGGAAAGTGATCAGTGAGTTCTTGTTATGACTTTGATATTTGTTTTAGACTTCTTATTCATTCGAGTGCAAATTTGAAATAAATATCTTTAGTTATTCTAACAAATGTTGGGTAAAGGTTCCCTGATGTTCTGCATTAGTTTTAGTGAAATGCGTTTAAGGAAAAGATAAAACCCCTCAATTGATCACCTTGAATTTTTATTAAGATTTTGGGAAAAAGGAGTCAGCACGAAATGAAAATCATAAAATTATATAAAACATTAACGTCTTTTATACGCTTTTTGATAGCTTCACTTGTATGTTTTTTTGCATTAATTTTTTGTAATTTTTCATACGTCATTGCACTCGTAGAAAGTTGTTGATGTGGTTCACCTTCTTATCTTCTCATAACGGGTAAGTATTTTCACACGCTTTCGAAGTAAATTAAACTACAAAGTAGTTTTAATATGAATTAAAAGAGCACGATTTTAAGGAAAATCGATCTAAAAAGTTGAAAATAAATTCTAGAATCATTTTACAACAACAAAAAACCAAAGAACGATTATTATTGAGCAAAAAGCGTGGGCACTATGGGTCTTATGTTTCGTATATCGAGTTCCTCACGCGCATTTTGGCTTTTTATTGTCTTAAGCTAATTTTGAAATTTACTTTTTACTTAAAGTTTTTTGTTTTAAATCGTATTTTTTTTTAGTATTCTTATACATTTCTTACCACAAGATTTTAAGTCTACTCTTTTATTTTTGTTTATTTATTGAATACTTTATTTAATATCTTTAAAGCATATTTTCTATTTTATGTTGGCTACTTTGATTGCAACAAAATTATAGCTTAAACAAGTGCACGATATTTGTTTTATAAAAAGCTTTTGCTTACACACAAGGCTGCACATGTTTCTATCATTTATGTTCCTTCAATTGCCAGTGACTTTGCCTGTGATGTTTTTTATATATAAAATATTATTTTTACATTTACTGCTTTTCATGTTCTAGATTTTAATGCATCAATAAATAGACAACAAATTGTGTTTTTATAGAGTTAAAAAACTTTAAAAAGGAATGAAAAAACATAGAATTTCTTAGAATCACATGAAATTTACTTTAATGTAAAGATAATCTTCTGGCTGATTAATTTATATAACCCATCTGGTATATGACCACCACAGCTGGATCGGAAGTAGTCTAATCTGGAGGTTAAGTTGTCAATAAATTTGTTCTGCATTTACGGACGTACATGTAAAACAACACGCCGCACATTGTCCTCCAAGTGTTCAATCGCTTTGGTGTCATTATCGCAGACCAGCCACTTCACATGTTTTAATAGGCATGAAAATTGGAAACTATGCGGTTACCAAAAGTTCATATGAATAAATCAAGTGTGGCACGAGATGTGCGACGTACCAAAAAAAAAATTTAAAAATGTAACCGTTTCCACTTTCTGTGCAAATCATCTAAAAGAAACCACCGTCCGTATTCCGAAAGTCGCACTATTGATGGGAAATTCCCATTTGTAGAGTGCCGTACAAGTTAATGCAAACAAAGAGACGAGGGCTTTTTCGCAAGTGCTGTTTATTTTGAGGGCTTCAGGCGATGCAACAAGAAAAAAATGTTTAACAAAAACGAAAATATATTTTCATTTGCATTCGAATTTACTTCTACAGTGCGTACGTACTCTGGCACAAAAACAAAAATACATAAATAAAAAAACACAAGCCCATCTTTAAATATGTACGAGTATGTATGCATGTGCATGTATGTGTGTGTGTGTGACTATGCATTTACCAATACACAAAGAATTATATGCATCTGTGCGGCTGCATATATTTTTTCGTATTTCATATTAGAGTGTTGCTTCTGTTTGTGTTTGTTGTTTCTGTTGTTTGTGTTGTTTACATTGTAAATTTTATTTTACTTGTTTTATCATCAGATAAAAGCAGCAACAAAAACCCGACATACTTTTTATGCAGATGTAATTTAAATACTTTTTGTCAACATTGTGCTGGTTGTTGTACAGCAGACGTTCTCATCTACTTTGCCAGCAACGCAAACGAACACACACACACACATACACACGCACACATACACGTTTTCAAATTTAATGGATGCTAGATTTTTATTTCTACGCAAAAAAAGAAAGAAAATAAATATAAATAAAATAATAATCAAAGAGCACACACACACACACTTACATACACACATTTTAATAGGAGTGTTTCTAAATACACTTCAATTCATCTCTTCGTAATTGACTTCCTTTTTGAAACGAAATAAAAAGTTTTAAATTCTGTTTTTTTGCAATAATAATTTGCCGAAGGTTTCTGTTGGATATGAATTTTCTTTTATATAATTTATCAACATATTTTTTGAAGACAAATACTTGGAAAATATATTTAAACACAAATTAATTGGATTGCATATTTGCACGAGGTCTGCTAGAAATGTAGGTTATTGCTAATAATAATATTATTTTGCTTTATGCGAATTTCCTTTCTTTTAGCTCTTAAAATTCTAAACCTGCGCCTCTAGCTTTTGAATGCTTCTCCATGAGCGATATATTGAACGCTGCCACATTTGAAAAGGATTTTAATAATTTATTTTATTTCTGAAATACATCATGTAAACAAATAATAAAAACAAAAATGTGTAGCCAATAAAAATCAGAGTAGCAACCTGCAATAACAATAAAATACTTCAACAAAATGCTAACAGTGTTACAATAACGGATTGAAAAACTTTAAAAATATGATCATAAAAATAAAAAAGACACGAATATTTTATTGGAAAAAAAATCCCACAAGCAGGCAAATTTATATCAAATCATAAAAAAATACTATATAAATGTAAAAGAACATAAATCGGAAATAAAGTTGACGTTCATCGAAGCGTACAGGGAAGGAAACAACGCGATAGTTTCGATATCAAATACAACGGAATAGTTGAGCAGCAAGTCAAAGTCGTAGAGTCAAGATTTTATTGAAAGTTATAAAATTATTTAATGAAAAGGTTGAAGCAGTTAATGGCCACTCCAGGCGTACAAATGCAAGACTATTGACATTTTGTAAGGAGTGTTTCAATTTATGTTTCCGTCCTCATCGAAGAGTACTTTTGTTTTTACTTAAATTCAAAGTGTTTCGACTTGAAGTTGAACATAAAACCCAAGATCGTGATGCTTGTTCGCTTTATTTTAAGAAACAAATTTTAATCAATATTTCCTGGGTATTATTTTCCCTTCAGAAATAAAACTTATTTTTATTGTATGACTTTCATTTTTCTATTACATATTAAAAATTATTTTTTACTGTTTTATTTCATCAATAGAAAATAAAAGAAACTTCTTGGTTTTTACTATATTAATATTTATGTAGGCTAATTGTTCTTAGTTAAAATCTCAGAAGGACAGGATGATAAATATTTCCAGGCACAAAGGAAAGTTAGCATCAGTTTTATTGAACTAACACAGAAGAGCAGAACAGCTGTTTTCGAAAGTCGCAACACTTTCATCTTCAGTGCTCATGTGTATTGTGTTTGTCACCACTTTTTAGGCGGCTGAGTTGAATGTGATAACAGTTCCTATTTACAAATTTTATTGTGAAAAAGAATCCGAGAACTGTATCAAGCTGATGTTAACACGTTTTTGTTTTAATACCCGTGTTACCGTTTGATTATTTTCTTCATGTCCCATTTTTCTGAATAAATTTACTCATCAGAAAATTAAAGTTATTTGTTGACTTTTATTTTCAGATCAGAAACTAAAAATTATTTCTTGATCTCCATTTCATTCTTCTTCATTAAATTAAGAACTTGACCTCTATTTTTAGATCAGATATTAAAAAATACTTCTTGGCTTCTATTTGGTCATCGGATTATAAAAAGTTTTTGCTTGATTCTTATTTTTATATTAGATTTTAAAAATTATATCTTTATTCCGGCTTATTCATCAGAAAATACAAGTTATTTATTTCTTGATTTTTATTTATTCATCAGAAAATAACAGTCATTTTTTATCTTCATTTATTCTTGAAAAAATTAAAGAAGTTTTTTAATTTTAATTTATTCATCAGAAAATTGAAGACTCGGCCTCTATTTTTAGATCAGATATTAAAAAGTATTTCTTGATTTTTATTTGGTCACCCGAAAGTAAAACTTATTTCTTGATTTTAATTTTGGATCAGATTTTAAAAATTATATCTTGATTCTTGATTATTCATCACAAAATAAAAGTTATTTATTTCTTGATTTTTATTCATTCATTAAGAAATAAAAGTCGTTTTTGTGTCTTCATTTATTCTTCAAAAATCGATGTTATTTCTTGATATTTTTTTCGATCAGAAATTAAAAATTGTTTGTTGATTTTCTTTCATTCATCAGAATAAAAATTATATCATGACTACTTCTCGATTTTTATTTGGTAATCGAAAAATAAAAACTGTTTCTTGAATTTTATTTAAAAAAAAAAAGTTAATTTTTACTTTTATTTATTCTTCAAAAAATTTTATCAATTTTTTTACTTTTATTATTTCTTGATTTTATTTTTATTTCTCCGTTTGAAAGTGCGAGATGTCCTTAAAACGATGACATATTTGGCAAAAAAATCTATTTCAGAATTTAAGAGTTATAACTTCCTCAATCTGCAAAATCGTCAGAATGCACCAAAATAACAACTGTGGCTTGAATAAAATCGTCAGAAATAAAAGTATCATGTTTAGATTAGATATAAAAAATACTTCTTGATTTGTTTTTGGTCATCGGAAAACAAAATTTATTTCTTCTTTTTATTTTTAGATCAGAAATTAATAATTATTTCTCCATTTTTATTTACTCTGCAGAAAATCAAAGCTTTTTGATTTCCAGTCGGAAAAAAGCCAGCCAATTGTAGAATAAAGACGTAAGAAAATAAAAAACGGAAAAGTATTCAGTGAGTTCTTGTTATAACTTTGATATTTGTTTTAGACTTCACATTCAATCCGGTGGAAGTTTGAAATAAATATCTTTAGTTATTCTAGGAAATGTTGAGTAAAATGAAATGCGCATGCGCGCTAGCTAAAACCCCTCAAGTGATCACTTTGAATTTTTCAGTAACCTTTTTGGGAAAAAAGAATCAGCACACAATTAAAATTAAAGAGTTTTAATAAACGTTTTTTTTTCATAAATTTTTCGCTTTAAAAAACAACTCATTTCTAAATTGAAAAATACTATAAATAAATTTTTTAATTTATTTATGAATAAAAAACTTTTGCAAGGTATATGGTGACATCAGTTAATATTGTCTTTATCGAAATAAAAATCTGAAGCTTTTGAAAAGACTCTTAAACTAAATAAACCACCGCTTATAACGTAGGAAATGGTTTAACAGATTCCCAATTGCAGCAGTTTAAACATTTATATAAAAGCGTTTTATTTAAATCTAATTATGTTCAATAATTTTCCCGATATGGATTTCGCTCAGGCGGAGTGATTGGGCCTCCTTTTTTAGTGGAGGGTGTTACTTATATCAGAGCATTTACAAAACCTTCAGCTTAAACTAGTCCTTCGTAAGTACTGGCTTTTGGTTGCAAATACTGTCGAACAAAATGAAAACTTTGCAAAGTGTTCGTGTTAATTTTTGTTATTTTTTCCCTTTTTTACGTTCGTGCCATAACTTGTTAAGAGATAAAGCTAATGGCTGTGCAAGCAAAAACAGTTTTTAGGCTCACGTTATCACAGCCCCTACCAAAGTTTCAAAATATATAACGACTGCAATTGATATTTGGCTGTTGATATCACAAACGCCATAGTTTTTCTGCTGCCTCGACCATTTTTCATTCAGTATCATTTAAATTGAGTGTGAAATATATTCAAATAAAGTTTTTATTAATAGTTCCCTAACGGCTTAAACGCACAGCCTATCTTAAGCCTGTGTGAATACATAAAACCTTTAGAATGTGGTCGGTTTTAGCTGCAGTTTTTTCTAGCCGCATGTTTGTTTTACTTATGCCCAAGAGTTGGCGACAACAACCTGTAAAAAACTCAGGTTAGAAAAAAAAAAGAGGTTGAAAGCAGGATAATCCTGCACAAAAAAATAAGGGAATAAAAAGGAAAACGAATCGTAAATGGACGAAACAATAATAGTGGTAAAACTCACACATGAAAAGGGTTTTATCATCAATGCGTGAGAAAAATATAAAAAAAATTTAAAAATCAGAAGAAAAGTAGTTTTAAAAATGTACTCTCTTCTGCGATACTTCCGGAAGAAAAAGTTTACAAATTCCCACAGAAACTAACATTCACTTTATTATTGAGTTGTAAAAGAGTTATAAGATTGAATTTTTATGAAACCGCTACAATTCTATAAATTAATAAAGGCCACGCCCCTGTAAATAAATTACCTCTGGCGATTTTAATAGGGCGACTACTCCTAGAAGTATCTTCTGCGATATTTCTAGAAGTATCTTCTGCGATACTTCTAGAAGAGTCTTCTGCGATAGTTCCAGGAGTCTCTTTTGCGTTACTTCCGGAAGAAAAAGTTTACAAATTCCCACAGAAACTAACATTCACTTTATTATTGAGTTGTAAAAGAGTTATAAGATTGAATTTTTATGAAACCGCTACAATTCTATAAATTAATGAAGGCCACGCCCCTGTAAATAAATTACCTCTGGCGATTTTAATAGAGCGACTACTCCTAGAAGTATCTTCTGCGATATTTCTAGAAGTATCTTCTGCGATACTTCCAGAAGAGTCTTTTGCGATAGTTCCAAGAGTCTCTTTTGCGATACTTCCAGAAGAAAAAGTTTACTAATTCCCACAGAAACTAACATTCACTTTATTATTGTGTTGTAAAAGAGTTATAAGATTGAATTTTTATGAAACCGCTACAATTCTATAAATTAATGAAGGCCACGCCCCTGTAAATAAATTACCTCTGGCGATTTTAATAGATCGACTACTCCTAGAAGTATCTTCTGCGATATTTCTAGAAGTATCTTCTGCGATACTTCCAGAAGAGTCTTTTGCGATAGTTCCAGGAGTCTCTTTTGCGATACTTTCACAAGTCTATTCTGCGATACTTCCAGAAGAGTCTTCTGCGAGACTTCCAGAAGTCTCTTCTGCGTTACTTCCGGAAGAAAAAGTTTACAAATTCCCACAGAAACTAACATTCACTTTATTATTGAGTTGTAAAAGAGTTATAAGATTGAATTTTTATGAAACCGCTACAATTCTCTAAATGAATGAAGGCCACGCCCCTGTAAATAAAATACCTCTGGCGATTTTAATAGAGCGACAACTCCTAGAAGTATCTTCTGCGATACTTCCAGAAGAGTCTTCTGCGAGACTTCCAGAAGTCTCTTCTGCGATACTTCCAGAAGAGTCTTCTGCGTTACTTCCAGAAGAAAAAGTTTACAAATTCCCACAGAAACTAACATTCAATTTATTATTGAGTTGTAAAAGAGTTATAAGATTGAATTTTTATGAAACCGCTACAATTCTATAAATTAATGAAGGCCACGCCCCTGTAAATAAATTACCTCTGGCGATTTTAATAGAGCGACAACTCCTGCAATATTGAATCGAATAACCGTGAGCCCCTATTATTTTTTATAAACTAATTAGTCGATCTATGATGCAACACTAATAAAGACCTATTTTTTCCATATATTTTTCAAGGACTTAAAAGTTTCATATTATATTGTAAATCACTAACGAAGGAAGGAAATTTTACGAGTTCCCAAATAAGTTGATTATCCCTCAACAACAAATAACTCAAGCCTGAATGAAATGCAAATTTAATATATTTCTTCTTTTTCGTATATATTTTCAAAGTTTAATTAAAACAGTTAAGTTTTACATTTTACAGGCAATTTTGATGCCTGCAAAAGCAGTTGTACCTTTTGGAACTCTACCTGACGAGAATGTGTGTTTTTAAAAACAACTTTAAATTGAGTTTGCAGTGTTTAGCATTTTGACCTAATTTTAAGTAAAAAAAAAAAGTTTATATGTATTTGTTACACACACACATAGACAAACACATGCATACTCTGCACACATGCACGCACAGACCGTTGGACCGTTTCATGGCATTCGCACACTTAAGTGACTTTGAATAATATGCCCTGCGGTATTTATGATAAGCAAAATTAAATTTGAACAAGTGCTGGTGTGACTTTGTGAATGTAGTTTTGGTTGCATATTTTTGCCACGTTTTTCATGTACAAAATCAGACACGCATAAACTTTTCATCGAGGTGAAATTTTTATTTGAATGTAACCCAGTGAATAAAGCAGGGATTTCAATAGTTGCTGTCAAGAGTAATAAAAATGTAGATGAAACAACATGCAACATGTCATACATCTCGTACCACAATTGAGTTATTGCATGAAACGTTTGGTAACAAGATCGTGGGATTAAGAGTGCTTGACTATTTTCTGTAGGGATATATAAAGTCGCTAGTCTAGGCCCATAAGCCCGAAACGATTGACCATGTCGAAGACAACATTCTCCGTGTCATTACCGATATACGGTCACATAACTTGGAAAAAGTCATTGAAAATTGGACCTGCAGACAATACTCTGACCGAGCCAGTCTTGGCGGTTATATTCCAGAAGTCATATATAATTTATAATGCCTGGAAACGCTGTTGAATAAAGAAGGTGTTCTGCCAATTAAAAGCATATTCAACTCCGTCTTAATGCACATTAAGGATCCCTACTTTTACAAATTGCACTAAATGAACACAATCAAAAAGGCTGGCAGTTAATTATTTCACTTTAAATTCTTCACTAAAATTCGACACTTTGACTGTTTGAAATTATAATTTTCTTTTTATGCCTCAAAATTGTTCATAAAAACCGCTTCCTAATGCCGACTATCTTTATTGACGAGATAAATATTTTTGTGCGTTACTTTTCACATGAATTGTACAGACGCAGCTAAAGACTTTTACATTTTTCGGCTTCTTGGAAAACAGCAAGAAATCTTATAACTTTTAAATGGCAAAAGGCAAACGCAGTGAGTTCTTGCCCTCTACTTCCGCTTTCATAAGAACTTCATGAACAACATCAGGGAAATTCAATTTAATTTTTTTTATTCCATAAAGACCCTCGTATAAGTTAAAATGCACTGCTGCCAGCAACAGAACAAGTGATTATCAGCTGGAAATTTCAGAGAACTTTTAATGGTTGCAATTCAGTTAACAGGTTGAAGGCTGTTCTGTGAAACTGTGACCAGACATTTTGAAAATATCAGCTGCACTTTGAAATGTTACGGGCTGCATACTGGACTGGCAAATTTGAGGTTAGGAAGTAAATTGGCTGACAAAAAACAAAATGTCAAGAATTGTGCTGTAATTTTTTGGTATTTATTTAGAAAAACGAAGGGAAATTGTAACTGTGGAACTTTACACTTGTAAACAAAGATTTTCAGTTTTCAAAATGTGCTAAAGAAATTGCGGAAGTTTTACTGTATCAGTTAGTGAAATCTAGCAGGGTTTCTTCATAAGCAGGTGCCTTCTGAGACCGCTGTAGGTATCTTAATCGTTCAATTCGAGGCTTGCAGTACCGTTGCTTTGACTATATCAAATCAAAATGCTCGTTATAGCCGTAGTGATTGAAACAAAATCGCTGAACAGCAAAGTGTTAAGAATGAGCCAACAGAGCCTCTTTTTAAGCAAGATTTTCCTATAGATATTCATCTTATCGGTTATAAAGCCAGAATTTATATTGCCAGAATTTATATTGCCAGAAGTCATATTGGAATTATAATACCGGATTCAATACAGTTTCAAGTCAATTTAACAATATTCAGTCTGAAATAAGTCTGGAAAATTTCATATTGTCCAATTTTTATCTGTTGATCTATTAATAGATATTTTTTTCCGAATATTTAAAGAAAAAGTGAAATATTTCTCTGGGTTGTGTTTTACCATGAATTTATAAAATTTATCACTGCACTGAGAGAAGCTTGAGACGGCATTTTTTCGCTGGGTAGGCGACATCCGTTGACCGTTACTATTTGCTTTCCATTTGGTGTTGTTTTTTATGACAGACTCTCCCTATAAAACTATAGTTTTGAAAGCTAACACGTACTTGACTTACCGCTGATTTAGAAAGTAGCGTAAGTCACTTTGATTAAATATTAAATTATTTTGCCTTGAATGGAAAATGTTGTTTTTTAAACAACATTTATTTTAACAAAATACTCGGGCATCATCTGCATTTAAAAACAAAAATCAATCAATGAATAGGAATAAGAAATGAAATACTTAGGTATTCTCAAGACTTAGTAAAGCGAAAAAGTTTATATCGAAATAGTATCAAACAACTGACTTAATATTTTTTCAACCCAAACGACCCAACTGGAACAGAGTCTCGTACAGCGTTAATTGTTGTTAAGTAAAAGTGAAAAGATTAACTTCCAAAAAGGTGAAAAGTTACGAATATATAAAAAAATATTATACGTTTGTAGTCGGACTCATGAGAACAAAAAAAATATATTTATAAAAAATAAGTCCCAGCAGCAGGACGAAACACAAACGTAAAAGGCTGCCGGTTCATTTGACGTTTCGAGCCCATGATAATTTTCTGCTGCTTTTTCCAAAAGAGTGATGTAATTAAAGTCATGGCACGATTTAAAGGGCACAAATAAGAAGGGGTTATTTAAATAAAAAGAAATCTGTTTCAGCAGAATATTTAATAACTTTAAGGCACAACAACATTTTGTTTTAGCCGAATTAGCAAATTTAAATAAATAAAATAAAAACCTTTTACCAGATGGTTGGTTATAAAACAAAAGCTGTGGCTTTAATGAGCCAATTAGCTGTCCTGGGATATACTAAAATTTTTCAATTCACGATTTTGTGAAATTAATTCAACTCAGAAGAGTAGTTGGCGGATATACTTCTCATTTAGTTGGCAAATATTTTTCCAAACAACCAATCAAATTATTATTCCTACAACTTCCTGGCCAAAACTAAAATACAAATCATGTGCTTAAATATAATTTTAAAAACTCTTTGCCCTAAACAAGGAAACTCAATAAATTTCTCTCCTTCTCCTAAAAGTACTAAAGTTGAAACAGGCTTTTCCACAAATCCCATTAAGTTAAAGGAAATTAAAATGTACAACTTTTTGTGTGATTTTATGACCACATTTTTGTGGTAAAATAATTAGACTTTCAATACTTCAATGTAGCAACAATAAAATGTTCATGTTTATTCTTTTTATATGAGATCGTAAAATATTTAATGATGTCCCTGTTGACAGTCTTAATTACCCAGTCTGAGCAAAATGTGGTGCGTATTAGGCAGACGTTCTGTTGAGGTTTCTTATTTATATAAATTATTGTTGTTTTTAAGCCATAAATCTTTTTAAATAGAATCAAGTGCTAAAGACCTTCGGAATAATTAGTAATTTGTTTTTAATGGTGCAACGAAATTCAAAATATTAAGGAATCATTACGGATCTTAATTATAAAACAAGTTTCAGAGGTGCATCATATAATTAAGGTTTTATCAAGGCCTTAATGAAGTCAAGTTGTGAGACACAAGAAAGTAAACTTTACTTTGATAAACCTTTAGTACTCTATTATTTCTAAAATTATATTTTTGTTAAAAAAAATTATTGCTAATAAACGGCGGAACAAAAAAGAATTCCCTAATCAAGTGGTTTACCAGCAGACTTGTTATTTTAATAGTTCTCTGCTACAAGTTTAATATTTCCAGGACATTTTTAATAGACAATTATATTAATATAATTTTTCTTAATTGTCACTCCATTTGGCACATCAGGAAACCTTTTTTAGAATAACTATATATATATAATCTATTTATATATTTATATTTATATATATATATATATATATATATATATTTATAATTCCAGGATATTTTCTATTGCAATTTATGATATTTTTGATAGACAATTATATTAATTTTATTTTTTCTTTATTGTGACTCCATTCCATCAGGAAACCTTTACCCAACATTTTTTAGAATAACTAAAGATACTTATTTCAAACTTCCACTGAAATGAATGAGAAGCCTAAAACAAATATCAAAGTCATAACAAGAACTCACCGATTACTTCTCCTTCTTTATTTTCTTACGTTTTTATTCTACAATCGGTTGATATTTTTCCGACTCTAATTGTTGTTGTAAGAGAAATAAAGAACAACACAATTTCATTTGTAAGCTCACGAGTTTTAAATTGAGTCCACATAATAATTCTTATCGTCTCAATAGATCTTAAAATATGTACAAAAAAAGATTTTTAATATTTTCTAAAATACGGGTTAATATATATATACCAACTGTCTGATACACGGTGTAGCTATAAATTCAAAATGCCGGCTCCTTTTCCACAATTTCAAATGGATGTACTGAAGTCGCTTTACGACGTTAGCTCGTTTTAAATAATATTTATTTCTTTTCCATGCTGTAGCAGCGTGTAATAATTATAAGAATAGTGGGAGAAAAGAAGCAAAAAAGGATTAACAGCGTTCAGGACTCGAAATTAAAATTTTGTAATTGCACTTTTTATATATAAGCCACTGTGCAACGTTACTTGGAAAAATATTTAAGTAAAACTAATTTCTTATTTTCTCGCAACCCCACACTAAATTACATATTTCATTAAACCCATTTTAAATATATCTTTGAAGACAGGAAATAAATAAATAAATCCAATTGATTCGGTTATTCTTCTTGGCAGAATTCTGTGAACCCAACAATCCCTGTTAATATCTACAAGCCTTCAGGTTTCCTTTTTTTTCTCAATAACTAAAAACCTTTATTTTTTCCATCGACCACAATTGAAATATTAAATATTTTTCATGGCCGTTACTAATCATAATTACGAAAAAGGCTCTTTGCGAGCAATAGAGAGTTTTATTACCAAAAACTTATAAAGTTGTAACACCCACAGCGATCGTATAGAATTAGTGGCGTAAACTGCTATAAATAGAGGCTTAAAAAAACATTGTAAAAAAAAAGAGTTTATGTTGCTATAAAGTTTTATGAGCCATAAATTTGGTTGGGCCCTTTGAAATTTTATTGAAAAGAAACTCTTAAATGATACAATCTTTGAAATTTAATAAAATAGAGTTGTAATATTTTAAAAGGTTCAATAGAAGTACTCAAACACGAGCAGCAAAAAAAGCTGCGGTTTCTTTTAATCAATAAATCACCATAGAAAATTCAAAATAATTTTAAAAATAAATATAAATAAATAAAAATAAAAATAAAAACAAATAAATGGTTAAATAATAGAAAAAGTTATTAAATTCACCACCCCGTTGTCGAGGTCTGAACGCTGCTAATCCTTTTTTGCTTCTTTTCCCCTACTATTCTTATAATTATTACACGGTGCTACAGCATGGAAAAGAAATAAATATTATTTAAAGACGAGGTAACGCCGTAAAGCTACTTGAGTACATTCTTTTTAAATTTTCAATATTTCGATTGCGATAAACTTTCACAAAATTACTATTAAATTTGCCTCCGTTTGCTTGATTTCAAAAAATTTTGCTGATTCAAAAGAGGCTTCAAAATGATTCATAATCATAAATCAAACAAAACACAAGACAAAATACGTTCTTTTTTTCTTTCGTCTTTGATATTTACCCCAATTTTTTCGAATAGTTTCAGAAATTTTATTTGACAGCACACGTTATAGCGATTAAACTGACGCCATAATGGTTAAAAAAGGATAACGACTGCTGGACGTGTATTATTTTTCTTAACACATTTTATGATTTTTCACAACATTTCGATAAAGATTCAATAAACTTTTAAAAAAAGCAACTATTATTTTTATTACGTTTCAAAAGTTTAAAACTAACTAAATGAAGTGATCAAGACAAATTGTAGGTCGACTTGAGCCAATTACTTTGCCACTTTTAAAATTTCATCTTATATCGAAAAAAATCGATTTCGAAAGTTATCGGCGGTGCTGAAGTAGTGAACACCAGACTACGATGCTTTATATTCTCAGTTTGATTCCGCGATGAATCATGAATTCGGTGTCGAGTTTTTCTGATCTGTTTTAGTGCAGGCTTCAATGACGAAGGCATAGCACTAGTCTTTAGACGTAAACGACAGCGATTAACACAGTCAAGTACTAAAAGACCAGAATACAGTACCATCCTTCTTCCGAAGCTGTAACAAAAAATTCACCTAGAAAATAAAAAAGGCCACAAAAAAAAACCTGTATCTTCTATTCTGTCTTCGTCTGTACTTATAAAAAAATGTCCCCTGTTACAAATGCCCTATATATGCAGGGGTCATCCTCTGACTGCTGGCCTGAAATAGAATATAAAAAATTCTATTAATGAAGAGTGTCAGAATAAAATCAATTTTTGAATTCAGTGTCAATCCATTTATTGTCCGCGCCAGTGGCAGTTCTGAATAATATCGACTTTGACATGCAATTAGTTCGATTTTTAAAAAATTCAGCACTTTTTACGAAAACTCAATGCGTTATAATTGTGGAAACTGTGCCTCATTTCTGTAACTGATGTGAGAAGTTCTCGCGTCGAAAAACTAAATAATTATTGTTATCATGCTCTTTATTGTAGGGTTATCCATAGAATAACATGTGGATTATTATAAAAACCTAACAAAATTATATATGCATTAAGAAATATATTGTGACTCATTCTGTAATTCACAGAGTGACGAAAATTTTTTCAATGCGCGAAGTTCTCACTTCAGTTACAGAAATGAGCCACTGATTACACAAATTTGGAAAGTTTTGTTAAGACCGTTTGCAAGTTTTAGTCAATAAAACTGCAGTGCAGCTTATGTGTTCACCATTGGAAAACTATAAGAAAATTTCCAGTAACTGAGTCGGTTATAAACAGTAAGACTCTTGTGGGCCAAAGTAGCGGCACTACTCTTCAAGACATTTCTGCTGTAAACGAGAGTTTTCGAAAGCCCTAAAACAGCACTTCATTATCGTTGTCGATAAATTTATATTTCACACACACTGCGGAAAGAGTTTTGGTGAAAGACCTTCTCCACATTGAGGCGTACAAAAATCTACTTAATCAGGAGCTTAAATAAATAGGTCATGAAGATACCAGGCGGTTTATTCAATTGCTAATAGAGCAAACTGAAATCAATGCCAATTTAGTTAAACACGTCATATTCTCCCATGAAGAGTAATTCCACCTGGAATCGCTACGTGAATGAGAAAAGTTGCCGAACTTGTGTCGCATGAAAATATCCTGCCGTCGCTGAGAATCAAATACTGTCTGCTGCGGACTTTTGTCCGACGGCGAACAAAGTTAAAGACCTTCTAGGTACAGATTCCAGAGTTTAAAAGTTTCCATTTCCGCGGTTTCTTAACTCAATAAAATGTTGCGGACAATTTTATGGACCTAAAACAAAAGCACAACTCGGCAAATAAAATTCGCCTGGAAAATACTCTGTTCCATAAATTTCTTATTGCTTTAGTGAAAATCACGCAGAGCATTTTGAGATTCTTAAATTTTCTTTCTATTTCAGTATGTGAATGTTGTCTTGAAATTGTTTAGCAGAAAACCTCTTTTAATTGGATCAACAGAATGACATGGAAAGTCATAAACTGTGGTATCTGCACCCAAAAGCTCTTCAAGTTTGTTCGTAACAAAACACTTCAATCGTTAAGTTCTTTCAACAATTTACAGCGTAAGAAATTTATTTGTAATGGAACATGATAGACCATTCTTTTGTTAATCTTTATAAAAATACTGGTAGCAGGCTTTATGTGGCTGCTTTGTGTCACACAATCGGGTAAGAAAATAAATTTCCGGTATTAAAGCGCAAAGAATAACATCAAAATCAAATTCAAATGCCAACAAAAGAAATAATGGCAACACGAAATAACGTGTCATAGGCAGCAAACACACTCATACATCCACAGGTTTTTGGCCTATTTTTAATATTGTCAGCTATTCTTCGAAAGAATTTTTATTGAAATTGTCCTTAATTTATCTAAAGTTTTTATGTGCCAGTAAAACGTTCTGAATGAAAGGGAAGATATATATATTTTTTAAGAAACAACTTTGAAAGTTTCTATACAATTTTTGAAGTTTAAAAAATGATTGCAAATTGTTGGGTTTTTTAAGTGGAAAATGACTTGTCTGAAAGCAAGTATATTTATTCCAACACAACTTCAAAAAGAGAAGAGAAAAATATCTCACTGACTTTTTATGCCTTCGAATAAATAAGCAGGTATCGCTTTTCGTTTAAAGAATTGTTCACGAAAATTTTTGATATAAAAAAAATTGTCTCAGTAAAACTGTTTTCTTATTTTTTATTTTAAAGCAAGAACACGATCTGTGAGAACAACTTTGATTTTGTGTACTTAATTGAAAAGAAGACCTACTCCGATCATGAACTTTCAAAAAGTTGTGGCTGCATATCACCGATAATGCGCTGAAACTCGGGACTGATCTTCGGATTTGCATAAACAACAGATTTCACGGAGCACCAGGACTAAATTGCTGGAAACAGTTGAAGCAATAAATGGATTGTTGAAAGGCGCCACAACAACTTCCTGTTCATGTTCCTGCAACGATCGTCATTTAATATATCAAACAAAATTATATTATTTTTGAAACTTCCAGCATTTTTATAACATCGTCTGACTACTCGTCCAACTTCGATTCACCATATTTACTATGGGCTAAAACGATGTGAAATTATTAATTTTTTTCCTACACTCACAAGATCACACGTGCCATGATTTGACCCCAAAGCCACCACGGAAATCTTTTCAAGTATCATGAAAAATTTTTTTATTAAAAGATACAATAAATGCAGTCAATAGCTCCAGGCGTGCTTTTCATTGTTGGTGTTACAATAAAGTTTTCTGAAAGAATTATTAATGACTGTTGGTTGGTTCTTTGAAATTTAAACTTAAAATGTGGTGTTTTATGACGCATCGTATCCTTTTGTAGTTCCGTATTGTAAAACATAAAAAGTGTACAGTGAAGAGATAAAATCATGAGCATAAACTTAATTGAAATACCCTACCAGCAGTTTGTTGGACCGTTTGTAATAACCGATTTGTATAGCGGATAATAATGTACAAGAAGTATCGGAAAATGTCTTTTCCTTAGGATTTCAAATGAACTATTGAAAGCTAAATAATATCATAAGAGTAGCTGAAACACAGAAATAAAAAAGGAACAAAACCAAGTTTTGAAAAACTTTCAGAAGCTCTAAAAATGTGCATCGAATCTCAAAAGTTCTTTAATAATAATTATAATTATTGCAGAAAAAGTATACAAATTCAAGAATTTCGTACAATATCTTATTGATACACAAATAAATTAATAAAAATCGTCAGTTGGCTATATTTTGTTGAAATAAATTGATGACTATTAACATTATCTAGCAATTTCATACGCCTCACAGAATACTAAGAGATCGATCACAGAATACGGGAGATCAATAATAAAAAAACGGTGTGTTTTTTTGTAGAGTGACACAAGTTTAAATCGTAACAAAGCAAGGATATATATTTTTAATATCAATAATATGGACTAATATTTTTAAGCTTAAGGTCTCTTTATTTTTAATAAAATTATAAATTATGTATCAATATTTCGTCACTCCTTTGTGTGACTTCGTCAGGAAGTTTGTTTTTTAAAAAAATATTGATTTCCAGGTATTTAATTGTTGGTGTTTCATCGCCGTAGACAAGCGACTTAACAGCACCTCAAGGAAAGTAATGCAACGGGATTAAATCACACGATCTTGAAATCCCAAATTACGTGAAATAATGTTTTCATAAAAAGTTTTTTTGAGTAAATCAATTGTAGCGCCCACTGTGTGGCATGTGGCTTCGTCCTGTTGGAATCGCAAATTAGCAGGGTTAATGCCACGTATTTGAGATACGGAAATACTTCGAATCATGTTTCTATACCGTTCACCATTGACACTAACTTTCTGATCATCATAATATTTGAAGAATATGAGACCACAACTCCGGCAGACTATAAAGCGCACCAAGAAGTAAGTTTCTGCGGATGTTAATAGTGTTTCGACAAAAGCTTGTGGACTCTTCTCTCTCCAATTGTGACAATTCTGCTTATTTGCGTACACATTCACCCAGAAATGGGTTTCATTGGAAAATTAAATTTTGAATGAATGAGTTTGACGAATAGAACAATTATTATTATTAAAAATTTCAATAACTTACACGCGTTGCTCTGGTGTAAGTCGATTCATAATGAAAACTCAAAGCAAATCAAACAAAAAGCAATCATCAGCAGTTAAATGGGTGATCAAATGAACCACTGATGCAAGTTTAAAGTTGTGACACTCTAAAGTAAACACGCTGTAGTGCGAAAATGACGTTTTGCTGTCTTGTTGACGTGACATCGAAGTTATCATTCACAGTCGAAGGGAGCATGTTACAACAAGAAACGTTTAGTTGCCGTTATAGAAAAGTATGTCTGGCGTATACGTAATAAAAATATATGCGGAGTTAATTATATCACTCATACGCTCTTGGTAAAACACAAAGAGATTCATGTACCAAACAAAATTGCATACTTTTGGGCAACAAATGCTACACTGCGTCTACTTAATATTTTTAAAAAGTATCTACACCATTTCGAGGGTTTAAAAAAACAAAAATTTTTTTTTGTCTTGGGCTAGTACCCAGACGATGAGCCATACATATGCAGGGCATTGTTGTAGAACTAGAAGGGCGGGAATAGTGCTGAGATGACAGATTAGAAGGTAGAGAATTTTATTGAAGCTGTTTTTACTTTTTAATTCTGTAAATGAAGGTGAACTCTCGGGCTCGTAGTCTTGTGTTCGCTACTTCAACCAACAACACCCACACAACTGAGAAACTTATTCTGACTGGGAATTTCATAGAGCACTTCCTCCAATTTATGGTAACCAAAATTGGGCCATTGAATGAACTTAAATTATTATTTTCCATTCTAGAAAAAAATCTAGCTTCCTTAAACCGCACGAACTTCTAGTCAAATTCACGGGTCCGCAACAAAAAACTATGCGGTTATCAAACGTCTGCTTTAAGAAAATCGGTTATGGCACGAGCTGCTTTGCGTCGTTTTGTTGAAACCACAACTTCTGCGCATCCTGGCTGTTTTATTAATAACGGAATGTCAGTAATTATGACTCTTTGACCAGCGTCATTTTTGAAAAAGTACAAACCAACGATTCTGTTATCCCATAAGGCAGATCAGAAAGGCAGTTTTTCTGAATGTAACCAAACCCCACACTTGAGGACTATCGTCACTCTACATACAGCCGTATTGATTTTTGACTCATTCATTCAAACAAAGTGTGCACTATCGTTAAACAAAATTCACGCGAACAGAACCATGATTTTAACAATAATTTGTTTAAAACAATTTTTAGTTGTTGTTGTTCTTTATTTTTTTACAGCTACAATTACCAACCAATTGTAGAAAAAAACGGCCCTATTATTTTTTGACGTGTTTGTTCAAACAAAGTGCGCATCATCGCTAAACAAAAGTCGCGAGATATGTATTTCGAAAAAAACCAAGATTTTCAAAATAATTTTTTTTTTTTATTAAAACAATTATTAGTTGTTGTTGTTCTTTATTTCTTTTACGACTACAATTAGAGCCGGATAAAAGCCAACCAGTTGTAGAAAAAAAACGTAAGAAAATAAGAAAGGAAAAGTGTCAGTGAGTTCTTGTTATGATTTTGATATTTGTTTTAGACTTCTCTTGCAGTCCAGAGGGAGTTTGAAATAGTACCTTTAGTTATTCTAGGAAATGTTGGGCAAAGGTTCCCTGATGATCTGCATTAGCCCCAGTGGAATGCGCTTAGGGAAAAAAAAGAACCCCTAAATTAATCACTTTAAATTTGTCAGTAACATTTTGGGAAAGAAGAACCAGAACATAACTAATATTAAAGAGGTAATTTTACAAAATTTAAAGGCGCTACTCAGGCGTTACCTTATTCAAGTCGAAATGCTAATTACTTTAAAGCTAACAAAATGGCCGCCGCCTTAAGGTTTTCTAGCTCATAAAAAAAATTCCCCTACTTTATAATCTGCCGCAATTTTCCTCTGACCTCCAGACCCTATTCTTGTCCTCTCTCTTTCTATTTACTTCCACAATCACTAGGAAACTATCATGTGGCTGGAGGCTTTAAGTTTACTATAACAAATTTCAGCTTTTTTTACCTACAAATTTTTAATTAAAATCTATTTATTTATTAGAAAATTGAATTTATCACTGAATATTAGCTTTTCCTGCAAGTAAACTTCCAACAGTCAATGAAGTGCTTTTAAAGATTCGCCATCGCCGCTTCAAACTTTTTTTATTTTTTTTTTATTTTTTTATTCTTTTATATTTATTCAGTGTTTTCTTTTAATTTCTTTATTTGCTGTTACTTCCTCTTTGTTTTTGATAAATTGTGAATTTGGCCATTTGCAGCCGCAGGGCATTTTGATATTCTTTTCATGCACATCAGGGCTCTTTTCCATTTTTATATTATTAAAAAGCTTTTTCTTTTATATTTTGTTTGAACTGACTTCCTTTCTTTTAGCATAATTTCCAACAATGGAAAAGTAAATTCCGCTTTCCCCCTGAATTTTGTGCAAACTTTCAATTACCACAAAGCCAACAACCATTCGCAATAACGCCCCTAATGCACGGGGCAAGTTTTGCTATTTTATCTTTTTTTATCGTGCTGTTTCACTCTTCAAATACTTGCGAAAAAGTTTGAAATAATTTTGAACGAGCAACACAAAAAATAACAATTTTTTTTTTGTGAGAAGGAAAGAAACAATCTTTTGATTTTTGTTTTCTTTTTTTTTGTTTGTTTTTGTTTTGTATCTTCACAATATTTAATAAAATAATGCACTCAATTACGAGTTTATTCTTACATTTTGGTTGGCTCAAGTGCAGTTAGCAAAACTTGTAAGCCCTCAAAGAGACTACAAGCTGTTGGCTTAAATGGCTTTTTATTACACCATATTTATCATTAATAGCTTTTATTAAAGGATTTTTGTTATTTCTTCGTTTACGAGGGGCAGCAAAACAGGACTTTAACTATGTAAGATTTTCGAAGTTACTAGATGGAACGACTGTACATCGTGATCTTGACAATAAGTAACAATTGATCACTTTTGATTGGTCATGCTTAAGAGAAACAAATGCGTTATGGAATTAATTTAGCATTTTTCGAATTGCTAAAATTATGAAGCTTAAAAAACAATAATAATTAATATATTTCCAGCTGAATCTGGCTGCGCTGCAGCTTAAAAATCAAATCATCCCCGGCGTATGCTTGTATGTAGTGATCTCTCCTTGCAATCCCTGGTAGACATCTTTTTTAATTTTTTGTTTCAAATATAAAAAATAAATCGTTCAAATGAATCAAAAATTATAACTGTTTAATAGAAGCTCTACAGACTTTAATTGTGGGAGACTTTGCAAAATATTATTGTTGTTCTTTGCAAAACCAACAGCTTTTATAAATATTTTGGAGAATTTTCGTTTTTCAAACTTTTTAGTTTTAATTATTTTCTGATTCTGATTTCCCAAAATTTCACTAAAAAATTCAAAGTCATCAATTGAGGGCTTTTATATCTTTTCTATCATTTCACTGGGGCTTATGCAGATCATCAGAGAACTTTTGCCCAACATTTCTTAGAATAACTGAAGATATTTATTTCAAACTTCCACAGGAATGAATGAGAAGTCTAAAACAAATATCAAAGTAATAACCAGACCTCTCTGACCATTTTTCCCTCAATCGATCACTTTAAATTTTTTAGTAAAATTTGGGGAAATTAGAATCCGCATAATTAAGTGTTAAAGAGTTGAAAAATTTTTTGTTAATATGCGGACATTTCCTGCTGTCCTGTCCAACCTATCATATACCTTTTTGCTACTGCCTTCTTATATTATAACAAAGCCATGGCAGCAACAACATCATCATGCCCTTTAAGCTGTTCATTTCCTTTAATATGATGCGCGAAATATATAAAACAATGCAAAATAAATTTGTTTCAATTTGATAATGACGATTATGGCAGTGGCAGCAGTAACGATAACGCGGAATTATACTGGCAAATAGTGCCGTTAACGTTCCATGGAAAACGTTTGCATAATTTATTATTTTTTGATAGCAGAAGAGAAAACTTGTAGAAATAATAGCTGAAAGTTATATGGGGAAACTGCTGGGTTATAAAACAAATAGATCCATTTCATTTATAACAAAATTGATGGATAAAAAGTTAAGTAAAATCATAAAAATCGTATTAAATAAAAGGCAAGTTTCAAATTTTTACTATTGATTTTGAAACTTATTTTGTTGAGAACTATTTTTTAAGTAAATTGTTATACAATGAGAGAAGTTGTTATATAGGAAAAATAATTGTTTCTGTATTTAAATGGCACAGAATTTATTTTCTAGAAAAGAAAATAATTGATCAGGTGCCAAATTCAATACAATTATCATACAAGTTTCAAAAGATATCGCGAGCCGTAATTCGGCTCCAGATCGAGTTTATTCGTTCAGCATATCTATCGGAAAAACTTATTCTGATCGAGGGTTGCCTTGATCAAAGCAATTTTTTCATGAGAAACGATGTGTTTAATCAAGCGACAGAGCCGTTAAAAAGTTATTTCAAAATAACCGCGAATGAAA
Organism: Linnaemya vulpina; assembly: GCA_963675445.1. Lineage (NCBI taxonomy): Eukaryota > Metazoa > Arthropoda > Insecta > Diptera > Tachinidae > Linnaemya > Linnaemya vulpina. Next base: position 23,147,570 of record OY776278.1, read on the forward strand.
TTTATTTTATAGGTCTTCTACCAAATCATCAGTAGACTTCGAGTACAATTTTGAGAATTTTCAAAGCTCTCATCTTTAATAAATCACTTGAGAACTTACAAATGATTTGTAAAGCAGCAGGACTCAGTTCCCAATAAATTTCAAGTAACCAACATTTTAAAGTTTCCTATTACTTGTGTTATGGGCCAAAATAAATCAGAGTTATTGAAACGAGTTCACTGGGGAATTCACAGGAATTAAAATATTAAATCCCTTCATCGATTTACCTTCTCTTTATATACTCTCTTGTATTTCTTATTGTACATAAGCCAGTAAATAAGCTGCATTATTGTCGACATAAATTTTTTTTAGCCAAACAAAAGCCTTCCATTCTTATTCATTCACATACAGTTTTTAATTTATTTTTTCGATGCTTTTCAGCCGGGTAAAAGAACAACAATTTATCGCATCATTTCATGTACATATTTTTTGTTTTTCTTTTAGTTCAACGCGTTAATGATATATTTTGTAGGCCAGTGTTTTTTGTAAAAAGTTTAAAATTAATGTCTGCGAGCAGTATTTTTTGTTGTGTAAAAGGATGTGTGAGTTTTAATTTGTTGATTTTTGAAAGGATTTTTCCACCAGAAAAAGGAAGAAAAACAAAAACAAACACAATAAAAATGGACACAAAATATATTGAAAATCCAAAAACTGTTATATAACGGTGATTAAGAACTTAATTTATTTGCATGTTCATATTCGCCATCAATTTTATTCGAAGAGTAGGCCATCAAAGAGAAGGTTTCGGTTGTACAAAAAAAATTATTTTAAGTCCGAATGCGAAACCATTTATTTCTGAAAATGATATAAAACATTTCAAAAGCATATTTGTTATCTATATATTTAAAATACAAAAATATTTTAGGAATCAGCGGTTAATATTTACAATGGGATTAACCGATTCGGACCGGCTTTAGGGCGATCAATCAGTGAAGCTGTTCAAAACTTATTTAAAGAAAAAAACTACTTTGAAAATATTTTGTTTTTTATTTTTTTTAATATCTTGAAATTTACTGCCTCCAATCGGAGTTTTATATTTACGATAGGATTAGCCGATTTGGACTATCGCTAAATCGATTAGTGAAGCTGTTTAAAACTTATTTAAAAAAAACTATTTTGAAAATGTTTTGTTTTATTGTTCTATATTCAAGTAGGGATTAACCGATTTGGACCCGCTTTACAGCGATCGATCAGTGAAGCTGTTCAAAATTTATTTTAAAAAAATACTTTGAAAAATGTTTTTTTAATTTTTATTTTTTAATATCTTGAAATTTGCTGCTTCGAATCGAAGTTCTATATTCACGATATGATTAACCGATTGCGACCCGGTTTGAGGCGATAAAGTCGGTGAACTTCTTTTAAATTTTATTCAAAGACTTTTTTATAATATTCTTTTTTAATATTTCAAAATGTACTGCTTCGACTCGGATATTGATGTTCTCGAAACGATTAAACGATTTGAACTTGGTTTGCAGCCATCGATCAGGGAAGCTGTTCAAAGCTTATTCAGAAAAATTACTTGGAAAAATGTTTTTTTTTAATGTTTTTCTATCTTCCAGTGCACTGCCTCGAATCGGAATTATATATTCACGATGGGATTGACCGATTTTGACCCGATTTTCGGGGATCGTTTGGTAAAGTCGTCTAAGATTTATTCAAAAAGATCCGCTTTGGGAAATGCTCTTTTGAAGTTTTATTTTTAATATCTTAAAATGCCCTGCCTCTAATCGGAATTTTAAGTTCACGATGGGATTAACCGAATTTGACCCGATTTACGGTGATTGGGTCGGTGAAGCCGTTTAAAATTTCTTCAAAGGGATAACTTTGGAAACTGTTTTTTTATAATTTTTTTTTATTCAATATTTGAAATTTACTACTTCCAATCGACGATCCATATTTACGAACAAAATAACCAATTCTGACCCGATTTACAGTGATCGAAGTGATTTTCACCGATTTTGACCCGATTTACGGGGATCGTTTGGTAAAGCCGTTCAAAATTTATTTAAAAAGGGATCCATTTTGGAATATGCTCTTTCTAAGTTTTTTTTTATATCTTAAAGTGCACTGCCTTGAAACGAAATTCTAAGTTCAGGATGGGTTTAACCGATTTTGACCCGGGTTGCAGCCATTAAATCGGCGAAGCCGTTTAAAATTTATTCAAAGGGATCCACTTTGGAAACTGCTTTTTTAATTATTTTCAATATTTTCAAATGTACTGCCTCGAATCGACTGCCCATATTCACGAACAGGATAACCCATTCTGATCCGATTTGCAGTGATCGAGGTGATTTTTAAATGTCAAGACCTGATGGGTTTATAGAATCGATTGTCACAGCCATTTAAATTTTATTCAAAGAGATCCCATTTCGAAAATAGTTTTTTCTTCTGAGTTTTTTCGTCTTGAAATTTACTACTTTCAATCGGGAATCTTTGTTCAGGAACACTGTTTAGAACGCGTAAAGTTCGAATTCCATTAAACCTTGCCAAAGTTAGAAGCAGGCCACATATTTACACGCACACATACACACACACACATGTAAACAGCCATGGTGATGGGCTCTCCGCATTAATCAGGAAAGCGTCCTGGGACTCAACACGTCGAATTCTGATGAGAACTGGAGGCATTTGAATTGTATTGAAATTTTGATCGATATCGGAAGCGGTAAGTCAATCCCTGGATTATTTCAAATCGGGCTACAACCAATAAGTTCTAAATTAAAAAAAATTGGTTTTCCTAACAGAAAGTTAAAAAAAAAACGTTAAGGAAACTGTAACGATCATAAAAGGACAAGGAGATCGCATCACTTTTGAACTAAAATATATAATTTAATACTCTTATTTTAAATTGTATGTTTTTCCTTTTGTAGACTTTAACTGAAATAAAAATAGATGCAGATAAAAAGGACAGCGGACACACACTGTCAGGCTCATATATGAAATTTATATATTTTCGCAGTGTATATCAAATAAACGTGTTGTCATGATTCTGCCGATATTATTGAGAATACATGCTGATGTTTTCAGCTAATTAATATCCAACAGTAGAATTCAATATAATTCTCAAACCTCAGATAATTTTTCTCTTTTTTTCATTTTTTTTCTTTGTTTCTTAAACATCAAATCAAATTAGCAAATCTCCTTTCGAGGGACAACAGAAACTGGTATCCCTCAAAGAATATTTGCCAAAGTTAATTTTATATTGCAAAACTTTTTCCAACAGCATTTGCTGTTTACAAATGACCATTTAAAAAAGAAAAAAAGAAAATAAAAAAGGACAACAAATAAAACTGTAACAAACAACCATCGGAAGCTGAGAGAATGTACAAAAACAAATAAAAAAACTCGTCATCCTTTAACTCTCGCATTTGGAAACCACAAAAGTAAAGCACATTGTGGCTTGAAATTAATTAAGAAACAAAAAATTAAAACAAAAAACAAGTGACATCAATGGGGGCGATTCTGTCTCCTTGAATTGCAGAAATGCTCGCCGAATGTCACCGCAATTCCTGGCCCCTTCAAATCCTCAACTGACTCATGGTGTGCCGCACTTTCGGTTGGAAAGATATAAAATCAAATAAATACTTGAAAATTTTACTTAATACCTTTAATACCCGGCCAGCCATTTTATTTAAGTTGCAAATAGCTAAACAATACATTTTGTAGCACAGGATACACACTTACGCGCACACATGCATGCTGACATATCCGCTGAACTCGCGAGTCTATACGAGAATAGAACATGTTCTCTGCGAGTGAAGTGTGCTGTTGGTGGGTTGTGGGAAATTGTGAGGCAAATTTTTTAGAAGGCTGGAAAATATTTGGACGAAATAAGAAGCAGCCTAAATGAAAATAAAGAGAAGAACCCCTTGGCCACCAAAATTGTACGTTTAAAAGTTGCAAGACTGTTTTCTGTGGAGATGAGGGAAGCCGGCGTTTGGTAACCGCAGAGCGTTACATTTTGGGAACGAGGCCTCCAAGATCGTGCGGTCTAACGTCGCTACACTATTTTCTGTGGAGATGAGGGAAGCCGGTGTTTGGTAACCGCAGAGTTTTACATTTTGGGTACGTGGCCTCCAAGATCGTAGGGTCTAAAGCCGCTAGACTATTTCTATGCGGATATATGAAGCCGCTAGTCTACCCCGACAAGCCTGAAACGATTGGCCACTTGCACGAATATAGTCGCCACGTTAATGCCGGTATACGAGCAAATACGTGGGAATAAGTCCTCGAAAATTTACCTCCAGATTAGGTTTCATGCGAGCCAGCAGTGGCCAGAAGTCACCTCAATATTATAATGCGAGAAGATTATCTCTCTAATAAAATAAATTTTAATTTAATTTAAAAAGTTTTCTATTGTTTTATTTCTTTTGAAATGTCCTCCCAACATTTCTTACACTTTTTAATAGAAGAACGCAACTTTAAGTCATTTGCAAGTAAAGAATTTATTCGAAATTGTTCCAACACTTTTTACAAATAATTGTTTTTAAATTAAAGCTTCTCTAAACTGCTGCTTTTTAGAAAAGAAGTGAAGAAATGTTGCACGTTTTTCAAAGAAAACGGCATTAGTTTCAATTAGGGATCAGGAAAATATAACCATTATTTGAATTCTTTTTTGTCAGAAGTGATAGTAATTTTTATTTATGTAATTGTTATTAATCTTAAAACCTATTTTTGGGAATCGCCGTTCTTTAAAACTCTTTAATTCTGATCCGATTATTTTTCCTAAAATCTTATTAAAAATACAAAGCGATCAATTGAGGCGTTTGGCTAGTTCGTATGCGCATTTCACTAGGGCTAAGGCAGACCATCAGGGAACCTTTGCCCAACATTTCTTAGAATAACTACAGATATTTATTTCAAACTTCCACTGGAATGAATGAGAAGTCTAAAGCAAAGATCAAAGTCATAACACTGATCACGTTTCCTTTTTTATTTTCTTGCGTTTTTATTCTACAGTTAATTGACATTTTTCCGACTCCTATTATTATTAATTTTATAAATTTTTTTCCCTTAGAATCCAGCTGAACAGTTAAGAGAATATCACCTCCTAATAGATGACCCTTTACAATTCGTGGCAAAGCTTCCACAACGATGTGCGTGAGAAAACATACAAGCTTTGGCTGTATGTTTTCTATGTGTGTTTGTGTGTTTTTCTTTGCATTAAAATGCTGTTTCTTTTTCAGCTGCTGAAACAGTTCGTTGTTGATTTTCGTGGTTTTCAAAATGCGTTTAATTAGCATTTTTTATAGTTCCTCTTTTTACGGCCACATATTTTTTTTATTTCTTTGTTTCTTCCTCATTCAACGTGTGAAGTCATTTGCAACATTCTTTTTGATTATGCCTTCTCATTTTATATTTAATCCTTAAACAAATTATTCTAATACTTCAGCATCCTGCGAATTCAGCTGACCTAATTTGGCCGTTTAATCTTATCCCTCCTTTTTACGATTTTAAGATATACAACCTTCACCCTACAGTGGACTACAGGGAATTTTAGGCGTCTGCTATTTCTATATGTTCAGCAAAACGATATCCCTTGTGTTTAAATAATATTTTGATTAAATTCTAAAGTTGAATTTCAAACAAACAAAATTTTTTTTATCACCTCATCCAATTGTGTTTTGTAAAGTATAAACACTATCACGTTGTTGTGGTTTGGTCATCCCCGAATTATTGTTTCCTGTGCCTGCACTTCCTGAAATTTTAAGCCTCTTTCTCCATTTCTAATTTTGACAATATCAACAATTATCCAAGAAACCAGTGCTCTCTTAAATCTGATGTTAACTTCTTTTGAATATATATTTAGAAAATCATAGTTCGCAATACGTTCGGCGCGAATTACGTTTAGCGAAGGACATGATGTTTGTTTGAAATATCACGTCAATAAATAAAACTGCTGGACATAAAATAATAGAGGATAATCCTTAAATGTTGACAGTTTCAACTCCGTTAAATGTGGAAAATCTGATTGTTTTATAAGCTGGTGGAATTTCAGATTCGCACTTCTATGAAAATTATGTTGATAAGAAGATAACAGCGCCATGGTTACTGACTTTTTCGTTTATGAATGGAACAGCAGTGATGTGCAGAATCTGAGTTTTCAACAACAGGGCGCAGCATCGATTGTTTTATTAAAGGAAACGATAAGCAACTGCGTAGTTTGCACAGTTACACGTTTTAGAAGCGACAGAGCGACAACTAGATATAACGAAAGCAATACAAGGCAACAATTACATAGAGTGTAATCGAAACAAATCGTCCGCACAAGCGAGACAGAGAGACAAGTAGACAGAGCGAAATGAGAGCGATAGCGAGAAGTAGCAACAACGAGAAGTAGCGAAAACGACACTGCGGACGGCGGGGACAATCGACAGCGATGAAGAAAAACGGCACATTGGAACATAGCGACAGCAAGGCAGAGATCCAGCGACACAGAGCTCCAGTGGCACAGTGCGACAGCGAGACATCATGACAGAGCGACAATGAGATTGAAATAGGGGGAAAGCAGGGGAGTCATGATTCGAAAATGAATCATGCTTTAAAATTCAAATATGAATCATGATTCAAAAATGTCAAAGTCTTTTAGTCTTCACTATATGAATCGTCTTTAGAAGGGACTGGATTCATTTTATGCGAAGGAGGGGGAGGAGGAGAATGAGGTGGGGAGAAGGAGGTTGAGTAGGAAGGGAAAAGGAGGTTTAAAAATAAGGGTGAAGGACGGTAAAAATAGGGGTAAATGAGGAAGAAAAATAGGGCAAAGGAGGGGGGAAATGGGGGGAAAAGAAGGGAAAAATAGAGGGAAAGGAGGGGGAAATAGAGGGAAAGGAGGGGGAAAGGAGGGGGAAATAAAGGGAAAGGAGAGGAAGAAATATAGGGAAAGGAGGGGAAAATAGGGGGAAAGGAGGGGAGAAATATGGGGGAAATATAGGGAAATAGGGAGAAATAGGGGGAAAGGAGGGGAAAAGGAAGGGGAAAAAAGCGTGAAATTAGGGGGAAAGGAGGGGGACAGTGGCAGAGCGACAGAGAGACAGAGCTTGTCTAAGTCAATGAGCCTGAAACAATTAACCATTTAAGAAACAATATTGCCGATATGCGGTCTGATATGATGTAAAAAGTCATCGACTATTGAACCTCTAGATTAAACTGCGTCCGAACCAGCCGGGGCGATCATATGCCAAAAGTCATGTTCAAATTATAGTGCCAGAAGGTTATCAGCCGAATTTCATGAAAAAAGTCTTATTCCATTTGTAAACCTCTACAAAAAAACACTTTTGAAATTCTCATTCTCTTCTCCATATTTTATTTGGCAACTCAAAGAAGTCACAATAACAAAATAACTTATTTTCGTTGTGTTGGATGGCAGCATACTTGAGAACGCGCTGTGATAAAAACCTTTGCAGCAAAAAAGTGTGTGTGTGTGTGTATGTGTTTATATTTTATGTCATTTCTTTGAAAAAACTAATACATATAAAAAATCACAGAATCATATTGTGACAAGATGAAGTGCATTTAAGTAAACTTGTGCTTCTGCGGAAGAACTAACAACAACAACAAGAGAGAAAAAGTAGCAATAAAGCGGAAACTGTTTGCTGTGGTTATAACAATAACTAACTGAATGATGTTTGTGAATAAAAAAATATATAAAGAAATAAAGAAGAAACATTTTTGCAAACTGCTGAAAAGAATCTACAATAAAAGTGAACAAAAATGATGGAGAGGAAAAAATCCGAACATGACAAAAAGAAAACGCTTGAAAAGATTTTTGTATATTTTTCTTTGGCACAATTTTTTTTAAGAAATCGCAATTGTAAGAAATAAAGCAGCGGAGTGTGTTTGTGCGAACGAGTACATTTTTATCTTGACAAAAATTCCTAGATGCGAAAGCATGAGCAACATCCGTTTCCGGTGTCCTTTTCAAATAAAATCCACAATTCCTCAAACAACCGCCTCTACTTCTACTCCACTTCCTTTTCCAGTTTGATGCAGCAGTCGCGGCGTTTGTTTATTTTCAATTTTCAATATTGAATTCTATCAAACTTTTCTCAAAAGTAAAAACTGTTTTCCCTTTTTTCCATTTTTCTCTCTTTCTTTTAATTTGTTCTACTTTTTTTCCACATTCAATTCATTGTGTTCGACTGCGTATTAGGGGAATTGCTAACATAATAAAACTTACAGCAGCGCAGTTTTTTCCAGCTTTTTTTTTTTAATTTCTTTTTGTATATATTTTGCTCGTTGTGTTTTATTTCAGCTCTGATGAAAACTTGTAAGCGAACACAATGTTTTTACAAGCTCAATAAACAGCCATTTTAATAGAAAGTGCATTAGAGATTGAGAAGAATTGCATTCATGCCGTTGCCGGTTGGACTTAAATGCACAAATAAAATGTTTTTGTTACGGAAAAATTGAACCGCAGCGTTTTGGGAGGCTGGGCCTGTGCGTCACATTTTCAATTGGATTATGATATATTTCAAAAGCAATTTCAGCAATTTTGAGCTGATGAAAATTCTATTAAAAAAAATATTAAATAATTGAATTGAATTTGAAAAAATTGTATAAACAGTATTTTGGTGAAATCTATTAACATGGAAATCGATATAAATTTTTATATTATAACCTTGCAATGGGTGTTTTCTTGAGAGGCCTAACTATTTCCCAGTCATTTACTGATGCTTCACTGATGATCTGCCTTTTAGAGAGTCAAATAATTATCCCCTTTTCAAAGCATAATTTTTCAACAAAAATAAACATTCTGAGCCATCGTCTTGTGTGGAGGTGTGTGTGTGTGTGTGTGCATTTATTCACTTTTAGAAATGGCGTTTCAGTGAACTTCATTTCAATCTCATCAAAAACGGGAAGGATTCTGTGACCGCATATTAAATGGGGCTCCATTCGCGCGTCTACGTTTGGCGTCATCAGAATATCTGGGGAAGTGTTGGCTTAAGAAATAATTAAAGGTGTTTTCTTTAGAGGTATTGAACTGTATTAAAGAAGAACTTTTTTAAATTTTATTCGAATTCATTATGATTTGAAGAAGACTTCTGGCATATGACCGCCACCACTGGCTCGGATGTAATTTAATCTGGAGGTAAATTTTTGTTGAATTTTTCCGACTTTTGTCTGTATATCGGCTATAACGCGACGAGTGATATCACCTTCTCTTCAATTAATCAATCTTATCGCTGTCGACTAGTGATTTCAGAAAATAGTCTAGCGACGTTTAAACGCATGATCTTGGAGATCGATTCACGGATAAAACTATGCGTTCATCAAACGTTTCCTTCAACGTGATGCCATTCGGTTGAAACCCCGGGACTTCCAGTTCATGATTTTTAAAATGAAGAATAAAAATATCAGTAATCATGAGTCTATAGCGGTTAGCCGTTACTACAACGTTCTGTGCAGCAGTGCGATCTGATATTCCACCAGCCCATAAAACTCAGCAAATAACCAGATTTTCAAGATTTAACGGAGTTTAAACATTCAACATTTAGGAATTATCCTCTACTACTCCAAATACGGCAGTTTTCTTTATTTTTTTATTTTTATATCATATAAATGATATTTCAAAATGAAGTTATATATTGAGATGCTGTCGAAGTAATTTTGTTCCTCTTAAAAGTTCACAAAATGATGGCTGAATAAATCTGACAATAAACAACAGAAACTTAACATCAATTATATTTCGAATTCACATCGTTGTGATTTGGCGTGTAAATTGTTGAATTAGTTGATGTTCATTTTAATCCCGACACAAATAATAATCACTTTGGCCAAACTCCAATAGTTGTTTTAAATCCAACCATAAATTTATATGCAACACTATGCAACCTTGAAAGCGCTGGTATCTGGCAAACTTTTTTCGTTGCAAAGTTAACAAATATATTTAAAAAAAAAACGCTGCAGGTATCGTAATACAATTGTATTTTAGCCATAAATCAGACGTGTGCGACTACACAAAGAAAAGGAATATAGTTTTGGGTACACTGCTCTACTGCAGTTAGATAAAACGATTTATTAAATTTCAATTGTAAAAGGCCTGAAACTTATTTAATACAAAATTTATATGCGACTTCGGGGAAATAAAGTAATTAACACAAAAAGAAAATATTCGAATTATATTTGTTAGCGATTTCATGAATATTTTTCTATATAAATTAAAATTTTTCTGTTCATCAAAATCTGCGTATAACAAAAAAATTATTAATAATAACAGCAATAATAATGATAATAATAATGATAATAATAATGATAATAATAATAATAATAATAATAATAATAATAATAATAATAATAATAATAATAATAATAATAATAATAAGACAAAATTGAGATTGAATAGACTTATAATGTGAAGCAGTTAACTCTTTGAGCGTACTGTTAACTGAACTAGTTAATATGAAATTACAAAACCCAACAACCCGGCTTTGACTCAGCATTCAGACATGATTATGGCATAGACTTCTATTGATCTGAATTAGTTGTTTATTAAGTAAATCGTCGTCGATCTATTTTGATGTGCAAGTCGATTCAAAATGAAAATTCAAAACAAATCAAACATAACGCACCCTTCAGTTGTTAAATGGGTGCTCAAGTAAACCACTGATGCCAGTTTAAAGTTGTGACACTCTAAAGTAAACACGCTGTAGTGCGAAAATGACAACGTTTTGCTGTCTTGTTGCCGTGACATCGAAGTTATCATTCACAGTCGAAGGGAGCATGTTACAACAAGATACGTTTAGTAGCCGTTATAGAAAAGTATGTCTGGCGTATACGTAATAAAAATATATGCGGAGTTAATTATATCACTCATACGCTCTTGGTAAAACACAAACAGATTCATGTACCAAACAAAATTGCATACTTTTGGGCAACAAATGCTACACTGCGTCTACTTAATATTTATTAAAACGATCTACACCATTTCGAGGGTTAAAAAAAACAAAAATTATTTTTTGTATTGGGCTAGCACCCAGACGATGAGCCATGCATATGCAGGCTCATTGGCATTGTTGCCATGCATACAACAGGGCATTGTTGTAGAGCTAGAAGGGAGGGAATACGTGTTAAGAGGACAGATTAGAAGAATTCATACTTTTTAATTCTGTACATGACGGTGATATCTGGATCGTAGTCTTGTGTTCGCTACATCAGCCAACAACACCCACACAACTGAGAAACTTATTCTGACTGGGAATTTCATAGAGCACTTCCTCCAATTTATGGTAACCAAAATTGGGCCATTTAATGAATTTAAATTATTATTTTCCATTCTAGAAAAAAATCTAGCTTCCGTAAACCGCACGAACTTCTAGTCAAATTCACGGGTCCGCAACAAAAAACTATGCGGTTATCAAACGTCTGCTTTAAAAAATCGGTTATGGCACGAGCTGCTTTGCGTCGTTTTGTTGAAACCACAACTTCTGCGCATCCTGACTATTTTATTAATAACGGAAAGTCAGTAATTATGACTCTTTAGTGATCCCCATTGACTGTAGAGTTCTGACCAGCGTCGTTTTGGAAAAAGTACAAACCAACGATTCTGTTATCCCATAAGGCAGATCAGAAAGGCAGTTTTTCTGAATGTAACCACACCCCACACTTGAGGACTATCGTCACTCTACATACAGCCGTATTGTTTTTTGACTCATTCATTGAAACAAAGTGTGCACTATCGTTAAACAAAATTCACGCGAACAGAACCATGATTTTAACAATAATTTGTTTAAAACAATTTTTAGTTGTTGTTGTTCTTTATTTTTTTACAACTACAATTACCAACCAATTGTAGAAAATAACGGCCCTATTATTTTTTGACGTGTTTGTTCAAACAAAGTGCGCATCATCGCTAAACAAAAGTTGCGGGATATGTATTTCGAAAAAAACCAAGATTTTCAAAATACTTTTTTTTTATATTAAAAGAATTATTAGTTGTTGTTGTTCTTTATTTCTCTTACGACTACAATTAGAGCCGGATAAAAGCCAACCAGTTGTAGAAAAAAAACGTAAGAAAATAAGAAAGGAAAAGTGTCAGTGAGTTCTTGTTATGATTTTGATATTTGTTTTAGACTTCTCTTGCAGTCCAGAGGAAGTTTGAAATAGTACCTTTAGTTATTCTAGAAAATGTTGGGCAAAGGTTCCCTGCTGATCGGCATTAGCCCCAGTGAAATGCGTGCAGGAATCAGCTAAAACCCCTCAATTTTTCACTTTGAATTTTTTTGGTTAGATTTTGGGGAAAAAAGCATCAGCACAAAATTAAAATTAAAGAGGTTTAAACTGTTTTAGTTTGAATTTTCTTAAGTACATTGAAAGGATTGACACTATAAAAGTGGGAATCAAAAAAGCAGTAAATTTTTATTATTCAAGCTGCTGAAGTTAAGCTGCGTCTGTATTAATTTAAATAACTGGAGCTATAAAACAAATTCATATGGCTGAAGCTGAGCTGTAGTTACTAAATTAACGGTGTGCTCGACTCAACTTGAGACATTTTAATAAAACTTTAATGGTTGCGCTGTCTTCAGTTATCAATTGAATTCAGTTTAACAACTTCTATTGAAAAATGTCAAAAGTTTTGAAGGAGTTGCTGGCTGCCCCACTGTTACCTAGCGAAGACCGCTTTGCTTTTATGTTTTAATTTATTTTATTTTATAAGATTTTATCTAAAACTCTTTAAAGTAATTAATTTTTTTCTTCAAATCATTTTTGTAATATCGCAGAGAACAACTTTGGACGTGATTTTTGAGGAAAAAATTTCTCTTGGCTTCCAAAGTTTCATTTATTTTGTATTTTCAAGTTATCGGAAAAGCGTTTATTAACAATATCTAGATGATTTATTAGAAGTTATTTGTCCTTTACGAAGTTAAGAATTATTCGTAGTTTTTTAAATACTAAAGTTTTATTAATTAGAAAAAGAATTTCGATTTATAAAAATAATATTGAGTTGAAAGTTATTAAGAGAAGATTTATGAGAAATAAACTGATAAACGTAAATTGTTAATAATTATTTTGATACAACTAAAAATTTCAATAATTTGCAGGCGTTGCTCTGGTGTCAGACGATTCATGATGATTAATTTTTCAAAGAGAAGGCAATTATCAGCTGTTAAGTGTTTGTTCAAATAAAGCAGTGATGCCTACTCAAAGTTGTGACACTCTTAAGAAAAACACGCGTTATTTTTGTTAATTTGTGATGGTCTGCAGTTGATTTAAAATATAAAAAATAAGTTGGCGAATTGCACTAAAAAGTATGTAGCATCCCCGGGCCCCCAGAGAATTGACTGTGGCCGACTTTTCCTAATTAATTTAAAAATAAATATGAGAAATGCCATAATAAATAAGATTTAATTAACATCTGGAACACGACTTCAAGTTCTATAAAAAGGTGATAAAAATTTAACTTCTTGCAAAGAAAACCCGTTGCAAAAAGCCTTGGAAAAGATCCAATTTCGCACCACTTCTGGGTCATAAATTTAAGACTTTAATGACTTCTTTTGACGATCTTTCTTTCACTGCGACATCTTGCAGCATGGGGCTGAAAGTCTTTATGAATGCAATAAGAATATTTGGGATAAATTTTTAAACTAGATACAATTTATGATCGCAGCAACACGTGTAACGTTCCACAAGAACTCAATTCAAACCGGCCTTTTCAGTACATAAAAAGTCCGTAAAGAATTTCATTTGAGAACGATTTCTTAAGGCACGTATTACGCTTCAGTCAATAAAATACTACTTGCGATTAAATTACATTTTAATAGGACATTTTTATTGGTGGTTAAAATGAAAATAAAACAAATTCAAAGAAACGTGTGCAAAATCTTAAGAAATACCTCCCCACCATCGAGCTAAAGTAACAGCGCAAACTGTTTTGCATAAAAACCGAACGCTTTAGAACTCTGTAAAAATATTTATTATTTATAAAATGAAGTCTACGAGTAAATCGAAATACAACAGATAATGTCTTGTTCTGATAAATTTGTTTTTGTTCTTAAGCCGCACTACCGAGCTGCCGGTTACTTGCATACGAGTTTAAGCCAAAAGGTCCTAACGTTTTTACAATTATTACTGGCATTAGCAGATACAAATAACGTTATTATTGTTGTTGTACTTTAACATGTACAACGAGTGAATTTTTTTATATGCAAACGAGCATAATTCACTACAAAATGAAACAATAACATTTAGCTGGAGGCAATTGAGTTGGTTGTTACTTCATGTCTGCTTTTGTTTAGCCCAAAATTTCTTTGGTCTTTTGTGTTCTTCTCAATATCCCTTTCCAGTCTGTGTTTCTCCTAAATTTATTATTATTGTTAAATTAATATGCATGTATTTGTGTACATGGAATGCATGTTATAGAATTCGGAGCGCAATTTTTGATGCTCCAGGCCTTTGGGGAATCAAAGTTCACGTGTTCATACCAACGCTAGTGAAAAGGAATAGTAAAAGACGGAGCCGACAAGCAGATGTTTACATTTCCATATGAACAGGTGAGGGGGAGGCGGGCGTGTAGTTAATATTTAAACATGTGCAGCATGTAATCAAATTTGTATTGTTCTCAGATGTATTCAGTTTCAGAAAATTGCATTTATTTTGGGAAAACCTGTGTGTTTGGTAACGTGAAACTATGCCACTTTATAATAGTGGATTAGTGGGAATAAAATCCACATCATGTGGAAGCAGAGTGAATATATTGTATGGTGCATCCTTAAGAGACCGCAAAATTCTTATCATTTTTTTCCAAAAGCGTTTGTCTAGAATTCAATTTAGTTCTGCTTGAAAATTTACTTACAAGAAGTACGTTTTTTACTATAAGCAAAAACATATATTTTGGAATATGTATTTTAATATACAGGACATATTTCCCCATCCTTTTAATGATTAAAAAATTCCAATTTTATTATATTTAATTTTACATGTTAATTGTTCGAAAATATTTTCTCTTCTAGACAGACATGAAAAATATTCCAAAGCACAGGGGAAGGCCAACATCAGTTTTACATATTCAACTTAGACACCACAGCAGAACAGCTGTTTTCGAAAGCCGCTACACTTTCTTCTTCAATACTGATGTGTATTTTTATTTGTATGTTTAAATAAGAAAAGAGTTTATGGTGCAGGGGTATTTAATTAAAACACCTCCGCTTGTATGTGAGAAGAGAGACATAATGAGACCCCTAAAAATTCTCTGAAGACTCTAAAAAACTTTCAAATTTTAAATTTCATTTTGATGGACTACTTTTTCAAAAAAAATTATCAATTCGGACATGATAAATATTAGAAAGCACAAGAGAAAGTCCATGTCACTTTTATATATTCAACATACACACCACAGCATAACAGCTGTTTTCGAAGGCCGCCACACTTTCATCATCACAACTTATGTTTTTATTTATTTATAAGTTAAGTAGCTTAATTGAATGTTATAACAGTTTTTAGTTGTACCAAATTTATTATGACAAAGCCGACGTGAACTGTCCCAGTGTTGCCATTTGATTATTTTTCTTCATGTCCTATTTTTCTGAACTTTTTGTTACACGTTTTCTTAAAACAAACTTTTTTAATATTAACTTTTTTTTCGAGATATCAGTTACTGGAAACTGAAACAATTCCACTTATTTGTAACTTTATATTAGCATCGCTTCCAGACAATATTAAACAAATAAAATTGCTATATTCGGCTGTGCCGAATCTTATATACCCTTCACCAACGTACATATATTTTTAAGTAAAAATTTGTTTCTTCCTAAGTTATAAAATAGTTTTTTTTTAGCAAAAAAAACAACGTTAGTGGCTTTTACTTTTGTGATTGAAAAACATAAATTTCCCACCCCTGGAAACGTAATTTTAATTTATTTTCAAGTATTTTTTTACCAATGCAAATCTTCATGATGTATAAAGTGGTTTCATTTAAGAAAAACTTAAAATTTTTTAACATTTTAGTTGTTACATGTACCACAAAATACTGAATGTGCAAAAAGAAATTTAGTATTCCGTTCCTGGAAAAAAATTTAAATATTTAGTTTTTAATAGACAATTGAGGCTTCTCAAAGCATGAAATAGGCTCAATTTACAATGAAATAAAAAAAATGATTGGTTTTTGGTGTTAATTTTGCGTCGAGAAATAAGTTTACGCTTCCCATCTCTGGAACCGCATTTCGGATTTTTCTATTTAAGTTCATTTCTAATCCACCAGTCCAACAACGAAGGTCTCTAGCTCTTTAGGGGGCTTGGCAAAGCCGATTTCAAGTACAGACAGCCGGACAGACAGACAGACAGACGGACATCGCTCAATCGTCTTCGTTATTAATAAGGATCCAGAATATATATACTTTATGGGTACCACAGTAATATCGAAGAAATTACACACGGAACGACAAACCTATATACATACATATACCTCATATATACGTTAAAGGAAATTTAAGGAAATGCTGTAGTTTCATTCAAAACATGGACCATGTAAAAGCCTATAAATTATTGAAAATACTCTCCTTATCTTTTTTCAGTCAAATCCTTTAGAATAAAAGCACAACTATAATTTTTATGCAAACCTGTACCTCGCAACTGATGTAGGAGAAAACTTGTTGCCATTTCGTGATATATAGGGTGATTCATATCACGCTGTTTATATTTTCCACTTTTATTCGATTTTTATAAAAATCGAAATATTATTCTTTCCAATGCTCTACAATTTATAGCATGACAAATATAATAATTATTATTTTTCGACGCGAGAAGTTCTCTCTTATTTACAGGCGCGAGGCACTGATTAGACATCACATAAGCAATTATTCTATTTATTTCTTTCTTCTTAATAGGATTTTTATATTCTTGATTTTTTTTTAATAAGAAAAAATTAAATAATTTAAGCGCCATTTTAATCAAGAGTATTTACCAGATACTCCAAGTAGTGCAAAAGAATTTCCAACTAAAGAGTTTCTTCAACGCCAGCAAAAATGTCTTTTAATCATTGAAGACGCTTCTTCTTCAAGTCGTTGGAAACAGAGTTGTAAAAGAACGAATTATATATATTTTTTGTGCATTAACTAAAAGAATGAAGGATATTATTTATTATAAAATTATATAGATTCTAGACAAACCGATATGCCTGAGAATATATTTAACTAACGAAAAAATAATTATGACAAACGGTTGACACTAAAGGACATCCCTGTAAGTTCCCTCTAATTTCTAACATAAATCAATTGTGATGTGGTTTTTGATTTTATGCTTCTAAGCTCTTCGATCTAAAGCAGAACTATTTTAATTTTCGAATCAACCATTTTCTACGTGACAATCGGTGACTTTTTGATTATCATAAAATAAATAGGGGTTTACAAAAATTCTAATACGAATTTTTTCCTCACAACATCTCAAGAGCCGATAAACCGCCTTTGACTGGGTTGCGATGATTGACAGGATTTGTTAAGCACTAAAAGCCGATTATTTTGTGGTATGAATCGATGAAACCGCTGAAAAGTTATTTTAAAAAAACCGAAAACACTTTGAAAAATTTTTGGTTTTTGAGATATCTTGGGATCTACCGTTTCGAATCAGCTCAAAACTTACAGGGAATCTAAATTCAAGGACGCTCCTTGAATCGCAATATTCCTAAAAGAATCGATATATAATTTTGGAAGTTTAAAACTAAATACCTTTTTTCATATTATTCGTTCAAGACGAACGTATTAACCGATTTCGACTCGGTTTACAGAGACGTCATTTTCAAATGTCAAGATCTGGTAAAACCTTTTGAAAGTTATTCCCAAAAAATATCATTTTAAAAACTGCTTTTTTCCAAGATTTTTGGGGATTTTTTGAAATCGACAATTTCGAATCGGCACTCGTTTGCTGACACTACTTTGCTTTGAATTCGACCCTGTTTTCAAATTATAAGCGGGTCACTTATTTAAACAAACACACACATACGCATGCACACACGTACGTTCACACATAAACATAACGTGTGCTCCGTGAGTGAGGGAAGTTTTCCAGGCCCTCAATATGTGGTGACCTGATGAGAATTCGATTTTTTCAAAACACGGCAGAAGTAAAAACTTATCGATTTCTATATATTTAAAACTTTTGTAACGGGAACTTAAATATTATTAGAAAAAATGTAACTGCATTATAAAATTATGAAATTTTATAATTTCGTTCTTATGGCGCTTCCTTCTCGAGAGTACGATTGATATCAGACGACAAAAAGCACTCTCGAATTTCAAATGAAATCATTCTTTTTCGGCTCTGCTCGAGCATAAGCTAAGAACTTTATAAACTAAATGTACCGGGTATTTTTTAAGCTGGACGGGGGAAAAATATGGTTGGAATAGAACTCTTTTACTTCAATACTATAAATAATTTCAAGGAACTTATTTTTATATATGAAATCCATTTATATAGTCCAATTTATGAATTTATGTTTTTCCTATAACTCTGGCACCAGTGCTGACATGCATTTCAGTCTTCACTGCTTTTAGAGTTGCTGGTTTTTTGCCATACGCCAGTGTTTTAACAGATGAGCTAAGTAACGCAGCAGAGACTCCTGGAAGTAACGCCGAAGATACTTCTGGAAGTATCGCAGAAGAGGCTTCTGGAAGTAACGCCGAAGATACTTCTGGAAGTATCGCAGAAGAGGCTTCTGGAAGTAAGGCAGAAGAGACTTCTGAAAGTAACACAGGAGAGACTTCTGGAAGTATCGCAGAAGAGACTTCTGGAAGTAACGTTTAGTGCGTTGTATGATGACAAGTGGCTTAATTTCTTAGCTGTAAGTCCATACTTATTGTTATCGATTATTCTGCTGCAGCTAAAAATATACCCGTTATAAATTTAAAAAAGCTTTGTGCAGGCAAAAGAAAATCTTACATTTTTATTGCGCTATTAAGTTGTAATTGAATCAGTAAAAAACATTTTCTCAGTAGATTTTTTTAAAAGACTACATTTACAAACTGGATTTAAATAATAAAAGAAACAGAAAATTTTCTAAAGGGAATTCAACGGAAGTAGTTGCTTTTAAGTAGTAGAAAGAAAATTTATGACAATTAGACGCGTAAATTTTAAGTTCATTTAAGCGGAATTAATACTCAACGGTAGCATTTTCGAAGGACGTAATAAAATAGATTTTCATTTATGCCGCCTACAATTTTTATTTGTCTAGGCTGATGATTTTTTTTTTTAAATAAACATCTTTGCAAAATATTTAGTGAGAGAACAGCTTCATAATTTTAAAATCTCGACTAGAAGTATTGAAGATTTTTCATTCGTATGTTTTTTCACAATATTAACAAGAGACCCATCCACGTAAAATCCCTATACCCAGTCTCCAGGAACAGCTAGAAATTTCGGTCTTGTATTGATGTATTGAAAGAAACTATAGTTTCAGTTCTGAAAATGTCAAACTTGTAAAAACATGAGCTATTGAAAATCCAAGAGTGGTTCTACAGCGGCAATCACGTGCACTTAAGTGTTGCGTTTAGGGCGATGCTTGGTTGGAAAGGATAATTGTCTTCCAATCTATTTTTAAATTAACACGATTTCCATGACTGGTATCAGTAAAAATCGGACAACGTTGGATACTTTTTCAAGGGTAGCCGCGGAAACCATTCTTAAGGATGGCTTCAACAAACAAAAATAGCCACAGCGTTTACGCGAGGGAACCAAAGATTTTCATGCGATAGTTTTTTTTAATAAATTTTTTCTTGTACAACGATTTTCAGCGGCGTCTGACTTAAAGGGATACAACCTCTTTGCAACATATTCAATCAATACAACTACAATTATTCAGCAATTGGAAAACAATATTCGTGACCGGATCAGTAACATCCAACACCAACTTTTTTAAAAAAATTTATCTTAAGAAACAAACAAAAGTAATTCCACAAAATAGGATATAAAAAAATAATGAAACGGCAACACAGAGACTTAACAAAAGCGTGCTGACGTCGATTTGTAACAGTTCGCGGATGCTTTTTCATTAAGATATTTTTAAAAATTTTAACACAAATTGTTACAAATAGAACAGTGAATAATTGGGGAATTGTCGTTTAAGACTCTCTAGTTTTTATTTTCGTGCTAATTTGGGAAAAAAAGAATCAGCACGAAAATAAATTTAAAAAAAACGTTTATCATTTTCTGCAAGTGACGTCAAAATGCAGCGTCTTTACAAAACAGCTGTTATGCTCTACGGTGCTAATTGAATAGTAAAAACTTATATTGAATTTCCCTTGTGCATAAAATCCAGTCTTTAGTATCGTTTCATATGATTTCTTGTCGCACTGTGCTATTTCCTGAACTGCATGACCTCCAGCTTTGCAGCAGTTTATTTCTACTCCTCTTCATTTATTGTTTCTCATATTAAATTTTCACTTTAATTTCACAAATTTACGTGCATTCTTTTCAAATATAAAACTAAAATATTCTTCAATAATTATTCCAATTCTCTTGTGAAAAAAATTCCCTGGAACTTTGCCAATTATTTGAGAAAGTTTTTCAAGTTGAATATGAAAATTGTGTCGATTTGTGTGTTGCTTGACTTGTGTTTTAAATTTCTGGCGACCGAACCCCATTAAGTTGTCTGCTGCAGGTACGGCACGAGTAATTAAGTGTTTTAATTTTTGTTTATGTGTCGCAATAAATCGCAGAATGGTAAAAATCATATAAATATTGTGTTAAGTAGCACTTCGAACACTGAAAATTAAATACTTTTGCATGTGAGCAAATTTTATATAATTTCAAGTGAAGTTTTTTATTTTAAAATGGCATTCAGTGCCAAACATGTTCGCAGTACTTTTTTTTTATAAATTTGTAAGTTTAAATCAGCAGCAAGTTTATGGAGCAGGGAAGTTTAATTAAAACATCTCCGCTTGTAAGTGAAAAGAGAGACATAATTAAACACCTAAAAATTCTCTCAAGACTCTTCACAAACTTTCAAATTTTTAATTTCATTTTGATAGACTATTTTTTAAAAAAATATTATTAATTCCGGCATGATAAATATTAGAAAGCACAAGAAGAAGTCCATGTCACTTGTATATATTCAACATACACACCACAGCAGAACAGCTGTTTTCGAAGGCCGCTACACTTTTCATCATCACAACTCTTGTGTATTTCTATTTGTATGTTTAAATAAACGGTAATTTTATGATGCAGGGAAATTTAATTAAAATATGTCCGCTTGTATGTGAGAAGAGAGACTTATGTCTCTAAGAATTCTCTCAAGACTTTAAAAACTTTCAAATTTTAAATTTCATTTTTATAAGCCATTTTTTTTTTAATAATAATAATTCAGACATGATAAATATTCCAAGGCACAAGAGAAAGTCCATATAACTTTTATAAATTTAATATACACACCACAGCAGAACAGCTGTTTTCGAAGGCCCCTACACTTTCATCATCACAACTCCTGTGTGTTTTTATTTATTACCGCTCTTTAAGTGGCTTAATTTAATGTGATAACAGTTTTTAGTTGCACCAATTTTATTATGAAAAAGTCTACGGGCACTGTCCCAGTGTTGCCATTTGATTATTTTTCTTCATGTCCTATTTTGCTTCACTTTTAGTTCCATGTTTCCTTAAATCAAATTTTTTTTTTTATTTGACTTTTTCCTTTTTGAGATATTGTCTCAGCATCATTTCAAGACAATATAAAAACAAAGGAATTGTTTTGATATGAAGAGCAGAACAGATGTTTTCGAAAGCTGCTACACTTCTATCATCACAACTCATGTGTATTTTTATTTATTACCTCTTGTTAAGTAGCTTGAATGAATGTGATAACAGTTTATAGTTGCATCACTTTTATTATGAAAAATCATAAGAGTACTGCTCCAGTGTTGCCGTTTGATTATTTTTCTTCATGACCTATTTTTCTAAATTTCTTGTTCCATGTTTTCTTAAGTCAAACTTTTTTTAATCTAACTTTTTTTGAAATATTTTCTTAGCATAATGTCAAAACAATATTAAAACAGGGAATAGTTGTGATACGAAGAGCAGAACATCTGTTTTCAAAAGCCGCTACACGTGATTTTTTTTTCTCTCAATTTTTTTTTTTTTTTTTGTCTTGGATTAGAAGTCAGGGTATGAATCATACAAATACAGAACTAAAGAGGTGGAGATGGTGTTAAAAGGCCTGATAAAGACAGATTAGAAGAAAGAGTATTTTTCAGAGGCATTTTTACTTCTCTGATGAATCTTCTGCTATTTGCTGCACGGCGGTGTTAATCGTTGTCGGTGATGTTCAGCGGCCAGTGGTCGGCATTGAGATAATCCAATGACAATTAACCGTACAATAATGCAGATCAGTAAAAGTCGACACCAGGATCGAAGGCCTCATAGTCTTGTGTTCACTACGTCAGCCAACAGCATTCTCATACTAACAAAACGGGTCAGTATTGATTTTGAGGCCGCTACGTCATCTCATCATCGTTGTATTGCTCCACTTTTGCACTTTTCAAATATCATTGCGCGGACATAAATAAAAAAGCTTTTGTCGATGGTTTTTGGTAAAAACAAGGAGTAACCTGGAATATTTGGAATTTGGGTTGGGAACAAAATATAATTAATTTAAAAATAAATACAAGAACTTCTCGTATTTAGTTTTCTTTAAATCATTCTTTAAATAATTGATATTCGGAATGACCAGGTACCACCGTGAAAAGTGGACAAATTCAGCAAAGCACCGTCTGATTTTGACTTTCTTTTTTATTTCGGAATAGTTATCACGACCTCCAGTATTAATAACATTTTCTTACAATATAATTCTTGTGACATGAAGTTATTATAGCGAAAATTCGTGAAATAACATCAAGAAAAATTTGTGAGCTAGTTTTTGCTCTGATTTCAGATTAATCTGGTGTGTGATGGAAACACGCATTCAACACGAAAACGACTAAAAAATTATAAAAAATCTGTAGACCGAAATTCCAGTTTAAATTGTATCGAAGTTTTGATCGACATCGAATGCGGTAATCTGGCCCATGATGTTTTTGCTGTAGACGTTTAAAAAATTACTTTCAAATTCGTTTTTAATTAATTTATTTCCATCTTTTTATTAAACATATTTTCTTTCATCTATTTCGTTGCCTTTTATTTATTTTTTAATCAGTGTTTTGAAAGTCAGTACCTTGAGACAGACTCAAAATGGTTCGAAATCCATCACAAATTTTAAAAGAATCGTTTTGAAATGGTTTCGAAAACAATCGTTTTCCACAGCATAACCCAACATGTTCATTCTTGGATGTCTAATATTCTTGTCTAATAATCCACAAGGGATTCCTTCTCCTATTCCACAATGCAATGCTTTACAACAACCGTAAAGTTTGTATGAAATTATCGGGACGCACACATCCTGGGCTGATGTTAAGATAACCTGGCACTCTGCTTTAAATTCTTGTTGCCGAAACTAATCCTCATGTGTTTTAATATAAATAAACTTTCATTCCAAACAGTTCTTTTTTTAAGTCCATTTGCAGGGATTTCACATGATATTGGCGTCTTGCCACAACTGAATTTAGATTTAAAACATTTAACTCAAGTTTTTTATTTTTGTTAACTTTCAAGGGATTTCGATGTTGTACGAAGAAGTAAAAAAGTTAGTGGCAACGATTCAAGTTGAATGGTAAAATAAGGACTAGAAAAGGATAATGATATGGAATGACTGTTCTAAACAACAGCACAATATTTCTATCTCATAATAATAATTAACTGGCAGGAAGAAAGTTGAAAATTTTGTATGAAAAATGGAAGCAAGAAATTCCTATAAAAACTTTTAAATCAAATAATTTTATAAAAATAAATTTAAGAGCTGTTATATATTTAGAATACAACAAGACAAGAAGCAAATCTGACAGGAGTTGTAGAGCTCCAATGAAAGTCATAATGATTTATTATTAAATTTTGATAAATATTTTTCAGACTTACCAAGCGTTTTTAAACAACCGATTATCCTTGCAGAGGCATGTCCTTTAATCTGAAAATAAAAAATTTCGGTTATTCGGGCATCCATGTCACTAAACAGCTGATGAAATGGCTGTCAGTTAAAAAAGTGTTGCTCAGTAAAATACATCCTCTACTGCAAACAATTTAGAGAAATCAGCAACATTTTTTTTCCAAGAACTTTAAAGCCACCAACTAAACTAATAAGATACGATTTATTTTGTTTTTGTTATTTTATTTCCAAGAATAACAATATTTTGTAGTTCCCAAATTTATTTTTCATTTTTAAACTCTGTAAACATTTTGCCATAACGAAAGACAAACAGACAGACAGACGGAAGGATGGTTATAAATTGTATTTCATAAATTTACAAGTGTGTGTTACCAATATTTACATGCCTCAGTGTGTACTCTGTTCAACAAGAAACCCACAAAATCAATGCAACATGTGTGAACAAGAAGATTATGTGCTCACGATTACAGTGTGAACTGAAATATTTCTTGCGAAAACTATAGAAAAAATCTGTGCGCACTTTTCATGCGATATTTAAGATCTTTTGGTTCTTCTTAAATTATTTTTCTCACATTCGATTGGTGCGAAAATTTTTAAAGATTTCTTTTTTTTTTAAGAAATGAGTGCTGCAGTTTTTGTTACTCGTTTGTTTGCCCTCAAGAATATGAATATGAACCAAAACATTGAACTTCGCTGTTGAATAATAACTGGTGTGCCAAAATAGCGCACCGCCAACTGCATCGTGCAGATTATGAAGAACACTAGTTGAAGCTCACAAATTATTATTAATTGGCCAAATAAGCAGGATACTTTGTTGTACTCCTTTACAAACACACCCACAGACACACACAAAAGAACATCATGTGTCTTGTTCGTGGCACATAATTAGACGGAAAACAAAAGATAGTTTCTTGCTAGTTTGTTAATAACGAGTAGTTGTTATTGCAAGAAGTCGATTGTAGCACGTGAGTTTAATTTATAGTTTTCAACTGCAAACATGACTAGTGGCACTCTGTACATCCGCACTAACACGAACACATGCATACATGCACACAAGATGCGAACAAATCCATGCTAAAAAGTGATACAAACTATCAACTGGTGTAATAAAAATAAAAGTTGAATGAGAACAAGAAACATTTTCAATTTAACTCGAAATTCGCTGATCTGCATATTAAAACATTCAGATGAATTGCGGGAATCCCCGTCATCCACTTGTCTCTAGAAAAAGCAAAGACGGGAATTCCCGCTTATATTCAAATCCACTTTTGAATGAAAAAATTAATTGATTCTTTGGCAGCCTCCACGCAAATTTAATTGAAGCTGACTGTGTTAACTTTAATTGCTGAAGTAAAAATTGTTATCAAAATATCTCCTCTTCTGGAAATACAGGAACGTGCTTGAGGACTGCTTGTGTGTTCAACTGGACATAATGATCGGGATGATGGTGCGACGTGATCCCAGAAAGCAGAAAATAATCAAGTTATTGCAGCAACGATTTCCACAACAACTTTTCTCAACAAAGTCTGATGCCAACTGGCCACCATTAAATATCAGAACCCTCAGATTTACGCGAACAAACTGAAAACAAATCCGATAACCAACGGATCTCTGTTTCACACTGAAACAAAATCATGAATTTTTTAAGGACAAGAGGAATGGCCTAGTGTTACGATCGTGGATGCCTTTTAAATGATATTTTATTTTCTACTTAAACGTTACATGTCTTCTATACAATCCAAGAAACAATCCATGACTATTGAAAGAAAACCCCGTGATCCCATTTTACACTGCAAAAGTGAATCCTTACTGAGATACCAAAAGGACAATTGATTTTTTGAATTTCAAGCCACAACTCTTCATTAGTCGCAATAAACTGAAATACCTCTAGGATCTTATTTGATCTGATATCAAAAAGACGTTCAAGGATACGAAGGAAACTTGGGTGATTTCTGAAACAGCAAAATCTGGAATACGGTACCAGAGCTGGATAACATAAACTTGTTTTTGGTATATGAAAGGAACTAAATAAGTTCAGTTCTGTTTTAAATTTAATAAAATTTTTCAATTGGTCCCATTTTATGCTTCAGAAAAATATTAGTTTTTTATTAAATAAGGAACAAAAATAAGAAATCGCTTCGTGCGCTGGACAATCTAAGTTTTTTGTATGCGAAAACAAACAATTTAATTTGACAGAGTGTCAAAATAAGGTGGGATATAAATAAAAAATAATTCTAAATAATTAAAAACCGCCAATGAAATTCTTAAGAAATAAAATTATTTTCATTCTTAAAAATAATTTTTTGTTGATTGAAATAAAATATCTATTGCTGATTGCTAATGACGCATTCAGGTATAATAATATCAGTGCTGATGCCTAACATGACTGCTCAGTGCTGATTATTATAACTCAGTACTGATGCAATAATTGACTGTTGTCAATTATTGCATTATCATGTTGCCTCGACACTGAGTAGTCAACTGATGCATCAGTACTGAGTCAGAAAAAGATGCATCAGCACTGAGCAGTCATACGAGGCATCAGCACTGAGCAGTCATAGGAGGCATCAGCACTGAAATACACTACTCAGCACTGATGCAGCAAATCAATATATCAGTCAGTACTGCGGAGTCCATTGATGAATCAGTGCTGAGTAATAATATGATGAATCGGTACTGAGTAGACAACTGATGCAGCCGAAATTTGATTATATTTAAGAAAGAAGTTTAAAAAATAACAATAATAAATATAATAAATAATAAATATAATAGATAATAATATAATAAATATAAATAAATATAATAAATAATAATAAAATAAATCAACAGTTCCATTTCAGGGTTGGGAAGTTAGAATTTTATTTCTATATAAGATCATTCACGTAAAATAAATTTTAACTTTTTCTATAAAAATTATGCAGTTTCTACCACTTTAAGGAATTTTTTAGCATTTGAGATAAAAAATAAAGAGCTCCAGAGCTGGAAAATTAAACATTATTTTGGTGTATTAGAGTAACTAAAAATAAACATTTTTTATGTGAGTAAAAATATTTAAATTGGTATTGAAAATTAAACAAAATGTAAAACTGGTTTCCAGGGTTGGACAATTCAAACTTTTTTTTGCTGCATCAGAGTAACCAATTTAAAAATGCTATTTTCTTTGTTATAAATTAAACATGTTGGCTATTTTCAAAGTAAATTTATTTTTACTTAAAATCTAAAACGCCAAAAATAGAGCTGCAGAGCTGGGAACGTCAAGTTTATATATTTTTATTAAAGTAACTAAATAAATGTCGATTTTCTTGCCATTACACATATTTTAAAGTTCAGTTTAGAAATTTTTATAGGTATTGAAAATCAAGTAGAGAACTCCATTCCAGGGTTGGTCGTTTCAAAAGTTTTTGTAACCAACTTATATAAATTGTTTTTTCTTTTTTATTACAAATTTAATGCATTTAATATTTTCGAAAGAATGTTATTGGCACTAGAAACTAGGAATATCAAAAAGTTAGTTCCAGAGCTGGAACATTTAATAAGTTTTGCAATATTAAACTAATTATACGCATTTTTTTATATTAAACATATTTTTTATATTTCAAATAACTTTTGACTGATATTAAAATAAAATAGATTTTGCATTGGACTCCAGGGCTGGGCAATTGAAAAGTTTTTTTAAAACATAAAAGAAACCAACTAAAAGAAGAGTTTTTTTTCGTAAATCAAATATGTTTAATATGAATGACGGGCAGCTCCAGAGCTGGATTATTTTTTTAGCTTTGCAATATACAATTTTTTTTAATTAAACATGTTGCTTATATTGCAAATAACTTTTGATTGGTATTAAAATAAAAATATATATTAAATTTGACTCCAGGGCTGGGCAATTGAAAAGTTTTTTTTTGTCACAAGAAAACCAACTTAAATAAATTGTTTATTTTTCTTCATAAATCAAATATATTTGATATGAATGACGGGCAGCTCCAGAGCTGGATTATTTCATTTATTATTGTTATTTCTATTTTATATTGTTTTTTTATTTTTATATTTTTTATTTAAAGTTATTATTTTTAATTTTTTAATTTAAATAACTAAACAAAATAATATTTTGCCTGGCAATCCAACAAATTTTATAAGTTGAAAGAAAACTTCTTTGGTATTAAAAACCAAACGAAATATAAAAATTAATTTTATTGTTGGAAGATATTTGGGAGATATTGTGAAGATCCGCAAAATATAATATACGGCTGCACAGCTGGAATACTTAAGCTTTTTCTTGATTTATTAAATTAGTTAGTTTTCTTCAAATATTTTCTCAGTGCGTCGTTGTATTCTGACAACATTTTACTTTTTCATTCAAGAAACTGTATAAATATTTATCAAACTGAAGATGTTTGAGTACTTAGTGTTGCGTATCATGGCAGTAATTTTCCAAAAATTCTCTAGTACCTGCTTTCTAACAATAATAATATTTCGTCGTTGCTGTTATTGGCAAAAAATTTATTTTGTGCCAGAAACAGTTTGTATAGCTTCAGCAATCGTTCACATTTTTTGCTGGGAATTTGTTTCACTTTATTTGTTACTCAGCAAATATTTGAAAATTTGTTTGCTCACACTTACACAAACACAACTCATATACATGTCCTATTTTTATTCTGCTTTTTTACTTTGTTACAAAATAAAAACGAAATATTTTGCTTTCCTTTAAAATTTCAACAGTATAAATTTCCTTCAATATGCATCAAGAATATCGATGTGATTTCGAAATGTTAAACGTGGTGTGAATTTCATGTTTGATCTAAATGGAAGTGCAAACAGAAAATATTTTTCTTAAATAGGTTAAGAAGCAGCATATCGTTCCAAAAATAATATGCGATTTTGCAATCAACAATATCTGCGCAGATAGCAAAAGTTATAAAAGAAACTTATATTTCAAACTGTATGTGACTTGCCTGTTTAAATAACTTTAAAAATGAATGAGCGAGAAAGAAGTCTGATGGAAATTTGCAAACAGATTCGACTTTACATGTACCAACGTCCCAGTGTTATCAGCGACGTATCTAACAAGATGACATATTTTGCTGTCGATAAAATATTAGCAAAAAATATATGTAATAAAAATAAATAAAAGCCAATATAAATTTCAAATGCAACGTGAATGATTACGCGAAAGAGAAAAATATTAAATTGCCAAGTACGTCCTTAAAATAAAGACATCAATTCAAATTGATGGTTCTGATGGAGGTTGCGGTTTGTTTGTCTAAATTTGTCCTACACGCCTCCTTGCCGGCGAACATCTTTGCCAATAAGTGTAAGAATGTAATAAATTATAAAGACATGCTAACGCTGATTTAAGAATACAATCGGATACGGTTAAACGAAAATTAATATTTACACGAGTTTTGTAGCGCTTATACAGCAAGATTTTCCATCAATTGAATTTCGGGTGATAATTTTTGCTTTTAATTGCGTTTTGTCATTGAAAGGATTTTAATAAACTCTAGTTTAAATGTTAAAACCAACTGTCAAAACCTGGTTCTATCATACAAAATGATTTTCTTCAAACAAGCTTAAGCTCTAAGCACATAGACGACAGCAGACAGCAAGCAGAAATATGTCAAAAATAAAATGCATGTGTTTAAATGAAAACGATTATTTTGACAGCAGCACAGCAGCAGGACTGCACAACAGCATTTGCTGCTGCTGCCAACTTAGGCTATTTTCTATTTTGACGGGCAGCAATAAGCAAATATAGAGTTGCCATTATATATATAAATTGGACAAATTAGAACAAAAACTTTATTTCTTAATATTAAACATAAAAGAACATTACAAAAATACAATAAAGAAATAAATGTATATGTTTTTATAGTTTTTTGTGATATTATTACAGTTTTTATCAATAACTTTAATATTATTCATTATAAAATATAAATTGATTTACACACCAGCTGATTATTATGTTGTTGCTGTCTTCAAAATAATTATGAAGCTGACTTCAGAGCAGCATTTGAAGTTGGCAGCATTTGAAGCCGTGAAGCTGTGAAGTCTGCTGTCGTCTAAGTGTTTAGAGCTTTAACACCACTTTTGAATTTATTTTATGACATGCAACCTTGTTTTTGTCTGGGCTAAATTGAGTGCTGCCAAGTTGTATATTATAAAACACCTGATCATGTACGAAAAATCTACCAAATCTGCGTTTTTAGCTTCAGAATTACCATGAATTTTATTTAAAATAAAGTGATTTGCAAGGATTTATAAACTTTGAATATGCAGTTTCATAGTTTTAAAAAATGCAATTGAAAAATGTAACAGAATTTCTATTTGGGGAGCAGCAAGAATTGTTTATACTTTTTAATTTTAATTATGTGCTGATTCTTTTTTCCCAAAATGTTACTAAAAAATTCATAGTGATTAATTGAGGGGTTTTAGCTGGTTCGTATGCTCATTTCACTGGGGCTAATGCAGATCATCAGGGAACCTTTAGCAAACATTTCTTAGAATAACTAGAGATATTTATTTATGCTAAATAAAAGATTTATAATTAACACACTATTTCCCCATTTTCTTTGTATTCTATAAGGCGTCGTAGAGAGTTCTATTAGAATTTAAAATTTATTTTACATTTAAATTCAGTAAAACTAAATATTGTTTTTTAAGTGTTAAACGAATTTAGTGTCATTTCAAGTCTTGCATTTTATAATGATGGTGGGTAAATAAAACTTGTTACAGTGGCAAATTATGTTTTTTTTAATATTTAGCATTTCCAGTATCTGTTTTCACACACACACACACACAGCCATACAAATAAAATGCAGTGTTAATGTGGCTTTTGGCAAAATGCCACAAGTGAATGTACGCTAACACACAATGTAGAATAAATATGTAAAGCAGGCAAAAGTGTTTACACATGACAAAAACATAGATTTACAGTGGGGCAGGTAGAAAACATATTTTAAAAGAAAAACAGTGGGCAGATGCAAAATATGCTGTCAGTGGAAACATATTAAAATGTTGTGGTATTTTTGTTGCGTTATTTAAGGCCTTATTCGCAAAATATATTTCATGCTTATAAGCTGTTTATAAAACACATTTTGAATGATATATTTCGTATTATAAGCAGTTTATAATCGTAAAATAAGACCTTTAATATACTTACAATGATTTTTTGCAGCTATTTTTTCCACAGTGCCATCACATTTTATTATTAAATCAACTTTAATGTCATTAACAAAGAAGAGGATATAACGAATGTATCGTTAGAAATATGTCTGCGTATTTAGAACGCATTTGGATACATGAACAAATAAATTTTAATTTTGTGCGGCACATGTATGACTTTTTTAATCCAAATAGACGAACGAAATCCGTTGTGATATTTTGCAAGAATATCTCTTTTTATGTTGGCGCAGAGGACAATGAAAGGAAATTTAATTAGGAATGCCGCTAACAATAATTAATGATATGCCAACATATTACTCAAGCACTTCAAAGGAAATTTAATTAAAGTAACACTTTGTCACTTGCGGTTTTATTCAAATACATTCTCCGATTACCGACCGAATTTATAAAAAATTAATGCGTTTTATAAGAGTCTTGTAGGACACAGTTTTTGCTTAACAAATTATTTGATTAAAGTGTTATAAACCAGAAAAATTTTCTATAAAATAGGCCGGACATATTTGAAATATAACAATAGATCCTTTTATTAAATCAATAAAATATTTAGCAGACCGAGTGCCTCGGTAGAGCTACACTATTATTGCGATGGCAGTGCGTTAAATTCCTACCGCAGACTCTGGTCTGTTTCACTACAACGAGTGAAGGAAGGTCCTTGTAGCTATTCTCGGTTAATTAAGTTAATTGTTTTCCATCAAAATGCTCCTTTAATTTGCTTAAAATTTCACCAGCATATTGATGTATCCCCGCAGCTAATTTGCTTATCGAAAAATTAAATTTAAAAATATTCTGTTCACATCTTCAAACACCACAGACGAAAACAACAACAACAACAACAAGAGTAGACACAAACACTTAAGCTGCTAAAATCTTGAGCCTTTTTACCAAAGAAAGGAAATTTATTTTCGTCAAAAGAGACGAAAACAAATCAAAAATGATTTACTCTTGTGTCAGCCAACGTAGCAAACAAACAAAAAAAAAAGTCAGATAAAAAGGCCTCCAAACTTTCCACTCAATTTCATGTCACACCTAAAAATTTCTAATCGCTAGAAAGTTTGAAACAATTTTGAATAGCATTAAGTTGATTAAACAACAACTGCGCCGTCAATAAGCTGAGGCATTACTCTGCTTAACGTACCTTCAGCAATTTATGTGACATGACTACCAAAGTTAGTTAATTTGTTTAGACAATCAGAAGCAGGTTTATGGAACACAAGGTAGACAATAAAGCCTTTTGCCTGCTTCAACGCTATACGAGGGTCACTATTTACTGAGGAGCATGATGGTAAAATAAGGTTGTAGAGGAATATTTAGATATTTTTGCCGATTTATATAGTCCTTTTATTGCGGCATGACCACATATCGAAATGGTTCACTAAACTGTCACTTGGGTTAGTAGCACACACACACGTATATACAGTGTTAAAGGATATAGTGTTATAGGATATTAACTATCGCTGCAGCAGAGACTAAAAACTACCAACACATACACAAGCTTGAGGAGAGCGATAGACTGATGTATGGCCAGGAGGTTTCTTAATAATGGAAAACCTTTAAGTACTTTTAAAATATATCGATTTAAGAATTTTAAATTAAATTTCAAAGTAAATTTGAGACAATAATTAACGGAAATTATTATGAAAGTACGAAAAATAGGCCACAATTTTATTTTCAAAATAACAATTTTGATCCATTATTATTTTAAGTTCATTTTTAAATAAATTTTTTACTTCATAATAAGATTTTATTGAAAATCTTTTATTAAATAAATTTTTTAGCTTAATGTTTTTCGAAAGCGTGTAAAAATACTTGCACAGTATGAGAAGATAAGAACCTGAATATCACCAACAGCGTTGTATGAGTACAAGGTGGCGAATGAGTAACATTATAACATAATATTAAGTATACGCACGGAAGCAAAGTACAAACGAAGGGTTGGATACTGACAAACAATTAAACATAAAATTGCACCCAATAAAAAGCGTATAAAAACAGTTCTAAATAAAAAAAAACATGAAGACTTATTTTCGCATCTACTTCAAATCAAAAATAATTGAAAATCCATTAAAATATTGTTCAACTCTTCTGCCGCAAGTCTACAAAAGTAAAAGTAATTTGAAAGTTTATTTCATTTGTAATTGGAAGACTTACCCCCTTATTCATAAAAATTATAAGAGTCTAATAACAGCATAATAAAGCAAAATTTCATTTGAAATTCGCTCTATTACACTCTTATAAGCCTTTTATAATTAAAACAATATTTCACATGAAATTCGCTCTATTACACTCTTATAAGCCTCTTATAACTAAAACAATATTTTATATTAAATTCACTCTATTACATTTTTATAAGCCTCTCATAATTTTAATGAATAAGAGGTCTTGAGTTTTGAAAAATTGCTTTAATCGGTGGGCAAATTAGAGGTTAGAAATAAGTTTATCTCGAAAACAAATTTTATTATAAAATTCATTTTCAATTTTTCCATAATTTTATATAAAATAGGGCAAATGGTTATCTCTAGACGCCGATAGACAACCGCTCTTTTTATAGAATTTTGAGCCGCGTATCGCTACAAAGTCTCGTCAATACAGCGCCGAGTTTCATGTTTCGAAACGCCACGCTTCTTTGCAGTTTGTTCACATCAACGCGATGATTTGAATGGCCGGAGAGCA
Source organism: Linnaemya vulpina (assembly GCA_963675445.1). Classification (NCBI taxonomy): domain Eukaryota; kingdom Metazoa; phylum Arthropoda; class Insecta; order Diptera; family Tachinidae; genus Linnaemya; species Linnaemya vulpina. The sequence goes on from OY776278.1 coordinate 23,181,408, forward strand.
AATAATCCAGCGGCGTTAAGTCACAAGATCAAGGCATCCAAATGACATCGAAAAATCGAGAAATTTCGAGCCTGGGAAAATTCTCATACCATAACTGGAATGTGTGGCCGACTGTGCGGCTTGTGGCGCCGTCTTAACAAAATCATTAGCCAAAAAATCGGTTGTCATGAGTTGGTAGCCCAGAGAATTCACGGTGAAGGAGTTTCTTCTCTTATTTAAAAAAAAAAAAATACGTACAGATAATACCGTCTGACCATAAACCGCACCATTCGGTTAATTTCGTTTGTGGATTTCGAGGGCTCGATATACGAGAATTTTGTAGGTTTTTAGAACCGTCCAATTGAAAATGGGCCTCATCGCTGAAAATGATTTTGTTGAAACATGCGTTGTTTTCGTTCAGTTTATCAAACAGTCAATTCAAAAAAGGATTGACGCTTTTATTCTTGAATGAGTTAAGCTTTATGAACGTGAACATAAAGATCTCTATGCAAAATATTGTGCAAACAGGCTCTGCTCCCGCCCAGGTGTCGTAAATGTCAATGAGTTAACGTTCCAGGGTCATTCTCAACACTTTCCTGTACAATGACTATATTTTTATCATTATGGCCATAACGAGAGGTATTATATTGTTATATTGTCAGCAACAGTGCTGCAAGCCTCGGATTTAACGATTAGGTCCTGCACAGCGGTCTCAGAAGCAGCCTGATTATGAGGAAAAGATGAGCGAATTTTTCAAAGTGTCACAGTAAAACCTTCACCATTTTTTGTAGTAAATTTTGAAAATTAATATTCTTTGTTTGCAAGTGTAAAATTTCCCATCTTTTTACAAAGTAAATAACAAAAGATGACAGCCCAATTCTTGACATTTTATCATTTGCCAGCTAATTTACTTCCTAACCTCAAATTTGTCCATCTTGTATTATTTAACTTTCAGGCTTTTTTCCTTTCTCCCAACAGTTTTCCACATCTTTTTTTCATCTGAATATAATTCGTATTGATAAATCTATTTGTAAAACTGATCACCTTTAAGATATTTTCCTGTATATCTTTAGCTCTCAATGGAGATTCATTCATTCACGTACCCGCAACAATATTCACACCTTCCGAAATAGTTTTCAATGAAAGAACATTCTTTAAGAAAATTCTGTACAGGAAATTACTTGGCTTTTTTATTTTACTTTTTTTTTGCTTTCCATTTAATGTGAATTTAAAAAGGTGCTAAAACTCTTGGCTGCTTCTATTCTTTCCTCTTTGATTCTATTTGATAAGCAGTCGGTAAATATTTTATGCTAAACAAAATGCACGAGTGTTTGCCCTGTTCATTTCTTCCTAATGGTTTCTTCTGTTGGCAAAGTGCACAAATTGTGTAACAAATACATACAAACATATTTGAGATGCCAACGCGTTTGCCATTTTCTTTGCATTTCTCTCTATTTGCACCCATCGCGTTCGCCATTGTGTAGGTGCGCTGCAGCCCAGCAGATTATTATAACGCAGTCAAAAACACTTTTGATATTCCATGACATCAGTGCTCATCATAATTATCGTCAACGTCATCATCAGCCTGCAGCATTATTCTGTGATATCATTTGCGGTGGCAGCGAGCGAGTACGTGGTCGTAAATTTTCTTCTTTTTTTTTTTTTTGTTGTTGTTGTATATGCAAGAATGTCATTATATTGTTTTTGAAGTGTCGTTTTAATCCTTGAGGCAACCGTTTATTAGTTTTATGCTTTTAAAATTGTTGGTGGCGTTTATTTGTGTGGTTTCTTCCTTTTTCATTATGCGTCTGGTTATGGAATATATTCTTTGCAAAATGTATAAAATTTAGCGCTTATAAGATTAATTAAAGTGTTTTGTAATATAAATTAATACAAAAAGCAATTTGGTGTTGTTTAACCCTAAATTACTCGCACTGGGGGTATCGTATAACTACTCGTATGGGGTCTTATTTGTCCCCATATAAATATCGATGTTGTTGTTAGTTTATATTAAACCAGAAATTTAATAAGAAATTTTTATTTTTATACGCTTCTTATTACGTTTTTATGTGTCTAACTTTTCTTTTAGTGCGTGCTTCTACGCGTATACATAATATTATTAATGATTTTACTCATACGTCGCATTGCACTCGTACCAGTTTGTTGGTGTGGTTCATGTTCTTACCTTCTCAGTAATATGCAATAATTTTTACACGCTTAACTTAACATTAATAAATAAATTTATTATTGTCTTTTGAACTCTTTAAATTTAATTTCGGGCCGATTCTTTTTTCCCAAAATGTTACTCAAAAATTCAAAGTGATTAATTGAGGGGTTTTATTTTTTCCCTAAGCGCATTTGGGGCTAAAGCAGATCATCAGGGAACATCTACCCAAAATTTCTTAGAATAACAAAAGATATTTATATCAAACTTTCACTTTAACAAGTGGGAAGTCTGAAACAATAAATGTTGGGTAAAGTTTCCCCGATGATCTGCATTAGCTCCAGAGAAATGCGCATAGAAACCAACTAAAACCCTCCAATTGATCACTTTGAATTTTTTAATAAGATTTTGGGAAAAAAGAAAAGAATCAGAACGATATTAAAACTAACGAGAATATATAAATTTAGCTTGAATTATACAGAAAATAAACTCTCTTTATAAGAAAATCGAACTAAACAGCAAAAAATAAATTTAAAAATATAGGGTGTTTTTTATAGCATCACTGCTTTATTTGACCACACATTTAACAGCTGATAGTTGCCTTTTGTTTACTTTGCTTTTATATTTTCTTATGGCTCGATTTACACAACAGCAACGCGTGCAAATTGTTGAAATTTTCAATCAAAACAATGGTTCTGTTCGTCAAACTTATCGTTCAATTTATGGCGTACATAACCGTCCTTCAGAGCTGCTAATTCGAAGAACAATAGATCGTTTTCGGACTACATTTACTGTTACTGATAATGTGCATTCAGTAAAACGCCGAACAGTGCGCACTGAAGAATCTATAGCCGCTGTACAGGAAAGCATTGAAGATGATCCTAATCCATCAATTCGTCGCTGTTCTCAGCAACAGGGGTTGTGTCCATTCACTTTATGGAAGATTTTACGCAAAGATCTTTAATTAGAAGCTTTCAAGACTTAACTTTTGCAGGAATTAAAGCCAAACGACCATCGTATACGCCGCCAATTCGGCGAATGGGCTGAAGCACAAATTGATATTGATTTTGAATTTCCATTAAAAATTTTATTTTCCGATGAAGCCCATTTTCGGTTGAATGGGTACGTAAATAAACAGAATTGTCGCATTTGAAGGGAGTAGAATTCACAAGCTTTTGTCGAAACACCATTTACATCCACAGAAAAGTACTGTTTGGTGAGCTTTATGGGCTGGCCGAGTCATTGGCCCATATGTCTTCAAAAACGATGATGATGAGAATGTTACTGTTTGTGAAAATTAATGTTCCAGATTGCGCCTTGTACGCGCCAGCCGTGGCGGCCGCATGACCGAAATCATATTTAGACATTAACGTCATAAAATTTTCTATCCATTGAATACCGTTTTATTGATATCAAAAATATATTAATATGTTTTATTATGATTTAAACTTGCATCACTCTATAAGAAACACGCTATAGTATAAAAACAATAACGAAATCCCTCTGAAATAAATTGAAAGTAACTATTGGAGAATAACTTTTTCTTTAATTCCAAAGTCTCAATTAGTTTGTATTTTCGACTTATCAGGAAGCCACCATTAATAATGTCCAGATAATTGATGGAGAAGTTTTTTTATATGCACAAAGTTGGAAGGTATTTATAGTTTTGAAAGCATTTAATATTTATATACAAAAAGTATTTGTATGCATAAAAATAAAACTTAATTAATAGCCATTAATGAAAGACGCTTATAAAATCAATTCATAAGCTTTAATTAGTAAGAATTATTTGTATATATGCAAGCTATTTGCCAGAGGTCTGCAACTGATTTAATATAAAATAATACGTTGGCGAATGACACGGAAATAACTACTGCAACCAAATTTTCCTAATCGAATTAAAAAAACTATTAGAAATGACATATAAAAATCAGGTTTAAATAACATCAGTAAAACATGCCTTCGATATCACTGAAAAGTTCACACAGAAAAGAGAACTTTTTGCTATCACAACCCCACTGTAAAAAAGTATTAGAAAAGAACCCGATTTGCACAACTTCTGGATCCTAAATTTAGAATCCTATTGACTTCTTTGGAATGTAAGTTTTTACTGGATCATTGTAGAAAAAAGTGTGATCGCTTTGTGCCCTATTTCTCATATATAAAGCGCCCTACGTTTTATTTTCACAACAACACTTGTATTATCTAATTGATGTAAATATAATTTGACTACAGCGCTCCTTATACGTGAAGAGTATTAACTTCTCTCAGAAATTGAAAGCCAAAGAACTTAAGTTGAAGTTCGATGAGCTGTACAGAATTTCCTTTAACAATAAAGTCCCCATGCGAGTAAAAATAGGGTTAAGAATTTTAAGCTTTTATTAGAAATACTCTGTCGAATCAATTTACAAAGTAACGGTCAACAGATGATAAAGGGGTAATTGAGACCACATGCCGGCGATGTTATAAACCCCCAATTTTATGTGCTCTTGGGACTGATGGTACAGAACTTTCGCACTCAAAGAAGAAGACGGGCAACCAAAATTACACTTGAAAATTCCTCAGAAGAGCTTTAAATCTATATAAATATCTGAAATGTGGTAGACAACCAGAGCCGGCGAAATTTTTTCAAGAAAGTAAACGATCCGTGGTATTTCTAAACCTAAAAAATAGTTGCCCACAACCCTTGTTATTTACTGACCCAGAGCTTCTTTGAGGTCGTATACTTAGGCATTTTGCAAAAACAGTATGGAATAAATAATGGCACCTATTGAGTGGTAATAAAAAAACATTCACATGAGTATTGATGACGAAAGTGTAGCGGTCTTCGAAAGCAGCTGTTCTGCTGTGTTTGTTGAATATGTAAAGATGTGCTTGGGAATATCTATTATGTTTTTTCTGAATCAAAAGCAGTTTTTGAACAATTATCCCAAAAAATTTAATCTAGTAAAACCATAAATAGTGCGATATGAAATTAATTACAATTAAATTAATAATGATTTTAAGAAACGAATAAAAATTGTTTATAAAACGTGGATTTGAAAAGTAAATGGCTGCGGCACTGAAAAAGGCCGAAGACAACACAACCATTTTCAATACACAACGAAAACGATTCCAGGATCTTGCGCTACGCAAAGGACATGTTGACTGCGTCATTTAACTCACTAATTTTGCATCATTGAGGCCATTTCTTTTTTACAAAACACATGCAATCGTACATCTTTTAATAGCAGAAGTGAAAATTATATAACACGAATGAATCATTGAGTTTGTTGATAAAAACGTCAGCAATTTACAAACAAAAATTAATATTTCATTTACAAAACGTTTCCTGCCCGGGTAGATGCACTCCAAACAAACACAAGCACAACTCATCTTTCTTGTCAGCACTTGAAATTATGTCCTTTTTAATATAAACAACAACAACAACAACAACAACAAAAAAAGGACCAGCTTTGTTGGTCTTGTAATTAGTTTCGTCTAATGAATTCCTTTTGACTCATTTTAAATGAAGACAACAGCTACAATTGTTGGCTGAAATTGAACTAATTAAAAAGAAGTGAATAATTTATTTTTAAAAGTTATTTGCATAAGAAGTGATTAAAGAGTAAAAGATAAAATGTAAATGAAACTTTTAATGCGGAAAATGGTTTGAAAATTTAAAGCAGATTTTTTATTAAGAAGCAAAAGGAAAGAAGGGCCGGGTTATGCATTAAATATTCACACGGATTTACTCCGGTGTTCAATTATCGTTTGCGTCATGCAAATTTAATTGGATATAAACTGGTGCAGAATAATACTTTCGGAAATGTGCTCTTTTTTATTTATGTATATCCTGCTGATTTTTTCTAAATAACTCAGGAGTTTAGGAGTTCTAAGCAAAAATGCTTGGGTTGGTTTTTATTTCAAAATAAAACACAATTTAAATAATTCAATTTATTTTTAATGTCCGTTTAATTTTCTTTTAGTAACACGCAGCTCTTAAGACTGAATTACTACTGACTTTTATGTTTTGCCGTTGATTACATGCCTTGTTTATTTATTGTTTATATTCTTAAGCATGATTGTGCATGTCTTTCTAAAGTGCTATACGACTGCATAATGCTTGAAAAATTATTATTTTAATTGCGTCACCACAATTAATTGTATTCTTCGTATGAACTTAATTTGGAAAATGTGTACACGCATAAAGTGTGTTCTTTTAGGAGCACAAAACTTTGAAATTCTTAATATATATATGATTTTTTCATACGCATCAACTATAATTTATTCAAAAGATAATCTTCTGGCAACAAAGTTTAAATAAAACGTCTGGCATATGACCGCCAGGGCTACACTCGGGCGTAGTGCAATTTTCCACGACTTTTTCCCAACTTTTTAAGCCTCGTATTAGGAAAACACTGTGAATATTATCCACCAAGCGGTCCATTGTTTCGAGCTTATTGGCGACGAATAGGGGACTCACTTATCCCCACAGAAAGCGTAAATGTTTCTACACCTTTATACAATTAGAAATTCTTTGGATAACAATGAAATTTTCAATTTATACACTTTCTAATTGTATAAATGTGTAGAAAAATTAAATAGATTCATATCGAATAAAAGTTGTTTGTTGGGTTTTGGTATGTATAAATTTCATAGCCTACTACACTTGTTATAATGTGATTTTATGAAATCATTTGTGAGTTTTTATAGTTAATTTATTACCATAATTCTCAGATGGTTTATAAAAGTCTTTTAATAAGAGGAGCGGTTTGAAAGTTTTCAAAACTGTGCTTGAAGTCTACTGACGATTTGGTAAAAAGCGCCAATGAAATGCATATAGACATTGCTTAACCACCCAACAAATAAATTTCATATTATAATAGTACAATGACAATATGTCAAAAAATTAGTTTATTAACAATTAAATATAAATTTTTTTATAGTCTGATCGATAAATAAAAGCCAAGAAATAACTTTCATTTTTTATTAAAAAAAAAACTCTTATTTTCTTATGAAAAATTTTAATTAAATATCAACTTTTTATAGTCTGATCGAAAACTAAAAGTCAAGAAATAATTTTCATTTTTGTATGGAAAAATTTGAATTAAAAAATAACTCTTATTTTCTGATGAAAAACTTCAAATTAAATAACAATTTTTTTATATTTTGATTGAGAAAGTCAAGAAATACCTTTAATATTTGTATCGCAAATTTAAAGTTAAGAAAATGACTTATTTTTTTATGAAAAAATTTAAATGAAATAATAATTTTTAAAGCCCGATCGAAAAATAAAAGTCAGGAAATAACTTTATTTTTTATTAAAAAAATTAGTATTATATTCTGATATAAAAATTTGAATTAAACAACAATTTTTTGTTTTCCAATCGAAAAATAAAATTCAAGAAATAACTTTTGTTTTCGTAGGAATTGAAAGAAATTAAATAAATTACTTTTATTTTCTGATAACTAAATTAAAAATAAGAAATATTAAAAACAGAAAATAATAGGAAAATGAAACTCAGAAAATAATCGGTTAATTAGAGTTTCATTGAATTTCTAGATATAAAGAACATCCTTTCCCAAGTCATATTTAGAATGGTGAAAAAATTTGATTTTAAATGTCGAAATATTTGAAATTTTATGTCCATTATTTTTATATTTAAAAAATACTTTCATAAATTGAGCAGCAACTAAACAACAAAAATGTGTCAGACCTCGGATATGCAAGTGAACTTGAAAGCCAATTAAATGAAAACGATTCAATATCATTCAAACAACACTTTGACAATCACTCACGTTAACGAAATTGATATTCAAAACAGGCTTTAAATAAATGTTTCTACTACCACAAGACTATATCCAAAGACTTTTTCAAAGTACGCCCTGTTTACTTTTTAACAATTCCCATTTAAACATCGATTTAAGACCAACAAATCGCACAGGCCAGTTAATCGAAAAAACGATTTCGATTTAATTTATTTCAAATCAAATACCGCAAATCAAGATGAATGCGTGTTTCATGCCAAACAACTGACCCAAATGCGTTGCAAGAGCCTTTTTCTAAGTGTCAAATGATTTGGTTGTTGATTTTGCCATTTCACATTTCATTTCAGATTTCATTGTATTTGTGCTTGTAATTGTATTTGTGTTCAAGGATGAAACCATTAGGGCGATGTTCGAAATTTTAAGGCGGCATAATAAATGAACCTCTTTAAAACGAATAAATTTTTGCCTTTGACATACAACAAATAAAATGTCAACCTTTTTGTTTATTAAGGACTGTCAACAACAAGGCAAAGTTGTTTAGTAAATGGCCACACACACACACACACATTTGAAAGGTGACCCCACAGATTAGGAAGACGGAAATGAATAGAGTTTGACGTGAAATTCCAAGGCTGTGCTTTCACTTTGAAAATAAAAACAATAAGGAAATTTATTTAGTTTTTACTATTCTAAATCGAATTTATAGGCAGGCAAACAACTGAACTAAAAGCTTTTGTTTCAATAATAAAACAAAACAATCCATTAACTGAAATAAATTTATGGCCTGACCAATCGCTTTTCGCCAGCTCTGCCACATTCATTTCAAACTTTTCCCATATAATTTATTATAGAATATAAATTCCCCAGGTAATTTAATGGCATGCGAGTAGCTTTCCTTCATTAAAATATTTTTTATGTTCAGGAGAAGCAGGCTCAAGCTGAAGCAGTTGACACAATCCTGTGGAAAGTTAGACTCAGTCATGAATATGGTGACGCATTTTTCTGATCAGCGTGATTGCGGGACGAAAGCAGCTGAATATAACGAACAACGATTGACACCATCATGTTTTAAAGAGCAGAGCACAGCACCCGTCTTCGTCGGTGTGCGTAGCAAAAATTTACCTGCGAAGTAAACCCTTAAAAACAAAGCTTTTATCCTCTGGTCTGTCTTCATCTGTGCTCTTCATACTGTCTCTCGTTTTACAGTGCTGGCACAACGCAGCACTTATGTGGGGTTCATCCCCTGAGTGCTGCTGTAAATAGTTGAAACTGTGAACGAACATAAAATAATTTCAACGGACTTCTTAACTTTCGAATAATTTTTATGTGTTTTCTTTTGGACATACTTATATCGATTTCTTTTCTAGAAAATAATGCAACATTTTTCACACTTTTTAATAGAAAATGGCAACATTTTGCCATTTCACAATAAGGTCTTTATTAGAACTGAAACCAACAGCCCTCACGAGAAATAGTTTCAGTTTTAAAACTTTTCCAAACTACCACTTTTTGGATATTAAAGGCGTTTTCTTCTCCGGAAAATGTGTAACATTTTTTCACATCTTTTCTAATTTGTGGCAGTTTGAAGGATTTTTAAATTTAAAGTATTTTTCGTAAAGAATATTGAACCAATTTCTAAAAAATTATTTATTTTCAAATGACAGAATACTATTATTTTCTATTAAAAAGTGCACAATATGTTGCACTCTTTTCCAGAAAAGAAATCAACACAAGTGACGAAATGTTACATGTTTTCTAGCAAAGGAAACGTCATTAATTTTGTTTATTATTACCTTTTGATACAAAACACAGAACTTCAAACAAAACAAAAACAACTGCAAAGCCACCAACTGTGATTTCACAGATCCTGAGACTGCGATCACAATTATTGAAGCTGAAAGCGAAGAGAGCCAAGTCTGATAATCCTGACTGCTGATATTGTATTAAAAGGACAATTCCTAAATATGTGTACTAATTTGGAAATTAAAAAAGCGAGTGTTTTCAACTCTCTAAATAAATTGTTTTTACATTAAAACAATTGTTGTCTGTTGTTGTTCTTTATTTCTTTTACAACTACAATTAGAGTCGGCAAAATGTCTACCAATTGTAGAATAAAAACGTAAGAAAAAAGGGAAAAGTGATTTCTTGTTATGACTTTGATATTTATTTTGGACTTCTCACTCATTCCAGTGGAAGTTTAAAATTAATATCTTTAATTATTCTAAGATATGTTGGGTAAAGGTTCGTTGATTATCTGCTTCAGCCCCAGTGAGATACGCTTAGGAAAAGGATAAAACCCCTCAATTGATCACTCTGAATTATTTTAGTAAAATTTTGAGAAAAAAGATTCAGCACGAAATTAAAAGAGGTTCAAACGACAAGTCGCATATATATATATATATATATATATATATATATAGGTATATATATATATATATATATATATATATATATATATACCTATATATATATATATATATATATATATATATATATATATATACCAATTTGAATAGGATTTGAGTTCCTTTTCACTTTTTTATGTTGGACCAGCACTCAGAGGAGCACCCCATACACATGAAGTGCATTGTGCTGCATTTAAAGGACAGATATTAAAACACGAGTTTGTTGTAAAATATTCAGCGACCAGTGCTATGCCTTCGTTACTCAGATAAAGCAACAAAAATTTACAATTAATAATTCTGCACTAAAGCGGATCAAAAAATCCGATACCAGATTCATGACTGAGAACGTATTCAACTCGGGATCTCAGGCATCGTAGTCTTGTGGTTACTGTTTAAGCCAACAACACCCACATTTTTTTTGGTTTTTATTTTACTATTTTATTTCAGGGAAATTTGAAATAAAATAGAACAAAATTAATTAACGTCACCATCGATGAATTTTATTTCTCACATCAAGAGCAGTTCATTATTTTCACTCAGCAGGCAAAGCGTTTTTATTTGGATGTGCGGGTTGAAACCTCAGTTATAGAAGACCACAAGAGCTCCAAAACAAAACAAAATTTAGTGGCCCACATATTCCCGTTTTGCCAGGATCCTGGCTAATCCTCTCCAGAATCTTAATATCTTTGTACACAAAAAATCACAGCTTGTCGGCATACCTACACTAAAGTGTTAATTTATTTTCAAAGCTAAGGGCCTATATGGATGTTCTCTTAATTTTTTCCAAAGTTGGTCCAAAAATGTGCCCATTATTCCATTTGGAGCACATACACTCAGACTTTCCATGCTTAACAGTGCTCTATTAACAGGTTTACAGTGGTCTGTTAACGTGTTTGGTTTATGTCTAGGGTTATAAATTCGAAATTTAACTTCACACACCTTTTCTTAAGCATCTATTAAATCTGTTTTTCTTTAGCATCCGCGTGCTTCAACCCCATCGTTTGTTGTTTTGCTTTAAATGAATTTTCAGACTTACAAATTCTTGTGTCTTGACGATAAAACTTGACTTTTAGATAACTTTTTCAAGGCTTTTCATTACTGTGCCTTTTAAAGATATCAAAGAATAATCAAAAGCGAAGGCAAAAGGGAATATTGGAACTTAAGAGTGTGTGCATACATAAATAAATTTTGCTAAATGAAAACAATTTCACTCTTCTTACTTGTGGCGCAAAGGATATCACTTTCCTAACTACGCAGAGACATGGAATTCAATTAAACTGGAATTGCAGTCGGAGGTTGCCGCAAGTATAATTTTCCCGCGCCCTTTTTCTTTTGCAATCAAAAAGAAAAGCAGAGACAATGGAAAGATATGACGCCTTTTAAATGGATGTGAAACTTAAAGAAAAAAGTGAAGGTATTGGAAATATTTAAAGACTTCTCAGAAAGTGCTTAAATCCTTTACGACATTTAAGAAGAAGCATGCTTTTCAAAAGCATGAAATAGCGATAGTTTTGCAATTAAAATTAGCGAGCAGGGTGGTCCCTATTCTGTATTTCTTTTCATTTATGTTCGCCATCATATTTTGAAATATTTTTCTACAAATTTATGTCATTTATTTGGCATCAAGTTATTTGTGTTGTCACAATAACGTCTCACATTAAATTGACACTGTTTTTTGTGTGCCAATGCCAAGTTCTTATTTATCTTGTATCTTAGAAATACATATTCGATTCTTCTCTGGCATCAATAAAATTATTGTAAATAATATGAAAAACAATTGTAAAACATGTTGCAGTGGAAAAATAATTTTTATTACAAAAATTAAATTTAACATGCTGCAGTAAAAAAAGTACTTTTACTATTTCGTTTGATAGAAATGACATCATTTTGCTTTGTTTTAGTATTTGAAACTTTCCTGATATTTTAAATTGACATCATTATCGGTTGTCTCTTTGTTTCATGTTTTTTATTTTTTTTATTTAATTAAATCACTCGTGCAACCTCAATGAAATCAGAACTTTAATTGCACGATTTCAATTGGGGACAAACCAGAAACTTGTTTAATTATTTTATAAAACACTTTAAGTTTAATTAAAACCACCTGTAGATTCGATTAGATGGCGATGGCGTACATGCGGCAATTAATGTTTCACAGACACACAATTAATTCGCTTGTTAAATCCAAATCGATTTTACTTTTAATATAATAACGTGACCAGCCAAAATATGTCTAAGAGAAATTTATTATTTACACTGCGTATATTTTATTTACACTGCGTGTAATAAAAAATACTACTGCAAGATTATCGTGTTAATATACGAGGTTTGTTTAGAAAAGAAATTGAATTCTAATATTTCGATGGCTACGTGTAATCGATTAGTTTTTTATACCCTCCACAAAAAAGTGAAAGTGTTTGTCATTCCGTGTGTAATTTCTTCGATATTGATATGGGTCCCCATAAAGTGAATATATATATTCTGGATTCCTATGAACAGCGATGACGATTGAGCGATATCCGTCTGTCTGTCCGTCAGTCGGTACGTGAAATCGGTTTTCGTTGTTTTTTTCTAGCTACAACTATTTTATAACTTAGAAAGAACAAAGTTGGTGTTTAAAAATATATGGAACGCCAGACGTACGATGGTGAAGGGCATATAAGATTCGCCTCAGCCGATTATAGCACTTTTACTTGTTATTAATATATATTTTTTTTATGATATTTTGATAGACTTAAATAAAAATAAATGAAACATTTTGTTTCGTTCTTAAGACTTTTGTGAACTTCAGTGTATTGAATCCCTCTTCTCTTTTTCCAAAATGTTTTTTCTTTTTAATCTGCTGGTACCGCCAGGGGCAAAGTTGAACATGATGTACATTTTCTCGACATTCTGTAAAATGTTTCAAGCCCTTTTCATCACTTCTCTTAATCAGACTACAGTCCTTGTTTGACTCTAAAAGTATGCCATGTAATTTACTATATGCTTTTCATAAGTGTGTGTTTATGGCAACTTCATGAAAATTATAAGTACGTTCATCCACCTGGTAACTTATCACTCGCTACGGGTTCTAGTGAATTTATACTAAATAAATAAAAAACTGTGTATGCATCCAATTTTATTCTATTTTTGACTAACATGAAGTTGTTAAAGTGACCCTAAGATTTTGTTTTAAATTTATAAAAATTTTATAATTTTTTATCAAACCAATTGTAGAATAAAAAGGTAAGAAAATAAAAGAGGAAAAGTGTTCAGTGTGTTCTTGTTATGACTTTGATATTTATTTTAGACTTCTCATTCATTCCAGTGGAAGTTTGAAATAAATATCTTTAAAAAAGGTCCGCTGATGATCTGCATTTGCCCCAATGAAATGCGCATAGGAACGAGCTAAAGCCCCTCAATTGAGGGAGAATTGAAGGAAGATTTTTGTCAGCGTGACCTTTTCAAGTGGAAGAGGAACTTCAAGTGTTAAGCGAAGTTGAACAGATTTCAACAAATATATCGGTTGTATAATGTTTGGAAATGCTTCTTTATTAATGAACAAGTAGCCAGAGAAAAAACATACAAATAATTTTCAAGGATCTACTTTTTCTTTACTTCCAAAGTTTAATTCTATTTATATTCTCGACTTTTAAGAAAACGATTATTAGCAACATCCATATAATTGATTAAAAAGTTATTTTACTTACACAAACTTGAAAGTTGTTTGTAGTTTTCGCAAGAGTTAAATTTTTACTTATAAGAATAAATTTACAATTATAAAATTATAATTGAATTGAAAGTCATTATAATGAAAGAAAAATGACTAAAAACTATTTATATAAATAATTGGTAGAGGTCTACAGTTGATTTAAACTATAAAAATTATGTTGACTATTTACACAGATTTCGCATCCCTGGGTCTTCAGGGAATTCGTAATAAGCGACTTTTCCTAATTATTTCAAAATGTTATTAAAAATGTCATACAAGAGTCAGTTGAACTCGGAAACATGACTTCGGTTTCACTGAAAAGGTGACGAGGCCATTGTGAAAAGCCTTAGAAAGGATCCAGTTTTGCACTACTTTGGCATTATAAGTTAAGGTTCTTATTGACTTCCTTCAAAGGTCCAGTTTTACTGGGTATGAATAAAACTAAATTTATGTTTATCTTACATTTAAGTCATCACATTTTTTTTTTAAGTTTTTAATATTTTTGCCAACCTTCTTCTAACTTGTTCAAGGCCCTTAACTTTTTCGTATTTGTAAATATTATTTGTTTATTCTGCAAGACAACAAAAAGCTCAGGTCACTGAAGTTATGACTGGTTGCTTTCCGGCATAGTTTTGGACAGTTTTCTTACGCTTTAATACTTCTTCTTATTTCATAATTTCTTTACACTCTGCTAAGCGCCGAAAGTCTCACAAAAAATTGCCAAGCTTTTGCAATGTATTCTTTTTATGTTAATTCCTCCAAGAAAAAAAAGAGAACTCATTTCTCTTCGAATGAATAATTCATTAAGGCATTTGATTGGAAATCGAATGAACCTGTTCAAGTTGCTACACAAGACTTCAAGGCTCTTTTTTATATATATTTTTTGTTTTTTAATTTAACTTATTTTTATTTGCGAGTTTTTGGCAAACTGTGCCGTCTATGCCAGCCACCCACCCGCAGCCGCATGCACAATTTATAGCAAATTGACTCGTTGCTTGTAGATTTTCAATGTTCAATAATATGAAAAATATTTTCTTGGCCATCAATAAGCGAAAATAGATGGAAAAGGATGAAATGTTTGTTGATCCAGATATTGGAAATTTGTCTGAAAATGATGGTTTGGGTCTTGCAAAATGTTAGAGATAAATTTTAGTTTATCTTTTGCAGTAGACTTTTTAGTGTCGTTCTTTTTTTTTTTTTTGGGAAAAACTTACCAAATAAAGTACGATTGGTAGTAATTTAAAGGGGCGCCGCAGAACTAAATAGTAACGATACAGACACACACACACACACACACACATATTTAGTTTGTTGTTTAGAAGCCTTTAAGAGTTTATTGCGCTTTAAAATAAAATTAAATAAAAATGTAATAAGAACTGATTTAATTTCGAAAACTTTTAAAAACAAAATTGTCTTTGACAAACTGAATTTTCAGGAGTTGCAGCGTACCCTCGTTATTTTTAACAGAACCAGAGCAGGACATTCAGCCAAAGGCTGGCAAAAATCATTTACATAATTTTAAAATTTCAAGTACAATTTTATAAGGTTTTATAGTCTATCATAATTAAATTTATGTTTTTAATAAGGAGCTTGAGGTCAGTTTTTATAAAAATATTTGAATTTCTTACTGTCAATATTTCGATATCCTCTGGATATCGTCTGCAGGACATAAATTATTAAATTAGAAACAATTTAACAAATTAACATTTTAACATTTTAACAGGAGGTAAAAAGGAAAAAATATTCAGAAAACATATTCTCTTAATATATAATATTCTTATTTTATTAGTATTATCTAGTTAACTTTATTATTTAATGCTTTTCTTTTTAATAACAGTCCTGGGAATAAAGCACGAATTAAATTTACATATTTCTAATTTACCAAAAACACTTAACCTTCACATAATTTTGAGCTAAGCCCAGCACAGAACACACAATAAATTCCACCTCAAACGAATTTGGCTCTTAAATAATCAGTAGACTGACAGACAAATTGAATTATTACCTGTCAATTCAGAGAATGTAGAATTCAGTCGAAACTTGCAGAAATGCCGGCAATTAAAAGTCACTCAATTGTTATGGTTAAAGTATCATTTAATTAAATAAATGAGCAGTAAAAGAAAACTAATTTTCATCGTTTTGTTACCAGAGAATATTTAATTAAACTGAATATTTATTATAAGTTTTTTGTATGTTTTCTTTTTTTTGTTTGCCAAACAAATGAATCTAATTTGCCAAATTTTATCTCGTGGAAAGAAAACACGAATGTGTTAAATGTTAAGTGATTAAGATTAAAATAGTCAAGGAGGGAAACAAGTGATAATAGGATTGGAGCTCATTAAGAGATCCACATGCGAGCCAAATGGGTTGGCTTTTAATTAAAGAAGCTTTTGCAAGAACATACAAAAAGTGGAGAAAAGAAGTCTAAAATTTTGTTATGGGTGTTTGCAGGCGTTTGATTAGTTTTGTTAATCCAATATTTTATATAATTAATCATGTTACATGCTACAGTGGAGTCAGATTAAAACAAACATCGTTTACAACTTACATACTTCTTGTTTATCTGCTTGCAAATATGTAAAGCAATTTGGGAACATCCGAGACAAAAATAACAGCGATTAAGAGAATAAATCAACTAATTTTTATTGATTGAAAAGGGGCGTCATCATTTAAGATTATTTAATGAAAATCAAATAGCACATATTACACAAGTAGATTTCTTTGTTCCAGAGTGTACCACTCCGCCAATGAAGTGTCGCAACTTTTTACTATATAAATGCCACAATTGACATCTTCACATTCCATTCAATGACAGCCCATTAACATCGTAATCTTAGACGTTTGCAATGACCCCGCTAGGGTCGTTGAGCGACTTAATGAGACCATTTTGTTATTTTTATTCCCTTCACAAAAAAGTGAAGGGGTTTAATTGCAATTTGTTCGATATTAATATGGAATCCCATAGTGTATATACGAGTGTATTCTGGATTCTTATAAATAGCGATGACGATTGAGCGATGCCCGTCTGTCTATACGTGAAATCAGTTTCCCACGCCCCCAGAAGAGCTAAAGACACTCCGTTCTTGAACTGCTGGATTGAAAATGAACTTAAATAGAGTGGTATTGAAATTTATTAATATCCGAAATACGGTTCCACAGCTGGGAATCTTGCGTCTATTTCTCGACGAAAAATGAATACCAAAAACAAATAATTTTTTTAGTTAGTATATATCTTAAGGGCTTTTAAACTCTTTAATTTTAATTATGTGCTAGTTCTTTTTTCCCAAAATCTTATTAAAAAATTCAAAGTGATCAGTTTATAATTTAGGTATTAAGTAAAGCTGTGATAAAGCTTTAAGCTGTGTTTATGGAAAGGAGGGTGAAAATAGGAGTAAGGAGGGTGAAAACAGGGGGTAAGGAGTGGAAATAGCGGGTAAGGAGGGGGAAAGGAGGGAAAATATAGGGAAAGGAGGGGAAATATAAAGGGGTAAAAGAAGGGGGAATTATAGGGGGCAAAGGAGGGTGAAAATGTAGGGGGAAATGAGGGTTAAAATATAGGGCGGAAAAGTGGGAGAAGTATAGGGGTGAAAAGGAGGGAGAAATATAGGGGGGGAAAGAAGGGAGAAATATAGGGGTGAAAGGAGGGGGAAATATAGGGGAAAAGGAGGGGGAAATATAGGGGGGAAATATAGGGGGGGAAATATAGAGGGAAATTATAGGGGAAAGAGGAGGGGATATATAGGTGGAAGAGGAGAAGAAATATATAGGGAGGAAATGTAAAGGGGAAATATAGGGGGAGGGGCGAATATAGGGGTGACAGGAGGAGGAAAAGGAGGGGAAAATATAGGGTGAAAAGGAAGAGAAAATATAGGGAGAAAATATAGGGAGAAAATATAGAAAGAAAATATAGGGGAAAAATATAGGGAGAAAATATAGGGGGAAATATAGGGGGAAAGGAGGGGGAAATATAGGGGGGGAAATATTAAAATTTCGTTTTCAAAAATTCAACTGATGTTTTTTTTTCTTACTAAAACTATTTTATAACCTAAAAGAACAAAATTGGTACGTTGGTAAAGGGTATTGAAGATTCGGCACAGCCGATTATAGCCATTTTACTTGTTTGAATTTCGATTGCATCCTTAAAATTTAAGGTTGTCTATAACATTTTTTTTTTCTATTTTCTGTTGATCCTTTTGCCTGATTTGCAATATATAAATATTTTTACAAAATAACAAATTACAGCCTGTCTAACTTTAAAGAAAAAAAGGTAAAATTTCGAACATAAAATCAAGTGTTTTGAATGAAAGATTCGATTCAAATTATTGAATGCATTTATTTCGACACCACACAATCGCTGAGCATTTTTTTTTTAACTATGCCAAATATATAACGATGTCAAATAGAGTTCTTCGTTTAAATATTTTTACCTTAATTCAATATAAAAAAACAGAACGTATGAGTAACTCAACCACATCCTGCGTAATACAACAATACGCAAACGCCCCAAATAAGGCAATATACCTTGATGTAGAAATGAAACACTCGATCAATCGAAAGATTAAATAAATCTTCGAAATTACAAATTCGCATGTTCATAAATATTTTTCAATTATAAATATCCGCTCACTTTATTTCTTTACCCATGCAAAATTCACTTCATGCTGCCACCTACACCCTCATCCTGTCAAAAGGATAAGCAAACATGTTAAATTTATTAAAACATTTACATACAAAATAAATGGACAGTATTTGTTGTTGTTTTTGTTGCCCAGAATATCAGGAAGATTTCGTTCTCTTTTTATTTCCACTTTATAAGAACATTTTCATTAATCAATTGTCATGTCAGACATGCTGAGTTTATTGTTGTTATATTTTCTGTAGTTGAAATATTCTTGGAAATATAAAAATAAAAGACAAAATATGCTGTTGGATTTATAGCCTTTTAGCCTTGATAATTGTATGTATTGCAAAATGCTCAATTTTCATTTCATTTTAATACGTTTGAGTGGCTACACACTTGAAAAAAAGGTGGTTGGTTAATCTAACCGATTTTGATTGTAAACTAACTGTTGATGTAAATTTTAATTGAAATTTTTTAGCTAACAATTTCTCTATTGGTTAAACTAACTATGCGACAGTAGTATCGGAACTATTAAAGTAAATTAGTTTTGGCAATTCTTTTTATCAAACTAATTCTCTTGATTAAAATAACAATTTTATATAGTAACTTTACTGTTAATGTAAACTATTGTTACAACATAACATTTTTTTTAACATAACAATTTTTGTTAGTTAAAACAACCAGTAGATGTGGTTTCAGAACTTTCATTGTAAGAGTCTATGAATATTTAATTAATATATTAATAGTTAGAATAACTGCTTGAAATTAATTAAGGATTCTTAATTATATATTTTTAAGTAGTTTTAACTGATTAAATTGTAGTTTTACCAAGATATAAGTAAAAATAAAATTAACAGTTTCTTTGGGTTCTCTTGGCTCAAAGTAGTTAACACAAGACTATGTGTAATTGAGTCTAATTGAAATTTTTTAGCTTACAATTTCTCTGTTGGTTAAACTAACTATGATACAGTAGTATCGGAACTATTAAAGTAAATAGTTTTTAGTAGTTCTTTTTATCAAACTAATTCTCTTGATTAAAATAACAGTTTTATATAATAACTTTACTGTTAATGTAAACTATTGTTACAAATTGTTTAACATAACAATTTTCGTTCGTTAAATTAACCGAACTGGCTGAAGCAGTTAACACAAGACTATGAGGTCGCCTCCGCACTCAGTTGCGGATGGGTCATTGATTTTGGCTTGTCACGATATAAAAAAAAATCGACTGTAAAATATGTCAGTTTACAATTAAAATTGTAATTAAACTATTTGTAGCCCAACTATCAAAATTGTTTCGTTGCCAAGTTTTCTGTAAAATTTAATTTTACAGTCAACCCCAACGTTGGTTTTTACTATTTTTGTTGGTTAAATCTACTAACTTTGTTATAATTTTCTATTTTTTAAATTTATTCATTTATAACTACAATTTTTGTAATATATTTCTAGTTTATTTTTTCTTTGAGTGCATCGAACAATTTATTTTCAGAAAAGCTTATCTGTAGTGTGTTTGAAGAGTAAATTGCACATTTTACTTGTAAATAATTTTTCATATTGAAGATGAGAATTCCACTCGAAAGTGTACTTAACTTATGGCTTTCAGCTAGCGAATGTATGATTTATATTTTCTTTGTTTACGATTTCATGAGAAATAGTAATTGACTGCTGCAAAGCTGCACGAAAACTTGTAGAAATTATTAAATATAATAAAAAAAAAAAAAGAATTTTGCACTGGCTATTGCAAAATGGAGTAGAATAGAATTTTGAAAATATATTTTTTTTATAAAATTCATTTTTTACCTTCTGTCCACAATAAGCAAAATTGGTTAAAGACGGAAATTTATTTCCAATTTTATTAAATAGTTTACTATATCACATCACTATAATTGATTATAATTTAGTTGTAAAACAAAGTGGTGAAGATATTTAGAATACGATTCCACTCAATATCATGTTAAGAATGGAAAGATAAGGGCAAAGACTTTCACAATTAATACACAGAAGGAAAAGAGATGCTCTAACATTGTTAACGACTGCTTTTAAATTGAAAATTATTCAAGAGCATTATTTTGTTATATTTCGCTATGAAATTAATCTTAAAGAACTATCAAATTAAAAATAAATTGTACAAAAACACAAAATCAAGAACGATCGGTAGTAAAATTGTATAAAATACCACTCATTAAGTCTTATACGACTATCATTTCAAGGATATCGGCTTGACACAGTTCTCGTATTATTTTTCGTAACAAAAGTGGTGCATATAGAAACTTTTATCACATCCAACTAAATTATTTAACAAGGGGTAATAAGTAAAAATATATTTGAGTACTAATGATGTGTAGCGGCCTTCGTAAACATTTTTTCTGCTCTGCTGTGCAAAACTGATGT
Organism: Linnaemya vulpina; assembly: GCA_963675445.1. NCBI lineage: Eukaryota > Metazoa > Arthropoda > Insecta > Diptera > Tachinidae > Linnaemya > Linnaemya vulpina. The sequence continues at coordinate 23,202,407 of OY776278.1, forward strand.
TGACTTGTGCTCTTGGAATATTTTATTTGTCATGTCTTTTTGAATTTAAAATAAACCATTTTCTAATATTTAGATCACATAATTAAATTTAGTAATTCTTTTTACTTTTTTATACAAACAAAAACAGCTGTAGTACAATTTATGAATTGTGAATTAGAAAAAGGTAAAGGAAAATACAACAACAGTGATCAGTGAGTTCTTGTTGTGACTTTGATATTTGTTTCAAAGCTTCCCACTTAGTACACTGGAAGTTTGAAATAAATGTCTTTAGTTATTCCTTGATGATCTGCATTAGCCCCAGTGAAATGCGCATAGGAACTAGCTAAGACCCCTCAATTGATCCCTTTGAATTTTTTAGTAAGATTTTGGAAAAAAGAACTACCACATAATTAAAATTAAACAGAACAAATAACTTCTTAGAGAGATATAATTTATTGTGTCTCAACTTATTGGACAAACTGTGAGTTAAGATCTAAATTTATTAAGTCTGCAGTATGATCGCAAAATCACATTTTTGTGGTTTTAATACTAAAACCAGGTTCTAACTCTCAGTGTAAAAACACCATAAGCCATTATTGATAATGCCTGACAAGCAAAATCGTTCTGTTTAAAAAACTAAATTTTTATGAATACATAATAAAAGAACCTTCGAAATGAAAAATACCATTCGATATTTCAGTACCGAGTGCAGCACACAAATGTAAACGTTTTATTCGATGGGACATGTCATGATATGAAAATATATTGAAAAGACTGGCCGTAAAAGCCATCCCTGCAACTTCCCGCTAAATTCAATCGTAACGCGGCTGCGCTGTTTTATACTTCTCACCTGTTCTAACTGAAATAATATTATACCGTGTTCAGAGATGCAATTTTGATTGAGTCAATTTAATTTTAATTGCTCAATTAAATCTAGTGTTCACGCATACTCAATTCAGCTGACTCAATTAACATTTGACAACTGAAAAAACATTGTTTTTATTTGTTGCGTGAATATTCGTGTTTGTATATTTAAAAAATGGATGCAAATTTTGTTTTAAAAAATATGTACTTGCATATAATAGAAATAAGGAGCTCTTGGAGTCATTACGACAACTTAACAAATTTTTATTGGAGCTCAGTCTAGTCTGTTTGAAAATTCAGTTAGTTTTTTGTTTATATGAGTGTAGATGTTTTGACATTTGGCCCGCTGTTATAAAAAATTTTTCTGCTCACTGAACACAGTTCTTAATAAACACACTTATGACCAGGGTTGCAATTCGAGTGTTACGCAATTACTAAGAGAGTTCTAATAATAAACAAATCACTTAATTCTTTAAACAAATTGTACATGTTAATTTTTAAATTTATTTCGACTTCAGCTGCACATAATGAATTGCATATAATATAATATTTCCTCTTTCTTATGCTGGTTATATCTCAAGTGTCTGCTACTTTAAAAGCGCCTACTTGAAGTCGTACAATTTAAATGAGTGCAACCGTTATGATGTCTCGGGTTGAATACGTAAACAATTTCACTTCTTTTTTTTTCTCTGTAAGACTTTTGGAATTATAATAAAATACAAAAGAAATCATAAGGCACGAAAGCATTAAGTATTGCATGCATATGTGTGGGTGTGTGTATGTGAGATGGCGTTATAGAACACGCAAAATATGATTTAAATTTTTAATTATATTAAATAAACGAGACGCTTCAAAATGGATGTTTTAAAATAGTTTCAGTAAAAAATTTACAATGAAAATATTAAAGTTCCATTTTAGAAAATTGTTCTTGTTGGAATTAAAGCTCCTGCACATCATGGTTGTTGAGTGGATGAACGAAAAGGCCAGTGAGTAATTATGAGTCACCATTGACTGTTACGTTTTCAGCAGCATCGTTTCTAAAGAAGTATGAATCACTGAATACATCATCCCATTAAAAGTTGAGGATTATCCTCTATCACTCCGAATGCGGCAGTTTCATTTATTAAGAGAGCCATGACTTTCACATATTTTAAGTGTCCTTCAGTCGTCAGTCTAGTCAAGTGGAAATTCCAAATCAAACTAAACGCAAGTCACTGGGCAGTTGGCTAAGATAATGTTGCCAATTTAAATATTTCTGCCTCTTAAAAAAATTATTTTGACAAGCAAAGAGGTCAGAGGTTAACTAACCCCTTAAGAATGCTCTCTTTAAATAAAATGTTGTTGTTTTACTTTTTTTAACTTCCCGCTGGACAAATTCAAAATTTTATTTTGATATTCTGATATTGAGTTCTTATCAGATCTCCATGTTTTGAAGTCCCGGAAAAGTTCCCTGATTAATCCTGAGAGCCCTGCTCTATGTCTGTATAAGTGCGTGTGTATGTGTGTGTGTTTTAGTGTATGTGTTTTACTGTGTGTGTATGCATTTTGAAGTTTATGTGTGTTTCAGTGCTTGTTTTAGAGTATGTGTAATTTAGTATCTGTGTGTGAGTGTGAGTGTGTTTTGGTTTGAGTGTGACTATGTTTTGGTGGGTGTGTGAGTATGTTTTAGTGTGAGTGTGTGTTTGTAAGGATGTGACCCGCTTAGATCTTTAAAACAAATTTCTTGTTTTCAAACCGATTCGAAAAAAAATATTTAAATAAAAACATTTTTCAATAATGTTCTTTTAGAATAACAAACTATTCAGCTAAACTGCTCTTGATCACGTCGATCACGGCAAATCGGGTCACAATCGGTTAATCCGCTCGTGAGATATCGTGCAAGAAAATAAGTGATTTATTTTGAAAATTATTTTAAACTAAGCAAAACCCATAATGAAATCGATGGCAGTAATTTAAAAAACTCTCTCATATTTTTTTTCACTCTCACTTCAGTATGGCAACATTTCTTTGAGAGTGAGTACACAAAAATGGGAGTATAAGAAAAACTGCTAAAACAAAATAGATTCTACTTTACGACCGCATTCGATGGTTAATTTTTTATCAAATTGTATGGAAGACACTCGTCAGTCCCAGCCCTGTTTCATAATTTAAACTTCTAAACAGCGCGTTAAATAATTTCATTGATTGGCAACACTAAACGTATGGTAACTCCTTTATGCTTCAAACCTTATTTAAGTTAGTTTTGCTTCTTTTAGTTAAATTATTTATAGGGAAAAACGAAGTATGAAGTTTATATTAAAATGCTGAATTATTAGTGCTTTAAATGAAGAAGTTTAAAGTTTTTAATGAGTAAAAAATGTTCTCTCTTGTTATTTTTTTTGAATTTTTCTAATTAGAAAAGATTCTTAAAATTCATTGTTTTATTAAAATCTTTCCAGAAGGAAGTTTATAAAATAACTCCCTTAAATCTTAGCGACCATAAATTTCAACATCTTTGCGACAGGTGACAAGAGCAAAACTTTCTACTCAATTTTTCTAGCTAAAGTTTTGCTTCTATTTTTAACTTCTTCTTGTATTCTTGTCCTTCAAAATCCTGTCTAAAACGTTTAGCAAAGTTTTTAAACAGTTCTGCTGTTCGTCTTGGCAGCTAAATGAAGTATAAAAATGTGTTTGTGTTAAGGGAGTAGGGATTGTATTAAAAATATTAATATTAATTAAGTTAAAATGAAATTAAAAATTGTTTTTGTTTTAAATTTTATTCATTCCATCCAACGATAACTTGTGACATCGACGAGCAGGCAGTTGTTCTGTAGTTTACAAAAACATTCTTAACTGGGGATGAAACGTAAGAAACACTTTTCGAACAAGGAATTTCAATTACAGATTTTTTTCAACTCCCGGATGTCTGTATAATTTTTACAAAATATCCGAAATTCCCTGGGTACTTACAAATAATCAGCAAAATCATTTAAGACATATTTTTAAGATAAATTAAGGCCAAAATAAAAAAAGGTTTAGGAAAATTTCAATTTCCTACTGTGAAATAATTCAAATCCTCATTTCCCAAACGATCAGTGTTACCGTTGAGCTTCCTATAACGCATTTGCATGCAAACCAACTTACAAACCGATTCATATTATCGATGAGTTCAGATTGACTGCTGGTATTAAACACACAACAGATATTTTTGCTGAATAACAAATTTTGCAAACGAAATTGGCTGATATTAAATTTAACAACAAAAATCATTTATTATTATTTTGTTGTCAACAATCGTAAAATTTATTCATGGAATAAATAATAAAATATGGATTTAATTTGCAGCCGAGTTTAGGTGAGTGCAACGGAAAACCAGTCAAATTAGGTCAATTGGGATATTGTAGCAAAAATAAGGTGTTGGAAAATGATTATAAATTATATTTAATAAATTCTTTTATATGATGAAATTTTGTATATCTTTTTTTAACAGGGGGGACCGAGACTAACAGCATGACATGTTATCATCATGTTCACACAACGATATGAAGGACTTGCAGCGATCTTTGAATTACGAGTATGAGTCATCTTGCCGATTTCACTTGATCTAATGAAACGTGTCTGCTTACTGCCACTGAAGCCATTTATTGTGTCAATACATCCTTCGGCACATCAAAATACGCTGAATATCTTTTTTAATCTGAGTTGATCGCTAATTTTATTTGATTTCATTAAATATATTGTATTATGAAATTATTTTTATTTATTATTTTATTGTTTATTATTTTATTTTATTTTGTTTATACAATTCTTGTTTTGGCAGCTGGTTCGGATAAACTGATAATAAATTTCGATAATAAATAAGAACGCTAGAAATTTGCTGGAGCTTCAAAACGAACCATCTTAAATTAAGGCATTTCAATCTTAAAGTTTTGTGCGGCAAATCATTTGTACTTCATCGAATGATCTGCTACAATTTTTTTTCCTTGCCGCTTGGAGAATTTTAACTTTTTGATTATCGGAAAGTTATTGGTTTTATCCTGTTTTAGAAAAATTGAGTTCTCATCAGATGTCGACGGTCTGAATCTAAAGGAAATATTCCTGACTAATTTTAAGAGAGTGTAGGTATAGTATCTGTATGTATGGCTTTGAATGCTTATGTTTGTGTGTATGTGTATGTGTGTTGGTATGTGTATGTGTGTGTATGCTTGTCTGTGTGTATATCCTTAAGCGTGTTTAAGTATTTGACTAACCTATAATATTGAAACGGTTAAACCGAACTCGTAGCGTTCCCGAATACAGGTTTTCTCTAAATTTAAACCGATTCGATCCGATAAATTTTAAGATTTTTAGAAAAATTTAGATTAAAAAAATTTTTTTAAATAATTTTTTAAGATTAACTTTTAAATAGCTTCGCTGATCAATTCATAATACTAATCAGCTTTTATTAGTTTAAAAACCCGTCGATCACAGTGATAAAGTCAAAATCGGTTAATCCGTACGTGAGACATCGTGAATGAAAACAAACGAAACACATAAAAAACCCTTAAGAAAGTTGACACTCTTTTTGGTTACTAAAACACGCACAATAACAATCGATGAAAATATTGACAAAAGGACTAATATTGTTAATGGCAATCGTCGAGAAATTTGCTGAGAATGTCGGGAAATCGCTTGGCTCATGCCATGCAATTTTTTCCATAATTTAGTTTATTAAGCAATTGGCAGCGAATTTCGTTTTAAAATCGCTTAACACCGTATCCATTCGAATATTGGACAAAATCCTGGCACAAGTGGATTATATCTGAGGAAGTCATCTTCAAAGGACACATAATAGAAATTAATCACAAACACTTTCTTCACACGATGAGTTTTATGACTCCTAATTTTCGAAGTAACTTTTTATTGCTGGCAAAAGGCATAGCGCAAAGAGCAGCGTAGAAAAATAGACGTTTTTTTCTTTATTCCTCTTTCATTGGCATTCATTTATTCTGGTAGTTACTTTTTGTTTGCTTTTATACACACTTTTATTAGCTTCCAACTCTTCTTTTGAAGTTTTGAATTTTTGAAATTTAATTTTATTAAAAACAGTACTCATACGTGACATTTTTTTCGTACAAGGCAGTTGTTTTGATTCGTGTTCTCATCTTCTCATAACGTGCAAGTATTTTTACCCGCTTTCGAAACACATGAAACTAAATATTATATATGGTTCAGGAGAACAAAAAAATATAATTTTTAATAAATCTAACCAAAATGTATAACACTTTTTCCCTTCACCAATATAATTGTGTGCATAATAATCGAAGTTGATTAATATTCTAGTGCAGAGCTTACTGCATGCGCTCATGAGGGCGCACGGAATGCAAAAATAAATATGACACAATTTGCCTGCTCATAAACTAATCCGTGTTATTCAACAAAAATATTGTCGTATTAAATAACAATTGAAAATTTAGCAGAACCATAAAATTGCACGACTGCCTGGCTTATAAAAATATTAAGTACAGGGTGTACAAAAAAACTTTAGCTCTAATTAACAATCGAAAAAAAGCTTTCCTAATATTTGATTTTCGGAATTACCGGCTTGACTTCCAATAAAGGCTGCTTGATTTTAAAAGTCCCAACAATTCTTAATGCTTCAGATCAAATAAGCGTCTACCCTTTAAGTTTATCTTTTGCCATATTTCAATAATTAAAATCATTTGCTTGCAAAGCCAAACACTGGCTTCAAAGTAAATAAGCAAGTAAAGCAATTTCATGAATAAAATATTTAATAAAATTGTGTGTTAAGTTGTGGTGGGCAGGCAAACATTTAATTATTACAATTCAACAATAACATTTTTGTTTGATATTAATTATTAAGAAGTTTGCAAATAAAATTAATTACGATAATGATTCTACATATTAAATAGGATGTATTTAATAACAATAATTCAGCATCTGCTGCTGATAATATTCGACAAATAAAATCAATTTTACGTACACGTTTATGCGTTTAACTTTGTAACGCTCCGGGGCGGATGGTTGTTAGATGTTGCAAATCAGTTGGACCTTTTCGTCTGCTGACAAATTGGGCAGACAATGTAAATTGCAAGCACAGGATTTATTGCAAGTTAACAGGGTGATTTTTATGGAAGTATAGAATTTGCATGAGATGATGATTCTAATAAATTGACAGGAATTTAACTTTATTCGAGGGACAATCTAGTGGCATAATATTTGATATATGATTTCCGGCAACTGGCCGCCACGGCTGAAGCCCACGTAGTCTAACCTGGAATCCCAATTTTCAATAGCTCTTTTTCCAAGTTATGTGGCCTTATGTTGCCAATAATGCCTCTCCAAGTAGTCAATTGTTTCCAGCTTGTCAGCGTAGGCTGGCGATTTCATATATCCGCATATATAGTCTAAGAGTATTATACCTTACGATCTTGAAGACCAATTATCGGGTGTAAAAGGAAAAACTATGCGGTCATCAAACATTTCCTTCAATAAATAAATTGTGGGGGCTTCACTTATTCCCAATAGTTTAACAGCGTTAAATCGTACGTTTTCACAGGCCAATTCACGGATACGAAAGCTGAAACTAAAAGTTACTAAAAGTTTCTGACACCAGCTGTGTGACATATTCCAAAGTCTTGTTAGGACCACAGCCCGTGCTCATCCTGGCATTTATACCATTCATCATGGGCCTATCACCCATGTCATCAGTGACTGTGAGGTTCTTCTGATCACCATCGTTTTTAAATATCTACAGACCACTGATTTCGCCAGCCTATAAATCACACCAAACTGTCAGTTTTTCTAGATGTAACGGGGTCTCCACATAAACTTGGGGATTATACTCCATCACTCCAAGTACGGTAGTTTCGTTTATTCACGTATCCATTCCAACAAAAGTGAACTGCATCGCTAAACAAAACAAGCGCACTACAAGTTTGGAACAGAACCGTGATTTGCAAAATAAATTTGAAAAATTTGGAAGCCTTATTCAGCCCTCCGTCAATTCTTCAGTTCATTCACGTTGACAGCTGCGAGTTTAAAAATTATCTTCAGCTTAAAATTTTAAACCTTCATAAAAAATCACCCATTTTATTTGTTTTATCTCATCAATGAACATGAATCCTTGTGCCTACTGACGAAGCATGCATGTGCATGCATTTAAAGATATTATTAAACCAAAAATTTTAAATTCAGTTTTAATTTAAAATGTTAAATATTTTAAAACAAAATAATATTTCATACAATTATTTTTATTCCTACAGAAGACCTGAAAAGTTTGATTTTATTACAAGAGGCTACAAAGGAGCTCAATGACATGCTGCCTCCGCTAATGAGTTTCAGGATACTTTTAATAATTTGCTGGAAGAAGAGCATTTCGAATATTTTATTTTGAAAATTACAAAAAGATGGACTTAAAATTGCAACTGCGACTGTCTCATTCCTCATCTAGAGAGTATTTTCTTTGAGTAGCAGAATTTTGGAATTCAGAACTGGACTTCGTTTTTGAAGAATGAAACTTCTGTCTTGCACCAGCACTCAATACAATCTATTGTGCCAGACCTAGAAAGCAGTGGACAGATGAAGACAGATTAGAAGCTAGAAAATTTTGTTATTGTTATTGTAGTTAAGTTTTTGGCTGCAAATACAGACGAAAGATGGTGGCTGCCTTCTGCTTTCGTAGTACCGACGAAGAAGGGTCCATTCTTTTAGTGCAGTAAATTTTTAACTTCCAGAGCAGAGCAGAATAGTGTCAGAGAAAAAACAAAGAAATATCGGAGAATGAGGAAAAAAGAAGAACTATTTCTACCTCTGACATTTTTCGGAACTTTTGTTTGAGAAACGCAAGTCGGCGAAAGTTCTTAAACTTAATCTTGGACTCGGAATATTGTAAAAAGGTTTTTTTCGTGAATGGCGCTTTTTTGGGCCGTGCCAAGGTGCATTTGCAAAAATAATACAAATAAAAAAATAAAAAGAATGGATTACTAACGCCTTAAAAGATAAACTTTTGAGCATTTATTAATATAGGAAAGGGGAAGTATGCCCTTGTACCAACTCCGGGTTAACCCTGCTTTTTATATCTATAAAATACTAATTCTTAAGCTTTCATATCGAGGGGAATATATCTTCCCATTACCTAAGCAATATTAGATGCCTGAGATCGCAGATTCGATTCCTTCCTCGTTGATTGAAGTTAAAAACTCACCGAAGAAGCAAAAATTAAAAGGCCCTTAACACGACCCCTTCTAGTTCTGGGAGTCATCCCCTGAGTGCCGCTCCAAGCTAAAAAAAATAACAGTTCTTAATGCAAATTTATTAAATTTTTGTTCACAAATGTTTTATTAAACTCTTTTAACTTTTTATGAATAAGATTATAAAAATATATAATATATTAAAATTTTTTCATGAATATTTTTAAGTCGATATTTCAATTAATTATTTTCAATTAATTATTATTTTACTATTAAGAATTTACTTTTACTATTTTCATTTAACAATGGGAATTAAATTTTCTTCGTTTGCTGCTTTAATATTTTCACTTTAAAACACTAAGAGAAATTTTAATTACACAATAAAATGTTTAAAGATATTGAAATTAAAATAGGAATAATTAAAGGAAAACAGTAGAGGGTTTCAAAGTGCAAAGTAAATGAATAAAACAAAAGACTTTGGTGTTGGGAATATAATTAAATCTTTTTACTACGAAAAACGATTACGATTACGAGCACAGCAGGTTGTTAAATTACCAAAAAAAATATAGTAAAACTTGCAGTTTATGTGTTTTGAGCTACAAAGTGACCGCTTTATTTATCTGTAACAGAGTTTTAAGTAGAGACTTCTTTCCATCGTGAACTTACAATGCAGTCTCCTATTTACTAGCGCATATGAGTGTGTGTGTGTGTGAGCATATGAGTTGAGATAATTTTGCTGCAAATAGTTGTATGCAAGTAAATATTTATAATTATTTTATTTGATTTACAATTTTTCTTTAATTTATTTATAATTTTATTTTAAAGGCTAGACTTTGATAAGAGGCCCTAAACAGACTTCGGTTTTCGCACAATAAAAGCTGAAATTCATACAATATCTTTTAACAATGTTAAATCAACATTGAAAAATGTTGTCTTCAAGTTGCTGTTTATTTCCGACAAAATTTCAAAGTAATTTACTTTCAACCATTATTTTGCATCAAAAGAAGTGATCGCGTACGTTTCGGGTGAAGTAAACGGTGTCTTATAGCGTTTTTTTTTTTTCTGGAAAATATGCAACATTTTGTCACTTGTTTTGTAAATAATGGAAGTTTGGAGGAGTTTTAAAACAGAAATTAATTATCGTAAATGATGTTGGATTAACTTCTAATAAATTCCTTAATTTCAAATATGCGAATGTTGCCGTTTTCTGCTAGAAAGTGTAAAAAATGTTGCACTCTTTGCTAGAAAAGAAATTAGCTTTAGAAAGAACGCCCTTTTGAAAATTAATGTTAACAGTGAATATGAAATATGACACATGAACCAACGAATTCAAGAATACGCATTCAAGTTTTGTAAACAATCTCATTGTAAACAATCTCATGTCAAACTTTTAAATTTATAGAGGCAGAATCGTGCAGACACGCATGCGCAGCATAAGCAAATTTTGTCTCAACGCAAATATTGAATTTTTATTGTCTGATTTTTATATAAAATTTCAATTCACGAGTCCTCTACGATTTTTTTCACACAAAAATATTTTAAACTTTTTGCATGTTCGTAATTGTCGCTTTAACTCTTTAACTTTTATTATTCCTGTTGATTCTTTTTTCCCAAAAGTTATATATTAAAATTATATTTTAAAACTTATTTATAGCTTTTAAATTCCATTTAAAAAAATAAGCTTTTTTTTTATTTTTCTAAATCAATCGAATTTGTGTCCTATTTTAATTAAGTCGGTTTTATTGTCACAGAATTATTTAGAATACTGGGATATTTTTAACCTCTTGCTAGGAAAATTAAAAATTTTTTAAAATCGGAAAATTATTGATTCTACACCGTTAAAAAAATGGAGTTGTAATCAGGTCTTCACGTATTGAGGTCCTACGCAGGTTCCCTAACCCGCTTATAACTTTTAAGCGCCTGAATCGAATTAAGCCAATCTGGTAACGTTCTAAAGAGCATTCCTAAACCTAGAGATCATGTGAACCGATTCGAACTGGTAGATATAAAAATATTAAAAAATAATAATAGAAAAAAATCATTTTTCGAAATGGTTCTTTAGAATAATTTTAATAATAAGAATTTTCAACGGCTTCTCCGATCGATTTAATAATCTAGTCAGCTCTTTAAATGTACAAAGAATCGCTATCCAGATCAAAAACGGTTAATATGTGCGTGAGATATCATGAAAAGAAATATTTGAAGAATCCGTTGATTTGAAAATTGAGCTCGGGGCGGTCAAAAGCATTGAATAGTGCCAAACCCCTATGATAGCCTTGTGACTAAAATTAGCGGGAAGTTACAGGGGTACCCATTAGGGTCGGCCATCTTCCATTTATATTTTTTTTATTATTATTTGTTTATATATATTTTGATATTTTCTTTTTTTTATTTACAACTGTGCTAATAATTAACTACCTTAATTGCAGACAACCTTGACCAAAAAACTGACGGAAAGGCAAAAAATTAAATACCATGAGGGCAGTAATTTTATATATAAAAAAAAGTTATAGTAAATAATTTTCTTTGCCAAGTGCTTGAGCTCGTTAAAACAAAAACTTTTCGAAGTAATTTTATTAAATTTTTATTTTATTTTGTGGCGTCTTTATTAACTATCAAAAAACTAAAACCTTAAACACAGACAATCTGTTTACTTCTTTAAATTTTATACAAAATGCCATGTGGATCAATAAACAATAATGGGAACGAGAGAAGTGCGTGTAAATAAATGGGATTTATCGAACATGTAATCGCATGTAAAATGTTGTGGCAAGAAACCAAATCAATTCAATACACACAAACAATAAATTGAACTTTGACACAAGCAAACACTCAAACACATAAAGGGTGACCTTTTAAACGGTATAGAACTTTGAAATGAAATAAAATGAACACAATTATTTTATTAATTGATATGAAATTAAAGTTCTTTAGAAGAACTTCTTGTCAATATTATTAATGTTGTGTTCTTTTGTAAAAAATAATGCAACAAATCTTGCACTTTTTAATAGAAAATGGCAACAATATGCGATTTACAAATAAAAACTTTCAGAAATGAATCAAACAGCCATTTCGAAATATCATTTTTATTTTAAAACTTCTCCTAATTTTGACTTTTTATTGAAATTAGGAAAAGTTTTAGGAGTGTTTTCAAGAAAATAAAACGCCATTAAATTTGGCTTCTGTCGCATGTCAACCTCAGCCTGCTCGGTGGCAACCTAATCTGAGAGTCTAACTTCCGATTATTTTTTCCAACATTTATGGCCGTATATAGGTAATAAAGGGACGAATATTGTCCTCTAAGTGGCCAATCGTTTCGGAATTATCCAGCATTGAAACAAAAGTGATCTCCTTTGCCAAACAAAATTGACGCGATATGAATTAGAAACAGAATTAGGGCTCAAATCAACGCTTTCGATATGAATGAAGTATTCAAATACAATTTGAATAGAACTTTCGATATCGAATGCCGCAATGACAAAATTGCCATGCGTCTGGTATCGTTGTATTCATAATAGTTTTGCACAAATCGGAAGCGCTCTTCAGGCTTCAGAATATCCATATTGAAATGCCAAACCAAATAAAATATAAATCACTTGATATCTGATTAAATGTTTGCCAGTTAAACAAGTTTTGCTACCTTAAACTTTTGTACCTCTTTAAAAAAAACACCCTTTACAAGACGACACACATTTTCATATTTATGACACTTCTTTGGGGCTTCGTTCTCTACAATATTCGTTTCTTGTTTTCTTATTGTTATAAAAGAAAACCAGCATGACTTCATTCACTGGCACACGATAATTCCAAAAGTCCTTGTGGAGCCTTTGGAATTGAGTAAAAGTTTTTATTAAATTACATAACAGATTTTCTTTTAGCCATATCCCAAATGGCTTTAATAAACATCTCCTAAAATCACTAAACCAAAGACGGAGAAATTTATTTCCAATAGTTTAACAAGTTTTTAATAAAAATTTACTACAGAAAATTAAATTCTATGAACGGATTATGCCAACAGCGGAAATGAAACTTTTTTCTAAATGACGTAAAAAGTTTCTTCTGGGTGTGTGTGTGAAAACTGAATTGTTTTTGTAATAATATATGATTAGAATTAGGACTCACCACTCTTATCGTTGTATCAGCTCATTCTACGTTTTAGAATTTTTTTAGTACAGCGGGTTCTGGGTATTGATTCTATCATCTGAGTTACTTATAAAATTTTCTATAAAAATAAAAATAAATAATCATGAAGTGTTTTATTATCCGATTTTTGCAGTTTAAGTTTCTCAAATAAAAGTAATTTTTAGATTGAGAGATTCGACCTTCGGTCTAAATAATCATTTTTAAATCAAATGAGAATTCATTTATTGTTATTCAAAGTTATAGGATTAATTGTTAAGATAAGAATTTTTATTCAGGTTCATTTTTGAATTCGTCCATTCGACTTAATAATAACTCGCAAAATAATTCTCATCTTAATAATTAATCCCAAAAGTTTGAATTATGATAATAATAATAATAATAATAATAATAATAATAATAATAATAATAATAATAATAATGCAAGCACAAAACAAAATCGAGATAACCTATTGAGAATAGTTGAAATGTTTTCAAAAGATATCAAAATGAAATTTGGAATCGACAAATGTAAAATACAAAATGTGACCAGGGGAAAATATACAACCAGCCAAAATTTCCTAACTCAGGACCTGGAAGGTATAACACCACTTAGAAGAGACGAACACTATAAGTACCTGGGAATCAAACAACATATCACAATAGACCACAGGAAACAAAAAGAGGACATCAAGAAGGAGTTCATTAAAAGGATTAATGTGATATGCAAAAGCAAATTAAATGGTCGAAACCTTGTAAAAGCAATAAACACTTTCGCCATACCTCTTCTTACATATACATTTGGTATCATATCCTGGTCAAATACAGATTTGAATAACCTCGATATGAAAGTCCGTACTACCTTAACGAAGATTAAATATCACCACCCAAAAGCATCGCTAGAACGGATAAACATTCCAAGAAAATTTGGAGGAAGAGGAATACTAAATATAAAGACACTACACGATAAACAGTTAATAAAATTAATAGAATATTTTAAAACAAAAGCTTCAGTATCTACTCTCTACAGAAGACTCGTGAATGCCGATGACAACCTAACTCCATTAAATCTTAAAAACAATGACAACAATACTCAAATAACAATAGATAACCTCATTCAAGACTGGAAATCAAAACCGCTGCACGGAAAGTACCCAAACTTGATCAATCAGACTTATGTAGATGTAGTAAATACTAACAATTGGCTTAAATTCAGATATTCAAAATTAATATATGAAAAAAATCCTTTGAATTCATCAAACACAACATACTCATGATATAGTTTAGCGGCTTTAGAAAAATTTTATATCAACTTAATTTTCAAACTTTCACTGCAGAGCATAATGGTACTGTTTTCGAAAGCCGCTGCACTTTTAACAACCCACGTGATTTGTTGTTTATGAGCAATTATTACTTTTTTTTTTTTTAGTAAAAAGTGTTTTTATTTATAAAAATTTTATTAAAAAAACTGTATTAATTCCAAAAATTAAGTTCCTGTGTTGCCATTTTCTTAAATCTTTCATGTCCCATTTTTCCGAAGTTCTTTTACAATCTTTTATTTAAGATTTTATTTATTTTTTTACTTTTGCGTTATAGTAGCGTATAGATCAGGGCTCAAATCAACGCATTCGATATGATACATATATATCAAATACAATTTAAATAGAAGTCTAGATCGATATCGCATGCCGCAATCAAAAAATTGCCGAGCGGCTGGTATCGTTGTATTCAAAATTTATATACTGTGGATTCTATTAAAATTAATGCCCCTGACTACAAAAATTGGATTAATTAATAGTGACTGGCAGACATCAGCGATGATATTTATTCTGGAAAGTGTAAAGCGGCACTGGACAAACGCAGGAACTTAAAACGATTCAATTATTTCGATGAAGTAATTAGAGTTCTGAATAAATTATTAGATGCTCTAATAAATATGTATTTTTCAGCTATAAAAATTTAAGCTGGCAACACCTTTTTAAAAGACAATCTTGGCAGCTGTCGACAGAACATCATCTTTCGACTAAATTAAATTTCATATGAATTTAAAACCTTTAATTTTATTTAATTCCATTTCAAAGTTCTATATCTCTATATAAACATCGTTTGCCACATCAAACGAAACTCTAATCAAGAGAAATTCGTTTTAATCTTTTTTTAATATTTAAAAGAATATTGTCAAACATACTCAATTAAAAGTTACTGGAGTTTTTATATTAAAAGCAAATTAATTCTGTGGAAATATATTTTATTTTCTCATCCCAAAAGTTTGTAGTTTCTGTGTTTTTTACAAAAAAAATAACTACTGCAAGAGTGTTGGGGCAAAAATGAAATTTTATATACGAAGAAAATTTAAATAAAACTGTACTTGAGATTGTATTCTATTTTTTATTTATTTTCTTTGCGACAATTCGTCGTCTATTTTATTGTATTCTCAAGGGGATTTTTTTCTAGTCATAACAAAAGTGTCTCAAGTGATGGTTTTGCAAGAAATTATTAATTTATTTTGGTACTTAATTAACCCTAATCCTACCAACATGTTTTTGGGGGTCAGATTTTGATGTGCAATTTAAAAATTAAGTAAAAAATATATGAGGAACATCGCAAAATACGATGAATAACTTTCAATTGTTCTCTTCTTTATAAGTCTCAACAAAATTACACAATTAAAACGTTTAAGCATTGAAAACTTCCTAAATGCAAAGAATGGACACGAAATAAATTTTAACGTCTTAAAATTCAGTGCAACCAGGAAGTAGTTAAGAAAAAGTCCTCGCCAAATGTAACATATTTTGTAAAAAGTAACAGCAAAACATGTTGTAGATGTGACCATAAAAAGAGTCTCAGAATTTCGCTTCATAACTTCAACGAAAATGTTTCGTTAGATTTTTGCACACGTTCAATGAAAACTTCCAATCAATCCCATCAAAATTTGAAAATTATCATGCAACTACTTGATTGGGTTTCTTAATATTGTTAGAATATTTCATTTATTACAGCTTTTTATGAAAAACTTTATGTACAAACAAATATAATCAGATGACGAAAGTGTAGCGGCTTTCGAAAACAGCTGTTCTGCTCCGTAGAATAATAAGATAACAAACTATTTTTATTTCAAGGAAGATGATGTGGGTCCCACTTTATCTAAAATGCAGGTTTATTTTCTGATAGAAAATATAAAACTCCCCAAATGAGTTTAAAATAAAATGACTTAAAAGAGTTTTATTTTATGAATATGGTGAAGGAGTTCCATTGGAACTACTTCATTTTGTTTCTCAATTTCATTAGAATATTTAATTTATTACGACAACATTTTGTAGCTTTTTATCCAACAGTTTAAGCACAAACAAAAGTAATCAGATGACGAAAGTGTAGCGGCTTTCGAAAACAGCTGTTCTGCTCTGTGGAATAAAATCTATGAAAAAATTTCATTTTAATGACGACCGCTACAATTGCATGCAATAAAATGTTATTAAATGGTACTGGGCTGGATCTCAATTTACTTAAAGTGCGTTTTATTTTCTATATAAGAAAAACAAACTCAAATAAGTTTAAAATAAAACGCCTCAAAAGAATTTTCTTTTATGACGGCAAAAGTGTTTTAGCCGGCATTTTATTTTTACATTTATTTCATAAAAAAGTCTTTGCACTTATTATTTAAAAAAACAATAGTAAACGGGTATTTTTTAAAGTCACAAAATGGCCGTTAAAAATGTTTCATATCTCTTACAAGAAAAATTTTATTTTTTACAACAAATTTTACTTCTTTTAATTTCTATTTGATATAAAAGCAATTCAACAAAACATTTTCATTCACACAAAACTACAACATAAAATTGAAATTGTTGTAAGTGAAAATATATTCACTTAATTATTTCTCGTTGTTGAGTAAAATAATTTCCGTAATACATCATCTGCAACAAAAAGGAAAACTCCCCAGAACATGTCCACATCCTGCAGTTGCATTGTGCAGAATTCATTTTAGTCCTTTAGCCAGGCAGACTCCTCTTGAAAAATGTATAAAGAAGAGAAGAAAATAAAAAGTAAAAAAGGCAACGAAATTTCTAGGGAATTTGAAGGAAAATGCGGAATAATGAAAGTTAAATTTTGGAAACTCCAGCTACTTTATTGCCAAATAATTTTTATTAAAAGACTTTAATATGAATTTAAATACAATAAAATCTAAATTTAAGTGGAATTGGAGTTGATAGACGATAATATTCTAAAACGCCTGTAATTGTTGGGAAAGAAATTTCATTTAGTTTTTGTGTAAATTTCTTATTTTACTGCAGCATTGAAAGAATATTTATGATTTTATTGAGAATTTTTGTAAAAAAAAATTTATATAATTTTTACAACATAAATTAAATAACATCCACTTAATATGTTCTCTTAAAGAAAGTTTGGAAAAAGTTTAGTTTGCTGAGGGTTTAAGAAAAGCTTAAATGGAATTTCCTTTTTCGTGCGACGATATGATTTTACTACTTCAATATTTAAATATCATACACAAATTCGGGAGTTCCCATAGTGATGGCAACAAAAAGGGTCACTCAATCGGGCATGAAACAGGAAAGACCTTTACATCTGACAATAAATCGGTTCAGCATCACAAAAAATAAATAGCAGATGAAATTTATACGATGGCAGTACAATAATTATCCTAAAAAACATTTTGAAATATTGTAAAGGGTGACACGATGGTAACTGCCAATCACATCTTAATGTTAAATTTCTTGTTGCCCACCTTAATTCTAAATTTCTTTACGATATCTCACAAACGGATTGATCGATTTTGATCGAAATAGATTTTAAATGCAAACAGCTGATTATTTTGTGGAACCGATCATTTAAGCCGTTTTAAAGCTGTTACAAACAAAAAGCCAATTTAAAAAAAAAAAAATTTTTAAGTTTCCTAGGAATATTTTGAAAGCTTCCGGTTCCAACCGATTCAAATTCACAGTACTTTGTTTGAATGTCAAGCGCTGCTGATTATTTTGTGGCATCGATCGGTTCAGCCTTTTAAAGACTATTCCAAATAAAGAGACAGTTACAAAAATGTTTTTATAATATTTTAAAGGCTTGAGGTTCGAACCGATTTAAATTCACAGGGCTGAGCTTAAATGCCAAGAACTAACTAATTCGTTGGGGAAATCGATCGGTTGAGCCGTTTAAAAGCTATTAAAAATAAGAAAACACTTTCAAAAATAATTTTTTTTTAATATTTTAAAAGCTACCGGTTCGAACCGATTCAAATAAACAGCTGATTATATTGTAGAACCCAACGGTTCAGTCATTATGTATTCCAAATAAAAAGGCAACTTCAAAAATTATTTTATATATTAAAAACTACCGGTTCGAACCGAATCAAACGCACCGGACTTTATTTAAACGCCAACAGCTGATTATTTTGTGGAACCGATCGTTGAAGCCATTTTAAAGCTGTTACAAACAAAAAGCCAATTTAAAAAAAAAATTTTTTAAGTTTCCTAGGAATATTTTGAAAGCTACCGGTTCCAACCGATTCAAATTCACAAGGGTGAATTTAAACGCCGAGAACTGAATATTTTGGGGAATCGATCGCAATTAAAAAGATAATTACAAAAATGATTTTTTTTTTATATTTTAAAAGCTACCGTTTCGCAGCAAATTAAATTCAAAAGACTTTGTTTAAACTGATTAAGTTATTATTCTATGGAATTGATCGGCTAATCCGTTTAAGCACTATTCCGAAAAGATCACTTTGGAAAACACATTTTTCTGGTTTTTTAGGATATTTTTAAATCTACCTGTTCAATTCAATTTAAATGCACAGGACTTTCTTTACAACGCTATTAGTTTAGTGCTCTTAAGTTAGTGTTTTAGTTCAGCGGTTTAAAATCTATAAGTGAGTCACATATACGCACACATATACACACACAGATATAGTGACGGACCCTCAGAGTTAGTCTGAGATCTGATGAGAACTCAATTTTTCGAAACGGGATGAAACCAATAACTTCCCGATTTTCTTAGCTGGAAGTTGATAACAGTTTTATTTTGACACTTTCAAGGAGTTTTTTTTAAACTCATTTGAGGATTTTTACTAGAAAAATAAAATGCAATTTAGATAAATTGTGACCCAAACGAATCTAATCTACTGACTTTTTACTACCATCCCATCCATCGTGGTTAAAATTAAAGAAATTTCTTATTGAAAAATTTCTTATTCAAAGGAAAAGTAATAAAAGTAGTTATTAAATCAAATAAACAAATTAATACTTTCAATTATATCAGAAGGACTCAATAAAAACTAATAGAGAACAAAATGAATATTATATTGGACAAAAAAAAACTCCCCATAGAAACTAAGACTTTATTGTTACGAAACACACGATTCTTGTTAAGATATATAAAACTCCTCAAAAGAGTTTAATTTCATGACGACAAAATCCAACTCACTTTTCAAGGGTTTCATTTAAATTTTTTTTCTTTGAAAAATAACTGTTACATTTGAAGTTGACAGTATTTTTTTTAATCGCCTTAGTTTTTGAAATAGTCTGCTGGTAGGAATCTCCTGATCTGTGACAGTGTAGTTCCTCAACTAAATCGGCTATATAAAAAATGTTTGTGTGTATTGTTGTTAATAAAATACCGTGCAAGCCCAGGCTTGCCTATAAACCGCCTTTCTTGTCATTGAACTCTTTTTATGTCTGTTTCATAATTATCTTTTCCTCTTTAAAAATTGTTGAACTTTCAACAGCATTAAATTCCTGCAGCTTAAATATTCGTACGGAACACATGATGATGGCTACAATATTGACCCGAAAGCCACACGAATGTGGTGGTGTTCTCTGGTTTAACACACACATACACACGCACTTCCAGACATCGAAATAGTTGCTGAGCTGTAAAATATTTAACAGTCTGTAACGGGGAGCATACGCTTGTGGCATCATTAAACTTTAAACGCATTAAAGGTTTACAACAATTGTTTACCAACGTTTTGGCCATTCAATCGAAGAAATATTTAAGGGTAACAAAGGAATTTCACATTCAATAGGATTAGGGATTGAAGGTTGGCACTGACTAGACATATTAATAATAACCTTTTGAATACCTTCTCTTGTATTCATAAAAACTAACAGTTCATAATTATTAATTTAAAATATTAAGATAATTTACGTTGAAAAGAGAGCCAATAACTTTACAAGAGCTTTTACTGATTACACTTATCCTTGTGGAGAATTGTTTTGGAAGAGTTTTTAATAAAGAAACCAAACCATGTCAACACTGGTTGAGTTAAAATCCTGGTTTCCTCAATATATTTTCCTAAGCCTTTCGAAGTAAAACTTAAAAAAAATGGGTGTTTTTTTTATAAAGTGACGCAAGTTTAAATCATAATACAACAGGGAAATATATTTTGAATATCAAAAGCGAAGAGTTTATATGAAAGAACATTTTATGAAATTAATGTTTGAATATGATTTCTGCCAAGGCGCAATTCGGAATACAAATTTTCATCAACTTTTCTTAATATTTGCGGCCGTATTTCGCCGATAATTCTTCGAACGTTGATTTCCAAGTGTTTCAGGTGTTGATGTCCAGGTGTTTGTGATTTATGGATGTGGGACTCAACATAACCCCAAAGAATTTAATCCGATGGGGTTAAATCACTCGATTTTTATGGCCTGAAATACATGAAATAATTTTTCATCCAAAGTTTCTTCGAGTAAATCAATTGTAGTGCCCGTTGTGTGCCATGAGGCTCCGTTCTGTTGGAACCGCATACCAGCAGGGTTAACGCCACATAATTGAGGTACGAACGTACTTCGAATCATGTATTTATACATTTCACCATTAACAGTAACATTCTGACCGTAAAATTTTTGAAGAATATGAGACAATAACTCTGCCAACCCGTAAAGCGCACGAAACAGTAGTTTTCTGTTCATGGAAATGGTGTTTCGACAAAAGTTTCCGGATTCTTTTCTCTCCAAAATGCGACATTTCTGCTTATTTACGAGCCCATTCAACCAGAAACAGGCTTCATTGGAAAGTAAAATTTAGAAGGGATGAGTTTGACGAATAGAACAATTATTTTCATAAAAAATTTCAATAATTTGCAAGCGTTGCTCTAGTGTAAGTCGATTCATAATGAAATTTCAAAGCCAACTAAATTTAAAAGCAACAAGCAGCTGTTGAATGGATGCTCAAATACCACAGTGATGCCAACTCATAAGTTGTGGCACTCGGAAAAAAAGCGCGCTGTATTATTTTTTCTAAAAAATTTGTTTTTCTTTTTTTTTTATTTCAGGACACTGTCACAAGTTCCCAGTAAATATTATTGTCGGCATGGGGAAGCATTTTTGTAAGCGCAAGACAGCCACTTACCGCTTACCAACCTGCTTCGGCATCCCTTGATTTTTATTTGAAAAAAATTCACCAGTAAAAAGAAATGTAACAACGAAAAAATCTTTATTTTTTAATCTGTTTTCAACTGTCCTCTTAAAAACTAACCCGTCATTTCTAGTTCTGTCACAATGCACAGCATATTTAGGGGGATAATCCCCCGGGTGCTGGTCCAGGAAAAAAATTATACTGACTTAATCTCCTTCTGCTCGGGTTGACAAATCTTTCAGTTTGGGTACGAGTTTTCCATAGAATTTTTTTTTAATTTGGAGGCTTCATTTGACCTGTTTTCAAAAATACCTCCAGAATTCTCATTCAGGCTTTTGTAAGAAAATATATTTTTAAAACACCCTAGAAGTCTATATTAGTTTTTATGAATACACCATTTCAATTTGCATCTGAAGATGCAACAGATAACAATGAAGGCAAAAACAAATAAAAAAAAAGTCACAAAAAGAAACTCTTTTATGAAACGCACAACTAAATTTCGTCAATTAGTCAAAAGCATCGCTATGAATTGCTGCAGTTGCAAGCTGAGCACATGCTTCCAAATATATCCTTCTTAAACATCACACACACACTCCAGCAAAGACTACTACATGCAAATAAGAAGGACATGCATGTGTATTAATACGAATAAATACGTGTTTTAATATTCTTTTTCATGTTTCGCAGTTTTTCATTTACGTTTCAGCTTCGCAAGTGATTTCCATATGCAAATGAAATTTATTGAGCATATCGACCAGGGATTTATGAAAACAATTACTTAATTGGAAAAATGTTTTACTAAATTGAAAATAAACAAGTTAAAGTTGGATGTTGTGATAGAACGACTGGTGAATAGGAGAGCTTATTAAAGAAGTCATGGAGTGAGTGGCGGGTTTTGGGACGATTTTATACAATAACTTCGGACTTTATTACATCAATAGGTTCAGAGATATTCAGTCCAAGATTTTTTGAATACAAAGAAATATGTACTGCGACTTTATGCCGAATCTCAAGAGCCAGGCAGCAAAACCTTTTTGAAGTCATTCGTATCAATAATGAAGGTTTTAATTGGCAACAAAAAAACTCCAACGAAAACCTGAGAAACCCAAGGAATCAAGACTGTATTCAGAATATTTTCATTATCAATGAAATATCTTACACAAGGGCTTAAACAAAGTGTCTTACCATTGGTTTGATTGAACTCTCGTATTCTTTTCGTAATAAAATTGGCTACAAATAGAAACTGTTATCACATTCAACGGGGCCTTTTAAAAAGTTATAATAAAAAAAAATACGCATGGGTATTGGTGAAGAAAGTGTAGCGGTTTTCGTAAACAGCTGTTCTGCTCTACTGTGTAAGTGGAATATATAAAACTGATCTTGACTTTTCTTTTGTCCTTAAGAATATTTATCACGTCTTTTCCAATTGAAACCACTTTTCGAATAATTAACTAAACGAAATTGAAAGGAAAAGTGTTGTCATTTTATTTAAGCGCTTCAGGTAGGCATCGGTTACAGCATTACAAGTTGGGAATTAATAAGTAAATTTACAAGGATTAAAACGGAAAAAACAAAATATATTATAAACCAGGACTTGAGAAAATATTTTTTATTTAATTGTCTTATGGCAACCAGGAGCCAAACTAACGCATTCGATATCGTTCATAATTTTAATGCACCTGCACTCACTGGATGTACCCTACACCTGCGGTTCTTTGTGGGGGAAGTAGAAAGATGGGAAGACATGAAAAAATATAAGGAGTTAGAGAATTTTCTCTACAGTAACGACGAAGGAGGGTGCATTATTCTGCTCTTTTGGGACATGACGATGTCAATCGCTGTCGGTATTGTTCAGCAATCAATATCTTCCTCAAACGTTTACTAAAGCAGATCAGAAATATTCGATACCATATTCATGACTGAGAGCGCACTCCAACTCGGCATCTTATGGTTCCTGGTCTTGTCTCAAGTTCTCCAGCCAACGAATTCATACAGGAGGACTCTCAAAGTAATCGATTTTATGAAGTGATTCCTCATTGTTGAGGATGACCAAAAGATCGCAATCTTTTTCACATGAAAATACGAAATGAAATGAAAAACGTGTATATGTGTGTTTGTCATACAACTGCAGCCTTCCCAGTTGCAACATAAAGTGAATGAAGTAAAATGACAACAAAATAAATAATCCTTGCAACAAGTCCACTGCAATCAGTTGCAGCAGCCGATTCAGTAAACAAATATTATAAAGAAAAAATGTGCAGAACGTTTTTAATTAATTGAAAAATAAGAAATGGAATGAAGTAAAAGAAGCGCTTTTTCTCAATAAAAGATTAATCGAGGAAGTGTTAAATTGGAATAATTCCTCTCCAGTTTTGTGTTGTTCAAAAGCCTTCAATTCTTTTTTCATATTCTCTGGTCATGGACTGAAATATAATTTTCTTTATAAATTAAAGATAATTAACTTCGTAGTATTTAACCACGTAGTCTTGCCGTTTCAAACAGCAACAATTTATAGAATTTTTTTTCTTTTTTCTTTTTTGTTCACTAGATAACTTGGAGGAAGTAAGAGGCAGTAAAAGAAATGAAAATATTTTTTAAAGGCAGCACGTCCCATGATTCTGTGTCCAAATGCAGTGTTGTTCGATGAATTCTTTTTAAAATCGCATGAAATATTTTGGGTGTCAAATTGACTTTTTGTAAATGTTATGAAATTGAGTCTTCAACAAACCCTTTATATTTTTATATCAATTCTTTTTAATCAAATAGTTGATATGATCAAAATGCACTTTTATCTATTATCACCATACGGATCATTGCTGACTTTCAGGCTTTTGCGCCATCTTATCAGCGTTCTTCGTTAAATTTTTCCACTTTCTAGAATGGCAAAAAACAATATACAGCGCGCTTTTTTCAGAGTGTCACAAATTATGAGTTGGCATCACTGTGGTATTTGAGCATCCATTCAACAGCTGATTGTTGCTTTTAAATTTAATTGGCTTTGAAATTTCATTATGAATCGACTTTTAACCAAAATAATTGTTTTATTCGTCAAACTCATCCCTTCAAAATTTTATTTTCCAATGAAGCTTGTTTCTGGTTGAATGGGCACGTAAATAAGCAGAACTGTCGCATTTTGGAGAGAGAAGAATCCAGAAACTTTTGTCGTACACCATTTCCATGCACAGAAAACTACTGTTTCGTGCGCTTTACGGCCTGGTGGAGTCATGGGACCATGTGTCTTTAAAAGTGATGATGGTCAGAATGTTACAGTCAATGGGGAACGGTATAGGAACATGATTCGAAGTATTTTCGTGCCTCAATTACGTAGCATTAATCCTACTGATATGTGGTTACAATAAGACGGAGCCTCATGTCACACAGCGAGCACTACAATTGATTCGCTCAAAGAAACTTTTGATGAAAAATAATTTCACTTAATGGCCCAATAAATGAAACTGATCGTGTGTTTTAACCCCATCAGAACACCTGGACATCAACGCCTGAAACACTTGGAAAACAACATTCGAAGAATTATCGGCGAAATGCGGCCGCAAAAACTGAGGAAAGTTGTTGAAAATTTGTTTTCCAGATTGCATCATCTACGCACCTGCCGTAGCGGCCACATGGCAGAAATCATATTCCAACATTAATTTCATAAAATTTTCTTTTAAATAACACCCGTTTCATTGATATTAAAAATATATTGCCTTGTTTTATTTTGACTTAAACTTACGATTTAACTCAACAAAATTATGAAATAATATTAAAAATATTAAAGAAGTTTTATTTAATTGATATTAACGAAACTTGTTCCATTAATCCAACGAAGCTCGACGTTGGTAAAGTTTTAACGAAGTTTTTCATTGTATTGATGTCGAAATTAATAGAAATTATGAAGAAAATACTTCCAGAGTACAGCGTAACTTTTTTGGAGGGCAAGTTACTTTTGATAATCGCAAAATAATATCATATTTCGGAACATTCCAGTTATGGCACATATTTCGTCAGAGTGTTAATTATTTTATAATAAAATTATTGAAAATTTTTTCTGTAATTATTCTTCCATATTTTTAATTGTTTTGAAGTCTTTCAAACAGGAGTTCGAAGTTCATCGATAAATGAACTAAATTATCAATAACGTTTATATAGTTTTATGGGGAACGAACCCCCTTCTACATTTCTAAAGGATATTCCAGGCAAATAAGAAAGTTTGTGAAGGGATAAATTTAATCAACTCATTTTGAAGCACCAAAGACCTCTTAAAGCTAAAATGTATTTAATTTTGAATTGATATTCTGCTGGGTTCCACACAATACCCAACACACAAACAATATTTTGTATAACCGATACGTACAAGTTAAACGAGTTTTGGGACTAAATACAGCACGAAATAATGGTAAAGGAATACAAATGAAATGAAATATACAAGAACGTTCACACACACACACAAACACACCCTGCTCGCATTAATAGAAAACTTTTATTCATTTGAATTGAACAACTATTTGCGGAATAAACTTTTTCTTTTATTCTTCTATGTCAAGTCGAAAGTTGTTGACCTTTTCAGTTTCTACTCGTACTTTACAACAAGTTGAAGTTGTTATTGTTGCTTCCACAATAATGCTCAATCATAAGAAACAATTTATTTATTTGTGAATAATTTTTTTTTTTTTTTTGACATCCTGCTCGTGTTTCACATTAATTTCATGTTTTTTATATTCTTTTATTGGATCAGCACATGTTTTTCAATTTTGTTTGTTAACTCATTTACATTTTCTTGCTTGTCTATCTTTCATTCCCCAATTTAATGTTGTTACTTAAGCGTCATTTAATTTTGCCATTTACTGTAGGGGGCATTGCATTCTGAGTGGTACAAATTTTGGCGTTAAAATTTCATTAGCAGAAAGTTAAAAAGTACGCTGAAAATATTTGATTCTCGTTCATTCAGCATCCGATTCCGGCTTTGTAAAGCATCTGACTAGGACTTTATTTATGTTGGCGATGTTGTTAATCCGTAAATTTATTCGTTTCTGTGACTGACTCTACACGACTTATGCCTTCACATAAAAAGTGACAGAGTAGTTAACCGCGGAATATTTCTCAGAACAACCATAATTCGATACAATTCTCGGAGGTGTAAGAGTTAAGAGGCGCGAGTGAGATGCAAACCTCTTAAAAAAGAGATCTGGGTGGACTTATTGTTGACTTGATGTTGACTAACTCACAACTATTGTGCGACTGACTTCTAAAATATATTTTTAGAAAATATTTAACTCTTAGCAGCCGATTAATTCATTTCTATAATATTATAAAGACCTTCAAACCAAAACAGTTAAAAGTTGTTTAGAATTCGGAACTCCAAAATCAATATTTAAACTCCTTTTGGTATTAACTTAAGGGTTAACTTGAGGTTAAGATATAATTATGCTTTAAGCAACATTTTTGCAAATTCAGAAATATGGGAATAAATAATAGAGAGTGGCGTCCGGCATATGTGCAACAAAAGTTCACTTATCTCGTCAATGCAGCGCAGTATTTTAATTTTAAAAGCGTCAGTTGTTAAGTGTTAATTCTGGTCTTCCAAATGGCATCAGAGAAAATAATCCCCAGCTTCAATATTTAACCTAACGGCTGAACTGTGGATGAGCTGTTAGAACTTCTATAATAGCAACCGCAGCGACAGCAACTTTTTGGGAAACGGCTGTCTAACAGCTCAGCCAACAGGTTGTTTTCCAACAGCTGTTTTTGATCCCTCTTTGAAACAATTCGCATGTCATTTAAAAACTTTACAATTTGTTCATCCATGATTCGGCATCCCCTTGTTTCACGTGAACTTCGATATTATTTTATTTTTACCATGGAACGCCCCTGTTTGATTACACACAATAATTGAAAAACTATTTTGTCGATATTCACAACTCAAATGATATTATTTTCATAAACAAACAGGAAAAATATTGCCAAGAATATTGAACATCCTGTTCAGAAGGCTTCAGTGATATTCTTAACCGGCGTTTAACTTTTGAAAGGCTGAACCAAATCAAATCAGGCATTTTGAAGAGCGTTACAAAATTTAGCTTTTCTGTGAATTCGAAGCAATTTGAACCGATTCGAACCAATTTGAACCGATTTGAGCCGATTCGAATCGCTTTGAACAGATTCGCACAGGAAAAATTCTATATATCCTTAAAATAACTCCACAAAATATTTTTTTCAAGTGTTTTTTAGAATAACTTTTAAAACGCTTAACCCATGAATTTCACAAACTAAAACATCGACCACCATCAACTGGGTTAAAAGCGGTTAATCCGGTAAACAAAAAATGAGATCCGAAAAGGTTATATCTTTTTTAAACTCCGAAATTTTCTATCAGGCGTTAAGTTACCGCATTCCATGTCGATCGCAATTTCGCTACAACTTAAATACAAATTTCGATCCATCCCTAATCAGATGGTGTTCGCGATTCTTTTACTACATCCATCACCGCTTTTCACACTGATATCAGCTGATTTGATAACTGAAATAGTAGCGAAGAGTACAAAAATCAGACCACGATAGTTTGTGCGGTTGAAATTAGCGACAAGTTACTGGACAAGTTACTCCATATTCTTATTAGTTAAGAGATCCTTCATTTTATTCGAAATAAGGGCTCTGCGACCAAATTTTTGGACATTTTCGGAATTTTCAACAAATTCCAACGTTGCTTAAGCGAAAAATTATTTATTTCGTTCAGTAGAAATAAGATCCTGAATTTAATGATCGAATAGAATGACATAAGAATTGCCAGATTCACTGCAAACGGTTCTTCAAATTCAGACCGATAGATGGATCAACCGATAAAAGAGGTTTATAAAATATTAATACGTTGAAATTAAAAAGTTTTGCCTTTTTATTGGAACAGTCGAACTGTTACCGTCTCGTAGAGCAACCAGCTGATGACGGAAAAATATACAGGCATTTTTATAAAAGAAAAACTTTAATTAATATTTTCATTCGATTTTCATTTATCCTTTCTCAATAATGGGCCCAGCCTAAATTCTATTTTAAACTTAGAAAAATTATATGAGTTCAGACCTTAGGATTGAGGGGCGCAAGCCTGTCATACACGACGTGTTTTCTACATGTGAAATGGACTCAAAAAACAGTGCGATTGCAATGAACAGCGTCATTTTAATGATCGCAACCACATCTGAATCATTGCAAGTTAATTAATATACAAATATTTTCAATTAATTTATGAAAATAGTTCGGGCCTACATTTTATAATAGTACTTTTGACAAAAGTTTGATTTGAAAATTAACAAAAAGGACGCAAAATTATGAGTAGCAAAATTCCAATAATTTTCATTATTTTTTCCGCATTGAAAACATCTGATGTCAGATTGTTTTTCAGAAAACAATAACACACACTCTAATTAAAATATTGTCAGTTGAGTTTGTGTTTGACTTTTACACCAGCAACGTTTTAAAAGTAAAACAATTTGGCGTGTCAAATACGATAAAACACATCGTGTGTAACAGGCCCACATGAAATTATTGTACAAGTACTTAAATTTATGAAAGATATATATATATACTTTATGAAATAACTGCGATTTATAATAAAATCTGTATTTTATTTATCTCAATTTGTCTTTCATGTAAATAAATTTTAATTGGTTTAAGATGTAACCAAACAAGTTCTTATAAATCATACCAAAAGTGTGAGTTTGAGCCTCATGATTTATTAAGTCATTTATTTTCACTCGTCCTTTTTCGCAGAAACACACACTCATACACCGACATCTTGATATTTCGTTGATAAACTGGACTACAAATAGTCTTCATAATAAATTGCATTAACTGATAACAAAAACGAGGAGTTTGTTTTTCAACAACCGAAAAAATAAATAAATAAATAAAATAACAAAAACAAAAACCATGTAACGTTGGATTAATTTATCGGTATCTTATATTTTACTCTATTCGATTGCAACAATTTCACCACAATTACTGCCAACAAAATAAATTGAGATGAATGACAAAACTTAAGACACAAGAATCTTTGCTGCCGCCACTAAAAATATCCCAGCAAACACTTGACCAAACGCCGGCAATAAAATTGTTGTGTTTATTACAAAGATGTCAACTATAACCCTTCGACTCTGTGGCGCCACAGAAATTCAAATACGAATTTGCTAATACGAAAGATGGTCAATAGATTCATCAAATCATCAGAAATTATCAGATGACTTTTAATAAAATTTTTACCCTGCTACGTCATTGAGTTTATGTTTGGCAGCCGTTAATATCAGGCAAATTGATAAATATTATGGGGAACCTGCGCCAATCATTTCCATGGAAAAGCAGTGATACACTGAATTTCGTAGAAGAGGCCGTAAAAGCACAGAAGATGCAAAAGCGGCTGGTGGATGGTAGTGTCTCTTCCATATTCATGGGTAATCAGAAGCTTTTGATGTCCGGGACATAAAAATTATATTGATATTCGATGGAGAGATCAAGTTTTTCGTGTCTCAAAAGAAGCGTTCAAGTGCCTCGTTTTTTAAGACGGTGTAAGACATGCTTCACTCCACCTGATCGCCTCCCTATTCCCACAATCTACATCCGACTGAAAATGGAATACAACTGTAATATACGAGCCGTTGCTTCAAAGTCTATTTTGAAGTACCCAAGTCTATTGACTCAGCGGTGCATCAACGCAAAGTGATGTCTGTTTCCCAAATCTGCCGATACTATGACGTCATGTTTTCAAGTGATGTTAGGGAACTTGTTCCCGAGCTGTTGTTTTTGCGAGCTACTCGCTCTTCACACTAGTTGAGTAGCCCGTGAAACGCATCACGCATTACAAAGAGGATTCGTTTTTTGGTCCGACGGTGCGTATGTATAATGAACTTCCTATAGGATTCTTTCATGCCACGTTTAACTTCGGCAAGTTGAAATCGAACCTCCAAAGGCAATATTCCCTCTATCCCTCTTTTCACAACCCATTTTACTAGTTCTAGTAGGGATTATCGCCTCAGTGCTGATCCAAGACAAACAAAAATGGATGGCTGCCCCATTTGCACCCAATCTACCACAAACGCAAGCAATTGACAATCTCGCAAAAATTTTGGCTTTGATCAGCCAAACGAGTTCTGGAGGGTGTTTCATAGGTGCAGACGAAACAATACACCAGAGATCGAAAGACAGTAAACCCAGTGGGTTTCTCCAGGTGAATCGGCGCAAAAGAGCACAGAGATGGGTTTGTCAGCCATTTAAGTCATGTGACATTTTTAGGAATTTACGCGATATAATCTACATTGACTACCTTCAAAAGAAGAAAACAATAGCGAATACTGCGCCAACTTTTTCACACGATTCAATAAGAAATAGCTAAAAACAAGCGACAGCTTCTGGCTTAGAAAAATAGATTGTTTTTTATCGGAGAGCTTCCATAGCAAAAATCTAGGAAATAGGCTACGAATTATTTCAAATTTGAAAACAGCTGCTCTCAGGAAAGAAATTTTATTCCAACCACGAAATCACTGCAGAAGTGCCTGTTTCGATGATCTCGACAAACCATATTTATTGGAAACGATAAAAACATTCGAGAAATGTTGGACTAAATTTGTACAACCCCAAAGAAAGCTTTGTTGAAAGATAATATAACTTTTTTTATAAAAGCCTATGATTCCTATAAAAAGTCATAAACTTATTGACCAGCCCTCGTTTGTATTCTTAATGCCAAAATAGTAGTACATCACATATTTTTCTGAATATATTGCAGATATGAAATGTTTGCAATTCAAAAAAATTTCTCCTTTCGAACTTAAGTCCGAATGTTCGTTGTGTTCAATAAAAATTATCTTTTATTTTAACATAAATTTTATGTTATTGGATAAATTGTCAAGCACAATTGCAAACATGCTGTAGTACAAATTGTTAAGTTTTATACTTCGATATGATGAGAATTATGAATATGGAGGAGATGTTTTTTCTTAAGGTTTCAATATTTTGGCTATTTATGACTCAATTTATGACTTAAATCAATTGACAATATTATCACAAGGACGAATGCGATGTTGGAATTCTTTCAATAAAATTTATTTCTCATACAAAAAAAAAACACATGGGAAGGAAAGTGAAAATCACTTTTTTATATGCTGGCAAGATGATTTTTAAGAGGAACTGAAGAGCAGCTAAAACACCGATAAAATTCTGAAATCTGTGGCAGCAAACCAGAAAGGACGTACGCTGGTGTTACAGAATTTATGACAATATTTCGCAAAAAAAACATTTTAAGAGGCTAAAATAAGTTTGTAGTCACATTTTTCAAGAGTTACATTTTCTGCAGAGTTTCCACGATAACATTCTATAACAAGGATAAAAACTATAAAGTATTTAAATCCTTTCGACCATTTGGCGCCCCCCTGTATTAGAACTTTATTACACGCAGGAGGGTCGGTGACTCTATTAAGTTTTGAATTTCCCGCCTATTTATAGAAATGGCAACACTTTTCCTGCCTACAAACAATTGTCAGCTGACTTTTACTTACATTTATACCCGCTGCGTCGTCATTGAGTTTATATTTGGCAGCCGTTAATATCAGGCAACTTGATATATATTATAGGGAAGCCGCTTCAATCATTTCAATGGAAAAGAAGTGATACACTGCTTTTCATTGTGGCTCCAAAACCCCAGAAGTGTTATAAAATGTAGAGGAAAATACAACAACAACTATAGGAAATTCTATGACTTAATATATTGTAGTTAAATTTATTTGACCTCCCAGGTGTTAAAATCTAAATCTATTAAATCTGCAATACTAACGAATCATGTTTATGGTTTTAAAGCTAAAAACAGACTTTAACTTTCAGTGTGAAACGATAAATTTTTGCTGCTCAGCAGAGCTCGTTATGCCGTGTTCAGACATTCCGCCTTAATTGCGCAATTAGGGAATTTTTCTCAATTACCTCAATTTAACATACGACAAGTCAATGAGCAATTAATTTTATCACTGATTGCGTAAAGCTCGAATTGCAACCCTGATCAGAGGTATATTTATTAAGAACTGTGTTTATTGAGCAGAAAAGTTTCATTTAATGGGGAGTCATATGTAAAAAAATGTACAAGCATGGAAGCACAACAAACTGAATTTTCAAACAGACTGAATACATAAATATTTATTTATTTATTTATTAATTTCAAAAACGAAATGGCTGGTTGTGGAAGTGACTTTTGAGTTGCATGTTGCTGGAACGATGAAAGGAGCAATAGCTGCTGCTTTCTCAAACTTTGTAAAATTGTCAAGTTATCCTTTTTGTTTTTTTAAGCTCCGATAATTTTTAATCAAAAGTTGATCGCAGCAACTCCATGAGCTCCATATTTCTATTATGTGTAAGTAAAATTTCTTATAAATCTAAATTTTTATCCATTTTTTAAATTTACAAACAGGAATATTCACGAAACAAATAAAAACAATGTTTTTTCAGGTGTCAAATAACAATTGAGTCAGCTAAATTGAGTATGTGTGAAAGCTAGATTTAATTGCGCAATTAAAATTAAATTGACTCAATTCAAAATGCATGTCTGAACACGGTATTAATTGCCAAACGGACTTTTCTAACACTTTTGGTTTGTGTCTACGCTATCTAATCTTCTAAACATTCGATTAAGGATAAGTGTACGCTAGCTATCACTTTACGAGCTAACGATCGCTTAAAAGAAACTCTTTTTAAACTGAAAACTGTTTAAGTAACACAGATGTTGCTAAGAAATCCGAAAATTTATATTTAAAGTGTTTTACTGAAATTAAAGTTGATGTTGAACCATGTATTTCTAGATTAAAGTAATGAAAAATCAAGAAGAGCGAAAGTAGCAGGACAAAAGGAAATCAAGAGAGAAACATGAAACAATAAGAATTCACTTTCTGCAATAACAACAATACACAATAACAACAATTTGACCCAATTGGCAGTATTTCAAGAACAACTAAGACTCTGAAATTCATGGCATGAAGTTGCAATGCTTCAGTAAAAAACACGCACAATTTTAATTCTGCCATTAAGTGGAGCGAAAATTTAATACACTTCAAGAAATGCTTTAGAACAGAAACAAAATTGTAACTCTGATCTCTTTAAAACAAGAAATATTGTCATGAGATATTGTACCACAGTGATGAAGCGTTTTTGTTTATATTTTACATGGTCATTAAGAAAAACCATAATTCAAGATGTTAACTGAAAATAACAGGGTGCAACAAAAAGTATAACCCTAAAATTCATCATTTAATTAGACGCCAAATAGTCTACACGAAAAATATTCAAATTAACTCTTTCACACAGTAGAAAGAGTTTAATCTCTCGTAAAATTACATTTGATATAAAAACAGTTAATAAACATTTATAAAATAACCTTCAATTATTAACTTCCCGCTAAAAAAATTTAAAAAGTTCAAAAATCAGGAAGTTATTCATTTTTGTCCATTTTTAACTAATAGAGTTCTCATCAGACCTCTACATTTTAAGGTGCCACACATTTGCCCTGACTAATTCTGAGAACCCGTCACTGTTTCTATATGTGCGTTTCTGTGTCTGCATGTGTTAGTAAGTATGTGCGCCACTTACAGCTTTTGAACGGCTAAATCGAGTTAAGCCAAATTGAAGGCGTTCTGAAGAGCATTATAAAATTAAACCGATTCGTACCGATAAATTTCCAAATATCGCGAAAAAGAGTGTAAAATGTTAACACTTTGTAACAGAAAATGACAACATGCTGTCATTTGAATATAAAGAATTTATTAGAAATTATTTCAACATTATTTACGAAAAATAATTTCTTCTTTAAAACTCTCTTCAAACTGCCGCAAATTAGAAAAGATGTGAAAAAATGTGTCACATTTTCCAGAAAAGAAAACGCCTTCAGAAACAATTTTTTTCCTAAGTGACTTATTTTGAATAACGTTTCAACTGCTTTAACGATCAATTCCACAAACTATGAGCTCTTTAAATTTACAAACAACGTCGAACACTGGAAAACGGGTCAAAATCGGTTAATCCGTTCGTGATATATCTCGAGCGAAAATATTCCAAAAAAAGTTATATATTTAAAAAACTCCGAAATTATATATCTGAACAGTTAGTGCTCTCGTTTTTTTATGGTATTCACAATGGGAGCGTTTCGGAATTTAAACCGTTTTGAACCAGTAAAAATATATTATTAAAAGTGATTTATTTAGAATAACTTTTCTGCAGCTTCACCGATCGATTGCACAAACTAATCAATTCTTCAATTATTTTCTAGTAATCAAAACCAACGTCAATTAAAAAAATTTGCAGCACAACGACGGAAAACGCATTCAATTACCTTTCTACGATATACGATTTATCACGGTTGGACTTTCAGTTGGGCTCCACAAAGGTTTGAGTGGGACCATACAACGAAAAACACAAAAGTGCCGTTATCTAAAAAACGGTACTTACGAAAAAAAAATTACAGCATTTTTCGTGTTCAGGAGGTCCAAATTAACTTATCTAGACATGTGAAGTTCTTGGTATTTTTTCAAATTCAAAATTTGTAAAGCTGTGTTTTGAATGCGGTAATTCAGCTCCAGGTTACAAAAGCTTTGCGGTTAAATTAGCGGGAATGGGTCAACCATTTAAAAAAAAAATTTTTTCTATAAAATATGAATAAAGAAAAAATTTCGCAAAAGATATAAATGGAAAATATTATAATTGATTTAGTCAAACTTAGAAAAATTTCTAGAGAACAATAGAATTTAATAATAATAATAATAATAATAATAATAATAATAATAATGATAATAAGGGCCCACTGTGCACTAGTTAGTTTGTTTATTCATGTCTTTTATTAACACCGTAAAATAATGTAGTCCAAAACGGATTTCAAAAACTTCATAAAAATCTTATTTAAGGTTCTAGTCGCAGTTTCAAAATTGAATTTCGTTCGAATGCTTAAGAAGCCCAACATAAATTATTTGTGTATTATTTAACTAAACAGTAGACAGTTTAATTGGCTTAACTGACTCTAATTAATCAATTGGAGTGGCTCAACAGTCTCTCACTAATCACAAGCAACAGTCAGTCTACCATCAAAATAAAAAATAAAAACTGGAAATGAAAAGTCCATTGAGGAATAAAATTGTATCAATAAAAGTTTCCTTCATCAATCTCTTCACAATAAAAATAAACTCTTCTTTATGGAGTCACAAGGTCAAACGAACGACACGGCTGTTTATTCAGGCAAAAAGTTGTTACAACAACAACAATTTTTAAAGAATATAGAAAATAAATGCATTTTAAGCGGATACGACGAAACTATGAATATTGGCGCCAAATGAAAATAATAAAAGAAAAATATATTCAAAAAATTGGCGACTTAATGGGGAGAAGATATTTTCGTACACACAATTTGTAACATAAATAAAATAATCCCTCAATTGCGAGCAACACAGAAACGAATGAATATTTCCACACAGAAAAAAAGGACACAATAAACAAAATCGAGACACCGTAAAGAGTTGAAGTTGTGTCAGAGGATTTGTCATTGTATTTGTAACGATAATAAAACCCGCAGCGGAAAAGGTTTTAAAGGTTTCTGTTTACAAAATAGAAGGTGTTGAATGTTGTTCGAGTAGCAGCCTATTTTTTGGTTGCAAAAAAAGCACAAAAGTGTTTATTTATTTAAGAAAATGGGCTAAAAATCTGTATCTGAAATAATAATTATTATTTTCAGATACAGATCTATTATCAGTTTCAAGTGGCGAATTATTTAAGCGATTAAATGCAATAACTTGAGAGTGTGGAAAACTATTATAAATTCTCCTTCCTTTAGTAACAAAATTTTTTTTAAATAAAAATTTGATTTAATGCAAAAATTGTCTCAGCTACTTTATTGAAAATATGCTGCTTCATCTCATACCAAATCTTCAGCAGATTTCCACCTGATTCCGAGATTAAGAAATCGATTACCTTAACCACAAACCGTTAGAAACTAATTGAGAATTATAAAACAGATATTTGATTGATTTGTTTTCAGCAACATGAAGTCAACTTTTTATTGAACAATAAGTGGTTCGATAAAAATACTTTTAAAATATATAAAAATGGTTGATCCCAACAGGCCATCCCTGTTACTTCCCGCTGATTTTAATCACAAAACTGACGTAACCTGGCACTTCTGTGCGTTTCAGCTCTTTGAGCTCATTCTGATTTTAATTTCCGAATCATAATCGCTGATTGATGTAGTTTTCCCCTAAATTAAAGGAATCGGGGACATAAACTGTTCACATAAATAATTTCGGAGTTTCTTAAATAAATCAGTTTTTTTTCGTTCACGATATCTCACGAACGGATTCACCGACTTTGCACCGATTTTCAGTATCCTAGTGGTTCATTAATCTTGAGAGCTGCATTATTTCTGGAATCAATCAGTAAAGCCGTTTAAAGGTTATTTTCAAAAACACTTTAAAAAATTTTTAATTTCTTCAAACCTACGGGTTCGAATTGGTTCTTAAATCAGTAGAATCCTAATTCAGTAGAACCCTTTAGAACGCCATTAATTTGGTTGAAATCGATCAAGCCGTTCCAAAGTTATAAGGAGGTCACACTCTTACACACACACACATACACACACGCACGCATACACACACATATACACCCATATTTAGAGATAGTGACTTGCTCTCAAAATTAGTCGGAGAAGCTTCGTTATGAACACAATTTTTTCAAAATGGGGTAAGACTAATAACTTCCCGATTTCGGAAAATTTTCAATTTTCGTAGCAGAAAGTTAAAAATTTGAGCCACTCGATTAAAGAAATAAAATATAAAATGAACGCTCAGTAAAACACAAATTGTGAACAAAAAAGTTTGGCTTCAAACGTTTCAAAAATTTTGAGATTATGTCAAGAGGAAAAAAAACCAAATGGTAACACTGCAAATCAAAGCGTATTATCAGCAATTCGATACAATTCTCGTATTCTATTTTCAATAAAGTCTGTATAAATAAAAACTGTTATCACGTTAAATAATAAAAAGCAGAATATACATAAGAGTAAATGATCAAAGTGTAGCGGCCTTCGAAAACAGCTTTTCTGCTGAATAGTTGAATAGTTATATTAATGGTACGTTTTCATTTTTCGTCCTATAGCAGTGAAAAAAAATAAGCAACAAAAAGTAAATTTTACTGCAGCAGTATTTTTTTCATTATCCTTGATTTCATTCAAAATAGAACCTGCCGACATTCACGTCATACAACTGCAGTGGATTAAGAAGCCCTTTGAGAAAACGAATATTTGTGGTGCTGAAGATAATTTACGACATTTTCGAAGTCATGCCATATCAGATAATTTAATAGTAGAATTCTTAACAGTTATCCTTAGCAAGTCGGTCCCAGGATGACTGCAGGGTTAAGTAATTAATTTCGATTATAAGAACTTGTAAGAAAAGGATATACTTATTATTAAACATTAAATTTGTTTTGTGTTATTTAAAATATGTTGCCTAACTTTGAAGGAGCGTTTGTGCTAAATGTTGTTTCTATACCGGCAACACTGGCTCGCACTCACTTTGTTTGGGAATCCTTTGAAAATGTTCAAATATTGTTACGAATACTAAAAGCAAAAGGAGTAAAAAAATATTTGAAATTCTGTTTTTATATAAAAATTAGAAGCTTAATATTTTTTTATTAGATTTCTTTTATTTTGCAAACGGCCACACTGTCATACAATTTGTAAATAGTTTTATATAAAAAAAAAAAATTCGTCATTGTTGTATTTCATGCGAAATTCGTTGCTCGTCCGTAATTATTAATTATTCTATAAATTCAACTGTGACGAGCAACGAATTTCGCATGAAATACAACAATATATGAAAAATGTCCAATTAATTGATACACAATTTACATAAAAATCCTTTGGCGAAACTTCTTTTACAACGTGCTTAAAATTACAAATTCAATTAAATAAATAAATTATAATTTGTAATATTTTGAAATGAATTTATAAAAATCTTTTGTCAACCCTATAACTAAAATTAATACAAAATTAAGCCAAGCCTGTAGACATTTTTCAAATGTTTTCCATTTACCAAAATTTTAATAATTGAGTTTATAATTTTAAGCACGTTGTAAAGGAAATTTCGCCAAAGGATTTTTATGAAAATTGTGTATCAATTAATTGGACATTTTTCATATATTAAATTTTCACACAATTTCCACTTCAAACCACTTATTCAATTAAAATGTGCTCAATATTAATACAACAACGAGCGCTTAACTTTTCATCGTTTTATAAAAATTAAATTAAATTCCATAATTGCCAAAATTTAAATTCACATGTATTCGTGTCTCCTTCTGAAAGTGGCAGAAAACGTTAATAATAAGCAAAATATTTAATAACGAGATTCAGCTTTAATCCACTTATTTATTTTGCTTGAGAAAATAAGTTCTTGAGATCTGCCAGACCATGTGCAAATTTAGCCATCTTTTGAAAATTGTAAATGAAAATTTAAGTGTGTTGCAGCTCAGAGGGGCAGAACATGAACAGACATGAAATATAAAGCAAAAGGTTTTTTAAGAAGTTTATTCAATTGCTTGTGTCATAACAACGTCGCAACTCCAAAGGAATTTTTAGACGTTATTAAGAAGTCGTCAGATTGTCTGTTACAACATGTTTTAAGTTAAAAAAAAAATTGTTTAAGTTGGTACAAACATACAAACATGCCTGCGTCCTCTAGGAACACTCCGTCGGAAATGCTGTACCAATTGTCATGAGAAAAACTGTCCTTTGACTAGTGAAAATAGGAGTGATAAGAAAAGTTCCTGGGTAGCAACTGTTGAAGAGAGTCAAAACTAAAAATAAAGTATAAACAAAACTCCCCCACTCAGCATAGCATCGCATGACATATAATTTTGGACAGGCTTCTCTAGAATAGTTCTACTGGGAGTGGTACTAGAGACCCCACAACAGGACTAGTATATAAAGTTTAGGTCTACATCCTTTCACCGAGTATCTTAAGAATTACAATTAATCCTACCGCATCTCTGCCAAATGAGAAGAAATAACAATATAATTATGAAAGATCTAAAGCAAAATGTATCAACGAAGTTATCGGAAATCACTCCGTTCCCATCGTGATTTCCGTTTTGGGAATTGTCGTTCAAACTCTTTAATTTTAATTTTGTGCTGATTCTTTTTACCAAAAATTTTACTAAAAAAAATTCAAAGTGATCAATAGAGGGGTTTTATATTTTCCCTAAGCGCATTTCACTGTGGCTAATGCAGATTATCAGGGAATCTTTACCCAATATTTCTTGGAATATCTAAGGATATTATTTCAAACTTCCACTGGAATGAATGAGAAGTCTAAAACAAATATTAAGGTCACAACGAGAACTCACTGATAAGTTTTCCTTTTTTATTTTCTTACGTTTTCATTCTTCAATCGGTTGACACTTTGGCGACTCTCATTGTAGACTCTCATTGTGAGAGAAATTAAGAAAAAATTAATATTAAATTATTTTTTTACAAAATACATCATTTTGAATTATGGTTCTAATGCCACTGTGGCGGGGTAAACGACGCCAAAAGGGAATTGAGCACCAACTACAAAATTTTTCACATCGACGAATCGAAAAAGTCCAAAAAAAACAGTGCGTGAGGTCTGAGGTAGTAAGCCACAAGACTGCGCTGCCTCAGGTCCCGAGTTCAACTCCGGTTTCAGTCATGAATATGATGTCGATTGTTTCTATTCTTTTTTTGGGCTGACTGCGAAGATGTAGCTGTGGTCGCTGAACAATATCGACCACGATTAACCCCTTCAGCACCCTTCTTCGTCGATTCCTGTAGCAAAGAATTCACCGGCGAAGTAAAAACAATTTTAGTGAAATTATCTATCCTCTATCCTGTCGTCGTTCATTTCCTGAACACTATGCCCTCCTTTTACAGATCCAGCGTAATGCACTACATATGTAGGGGTCGTCTCCTGAGTGCTGGTCCTACTCTTAAAAAAAAAAGTCATCGAGTTAACAACGCAGGTGTTGTGGGCACTACG
Organism: Linnaemya vulpina; assembly: GCA_963675445.1. Lineage (NCBI taxonomy): Eukaryota > Metazoa > Arthropoda > Insecta > Diptera > Tachinidae > Linnaemya > Linnaemya vulpina. Next base: position 23,242,968 of record OY776278.1, read on the forward strand.
AAGCCAACGTATATCAGCATATTTATAGTCCGACAATTACACTGGCGAATTCCCTTGAAATTTGGCAAATCGATTTTATGTTTTTGTATAGAACGCCGCCGAAATTCCCCGAAATAAATTATCTGTTACGCTGGAAATATAAAAACCAACAACAGTTTAACAGTGAAATAACAATTTCAGTCTTACAGCTGTTACACATTTTTTTAAGAGTATCAATTTAAAAAAATTCATTTTATAAATTCAAATAAATTGAATCAAACGCAGAACTGATGCTTGTGTTTTAAAACCGCATGCATCGATTTCTAATTATTTTGCCATACGCGACCATAAATAATAAACAATAATTTTTTGTTGATATTGCAACCGCTATTTGTTGCAAAAAAAAATATTGTACATTTTCAAATGTTATTTAATTAATTATAATTATAATTATGTTATCTTTAAATATTATTTAATTTGGTAACGGACATTTATTTTGTTTGTCCACTTCACCGCAAACGCTAATTGCCAATTGTAACACATAAAATGTCATGGCATTTTATTAGATATTCTTTGTTCTGGTGATGTTTGGTTTTTCATAATAAAATTGATAAATTTGAACAAACGAAATTGAGTGCAGAATATCGGTTGGCTTTTTCAGCCAAAAGCACGCTGTGGCATTTATTTTGCTGCAGGGAATATGTGGAGTTTTAACTACGAATTCGATTTAGGATACAAAACTATGACGTTGGCAATTGGAAGTTGAAGATATTTGTCAGCTTTAGCCGGAATAATAGTTTCAGAATCTGTTGGTTTTTGTACTGTAGAAACTGTATATAGACATTTGACTTCCAACATCAATCACAATATTGAAATTTTGATTGATATCGTGAGTCTGTTGTTGTGTTTTACCTTGTTCGCTTGTGGTGGTCGGTTGAATATATCAAATGAATGCTAGATTTTTCACTTTTTTTATTTTTAACTTCCCTGTAGGAAATCGGTTCGAAAATTAATTCTTTACACTTTTGGTATCTTTCGATTACGGCAAACGATACGAATGATTATCATCTAGAAACAAGTCTTCTAAGATATTGTCGGCACAGCGAAAGTTTACTTCACCAAGACCGTTTCGATTTCTTTCCAAATTTTTGTCAATATTTGCAAAAATCCGGATATAATTGGTTTTTCACAGTTTCGAAAAAATCAAGTTCTCATTTGATGATCCCCCTCATTTTGGGGTCCTACAAGTCCTTCCTGACTAATTCTAAGTAAAATAATGCCGGGGCAATATTTTAATGAAATCAGACTACACTTTTACAAACTGAGAAATTTACTTCCATTAATTTGCTTTAGACCACATTTAAGCTAAATAACGGTGTCATCATATAACAAGAAACTGGCTAAGAATGCAACTCTGTAGATAAGAAAGGATATAATATAATTCTTTATGCCGTTTATTAAAAAAAAAAAACCTCATTCTATAAACTTCGACATTAAATCAATGAAACCTTGAAAATTCAATTAAGTTCTTCGTTAGATCAATGTAACCAGTTCCGTTAAGACTAGTTTAATCAAAATTTCATCAAGTAAATTAAATACTTTCGTTGATGCTACGAACTAATTTCATTGGTACAACAATACTATGTTAATGCCACAAAGAACTGATTTCATCAATATATTCAAATAATTTCATTGATTCAATGTAATCACTTCATTGAAACATGTCATGGATTTATTAATACAATAAAGTTTTTGTACGATGTTGGCATCAATTCTTTAGCTGCACTGAAAGAATTTTAATCATAAATAATATAAATTTTGATATTGAAAAATAGTTCACTAAGACTTAACCAACGTCCCGCATTAATGAAACCAGTTTCGTTAAAATCATTTTGAAGAAAACTTAACCAAATAGTTTATACAATAAAGTAATTTCATTAACACAACGATACAATCTAATCTAATCCAATTCTAACTTAACAAAACCTCTCTACTTATTAATAACTTTTTATAAACTCTTTGAGAATTACCACAAAGACTTTGACATTATTAGAAAAGATTACAAACACTTGTGGGCTTCTCATCGATTTAATGAAACAGGATCGTCAGTACAATAAAGTTTTTATACGATATTATTTCAAAGTGTTTAACTACACTGAAAGAATTTTCATCACAAAATATATAAATTTCAATATTAAGCCAAATAAAGATTTTATGAAAATTTAACCAACGCTACACTTCGTTATATCAATTAAAAGAAATTCGTTAAATTAAGTTTAATGAAAGTTTTATCAAATAATCCAAATATTTTCGTTGATGCTACGAACAACTTTCGTTGATACAACGGTACAATATCAATTAAACGAGGAAATCAATTCATCAGTAGAATTAAATAATCGTATTTATTCAGAAAATTCGGTGAAGTTAATTCATTAATAAAGGGAAATAGTTTAATTGAAATTTAACGTTTTTGAGATTTTTACGAGTCAATTTATGAGGCGAAGTATGTCGATATGCTGCATTTCCCTTGTTTTTACACCGAAGAATCAAAAGACTTTATCAAAAGCGTTTTTATAATTTATGGAAAATATTTCCAGCATTAAAGTTTTGCTCGTTGAATGAGTGCCCTTAAAATGCCACAACTTTGATTCCCAATTTTATGCCGCTGCTCTCACGGTTGCTAATTAAAGTTATTATTATAATTCATGCCTAAAGAAGTGTGAAGTATGAAATTGAAGTGGGGGACATTTAACATATAAAAAGCACAACATATTGTCCCACAATATATTTAAACAAAAACAATTTATCTTCATTTTATAATTTTATAGGCCATTTGGTGTCATGGTCATGCTCAAAATTATTTATTATGTAAATTTCACTCAGCCATTATCAGTATGAATATTCTGTATTAATTAAAACAGCAAAATGTGCTTGTAATTTAGAGCCATTTTTACATTCTAATTAAGATGAAAAAGATAGCGCATATCTTAATGGCATGTTAAAATTTAAATGTCCGCAAGAATACTCGTGACATATTCACAAACTTCAGAGTTTACAAATTGCACACCGAAAAAATTACATGATAAACTGCCAACAACAACAATATCATGAAACCGATACAACTCTCAGTACACCCTTGCGGATTCCATTACAAGGCCTGTAGGTTGCAACTTCAAGTGCGTGATAAATAGAGATAAAAAATATACTCGTGCTATGTGAAAAGCGTGGAAACGCCTGGTCCTTAATTTCTTGCCTTGAGGTATGCCAAAAGTTAATATTTGGATGTTTTATATAAACCGACATGATCTTAAATTAAAAAGCAGAAAAAATAAGACAAAATGAGCAAAAAAAAAATACTTCATGCAAAAACTGCCTGCGGCTTTCACTTTATGATTAGCATGAGTCGGCACTTGAATAAAAGTCCTTCGGTCTAGTTCATAAAAACTCCTCTTGTATGCTTGAAGTACACAAACGTTTATTACGAAATCGCATTCACAAACGTATTTAAACTAGTTTGTGTTCTGTTTCGTTACTGGCAACTCCACACCTTTTTCAAGGTTAATGCTGCTACACAACGAGTATGCATTTATTCGAATACTGCAATCTGGAAATAATTTTTTTTATATTTTTATTTTTTTTTACTGTACCACTTTTACAACTACTATCCTTCATATGTTTTTATAAAGTAAAACCAGAAAAGTAAGTGGATTGCAAAAAAATTTATAAAAATTTAAGTTTAACACAGGATATAGACGATGAAATTATAACGGGTATTATTCTTGATTCCCTTTTGAATTTCCTACCTAAAATTCTTTGCGTTCATACGATGATTAATTTTACATGTCTGATTTTTTTTATTGATTTTGATTTTTATTTTTCAGTCGGTATATCTGTTTTAGTCACTTTTCTCTTTAATAATAATATAAAACAAATAAATGTGCTATATTCGGCTATGCCGAATCTTATATACCCTTCACCAGCGTGCTTTCTAATTTATAAAATAGTTTCAGTATCGAAAAAAAACTTCAGTTGCATTTTAATTTTAAAAATCTTTTTACCAATACAAATCTTCATAATGAGTAAAGCGGTTTTATTTATGCAAAACTGCAAATTTGTAACCACTTTGGTAACTTTCATGTGCTAGAAAATAATGCAAATATCCAAACCTGGAATCGAAATTTTGATTCCAAATATTTGATACGAATTTTGATTTTCCTATAATAAAAAATAGTTTAATTATCTAAAAAATAAACGACGTTAGTTGCTTTTTTGCTACTTTTATGTATAAAAAAAATTTTAATTCCCATACCTGGAAGCTAAAATTTATTATATATTTTTTATTTTTTACCAACATAACTCTTAATGAGGCATAAAATAGCTTTATTTAAGTTTTATTTAGCTTCCAGAATAAAGTCTCTAGCTCTTCTGGGGGCTTGTGAAACCGGATTTCACGGACAGGCAGACGGACAGCGCTCAATCGTCATCGCTATTCATAAGGATCCAGAACATATATTCTTTATATATGTTCTGGATCCTTATGAATAGCGATGACGATTGAGTGCTGTCCGTCTGCCTGTCCGTGAAATCCGTATATACTTTATATGGTCGCATACTAATACCGAAGAAATTACAAACGGAATGACAAACCTAAATATACCTTTTCACTTTTTTGTGAAGGGTATAAAAAAACCATAGAACACAGAAATCGAGTCATTTTTTCTACCCCTCTTTCTTCTCTACCCCGTTCGCTATCAAACCAAAAATGACGTCGAAAAATAGACTTCATAAAGGTCTTCGTGTAAATTAGGTGTAAATAGGAAAAATGTAACCGAATGTCGGTTTTTCTATACATCACTAACTATTCCTTTTTTTTTTTTTTGTTTTTAACAATTTTTTATTCATTTTCGTTAATTTCTTGTTTATATTTTATGTAAATTAGTGGAATTGCCCATCAAGAGGGGAAAACATATATTCGGGCGCTCACAGCCTGACATCATGACAAATCACTTAATTCAATGAAAATAATTTAAAACCAGTCTTTAGTCCTTTAACTTTTTAATTGAATCCTTGTAATTTTTGGCAATAATTTTGCTCTACTTTAAAAAATATTAGCTTAACCTGCACTTTGCGGTTACGCCAATTTTATTATGAAATATTAAACGAGAAGTGTATCAATACTAAAGTGATGGTAGCGCATATTAAATTATGTCTTATTTTCTAAAAGCCAAACTTTCACGCCATAATTGAATTTTTACAGTTCCTCATTCTGGGAGCAAATTGCGGCATTCGATATCCTTCGAAATCTGTCTGTAAATAGTATTGAAATTTCGACCGCTAACGAATGTGGAAATGTGGCCCCTGTATATGAACATATATAAAGAAATTATCAAAATAAAAAGCGATTTCCTTTGTAAATATAATTAATTTAATTTATTAATATACAAGAGCTGGAAAGAAAACATCATGGTGTAACTCCCAAGTCAACAAGTAGTTACTCCGATAAATATATGAACGTTGATAAGTCCATCTCATCGTGAGTACAATTGTTGTCGAACACATTTTCAGTATTAAATATTTTACAGAAAAAACTTTTATAGAAATACTTTTTCGCACCCAATAAAAATATTTCTAATGTGAGTCTTGACTCACAAAAGAAAAAACTCAATGACTGTCAATGACTATTGCAAAAGACGAGTTCTCATATTTTCTTCAACTCATTTTATACAACTCGCTGAAGGAATTGCTTTATTACTAACCCACCGCAGGTGAAAATATCTCACTGACTTCTGAAATTTTCAAAACAGAAAAAAGGAAAGAAACAAAAAAAAAATGTCGTACTCGTGAGCATTAAGCGTTCATTGTGAATAAGACCTTCAAATAGTCTGCTCTTAAATGAAACTTATTTTCAGACTGGCAAAACTTCTTGTGAAAAGGAAAAGTTAAAAAATACTCCTTCCCTTATCTTATCAATTGTCAAACAGATTTTTTCTTGTTTTCTCAATGACATTTAAACGCCATTAAATGATAGATATTTTCATTAAAACACTCTGAAGGATATTCTTGTTTTATTAACATGTTGAGGCCCGATTTATTATTTGTTTATATTTTGATTTTTGAAATCATTTCGATATTCCTTTCAACTTTATTTAACAATTTTCTCATGAGAATTCAGCCAGAATGAAACAGATAAAAATAACATAAAAAAATGTCTATGTATAGAATTGTCATTGTATTTGTCATGCATCAGTCAATAGATGATGTGCGGGGAACGTTCTCTATTTGATTCACATGGAAGAATTTATATATATTTTATTTATAAATATCTTATTCACCACAGTGGATGATTTGGAATCCGAAAATCAGTCATATTATTACAGAGAATCCTTTTTAAAATAAGCTTCAACTTTTAGTCACCGTGAAATACTCGAAAACAGGTTGCAAACCACAAAAATCTTTCAAAAGGTGTAGCTGTTAGATGGGGGACCCCTATAGTTACAGAAACTAACTACACGGTGCTACGAAATAGCAACAAATAAATAGAATTGAAATTGAATTTTAGGAATTTCAGTTACACCCTCAAAATCGAAAATTATCGAAAAAAAAAAAAGATTTTCCTAAAAAAGAGAAAGAAATTAGCCCAGATAACCCATTTTCGGTAAATCAGCGTTTCAGTGTATACGATCTAAGTAACTCCTTTGATGTAGTTTAATTATATTTAAAAAAAAAATTAGTTTTGCATATAAAAAATTTCGTTTATTTGGAAAAATTATTAAGTGCATCACGAAAAACGATTAGAACTCTGACACAGTTTTTCCAATTGTGGCCGTTGGTTTGATCACTATTAAAGGCGCTTTAAAATAAAGTTAAAAAAGAAATATAGTTTGCAATAAGTTATAGGAATATGTTGGGGTCAAGGACTAAATATTTTGGCAAAAACATTTTTTTTTTTTGTGTTCGACAAGTTAGAATTGTTGTCTGGTGATTTATGGAAAATAATTTATATCCTATTTGGAAACCTTTTCTAAAGCAGTTGGAAATTATTAAATGAGGACAAAGGACACAGAATATAGAATAATCTATATTCACAATATGAGAAAATGATCTGAGCAAGTCGCTCTAGGAGTTAAATTTCGAAGATATTTTATCAGTGTCATACAGGTTGATTAGTTTCGATTTTATTTAACTTTACCCAAGTGAGTGCTTGAAAAATTTATGCATCAAAGATTTTAAGATGGCTTGATATTCACTGAGTATAAATTTTAGAAAGTCCATGCAGGATTCTCTCACTTACTGCCTCCAAGGATACCTTCTCATTTGAAATTATTATCAAATCAATTCATAGTGAATTTTTTTTTTTAATTGTGATGCTTCCCATAGATAATATTATGCATGGATGGCTGTCATTTGTGAGAAAATAATATTTTAAAATAGAACGAAACATAATTTTTACCATCAAACAGTCTGTGTCATTAATTAAGTTAATCGACCGTGCAAACGGTTCATAATGCGAACTATTGTTCGCTGTTTCTATCAGTTTATTTAAATGATTTAATATCATTATTATTTTTTGTCATGTGCATGGTTACAATTATACCAACGCATTGTCCTTATTCATCGGTATGTAGGAAGTTTAACTTTAAATCATAATGAATAAAAATTTTAAAACAAATTACCATTAAACTCAAGTTCATTTAACAATAAATCACTGTGATTTGTTGTCGCTTCAATTAAATTTGACGCGTTCGTATTAAAAATTGTGTAGCAATACATTTTGCTAAATTTAAACAAGCAGAGATAAACAGTATAACCAAGAGTTGAATATGGTTGAGAAAAATAAATATAAGGTTTTTTTTAGGGGCGATGTTGCATCCCTGCTTGTTGTCATCACATGCCCGTCACATTCATGCTTTCAAGCATCTCTGTGCCATGGCCGTGTTGGCAACACTTAGAATCTAATTGATTTAACTAAACGCGGAACTCTACTTTTTCCCTCATTAAAATCCCATAAAAAGATATTTTTATATGCGCCATTTATATAATTTTATTTCCCATGAATTGCCAATAAAATAAGCATTTGAATTATTGGATTTATTTGTGCTTTTTATCAACAATCACTTTGTGTAAAACCGCGCACAATTATTCGGTTTATAGTTTCTATAAACTTCATGTACAGTTAACGACCAAACATTTCAATAAAAAAAGTAAATAAAATTTCCAAATGAAATCAATATGACAAATATTTTGCAAAAAGATACTCGTATGTGATGCTGTTTATAACACAACCATGCAAGTGTGTGTGTGTTGCTGGTTGTAAGATTTATGTTATTGATGAATCGATTAAATATTTATTGTAATAAATGTTGCTGGCAAGAAAATAATAAAATAAACATACAAGATTATTCCCAAATATTTGTATTATTAAAGTGGATATCAAAAACGTTATTTAAAACGGCCCCCACTAAACCGTTATTTGCAATCATCACTAACTGTAAACGTTTAAAAACTATATCGAAAATAACCAAGATAAAAAATCCAGATATAGATATTTTTTTTTCGTTGCAGTAAAGCACCTAATATGTACAGTATATAAAACACATTTATCATGCTGTTAAAAAATTATTTGGAAAACGACATCATCAAATCAAAAACTAGAGTTGCTGTTTGTAGTAGAATTCTCTACATACGCCAGTGTAGCCGCTTTTCTATCACTGGAATGTAAAAAAGGGCTGCAGCAAAACTTTCAAGGCTTGGAGGCAGACTTAATAAGTAAAAAAAATTTTTGTTTCTCAAATATACAAACGAATTGTCTATGGTGTGGTTAAATAATAATATTAATCTATAAATTTTAAACTCTATTCTTATTGTTATGTAATTCTCAATTGGTTTTTAAAAATTATGCTCATAAATAACCACAAAGTAAACAGAACGCTTATAAACAAACATATTTGCTAAATTGACTGGGAATGAACCCCACAAAATTCCATTCAGTATATTTGTTTTTCTTAATAAAAATAAACAAATTAATTTCATAATATCTGTAGAACTGGCATCAGTATGCATTCAAAACTTTCCAACATTCCAGTAACTATCTCATAATTAAATTTTAAAACCATACAAAATACCTGTAACAAACAAACATTTTCCAGTTTAAATGCAAAATGGAAAAATTGCCAACTTGAGTTATTACTAAAAGTGTTAAGATACTTGGGGGATTCACACTGTAGTCATAGAGTCATAAGTCATAAAATAATAGCACTAAAAATATGACAAGTGTGATCAACCCGTCGTAACTTGGTCTGCTATATAAATATAAACTAACAGCTGCTGTCTTGTTATGAGCTGAATAAATTTTTTTTTTGCGGCGGCATATGGAAAAACGTTCAGTGGCTGCCAGCTACGTAATTTAAACGAGAAATTTTTTTCAATTGTATATATTTAGTTTTTGGTTTTAGTGCTCCTTTAATATATTTTATGTTATAATATACAGTATATTGATATGAATAATTTTTTATCCGCTTTTTAGTCGTGAAACATATATAAGTAACGGCGGCAAACATATACTACCGCCGTCTCGCTTAAAGATTTTCAGCCGTTCGACTCTGATCTCTAGAGCTATTTTATGACAATACAAAAATATACCTGATAGAGTGCTATTATTTTTGTGACTTTTTTATATGCAACACAACAACACATTTTTTAAACGAGTCTAAAATTTTATGACACTATGACAATATGACTAAATAGCACGAAGTGTGAATCCCCCCAATGTGTTTAGTGGAGAAAGAAATGGGGAATTATATCAAAACATAGAAAAATATATAATCGAGATGAAGAAAATTACGTCTTTCAGTAAAAACTTGGCGACTTTGGTCGCGTATCCATGCAATGAAATTTGAGCTACCATCGCCTACCGCACTATTAGGCGATTGCAGCTCAAATTGTATTGCATCGGTACGCAACCAAAGTCGTCAAGTTCTTATATATATTTTTATGTATTAATATAATTCCCCATTTCTATCTCTACTAAACACTTTTAGTAGGTGAAATCCCGAGCCCCCAGAAGAGCTAGAGACACTGATGGATTGGAAATGAACTCAAATAGAGAGGTACTGAAATTCAGTAAAATTGTAAACACTTTTTCAGAGCTGGAAAACTTACACCTCTTTCTCGACGCAAATCTAATACCAAAAGCCATTTTGTTTGTTTGTAAATTAAGCCTCCTATTTCATGCTTTCGGAGGCCTCAATTGGCTATTAAAAACTAAAAAAAATAAGTTTTTTCTTTTTGTTATAATTAAAATATTTAGAAATTTCTTTGAGTACATCGAACTAGCAGAATGGGTACATAAAACGGTTTAACGTCCTCGGAAAAGTTTTAAATCGATTTAATTTTCAACTTACAAAGCATAAGCTTAAGTAGAAATAAAATTACTAAAAATAATAAAATAGAAGATGCAAATGCTGGTGTTAAAAAGTACCTTAATAAAGATTCTGTTGATATTAATTTATCATCTCTTATTAGCGGGATACAAGCTAATATATTGATTTCTAAGCCTATTCAAGCTCTTAATCATGAATTAGCAGATATATAAAAAGAAAAGATGGTTGTCCGTTGGCTGTCATCCATGATTCATTTTTGAATCATGATTCAGGTTTGAATCATGATATATTTTTGAATCATGATTCAGGTTTGAATCATGATATATTTTTGAATCATGATTTAAATTTTGAATACAAAATTGAACTTTTTTCGAATATGTAAAATATGTTTGAGTGCAAAAAAGCCCATTTCATTTAGTACTGGTAGTATTTCTTTGAAAAATATTATAATGTTTTTTGTGACGAAAAATTTTTTTAATTCTTTGCCTTGCTTTATCCAAAAATTTCAATTATCCAGCCCTGGATTACAACTAACATTCATTTAATTTGAATTACCAATTTGAATTTCTTCCTCAAGTACAAAAAAATTTTTGAGTAAAAAGAAAATAATTTTATTTAATTACATTAATATTTAAAAAAAATTAATTTTCCAGTTCTGGAACAGTTCTCATTTCAAAAATATTAAATGCATAATTGTGAACAGGACAGGCAAATTGTGAACATATTGTAAAAAGGACACAATACGCTGATAACAGCTCTCTACGAACGATATAATTTTTTATAGTAGTAAATTCCCACTATTTGAAGTCATTGTTCTGACGTAAAGCGATGACCCCTGAAATCTCCCTGAATAATGATTGCAACACACTCTAACATTATCAGCTGTCAATAACCCGTAATCATCTGGGAAAAACACGATATAACCGATTTCGTAATTGTTAATAAAATGCGAAATAAAAGATGAACAGTTTAAAACTAAAAATCTGAAAAATTCGTTTCCGTATTAATGACTCGGCAGTATAGATACGTATCCGAACGCATGACCTTCGACTTAGTGGTCCAGGTATTAAGAACTCGTATATCAAATTATTGCTGGGCATCTGTTTTATTTTCCGAGCTGCGCTCCTTCCTTCCTTTTTTTTTGCTGTAAAATGTTATTTGCACTCCATTAAACTGATATTGAAGCATTCAGTTGATTTTGTTCATTCTTTTCTTTGGCAAAGAGACGGAAAACAAAACCTTGTGGATATTCTTGTAAATAACCGTTGCAGCCATGGAGTCATATGGGATTCGCCTGCGTTTATCACAGCCCATTTATCTTGCGGCATGAGGCCTGTATGTTTTTATTTTACTATTATTATTATAATTTTTTTTTTTTTTTGAGAGCCACCAAATTATTTTATACGACTGAGAGGGATAAAGAGAAGAATTTAAAAGACAAGCGCTCATATGCTGTGTCACGTTGAACAGGGAAAAATTAAGAATTTCAATTATGCAAAAAATTTCTTTTAAAGTGTGAAGGTTGGTATCAACACGAAGCGAAAGGAAAAACAATTGCTTTTAGTAAAGAAGTTCACTTCCACATATGACGCTGTCGAATACTGTTCAGTGAAAACGATAATTTATGCAAATTTTCTTCCGCTTGTAGGAAATTTTTAGTAAAAAGAATTCCGTGTAAGTGAAACCTGTTGTGTTTCAGCGAATTCTGTACTTTTGAAAATGTGCCGTTAAAGCCTTTGATTTTATATTTATTTTCAAAACTAAGATTTGTTTATTGAAATATATAATATTGATTTTGGAATTGTTTTCAAATAATTTTTTTTACTTCTTGCTACGAAAATTTAAAATTTAAAAAAAAATCAGAAAGTTTTTGGTGCTACCCAAGTTTGGAAAATATTGAGCTCTCATCAGATCTCGGCGTTTTAAGATCCCAGGAAGCTTCCCTGACTAATTCTGACAACCCGTCACTAAGTCTGTATGTGTGTGTTTTTCTGTGTGGATGTGTGTGTAAGCATGTGATCCGCGTATAACTTTGGAACGGCTTGACCGTTTTCAACCAAACTAATGGCGTTCTAAATTTGAACTGATTCGAGCTGATAGATTTCAATAAACTTAAAAACAAAACTTTGAACAAACAAAAATATATGTACATATATATGTATGTATATTAATTAATAATAATTAATTTCTTCTATATATTAATATACAAAAAAGCACAAATTATTTTCAGTTTATGCCAAACAAAAAAAAAATTTGAAAGTTATAAAAGGAAAAGTCAACATCAGCTTTATATATATTCAGCTAACAACGAAAAGCAGAACAGCTGTTTTCGAACGCCACTGCACCTTCAAGTGGTTATGTTTATTTATAACCACTTGTTAGGTGGCTTAATTGAATGTGTTTCTTATTGTAACCATTTCAGTATAAAAAGGAATACGAGAATTGTTTCAAATACTTCGATACAAATTATTTACAATTAAAGATTTTATTAAATATTTTGCCTTAAGTCGCTTATATTTAAAATTTGCATTGCAGTTCATATTTAGTCTCCGTCTTTATGGACGAAGTTGTTTAAATTATGTTTTTTTTCCATTGAAAAAATTTTACTTCATTCTTTTGGAAAATATTTATACAAAAAATACAAACTTTTTGTATTGCCACTTAACTTTCCCAACTTTTAGCAACTGTAGAGGCAACTCAAATTTGTTTGATACTGTTTGCCCTCGACCCACTGTTATGTTTATATTCACTACATTTTATTAGGGAATTAAAGTCCTTGAAATCTTTATGTAAAAGTTGAGTTGAATATTTGGCAAAAGTTTATCAAAGCTTTTAGCAGCAAAAGCTGAGAGATAAAAAAATTTAGCTCAATATGAATTTTTTATTCCGTGTGGTTGTGACTTTAAAAAGAGTTACTCTCGCCGTGCTATCAAATATTTTCTTTATTAAATTTAAATCACGGTAAAAGTCCACTTACAGCCTTAAGAAGGGAAACGGTATTTCCTTTAGTGTCAGCATCTCTTGAAAATCTCTGCAGCATTTTTTAAATATTTTCTTTATACAACCATCTGGATGTTACTTCTGGCATTTTGTATTTCATATTCATCTTTATTAATGACTGCCAGCCATTTTCCCTTTTCACAAACTTTGCTAACGAATACAACAACTCAATAGTGGTTTTCGTTTAAATAAATCATAATAATTTATGACTGCTCAAAGTGAATAATTTATATAAACAATTTTCTGTTTTATATACAATATCTGTTTTGATGAGACTCGCATGTTGTTGGTAAGTGCTGGTCTCTTAGAAATAATCGCCAACTTATTCATAAATATTATTTTAACAAACGGCAGTGCAAATCGTTTAACAAGAACGACAGTTGAAACACAGCCATTGTCTAGTCTTGGCTATTAACTTTGAAATATTTCTTTCACCGAGTGTTAAGAGCAGAAATTATTGCGTTGATGATGACGTTAATGGGTACGAGGGTTTGTATGAAAGAAAGGGAAAAGGGTTTCGCATCTCATGATGACTGAATAAAATATCGGATGTGAAGGGCAACTTAAAAAGCAGAACAAATTATGCTTATAAAACGTTTCACACTTCGGCAACCAGTAAAAGAGGATCTTCCAAAGAAGTCAAGATGATCGTAAATTTGTGATCCAGAAGTAGTGCGAATTCGGATCTTTTTTAAATGGGTTGTGTTTTCCACTTTTCCTTGGATCCAAAGTCATGTTCCCGGTATTAATTCTATTTGATTTTTGTATTTTTTTTATAACGATTTTTAAAAGTCTTCGCAGTGAGCGGCTCTGAAGGCTCGGGGACGCCGCCTTATGCCAACTTAGTGCAAACGATCACTAGTTATTTTACTTATTTTTTAGTATAAACACTTCATTAATAACTTTTAATTTAATTATATATTCTTAGAAATAAAAATGTAACAGCTGCAGACACTAAAAATAACCGCCAACTTTGTGCAAGTAAAATAACTCCTTGAGCAATTATCTGGATATTGTTAATAATCGTTTTCTGAAAAGAATCCTTTTTAATGAAAAGAAAAAAAAACTAATTTTTAACTTCGCCTCTAGGAAATTTGAAAATTTTTAAAAATTAGGAAGTTGTTGGTTCTACCACGTTTTGAAAAAAGCGTGCCCTCAACAGATCTCCACGTTTTAAGGTCTTAGAAAGATTCCCCGACTAATTCTGAGAATCCGCCACTATTTATGTATGTGTGTGTGAGTATAATCTTAAAACGATTGAATTGGTGGCGTTCTGAAAAGTATTCCTGGACTTCAATTTCCTATGAATTGGAACCGATTCAATCTGGATTTTTTAGAATAACTTTTCAGCGGCTTCAAAGATCGGTTTCACAAACTCAATAACTCTGAAGAGTCAAAATCCACGTCGATCACTTCGTAAGATATCCTGAACGAAAAATTCCAAAAAAGTAATTTATTTTTAAAATATCGAAATTATATATCGAATCAGAGTTCTCGATCTTTTCCTGAAATATTTATAAAATTAAAACACTCGAAATTAAAACACTCCCAAGAATTAGCCAATAGAAATTAAAATTGATTTCAAAAAAGCGTTCAGTATTAAGCAGAGATACATTTTGGAACGGACATATTGTAAAGTGATTATATGAGAATTTTTGTTTACATTCGAATAATAATTAATCGAATATTCGAACAACTTCTTCATATAATATTTGTAAGCTAAGGTAAACATTTTTAATTGTGTTATGAAGGACATGATAAATATTGTAGGGCACGAGGGAAAGTCGACCTTAGTTTTGTGTACTCAACTTATGCAGCAGAGCAAAACAGCTGTTTTCGAAAGCCGCTACACTTTTATCAACAGCAGTCAAGTTGCTTTTTTTTTACCACGAAAGAACAAAAATTTTCGATTTAAAATAAAAAAGGTTAGAGAAGCTGCTGATCATTTTAAGTCTTCAGACGCAAAAGAAATTTATTTCTAACGCTGCTTTCAGTGTTAATATAATTCCTCTGGTGTTGTACATGTCGACCTTGCAACTCATCTTTTGATCAAAACTGTTGTTAAATGGAGCAGCTGAAATTTTTAAAATATTAAATATTCAAATTCAAACTACTTCAAAAGCTTCTAAGCAAAATTGTAATAAAAAATTTATTAGTTTTCATAAACCAGCCGTATTGAAAATCCCAATGCCTGCTGTGAGGTTAGTTTCAAAGAAAACTATGAAAAACTAAAAATATCTATATAAAAAGTTGCATAAAATGAAATGAAATACGAGTAGACTTTTACTGTCACGGAAGCCAGAAAAGTTTTTCACTACGCAAACGGAAACCATTTACTGTTGCATAACATCAGCATAAAGATTTTTAACTACAAAAATTATATATATATATATATATATATATATATATATATACGAAACTGTAGAATAATTTAACAAAAGCAAAAAGAAAGAAATAGAAAGATTAGAAGAAAAATAGATTCTCAGTTAAAAGGAGATGTCTGAAATAAAAAATAGTCTCAGCTCACTCTTGTTGTTGCCTGTGAAATATCTTTCCGATTTGTTGCATTCAAAAGCACAAACTGAGACAAATTTTTCAGTTGAAATTAAATTGCAAAATATCACAATATTTTCTTGCGCTGCCCTTCTCAGTTGGCTTCAGTTTTTTTTTTTTTACATGAAACTTAAACTCTGTCCATATCCAAAGGATTGATGTCAAAAAGCCATCAAACAGCCTACGTATTTCAGCTGCAAATCTCTGCACATCAAAGAAAAACATTTTTGCAAATTGAATTCAGAGTAATTCTCTGCCTGAATTTTTTTCGGAATTATGAAACTTTTCAAGTTTTACCCGGTTAATTTTTGTGTGAACTGAGACTTCCAAATGCCAATACGGTTTCAATCCGTATTATTTTCGCTTGAAATGAGATTTCATTTTGATCTTCCCACCCTTTTTCATAATAACCAACTTCCTTGTCTTTTCTCTTTTTTTTATTGCCTGCTTTTCCCTTTTTAAGCCTACAGTTTTCGAATGAAATTCATAAAGAATGCAGCGGAATGTGTTTGTATGAAACAAAGAATTTGTGAATATATTTTTATATTATTTTCTTAATAAAATAAACCCGCATAATAATGAAACGAGAAGCTTCTGAAGTGATGACAAACAGCAGGAGAAGGATGTTCAAGGTGTGGCTTCTTAATGGACAGTTTTGCGAAAGAATTTTCCACTCAACTGAGTGGAATATATGGAAGAAAAAAATATAAAAAAAAGAAATTTTAATAGGAAATATTTGACGAACAAGGAAGTTATTACTCTTCGCTTCAGTTTCGCGATTACGCCAGGACAATGGAGATAACGCACAAGGCATTCTCAAGGCATAAATGAATTATTTAATGAAAAATAATAAAAAATATGTTTCAAAAGCTAACTTCGCGTATTGCTATTTTATCTGCGTTCTCTGAAGCACACAGACACACATTTAAGTAACAGTTGACAGCAGGGCCAGAAGCTCTCCAGTTAATTGTTTCAAATTAAATAAAATTAATTTCAATCAACTTTGATAGACTAAGAATTATGTTCATTCCGAAAGACATAAAAAGTCAGCATCAGTTTTATCAGAGCAGAACAGCTGTTTTCGAAAGCCGCTGCATCACTACTCATGTGTATATTTGCTTTTGCTAACCATGAAACGATTCTTTGATAAGGATATTGATCCACCTGAAATCATTGCAGATCATCAATACGTTTTATGGGAATTATAAGCAAACGAGAAGTTTAAGGCCAGGCCACAGTTATACAGGCCTTATTTTAAATAACGCATCAAAATATTAACTCAGTTATTGCAGCCTAATTTACATATACCATCGAAACTTTAATTTTTCATATTTAGGAAAATTGAAATTTTTCAAAAACCGGTGTCTTACCCCGTTTGGCAAATTTCGACCTCTCATCAGATCTCCACTTTTTGAGGTACCAGGGAACTAGCCTGGCTAATTCTGAAAACTGTGAAAATAATACGGATTGAAACCGCATTGGCATTTGGAAGTCTCAGTTCACACAAAAATTAACTGGGTAAAACATGAAAAAAGTTTTATAATTCCGAAAAAAATTCAGGCAGAGAATTACTCTGAATTCAATTTGCGAAAATGTTTTTCTTTGATGTGCAGAGATTTGCAGCTGAAATACGTGGGGTGTTTGATGGCTTTTTGACATCAATCCTTTGGATATGGACAGAGTTTAAGTTTCATGTAAAAAAAACTGAAGCCAACTGAGAAGGGCAGGGCAAGAAAATATTGTGATATTTTGACCGGTTCAAAATCGGTTAATTCGTTCGGGAGATATCTCGAGCAGAAAAACTCGAAAAACGTGATTTCTTTTTTTTTTAATTTACGTTTCTGGACTTAGACCTCCTGTAAATTTATACTGTTTTGAAACGGAAAACTACAAGATTTTCCCATAAAAAAACTGAGAAAAAAGCATTTTTCAATGACTTTTGAACTACATCAGCTAATCAGCTTTCAAAATTTCAAGACACATTGACCACAGCAAACCGGGTAATTATTGGTTAATCCGTTTCTGAGATACCATGAAAGAAGAAATTCGAGAAAAAGTGATCTATATATATCAGATCAGATAAAGTTCTCGATTTTTTTATGGTAATCAAAGAAGGTGCGTCTTTAAGCTTAATTCTCCTGTTAATTTGAGCCTTTTTGAACCGGTAGATTTCAATATATTAAGAAAACACTTTAGAAAAAAAGTATTTTTCAAATCAATTTATTTAAAACAACTTTTCAACGCCTCGACCGATCCATTCCACAATTTAATCAATTCTTAGATTCTTTTAAGATGAGCGAAAACAGGATCATTCACCGTTTATCATGTGGGAAGCGGTTGATATGAAAATTAAAATAATAAAGTTTTATTTCGAAGGAATCAAAATCATAGAAACTCTAGGGCATGAAAGCCTTGCATTTAAAATTAGCGGGCAGTTACAGGAAAGGCCTTTAGAGTCAATCGTTTTCCATTTTGTTTTAACACGCACCCCCGTTAAACTGTGGGTTACCGTCAAAAATTGTGTCTGACAAAAATATCTAAGAGTGGTAGCGAACCCGTTGCCAGTCTCCGTATTAAATATGTCTTCATACTACTTTTTCAAAATGAAATTCTTTGCACTTTTCCCACGCAATTCATTTTCACTTGCAACGCAAACATTCAATCAAATCGCTGGAATCTATTTGCAACTAAATCTGTATTTTGTTTAACCATTGGAAAATGTATGTGCATGTTGATATACTTTTTCATGCAAATATTGAGTTTCTGTTATGGAATGGGATTTTATTTTCTAACTGTTTTCACACTTCTTTTTGCAGCTGTTCTGTGTAGTTTCTCGTAACAAAAAAAAATTTCCTATTCCATATAAAATTTCAGCAGTTTTTTCTTTCTACATGCCACCAGAATATTGATGTGCTACGAGCATATAAAACGTGGTGTGAATTTAATGTTGAGACAAAAAAAATATTGAGGCAAACAAACAAAATATTGTGTGAAAATAGAGAAACTAAAACAATAATAACTGGGGAAGGATGAGGGAATTGTTGCACACTTTGTTACGCAAATATAGTTCAGGGATCGTTTTTTTATTTTGTTTAATATTTTTGAAACTTTAAACCTGATTGACTAGGAAAGACTAGAGAGCTCATTTGATATTTTACAAAGTGCTTTACAAAGATGTCCTTTTAGAATAGGGTGTTTTTTATAGAGTGATACAACTTTGAGTTGGCATCACTGCTTTATTTGACCACCCATTTAACAGCTGATAGTTGCTTTTTGTTTAGTTTGCTTTGACATTTCATTATGGAACGGCTTACACCAGAGCAACGCGTGCAAATTTTTAATCAAAATTATGGTTCTGTCCATCAAACTTATCGTGCACTTCGCCCATTCAAAATTTTATTTTCCGATGAAGACCATTTTTGGTTGAATGAGTACGTAAATAAACAGAATTGTCGCATTTGGAGTGAGGGGAATCCACAAGCTTCTGTCGAAACACCATGACATCCGCAGAAAATTTCTGTTTGTTGCGCTTTATGGGCTGGCGGTGTCATTGGCCCATATGTCTTCAAAAACGATGATGGTCAGAATGTTACTGTTTGTGAAAATTGGTGTTCCAGATTGCGCTTTGTACACGCCAGCCGTGGTGGCCACATGGCCGAAATCATTTCTAAATATTAATGTCATAAAATTCGTTTCATTGATATCAAAAATATATTACTGTATTTGATTATGATTTAAACTTGTATCACTCTATAAAAAACATCCATCATAAAATTGAGAGGGAAACCCAACCAATTTTGAATTAATTTGGAGTCGGTTTTACCAATATCATTTTGTACGATAAAACCCGGATTCAGCAGTTGATTGTAACATTAATTCGCAAATCGTACTGCAGTTGTTGTTGTTTGTATAAGAAATAAAATATTTTACCCCGCAGTGCAAATCTTACTGGAAATAAACGCTTCAAAAGCATATTATTTCGTATGAAATCATACAAATTGTGAAAGAAATATGCAGATGAGGTAGATTTTCCTGTGCGTTATTCAAGGATTAATTGATATTTCCAATATATAACTTGGCAGGACTCAACTTAACATCGAAAATACGTTGCGTTTCATAGAACCCATTGAAAACTCAAAAGTTGTTTCCAGTTGATTTTCTATGGCGAAACCGGGATTTAACATTAAAACCAAAATTTATTACAACCGTAATAATGTGAAAACAGCATTATAAGCAGCTTATAACGGCAAAATATATTTTATGAATAAGACCTTTTAATTTTAGTTAGTCCACTCGTCGACTAACGTAAAACCAGAAGTTATTACACCCATATCAGTGTGAAAACAGCATTATAAGCAGCTTATAACGTTAAAATATATTTTATGAATACGACCAGAAGTCATTACAAACATATCAGTGTGAAAACAGCATTATAAGCAGCTTATAACGACAAAATATATTTTATGAATAAGACCAGAAGTTATTACAAACATATCAGTAAGAAAACAGCATTATAAGCAGCTTATAACGCCAAAATATATTTTATGAATACGACCAGAAGTCATTACAAACATATCAGTGTGAAAACAGCATTATAAGCAGCTTATAACGACAAAATATATTTTATGAATAAGACCTTTTAATTTTAGTTAGTCCACTCGTCGACTAACGTAAAACCAGAAGTTATTACACCCATATCAGTGTGAAAACAGCATTATAAGCAGCTTATAACGCCAAAATATATTTTATGAATACGACCAGAAGTCATTACAAACATATCAGTGTGAAAACAGCATTATAAGCAGCTTATAACGACAAAATATATTTTATGAATAAGACCAGAAGTTATTACAAACATATCAGTGTGAAAAGAGCATTATAAGCAGCTTATAACGCCAAAATATATTTTATGTATAAGACCTTTTAATTTTAGTTACGCCAAAATATATTTTATGAATAAGACATGTCAAATTTAGTTAGTCGACTTAACGATTAATCCATAACATTCCAAAATCAACTGATGAAACCTAATACTTCGATTAACTAATTGAGCTTTTTACCGCTTAAGCCGAGAAGCTGGATCCAAACATTTTTTATTGGGTTACTTAAATTGTTTGTTGCTGCACACATTTTCTCTTTTAGCTGTTTTTTGTGAAGTACTCGTACTGCCACTTTTATAACTTTTTGTTCGTAAGTGCCATTTAATGTCGAGAACAGGTGGAAAACATATTTAAGGAGATAATAAAATGAAAAGGCTTGTTTAAGCACTACACACACAGACACAAACACATCCATATACAGATTTTATTACATTTATTGGAAGTGGTATGAAAATGAAAGAAATGGCAAGAAATCGAACAATAGAATCACAGAAATTCTTGTCAAGTCAAATGCCAACAATATCGTCATGATGAATTCAAAAGGATAATCACACAAACGTAAGTTTTATTGCTGCAATAAATTTACGTTTGTTTTATGAAAGACAGATGAATGAATATGAAATTTGTATTGTAAAAAATATAACCGAACTGAAATACTTTACAATGAATCCACAATTTTAATTGTAAATTTGTGATTTAAATTAATCATGCGAGGATTGCATTAACTGCATGTGGCGGTCGGAGTTATTTACAAAAGATCTTTAGAGCTCATGTTTAATACTTTTTCATTATCTGTTACTTCTGGTGGCACAATAGGGTGCCCACGCTGCGGCAACAAATACAATATTGCAACAACCACAGCAATTGCAGCAAGAAACCACATTGAAATATTGCACACATGCGTCACACAAAGCATAGCTCACACGTGCAAACACAACGAGGAGTTGTTGTACACCAGAACTTAACATCACTCTAGCTTAACAATGGTTGAGCAAAAAACTGCCATCTGGCATAACGATGCCACCTTGTATACAATCGCACCATGCTGTCACTGTCAAAAGGTTTCAGCTGTTATTAACAGAATATATAAAGTGCTCTCGAAGAGACTTGCGGCAAATTCCCCAATCCATTCATTAACACCCTGAAATCTAATCAATTACAAGCAGCAGATGAAAACATATTCTCGGCAGAAAATAAAAAACAGAAAATCAATAAAATGTGATGGCGAATGTCATGCTTCAATTCTCCTAAAATAATTTCAAAATTAACTTTTGAATCGTGTCAAAGTGGTCCAAGTAAACCTCTTCTATTATGTAAATATAAGACATGTGTTCAAAAAATAAAGGAAATTCTTAAAAACACGGGTTGCTTTAACTCGATTAGCATCTTTCATATATTTTCTTGGCTCTTTCCTCGCCAGAATGTTCGCAGCTGCAGTTCACTCACCAATAAAAAATTGTTAAAGAGAAGTGGCTGAGGACATCGACACAGAAACTGTTTCAAGATTTATGGGCATGAAGCGAAGGTCGTTCTGAATCTGAGTCGTTGCTTAATCCTTATAAAAAAAATTTTTGGGAAACTTCGCGCTAATTTTAATCGAAAAGCGATTTCCTACGCTTTTGAGCCTTTAGAACTAAATCTTTATTATCATGATTTTCAAATCAACCGATTGAATGAATGAACGGTCCTCTTTTCGATCACTACAAGAGAATCGACGAATTAATTAGTTTGTAAAATCGATCGGTGAAGCTGCTGGAAAGTTGTTTCCAGCAAATCACTTTGAAAAATACTTTTTTTCCAATATTTTGAAATTTACCGGTTCAAAACGGTTCGAATTCGCAGAAATACTAAGTGCAGTAACGCACCTTTTTTTGAGAACTATAAAAGAATCAAGAACACTAACTGATCATATATATAATTTGGTTGAGATATTTCACAATTTCGGTGAAGATATTTCACAAATGGCATAACCGATTCTGACCCGGTTCACGGTGATCGACGTAGTTTTACAATACCAAAAGCTGTTTAGTGCAATCTATCGGTACAGCCGTTTAACAACTTATTTTAAAAACAGCTTGTTTTAAATTTATTTTTTAGTATTTTGAAATGTACCGGTTCGAAATGTTTTAAGTTTACAGGGAATATAATTTCTGGAATACTTTTTAGACAGCTTCCAGTTTGGTTCAGCCCTTCAAAAGTTATAAGCGGGTCACATACCTACACAAAGACCCAGAGTGTAGAGTTCTCATGACTTCTCGATTTGTTCAAAACTTCCCGATTTTTCTAAATTTTAAATTTTCCCAGCGGGAAGTTGAAAATAACACAATCAAGACCTAGCCAAAGTTTTCATCAAATTTAGCACCTGGAGACTGGGGAATCCTATGAAGGGAACGCGTTCGCCAACGATTGAGGAGATAATAATCAAATCTCTGAGAGTTCTCAAGGGTACAAGTCTAACTTAATTACTCCTGCCTCACATAATTATAAGACTCTGTCTTGCCGAATGTCAATTATAATACAAAAAGACAGCTGCAACGAAGAGTAGAAAACACGCTGAAAGTGAAAAACCCGAAATAAATATATTTTGAGAAAAATCAAAGCTCTCTGTTTATTGGTTCAGCCCTTCAAAAATTATAAACGGGTCACATTCCTACACGCACACTCATTTATATATACAGACAGATTTAGTCAAAAAAGTTTTCCAGGAGCTCAGAGTGTAGAGAGGACTATTTTGAAAGTGAAAAAAACCGAAATAAATATATTTTGAGAAAAATCAAAACTATCCCTTTATTGGTTCAGCCCTTCAAAAACTATAAACGGGTCTCATTCCTACACACACATTCATTTATATATACAGACAGATTTAGTCAAAGAAGTTTCCCAGGACCTCAGAGTGTAGAGAGGACTATTCTAAAAGTGAAAAAACCGAAACAAATATATTTAGATAAAAATTAAAACTCTCCCTTTATATCGAGCATACCTCGTATGCATACAATTCCACTCTTACTTAAGTTTAATTATTAAAAGGCCAGTCGGTAATCCTCTCACGACTGTTCTTGTGCAAATTTCCATTATTAATCAATATTTTCATATCGCACAAGCAACTTAAAATATAATCTTCATATCACACGATGGCAAAATATTTGCTTTATAATTGTGGAAACGATAATTATATACCGAAAACTATTGTGTGCTTCGCTCTTAATAATTAATATTCAATTTACCTTCACTTTGCACTCCTGTGCCAGTTGCAGCACAACAAAAACTGCCTTCAACACTCGTACATTTGCCTGTTATTATCCTCATGCAAAAACTTCATTTCACATTTCCTTTTGCTTTGCGGCAAATGAAGCAGTTTATAAATACAAACAAGCTTTTGGAATATGAATGCAGGGGACAGTGCAGGATGTGAATAAACAATAATTATAAAATTAAATTTATACTGCAGCACAGTGTTGACAAGTAAATAAAATTTACTTATTAAATGTCAACAGAATTATAAATAAATTGGAAAAAAAGAAGATCAAGAAGATGTTCGTTTGTTGAATAACTATTTGAATTAATAATTTATATTTAACAGATAAAATGTTGAAAAAATAATGATGCAGCGAATCCGTTAGAGAACAGGTGAAGGGATTTGTTTTCCTTGGCGAATGGGGAGGGGCTTTCGTCAGTTATGTCGTGATTCCACTGTGATAACTCTTCCTCCTTCTCTGGTAAGTTGGACGTAGTTCCCACGTCGCCCCGTTTGCTATCGCAATCGATCATTTTGTTAGAAACTGCCACGTGTCTAAAGCGGCAGGCCCACACTTCAAAGTCCCGGTTCATAATCTTAAATGTTTGTTGCCGAAGTGCAAGCAACTCTGTGTCAAAAAGAAATAGAATCAGATATCCATCCACTTCCTTCTCCCCAAAACAAAAAAAGTTAAGCAGCAAAAGCGTTAGTGTGTGAACAGTGAAAGCCTGACTCGTCCTACTTGTGCTTTGCCTTTCACAGCCATCAAATTTTATTTTAAAGTTTTTTTTTTAAATAACGAAAATTATCAAACCACACGTAGGAGTTTTTTAACTTTCTGCTAAGAAAATAGAAAAATAGTCAGGAAGTTATTGATTTTAAACCGTTTTGAAAAAACATCTTATCAGAATTAAACGTCTTGGCGGCCTTAGAAGCTGCCTGAATAATCTGAGAGCCCATCACTAAGTCTCTATGTATGTGTGTGTGTAAGTTACCAGTTTATAAATTTTGAAATGCTTAACCGATTCCGACCAATCCGGTGATGGATGAAGAAGTTCTCCCAAACTTAGATTTCCAATGTATTTGAAAATGTCAATAAAATGTGAAATAAAATCTTCGAAAATAAAAAATATTTTTTTAAGGCTCTCGGGATTTAGAAACTACACCGACCACATCAAACCGGGTCCAAATCGGTTAATATGTTCATTATATATCGTAAACGAAAAAATTCTAAAAAAGTGATAAATTGGAAAATTTCCGGAATTATATATCTGATCTGATCAGATAGTGTTCGCCGTTCATTTATATTAATCAAAAAAGATGAGTTTAAATATTAACCGTTTTGAACCGGTAGAATTGAAAACATATAAAAAAAAACTTGAAGAAGAAACATTTTTCAAGTTGAATTTTGTACAATAACTTTTCAGCACCTTCACCGATCGGTTCCACAACCGATTCCCTTACAACAATCGGTCCAATAATAGGTTGATAGCTTTGCGGTTAATGAGAAGACACAGAGATGGACCCTGAGGTCAGCCGCTTTCCACAAATATTTTTCATACTAAAACAAGCGAAGACAAGCGCAGTCTGACGCTTAAGACAAAAAAAGCGGCCATGCCTCTTAAGACAAAAACTCAACACTTGCGCTACTGCTACCACTTATGAAAGCGCCCATTGGCGCAATTTCTAAATTTTCTTACAATCAGCTGCTCTTCCACAAAGTTCAACGCCATCAATTATAATCTTAAAATAAAGAGACTTTATCACTTGAGATGAATTTCTAATGTTTTTACCAACTTTAATTCCGTAAATCATGCAAATTGCGAGGATAACGTTTAATTCCACGAGGTGTTTTCATACGTCACTTCAGTCTTTATGATAATTTTCAGCAACCCCACCACACAGTATCTCATTGTGTGGTTAGAAGCGCTATTACATGGCACTTTACCTGTAACTCGGCTTCTAAGTTGTTTTTATAAATAATTTTCTTTCCAAGTGACAAAAACAAATTACGCAAGTAATTAAGTCAAAGTGTTTTCGACAGAATGTCGCAAATAAAAGAAACAAAATGAGGAATGAAATTATTTATGCGCGGCATTCTAATAAATATTTAAAAGATGTTCTTGTTATTTTCCTCACACCTCAGCCAGTAAACATATGAGAGGTTGTGTTCCGCAGGCCGCGGGAGGCAGAACATGTTGTTCCACAATTCAGTCAGGCAAAACTAGAACAACACGGAGATGAAATAGAAAACAGGGGTGTGGCGTGCACACATTTTTTAAAATGACTTTCTTAAGTAGGAAAATTTATTCACTTCCAGCCTCAAACTATCGTGTGTAGATATTGATTTTTAACAGAGAACTGAATAATTTAAAAATCCTCAAGCAAAAAGAAAACCCCCACTTTTAAGTTATAACTCCAGAGAAGTTCATCTTGCGTTTTATTTAGTTTTTTGGTAGGAAAATATTTATACAAATCAGGGATTTATTGGCTTTACCCCATTTATTTCAAAAAATTCGAATTGTCATCTGTGGACGAATTACGGTATTTGATATAGATCAAAATTTATATTTAAACTCCATTGAAGCTTCGATCGATTTCGAATGCGGTATTTTGGGCCCTGATCTCGATGTTTTCTGCATTTCTTGCTAAATTTGAGAGGGTGTCTTTAAGTCTGCATGTATGTATGTGTGTGCGTGTTTGTATGTGTGTGTGTTAGAATGTGACCAGCCTTTAACTCTTGACCGATTCCAAAGAATTCCATCAAACTTAGATTTTTTGTGAATTTGAATTCTTAGATTTCAAGACATTTAAAAAGAAATTATTTGAACAAAGTTGGAAAAACTTTGAAACAGTTTTGCCTATCGGAAACGTGAGGGCAAAAAAACTTCCCACTGATTTTGACCTCAAAATCGTCGCAACCTGGGGCCAAGTAATCGCATTCGATATCGATCGAAATTTCAATACAAATTTCGATCGATATCGAGTGCCATAATTTGCCCCCTGGTTTTTGTGCTGTTCTATGATTTTGAGCTTTTTCAATTTCCAAATCAACCGATTCCCGGCTAATAAACGGTGAATGAAGTTGTTTTGGCTTATTATAAAAAAATCGGGAACACTTGATTCGTTATATAATTTTGAGTTTTTCAAAACAAATCACTTTTTTCATTTGCGATGTCTGACAAATCGTTTAAGCGATTTTACACCGATTTACCGTGATAACGTGGTTTTTAAATGGGAAGATCTGAATAGTTTCTGAAAATTTATTGAAAAAACACTTTGGATTTATTTTTAATTTTTTATTAAAATATCTTTAAATCTACCGGTTAGAATTGGTTCAACTCCAGGAATGTTTTTCAGAATACTGCCAGATTGTTTTCACTCATACTAACCCATAGACACGCACTCACACACATACATACATATAGATATAGTATAGATATAGTAACGAGCTCTCCAATTAGTCAGGAAAGCTTTCTAGAATCTCAAAACGCGGCGATCGGAAATCTTCCCGATTTTAGAAAACTTAATTAATATTCCCAGCGAAAAATAAGATAAAATCAAAAGAGTTACAAAATATATATCTAATTACTTAGTGTTCTCTATTCTTTAACAGTAATCGAGGACTATATCAGTCCTGGCCTATCACGTGAGAATCAGTTGTTTATGACGTCATAGAAAGTTTCATGAAAATAGTAGTGGCCTGTCATTTGGGGGCGTGGGGCCTTTAACTGACCTATTATTTTATGATTGATCGGATATGTTTTTTATAATTCAAATAATAAGAAAATACGTGTTTCTAGTTTAAAATGATAAGCGCCTTCTTATGGGAACACCCTTTACAAGCAAATTAAAACTTTTTAAGTTTTCTTTTATTATTTTTAATTTAAGAAAGAAGAAATTATATATATTATTTTCCATAAATTTCAGTTGTTTTTATATTAAAAGAAAATATCAAGTGGTCGATCCTTGACCACCGGGGCGATCCCAGTTTATATAAACTTCTGGTTCTAGTAAAAACTAGACCTGTCAATTATAAAAGATCCAATTAAACCCTGTATTATGACAAAAAAAAAGACATAATTTTCTTATGAGGGCTTATGATATTCCGGATCCATGTGCGTTAGACCTTTTCCTGCCCTGCTTTAAAATCATATACGATGCGGTATACAAATTTTTGCAAAATGTTCTTTAAACCTATTTAGCGATGCAACAGCAGAAACAACAGCGCAACTTACATTCTGCTTTAACCCACATTCTACCTTAACTTGCCTAATTAACCCCACTTGATATCTCTTACACAAAATACACTCCACACACTCGAGCTCCATACACAACATTTGCAGTTAATAATTTAAATGAAATTAATAGTTGCGTCCATTATAATCTCATTACGATGCTCGTAACATGCGAATATGTTTCGACAACAACAACAATTTTTCATACACTTAATCCACATCCAGTTCGTTCAGGCAGCTTTAATAAAAAGGCCAAATCAATGTTGAGAGAAAAAAAGAAAATAACAATTCTTTTGTGGCCAATTACTTTCATATCCCAAAATTGATATAAATAACTCGGATTTCCCTTTCGTTCTCTGTTGTTTTGTTTTCCTTTTTTATATATTTTTATCTGCCAACATTTGCAAAAAGTTTCTTATTGTTCGTTGTCTGTAGACAGCAGAACATATGAAAGTAAAACATGTTTTTGCATGATTCCCTTATGAAATATAAAATTCAAGAGTATCATTTGCTGAGCCATGACATGATATTAAATCTGATTTTGTTTGCTTTAATATTAAAGGTGGGCCATTTACAACGGAGCAACCGGCATCCTAATATTATGAACAGCAGCGACATTTGAGGAAATGAATAAGTCATGAGTCTTGTTGAAGACACAATTTTTTTATTTTTGGCAACTCAAATGTGTCATAAAAAAAATAGTTTGGAAGTGCATAAAATAAACACACTTTTCATGAAAATCAAGCTAAAAAGTTTAAAAAAAATTTTTTTAATCTTGAATTAATAATTAAACAAAATACCAGCATTTTTGTGAAAAATAGGGCACAAATTGCCCGCCGCTTTTTTCACAAAAATTGTCGTATTTCGATTCTTTATTAATTAAAGATTTTTTCAATATAATTTTATTTTTTTCACTTTAAACTAAAATAATTCTTCCGGTTAATTGTGTTTCGAAAGTGCGTAAAAATACTTGCACTTTATGAACAGATAAGACCATGAGCTACACAAATTGACTTGTTGTATGATAAATTGTGGTCAATTAAGACCCTAATTGCGCTATTAAGGGGTATGTCTGAACACGGTGTTAGACAAGCTGGTAATAAGTTTTATATAGTGTGATATCTCAGACAGTTGGGTAAGTTCTTAAGTCCTCTTTATTTTTGACCAGGACCAGCTTTTAAATTAAGATCTATATAAATGCTTTGCATTTCCATGCAACTGGGAAGATTGGTTGCTGTAAGAAGGATACAGGGTGTAGTATTTATGTGTGTTGGATTGACGGAGAAAATAGTTGAAGAACTGGTCGACTAAAGAACGAGTAAGGACGCACTGGATGCGTCCTTACTGAAAGCGGCGTAGTTAAGAACAAGTTTCTTAACAACTTTCTGATTTCCTGATTTGAAGGAACAACGAGAACACATATTTTAAAACAATTCTAAAAGAAGTGCAACATTTTTTGCACTTTTTTCTAAAAAGTGGCATTTTGGAGAATTTCCTAAACAAGAATTAATTTCCCAATGGTTGTTGGATTGATTTCCAATTAATTTTTTACTTTTAACTGACAGAGTGCCGCCTTTTTGTATTAACATTATAAAAAAATGTTGCCTTTTTTGTAGAGTGCAAATCAATATTGATTTTCTTAATTTTCAAATTTATTAAGTTAAGCTTCTGATGTTCTTATATTTTTTAATGTTCTAATATTTTTGGCTCAAAAGATCCACTTTATTTTTATATAAAACAGTTTTAACAAATAAATTATAAAATTTTGTTTAATTTTTTTATATAAAAATGAAGTGGATCTTTCG
Source organism: Linnaemya vulpina (assembly GCA_963675445.1). Taxonomy (NCBI): domain Eukaryota; kingdom Metazoa; phylum Arthropoda; class Insecta; order Diptera; family Tachinidae; genus Linnaemya; species Linnaemya vulpina. The sequence goes on from OY776278.1 coordinate 23,273,037, forward strand.
CTCGAAAAATCTTAGAACTTAAAAAATAAGTTCTATGTGCGATATGAATTATTTTATTTGAGAAGTAATTGGCCAAATCTTTTAGCATTTTGAGGGAAGTAATTAACCAGAGAATAGTGGAGTCCCATAATGGTTTTCGCATTTCCATCTAAAGTTTTCTATTTGCGCTTTATGAGCACTTAATTTCTTTTTAACTCCAACTGTGATAATCTGATAAACAGCGCATTTCGCAAATATTCCAACTGGATCAGAGAAATCAATAGCGTCTGTCTGTGTTGAAAATTTCAAAAGTTCAAGCGATATTTTCACCTGCGGTGGGTGGGTTATTAATAGAGCAATTCATCCAGCGAGTTGTACAAAATGAGTTGAAGAAAATATGAGAACTCGTCATTTGCAATAGTCATTGACAGTCATTGAGTTGTTTCTTTTGTGAGTCAAGACTCACATTAGAAACATTTTTATTGTGTGCGAAAAAGTATTTCTATAAAAGTTTTTTCTGTAAAATATTTAATACTGAAAATGTGTTCGACAACAATTGTACTCACGATGAGATAGACTTATCAACGTTCATATATTTATCGGAGTAACTAGTTGTTGACTTCGGAGTTACACCATAATGTTTTCTTTAAAGCTCTTTTATATTAATAAATTAATTTAATTATATTTACAAGGAAATCGCCGTTTATATTCATAATATTTTTATATATGTTTTTAATACAGGGCTCAAATTGCCTCATTCGATATCGGTCGAAATTTCAATACTATTTACAGACAGATTTCAATCGATATCGAGTGCCGTAATTTGCTCCCAGAATTGGGAACTATAAAACTTTATGCCTAAAAGTTTAGCTCAATTAAAATGTAAAAACGTTTTATAAATAGGACATTATTTAATGTTTGCTACCATGACTTTAGTATTGATACATTTCTCGTTTAATATTTCGTAATAAAATCGGTGTAAATTAAATTTAAAATTAATATTAAAGAGTGTAAATAAAATTGTTTATCAAATTCAATTAAGCCACCTAATAAGCGGTGATAAGTAAAAATGTACGTGAGTGCTAATTAGGAGAGTGCAGCGGTTTTCGAAAACAGCAGCTTTGCTGTTTGTAAAGTAAATTTATGTTGTCTTTCGCTTAGACCCTAGAATATTTATCACACGTTTTGGAATTTTATAAGTTACGATTTGGTCGGGCAAATATTTGGCCAGTGTGAAGGTACCTCAACGAAATACTATTGTACCGTATTCACACTTGAAATGTACTACTCCATTTAATAGAATGAATGTTAACGCAATGACAACAATCACAAAAATTGATCAAACAATTTCAACATGATTCGAATTGCCTTTTTTGCTATCCAACAAGCAAAAAATTATACAATTTATTTACACGATGTGCAGCGAAGTTTTGTTTTTCATATATTAAATAATGCCGACAAAAACTTATTATGTACTGATTTTTGGAATCAATTTTTAAAATATATCAGACTGCAATATCACATGTTTCATTTTGTCCATGTGTTGTTGCTTTAGACTCTAAAGTTTAGAGTATGAAAAATAAAGACTTATCGTGTAAACACGCACTTAAAGTATATCAAATTCTGACAGTAGGAGAAGCAACAGCAAAAAACTATTTGTTTTTCATTAGACAGTGCAAATGAATGTACAGAAACCGTTCAAGCTGGAAATAACCACAAATGATTTGAAGGTATTTTTTTTTTTAGTGGTGGAAAATTCTTCGTGTCTCTAAAACACTGGCAATTAATTATTATTGCAAACCTCTCGGCTTAATTTATAACATTCAGTTAATATGCCGCATATATTCTGTGAAGCTCCCTGTTTTTAATTTTACAAGCAGACTCTATGATTCTTTAGTCTTCAGAAAAACTAAAAATAAATTTTAGATCACAATAATAATGCAGCTCGAAAACAAACACCCGTTACACATTTCAAAACTAATACATTTTGACTGAGTGTAAGAACAGACAGTGAAAAAAAGGATAAAAGTGAAAACAGATATCATCGCAAACATGTAGTACGTGTGGAGTGGAATAACACAGCAGTCTTATGAGTGTTGCGATGGATTTCATAAATTGACATAAATTCGTTTCAACATACTCGTAGTCATGTCTCAATCAAGATGAAGGTGTTGCTGGTTATGATTTTATTAGTTGAAAAATCTTATTGAATTATTAATTGAATTATTTATTAAAGTTTTTATTTTGAAGAAAAGGATAGACTTAAAAGATCAAGAGTATAGAAATATGAATCAAAAATAGTTGGACACGTGTGGGCTACTTATTTGATTAAGTACTTTTTTTTTGGGTTAAAGAGGGTACTTTTTTGCACTCCATATATCTTTAAACTTAAGTTAATAGCAGAAAGCTTTTTAAAGCGTTTTATCATTCTAACAGAAAATATCATTCTAACTGTTGGTTAGATTAATCAAGAACTATAGTATTGGTTAGATTAACCCAACACTGACAGTTAGATTAACCAACATATGTTGGTTTTATTAACCAACAACTATTGGTTAGATTAACCCACAACTGTTGGTTAGATTAAACAATAATTATTGGTTAGATTAACAAGCAACTCTTGGTTATATTAACCAACAACTGTTGGTTAGATTAATCAACAACTGTTGATTAGGTTAACCAATAACTGTTGGTTAGATTAACCAACAACTATTTTTTAGATTAACCAACATTTATTTGTTAGATTAACCAGCTACTATTGGTTATATTAACCAACTTTTATTGGTTACACTAACCAACAACTATTGGTTAGATTGACTAACAACTGTCGGTTAAATTAACCAACAACTGTTGATTAGGTTAACCAATAACTGTTGGTTGGATTAACCAACAACTATTTTTAGAAACTAACATTTATTGGTTAGATTAACCTGCAACTATTGTTCCCATAATTGAAGAAAGTACATTTGTTTCTAAAAGGTACTTTTAAAAAAGTTTACGTTGTCCAAAAGAGTATATTTTTTTTTTTTTTTTTGGAAAAGGTACTGTTTTGCTGTGCTTGTAAACATTCTGAAACAAATTTTTGTTTGTGAATAAGGCCTTAAATAAATAGGAAGGGAATATGGCGATTTTTCGGCATAGAAATTGAACTGTTGAGCTTTTCTTTGAAGCACAAATTTTATTTGAACAATAATTATTAAATAGAACTTTTGTGACGAACTCTTAAGTTCAACTTTAAATATTTTCCTTGTTTATTCTATTTGTCGTGTGCAATTGTGACACTTAATTAATTTAAACTCTTGGCAAACTTGTGGGGGTTGTGTGCTCCATCACTCTGCTACAATGTGTTATCGTTTGTTGCTCATTCAAGTTTCTCCTTCGAACGCATGCTTCTGCTGCATGTCAATGAACTCCCAACAACTTCTATTCCTTAGTCAATATTATTCCTCCTGCAATATTCAATAATTTATTTCATTTTGTGGTTGTGGGTGTTGTCATTATTTTGCTAAATGAAATTTGCCACATTAGAAAACTATTTGAAGTGTACGAAGTTTGTTTTGACGTTGTGAGTAGAAAAGTTTTCCAACAAAAGCTCTTGTAATATGAAATAAAATATGATTATATTTATTAAAGACTGGGAAAAATTATTCAGTTAGAAAGAAAAATAAGGTACAGAAGTAAAGGGTGATTGTCGTTATCGATAACTATGAATTATGCAGCTGCCAGAATGCCAAAAAGATTGAGAAGTTATCACAGACTGGTTTAACACCAGAACAATTTTAAAATTGGGCAAATTTATTTGAAAAAAAAAATATACAAATCAGTTGACCCTTCAGGCTATCCCGGCGACCTCCCCCTATATTTGAACGAAAAGTTATTGTAACGCGGTTTTTGTTTTTTTCGATGCTTTTTAACTTTTCGAGAAAATACCGTTATTTTAATTTACTAATCAACCAACTCTCACGTGGTAAACGATGATCGGAGTAGTTTTCGATTACCACAAAACTATCTGGAACATCAGCTGATCAAATATATATTTCTTTTACTTTTTTTGTTCGCGATATCTCACGAACGTATTAATCGATTTTGATTAGGTTAGCTTTGATCGAGCTGATTAACTTGTGAAATGGATCGGTGAAGCCGGCGTTTCTAGTTTTTTTTTAGCTTATTTTAAATTCAATGTACAAAAATTTTATATTCATTTTAGTAACAGCCCCAGCGCCTTATACACATTTTTTGAGATATCTACTATCTATCGGTTCAAACTCACTGGGAATTTATGATCAGAAATGTTTCAGAAAGGCTTTAGGTTTGTTTGGTTCTGTTCCGCCTTTCAAGAGTCACAGGGGGTCTCATACTTTCACAACTACTTACACACGCATACATATAGATATAAAAACGGGCTCTCAGAATTAGTCAGGGAAGCTTCTTGGGATCTTAAAAATGTAGAAACATGATGTTAACCCGATATATATTTTTCAAACGGAGTAAAACCAATCACTTTCCTGTTTTGAAAAATTTTAAATTTTCCTATTGGGAAGTTAAAAAATATTGGGTTCCCTACTGTGTAAATTATGCTTATCAGAAAGTAAAAAGATTTCGATTTCACTTATTAAAATGATTGTGCAACAGGGTTTGACTTTAATTTAGAGCGAACGCGAAATGGTGAGACCATTTCCAAGCGCTTGTTTTGTTAAAACCTTTTCTCACAATTAAGTTAAGAAGAGAATGGGAAAACCAATCCTTGCAACTTGTGCTCGCGGGTTTTTTGGGGTAGACATGGAGCTATTCCAGTGTTGTATTTCGAAAAGGGCTTCAAAAATAAAAAAAATTTCACGGTGTATATCCAAAGTGACCCACCATCAATTCAAATGAAAATTATATTTTCCAAGTTTGTTTTTTACTTGTTCATGTTTTTGAAATCAGCCAACCATAAGAATCCTAACATCTCCTCCATTGAAGCGTACGAAAGCCGTTTATTAAAAATCTTTAATGACTGATAACGTATTTGATCTATTATCTGTTACGAGTATCATAATCACGAGTTATTAGTTTTTATTATTTTCAAATACAACGATTAATTCATGAGTTGTTTGTTTCTTATTTCCATGTCCTTCGCAATTCTATTTCTCTTTTGATTGCTGTTTACATGGAAGTCTTATAAGTTTGCCAACGTTCATTATTAACAATTCGAATCTCATCAGGTTTACTGGCCATGGAAATGTTTATCCAAAGAGCATGAAAGCAAATAGGACATCGGCATAAAGAGGATATATTGTAATTTTTTAAGCACATTTTTTTTTTGTTACTTCCGTTTCCTTTTTACAAGAAATCATTAGAAACTGGAAGAGGTTGAAAAGGGGGGGGGGGGGCAAAATGCAATTAGATCAATATTTTTTTTTTAATGTTCTTAAACAAACTGAGATAAAAAAGGAAAATATTATTTTGAATCTGAGCATACTTTCCTTTTTAACAGGATATTCAAATAACTTTGACAGCATATTGAAATAACTTTGACGAGTTATTGAAGCAAACATATTCAGATTTCTTAAAAAATTTTTGTGTTTATTTTAAAACTCTCAGCGCTAAAATATAAAGGAAATTGAATTCTAAAGACCAGATGTAACTAAACACTCAATCAATATTACAAGAGTCGTAAGCAGCATGTCATAGGACGCCTTAGATTTCTAAAAACTTGTTATATTTCTAAAATGAGAATATTACCAAAATAAAAAATATATATTTAGGAAATGACTGATCCTAGAGGATATCCCTGTAATCTCCCGCTGGTATTTTCTAGTATATGGAATAATTAAAGTGTTTAAATTTTTAAGTTTTTTTTTAAATAAAACCGCTTAATACATCATAAAGATTTGCATTGGCAAATTTAGAATTTTAAAACGTTCATCGGAAAGCTAGCGTCGCCTGGTTTTTGTGCTCTTCCATGCTTTTGAGCTTTTCGAGTTAAAACGTTATTATTTTAATTTTGAAATCAATCGATTCCCACATTATAAAAGGTAAATAATGCTGTTTTCGAGTTTGTAGAATCGATCGGTAAAGCTGTTGAAGTTATTCGAAACAAATCAGTTTGAGAGGTGCTTATTTTCAAAGTTTTTTTGGGATATCCAGAAATGTACCGGTTCAAAACGGTTAAAAATCCACAAGAGAATTAAATTCAAAAACGCATCTTTTTTTATTACTAAAAAAGAATCGAGAACAATAACTGAAGGGATAATAATTTCGCAGTTTTTGAAAAAAAGTCACATATTTGGAATTTTCCAAACGGATAAACCGATTTTGAGCCCACTTACGGTGATCGATATGACAAGAGCTGAAAAAAACTCTTAAAAACTCACTCTGAAAAGTGTATTTTTAATTTTTATACCCTTCACCACAAAGGTTTGTCATTCCGTTTGTACGTGAAAACGGGTCTCCCAAGCCCCCAGAAGAGCTAGAGACTTTGTTCTTGGACTGAAGGATTGAAAATGAACTTAGAGTGGTATTGAAATCGGAAAAATCCGAAGTATGGTTCCAGAGCTGGGAAGCGTACACCTATTTTTCGACGCAACGTTAATAACAAAAAGCAATTTTTTTGTTTGTTTGTAAATTGCACCTATTTCATGCTTTTTGAAGCCTCAATTGTCTGTTAAAAACTAAATAAATAAAAAATAATTTCCAGGGATGGGATATTAAAAAGTTTTTGGCACATTCAGTACTTTGTACTACATGGAATAGTTTAGGTGTTTAAATTTTTATATTTTTCTTTGCATTGGAAAATTTAAAGTTTTAAAACATTAAAATTTCGTTACCAGGGGTGGGAAATTGATTTGGTCTTCATACATAAAAGTAACCAAAGAGGCTACTGACGTGGTTTTGATATTTTTTTTGCTAATTAATACTATTTTACGAAGAACAAAATTGGTACTTAAAAATATATTTAACGTCAGACGTACGTTAGTGAAGGGTATATAAGATTCGGTATAGCCGAATGTAGCTTTTATTATAAATTTTTATTGTCATATTATATAAAGTTTAAAAAAAACCCGCTTTTTGAGAAAATCTAACTAAAAAGTTAAAAGAAAATAAAAGATTCAATAAAAAAATCTAAAACATAAACTGATAATAGTTTCATGGTTTTGGAAAATAATATTATATATAAAATTTTTCATTCCCGATATCTTACAAACGCATTTACCCATTTTGAGCCCAAATGCGGTGATCGACATGTCAAGAACTGACATAGTTTTTACAGTCTAAAAAACTACCTTGAAAAGTGCGTTGTTTTTTTTTTTGGATATTTTGAAATCTTAAGATTCTAATTGGTTTAAATTCCGGGGAAATCTAAAAATTTTTTTTATAGAAGCGACCAGCTTCCTTCTGGTAAAATTCAAAAGTTTCACATGCCGGGAAATTATTGGTTTAAGCCCATCTTAAAAAAATCGAGCTTCCATCAGATCTCCAAGTCTTAAATATTTATTGCCTGCACCATATTTTACTTGGCTAAGGCTTGTAACACTAGTCCGCTTCCTTCGTATGCTCGTTGTAGTAATAAAAAATTAATATTAAAACGCAATTGGACTGCGAACAACAAGTGATAAAATAAATTTTTCATTTTTCAATATTAAATATGCCTGCATTCTTGTAAATTTACAACTGCTAAGTGACACGTTTTTACAACTCGAGCAACTGTCTCTTCTTCCTTCAGTTCGTGTTAATTGAAACGAACCAAGTTTTATGAGTTTTAGTGTTAATTTCACTTTGCAACAAATGCAATAAACAAATAAAAGAATAATTACAGGAAAAGTTTGGATGGATGGGGATTCAAAAAAAGCACTCAAAAAAATATAATAAATATGTTCCCCATTAAATCGTTTTCCTTGTCATAATAATATTTTTTGGAACAGGGAAATGAATTTATGGTTTCGCTAATAGGGAACTTCCAATCCTGCTCAAATAACATTTAAAAGAAAAGTCATTTTTTTCGTGATGGAAACTTTTCTTTTCAGTTTCAATATCAAAATTTGTATCTTTTGTTCGAGGGACGACCCAAATTTAAAATAATATATCCTGATGTTTGTGAATACATTTTTTGCCTGATGATGATTTTTCGCGTTAGAAAGTGCTTAAGTTATTTTAAAATTATATTTTATTTAATTATTTCTATTAGCAAAAAAAATCTCAAATAAAACTAGAAAATATAAATACATATTTCCTGAAAAAAAGATATAGTTTTTTCAGAATAAATACTTCATAATTAAGTTGAAAACAATTGGTTATATTAAATTAAGGACCTTCCATTTTAATAAATTTATGTAACAAAATTATTAGAAACTCTAAACTCTAGAGCAGCGTAACTCGTTATTATTGAAATTGCCAACCAAAATTTTTTAATTAAAATTTAATTTATTTCTCAAAAATTCAAAATTAGACTGAAGTACCCTGATAAAGAGGGAAATATTTCCAATTATAACCGCCCTGCTGCCAAAACTTGACTACATGAAATCTGAGTTTAAAATAAATTTTTATATTGATATTTAATACGAATAGAAAATGGAAAAAATTTTCTTTCAGATAAAATATTTTAAGAGAACAAGAAAAATTGTTATTTTCGTGATAATTCTTTTTCCCAAAATCCTATTAAAAAATTCTAAATTCTTATTAAAAATTAAGCTGGCCGAAAACTAACGAAGTGGCTTGAATTTCCTATAATTGTCATATTAAAGTTTTTATATGGAAAGTGGTTGACCATAAAAATCATCCCTGCAACTTATCGCTAATGTTAACCGCAAAAAACAACGTCAACACTCTAAACAAATTGTTTTTTATTGTTGTTGTTTATTTCTCTTACAATTACAATTGGAGTCGAAAAAAAGCCAACTCAATTGTAGAATAAAATTAAAACGTAAGAAAATAATAAAAAAAGAAAAGTGATCAGTGAGTTCTTGTTATGACTTTGATATTTGTTTTAGACTTCTCATTCATTCCAGTGGAAGTTCGAAATAATATCTTTAGTTATTTTAAGAAATGTTGGGCAAAGGTTCCCTGATGATCTGCATTAACTCCAGTGAAATGCGGATGGAAAAGAGAAAAATCCCTCAGTTGATCACTTTGAATTTTTTATTCAAATTTTGGGGGGAAAAATTAGCACGAAAAGAACAATTAAAGAGGTTATCGTAACTATAGGGTGTTTCTTGGCATAACTGCTTCATTTGACCACCAATTTAACAGCTGATAGTTTGTTTTGTTTGGAAATTTTTATTCAAAATAATGGTTCTGTTCGTGAAACTTATCGTACACTTCGTCCGTTCAAAATTTTATTTTCCGATGAAGCACATTTTTGGTTGAATGGGTACGTAAATAAACAGAATTGTTGCGTTTGGAGTGAGGAGAATCCACAAGGTTTTTCGAAACACCATTTCCATGCACAAAAAATTACTGTTTGGTGCGCTTTATGGGCTGGCCTAGTCATTGGCCCATATGTCTTTAAAAACGATGATGGTCAGGATGTTAATGTTTGTGAAAATTGGTGTTCCAGATTGTGCCTTGTACATGCCAGCCGTGGCGGCCACATGGCCGAAATCATATTTAAACATTAATGTCATAAAATTTTCTATCTAATAAAGATCGTTTCATTGATATCAAAAAATATATTACTATGTTTAATTATGATTTAAACTTGTATCTTAATTAAAAAAATATTATTTTAATTTTCCAACCAACCGATTTCAACGTGATAAACAGTGATTGTTATATTCCTTGATTACCCGAACAGATCGGAGTTTTTAAAAATAATTAAGTTTTTTTCAATATCTCATGAACGATCAACCGATTAGCCGGTTTGCCATGATCGACGTCGTTTTTGAATGTCAAGAGCTGATCAGTTTGTGGAATAGATCGATGAAGCCTTTTAAGAGTTATTTTTCTAAGTTTTCTTAAGTTCTTTTTTTTAAATATATCAATTCGAATCGAAGTATATGACCCGCATATCAATTTCGAATCAAACTATTTTACCAACAGAAATATTATGATTATAAAAACTGCAAAAACAATTTATTCTGTTACTACTAGAATTGGTTAGATTAACCAATTACTTTTTTTTGTATGTGTGATTTCAAAAAGCAATCACAATTATTCAATATTAAATTTTCTTCTAATTCGAAACGCAAAGATATTTTTTGTTATTTTTTTGTTCTATCGGTTGTCCTACACAACTGGGATATTGGGAAAAAATTATAACCCATACAAATATTCGTGAAACGGTGTGGAAGTAGGTTTCTAATGATATATTGGACAGGCTTAATTTCAATGCTGCAGCAATGAAATGAAGCTGATCTACAATCAATCCACATCGCATTATCGCTTCCCTTGTCGAAGACTAAACTATTTGCTATGCAACTTTTTGATAACAATTTTACTTAATTAGTCCAGTTAGTCTAGATAATTCGACAGGAGAAGTTTCATTGAACGCCGCTTTACTGGATTCGAATTTAAAAACATATATAATTGCAGTCGCGCTTTGAGCGACAAATAAACTGGCGTTTGTCAATAGGGAATCGCTTGAATGTAGCCTGTTTACCGTTTTGTAAAAGCGTAGACATCCGCATAAACCATGAAAGCTACCAGTCATTCAGTTACCTGTTAAAGCCCCCTCCTGCATTTTATTCTATGGGAAATAGTGACTAAAATTCTTGTGCTTAAATGTGCGCGTTTGTACGAAACTTGCCAACAATTTTTGTACTCCTTTGGCATCAGTTAATGGCGCCAAATTTCACACTTTAACCTGCTGCTCTCGATTTGTCTTTTTTTGGTTAACGAGCAAAATGTAGCAGCAGCTGCAAATGAACTTGTTAACGGCTGCCCCAGTAAATAAAAGGAAACGATAAAAGTTGTAACCATAAATATTTACCATTTTATGAAATTATGCTCATTTTTGCTAGACAATAATGAAAATTGTGTGTTGATTGTGGAAAATTCGTTTACATCTTCTGGTGTTGGGTTGTGCAGCAAATTTCCTTAAAATAGTTCTCTAACTGCATGAACTAAAATATGTTCTTGAGTAATTTTATCGAACAGATGCTGCAAACAGGTTCAATAATTAAGGTAAAGGAAATAAGATTTTCGGTCAATACTCTTTAAATTTGGCTTATGGATGGCTCAGTTGTGGTTAAGAGTCTCCTCCAGTGTTACGTTATTTTCGAAAGATGACGCTCAATAAAATTGTTTAAACGAACATTCAAAAAATTTAATTCACTTGTGGAAATATAATATGACGAATTCGTTACTAAAAATTCGTTCGTAATGTCGTATGAAATACAATAACGAAAAATTGGGAAAAAAGAATCAGCGCGAAAATAAAAATTAAAGAGTTAAAACGACAATTCCCAAAAACATGTACTAAAAAAAATTGTTATTCAATTTAATTGTTTGAAAAATATTTTTAATTCAGAGAGACATGATATTCCAAAGCACGAGGGAAAGTCAACATCAGTTGAATATATTTTAATATACCCGGCAAAGCAGAACAGCTGTTTTCGAAGGCCGCTACACCATCATTATCACCACTCATGGTTATTTTTATTTATTAGCTGGGTGGTTTCGTTGAATGTGATGACTATTCCTACTAAATTTATTATAAAAAAAGGATACGAGAAGTGCATTAAAACGATGGTAACACACTTTTATTAAAATCCTGTGCTGCCGTTAGAAAAATTTTTAAATGTTTCTTTTACGTCATATTCAAGCCAATTTCAAGAATATTTGCTTTAGCACTGAATTGGAAGTGCACACTGGCAATAGAATATTATTAAATTCGCAATAATTTTATTCAATGGCAAAAACGATGCACATGATATTGACCACATGTTTTTATTGTGTCGGCATAAAATATGCAAAAACGAGGATGTGTTTTAAATTTACATGTCCGGAACAACTTAAGCATGAACTGTCCAGCCTATTCTCTCTATGCTGGATATTTGAAAGGACATTGTGGTTGCAGTGCGTTCAACTTAAAATTATTTAAAATTTAGTTATGCTTTTTCTAATGATGTATTGACACATCCATGCATGCACAAGCATGACACACTTGCATGACTACGTATACATATCGTCGTCTAAAATGCAAAATGATGTATCGTCATTTCTCAAAACTTTAGATTGCAAGCAGAAAAACTTTATGAAATGGCAATTAATCGGAACATTGAAACAGAGTCTTCAAGTCTATATTAAAAGAAGGTTTCATTTTAATCTAGACTTAAATATATTGCTTCAATATTCCAAGTAGTTTCCATCTTCTGTAAACTTTTTAAAAGTTATGTTACACCATTTTCCATTTTAGGTAACGATATGCATTTATTTACTGTATTTATCATTTGTAGCTTGTGGTTGGTTTTTGGTATTTTGTGTAGCAACACAGAAAAACAAAATGAATTTAGTGGTAAATTGATGTAGTTAAAGTCGTTTTAAAGGACATGCATTTGAAAATGTGTTTACGAAATAGAGTATCTCTCATTCGATCACTAGACTTATTTTAAAAATAAAATCTTTTCCAAGTTCGAAATTTGTGTCGTTTTTTGTGCCAAATTCATAGTGACGTAGCCGCCTAAAGATGGTTCTTCGTTGTTACGTATTGAGATACAACAGCTCTAAAACAATAGGTGTGTTCAGTAACTGAAAGTTGTTACCGGAAAGTGTCGATTTAAACGAAAAACAAGCAGCAAGAAAAAGATGGTATATAAATTTGAAAAAAAATTAACAGACGCGTGTAAAGAAACAAGCAGTTTGGGAAATATTTATTAATATAGATTTTTTAATATCCGTATTGAATTAACCTAAAGCCTCAATGAAAACTCTTTACTGAAAGAAAGTATTTTTGCCAGTTTCGTTATTACAATATACATGAAACACTTTTAACCCTAGAAGGCATCCTTTCCTGCGAGCTAAATTTAACCGCAAAGATATCGTAACCTGGTTTTTGCAATATTCCATGCTTTTAAGATAAAACCCTATTATTATTTATTTGTAATCAACCCATTCACACATGATAAGTTTTTTAACAAATTTTTTATAGAATTTTTCAATAATTTTTCCCTTAACGCTCACTAATGAACGGCTTCTGCTTTTAATTATTTTCTGCTTTGCTTTTACTTATGCTTACGCTTATGCTGTTCTTTATATTTATGATTTGCTTTTACTTATGCTTTTGCTTCAGTTTATGCTTCTGATGCTTACTCGTATGCTTTTGCTTATGCTTACGTTTACTCGTATGCTTACGCTTTTCCTGTTGCGTATGCTTATGCTGATGCTTTTGCTGATGCTTCTGCTTATGCTGATACTTCTGCTGATTGTGATGCTTCTGCTTTTGCTGGTGCTTCTGCTTTAGCTGATGCTTATGTTAATGTTTCTGCTGATAAGCATCAGCAAAAGCAGAAGCATCAGCATAAGCAGAAGCATCAGAATAAGCAGAAGCATCAGCATAAGCAAAAGCATGCTTTGCTTATGCTTACACTGATGGTTCTGCTTCTGCTTTAGCTGATGCTTCTGCTTTTGCTGATGCTTCTGCTTTTGCTGATGCTTCTGCTTTTGCTGATGCTTCTGCTTATGCTGATGAAAACAATTCCAAAAACAATATTATATTTTTTAATAAACAAATCTTAGTTTTTGAATACAAAATCAAAGGCTTTAATGGCACATTTTTAAAGTACAGAATTCGCTGAAACACATCAGGTTTCACTTACACGGAATTCTTTTTACTAAAAATTTCCTACAAGCGGAAGAAAAGTTGCATAAATTATCGTTTTCACTGAACAGTATTCGACAGCGTCATATGAGAAAGTGAATTTCTTTACTAAAAGCAATTCCAGGGTTGCTGTTATCTACTTAACCGTGTTTAAATTGTCCAACCCTGGAGGTGTCTTTTTACTTGGTTTTGAATAAAACTTGAAGTCTTTCTGAAGTATAAAATGGGCTGAATTCTATAAACAAAAATTTCTTTTAGCCAATTACTTTTCCATACTATAAAATAAGCTTGAGCTTTCCAGCCCTGCTACTATATTTTGAATATTGCTGACTTGCAATCTATTTAAGACTATTTAAGGACATGCCGTGCTCAGGATGGAAAAGCGATTTGAATGGGCTGACAAATAGTAGGGCCGATTGAAAAATGTTGGTAATAAATATTTATCTTTTTATCTGCTGACTCCTGCATCAAAAACATTATAAATATTTTGGTTACATTTTCTGTTCGGCATTCTGAAAGGTATTATTCTTTTAAACTTGTTCATATCTTTTCTTAGTTGTTGTTGTCACTCTTGATACGCAAACAGTTTTTCTGCAAATTCTGTTTGCATATTTTCACCCCGTCCACACTTTTTTCTTTTTTCCTTGAAGGCTTCCACTGTAAACAAATGCCTCGATTTTTCAAACTGTTAAAACAATAAATAAATAAAAAACAGCAGCAGAACGATATAAACTTTATAAATGACAAAACAAGTTTGGATTTATGTCTGAACATGTTGATTAATTTAATAGGGGATTTGTTTTCGATGCTGCACTATAGATCACTGCCAAAAGATTGATGGCTTAGCCGGAAATGTTACTTTCAACCAATTGAACGAAACTTTTACGTGAGGAAATTCATCACTTGCAAGTAATAATATTTCGGGTTTCATAGTTGATTTCGAATGGCAGGCAGGTGACTGTAAGAAGTTGCAGATTTATTTGTGTTGAACGATTTTGTATTTCAGGCAAATAGTTTTAAAAGGTACATCCGATAATTCCCAACAAATGGAAAACAGACTTTGGCAAAATGCTCGTAATTAATCTCCCACAGAACTGTAAAAGAAAAATAACTTCATACTTTTAATCCAGTTCGTTTACTATTGATTGTTCCATTTAAAAATTCATGCAAATGAATGGGATAATACGATAATTGAAGCTAAAGAACATTCGAACGAACATAAACTTATTTGCTTCATTTGCTCCAAACGCTTTAAAGGATTAAAGGATATTCTTTAAACAAGCAGTGGAAATATTGATAAATTATAGCAACGATAAAACAAGCCGAACGATAAAACAAGAATATTATAGAAAAAATAATTATTTCGAAATATAGAAAATTTCAATCAGCTTTTTGCTTTTGGCGGTACTTGTGAAGTAGTTAATGTGAAAATTATTTTCACTGGCTTTTTTTGGCATTTCAAAACTTTACCTGCGATTAATAGGGAGTACGCAGTATTTTCTTTTATACCAAAGCGACCCGTAAAACGAATTGTGTTGATCTAAATTGCGATCTAATTCTCGTATTATATTTCCAATCAAAAAAATTTATATAAGTGATTTAGTTCCAAGTATTTTACATCGAACTATTTATTGCTAACGAACAATTCAAAATTGTTTTCAATTCATTATAAATATTCCAACAATAGAATTTTGAAAATAAGACATGAAGAAAATAATTGAACAGCAACACAGGAACTCAACAAAGGGGTGTTACCATCGGTTTGATACAATTCTCGTATCCATTTTTCATAATAAAATTTACACAACGAGAAACTATTATTACTTTCAACGAAGTGGTAGCACTTGAGTGCTGGTGATAATATAGCGGCCTTCGAAAACAGCTGTTCCTGTTCGGCTGTGGAATTCGAATATATAAAACTGATGTTGACTTTCCCTTGTGCTTTAAAATATGTATCATAAAATAAAAACACTTATTATTATTATTATTAATAAATTCATATATTTTAAGATTGTGGTGAAGTGAACATATATTACAAGAGTAACATGGACCGTGCCAGTGGTGCCAGTATTTTATAGTACTTCACAATTAACTTCGCCAGGTAAGTTCAGCCTTGATTAGTAGATGCGGTGGCACACTGAAAACCAGTTTTGCTACAATAAACAATAACCAGCATTAATATTCAGGTAGAATATAAAAAAAATTAAATATATTTTGCTGATGTAAAAAGCGTAGCGGCTTTCGAAAACAGCTGTTCTACTCTGCTGTCTAAAATGAATAATTAAAACTCATATAGGCCTTCCTGGTCTATTAAACAGGACATCATGTCTTTCTGAACTAAAAACACCTGCGAACAATTGATCTATTTAAATTTATTTAGCAAAGGGAATCTGAAAATTTTATATGTTAACGGAAATCCCGTAAAATGACCAGGAAACTTGAATTCTCCGATATGGAATGCTTTTCACTTCTTCAACATCTACGATAAATGAAATCGAAATAATTACAAGGAAATACTTTTATTAATGTAGTAATTTAAAAATCAATGCAAACTCTTAAATTAGGAAATAAAAGAATTCTCAGCCTTTTTATGAATAAATACCAACTCCTTTTCTTTTTAATTTATTTGAAGACTTGTTGTGTCATCGACAAATTTCAAAATGTGTTTTTTCTATTTTTCGAAATTATCAAATTTATGGAATAGTTTTTAATAATCGCTCAAACGATTAATCTAAAATTAATCGTTTCAAAACTGAATAGGCTAAAACCTCGAATAAATATTCTGGTTGTTAACAGATAAAAAGCAAAGCCCGATTAATTGAATCCCTTAACACACACACACACACACAGACTTTTGAATGTATTTGCGAAAACTTGTTGAAACTGTACTAACAACAAACGAGTCAAATCCACAAAGAATGTTTTAATTGAACTTCTTTCTCTTTTAAACTTCATTGAAATTCTAACGCATTTCAAATAGAGCACACAACCGTTCAATATTCTATTAAAACTACTTACGAAGCACAGTGGGCAACGAATGGGAAAAAGTTTTAAAAAAACTGCATTTAATAAATAGTTGGATTTTAACAAGAACTTTTCAATGTCTTAATTATTGATTTAATTTCCAATCAAATCCGTATTTTGCTCGAACTTAATGAGAGGGCTGGTTGATAACTCCGAGACTATTTCAATAAAATACTTGTTATTCGGAATCAGCGTTTTATTTCAAGTCAGCTCATTTAGAGTAGTTTTTCCCACTATTTTTATTTCTTCCAACTGAGAGATTTTCTCAAGGTCTTTTAAATAGCTGCCTATTTTATATCTTCATTTAACTCAAATCTCTTACTGTTGGCTGTCTTTAGCGGCAAAGGTAAATTTTAAGAGCTATTGGTTTGTGTTAAAAGTAAATTTTTCAAATAGTTCACAAATATATTTTCCAATACATATGAAGTTTTCAAAAAATAGATTTATTAATATATTTAGTTCTAAGTAGTTTTATCATATAGCTTTAAATATATCGCAAGTAGATTTTAATATATTTATGATTTTTATTTTAATGAACATTTTATTTTTGTTATATTAATATTTATATAGGCTAATTGTTCTAACTTAGTTAAAATCTCAGAAAGATATGATGAGAAATATTCCTAGGCACACAGGAAAGTCAACATCAGTTTTATTCAACTTACACAGCAGAACAGAACAGCTGTTTTCGAAAGTCGCAACACTTTCATCATCAGTGCTCATGTGTGTTGTGTTTGTCACCACTTTTTAGGCGGCTTAGTTGAATGCGATAACAGTTCCTATTTACACAAATTTTATTGTGAAAAAGAATACGAGAACTGTATCAACCTGATGTTAACACGTTTTTGTTTTAATACCCGTGTTGCCGTTTAATTATTTTCTTCATGTCCTATTTTTCTGATTTTTTTTTGTTTTTTTTTTGTTCCATTATACATTAAGTCAAACTTTTATGGTTTATATTTAATTTTCGCAAGTAGATTTTAATATATTTAATTTTCACAAGTAGTTTTATCCAATAGCCTTAAAGTTTTATTCGTTTTTTTTTCCCCGTGTTCTCAATTCGCATGATAGAATGCACACGTTACTTCTCACTCCACTTTTCTTACTGCCGAAAATTCTTTTTATATGCGTGTACGCGTTGTTATCTTTATTTGCAACCGTTCAAGCAGGAATTAAATACTTGTTATGTATATTTGTATATTCAGACGTGTGTATATTAGAGCTGTACGGCTCCTGAATGAATGAATTCAATTGAATCATTCAGGCAATTGAGCGTTTTTAGCTCAGTTGTTTCAGTTGATTCATTAGATCTGTCTCTTTCAGTAGCTCTTTTCAGTGATGTTTCAGTTTGTATGTCAAAATCCATACGAAAAAAAATGAATTAATTCACACACATGCGCTAATACATACAGGGATGTAGTGCTCTTTATTTATAGAGTTGCCAGCTACTGAAATGAACTATTGAATGAATTGAGCTACTGAAACAACTGAGTTACTGAATAAGCTGAAGTACTGAAACAGCGGAGCTACTGAATGAACTGAAACAACTGAATGAATTAAAGGTTCAACTATAATATGCGTACGCTAGCGCAGGCGAATTTGCGAATACATACAATCAAATGTGTACAACCGCAATTTGCTTTGCTAACTTTTCGTTGAATTTAATTTTCCTACGCATAGAGCGAAACTGATCGCATTTTCTCCTTAAGTGGCCAACTGTTTGTTCGTTATTATTGATATTTAATTATTTTTAGATACACACATACCATAGACTGTGATACGTGCACACAACAGAAGCTGCAATGTACGCCGATATCAATTCTACAGATAATTGAATAAATAATGTCAAAAATTAATGGAAACATTTACCGTTTGTTTATTGGATATATATTATAGTGTATTTGTGTATTTTCCTACAATTTATGATACGTTGCCAACCACTTGCACATAATTGTTATACATTGTTGTACATTGTAGTACTTTCCAATTTATTTCTTAAATTACTTTCTAAATTGGTAATAACCTACTTGTGATGGTATATTTATGTATGTATAAATTGAAAATATTTATAAATGTATTTACATTTTATGTATATATCATAAATTAGTTTTTGCAAAACTGCATTGCTTTACAACTGAGTGTAAGTATAATATAGCCACAGATATGTTCGCTTATGCATTTGACAGTCTTTTCGTCGAGTTTTGACAGTAGCCAAAGCTAGCCTACGCATATTATAGTTGGGCCTTTAATTCAGTAAAGTGAGCGGAGCTAAAAAGAGCGCTCACTCAAAAGAGCTGTTGTGTACAGCTCTAGTGTATATCTATATATACACACGTCTGAATATCTATATGTGATCACGGCAAACAACATTCGTTGGAAAAATATATATTTTTTTTTTTGAAAAACATTTTTATTTTTTCGAAAAATAGTTTTTCTTTGAAAAACTTTAGTTTCTCTACGAAATACGTTTTTTTAAAGGAATTTGTTTTTGAAAAATTTAATATTTTCTTGGAAAAATATTTTTTACTCCAAAAATATATATTTTCTTCGAAAAATTACTGTTAAATGTGGCGTTGAGAGCATTTTCTAAGATCTCCAAAAGCAGAACAGTAGAAATCAATTATATATTTACCATTTAACATGAAGAGTTCTTGAGCTGAAGTTTTTTTTTATCTTTTACTTTCGTTATTGAAAAAAGAATTGGTTTTCAATATATTCCACTTGTCTACATCATAAATTGCTCCACTGTAACTTAATTCGCCACAATAGAAAAAAAAACATGCAAAGAGCGAAGGAGGGTTTAGAACACGTTTAGATGCTACAAAATATATTTTCTTTTTTTTCACATTTCACTGTGCGAATTTGATTCGATAATTTGCTGTTGAAAGTTCTTTTTTTTTCTCGGCAAATGACTGGATATGAATGCCAACAGATTTTTGTGAATAACTTTTTTATTTTCTATTTCAATTGTTCGATTTGCATTTATTTATTAATATTATAAGTTTCACTTGCGAAAACATTGTTAGCACGCGTGCTTTATGAAAACTTTGGCTGAAAGCTTTTTAGCAAAATATAGAAAAAGTTTCTTCTCGAAAGGCAATTATGGTTTTGTGTGTGTGTGTGTGTGTGTGTGTGTGTTGGGGAGAAGTTTTAATTCACATAAAAAAGTTTTTCTCTATCATTTTATAAGATCGCAAATATGAATATTTTATGATATAAAATTTATATCAACTGTTTTTAATAAAAAAAAATTAGTTGGAATCTGCATTAGCTAAATATGTGGGTGTGTGTATGTGGATGCGTGGGTGTGTGTGTGTGTGCTTGTAAGATTCTTTTTAAATGGAAGTTTTCTAAAATATTTGTTTGCCTCGCCGGAAGTAGTTCCACTTTTAGGTTTATCGGTTCTGTTTGATCAAAGTTTGCAAAATGCGGTTGATTGATTAAGTTCGTTTCTGATAGCTTTTAATTGTTCTTCCATAATGTTTTTGGCTAAATATCGTTATCACTTGGAAGGTTAAAGGCTTTAACGTTTTCATATTGAATAATTGACCCTCCATGAAGTAAAACTTTAATTGCAATAATTTTAACAATTCAGCTATTTTTTGTTTGTAAAAATATTTTTACATTATAATTTTCTAGATGATAATAAAAAACCTAAATTTTCAATTCTTAATTAGCTCGCCTTTCGTCCTTAATCACTTGACATTTGCGTTCCATTAAAAGTCCGTGAGTAATTTTCCCACAAATTCTAGAAATAAAAAAGAAAATTACTTTAACCGCTTAATTTTTTGTTTCCGAATGCCTTGTAAATAAACTTTAAAAGCTGTAACTGCTCGTTTGTGCAAATTTATATAAAGAACTTTTTTTTGCTGCCATTCGCTTTTTTTGGTGGCGTTTGAATGCCATGTCGAACCCTTATCACACGCTTAAATACTTAAAAAAGTTAATTTCTGCTGTTTTTTTTTTTCTTTATCAGCAGCTGTTGTTTGTTTTACATGGCTTAAAAATTTGTTTTTTTTTTCTTTTTTTTTATAGAAAAATAAAATGTGAACTAACCAGAAAATTTGTCAATAATCAACAGGATATTGATACAATATGTCAAGGTACTATTTACGTTTTCTCTATGTTATAAAATTTTAATTAGGAGAAACTCTCTAAGAGATGAAAATATCTGCCAGATACGAGGGCTGTTTGAAGTCCACCCGCAGTAACTTTAACTGTAACACTGCTGCAGTCAATCATTGTCAATTAACCCTGGATGGTTACACTTCATATTGAACTAACAAAGAGTTTTTGTAAATAAATCTATCGGAATAATCTTTTAAGTTAAAAGTAAACAAAAAATGTTAATAATAGTTATGTGCTAATTCTTTTTACCAACATGTTTGTAAGAAAATTCAAGGTGATTAATTTAGGGGTTTTATCTTTTCCCTTAGCGTATTTCACTGGGGCTAATGCAGCTGATCAGGGAACCTTTACCCAACATTTCTCAAAATAACTAAAGATATTTTTTCACACTTTCACTGGAATGAATGAGAATTCTAAGACAAATATCAAAGCATAACTAGAATTCACCGTTCACTTTTTATTTTATTTGCTTACGTTTTTATTCAACAATTGGTGGACATTCTGGGGTCAAAATTAGTCAATATGTTCGTGAGATATTGTCAACGGAAAAAAATTCGAAAAAAGGTATTTAAAAAATAATTGCGAAACTATATATCTGATCAGGTAGTACTCGCAATGCTTTTATAGGAGCCGAAAAGTACATCCATCAGTTACCGCTTATCATTGCGTTGATGTTTAAAAAGATTTAGTGGTTTGAAAACAGTTTCAGTTTTGAAAGCTCAAAAAAGTAGAACAACAAACCACGTTATTATAGCTTTGAGGTTAAAATTAGTGAGAATTTGCAGGGATGGCCTTTAAGGTCATGCGTTTTACATACTTTTATTAGTATTAAAATAATCACGAAGTTATCAAACAGCCCCCGTGCATAATTCCTTTAATCCTTTTTTTCTTGAAAAAATAAGAAAAAAGTACAGATAAAAGTTCTAAGAGAATTTTCGTTAACTAATTTAACACTGACAGGAGATAAAAAAAACTTGATGCACTTACTCTGACCCTCCATCCGCAGTTTATCTTTTGAATATATTTCTATACTGAATATTTACACGCGCTGCCGCTAAACATCAAATTGGTCTGGACGTCATAACGGATATGAAAAGGCCGATCGAGACCACAAAAATTTATTTGTAGTTATCCCTCAACCATTGACGGCCAGACATGTTGCCGACTATCCATGTTCAATTTAATGTTCGCCCATCATATAAAATATCCAAGTACAATCAAAGAGTCTGAGTGCAAACAATGAAATCTTTTGCTTAACCTCAAAATTACTTGAGAAGTCTGAGCATTTGTGGTGAACCCACACCAGCATAAGACACTTGAGTTTTTGTCCTTCAACTCAAAGACATTTTGTGCGATACCAACTCAAACCCAAAAAACAAGTCTCATCATGTTTTTGTTCTAAATGACAACCGGTAATTAGACAGCAATTTGCAAATGTTTTGTGTCATTTTTAATTTGTTTTAACTGGCGTGGGTTACAACATAAGAAAATCCTCAATTATCTGCAATCAGTATTCGTTTTATACTTTTTTGTTGGAGTCTGTGCGGGCATGTTGCGTCAAACCGCAAGTATTTGCAGCAACCAAAATAATTCAAAGAGAAGGCTTTACGGTTGTTTTATTTCATCATATGGGTTGTCGTATCAGTCTGGAAAAATGTGTTGTCAAATTTAAAGTGGGGCTTAGCCTTAAGCGCCACATACATCTTCATATTCACGTTGACGGCTCCTGAAAGCGTAGGCTTTGCAATTGTTATTTAAGTATTTAAATGTTTGAAAAAGGCAATTATTTTGAAACACATCCGCTAATAAAAACCCCAAATTGTGTGTCAAAATATTATTTTAATTTGAAATTATCTGCCGTCATCCCACTTCAAATGTGGCTTGTAAACAGACTTTTTTCGATGATGCGCCATCTTTTGTGTCGGCCTACAAACCTAATTTGATGTGGGATGACATAAAATTGTTCTTAATTTAAAGAAATAAAAGAAGACGAAAAGAACAAAAAATAAATTATATTTTTTGTTACACTTTAACCACATTTAAGATTCCAGCGACATGAAATATTTAGAAAATAACTTTGAAAGCATCGAAATTAATTACTTAAGGCTGACAGATAGGAATTGTTTTTTACAACTGTTTTTAAAAATTGCTTTTTTCAAAGTTGGATACGAAATTGTCTGACAAAATTCCAATTAGAAGTTTTTCTATTATGTTTGGGATAAACCGTCTGACTTGAGACATTTACGATGGCCTGAAACAGACAGTAGAGTTTTACTTTAGATTTCATTATTTTAAATAAGCCCTGTTTCTTCTATATATAATATAATTTAAGCCACAATTTTCGAAAAATTGCTCGGATGTCAGCTAAATTTCTTTTTTAACTCTCCACCAAAAAATGTTTCCATCTTTTCATGCATCAAATTAATACATTTTTGTCGTCAGCGGATCATTTTAAAATTGTTAAGAAAAGAATATGGAAACAATTAAATTGAAACGTTTTTCAGTGAATATCATACATCTTCATTAAGGGCTAATCCATTCTCGGTTTTAAAAGAAAATTTTTAGAAAATTATTATAAATCTACACTTGATATGAATATAATCTCTGGACATTCACATTTTGTACGAAATGTAAAATCACTTAAAAAGGAAAAGTGATGTGAGTTCTTGTTATGACTTTGATAAATGTTTTAGACTTCTCATTCATTCCGGTGGAAGTTTGAAATAAATATCTTGAATTATTGTAAGAAATGTTGGGTAAAGGTTCCCTGAAATGCGCATACTAACTAGCTACAATCCCTCAATTGATCACTTTGAATTTTTTAGTAACCTTTTGGGAAAAAGAATCAGCACGAAATTAAAATTGAAGAGGAGAAAAAAATGTTTTTTTAATATATAAGATTGTAACACAAAGAGCTTTGAAATTTGTGTGAGCAGAATAACTTCACAATCATCTCGATCACTTTCTGATAAGTAATTCCCCCAAATTGAGTTCCAATATTTTTTTCAGTGGAGTTGTTACTATACTGAATTTCAATTTGAAAAGAGAAGATTCTTTAAAGCGAAACTTTCTACGATTTCTTATAAAATTATATATGAATCGCCTCGTTAAGAACATCGTTTTTATTATCAGCAAAAAATTTTTTTATATCAAATTTTCCATATATTGAGCGGTCTGAATGATGTTCCAGAAATTTTTATCCTTTTAGAAGTCATTATTAAATTATTTGTCTTGTATTTAATTCCATACGCTGTAATTTTCTTAATTTTAAATGTCTGTTATAACAATTAACTACAATTTTTTTTCCTATTATTATTATAACAACAATATTTGATTTCAATAACTTTCCATTATTTCTAATATTTATTTCTTGAACGTTGAACTAGTCAAAAAAAGAAGAAAAGAAAAGAAAAGAAAAGAAAAATAATAGTCGTCAGTACAACAAAATTGTTTGTTTATCGCATGAAAATAAATTTATATTCATTTCAGCAAATAAACGGCATCATAAAAAGTCATGTTGTAAATCTGGTATCAGCTGCTGTAGAATTGTTTTTCTTGTGGTGTTTTGTGCAAATTTTCCACAACATCCAAGGAACAGTGAAATCCATTTGAACTGGACGAGACTTTGCGGGGTATTTTTATATAAAATGGAAACTTGTCAAATATTATTTCAGGAGTCATTGATTTAATGTTTCATTAGATAGGACACAGTCTACAGTGTGGTTGAAAACTTTTGCAAGTATGCTTATGAAAAATCGGATAACGTTAATAGCAGATGTCCTTTTTGGTTTCACTGTGATATTTCGGAAACTCAGCATAAGATAATTCCAGACAGTCGGACCCATTTCGCAATGTCGAAAGAATTCTTTTTTTTTGCACAATTATAATTGAAATAAAAAGAAATTTTATAAATTATTTTTGTTTTAAGTCGAATTCGTATTATACGAAAAGAAGAAGTCTTTCGACAGCGTGAAGTAGGCTGCAAGTCTTTGTTCTCAGGCGAAAACAAGTCCAATTGCAATTAAGATTGTTCCATGCGGATAACAATTTACAAATAATTTTTTAAAAGTTTAATTTAACAGGAGCCAAATTACTGCATTTAATATCGAATGAATTTCGAATTTAAATTGCTTTACAATATCGATCGCCATCGAGTGCGATAACTCGCCTCCTGTTCAAAGTTGTTTTACTGTTGGCAACCAGCGGCTGCCAGATTTTTTCCAACAATTTCTCACAATAGTTTTATAAAATTGAATAATTAGGAATATTTTTCGAATTGCTTTTACTTCCGGCGAAGTAGAATGAAAAGAAATAAAAACAATAGTTTGTTGTTGATTGTTCTCTCGCTGGCTTTTTCGTTTTCGTTTTCGTTTCCGTTTCATTTCTTGTTTTCTTTCTTTGCACAGTTTGTGAAACAACTTTCACAATTAAAAACATAAAAATGCAAAGATCTGGCGCTCAACTTCAGCATGACCAGCAGCGTACGTAACGAAATCATCATCGAAAATATTTTTTTTTATTATTATCGTCAGCCAAGTTTGTGACTATAAAAGTTTTGATGCCATAAAATTGTAATTTTATTACAGTCAATATGCCGAATAATTAGAATTACAACAGTTTTTGCTGAATAGAAAAGTAAAGAACAGGGAAATATTTTATTATATTTTTGTTTACGGCAAAATTTTAGGCAAAAAATATTGATATAAATCGAATTGATTTTATTTATATTTTTTTGTTTGTTGTTGCTTATGACATATTAACAGTTTTAAAGGATACAATTTAATTTTTTCAAATTAAATATTTTTAAAATTTCATTTGAATTAAAGTCGAACTCTGGTAAATCGTTGTTTAGGTAAATTATTTAAGTTTTTTGGCCTCTTCTTAATTAATTTAAGTAAATATTTATCCAATAAATAAACAGACCTTAAGTTCAAAAATATTACAGAATGTTGTCTTTTATTTGATTGTAACTTCGTTCAATTGGAATCGGGTTTGTAATTGAAAACTCCTCGCAATTTCTAAGTGTGGCAGATAGTTTAGTTTTATCGATTAGGAATTATCGGGGCTGTACTGTAGCAGTAAATTATTAATATTAATCCTGAAATCAAAATATCCTTATATATTTGATTTCGAATTGCCTTTATTTGTCCATATTTAATAATTTTTATTATTATTTTCTAATATTTCTGAGCTACAGATCTTTATACATCTTGTTCTTGTCTTCTCAAAATGTGCAAGTATTTTTGCACGCTTTCGAAGCATATTAAATTAAAAATATAGTTTAAAAAGCTTTTTAAAATATATTGAGAAAATCGAACTTAAATGTTAAAAATGAAATTTAAGTCTATTCTTAACGGGGAGCTACTTTGCAGACCAGTTCTGTTCATGAAGAACAAATAAGTTTGTAACAATTTAATAATAAAAATATATGTTTTTATTTCTTCTCTTGAAACTTTTATATGGGAGAAACTCCAGTGGAGTGGATTTTCTTGTCTGTTAAAAGCGTAATAAAAATAATATAAATGCGATTCGTAATAAAGTGTTGAAAATATTCCTAATTTTGTAAGACTGTTTATTACAAAGAACGACAGAGTTGTTCCTGCTAAATGGCTTTTTCAAATGCTGCCTTTGCAAAATTTAAAGAATATCGAATATTACCAATTGACAGCAACGCGTGTGTAATGAAAATTGGGGATATGTACGTAGTCAAAAGCAGATGACATGGTAAGTTTTTGTATCAATTTTTTTTTTCGAAGTTATTGACGGACTTACAGCAAATTAATTGAAAAATAGTCAGGGACCGTAAATAACAGTTAATCGAAAATTTCAAACTCAAAAACTCTTCATGTTAGAGACATTGGAAGCCACTACACCAGTAGATTCCTACTGACCAGCTTTTTCAGAATATGTGGGGATCTCACAAAATGCTCGCAACTCCACATTTAAGTTATAAAAAAATTTTGTTAAAATAAAATTGTATAAAATATCATATAAAACAATTAAAAAGTGTATTTAATTTGGGTGTTATAAAATAAAAGTGAATAAAAGAGAAATATTAGTTTTCCCTCTACAAAAAAATCTTCCGAAAGGAGTTTCAGTTTTTATGAGAAGTTTTAAAAAAAAAAAAAGTTTCAGGGATGATTTTTATTTTTCTATCCAAAATCGCACTCATTTTGTTTGCTTATCTTTTTAATCTTCTACAATAACAAACAATTTTTTTTTCTATAAAAAGGTTTTTTTCTGATGAGAAAAATAAAACTGCTCAAAAGAGCTTAAAATGTATTTAACCCTGGGTTAAAAGAGAAAATTTTATTTAAATTTTTTTGAATAAATAAATTTTTACTTGACTAAAAATATTTTTGTTTATTTTTAACATTAAAAATTGTTCTTCGATTCTACAAACGTACAAAACCTAAAAGTAACCACCCAGGGTTAAAAGGGTTTTATTTTATGGCAGCAAAACGAAGTTCATCCAACATTCATTTTTGTAACGACGTGTCTCAAATTTTATAAAGTGGGTTACTCCTTATCTCTGGATTTTAAGAGCTTAAAAGGAGTTTTCATATTTAATATAAATATTTTTAATCATTTTTTTAATAAAATACTTAACTAAACATATTTTTGTTTATTTTTAACTTTTAAAATTGTTTCGCGAGAATTATATTCAAACACTGTTCGTCGATTCTACGAAAAGTAACCTGCACATTCAAATTAAGAGTAAGCATCCAGGGTTAAAAAGGTTAAAAGACAAAATAACACCTTTTTTTGAGAAACTAGTACAACCTCTTAATTTTTCGCTGGAAAATAATTGTTTTAAATAGATGCGTCGTTTTTAAAGTCGCGAAATAACTGTTTTTTCCATATCACTTCTAACGGTCCCTGAAAAAATCGAAGATTATGAATGCTGAGACAGAAAATCCAAAAGTTCAGTGAAAAAATGTTAAACAAAAACTGCTCACGTAAAAGGTAAAGCAGACAAGGAAAATCGTTAGATTTCCAAGGAAAAATTTTGTAAAAAGTCATCTGCGGTCTGATGTGCAGACACGATTACAAATTATTTATGCTTTTTCATGTCTTTTTGTATGGGGTGACATAATAATTCCTGTTACTGCGGCAACAGCAAAATAGAAAAATGCCATAAATCTTTAAAGACTTGACAACATCATGCAGCATAAAACACTCATGACGTGTAATTCCAAATTTATTTGTTAAAAAAAAACAATGAAAAAGAACAGAGACTTTTTTCGATCTGTTACAAAGAATGAAATAAAAACTTTATTGCAACTAATCTGTTGATGTACTTCATCACCTCGATGTTTTTATTAAAAAATTAAAAGATTAAAATTCACAATAAATTACAAAAGTATTTCAAAATTCTATTGCTGCTTAACGCTTTTGTGCCATAATCTTTTGTACAAGACTAAATCAATGACAGTCATACATTTTAATAAAAGAGAAGAAACACCATAAAAAGGAAGACAAAAAACTGAATGTCTAGTAAAAGCAACGAAAAAAGGTCTTATTGAAAATTTTCCACCAGCACGCACAAAGTTACGAGTTTGTGTGGATGTAAGCGAACCATATTTAAGAAAATATTGGCGAAGAGCAAAAGTTACAATCAAATTACTTTAGTTGGCAACACCTGCCAAATATATTTTTATATTGCCGAAGTTTTTGAAATCATTCGCAAAAGTTTTGCACTGAAAGAAGTTTTTCCATGAACATAATAATTATTACGATCCCTGGTTAGAATTAAGAACAAGTATGTACTAAAGGGTGTTTTTATGGAGGTGCAGACAATTGAAATGGAATAAAAAAGGAGAAACAAACTTTTCAAATTGACTTGCAATTTAATTTATTCGAGAAACAATCTTCTGGCATTATAATTTCATTACGACCTCTGGCTTACGACCCTCAACGGCTGGCTCGGACGTATTCTAACCTGGAGGTCCGATTATCGATTAATTTATTGAAGTTTGAGCGGCCGTATATCGGTAATAGCGCGGCGAACGTTGTCCCTTAACTGGTCAATTGATTCGAGCTTATCGTCATATATTTCACAGAGAATAGTCGAGGTGTTAAATTGGACAAACTTGACGACTATGAATCCAAAATGTAAAACTACGTGGTGATCAAACGTTTCCTTCACTACATCACTTGTGGCGGTTTCACTTATCTCCACGGAAAATAGTTTAGTGAAAGTGAAGAAACGTAAAACTGTGCGTTTACCAAATTTTTCCGTTAATCAGTTGTGGCGCGAGCAGTGTGACATGTTGAGCCGATTTCTTGAAGCCACAGCTCCTGCAGGATTGATGAACGGAGAATTAGTAATCATGGTCCTATAGCGATCACAATTGACTGTAACCTACTGACCAGCATCGTTTTTATACAACTACGGACCAATAATACCTACAGACCATAAAGCACACTAAATATACACTTTTCTGAATTGTGATGGTGCTTCCACATGCTCCTGAGAATTTCCCTCCTTTATTCCAAATACGGCGTTTAAAATGTGTTTACTGACGCATCGTCTCAACTAAAAGTGATCCTCTGCGCTAAACAAAATTCGTGAGAGACGTATTTGAAATAAAACCACGATTTTCAAAATAAATTTTCAGAATTTGGAAAAGTTTTCCAGACTTCTCTTCAGTCTATTCATGTTGAAAGGTCAAAGCCAAATAAACAGGTCACTTGACAGCCAGTGATGGCACGTCGGTGCTTTAAGCATCGCTTTTGGTGCTTTTTCAATTCACCCAAGGAAAAAGTTTTGAAATTAGAGCTTCATGCGTTTTGAAATTAATTGCGGTGCATTTCTGGCGTGACAGTGGCGCTAAAATCCAGACTCAAAATGATTTTAAATATTTTATTATAAAAAATTAAATTTATATAAACAAGAACTGTGACCAAGTCACTATAATTTTTACAATAAAAAAGTTTGCTTTGACAACGTCTCACTAAACAGGCGGCCAAGTACAACCATCAGGTGAAAGAAAAACCATCACAGTCTGTCTGTAATCACCCGCCATTTCTTTGCATGTGAGGAAGCAGTCTTGTAAGCGGTGGTAATCGTGGTGAATACCTACGAGTACTGATGAGGGGAATATATTGATTAACGAGATCTTTGATTTACTGTGCTTTTTGAATAAGTAAAATTTTGTTAATATATTTTTATTGTTTTGCTTTTTCTTGATTTCACAAATTTAAGACCTTTTAGTTTCCGTAGCACTAACAAATCATCTGAGACAATTCGGGGGGCAAATTACGGCATTCCATATCGGTCGAAATTTTCATATTAATTGTATCGAAATTTCAATCGAAAACGGATGTAATAATTTGGCCCCAGATATATAATTTTAAATGGTTTCAGCATAAATTTAATAATTTTTTTTTGCCTTATGGAAATTTCTTTTTTAACATATTTGGTAGCTCCTGACTGGGTTCAATATTTTTGCTCCCATCCAATAAAACAATAAAAGATACACACACACACACACACGTACAATCATGTCAACGTCGTTAAGCAGCTTTTTGTTCAACACAGCGAAAACGTAGTTGTTTGTGGATTATTGAGATAAATGATCCACTTGAGTATAGATTTGTTGCGCTAAACATTTACAAATTGTCAATTGTGTATTTTGCTGATTAGCAGATTGATTCACAAGGTGCTCGGCTACAGCAGAGGATTTGGTAAAAATAAAAGTGCGACAACAATTTATTACTTTAACGTTTATGTGTGAAATTTATTTTGCCTGCCTGATTTTAAACCTCGAATTCGCAAACAAACCGAAGGATTAATTGCTTTGAATGTATAATTTTCATTTTAATTTCAATTTCAATTTTTAATTATATGAAAACAGACGTCGTCGATGAAAAGCAAACAGCAGCTGTAGTTTGTTGAACAAATACTATACGTTGTATTGCCGTGTCTTTATTTCTTAATCTGTAAAGCAGTTATTTGCACTTTAAATGATTAAATAATTTAATCGATGTAATCATGCGAACGCTAAATTATGAAATCAATTTGTTATAAGAAAGATAATTATGTAAACGCACATTCAGATTGTGGCCAGTTAAACTGTTGTATTATTAAGCGACTTATAAAACACAATTACGAAAGTATTTCATAATTAATTAGCCCCTGTGCTGTCGATGTATTGAAGTAATCATTTTACAATTTAAAGGATTATTAAAGTTGTGACTTCAACCGTTTTAGAATTGATTATTTTTAATTTCTCACTAGGAAAAATTTAAATTTAAAACAAATTGAAAAGTCATTGGTCTTACCCCACTTTGAAAAAATCAAGTTATCAAGTAGATCTTTACGTTTTGAGATATCAGGAGGCCTCCCTGACTAAATCTAAAACACGTCCATGTATGTGTTTGTATTTGTATGTGCAAGCATGTGACTCACTTATACTACAGTGACAGCGATATGAACAGCTTTCTTGAACTTAGATTTGCTGTGCATTTAAACCGAATCCAGCCGGATGTCAAAAAAATATATTAGAAAAATTGTATTTTTTAAAAAGATCTTGCAAGCCGGCTCAAAAGCGGTTAATCCGTTCATGAGTTACCGTAAAAGAGAAAATTCGAAAAGAGTTATTTTTTCAAATTATATGTTAGATGGGATTTTTTGCATTTTTGGTGGCGATATATAGTTTGGCTCCTCATGAATATGGAAGTGAATCCGTCGGTTTGTCGGACCTTCTGCTGTACTTAAAGTAGGTTCTGCGAGACTTCCGAAAAGCCAGCAGCTTTGGTGTTGCATTATTTTCATTTAATGGTCCCAAATAGATCGCTATTGAAAATTAGCAAAAACCCAACTCTTTCCAGAGCTGGAAAATTGAAATTTATTTTTGCTTCATAAAAGTAGAACTAATACTTGCTTTTTTTGCTCTTAGGACCCGCTTCATACTTCATTACAAATTAAATAGATTTTAAAAATTAAGTCAACTCAACGTTACATTTTCAGGGTTGGACAAGCGTAACTTTATGTGATATCAGAGTAACCAATTGGAATAAATTTTTTCTACTTCCTTATCAACTAAAAGCAAAATTTATTGGTATTAGAAATCAAAAGAAGAAATCAAAAGGACATATTCAGAGATGGAAAACTTATTTCTTTTTAATTTCAAAGCAACTAAATACAACAAACTGCGAGTTTCGCAATGTCAAAAGAATTCTTTCTTTCCTATAATTTAAATTTTATTGTTCTTTCAAATATAGTTGAACTAAAAGAGAGAATTCTTTCGAGATTGTGAAATAATTTTTTTTTTTTTTTTAATTCAATAAAATTGTATGTTGTAAAAAGAAATAAAATGGCATTGAAAATCAAAAAGATGGTTCCAGGCTTGGATATTAAAAATAATTATTGCAGATTTGGCTTGGCCATTCAAAAGTTATAAGCAGGTCATATACCTATTTACACTTACACCCACACTCACAGACGCACACACACACACACATATATATATATATATATATATATATATATATATATACAGACATAAAGGCGGGCTCTCTAATGCAGTCAGGGAGGATTTTTAGGACCTCAAAACTATTAAATCTGATGAGAACTAAATATTTTCAGAACGGAATAACTTCCCGGTTTTTCTTAATTTAAAATTTTTCTAGCGGAAAGTAAAATAAGAAAATTAAATATTTTAAGACACTTAAAAACTTATAGATTTCAATACAAGAAATAATTAATTATTAATAATATTTAAACGAGTTTGTGCATCTTTTGAAAAATTTAAAAAAAAGAAAATTGTGCTTTAAACGCTGATGTGATGGATAGTGTCACACAAAACTTTTCGTTGCCTTTTGCTATACCAAAATTTATATATTTCAATATCCCCTTCCTTACAAAAATAGCACAAGTCCCTCCCATATATTTAATATGAAACTGACATATATTTAATATGAAAAATTGTTTGTTACACATTAAAGAAACAACGTCGCACACAATGTATATATTATATAAGCAGCTCGATTTATGAGCTGCTTAATTGCATGTATTACAAAGTGTGTAATTCCTCTATAAATCCTATTTAAGATTCCTTCGTACCTTTTGGGTGAACGTGCACATGCAGGCAGGATATTTAATGTTACCCACAATTATTACAAGCGTTTTATAAACTGCACACGTATATTGTTTATGTCTCCTGTAAATATTATCCGGTGTACGAACATGGTGTTTATAAATAAATAGAACAAAATAACGTACACTGAAAGAAAAAATCGAGTCTTCATAAGGATGGCATAGAAAAATTTATAACGATAATTATCATGCAGTTTTTCAATCAGCTCTTTGTTGGCTAAAAAATGTTTGTATATTATTTGTGTGTGAATAGATGTTGAGTTATTCTTCAAAAAAAAAAAGACAAAAAACCATT
Source organism: Linnaemya vulpina (assembly GCA_963675445.1). Classification (NCBI taxonomy): domain Eukaryota; kingdom Metazoa; phylum Arthropoda; class Insecta; order Diptera; family Tachinidae; genus Linnaemya; species Linnaemya vulpina. The sequence continues at coordinate 23,306,301 of OY776278.1, forward strand.
TCGATGTGTGAAAATTTCTTTATATCGAGGATATATCAAGCGATTTTTACCAGTACTACGATACTCGATCTTCAGCACTAGTCATGCTACTCATAATTTTACAAAATTAATTTAAAAATTACTACTTGTTAGCGAGTAGTCCAAGGCGAAAAGAAAAAAATTTTGTGTGACTTGTAAATTATAAAATACTTATTGAAGAAGACACTTTTTCTAAAAAAACACATGAAATATTTCCATAAATGAACGTTTCTACAAGAGAACAATGTAAAAAAGTACCTTTTTCAATTAAGCAAAAAAAAAAAAGTACCGAAAAGGCGTACGATTTTAGTCTCTATGACTGTGCTTTAAAAAAAAGTACCCGGATGTATTTATTTTTTTTTTGAAAAATAGCTTTTTGCAATGCACTATAGTTGCGGAGATGTATGGAGTGCAAGAAAGTACCAAATTTTATTTTCACTCTCTAAAAGTACGTTTACAAAACAAGTGTCCAACACCATTATTTTACTCCATATAACTGGGAAAGCCAGAAAGCCATAATTCTCACTGTTATATTCTTATTATAATTCAGATGACGTGTGGAGTGCAACAAAGTACCAAATTTAATTTTCACCCCCTAAATTTGCTTGTATAAAAAAGCTAAACACATTCTGAAATATTTTTTAGCATTAAATGCAATTAATTTCATTTTGTGTTCATCTATTGTAGTTTCTGATAAAAAGAATTATCGATAGTACTAATTATCGACAGTACCTATTACGAATAGTACCAATTACCCCTTTTAACCCCTTCGCAATTGAATCTCTAACAATTCCATCTAAGTGCAAGTGAAAATTAGAGAGTAAAAATTATTTTCAAATGTGCTAAAACATATATTTTATTTCTAACAAAAAAGTACCAAGAAAGGTGTACAATTTTACCCTCCAATGACTGTGATTTAAAAAAAAGTAGCCGAACTTATATCAGTTTAAATTTCAGAAAAATAAACTACTCCAAGTAGATTTTTGCAATGCACTATAGTTGAGAAGTTGTATGAAGTGCATTAAAAGTACCGAATTAAATTTTTTCCCCTTTAAAATACATCTACAAAAAGCAAATGCGAAATATGTGTCAAATTAATTTCTAGCATTATTTGAATGCTATTGAAATTTTGTGTGTGTCTATTATAGTTTCCGAGGTACATAGTTACGGATTTTACCCATTTTTGCCCTCTTTTACCATCTTCGCAATCGAATCTCTCAAACTTCTATTAAAATAAAGAGAGCAAAAATTATTTTTAAATATATTTACGCGTGTACTTTATTTTTAATAAAAAGGTACTAAAAAAGGGAAAAAAACTACTGAATTGCTGGACTTAAGTAAACACACCAAAATTTTAATAAGCAAAAAATAAAAGAACAAATCTAACTACAGTAAGAAGAAACGAGCCAAATGCATTAGGGCCATCCATATAAAACTACAACACTTTTAAAATAGTGCAATTCCTAAAAATGTTTTAAAATGTTATTATTCACATATGGACTCACATGTATTCTCAAGGTCAAATATGGAAAGACAGCAAATCTAGCGCTCACATACGGACGGACATGTATTCTAAAGGTCACATACGGACAGACACAAATTCCCACGCTCACATAGGGACGGACATGTATTCTCAAGGTCACATACAGACAGACAGAAAATCTAACGCTCACATACGGACGGACATGTATTCTAAAGGTCACATGTGGACAGACAGAAATCCCACGCTCATACGAACGGACATGTATTCTCAAGGTCACATACGGACAGACAGAAATTCTCAAGCTCATATACGGACGGACATGTATTCTCAAGGTCACATACGGACAGACAGAAAATCTAACGCTCACATACGGACGGACATGTATTCTAAAGGTCACATACGGACAGGCACAAATTCCCACGCTCATATACGGATGGACATGTATTCTCAAGGTCACATACGGACAGACACAATTTCCCACGCTCACATACGGACGGACATGTATTCTAAAGGTCACATGTGGACAGACAGAAATCCCACGCTCATACGAACGGACATGTATTCTCAAGGTCACATACGGACAGACAGAAATTCTCAAGCTCATATACGGACGGACATGTATTCTCAAGGTCACATACGGACAGACAGAAAATCTAGCGCTCACATACGGACGGACATGTATTCTCAAGCTCACATACAGACAGACAGAAATTCCCACGCTCACATACGGACACGTATTCTCAAGGTCACATACGGACAGACAGAAATCCCACGCTCACATACGGACGGACACGTATTCTCAAGGTCACATGCGGACAGACAGAAATTCCCACGCTCACATGCGGACGAACATGTATTCTCAAGGTCACATACGGACAGACACAAATTCCCACGCTCATATACGGACGGACATGTATTCTCAAGGTCACATACGGACAGACAGAAAATCTAGCGCTCACATACGGACGGACATGTATTCTCAAGCTCACATACAGACAGACAGAAATTCCCACGCTCACATACGGACACGTATTCTCAAGGTCACATACGGACAGACAGAAATCCCACGCTCACATACGGACGGACACGTATTCTCAAGGTCATATACGCACAGACAGAAAATCTAGCGCTCACATACGGACGGACATGTATTCTAAAGGTCACATACGGACAGACACAAATTCCCACGCTCACATACGGACGGACACGTATTCTCAAGGTCATATACGGACAGACAGAAATTCTCACGAAATGTTTTTGTGATTAATTTGAAGTTGTTGATTATGAAATGATTTTCCTTTATTCTTTAAGTATCATTTACGAGATATTTATGAAAACCCTCTTTTCTGCACTTTGAAAATGTATTTTTTATATCTTGAGCATCGTTTATTTAAATTTTTGGAAAATTTTAAACTTTCTAAATATATATTTCTCTTTTAGCAGACCATATTTATATTGTGTAGATTCGCTGAATTAATGATCGCTTGAGATTTGAAAAATGTTTAATATATTAAGGTTTTTAAAAATTCACTGTATTAATTTGTTACTACAGAAAAATATTCAATATTTCTTAAAACTCTCTTAACTTTGTAAAAGGGGTACGAGTTTAAGAATTAAGATCTCAGTGCTACATACAATTCTATATATTCATAATCGTGTTCGCACTTACCTCTTTACACCACATTATTGTCGTCTCACCCGTTATCGCAGAAATCTATTATATTCTTTTTATTTTATACTTTATTTATATTACATTTACGTTATAGTTATTTTATATTATACACATCTAAATTTAATAGGCATCCATTGTTTGTATAGATACACAACTTTTCTAACGCATACCTCTGCAGTGTACAAACATGAGACACGCCCACATCTATAAAAACAAGTAATAAAACAAGAACAGCGTCCTCCTGCCACACAAAAAAAACCTTAAGCCAAGTTATCCAAATACAAGTATTTACGTACATATTAATTGCTTCCAAATGTATTCGGGAATTCCTTCTTCCATATTTTTATCAGTATAATTAAACTTTAGTTTTACTCAAACATTTCTACTCACACACTAAAACACAACTCGCTTAATCAAATAGATCAATTAAAGGGACATTGCTTTCTTCCTCTGTGTCCGACAAGACATCTTTGCAACGATCACCGTATCCGCAAAATTGAACTGCTCTTCAGAACAAGAAAAATCTCTCATTGTGCAACACTAACGATCACGACCAACCGAAAAACAATAAATGTGTTAAGTACCAGCACATCAAAATATACCAATTATGACTTCCTTCGAACGATCACCACATCCGGTAAATCCAGCTTCTCTTCGAAACAAGCAAAAGCTCTCATTGTGTAACACTAAAGATCACATAACCAAACAACAACCAACTGAAGAAAAAAAATATGTAAAAACTTGCACATCAAAATAGAACAATTATAACTGCTTTTTAACGATCACCACATCCACTGCTCAAATATTTCCGCTCATATATATTTAAACTTTTCAACGCAAACACTAAAACACAATTCGCTTAATGAAAATGATCCAACAATAGGAAATTGCTTTATACATCTGTTTCCGACAAGACTTCTTTTCAACATCACCACATCAAAAGAGATGACAATTATGAGTCATCACCACATCAGCAAAATCTCTCATTGTGTAAGACTACCGATCACATAACCAAACAACTACCAACCGCAGAAATATAAATATGTAAAAACTTTGACAGCAAAAGAGAACAATTATGACAATTATGAGTTCCTTGCAACGATCACTGCATCCGCAAAATCCAATTGCTCTTCGAAACAAGCAAAAACTCTCATTGTATAACACTAACGATCCCATAACCAAATAACAACCAACCAAAGAACAATATACATATATGTGAATAGCCTGCTCATCTACATTGTAGATGAAATAGATCAAGAGAGAACGGCTACTACTCTGCGAATACTCTACGATCTCGATTCAAAATCTTATCGTACGGCATTACAATTTATATATGACTTCTGGCATATGAATGCCACGGCATTAAATCACACGATCCTGCTTTCGTAGACGTCCTTTTCTATGGTATATAGTCGTGTGTCGGCATTAAAGCGGCAAATTATGTCGCTTCGTTCTTATGAGGGTAAACTAACGAATTCACATTGGACCCTTACAAAATAATCTAGCGGCTTTCACTAACCCGATCTTGTTTTAATGTACGCTTGCGTTTTGAACAGAGTCTTAACTTTCAAAATAAACTGGCACTAATTGGTAGCGCTGTCAGTCCTTTTATACTGAATTGCTAAACCAAACTTAAAATAATTCACTTCACTGCTGACAAAACGGCCGCCATTTCAATGAAGTTTTCTGTGGCTAAAAATTACTTGTGTGTTCTCCTTTAAAAAAACTTTACCTTTTCTTAACTTCAAAGAGCCATTTTTTTAAAAACCTTCTTTGTAGCAAGATTGTCAAAAATTTTATAAAAGGTGATATAAATGTCTAATAATCAGATTTTTATATAAAATAAACTGCATACAAAAAGTCCAAGAGATCATATCAAAGTTTTCAGCCATGTCGCAGACCCCAATTTCGTTAGTCGCAACTGTGAGGAAAAGTTTTGTGTATTAAAAAAAATCCTGTAATTTTTTGGATCTTCTTTCTTATTGTATTTTTCCCCCAATATTTTTTGGACATCAGATCCACAATTTTTATACAAAAAACGCTTAAGACTTTTCAGTTATTTTCCAATATTTCGCTAGGAACAGTGTGTAGCTTCTTCATATTATTATTTTCAAAAACAATGTTTACAAAAATGATTTATAAGAGCTAATTTGTAGTTTCCCAGTCTAAAAGGATGTACCGATTATATATAGAGAAATACAACACCAACACAAAAAACAAACAGCTTCATTAACACATTGTAACATATCTATCATTTTCCAGATTTTAAGAACCATTCCAATTTTGAGTACCGATAACAAATATCCATTAAGGCTAAATTTGTTATATATAAAAAAGCGCCAACTACGCAATGACATAGATATTTAATTTAGTTTTAAAAAAAATCAGCACTTAAGATATTTTTTTATATTTTATAATAAACATCTCAGTTTTGTTATTTCATTGTTTCCAGTAGAGGCAAACACCAATAAATATTTCTAAACTTTAATGTGTATCAATAGAATACACGAATGAATTAGTTTGCTCATTTATATTTGCAACATATTTAATACACTCTTTAGCAAAAAGAGTCTTTACCAACAAACGAAACGCGCACGAAGTGTGTATTGAATCTAAATAATCTAAGAGAAAGAAATTCCACTTGACATAAAACACAAGAGATGATGTCTTGCAAATACAAAAGTACTCTTTCTATTGGAGTGTATAAAAGTTAAGAGAAGAATATGCTCCCGATTTGCACACCTTGTGGGGTGCTGTTGCATACTATATAAATAAAGACCGTAGCAACACTTGTAAGCAAAGGCTACATCCCAACAAGTGTGACAAATATTTACAAACTTCGTTAAGGGAATGTTGTTGTATGCATGCATACGTGCCCATACACGATGTTAAACTAACTTCAAACGTTTGCGTTTAATGGATGGATGAGTAGCATAATTGAGATACCAGCAATATTCAAACCCATATAGAAAATATACATATAAGAATATAGACTCACCCATAATAATATGTAACCTTCATTGCAGAAAAACTGAGTTGCGAAAAGAGCAGTATAAGAAAGGCATCTCAAAAACGAATGTTGTCAATTTGACAAATCAAATTGGTATGTTTTCAATTATAAACATACATACATTGTATGTATTCCTAGAAGACTTTCTTGCTTGAGGCCTTATTGAAGGCCTTTTTAAGCTTATAAATTTTCAATTATCATTGTTATGTAACTTCTTGCGACGGCCTGATATAAGACTTTAACCCATCCGTGCAATATAATCGACCTTCTTTTCTGTTAGAAGGCGAAATAGCAGAATTTATTAAAAAATTTAAAGCAGTAGGCCTTCTTAAGGTCAATTAATTTTCAGGCCTTCGAAAAGCCCTGGAGAAAGAAGTGAGAGTGGAAGTTCTTCTGTGTCATGACAGCCGGTGTAAAAAATAATGGAGCAGAAAGGCGTTAAGCGCCCAAACGAAAGTATAGAGGCCCTCTAGAAGGCATCTATTCACCTTCGTTTTCTCGCTAGATGTATGCACATACCCATCGATGTAAGTATGCATGGATGTATATGCTGTATAATGAAAAAGCAATTTTATCGCTTTTATAAGAAACTTATTAAAACAAGTTCTGCTGCAGAAATATTCAAGAGAGCATGTTTGCGTGCAACATAAATGGAAACTTTACTTTTTATCAATACCTATTGATATTATAGGCTTAGATTTCTCTGATTTATTTTCACCTTATTTGCAACACACTTTTTATTCCACAAACCTCAAAAGAGCGCACACACAACGTACTTAACCAAATGACACAACGAGAAGGCAATCGTATTTAGATGGGTTAAGCAAAAACAAATGTGCTCTTATTAATGGTGTTTCAGTTAGTCAAGAGCAGAAGAGTGTTTTAATGATTTGTTATTTTATGGATTGTTCTTCGATAAATTGTAGCAAGAGCTAAGAGCCACACGTACAGGCAGCGCTGCAACCCCACCAGTAACGGAAGCATATACATATTTGCACACTTATTTAAGGGCACACTGTTTGTATGCATGTATGAGAGTCCATACAAAGTGCTAAACTTACACTTGCGAGTGCATGCATGTAGGTTGGGATGGATGAGTGGCATAATTGAGATACCTACACATTATTAATATAAAAAGATATTAAGTACATACACACATGCATATATAAAAAGGCGCGCGAAAAGCGCTGTATATAAGAGGCTTCTGGAAAATGATGGCTACGTGACTAAAGTAATATAATATATAGCCACATATAGATTATAGTGACCTTATGTATGCAAATGTATGTATGTATGAAAATTTAGTTATATATATATGTATTTCAATACAAGTATATATGTATATAGTACATATATATATTGCACACACATATGCACTTAGTACATATGTATCTATGTACATACATAGAAAACAGCATTTAATATAAAATTAATTTAAAATACTTCAGAAATATACAATGGATGCCTAATAAGAGTGTGTTTGTGTAGTATTTATCGCACATAATTCAATTTAAAATAAGTTAATAAACTATTATATGGTATTACCTTTAGTTATATAATAGATACACACTACATTTCACTTATTAACTTTTCACAAATTTTAATTACACATTTTATTCAACCACCCGCTAAACAACGCGCACGCACTACCTACTTAATCGAACTGAACAATGAGAAGGAGTTTGCATGTGACCAAAGTAACAAGCAGAATGTTTTCACTCAAATATGTTTTGAAAGATGTTGCAATAAACAGGTGGCAGTGTCTCGCCTGATCACAGTTATTTGCTCAACTATTGTTAGTCTATATTTATGTCAAGTTTTTGTAAACAACAACTGTTTGTTGTGTTTGAGTCTGTGAACGTTGTTGGAAATTTTGTATTTTTGATAAAAAATTTGAAATATACTGAGACTTTTAGGAAACAACAATGTTACAATAGTTATTTTTATGATGATTATGTTGCAGTCAAGTTGCCACCGCATATTTGGTAAACACCGGTTAAGAAGAAACTATAAGATGAGTTTATGCAACAACATTTTTTGGGAGAGTTTATTTTTTGGCCACAGTGGGATGAATTGTTAAACAAGTTTAATTATTATTTAAGCACCGTAAACAGTTTATATGTGTAACTATGTGTATTAAATGATAAGATACGACATAATATTTTAGTTTAATGCTCTTGCAGAGTATATATAGCGGAACGAACGTATTATAGAGTTGCAGGTATTGATATGTTATATAATAACAAGTTTGCTATTTTCTTAGGCTGTGTTTGTAGGAGTCATGTTTTATTGACATGATTGCTAATTTATTGGCGAGAGGGACGAGGGGAAAAGTCAGTAAAAAGTCAGTACTTTTTGCTTTCCCATTCGTAATTTTAAATTGGAAATAAATTTTGACATGTTCTTTTATTTTATTTTGTTTCCTCAAACAATATCAAGAAATTTATTGTTAAAAAATTTCAAAAACTAGAAATTTAAAATGTCTGACTATGAGCCGTATGCAGAGTTTGCAACTAACGCCGCAATTAATGTATTCAAGTTTATATAGTATTTGAGCAAAAAGTTCATAGAAGCTATCGAGGTAGATACATGTACGCTTCGATGATTGGACTCCCTTATCTATACGTTAAGTTCGAATTGGCTGCTCTGAGTATTTCGATCAATTTGGATGCCCTTTTCTGTGACAAACTTTCCATACACCGATTTTTCCAGTCGGAAAACCAATTAAAAAATATTAATTTCATTTCCATTCTTGCTAAAACGGTTTCTGGCCTGCCGTTTACAAATACAAGTGCAAAAGGGCATTTTTATTTGAGATTATTGACACTTAGACTATAAACCCTATGATTAGAGAATTTTGCTGATCTGCATGAGTGCATGGCTGTGGTAGGTGTTGGCGGAATGTTTCAATAACAAGGCCTTTTCCATCAAACAACATATTTTCCATCTTTCTATCTCTCCTCTTAAAACTACACCGATTCTTAAAAGTTCAAGCAAAATGTATGAGAATGGTGAGCATCGACCCAAATAAAAAACATTATCCAAATATTTAATATATTGACATTTTTTTCTAATACAATTACAAGTGTGTAGGCACATTATGTGGAAATTTTGCTAGCCAGCCTCACTTGCCTTCAAGCAGACTTTATTTTAATATTAATGGACGTTTCAAATACCAGTATATCAACATACAAACCGAAAAACATGTTAGGGCTTATGAAATATAACCGTTATTTTTATTATAGGGTTCCCTTTAATGTTTCTATCATAACATTTTTACAACTCAGTCATTGAAAAGGACCAAGAAAATTGTCAAAGCTCTTTTATTTACCTCAATGGATTTGCTTTTATTGAAGTATAAATTGTTATGAGAAAGTTTTTACAAAATAACTACACGTTTTATATATTCTTTCAATATGCAACAAGTGAATAATTTTCAAAACATTAAATAATAATTTAATTTATAATCCAATAGTCGTCACTAATCTTATTTATTAGTTAATCGTGGTCGAGTGTAGAAGATATTATATTGCGAAGTTAGCATTCTTCAAACTTTTGGAGGTAACAAAACAAATAAATATCCTTTTGACAAAATCAACTTAAATTTTGTTATTGTTTTCAATTTAAAGTGCCAAAATTTTATATAAAAAATAGGCATCAAAATGGATATCAAAGCGATAACATATTAAATTATTTGAAGATTGTATTATTTTCGAAATAAAAAATTAATTTAAGGAAGACGTGTATCTAAATATGGCACAAACGTTATATATTAGAAAAACGAAAGTTACTTCGTATTATAATTAAGTGGCACTGCACACTATGCCTTTATGGTCTTGCCTATTTAAGTTTGCCAAGGAAAAGTCACGCATATTAACATAATCTATTCTAAATATTTTCATTAATACACTGGACAACTCTTATTTTATTTCATATAAAATGATTCAGTACTTATTTATAAAATAAAATCAAATAATTATTAACGTAAAAGCATCCAAGTTTTAATCAACTTTTACCACTGTACAAGATAATTGCAAGATTTTGCATGCTTTCAGAATAGAATCAGTTGCTGACCACATACAACATTATTGGTTCCTTAACTTTCATAAAACATATTATTTTTTTGTCAATCCTCTCTAGAGGTAATAAAATGAGCGCATTAACAAAAGATATTAGATACATATCGTCATATGAATTGGTAACATCCTTTAGTTACTTGTATTAAATATATATGCATATATAAGTTTTTAGCTCTAGCTTGTTCTTAAGAATTTATTAATAGAAGCGTAAGTTCTTGTAAAGTGTTTCCTAATAGGAACTTGAAAACTTTGATTTTAAATTGTGAACGCACTACTAACTCAACGTTTTTTTATTATTAAAAAACACGAACAAACAACGTAAGGAACAACATGATGAATTTCACCGCAAAATCATCTTTGGTGACGAAGCTCATATTTGGCTCAAAGGGTTGGTCAATAGGCAAATTTTGCAGGTGCTACTTTATTTGCTTGGTGCAGTTGGCATGCCAGCGGAGATCGTTATTGCGCCATGAATACCGATTGTTTTTATCCCGAATCGAAAAACATGTAGCTGGACGACATGTGGTTTCCACAGGACGTTGCCACAAAACACACAGCACACGTTACAGTCAATTTATTGAAGAGTAAGATTGCGTTGTCAACTCTTTATTAGAAAACCCGATGGTTAGATGCATATCGTAATGTTAAAAAATTCCATTTTAAATTATGTAATTTAGGGGAATTTTTAATTCAGATGACGATATGCATTCATTCTTATGAACAGTTATGAACACAATACCCAACGAGCATTTTGAAGATTATTTGGCTATTGCGATTATTTCGCGACTTCCTTTTAATCTTTGCAATAGATTATTTTATACGATCCAAGGAATATAATAAATTTTTGTTCGAAATCAATTTTCGAAATTTTTGTCGTCTAAGCTTTGCCATTATGCCTTCTTTCATATTAAAAAATAAAGTTGTGTTATAGTTTAGTTGTTGTGGAGATCAGAGAAACAATAATACACGCAATAATTCATAAAATCAGAAGTTTTTCATTTATTTATTATATAATTAGTATTTTGACTCATTATATATAATATGTGTGATGGAAAATTTATTAATATTAAATACGACTATTTCCAAAAGTGATAACCGGTGCAGAAGGAGGGTGGCGCCGTTGAAATTATCGATTGTGTGGACTTGTCAAGTATCTGAAGCTCCATCCTTTTAAGATTCAAATCGCTCAAGAACTGAAAGAAAGTGACTTTGACATACGCAAACATTTTAGTGAAACAATATTGCAGCGTTTTCGCACGCATGAGATAATTGCACCATTATTTTTTTAGAAAGCTGTCGAGGCTAGGCGACGAATGTCAACGATGAAAGTTATCGACGCATAATTACGAAGTTATTTTTGCCAAAACTGCGAGCTCATTCATCGTACTATTTACACACGTGGTTTCAACAGGCATACACAGTCAGAGCTTCGATGAATTTGCTTCGCGATATTTTCCCTTAAAACTGATCAGTCTCTTTGCGGATATCCCATGGCCGCCGAGGTAGCCCGAAGGCATCTGTATAACATACTCTTTAAAAAATTGAGCCTCAGTTATTACGTATTTTATTTAAGTTTGAAAATATAAATCTGCTGCCACATACCCGCTACTTCACCCAAACTCTAAGATATAAGTATTTCTTCCCTGCCAAAATATTATAACCTTCACAAAAAAGTTATGTGCAGAAAATAATTGAATGAACGTAACAATGCAAAGAAGTCCATCAGTCTTTACATTCTGCATATAAAAATATTATATATAAAGGCCCAAATATAATGTGCTTAATCTAGCGAAGGCTACTGTGAAATGTATATGCAAACTAGTGCAAACATTTGTGTAAATCTATTATACCTACACCCCTGTCCATAATGAATTATCTAACCCTTCATTTGGCAGACAAATAAATGTTTGTGTGCACATTTGACTAAAAAATATAGGAAATTATGTACTCTCACAACAAACGCTAAATCAAGTGCAATACAAGAGAACTATTCGAAGATGCTCAACAACATCTACTTCGTTGAAAGAGTCTCATGCTCAAGCTTAATACATACATGCCAAAACAGATTACGCCCGGCAAAGCTTTTACTGTTATATAACTTAAACCCTCTTTTGTTAACGTTGTATGTGCAAAAAATAAGTAAAATCTTCGCTGTGTATATTCTTATATTTCTATCATCTTTACTTTGTTGAGAGAGTATTTTTTTCTTACTCTCCTTATTATATGGCTTATGCAGTCTGAAATAAGCAGCATTACCGTTGGGCATATATAAAAAGGAACATAAAAACGTGATTGTTTGAATATAAATGAAACTGAAGGAAGATTTCGTAGGATAGTAAAGGGTACAATAAAAGAAAAATGAGAGCGTTTTAATTTCGAAATACATTAACAATAGAAACGAAATGTCTAAGTACGTGGCATATGATGTCACTGTACGCTTTGCTGCAGAATTTCATGGTATGATATTTTGTTGATGGTGCCAATTAGCTGGCACAATATTTCCCAAATTCAAACCAGTTGAGAAGCGTTTTTGTAGAGCAAACAGTGGAGTGTATTGAAAAACTATATTTGAAACACAGCATGTTTTAATACTCTATTAAAACAAATTAGTTGGAATGTCTTATAATGAAAAAAAAATAAGTTTTACAAGTTACCTTAGAATAAATCTAATAAAACTGTCTAGTGTTTGCTTTCATTATTATTGAGTAACGCTAAATAAAATTAAAAAAAGGGCAACGAAAACTGGCAAAGCTGTTAAAAAAGAAGCCTATGCAACAGAAGTTGTACAACGGTAACGCTGGATATAATCGTGCTGTATTGACTGACCAGAGACGGAAGATGAGATTTTACAAATTGCGTTATATAAGTACGCAATAAAATTTTTAATTATATTAGAAAATGTTAGCTCTCATAATATCTTTCCTCAAAAAATTTCAATTATGCGTAGTTTTAAATCGAAAATAATTGTCTGTAAGGGATCTTAAATTTATTCAGTATACCAACATGACATAATAACAATTTTTTATTGAAAATTGTGAAACGTTTCCAATTATTTTATAAGAAAAAAAAAACAACAAAATTTAACATATTCTATATTCCATTGCAGTTAATATTAAAGCTAAACAAGAGGCTTTCAGTATATGAGTTCTCAGTATAAAAAATTTTTTTTTTACTTATTTTAATATATGCCCAATGAAATTTTGTCTCATTGAGAAGGGTTTTCTTTAGTATTTAATCGACACGTTTCGAGCAAATATATGACAAGTCTGAATATACCTTTAGTCAATTCTAAATTATAGCAACGCAGACCATACGACTTGTGGAATTCTTTGTTCGGAGCACAGCCATAACAAACAGTTGTCTGTTCCCCTTCCTGACTTTCAAGATATATGAACACAAAAATAGTCTTTCCAGATGCACTATAAATGCAAATAGCGCTTGTCCTTAAAAAGGCTCTATGGGATATATTTTTACAATTGCCTGGTACGTATCTGTCCTATGACTAATAAAAATGACATTGTTAGAAAGCCGTTCCTGGTAGGTATAGCCCGAAACTAGAATAATGGCACGTCAGAGGATTTATTAATATTAAATTACATACACAACGGCTACTATCGGCCGTATGTATAGTCTATGTATGCATTTCGTCTGCATATATGTATTTTGGGCGGTGTCCGAAAAAACCGGATATAATTATCTCTAAAGAAGATAATTACTTATGCTTATTATCCGCTTATACCGGCTGCTTGTATACATAATACATATATATATATATATATATATATATATATCCATATAAATATATATATATATATATATATATATATATATATATATATTGAAAACGGCCATCAGTTTAATCAAAGCAGTTTGATTGAAATATTTTGTTATCATATCAGTATACCAAATAATTAAGTAACCTCAAGTAATGCTGATTTCTTATTAGAATTGATAAAATGCAGGCATGTAGACTCATTTAACTAGCTAAAAAAAATCATATTCTTAGTTAAATACAGTTTTTATACAATATCTACATTTTCATATTCAAACATATTATATTAATAGAACTGGAAACTCTCTCCCAGGCTTCTTTAAAGTAACAACATTTTATAATTAACAAAAACTGTTGTTTTTGAAATTTTGAAAAACCTTAATTCGCGTCTGTACTCAATTTCCTTAAGCTCCATGACAATCAATTCAAATGATACTAACAAAAGTTGTATTGCGTTAAGTTTTACATCTCTGCAGCCAACCAACCAAAACTCTCAACTAACGGTATTTGCAAAGGCATCGTCTCTGTTTTCTTTTCTCTTTTGCAAATTGGGATTTCCTTGAGTGAATGCTGCTGGAATAAGTCAGCAGTGAGTGCGCCTTAGTATTTAGTTGTTGAAGTTCAAAAGTGATGTGGTAATAAATTAAATAGTTAAATTTTATTGTCTTTCGAGAAAAGTGTTTTATATACATAATTTCAAGTAAGTATTTACATATATGTATGTATAATAATTATAATACTTAATAATTTTATTTCTTTGAAATAACTGAATGTTATGACGAAACAAACACACACGCACAGAAACGTACTTGGCATAAGTATATGTATGTATATAGTATATAAATTAAAATAGGTGTATGTATCTAGATAAATGCATAGTAGATACACATGTATATAGTATATATGTATATTCTCATCTATGTATATATTATAGGCATATGTGCAAGCTTATATACATACAACATAAATACATATGTACATACATCTATGCGGTGTAATTACGTACATGTTCCTTCAGTTTCATCGTACATCTTCAAATAGTAGAATTTTTTGTGTCTTAAATTTGCTTTTAATATGTATTAACAATTATTTTAAATATCAGGTTATGTAATAAATACACATGTAGATATGTACATACATATGTATGTGTTATGTGCAAACAAAAAGTAAGTTCAGTTCTATGTATGTGTGCGTGTGTGTATACATCAAGTAGTTGTTAGGAAAGCAGCACTTAATCCAGTTAAAACTGGAATTTGTATGTATGTATCTCAATACTTAGCTTTACCAAATATATTGACAAAATATAAGTTTTGGTTCACTTGCATACATACATATGTATGTATAGAATTGTTCTTGCGTTTAGAAAGAAAAGGAAGGCCTTACAAAAGGCCTCTATACTATTGGTAGAACAACACCCTCCCGTTCAATTCCACAACCGTATCTTTTTTACACACACTGCCATTGTGGAGTATAACTTCCATTCTCGTTTTTATATCCAAGCCTTTTAGAACGCCTTTAAATTAGTGGCTTTTAGAAGGCCTTTAAATTAATGGCTTTTAGAAGGCCTGTATATAACAAAAGGCTCCCCTATTCTGTTTAGTGCAAGTATCCACATTAATATGAGAAATATCATTTGGATTGACAAATAATTATATTGAAAATATAATGTATGAGCTTAGAAACTGCAAAACAGGGAGCGTAGCTGATACTAGTGATAAGAAAACAACTATTGTGACTTTTTTAAGGGAAAGCATCCATCTAAAATAATTAAACCACCATAGATTCAGAAACAGCAGGTCAGTAGGAATCTATTGGCACATCTATGACAGAATAAGTTTCTACCGATTGTAACTTGTAAAGCTTTTGAGCTTAAGATATTTAGATAACTTTTATTTAGGGTACCTGTTCAAGAAAAAATTTCAATAAATCTAAAATTATTACTAAAAAATAATTCCAAATCAATATGCATATTGATACATACAAAAAAATATAGATGTCTTATGTGTTATAATTGCTATTAGGCCTTCAATAGGGCCTGAAGTAAAAACGTCTTCGCAGTTTTTCGCTGGTTAGTACCATGCATATACACATCCATACGTATAAACACACTCATACACATGTTATATACTCATACATGTTATATATTCCGTAAAAAGCATTTCCAGAATATTCTGTTTGATTTTGAATTGTTGGTTGTTTATTGTGTGTTTCTATTGAGTTTTTGGTACATTGATAGATGTTAGTAATTAACGTTTTGTTCCGTTGCTTGTTTGCTTTTGCTTTATATTTTTAAGTGAGAAAGACAGAGTGTATAAGAGTAGCAATATTTCCTACAACCCAGCGGTTATTAGAAAATGTTTAGGTGGAAAGGGAAGCAACTATCAGCTGTTGAATCATACTTGTCTGCTACATAAATTCGTAGAGTCAAACAAACTCTGTTAGTTTAGTTTTCTCTTTTGCGTATTGAATTTGAATTTTCTTAGTTGAGTATATTTAAGAGAGTTCTTGTGCGTGCAGTTAGTTTGTGTATTAAAAGAGTGAAATGATAATATAAAAAATAATATGTATGTACTATTTATTGAATTCACAAAAAAAAAGAAATTAAGAGGGATATTTTTTTTTCAAAATTTTACCCATGTAGATATAACATTTAAAAGTTATAAACTTTTTTTGTTACAAAAAAACATAATGATATGCCACAACCAACCCAGAGGCATAATTGCGTGCATACATACATACCTACATATATAAAGTTTGGACAAATTTGAGGTTAGGAAGTAAATTGGCTTAAAAAGACACTTCCTTCTAAAGAATGCAGATTTATTGATACCAATTTAAAGCATAAATATGGGAATTTGAAATAAAATAATGTCCGTAAAATGTTTATCTCTAACATGTCGACAGACGTTCCACTTTTCACAAAATTTGGAAGCAAACATATTGTGGCAGGCTTGCAAAATACGAAAGAGCTCATAAAATTTTACTTCTTCGACTCCAATTGCGGCAAACAAAACTGTTTTGTACAATATTTTATTTTCTCTGCTTACTTGAGCTAAAATTAATAAAAAATTTGGTTAACTCATCAGATGCCATAGATTGTATTATTGAGGCGTAAAATATAACAATTTATCTCATTTGGAAAAGGTTAGTAAAATAAATTTCAATTCAATATAATATAATGTTTATTTCTTTTCAGTTATAGCGCACAAATTGAAATGCAGAACGTTTTATTTGGTATTCAAAAATGGTTTAAATATTTTTATATAAAATGTTTAAAAGGTTTGCCTATGGTTGCATAAGGTTTATATTATAAAGAATTCGAGATAGAGCCACTGGAAGCTATATGCATGAAAAATATAAGCTGAGAAAGTTCGCGAATTGTACTGCATGATCAGCTGATGTACCATTGAACTTTTGAGTCTGATTTTGTACCAAAAAAAGTATATGTATATGCATCAACTGTTTCAAGCCTGGATTGTAGCGCCTGTGTTGAGTTTAGTAACTAACTTATGGACAGTAACATTCGGCTGTGTTGTATCGTATTGTTGTTTTGAAGAGAGCGAACTAGACTGTCATATCAACCCCAGGCATATACAATTATTATATCATATCATCATGGTACAATTGTCAGGTGACACCAGCACCATACAAACAAAAAATAGCACGCGTATTTTGTTGGTAAACAATTTTGAAAATTGGTAAAAATTGTTCTGTGTTTTGTGTTCTATCTAAAAGTAATAAAACAAAAATTTCAAGATATTTACGAAGCAGCTAAAATAGAGACGTTGCCTGTTACAAATCAACTGTTTAATTTCAATCTATGACGACTGTTAAAAGGAACTAATAATTTAAAAACACATTTCTGTATATACTGAACGAATGAATAAAGAAATGTATTGGAACTGAAATATTGAGATAAATAAAATAAAACACTATCCAAACCTGATTGAATAGTTAACAAAATTTTAATTGTAATCATTCTTAAAAGAACGTCTGATTATACAATCTACTGCAACAATATTTATAAAAACATCATGATAAATACTCAGCTGCTGTCAATAAGTTAAGCAACAATCATGTTATTTATAATTAAAAGTAAAGTTTATGGCGAGTGTTCTTCATTAAAAAAAACAGTCTTCAATATCCACGAAAAATTTCTACAGAAAAATTATACAGAACCTTTTCCAAAGGCAAGGAAAAGATAACAATTGCGAATATATATTTCATTCTTTTTACGTTTGAAGTGTTGAATTCAATTTGGCGCTGTGAAGATTTCTTAAAAATGTGTACTCTTTTATACTTTCGATTTAAACGTTTATGATCTTGTCTAACAATATAATTCATTATTTTGGTAACCCGGTAACAATGACTTGGTTTTGACTCATAAAAGATTCAGACACCTGCACAATAAAACTCGAAAATGTAATTTGCCAAACATTCACACGAAGATATTTTATTATTTGTTAAATTAGATGAAGATTAAAATATTAAATTGAAAAATTAAAATAATCAATAGATTTGTTTGAGTTTTAAGGTTCTTATATATTAATATTTATATTCGATATTTCGCTAACCATCGGTTAGCACCTTCAGGAAATTATTTAGTATTGTCAAACATTTTCTTTTCAATTACATGTACATACACAAATTTATTAACAACATAAATCATAAATTTTATATATTAAAAAATACAATTCTAAATTGTATAAAAAGTATAAATTAGTTAATTTTAAATATTAAAACATACTAACTATAAAATGTATAAGTATTATAAGTTTTAATTATATATAATAATGTAATGAAAACGGTGTGTGTGTGTGTTAATAACAATTCTTTTAATGTTGCGTAATTTATATTATTAATGTAAACAGAAATTATAAATTGTTTTTCTTTTTTTCTGTAAACATGTTTAACATAATAACGAGTGATTTTTTTGCTATTATCTTTTTGGCAACACTAGTTTTGACAGCTCGCGCACGTTTTGTATCTTGTGTCACTGTCAAACATCTTCAGTTTGGTCTATAATTTAATCATGAATCGTCTTACAAACGAACAACGCTTGCAAATTATTGAATTTTATTACCAAAATGCGTGCTCTGTTAAGAAAGTTCATCGCGCGCTTCTTCCATTTTATGGTTAGTTTAATCGACCTACTGAGGCTTCTATTCGGGCTATTGTAAAAAAATTTCGCACCAAATTTACATTGTTGGACATTAAACCACCAACACGCTTACGTAGAGTGCGAACTGAAGAAAATATCGCAGCCGTATCGGCCAGTGTTGGTGATGACCGTGAATTATCGATTGGGCGCCGTTCGCAGCAATTGGGCCTCTGTTACTCCACTACGTGGAAAATTTTGCGGAAGGATTTGGGTGTGAAGCCTTATAAGATACAGCTGGTGCAAGAATTGAAGCCAAACGACCTAGCACAACGCCAAATATTTGGTGAATGGGCTCTTGAAAAGTTAAATGAAGATCCACTTTTTTATCGAAGAATTGTGTTCAGCGACGAGGCTCATTTCTGGTTGAATGGATACGTGAACAAGCAAAACTGCCGTATTTGGAGTGAAGAGCAGCCAGAAGCATTGCAAGAGCTACCAATGCATCCACAAAAAACAACCGTTTGGTGCGGATTATGGGCTGGCGGCATCATTGGGCCGTATTTCTTCAAAGATGATGCGAATCACAACGTTACTGTGAATGGTGAGCGCTACCGTGCGATGATAACAAACTTTTTTTTGCCCAAAATGGAAGAGCTTGACTTGCATGACATGTGGTTTCAACAAGACGGTGCCACATGCCACACAGCACGCGAAACAATGGACCAATTGAGAGGCGAGTTCGGTGAACAGTTTATTTCACGCTTGGGACCAGTCAATTGGCCGCCCAGATCGTGCGATTTAACGCCTCTAGACTATTTTTTGTGGGGCTATGTTAAGGCTAATGTCTATAGCGACAAGCCCGCTTCGATTGACGCACTGGAAGCCAACATTGCCAACATTATTCGTGAGATACCGGCCGAAATGTTGGAAAGAGTATGCCAAAATTGGACTAAGCGGATGGAGGCGCAGCCGCGGCCAACATTTGCATGAAATAATCTTCAAACATTAAATTATATCGACCCAACTATCAATCCAAATAAATATTTCATGCATTTTTCTGAATTTTGTGTGTTTTCTTTTTTTTTAATTTCCGATAGTTCTTATAAAATCACCCATTACAAGAATAATATCAGAAAGTTTATTGCACATTATCTTAACACATGCATACAGCGCAAATAATTTAACATAAAAAATCTTCCATAGCAATGTCTGCTACAACTGGTGATGCTGGAGAACCCATCTATTGTCATCTATACAAAATTTTAAAAATCTACAAAACATATTTTTATCTGCCTTAGTAACGGTTTCCAATAAAGTCCACTTTTCCTCTATAGGGACGTTTAGAAATAAAAATACTACATTAAATTAAATAAGTCTATCATTTGTATCTAACTTAATTTTCTTTAATATATCTTAAATTATAAATAGATTTTTCACTGATTTTTTAAGAATATTTGTAATATTTGTATCTACTAAGTTCATAAGATGGTGAATTTATAATTGAAGAAATAGATCTCGATGGAAATCCTTCTTTGTTAATTTTAAGTAACCCATATATTCTAGGAGCTTCTACAGTCATTGTTTTAAATCTGTTCTTCTCCAGTGTTGTTACAATATTCTTTTTGAAAATTCCTTCTACTAATTCATTATTTTTCTTTTGTAATTTTCCTGTCTGATCCCTATTCAGAGTTCTGTAACTAAAGTTATCAGTTATTATATATTCAATTCTTAGACTATATTCATGTCTGTTAATTGCAACCGTTGTGTTACCTTTGTCAGATTGAAGAATCAATAAATCCCTCTTTCTTCTTAAAAATCTTTTAGTTTCATTCAATTTTTCTTATCTCTATTATTAATCCCCATACTTATATAATAATTCTTATCTTATATAATACTATTATTACTTACTATATAATAATTACTAATATACTGTATATTATTACTTTTTTAAATTAATTTTATAAAAAACTTTTGTCTTTTCAGCTCAAACTGTCTGCCAAGAATGTCAATCATAAAAGTGCGTGTGTGTGTAGTGGCCAATGAATTTTGATGTTGTTGTAAAGTTCGCGATGCATTCGGTCCGTCGGCGGTAGTTGTAATAATCGGTCGTGGTAATGAAACGTGTGCGCGAGTGAATTGATTTAAATAAAAGTGTCGAGAGACATACGAGATAGAACTGTTCGGTGCGAAATTATTAAATCGTGTGACATGCGAACGATTCGTTTTTAAGTGATTTTTTGTCGGTAGTTATTTTCCGCAAAGCCCTACACAAAGACATGATTAGGCATGCTGGCATTTGTGACATTCACAAGGTGTGTTAAGGCCCTCCAGAGCATAATGAATTTTAAAAGGTAAGAAATTCAAGATTTTCATTTTATATCTCTGAATATTTTATACTTCGCACAAATGAAGTCTTATGAGAGCCTATTTGATGTGTGACTTCATTCTAGACAAATTATTTCTGCGCTTAAACATATTTTTAAGTGATTTATTTATGTCGAATTGATCGCTTTAAGCTGGAATGTGAAAGAGTTGATTTAAAATGCATAATTAATTCTGTTCACAGAACCTTTTTCTTAAGTTTTTATAATCTTTTTTTTTAAATGCTCACGTATTCACATCAGATGGGTTTATTTGATGTACGAGTGGAGCTCACTGAACTCCTTATGCGATTTATTAACGGTAGTGTGACACTTATTTCCAGATCACTGAACTTTTCAGAACACTTTAAATATATTAAAGCTTTTGGATGTTGATGTAAAATGTTGTAACATCTTTTATTGTGAAGTTCTTGTGACTTTTGAAAGAAATTCAATCCTGCAAAAAGCTGACAAAAAGTAGGGCATTCTAAATAGTTATATAGATAACTTTTTATACAAAAAAACAAGCCTAAAGCTCAATATTATTATTTGAAATATCTAAAGGAATGGTGGCTTTTAGTAGAGGACCTGTTGAGCCCCAATTTGCATACTCGTTAAAAACTTCACATTGAACTTGATTCTTAGATTCGATTACCTGTAGAATACGGTGACGTAGTCACAATGTTATTATGCGTTCGAAGTTTAAACCTCCCAAAGCTCCAATTATAGTTAAAAAAATAATTCTTAAAATAATAAGGGGTTTAATGAAAATATAAGAAATTAATATTAATGGAGCAACTTTTGATCAAGTTATTAAAATTAAAGCATTTAATCAAGATAATCCTTCCATTACATTAGGATATCAAAAATTAAAAGAAGCAGAACCTATTTTTATTAAAAGAGAAGAAAAAATCATTATTTCTATACTATATTGAGAATATAATTTATTTGAATTAAGTAGAAATAAAATCACTGAAAATAATAAAATGGAAGATGCTAATGCTGGTGTTGAAAAGTACTTTAATGGAGATTCTGTTGATATTAATTTATCATCTCTTATTAGGGGGATAAAAGATAATAAATTAATTTCTAAACCTCTTCAAGATTCAAATCATTTGAATCAAAAATAAATGAAAAGTAAATCATTTGAATCAAAAACGAATCATTTGAAGCTGGCTGTCTGATGGTTGTCCGCTGGATACGGAATTACCCTTATAAATGGGCCAATATGTATGAATTAATTTGCAGCTACTAAAGGAAATGAAATTGGTATCACTGCTTGGCTTTTTAAAAAGGCGGTTATTTTCCTACAAAAAGTTTTTGTCAATCTGTTTTTAATGTTGAGATTCTTTTAGTCGAACATAAAGTTCGCCTAACAGCGTCATAAACAATTATGATGCGAGCATAAAGAAATGCGTCATAAACAACAATTTTAATGCTGGCTGAAATGGTTTTTATGCCACCATTTTTTATGGTTTTTATGAACAACTTTTTCCTGATGTTTCTATTTTTATCCACTGCGCGGTAGGAAAAGCACTGGTTTACTTAACAAATTGATGGCTAATAAAACTAGCAAATATGCTGGTGTCTGTTGTTTTTTTTGTAAATATTATGTAACATATTGTTTGTCTAAAATGAGTGTGTTTGTTTCAAGTTCGAGGCGAAATATCAACTTCAAAGTCGAAAGTTATCGATAAAATAAGATTTTCTTTGCTTATTTTCTCGAAATAATTTTTAAGGGTACAGAACCTTTTCCTTTAATATTGTCAAGCCAGGGATGGGAATTAAGGCCTTTCAAAATTTTCATAATTCATCTACACTTGAACTATACAAACGAATTTTTAAATTAATTCATTTTTGGGATTTTTTCGTTTCAAGAATCTTCAATTTCAATTTCGTGCCAGCTCTTTTTCCCCCGAAAACCTATTAAAAAGTTCCGATTGAAAGGTTTTACCTAGTGATCACCACGGAACCTTTAGCCAACACTCTAAAAAAATTGTTTTTACATTAGAACAATTGTTAGTTGTTGTTGTTCTTTATTTCTCTTACAACTACAATTAGAGTCGGAAAAAAGCCAACCAATGGTAGAATGAAATAAAAACGTAAGAAAATAATAAAGAAGGCAAAGGGATCAGTGAGTTCTTGCTATGACTTTGGTATTTGTCTTAGACTTCTCATTCATTCCAGTGGAAGTTTGTAATAATATCTTTAGTTATGCTAAGAAATGATGGGTAAAGGTTCCCTGATGATCTGCATTAGCCCCAGTGAAATGTGCATGCGAACCAGCTAAAACCGTTCAATTGATCACTTTGAATTTTTTAATAATATATTGTTTAATTTTGTCCTTTAAAATTTAAATAAAATAGAAGTTGATGATATTTCGCAGATGTTGAAAATTTTAAAATAATTGTTTTTTTTTATAAAAAATATTTCACTTTTAAGAGAAGACAAGACAATAAATTATAACCGGCCAAAAGTTAATTTTTGTTTGTTAAATTTTTTATTTTTTCTTTTAATACATTTAAAATCGCACAGTTTTCTTAATTTCATTTCAAATCGTTCTTGAAGCTGATAAAATTGAAGACTTCATAATAAAAATCAGACAAAGATATTAGTTATTTTACTTGATACAATTTATTTATTTATTTTATTATATATTATTATTTTATTTATTTCGATATCAAGAGATTTGGTATCGTCCTGAGTTCGACAACTTTTTCTTAGTCTTCCGAATTATACTGCCTTCGTCACGACTGAGAAACAATTTGTGCCACTTCCATCTTCGGCGCTCATAGGATAGGCACATTTAAGATATTTCACGCAGGGTTAATATTCGAACTCGAGATGAATTTAATTCTTATTTTGAATGCTATTTAATGATTATTAAAAGTATAATTTTTTCACACAAATACTTGTATGCAATAAAGCGTATCGTAATTAATAAAAAATAATCGCTTCAGATGTTGTTTTTTTTTATAACATGTTGTTTAGCCTTTTAGATGACCTTGTTTGTATAAGAAAACCGCGCTGGTGCTAAAATATGTTGATGAAAACAAATAAAGTCAATTCAAGCTGACATCAAATCAATTTTTATTAGTTTTAGTTATTTTGATTTGAGTTTATAAAATCCATTTAAAATAACAGCATGCTGCAGCATGCTGAAGCATGTTAGCAACAAAATTAGAAATATAATAATAAATGCTTTTATTAGTTTACTGCCGAGTTAGCAATTTAAACTAACTGTGCGGCAGTTGTTTTGTGCCTTCACTATTTCGGTTGCAACTACATGCAGTTTCATTTTATCAACAAAATCTGTACGAATGGCTTTTTTAGGAGATTTATTTGTTCGATGGTTGTTTTCACTGCAAATCAACTTGTTTTAGTCAATTAGAAATTGCTAAAAATAAAAGTGATTTCAAATCAGACATGGATAATTCATTTCTGTTATAAATTTCCCCATCCTTCGGTTGTAATAATTATAAATATCGTGTAGAGATTTTCAAGTGATATATCGTATAACAACTGAATATATTTTTTTTACTAAGTTTAATATAATTTAATAGACCGTAATTTCGAATATGTGATCGGCAAATTATGTTAGGAATTTTTTCAAACTCCAATCTTCTCTGAAAAGTGAAATAGATTTTTTTTTTAGAAAAAACACTACCTTTAATATCTCGAAATATTCCTGTTTTATTTAAATTTTAAAGGACAAAATTGAACAAAAAATTATTAAAAATATCAAAGTGATCATTTAAGCGGCTTGATCATTTTCCTATGCTCATTTCACTGGGGCTAATGCAGGTCATCAGGGAGCCTCTACCCAACACTTCTTAGGAAAACTAAAAATATTATTTCAAATTTCCGCTGGAATGAGAAGTCTAAAACAAATACCAAAGTCATAGCAAGAACTCACTGATGACTTCTCGTTTTTTATTATATTCTTACATTTATATTTCAGTTCACAATTGGTTGGCTTTTTTCCGATTCTAATTGTAGACTGGGCAAACCCATTTTCGGAAAGACAGAATCATCAAGAAATTAAACATTAAAGGGGTTTAAAACCACGAATTCCCAAAGATGCACTGGTTTGATAAACAACAAAATTTTTCTTTTATATAATTCAAGTGCAAATAATTTGTGAAATTGGAAAGGCCTTAATTCCCATCCCTGGCTTTACAGTAATAAATAAACCTATTTTTTTTTGCTCACAAAATATCTAAAATGTATTTGTTTATTCATATATTTCTATTTGTATTTTATTTCACAATAAATGCTTTATTTCGGTTATTTTGAGGAAATCATGTGGAAAACTTTAATCTTAACAAGTTTCCATTAGATAATAAATAAATTAGAGAAATTCGTATACTCGTGCATATTGACTGTGTCAATAAGCTTATTTACGAAATCATAGTTAACCGTATTTTTTTTCATGTCGAAGTGTGAGTATGTGTGTGTGTATTGGTGATGTTGTAATACAAATGAAAATTGAATTATATGCAGTCTTTGTAAAAACATGTGGAAAAAAAAAACAATTTTATTAAAACTAACAAATAGAATTAAGATTTTGTAAATAAATTGCAAAATGCCAATTTTTTCATTATGACGGACCACACAAAACTTATGAAGTACTTAATTAAGGTCACTTTTGAAAACCACTTAAATATGAAAATAAAATATAAATATAATGAAAAAGTCTACCTGCTGCAAAAAAGCTAATGATTTTATTGAAAAATTTTTAAAAGAGTAGCAAAGTAAATATAACAGATAAATTAAAAAAATCTGTATTTCAAAAGGTATTTGATTTTTAATAGGTTATATTGACTATCATATTCATAAAAAATTATTACTTCCTGAAAACTTCTTTAAAATAAATTTATCTTAGAAATATTGTGCTCTCAAGTGCATTTCAATTACAAAAAACATTTTTTACAAATGCAGCAGCCAATTTTAGATTAAAAAAAATCAAAAAACATTTTAAAATTCAGTCAGTAAAATACTCCGCTTAAAGTTTTTAAATCAGAAAGTAGCCAATCCCCACCCTCAATAACTTGCGCTCCTGTTGCAGCTACAGAATTGAAGACACAATTTCTCCTCTGTAACCATATACATTTTTACAAAGAATGTTTTTAGTAGAGCAATAAAACTTTAAGTTGGCAACACTTTTTCAACTGGCGATCATTTGTGACAGCTGTCTACAGCGTTATCATCTGTAAAATCTCAAAAAGCACTAAAACGAAGAACGACCGCATAATTTTAGCAAATAAGCACTGAACTCGGCAGGTGT
The DNA here is from genome assembly GCA_963675445.1 of Linnaemya vulpina. Lineage (NCBI taxonomy): Eukaryota > Metazoa > Arthropoda > Insecta > Diptera > Tachinidae > Linnaemya > Linnaemya vulpina. The sequence continues at coordinate 23,333,083 of OY776278.1, forward strand.
ATTTTTATTGGGAACAAATAATTCACAAGAATAAAAGCACAGACTTGAGGCTTTTTTATAGAAAATTGTGTTAGTTTTGAGATATTGAAGAGAAGCAACTTAAAAATATTTTCTCTTCTCGGATTTGTATAATCCGAAAAATATTTTCAAAAGGAGTTAAAAATAACCGTTAAACCGATAAAAAGAAATATAACCCAATTTAAATTATCTAAAAAGCAGATAAAGCAAAGATCTCGGTAGTCACTATACCCCCATCATCAGTACCCGAAGACTACCACCGCTTACAAGACTGCTTCCTCACATGCAAAGAAATGGCTGGTGATTACAGACAGACTCTGATGGTTTTCCTTTCCTTTTTTTTATTGTAAAAATTATAGTGACTTGGTCACAATTCTTTTTTATATAAATTTAATTTTTTATAATAAAATATTTAAAATCATTTTGAGTCTGGATTTTAGTGCCACTATGACGCCAGAAATGCACCGAAATTAATTTCAAAACTCATGGAGCTCTCCAACTTAAAAATTTTTCCCTTCGGTAAATTGGAAAAGCACTAAAAGCGATGCTCACTGACTGTCAAGTGACATATTTAGTTTGGCCTTTCGAACTGAAAAGACTGAACAGAAGTCTGAAAAACGCCGCCAAATTGTGCAAATTTATTTTGAAAATCGTAGGTTCATTTCAAATATGTATCTCACGAATTTTGCTTAGCGCTGGAGATCACTTTTGTTTGATAGAAACGTTATTAAATAAAAAGGGGGACAATTCTCAGGAGTATGTGGAAGCACCATGACAAGTCAGAAAAAGTGTCTATTTAGTGTGCTTTACGGACTGGTGAGATTATTGTCCCGTACTTGCACGAAAACGATGCTGGTCAGTAGGTTGCCGTCACTGTAGAGCCTTGATTACTAATTCTCCGTTCATCAATCATGCAGGAGCTGTGGCTTCAATAAGACTGCGCAACATGTCACACTCCTCGAGCCACAACTGATTAAGGGAAAAATTTGGTAAACGCACAGTTTTATGTTTCTTCATCTCCAAAATCGGGCAATTTAATGCCCCTGAAATATTTTCTGTGAGGATAAGTGAAACCGTCACAAGTGATTTAGTGAAGGAAACGTTTGATCTCCGCGTAGTTTTACGTTTGGATTGATGGCGTCCAAGTTTATGCGATTTAACACCTCCAGACTATTTTCTGGGAAAATATGTGAAGTCGCTAGTCTACGATGATAAACCCGAATCAATTCACCACTTAAGGGACAACATTTTCCGCTTTATTGCCGACATACGGCCACGTGAGTTGGAAAAAAGTAATAAAAAATTGGACCTCCAGGTTAGACTGCGGGCCGGGGCCTTCATACTTGTATTATAATGACAGAGTATTATCCTTCGAATAAAGTGAATTTCAGGACAATTAAATAAATATATTTTCTGTTCTATTCTACTTCAGAGTTTTATACCCCTTTTAAAACCGCGCCATATGAAATTTGTGCAAAGAATACCGGATACATTATCTTATACGATCAGTCGTATTTTTTCCAATCACTTGAGAATTTAAAAAAACATAAGAATAACTAAGTACGCAGTCGGCCAAGCCTTAATTTCAGGTTGTCATATTATTTTAATATTCAAAAGCAGGGGAAATTTTAAATAAAATAATAAAAATAAATGAGTTTCTGTTTATTTATTTGCTTCAACGCAGGAGCAACTTAAATATATTATCCTTTAGAATGTGACATAAAAGTAAAATTTTGTTAGAGATTTCGCCTTCAAAGCAGACGAGAAATTGTTTAACATAAACTTTCAATCAGAAGGGGATTTGTGGTGAATATTTTTCTCCTGAAAATAGAAGAGCGCTTGTGACCTACTGTAAACTCATGAGTAATTCAAAGGGTCAATATGAGAGAAGGACCTGCGTGTTGTTGAAATAAAAAAGCTTTTTAGACGTCTTAGATTTAGTGTGACGAAAAAGTACTGAAGTAATTTGCAATATTCTGCCATGAAAATGGAAGCGATGAAAGCGGCGAAGATGTAAATTTTGAATCTTTGAAAATCAGTGTGGTTTGGTGTGTCAGACGTTAATGATGCCATAACTTTTGCTCAGTAATTGTGCTGTTAAAAAATTCCTTGAAGTCGACTATAAGAATTAGGAATTAATAGTCGTAAAGTTTTAATGAGTTTTTATATCTTTTCCTTCCAGGATTTATGTGGATGTTGTTTTTGAATATATTTTTTGTTAAATATTTATTATTATTAAATATTTATTTTTATTATTGTTATTGTTTTATATTTTAATGTTTTTTTGTTGTTTGTTGCTGCTCGAGGGAATGTAAAAATATTTACAACTTTACAGGACATTTGAGAGTATGTGCTTTAGATTTTTAATGAGTTGACATGTCAGGCAGTAAATCTTGTGTTTGTGTGTGGGTGCGTGTGTGTGTGTGTTTGTGAAGAAGAGCGTAATTATGTCGATGATGATAATGCACTGATGTGGAAAAGCCACATTAGCGTGCTTCATTAAACAAATGCTCTGACATAATTTACAATCTTGTTGTCTTTCACGATATAAAATCTTGCATGTTTTCAAATTTATTATCAGGACTAAAATTTCTTAAAAATACTCATAAATATTGTGCGTGTAAAATGTCTTAAAATTGTTTCATAAATCTCACAGTGAAGCTGATGTTTTGGCTTTTATTTTCATTTTGTTTATTAACCGGGCATATTTGAAATATTTATTAGCTGTTCTATAACTATTTATTCAAATGTCATGTCAGGACTATATCAGAAATAGGACAACAGCTCCTGACATCTTGTGACTATTCTCCAAGGCCTTTAATATAACAAAAGACTACTAGAAAAAGTCAGTTGCTGAAGAAAAGTCATGCTGAAGTGCCTTATTTTTTATATTGTCTTGACTTGAAGTTGATAACTCGTTGCAGAATAGGAGTATTATATTGAATAGCGCATTTCATTTAAGTTGTTAATACTTTTATAATTGATGTCCTTTGCTTGAATCCTTTCAATTTTTAACTTTTATAGTTTCAAAGCGCTGCAGTATTTACCAAAATTTTCTTTTTGGTACCATAAATGCTATTTTCCAAATTGATTTTATTTATTTAAACAAATTTATCTTTTTACATTTTGTTTACAATTGTTTACAAAATGTATTAAAGCCCAACTTGTTTTGATTAAAGTAGCAAAAGCTTTTCGAATAAATTCCTTGCCTGAGGCCATTTTTACTGAGAATCACCTGTTTATTATTCACACACATTATAAATGTGGCCTCTTTACTTATTTATGCTGTTATTCATAAACGATTATTTGAAATTAAAGTGGATTAAATTAAAGTATGGATTTTGTATGGTTGAAGATTCCTTAAAGGATTCAATCGTTTGTGAATTAGGGGCTTAATATTGAATTTCGTGGGTATCCGTAGCGAAAAAATTCACTGGCGAAGTAAAAAGTAAAAAAGAGCTACAAAAAAAAAAAAAATTCTCCATCTTTTAAACTGCCTTCGTCTGTCGTCTTAACACTATCCCCTCCTCTTCCAGTTCCAGCGTAATACGCTGCACATGTAGAGGTCGTTCCCTGCGTGCTGATCCTACTCATAAGAAAAGGAAAACAGATTTCATACGAAATTCAATTTTGAAATTCAATTTTCAATTCAGAAAGATAAAAAAAAAATATTCAACTTACACGGCAGAGCATAATAGTTGTTTTCGAAAGCCGCTACACTTTCATCATTCATATTTGCTTGCGACCAACGTTAAACCAGGCCGAGGTCTACGGCGAGGGCTATAGGTCGATAATAATAAATTTATTTTTGTCTTGGACTAACACTCTGGGGACGGCCTTCCCCTCCTTTCTAGTGCGACTAGAAAAATATTAATCGCCAGTGAATATTTTTACTACAAGTGCCAACGAAGGCGAAGTAGGCCACCCAGGGAAGCCGTGCAGGGCTTCAGAACGATGTGATATTACATACATCACGATATCAATAGGCCTCTCAAACCAACAAAAAATATATTTTTAGGCAGCTCTCTCGTATGAAATTTCGCCACAAAAATTTGTGTAAACAGAAACAGTTTTCACATTTAATTAAAATGCCTAAACAAATAAACCTGAATGCTGATGAAAAAGTGCAGCGGCCTTCAAAAACAGTTTGTTTTTTTTTCTCCTATGTGAACTGAAAATTAAATTAATGTTAATTCCTCTATTAATCAATAGATAATTTCTAATGCTTAATTATAATTCGATTTCATATCACACACTTTTTCAAATTCAATTTTAAAGAACGGAAGCTCTTAATTAAACACCCGTTAGACATGCAACACTTCCACATTGTAAACAACAAATACACAGAAAACTCGTTTAATTGGCGGTTTAAATGAAACACCAAATTACTCGAGTTGTATAACAGCAACAAAATTTAAGCAGCTTTTAAACAAACTCTGCTACTGATGACTCAATAGATTTAAATGGAGTCTGGATGTCTACAACGAATCCTTAAACAATTCCAGTAGTTACTTACAGTTACGCAGAGTACACAATTAGTGGTGGGGATTATTTAAATGGGATTATTCTGGTGAGACCTTCAAAACTGTTACGAAAGGAAAGTTTTTTGGTTAAAATTTAATTATAACTTTTAGTTAAATTCAAATTCTAACAACTAAAAGAGATTTTTGGAATACAAAAAGAAATTATTCATGAAGTTTTTCATACATTAAAAATCACATATTTTATTTGTTAGTTTTTGTTAAGCCCCTTAAGGAAAGTGAGAGGCCAAAACTGTTGCAAGAAATACAAACGGAAAGAACGCTGCCGTTGGAACGGATGTTAATTGTGCACGAATGTCAGGAGGGAGGCCAATGAAAGCAGGTTTTTTTTAATTCCTTCTACAGAAATTAAGTCTTCGTAATTTTATTTATTCTGACTTACCTGCCCAAATATTGATCTACTCCACTGACAGCAAATCTGACACATTTTGCTGCTGCAAATAAATGCCCGCATATTGAATATTCCGAGATTTCATTACTATTGAATCATGAATTGTGTCACGCATAACATTTTGGATGACAGTTTCAACTATTGCCTGCACATTGACTAAACAATGATCACATAACTTGGCCATTGTTTTTCTCTCGCCGTCATTCATTTACTTTTGTGGTCTTATTTCGCAAATGTCTGCGTGCGTAGTTGTCAATACATGTTAATGTCTCTTGTTTTATATTTCTTTATTTCATTTTCACTTCTTAACAATTGTTATAAAGTTGCCCCAATTTCGCTTGAGGCAAGTAGGATTTGAAACACATACAAAAATATATTTGCCCTGTTGTTGTTGTCACGCATGCATTAAAAAGTTACTTCCGTCACACAAAAGAAGAAAAGATTTGCGGTTAAAAGTAGCAGAAATGTAAATTTTAGATGAAATAAAAGTGGCAGATTTTAAGGATAATGAAAACTTAAGGATCCCTGGCAATTGCTGCACCTTTAAAATCTGGTATATTTACGAGTATATCAACGTCAGTTTCTTTGAGTAAAATTACTCATTAATTTCTCCTGTGAATTATATTTTTGCCTATAAAATTATCACCATCGCCACGGAGGATTTTATGCGGAGTCTCTACATCAGTTAAGCAGTTCTCGTTTACAATTTTCTCATAAAAGTTTTTATAAATCGAAACTCTTCCTCATTCAAATAAACCACCTAATTGGTGGTAATAAATAAATACATGCTTGTACTGATGAGAAAGTGTAGCGGCTTTCGAAAACAGCGCTGTTCTACTCTGCCGGGTGAGTTGAGAACTCAATTGATGGTGATTCCTCCATCGATACGCTCCAGTTGTCCTAAAAATCATTTTCAAAAGCTAAAAATCTCATTTTAATATCTTTATTATGTGCATTAATTGCAATTCAATCGAAGGCCGGTATTATCCTCCCCTCAAGTCGAATACCTTCTCTGTTCAAGAAATTAAATGAATTTAAATTTTTTCTCCCAAAAATTGTTATAAATTTATCCATCAATTTCTATTTTGATCTGCACAAAGTAGTTCCCTTACTATTACAACAATTAAAATAATATAATCGCCATCGTCGTGGGGTTTCCATCCGGGATCTCTACATGACTTAAAAAGTTCTCGTATGCGATTCTCTCATAAAAATTTGCCAAATAAAAAGCTTTTTTCACATTAAACTAAAGCACCTGATCAGTGGTAATAAATAAAAACACATGAGTACTCAAGACAATATGTAGCGGTTTTCGAAAACAGCTCTATTGTAATCTGCTGGGTGAGTTGAGAACCAAATTGATGGTGATTCCTCCATCGATACGCTCCTATTTCCAGCATTTTCCAAAATAAATCATTTTCAAAAGCTAAAAATCTCACTTTAAACTCTTTAACTTTAATTATGTGCTGATTTTTTTTCCCCAAAATTTTACTAAAAAATTCAAATTGATCAATTGAGGGGTTTTAGCTGGTTCGTATGCGCTTTTCACTAGCGATACTGCTGATCATCAGGGAACCTTTACCCAACATTTCTTAGAAAAACTAAAAATATTATTTGAAACTTCCACTGGAATGAATGAGAAGTCTAAAACATAAATTAAAGTCATAACAAGATCACTTTTCCATTTTTATTTTTTTACATTTTATTCCATAATTGGTTGGCTCATATTTTAATTTTGTGAGAAAAATGGTAAAATTTAAAATTTCACAAAAATAATTTTATTTGGGTTCATTATTGTTTTAAGTGTATTTTAAAATTTATTTTTAATGTTCTAGATGAATTTTCTTGAGCGTCTTTTTAAATCAATTTTTTATTCTATTTGTTTCAAGTGTTTAGAAAGCGTGTAAAAATACTTGCATATTATGAGAAAGAAGAGAACATGAGTCACACCTACAATGTGACGTATGAGCAACATTATTAATAATATTAAGTATACGCTTAGAAACACATTATAACAGAAGAGTAACTGCAAAGTGAAACTAATAAAAAGGGTTTAAAAAGTTACCGCAAATATGAGTTACTGACTCCACTTTTATTGTTTTGAGCGATCATCTTTTTAGTAAATCCAGCATCCTCGCAGATTTAAAATAACTTTTTCTTCAAACAAATTTCTGTTTTAAGATCCCCACCTAAAAAAATAGGAAAGAAAAAAGAAGAAAACAATTCTGTCTGTTACACTTCCATGTATGAGTACTTCACTTCCAGTAATAGAATAACAGAAACTTTTATTTCAGCACAAAATGCAAAAACAACAAAAAGAAATTGTGTTAAGAGGAGAGAAAAAAGAAATCCCTTGAAAAGAAAATGACACGGAAATAATAAAGAAAAATGTAACAGATATCGTATCACAAGTAACTCGAGTGTTGTAGAGTTTTTATTAATACGGATGCATTAAATAAACAAAAGGAAATCTTATATGGAATTCAGACATCTGATTCATTTATTCATGGAATCATGTCATGTCCTTTCAATAGAAACATATTTTTTCTTGTGCTTTCTGTCTATACGAAGGAGTTTCTGAAGAATAATCTTTTGTTGTTATTAAAACTGTTGAAAGTAACTACAAACCAAATTAAAGGACTAAAATAACAAAATATTTTGAATAAAAAGCTCTTCGTTTTACTCATTTCAGAAAATTGAACTGCACGTTTTTTGCTTCGTTTTTATATCTTGAGAAATATTGACTTGTTTAGGCTTGCACATTCCTGTTTGATCATGTCTCCATCATCGTTTTATCTCTTGCATGTTAAAGAAATGTTTGATGAGATGAATTTTTTTCTTTTAAAATTTTGCTATTCGCTTTAAATTAAAAATATTTATAGTTTTTTTAATTATGCGCATTACGTGGGGTTCCCACATGCCCAGGAAATTTGCTTTATTTTCCGAAAATTTCACAAACTTTACAGCCACTCTGTTGTGTTCGCTCGTCGCTTCTCCACTTAAGTGTGGGAAATTATGTGAAAACATCCTAAAACTTTTGCCTTAATTTTACTGCACATTTTGGTGCAAAATTAATTACACTTTTCATGTGTTTTTTTTTTGTAGTTGTTGTGGGTTCGTTTGAAATCATAAACTTTTAGGGTTGCTTTTGCATGTGCTCTCTTTCACAAGATATTATTTTAATTTAATACCCGTTGCATTATTATAAAAGAAAGGGTTTAATTAATATGTACTTTAAGTTTAGACACTCACATTTCAATATGTAGTTTTGAGTTTCATTGAAAACTTATATTCTTTAGAAACAAGTCAAAACAGAAAAAAATTAAGACTGGAATCAGTAAAAAAAAGGTAATGGGATTTGAAAAGCCACGAGAATTGAAATTGTCATGAAACTGTAGAGAGCATCAACTTCAAATTTCTATATAATTTTGCTTATCTAACATTCTTATTTGAGAAAATATTTTCAGATATTCGTAGTCGCATTTGCGTATAACAAAATTTGATAATTGGTCCTAGGCCGGGTAGCCTTTTACAAAACGGATGTGGTTTCATGTATGATATCCTTAATATTATTATGCGACCCTGCTAATTATTTATATTCTGGGTCCTTATGAATAGGAAAGTCAAATAAGTGGTGTCACCCTGTCCGGCTATAAGTGATATGGGTTTGCCGAAGCCAACAGAAAAGTTAGATATTTTGGCCCGAGATTTGTGTTGCAGAGCTGGAAAGTCTTTACTTATTTTTGTTATATAATATTAACTATTTTTTGTTTATTTAATGAAATCGTTTTGTACTTCAGATAGACTTAAATAAGTATTGAAGTCGAAAAAAAATAAAAAATAAAAATTATCGCATAGTACGGTTCCAGAGCTGGAACATCTAAACTTCTTTTTGTTATCTAAAACTAACATGAATAATATGAAATTTATTTTAATATGAAATAGATTTGTTGGTTGGTCAAGCAATGTCTATATGTATTTCATTGGCGCTTTATACCAAATCGTCTGTAGACTTCAACCACAGTTTTGAAAACTTTCAATCCGCTCGTCTTATCAAAAGATGAACTTAAATTAAAACTCACAGTTAAAACTAACTTGTCAAAAGTAATTTCTGTTTTTCTCTAACTAAGCCTGTAAATTTGTATCCAAATCATAAAAATTTTAAAATTCAGTTCCAGGGTTGGACAATTGAAGCTTAGTTTGCTATATAAAAGTAGGCAACCAAAGCAAATTCTTTCATTTTATTTATAAATCAGACAGTTTGAGAGTTTAAAATTTTCATTTAATTTTTATAAATATTAAAATTCGATTATCAAACATGTCTTATATTTCTGACTAAAAACGGAATCGGATCCACGATCCCCCACTGTTAACTACTTCAAACAATGAAGTAGGATATATATATAATTAATTGATTAAGAGATTATCTCAAGGTTGGAAGATAGATAAACAAAAAAACTATGAATTCCATATAATAATCGAGCGATTAATCGATTACATCCAAACCCCTTTTAACTGAATGCTCTGCTAGTTAGAATATCTAGGAGTTGTGTATTTTCTTTATGGGCAGGGTCCAACTAACAGGTCGTCTCACTATTACAACAATAAAAAACAACTTCACCCTGTGTTTTCTTTGTAGGAAATTTTTCCGTATTGTCAAATATAACTGATAACGGCATCAAGAAGATAAGGAAAATACGAAAAAAGAATCGTTCAAAAGTAAACAGAAAATATTATGGCTGCTAAGAATGTCGACAGTTTTTGACAGTATCGAAAAATTTTAAAGACCGAAATACAACCCTGGAAAAAATTATTCCAGCGGACAGTCAGCTTCAAATGATTCACTTTTGATTCAAATGATTCACGTTCGATTCAAATGATTAAATTTTAAATCTTGAAGAGGTCTAGAAATTAATTTATTAGCTTTTATCCCTTTAATAAGAGATGCTAAATTAATATCAATAGAATCTTCATTAAAATAATTTTTAACACCAGCATTAGCAGCTTCCATTTTATTATTTTCAGTGATTTTATTTCTACTTAATTAATTAAATAAAATATATTCTCAATATATTATACAAAAAATAATAATTGTTTCTTCTCTTTTATTAAAAATAGGTTCTGCTTCTTTTAATTTTTGATATCCTAATGTAATGGAAGGATTATCTTGATTAAATGCTTTAATTTTAATAACTTGATCAAAAGTTGCTCCATTAATATTAATTTCTTATATTTTAATTAAACCCCTTATTATTTTGAGAATTATTTTTTCAACTATAATTGGAGCTTTAGGAGATTTAAAACAAACTTCTTTACGATAGTCAATAGCTTATTCTTCAATTAATCATTTGGGTTGAATATTATTCATTTTAGATTCAAATGATTCAGTTTTGATTCAAATAATAAATTTTTTATTCAAATGATTTATTATGGATTCATTTTAGATTTAAATGATTCATTTTTGAGTAATTTTTGATTCAAGCGATTAATTTTTGATTCAAATGATTTATTATGGATTCATTTTAGATTCAAACGATTCATTTTTGAGTCATTTTTGATTCAAACGATTAATTTTTGATTCAAATGATTTATTATGGATTCATTTTAGATTCAAATGATTCATTTTTGAGTCATTTTTGATTCAAAGGATTCATTTTTGATTAAAATGATTTATTATGGATTCATTTTAAATTCAAATGATTCATTTTTGAGTAATTTTTGATTCAAGCGATTCATTTTTTATTCAAATGATTTATTATGGACTCATTTTAGATTTAAATGATTCATTTTTGAGTAATTTTTGATTCAAACGATTGCTTTTTGATTCAAATGATTTATTATGGATTCATTTTAGATTCAAATGATTCATTTTTGAGTAATTTTTGATTCAAACGATTCATTTTTGATTCAAATGATTTATTATGGATTCATTTTAGATTCAAATGATTCATTTTTGAGTCATTTTTGATTCAAACGATTAATTTTTGATTCAAATGATTTATTATGGATTCATTTTAGATTCAAATGATTCATTTTTGAGTAATTTTTGATTCAAACGATTCATTTTTGATTCAAATGATTTATTATGGATTCATTTCAGATTTAAATGATTCATTTTTGAGTAATTTTTGATTCAAACGATTGCTTTTTGATTCAAATGATTTATTATGGATTCATTTTAGATTCAAATGATTCATTTTTGAGTCATTTTTGATTCAAAGGATTCATTTTTGATTAAAATGATTTATTATGGATTCATTTTAGATTCAAATGATTCATTTTTGAGTCATTTTTGATTCAAACGATTAATTTTTGATTCAAATGATTTATTATGGATTCATTTTAGATTCAAATGATTCATTTTTGAGTCATTTTTGATTCAAATGATTTATTATGGATTCATTTTAGATTCAAATGATTCATTTTTGAGTCATTTTTGATTCAAACGATTAATTTTTGATTCAAATGATTTATTATGGATTCATTTTAGATTTAAATGATTCATTTTTGAGTAATTTTTGATTCAAGCGATTCATTTTTGATTCAAATGATTTATTATGGATTCATTTCAGATTTAAATGATTCATTTTTGAGTAATTTTTGATTCAAACGATTCATTTTTGATTCAAATGATTTATTATGGATTCATTTTAGATTCAAATGATTCATTTTTGAGTCATTTATGATTCAAAGGATTCATTTTTGATTAAAAGGATTTATTATGGATTCATTTTAGATTCATTTTTGAGTCATTTTTGATTCAAACGATTAATTTTTGATTCAAATGATTTATTATGGATTCATTTTAGATTCAAATGATTCATTTTTGAGTCATTTTTGATTCAAAGGATTCATTTTTGATTAAAATGATTTATTATGGATTCATTTTAAATTCAAATGATTCATTTTTGAGTAATTTTTGATTCAAGCGATTCATTTTTGATTCAAATGATTTATTATGGATTCATTTTAGATTCAAATGATTCATTTTTGAGTAATTTTTGATTCAAACGATTCATTTTTGATTCAAATGATTTATTATGGATTCATTTTAGATTCAAATGATTCATTTTTGAGTCATTTTTGATTCAAACGATTAATTTTTGATTCAAATGATTTATTATGGATTCATTTTAGATTTAAATGATTCATTTTTGAGTAATTTTTGATTCAAACGATTCATTTTTGATTCAAATGATTTATTATCATTATCATTTTTGATTCAAACGATTAATTTTTGATTAAAATGATTTATTATGGATTCATTTTAGATTCAAATGATTCATTTTTGAGTCATTTTTGATTCAAAGGATTCATTTTTGATTAAAATGATTTATTATGGATTCATTTTAAATTCAAATGATTCATTTTTGAGTAATTTTTGATTCAAGCGATTCATTTTTGATTCAAATGATTTATTATGGATTCATTTTAGATTCAAATGATTCTTTTTTGAGTAATTTTTGATTCAAACGATTCATTTTTGATTCAAATGATTTATTATGGATTCATTTTAGATTCAAATGATTCATTTTTGAGTCATTTTTGATTCAAACGATTAATTTTTGATTCAAATGATTTATTATGGATTCATTTTAGATTCAAATGATTCATTTTTGAGTCATTTTTGATTCAAAGGATTCATTTTTGATTAAAATGATTTATTATGGATTCATTTTAAATTCAAATGATTCATTTTTGGGTAATTTTTGATTCAAGCGATTCATTTTTGATTCAAATGATTTATTATGGATTCATTTTAGATTCAAATGATTCATTTTTGAGTAATTTTTGATTCAAACGATTCATTTTTGATTCAAATGATTTATTATGGATTCATTTTAGATTCAAATGATTCATTTTTGAGTCATTTTTGATTCAAACGATTAATTTTTGATTCAAATGATTTATTATGGATTCATTTTAGATTTAAATGATTCATTTTTGAGTAATTTTTGATTCAAGCGATTCATTTTTGATTCAAATGATTTATTATGGATTCATTTCAGATTTAAATGATTCATTTTTGAGTAATTTTTGATTCAAGCGATTCATTTTTGATTCAAATGATTTATTATGGATTCATTTTAGATTCAAATGATTCATTTTTGAGTAATTTTTGATTCAAACGATTCATTTTTGATTCAAATGATTTATTATGGATTCATTTTAGATTCAAATGATTCATTTTTGAGTCATTTTTGATTCAAACGATTAATTTTTGATTCAAATGATTTATTATGGATTCATTTTAGATTCAAATGATTCATTTTTGAGTAATTTTTGATTCAAACGATTCATTTTTGATTCAAATGATTTATTATGGATTCATTTTAAATTCAAATGATTCATTTTTGAGTAATTTTTGATTCAAGCGATTCATTTTTGATTCAAATGATTTATTATGGATTCATTTTAGATTCAAATGATTCATTTTTGAGTCATTTTTGATTCAAAGGATTCATTTTTGATTAAAATGATTTATTATGGATTCATTTTAAATTCAAATGATTCATTTTTGAGTAATTTTTGATTCAAGCGATTCATTTTTGATTCAAATGATTTATTATGGATTCATTTTAGATTCAAATGATTCATTTTTGAGTAATTTTTGATTCAAACGATTCATTTTTGATTCAAATGATTTATTATGGATTCATTTTAGATTCAAATGATTCATTTTTGAGTCATTTTTGATTCAAACGATTAATTTTTGATTCAAATGATTTATTATGGATTCATTTTAGATTCAAATGATTCATTTTTGAGTCATTTTTGATTCAAAGGATTCATTTTTGATTAAAATGATTTATTATGGATTCATTTTAAATTCAAATGATTCATTTTTGAGTAATTTTTGATTCAAGCGATTCATTTTTGATTCAAATGATTTATTATGGATTCATTTCAGATTTAAATGATTAATTTTTGAGTAATTTTTGATTCAAACGATTGCTTTTTGATTTAAATGATTTATTATGGATTCATTTTAGATTCAAACGATTAATTTTTGATTCAAATGATTTATTATGGATTCATTTTAGATTCAAATGATTCATTTTTGAGTAATTTTTGATTCAAACGATTCATTTTTGATTCAAATGATTTATTATGGATTCATTTTAGATTCAAATGATTCATTTTTGAGTCATTTTTGATTCAAACGATTAATTTTTGATTCAAATGATTTATTATGGATTCATTTTAGATTCAAATGATTCATTTTTGAGTCATTTTTGATTCAAAGGATTCATTTTTGATTAAAATGATTTATTATGGATTCATTTTAAATTCAAATGATTCATTTTTGAGTAATTTTTGATTCAAGCGATTCATTTTTGATTCAAATGATTCATTTTAGATTCAAACGATTAATTTTTGATTCAAATGATTTATTATGGATTCATTTTAGATTCAAATGATTCATTTTTGAGTAATTTTTGATTCAAACGATTCATTTTTGATTCAAATCATTTATTATGGATTCATTTTAGATTCAAATGATTCATTTTTGAGTCATTTTTGATTCAAACGATTAATTTTTGATTCAAATGATTTATTATGGATTCATTTTAGATTCAAATGATTCATTTTTGAGTCATTTTTGATTCAAAGGATTCATATTTGATTAAAATGATTTATTATGGATTCATTTTAAATTCAAATGATTCATTTTTGAGTAATTTTTGATTCAAGCGATTCATTTTTGATTCAAATGATTTATTATGGATTCATTTCAGATTTAAATGATTCATTTTTGAGTAATTTTTGATTCAAACGATTGCTTTTTGATTCAAATGATTTATTATGGATTCATTTTAGATTCAAATGATTCATTTTTGAGTAATTTTTGATTCAAACGATTCATTTTTGATTCAAATGATTTATTATGGATTCTTTTTAGATTGAAATGATTCATTTTTGAGTAATTTTTGATTGTTTCATTATTGATTCATATATATTTAGGAGGTTCACTTTAATTTTTAGGATTTTTACCAAAATGAATAGTTATTAAACCTTTAACTATGAATAATCAATTGTTTATATTAGCGGACAGCCATCGTACAGACAGCGGAATAATGGAACCAACAAACATTTAATTTAAGGCTTAAGAATAATTTAAATATTCTTATATATTTATAAAAAATAAAACTTTAATATATATTTTCTTAATCTCTTTTCCAGGTACGTACATTTTGATGATTCTGTTTGAAGGAAAACTTGTGTAAGTCGAATTAATTTATATATTAAGCCACAAATTGCTTGTAACATGACTTTGTTGTTTTAGTTATTTAAAGATACCTTTTGCAAAGTCATTGTCATAGTGGTTTTAATAAATCCTGGTTTTAATGTGAACCAACTGTTAAGAGTTGGTTTTACTACACCAAATTATTGTGCTAAAACCAGCTTCAAACCACTTTTGAATGGCTTTTAAACAGGTTTTATAAAATTTTATCTTCATTTAAACCTTAACTGTCCGTGCTAAGTTAAGTGCTGCCAAGTTATGTGTTGAAAACATCTGATAGTGTGATTTCCCAGAATTTATTCACTATGTTGAAGTATTTTTATTAATTAAATTTATTAATTGCAAAGTATAACAGAGTTTCTATTTTAGAGGTCAGTAAAAAATGTCTTAAGTCGTTATTCAAATGATTCATTTTTGAGTCATTTTTGATTCAAAGGATTCATTTTTGATTAAAATGATTTATTATGGATTCATTTTAAATTCAAATGATTCATTTTTGAGTAATTTTTGATTCAAGCGATTCATTTTTGATTCAAATGATTTATTATGGATTCATTTCAGATTTAAATGATTCATTTTTGAGTAATTTTTGATTCAAACGATTTCTTTTTGATTCAAATGATTTATTATGGATTCATTTTAGATTCAAACGATTAATTTTTGATTCAAATGATTTATTATGGATTCATTTTAGATTCAAATGATTCATTTTTGAGTAATTTTTGATTCAAACGATTCATTTTTGATTCAAATGATTTATTATGGATTCATTTTAGATTCAAATGATTCATTTTTGAGTCATTTTTGATTCAAACGATTAGTTTTTGATTCAAATGATTTATTATGGATTCATTTTAGATTCAAATGATTCATTTTTGAGTCATTTTTGATTCAAGGGATTCATTTTTGATTAAAATGATTTATTATGGATTCATTTTAAATTCAAATGATTCATTTTTGAGTAATTTTTGATTCAAGCGATTCATTTTTGATTCAAATGATTTATTATGGATTCATTTCAGATTTAAATGATTCATTTTTGAGTAATTTTTGATTCAAACGATTGCTTTTTGATTCAAATGATTTATTATGGATTCATTTTAGATTCAAATGATTCATTTTTGAGTAATTTTTGATTCAAACGATTCATTTTTGATTCAAATGATTTATTATGGATTCTTTTTAGATTGAAATGATTCATTTTTGAGTAATTTTTGATTGTTTCATTATTGATTCATATATATTTAGGAGGTTCACTTTAATTTTTAGGATTTTTACCAAAATGAATAGTTATTAAACCTTTAACTATGAATAATCAATTGTTTATATTAGCGGACAGCCATCGTACAGACAGCGGAATAATGGAACCAACAAACATTTAATTTAAGGCTTAAGAATAATTTAAATATTCTTATATATTTATAAAAAATAAAACTTTAATATACAGTCTGTCAATAATGAGTTTGCACATTGAAAATTATCACGATTTAATAAAAGATTATTTGTAATTTAATAGCATTTTCATTCAACAAAAAAATTTTCTATGTATTTTATCATAAATTGATTTGTATTTATAGGAATGGCGTCGCAAAAAATGTTAATACGTTGTAAACAAAAAAGAAACACACAAAAAAAAATTTTTTTACTTAATTTCCCTGTGTCAATAAACTCTTTGCACTCTTTCTCTTTATGTTAAAGAACTCTTTGCTCAGCGTGCAATTTTTAATCTCTTTTCTACAAAACGGTGATTTCCCATTATAATTTACGTACATTGTTCATGACAATTGATTTTTAGGTCAATTTGTGATGAACTTTTGCATTGCACACGTCGTAAATTTATTATAGTAAAAGATTCAAAAATGCCTTGAAAAAGATTATCGTACAATAATATTCAGTTGATTTATTATAATCGCCAACTAGGAAGAAGTGCAGATGAGTTATCGGAAATGTTTGCAGTATCACGGAGAACAATTTACAACGTCATAAATCGAGCTGAAAAAGAGAATAGACTAGAATTAAAGCAAGGAGGTGGGCGAAAAATAAGATTAGCAAACGTGCCGAGCGCTTTATTATAAGAAAACTGGCTCAAAACCCAAAAGTTTCTACTAGAGCACTGGCGGCAGAGCTAGAGGAAGAGCTTGGCATTACTGTCTGCCATGAGACAGTGCGTCAGACTATAATTAAAAATAAGTACTCCTCGGGAGCAGCAAGAAAAAAACCACTCCTGTCAGCAGCAAATGTAGAAAAGCGGTTTTCGTTCACTATTAATAACGTGTCACAGCCGAATGAGTATTGGGACAATGTAATATTTTGTGATGAGACGAAGATGATGCTATACTACAACGATGGACCACCTAGGGTGTGGCGCAAGCCTTTAACATCTCTAAATCCACAAAATATCATACCAACCGTAAAATTTGGAAAAATGTCTGTTATGATTTGGGGCTGCATCTCAAGTCAAGGAGTGGGTGACCTTGCTTTCATAGACTCAACAATGGACGCACATCAATATTTAAACATTTTGCGGACCCATTTGGTTAGCAGTGCGCAGAAATTTGGATTTATTACGGACAACAGGCCAAATTTTAAATTTTACCAAGATAATGATCCAAAACTTAAGTCGCATATGGTGCGGATGTGGCTGTTATACAACTGTGGGCACGTCATCGATACACCCGCTCAAAGTCCCGATCTCAATCCAGTAGAGAATCTATGGGTGTTTTTGAAAAAAAGAGTCGCTAAACGCCAGCCAAAAAATATGACATCGCTGAAAACAGCAATATCGGAAGAGTGGCAAAAAATACCAACCAACTATGACCTCAAGAAGCTAGTAGGTTCAATGAAAACCCGTTTACAGTGTGTGGTAGATGCTAAAGGTTTTCATACCAAATATTAAACTTTCAAAAAACTAAATTTTAAAATTTTCTACTGAAAACAAATAGACAATGAAATTTTTGTGCAAAGAGTTAATTGACAATGTGATATGAAGTAATTTTTTTTTTTTTTGTTAAATATTTTTTTTGTTAGGATTGATTACAAATTTTTTTTATACGATCTCTCTAAATACCTATAAGTTTAAGATATATGTAAATAAATGTATTTTTTGAATAAAAATATCATGGAACTACTAATAATTTTAACGAAACTGTGTTTGTGCAAACTCATTATTGACAGACTGTATATTTTCTTAATCTCTTTTCCAGGTACGTACATTTTGATGATTCTGTTTGAAGGAAAACTTGTGTAAGTCGAATTAATTTATATATTAAGCCACAAATTGCTTGTAACATGACTTTGTTGTTTTAGTTATTTAAAGATACCTTTTGCAAAGTCATTGTCATAGTGGTTTTAATAAATCCTGGTTTTAATGTGAACCAACTGTTAAGAGTTGGTTTTACTACACCAAATTATTGTGCTAAAACCAACTTCAAACCACTTTTGAATGGCTTTTAAACAGGTTTTATAAAATTTTATCTTCATTTAAACCTTAACTGTCCGTGCTAAGTTAAGTGCTGCCAAGTTATGTGTTGAAAACATCTGATAGTGTGATTTCCCAGAATTTATTCACTATGTTGAAGTATTTTTATTAATTAAATTTATTAATTGCAAAGTATAACAGAGTTTCTATTTTAGAGGTCAGTAAAAAATGTCTTAAGTCGTTATATAAACAAAAACAATTGCAGTACAGTTTGTGAATTAAGTGTTTGTAAAAGAGAAGAAAAGAATAGATAAGAAATGTATCTATTTCTTTGAGAAACTTAACTTATTGGGATTTAATTTATGAAACAACCCCTGTGCTAAAATCCGAATATTTTAAATCTGCAGTGTGAACGCAAAACTTATGGTCTTGTCGCTTAAATCAGGCCTTAACTTTTAGTGGGGAAACACTATCATGGGCACAGTTCAGTACTAAATGTTTTACATAATAGTTTTTGTTATATTATTTATTAATATATTAATTAATATATTATGTTCTGGTGCTGGATTTGAAATTCTGGTATTTCTAGGACATATTGATCCCTTTAAGAATAGCAGAAATGCTTTTAAAATTTGGAAAATTCTCTCATTAAATCTTTTCATTTAATTATAATGAAATCTCTTCAGTAGTATTAAAGTGTCTTATAAAATTATAAATCAACAATTTAATTAATCCCTCGACTTCCTCTACACGGACGAAAGCTTTGCTAAGCTCGATAATGCTTTTAGGGTGTTCATATCATATCAAACTTGTATGTGAGAAGAAAGTAGTAGTAAAACACCTAAAAAATGTGTGAAAAAACACATTTTTTTTTAGATTTTTAACCTGTTGCTGTTCATCGAAAATTGTTAATTTAAAATTAATGAAAAACTTGGCTCTGGTGGGTATTAATCGTTTGACCGACTAACCTTTTACCTATTGAATACCCTACTATATAGCAAACGTTGTTTTACTTGCCAGGTTCGCACATAAGGATTGCAGCCCCTTTTCAATTGCACTCTAGTGGTTCAACCAAACGTTTAATCAGTTGGAAGCAAAATAAATTTTGCATAAATTTGCTTAAGCGTTCTGTGGAACTGTTGTTACTTCTAATTACTTACAAATAGATTTAAGTCGTGCCTCAATTAAACCAAAAATTCAATTTAGTTAATCAATAGCATTTTAAAATGAAACGAAGCTGCTTTGAAGCTACCTTAATGTGAAATAGGTCAGGCATCTACTCCTAAAAATATATATTTTTCTCAAAACTAACGAATTCAAAAGAAGTTAATAATGATTCAAGTATTTCAATTAAGAATTTCTTAGAAGAGTATTTCAATTTGTGTTGTTGTTCAAGTAAATTTATCTAAAACATATTTCGCAGTACAGCGATAGTTTGTTGTTCGTTCATGGATTTTATTTTCTTTATAATATTTCGTTTGCTACTACTTTTAGTTCATTTTCTTTTGTGAAGCAAAAAATTGTTAACGTTTTAATATTATTTTCTCTGTGTAGTCATACCGGCAAAGAAATAAATATTATTTCCGTTTTCGTTTTGATTCTTTTCTTTTTTTTTAGCTCTGCAAGTTTTTGTTTAAATATATAAATTTTTCACTGATATTGTTTCTGTTATTGCTGTAGTTTCCTTTGTTAAGTCTTGCCACTGCACTGTGGCCCGAGTTCCACAAATTAAGGGAAAAAGTTAATGTTACATCTTTAGATATTAATTTTTTGGTTTATAGTCTCCAATTTTGTAATGAAAGGAAGTAATTATATATATAAACAACTGTACCGAATCTTACATACTCTTCATGTCTGTTACTTTTATGTCCAACAAAGTTTAAACTGTCCAACCCTGTAACTGTGTTATTGATTTAATTTTCTTTGCTTCCTCCTGAAGTCTTATATAGTTTTAATTAAAATATATACAAAAATTCCTTATATATGTTTGATTTTATATACTAAAAATATGTTCAAATTATCCAGCTCTGGAATAATATTTTGGATTTTCATAAATCTTGATAAAATTGTATTTCAGACCATCAAAAAAATTTTATTGTTCAACCATTTTCAATACCAATAATTTCTTTTAAAAAATATTAAAACAAATTAATGTTGCATATAAAAGGAAAAATTCAGTTTTCCAACTCTGGTGCTGTATTTTTGGCTTTCTTGATCTTTAGCTTCAATATTTTGCAAAAATGTTAAAGATGTTTATTTTATAAAAAAGACAAAAATGTTTTTTATTTTGATAACTTTAAAAAAAAATCGAATTGTCCAATCCTGCAAACGAGTTATCGATATTGTTTGATCTTCAATATTAATTGAATTCTTTCTGAAGCATAAAATAGTAATATAATTCACAATTTTCGGAATAGTAATCAGTGACTTCTTGTTATAACTTTGATATTTGTTTTAGACTTCTCATTCATTCCAGTGGAAGTTTGAGATAATGTCTTTAGTTATTTTAAGAAATGTTGGGTAAAGGTTCCCTGACGATCTGCATTAGCCCCAGTGAAATGCTCTTTCGTCCATAGTGCGCTTCCAACTATTGAAAAGGAGTTTCTGTTTCCTTCTATACACGAAAGAGGCATTCGTATAACATGTATATGGGCTTGTTAATGTCATTGTGTTTCATTTATTTTTATTTTAAATCAAATATTTTGGAATTGTCTCACCGAAAAATGAACACTTGGCATAACATTTGAGGTCTTTTTATGAATAAACTACGGAAGATTAAGTACTTCGAGGTATTTTTGCAGGGTTTTCTCCTCATTTAACTTAAAGTTTTACTCTCTCTAACCGATGCCTTAAAGAAGTGGCAAATTTTATGTCCAAATTAATTGTTTCAATTTAGTTTTACCAAAACACTGAAATCTTAAATTCAAACAAACTTTACATGCAGATATAATTTTTTTAAGAAGCTATTTTTGTTTTCTTTAAATCTTCTAAATTATGTGGTTTGCGAGATTATTTATTATTATATCTTCTGCGAGAAAGAGAAGCGGCTAAAATTTGTTTAAGTTAACTCAAGTTATTTACTTAAAATCTCATTTAAAATTTATGGCCAAACGTACTTTCGAGTATAAAAATAAAAAATAAAAAATCTTTAGTGGAACTTTATTTTGGCAGACTACGAGAGTGCATGAGTTTGTTTTCCAAAATGCCACATGAGTAAAATTACCAAAAAAAAAAAGAAGAAAAAAAACCTGAACATTTTAAAAGTATTTCATAGAACGGGATAAGAGCGAGTGTGTGTGTGTTTGGTTGTGTATGGACGTTCCATGCCAGGCTATAAATCTGCCAGCATTAAATAAAATTCTTGGTTTAATGTTATAAATTTCATTTTCAATCGATGCTGGGAAAAAGAAAAAAAAAGGAATTATAATAAAAGAAACAAACGAGAAGCAAAAAATCAAGGTCAATCGAGTTGAGAGCTTTTGAGTTGGTTTTAAGAAAAAATATTTTTGTTTAAGTGGAACTAAATTGAAGCAAATAAGTGGATATTTGGGAGGCAAGTGGATGTGATCACTTTGCAAACTTCAGCTTAATTTAATCTAAAACGTCCTTCCTTATCCTCTGAGAAGCAGCAGCAACAATTTTTAAATTTAAACGGCTTTTTCGAAATCTTTCTTTTCTGTTGTAGAGTTTGACCGCTTTAGATAATTGTGTTACGCCAGGGGTATCTAAGTTTTGCATGACTGTGCTTTTTCAATCTCTCCTTCCCAATTAAACAGGACGGGCGATTAATAAAAATTGTTTTTAAAAATTGGGTATTTCGTGCAGAGTATTACGGCAGCTATAAATACACTACCGATAGCACAACTCGCACAGTGGGGCATAAATTTGTGTCTTAAACAATGAAACAACACCCAAGACGATGACAGAACGAAAGATTTTATCACCTGCGAAAAATTTCCCCCATGTGATATTTTG
This sequence comes from Linnaemya vulpina, assembly GCA_963675445.1. Taxonomy (NCBI): domain Eukaryota; kingdom Metazoa; phylum Arthropoda; class Insecta; order Diptera; family Tachinidae; genus Linnaemya; species Linnaemya vulpina. The sequence goes on from OY776278.1 coordinate 23,355,672, forward strand.
CACGGTTCTATTTCCTTGTATTGTATCAGCATTCAACCAGAACTAGAAAGGAAAGGATATCGTGAAGAGGACATTTGAAGACAAATCAGAGAATAGAAAATACGTTGTAACTACTTTTACTTGGCCGTTAAGTTTTTCCTACAGTACCCGACGAAAGGACTGCATGATGGTGTCCATCGCTGGCGGTAATTTCTAGCAACAACAAGTACAAACCATTTTGCATATTGCAAACTCTTTAAAATGTGCTATAAATTACAAAAATGCTGTTAATAAATTCAACCGTTTGCATCAGCATGTTGCAGCGTAAAAAAGTTTCACTTCAAACTCCAGGAAAATGTTGCTCCATAATTTTTTACATGACCATAAGTAAATGCTGATATACTTAGAGCTATTTTTTATATTTTGTACTTAGTACTTTTTTACAACCAATGCAAAGTACAATGAAACTCAACAACTAATTCATGCGTTAAGTGAAAAGTTTTAGTAACACAGTGCAGACTCAAAAAGGGGGGGAAACAACTTTTTCTTTAACATGAACTTTTGTAATGGAAGTGATTTTGTAAATAATAGAGAAATAATTTCAATATTAGAAAAACTCCCCTAAAACTAGAGGAGGACTTGTTGATCAATAATGATGGAGTAGTCGTACTGGCAGACTTTGAAAACCGAATGGGGCAGCGGAGAAGAGAAAGAGAAGGCATTTAATTGATTAAAAAATATATTTTTAAAGTTGAATATGAATATAATTTTTTCTTAGTTTTAGTAAAAATAATTCTGAGAAAAATAGGAATTGTTTAAAGGGAAGACAAGTTTCTGGAAAAATCCCTCTCACAACTCTTAAATAACATATGGGTATTTCCATGTCATTGTACGTGAGATTTGTTAGGCTGCAGAGTGACTAAATTTATTTTATCTTGGACCAGCTTTCGGGTGTGACTCCTGTATATGCAGTGCCTTTGTGCCAGAACCAGAAAGAAGGGGATAGTCTGAAGAGGACAGAATAGAAAATAGAAAATTTTGTTGCGTCGATTTTTACTTCGCCAGACAATTTTCTGATACAGGCACCGATCAAGGTACCTGATCATTTAGTACTTGACGGTGCCAACAGTGCGTTGCCTTCGTCATTGTGACGAGCCAATAACAATTGACATAACCTTGCATTAATGCGGGTCAGAAAAATTCAAGCTCATAATCATGACGGAGTGCGGTGCCGAATTCGGGATCTAAGACATCGTAGTCTGGTGTTCACTACTTCATTCAACAGTACCCTGAATTGTGAATAAATTCAGACCTTAAAATTTTAAATTTTCTTCAGTTTGAAAAGAGCCTTGAAAAAAAGTATTAAATTTTTTTTAAGAATTATATATTTTATTAAAGTTTCTGAATATGTACGAAACTATAAGACTATTAAAAATTATTAAAGAGGTATTTTGAAGGTTTCTTGAGTTCCAATTCTGCAACATTTTTAATTAACATTAATTTAAATATGAAATAATATAAAATGATTTCTTTTTATTTGAAATAAAAGTCATTCATAGAAAAATAGGAATTATTTACATGTAAAACAAGATTCTGCAAACATCGTTCTCGCAATCCTTAAACAACATATGGGTATTTCCATGCCATTGTACGTTAAATTGGTAAGGCTGCAGAGTGGAATAGATTTTATTGTCTTGAACCAGCTCTCAGGGGATGACACCTATCAAAACCAAGAAGGAGGTGATAGTTTTAAGAGAACAGAATAGAAAATAGAAAATTTTGTTGTGCCTATTTTTACTTCGCCAGACAATTTCTGCTACAGGTGCCGATCAAGGTACCCTTTTTCAGTACACGACAGTGCTTTTGCCTTCGTCATTGAGACAATTTGACACAATCGTGCATTAATGAAGAATGAAAAAACTCGATATTTATGATTGAGTGCGGTGCCGAATTCGGGATCTAAGACATCGTAGTCTGGTGTTCACTACTTCATTAAACATTGTTCTGAATTGTGAATAAATTCAGAACTTTAAATTTTAAACGAAATAGTTTTGATAAATTTAGCTCATTTTGCTTGTCCAAATCAAGTAATTAAAGCTAAAAATAAAATTTAAAATTTTCTTCTGTTTAAAATTTAAAGGAGCCTTGAAAAACAGTAAAAATGCAAGTGCTTTTGCAAAATAAAACAACTTATGTTGTCAACACTCTAAATAAATTATTTTTATATTAAAAAAATTATTATTTAATGTTGCTTTTATTTCTCTTACAACTACAATTGGAGTAGAAAAAAAGCGAACAAATTGTAGAATGAAATAAAAACGAAAAAAAAAATTAAAAAGGAGAAATGATCAATGAGTTCTTGTTATGACTTTGATATTTGCTTTCGACTTCTCACTCATTCCAGTCAAAGTTTGAAATAATATCTTTAGTTATTCTAAGAAATGTTGGGTAAAGATTCCCTGATGATCTACATTTGCTCCAGTGAAGTGCGCACAGGAAAATGATAAAGCCCCTTAAATGATTGATCACTTTGACTTTTTAATACGATTTTGCGAAAAAAGAATCAGCACATAATTAAAATTAGAGGGTTTAAAAAAGTATCCCATATTTTTCGAAAAGATTTATAAGTTTTATTAAAGTTTCTGAATATCTCCGTCTATTAAAAATTGCTAAAAATGTATTTTAAATGTTATTTCGTTTCCAACCCTGCAACGTTTTTAATTTAAATCAACTTAAATTTAATTGTAGAAGTATTTTTCGAGTAAATTCGAATTTTAGGGTGCGGCATATTCTTTTTCTTTAGGCTTCTTCTTGGTTTCACTTCTATGATTGTTCATTTGTAACTCTCCTTTTGCATTGTGCTGCCCTGCGTATACTTAATATTATTAATAGTAGTACTAATACGTCACATTGTACTTGTGGTTGTTGGTGTGCTTCATGTTCTTATCTTTTCACAAAGTGTATGTATTTTTACACTCTTTCAGGGCATATTAAATTAAAAAAAAAAAAAACAATAAACAAACATTGACTATCTCTCCGCTTTTCTGAATTGAAAACACTTTTCGAGCAAGTACCCTATAAAATTAGATTCAATATAAAAATGAAAATAGTTAAAAGAAAATAACTAAAGACATGCTTTTCAAGAAAATTTAACTTAAAAGTTGCAAATCAATGTTAAAGTGATCGTCCGACTATAATGAGCCAACACGTGCCCTAGATTCTTTTCGAAATTATATTTGCATTTTGGTTTATTATTGTTTAAGGTTTATATAAATTTTTTTTTTTTTTAATTTTTGGTTTTATTATATTAAAAAGCATTTTTGGAAATGTTTTAAACAATTTTATATAATGAAATATCTGATAATAAAAAAAATATATAAATGAAAGAAATACAAAAATTGAGGCATTAATGCTCTGTATTATTATTTTCAAAGTGACTAAAAAAGCTTCTGCGTTAATAAAGATATCATGTTGTTGTCTTGTGTAATTTGTCAGGGAGTAGAGGAAAAATTTTAATAGAACTCCAGCAGAAAATCGCGAAACATTCGAATGTCTTGAATCAACTGACTATTCTGTAACTATAAATGGTTTGTTGGTTTCAGTATCTTATAGTTTTTCAAATTTATTATGTCCGTATTGAAGAATTTATGGAAAAATAAACCGTGAGGTGGAATTTATATTAGAAATAATTTCTACTGAAGGCAGCTTCTGTAATCGCCAATAAAAAGAACTGATATCGTAATAAAAGTTATTTATAGGCCCAAAAAATAAAACAAAAAAAAAGAAAAATGATATAAAATAAGAGTATCAATAAGGATGTGACACTATTTCGTTCTCGGAATTACCAATATAGTTGGGCTAAGAACGTTGCAATAAACTTTATTTTATACCCCACATCCTGCCATTTCTTTCACTAAATCCTGACAAGCAACTCCAACTTTAAGAGTTATCTTATATAACATTTTGTAGCTCTTTAAAAGAAAAATAAAAAAAAGGACGAAGGCAAATCATAAAAAGTCTCGTAACCGCTAAATGTTCAAGCCAAATCACATCATCGGCCATGTGTGTAGGCCACTGACGAATACACTCCTGCCACATATTCCACACGAAACAACTGCCATTTGCCGTTTGATGTTGAAAGTATTCATGCTGCTGGTACATAAAATCAATATGAGAAATAGAATATAAAGACGACAGAAATCTAATTTTCCATTACAAATTATATTACGAGTTGTTTTAGCTTTTTCTTTTGTTCTCTTTTCGAAAAACCCCTTGAGTTTATGAGCAATTTGTGCCGCAACATTGTAACGAATTTACAGCTGCCAAAAGATTTCTTGCAATATGTTGCTTTTGAAATGCCACATAAATACTTGGACAGCAGCATCGTCAATTACATGCTCATACATCGATAAATACAAAACGGATCAAGGATACGGCGTACAACGTCATGGTGAGGATGTGAGTGGTTGTCATTTGGCATGCCTGCGTTTATGCGTTTGTTGGTCACACTCGCTCGTAAACAGAACATCGTTTCCGGCTCAGATGAGATCATGTATATGATGCCGCCTTAATGTACGGTACTAAAGAATTTATGGTGGCTTTAAAATGGATTTATAAATAAATAACCTAAAAATTTTCGCTAACGCCAACAGTGGCTGCATAAGAGCGCAAGCTAATCAAAATAGTCACAGCAGTGACGAGTGTGAATTAAAAATGATTGAAAAGTGTATTAAAAATATCCATCAGGGACAACTTTTTTACGGCCCCATTCACAAAAAATATGTTGCACTTATCAGACGTTTATAAAACAAATCTCCTATAGAAAAGTTGTCTAATAAGCAGTTTATAAGCATCAAATAAGCAGCTTATAAACATCACATATTGTCATTAACACACCTCGGCGCTCATGAATATAAGAAACTTTCGATACCATATTCATGGAATCTGAAAAATAACAGAAAACGAGAAATTTAACGTTGATATATTCATATCAGGGATAATAACGGCTAAAAGTTTTATTATAAAAATCACATTTCCATCGTTATCAGTTTTTTTATTTCTCATGAGTTCTATTTTTTTCTTAAAAGATAAAATATATTTCGCCCCTGTTATTTTTCCATCAGAAAATAATAAAGTTTTATTATTATTTATACCTTTTGATCAGCGAATAAGTTTACTTCTTGATCTTTATTTAGTCTTCAGAAAATAAAAGTTATTTTGCGATCAAAAGATAAAAACAATTATTTGATTTTAATTTATTACTCAAATAATAAAAGAAAATTTCTATCAGAATATAAGAGTTATTTCTTGGTTTTTATAAAATTTATTATCTGATTTTTGTTTTTCAATTTTTAAATAAAAGTTATTAAATCTTTTTCACTGTTTCCTCACAGAATAAAAGTAATTTCTTGATTCTCATTCCTCTGAAAACGAAAAAAATTACCCTTTAACTTTAATTTTTCGCTTACAAGTTTTGAAAATTGTTTTTGTTTTGAATGTTATTTATTCGAACGAACGATAGCTTTCGACATTGGCGAACAGGCAGTTAATATTAAATTATTCCTGTGAAAATAAGAGTTATCAGCTGACTTTTATTTTTCGATCAGAAAATAGTAGTATATTTTTATGTTTATATCTTTTGATCAGCGAATAAAGGCAGATTTGATCAGAAAATAAAATTTATTTTTCTTCAGTTGGAAAATAAAAGTTATTCTTTTATTTATAAAAGGACGTTCTTCATATAAATTTATTTGTCTGAAAGTAAAAGTTATCCTCTGACTTTTATTTTTCAATAAGAAAATAAAAGTTATATCTTGATTTATATGATTCGATCAGATAATTAAAGTTATTTCTAGATTTTTATCTCTTCGCCTAAAAAATAGTCTCATTTTTAAACTGAATAAATATAAAATAAATTTTATTTTATTTGTCAATAAGAGGTTAAGCGACAATTTCACTTTACGATCGGCTAATATTAATTTTAGCACAATAAGAAGTCATGAAATATTCTCAATAACTTAAGAAACAAATAAAAATAAAGAAATAAATTGCGATCTCTGGTTGAAAGTTATAAATACAAAAATTACTTCTACATATTTCTACATAAAAGTCAGAATATAACGTTTATTTTCTGAGGAACAAATTAATATTAAGTTAGACATTTTTGCAACGAATAATTATAGTTAAAGAGTAGCTTTTTCTTTTTTCAGAGAATATAATAAGAACCAAGAAATAACTCTTATTCTGTGAGGAAAAGCAAATAAGAAATAATAACTTTTATTTTAAGATTGAAAAAATATTCAAAATATAAGTTTTATTAAAAACAAGAAACAACTTTTATATTCTGATCGAAATGTAAAAGTCAAGAAATAGTTTTAATTTTTTGAACGAAAAGTAGAAATAAGGAAATAAATGTTATTTTTTGAAGAATAAATAAAAATCAAACAATAACTTTTATATTCTCGTCCAAAAATAAAAGTCAAGAAAAATAAAAGTCAGGAAACAATTTTTATTACTTGACAAATAAATAAAAAATATTTCATTTTCTGATCGAAAAATAAGCCAGGGGATAACTTTTATATTCAGAGGAATAAATTAATTTTAGAAAACACTATTTTCCATCGAAAATTGAAAGTTTCTTATATTCAAAAGAAAATAATAACTTTTATTTTAAAATTGAAAAACAAGAATCAAATTATAAATTTTCTAAAAACCAAGAAATAACTTTTATATTCTCATCGAAATATAAAAGTCAAGAAATAATTTTAATTTCTTTTATTATTTGAGGAATAAATAAAAATGAAATAATAGTTTTTATCTTTTGATCGAGAAATAAAAATTAATAAGGCAAATGTTATTTTCTGAAGAATAAATAAAAGTCAAGAAATAAATTTTATGCTTTTCCTTATAAATTATATAAAATTATTTTATATATAAATTATTTTAAATTATATTAGAAATTACTATTATTTTCTGCTTAAAAAAAAGCAAAAGTCAAGAGATAACTTTTATTTTCAGAGGAATAAATTCATTTTAAGAAAGCCTTTTTTGCATCGACAAATTAAAATTAAAGGATATTTTAACAAGGAAATAAATTTAGTGATCGATCGAAAAAAAATGAAGAAATTATTTTAACTTTTTTATCGAAAAGAAGAAATCAGGAAATCAAAATCAAAAAATTATTTTTTTATACTCTGATTGAAAAATTGAGGCAGGAAATAATTTTAGTTTCTTGATCGAAAAGTAGAAACCGAAATCTTTCTGATTCCGAACTTTTATTATCTGAGGAATAAATAAAAATCAAAAATTAACTCTTATATTCGGATCGAAATATAAGAATTCAAAAAATAGTATTAATTTCTTGATCGAAAAGCTAGAATCAAGAAATAACTTTTATTTTTTGAGTATTAAATAAATACTGAGAAGCAAGTTTTATATTCTTATAGAAAAATAAAAGTAAAAAAATAACTTTTATTTTCTCAATGAAAAAGAAATCAAAGCATTTAATGATACGCCACGATTACAGAACGATTGGGTATTTCTTGTGCGCGTAGCTCATCACTTTTATTTGATTTAGAAAACAGTCGGTCCCTGATTTAAATAAAACCACATACTTGAACTTAGACACTTAATTCATTAGACAGTGCAAGTCTTATTGATACGCAGATCCCTGATCTTGTGCATTAGCCCCAGTGAAATCCACAAAGAAATTTACTTTGAATTTTTTAATAAAAATTGGGAAATAGAATCAGCAGATTTCGCAAAGAAGTGAGAATTTAAAAACCGCAGAACTTAAAAAAGTTCGATCAATCGGAATCCTAAATACAAAAGACAACTTCTTCGTTGTCTTGTTACGACTTCAAATATCGAAATTCATCGTCAAACTATCGAAATTGAATACTTTAAAGACCAAGTAAAATTTTTCTGTTGACCCGTGTAAATGAGCGGTCTAAGTTTATTGAAATCTTTAAATATCTAAGATACTAGTTTTTTTAACTCGTGATAACCCAGTGCTCTCAGTATTATTTTCTTATTTGTTACAAATTATTCAAATACTTCAATGACTTAAAATTCTTTAAAATTAGCAAAAATATTCAAGCGGTTGGAATTCCCAAAAAGTCTTAATGAGAACAGTAAATGGGTTTTGTTGTTTGGACGTTGGAAACTAACAAAAACCTGCGACAGGCGCCCACCATTTCAAACAGATCTTAATTAATTTCTAACAATTACAAAAACGAAATAAAAAAAAAGAACGAGTCCTTTCAATTTGCTAAATTTACAGGCCTGCGAACGCATTAAGAAACCACAAAAGTAAAACAAACTTGTTGTTTAATTAATTACCGAAATGGAATCTGCACGAATATGGTGGCGATCTGCCTCCGTGTGTTGCAAAAAAACCCCCAACATCGCGTTTTATGTCACCACTTTTTTTTTTTTGTCACAAACATACATGACCGCGTCATGACTTACCAGAAGCATGCAAAAACTTTAGTGACACATACAAAAAGCAGAGCCGCGCTAAAAGAAAAATAAAATAAAATTAAATAAAAGATAAATAGCATGAGAGAGGGAGACACACACCGGGTTATTTTGCGAATACCAGGAATAAAAACTATCAGTTGGAAACTTCTACAAAATAAATTTTATTTTCTGGTCGAAAAGACAAAAAAAAGTCAGGAGATAACTTTAATTTACAGAAGAATATAATTCACCGATTTCAAGCGACGACTTTTAATTTCTCATACAGAATTTTGTTTAAGGACGAAAATTTGAGAATTTTTGTTTCGCTTATGCGAGATTTTCACTAAAAAGAAAATCGAATTAAAACGGTTTCGATTAATTAACTAACCTTTCAAATTATTTAAAGAAAGCGATTGATTGTCATTTAAATCAAACAGCTGTGAACTGATTTGGGTTTCAGATTAATGATTTCAGATTAATTAATTATTCAGAATATTTTCTCAAATATGTGTTACAAATTTTGATTTTAACGTTAAGATAAATTGTGAAAAAATTTTTGTGAAATAATTTTCTTAATACAATCTTGTTTTTGCCTGTTCTTGTTAAGTGCTGCCAAGTGTCATATTGGAAACATCTAATGTTGCGTGAAGAATGAACAGATGATCCCACCACATCAGCATGTTTTCTTTCAGAAAGAAACGTGTTTCTGAATTATTTCTTCGCTCTTTATAATGCCGTTTTCTTTTCTGGCAAAAATGTAACATTATTTTACTTCAGCCCATCCGCGCATACGATGGTCGTTTGGCTTTAATTTCAACACAAGTTGAATTTTGAAAGCCAAGATCTTTGCGTAAAATCTTCCATAAAGTGGAAGGATGTTGATGAGAATGGCAACGAATTGATTGATTAGGATCATCTTCAATGCTTTCCTGCACAGCGGCTACAGATTCTTCAGTGCGCACAGTTCGGCGTCTTATTATCAGTAACTGGGATGCACATTATCAGTAACAGTAAATGTGGTCAGAAAACGATCTCTTGTTCTTCGAAATAGCAGCTCTGAAGGACGATTATGTACGCCATAAAATGGGCGAAGTGCACGATAAGTTTTACGAACAGAACTATTATCCATAATGAAATGTCAAAGCAAGCTAAATAAAAAGCAACTATCAGCTGTTAAATGGGTGGTCAAATAAAGCAGTGATGCCAACTCAAAGTTGTATCACTCTATAAAAAACACACGATATAAAAAGGCAGTTTGCAATAGTTTTAAAATAGAAATAATTATTCTTAAAGTATCTTGGACTAAACGCTACTAAATTTTTATTTTCAAATGTTTATGTTGCCGTTTTCTATTAAAAAGTGTAAGAAATGTTGCATTCTTTTTTAGAAAAAAACATGATGTGCTTCAATACTCTTAAAATGCAAACTGAAATGGGATTATTTTTTTATACAAACAAAATAATGCAAAATGTACAGGAAAATACAACAACAAAAACTTAAACTTTCTATGACAGATTTAATTTATTGTGATTAAATATGAAATTTATTTGTTGGGTGGTTAAGCAATGTCTATATGCATTTCATTGGTGCTTCTTACCAAATCGTCAGTAGACTTCAACCACAGTTTTGCAAAGTTTCAAACTTCTCAACTTATTAAAAGACTTCCAAAAACCATCTGAGAATTATGTTAAATAAATTAACTATAAAAATTCACAAACAATTTCAAAAATTACATTATAATAAGTGTAGCAGGCTATGAAACTTATATTCTCAGATGGTTTTTGGAAGTCTTTTAATAAGTTGAGAAGTTTGAAACTTTGCAAAACTGTGGTTGAAGTCTACTGACGATTTGGTAAGAAGCACCAATGAAATGCATATAGACATTGCTTAACCACCCAACAAATAAATTTCATATTATAATAGTACAATGACAATATGTCAAAAAATTAGTTTATTAACTATTGTGATTAAATTTATTAGACAAACTGTGAGGTAAGACCTGAAGGTGTTAAATCGGCATGTTTATGATTTTAATTTTAAGACAGATTTCAACTTTTAGTGCAAAAAAATTATGAAATTTATTGTGAGCTGCTTTCGAAGTAGTTTCAATAAAATTTATTAAGATACTAAAATTTTTATTCCCTTCCCCCGTTTTGTTTCTTATATGACCTTCGCCATAAATTCTTGGTCCGAAAACTCTTGCTATAATAGGAACTTATTAATGTTATTATTAGTAATGATAATGAAAACATGAGGTAAACGGTTGACCCTAAAGGTCATACCTTCCCGCTGATATTAATCCCAAAGCTTTCGCAAATTGGCTTTCGTGCTATTCTATGCTTTTGTGGTTTTAATTCTCAAACCAATCGATTCCCACGTGACAAGCGGTGATTGATGTAGTTTTCGGTTCCTAAAAAAGAATCAAGAATAAAAGAAAAAAAATTTTTCAGAATTTTTTCGTTCACGATATCTAACGAACAGATTAACCTATTGGACCCAGGTATACATACGGTGATCGCTGTAGTTCTTAAATATCAAGAGCTGATGGGTAAAACCGTTTAAAAGTTTTTCTTAACAACAAAAAAACAAAAAAAACTTTGGAAAACTCTTCTTTTCCAATGTCAATTTCTTTTCTAGAAAATAGTGCAACATTTTTCAAAATTTTTAACAGAAAATTGCAACATTTTGCCATTTAAAAATTATGAATTTATTAGAAATGAATCCAACATCCCTCACGAAAAATAATTTCTGTTTTAAAACTTTTTCAAACCGCCACTTTTTACAAAAAAAATGGAAAAATGTTACATCTTTTCTGGAAAAGAAAACGCCATAAGTTTTTTGAGACAACTTGAAGAATGTGAGTTCAAATCGCTACAAATTCACAGGAAGTCTAAAGCGATCTTTAGAATGCGGTCCAAATTTTACAGTCCAGTCCTTATTAAAATTGTTACACGTGGTGGAGCAGCAGAGGTCCAATTGCTGCGAACGGCGCCGAATCGATAAGTCATGGTCATTAACAACACTGGCGAATCGGTTTGATTCGGTTCAGTCGTTCAAAAGTAATAAGTGATAACACACACACGTACATACACACACACACGTGCACACACACGTACACACTAGTACACACACGTACACAAACATTCACATACATCCACCCACATTAACCCCATGCACGTATAAATACAGATATAGTGGCGGGCTTTCAGAATTAGTCAGGGACCTCAAAACGTGCAGATCTGATGAGAACTCAATTTTTTGAAAACGTGGCAAAACCAATAACTTCCCGAATTTTTGAAAATTTCCTAGCGGCATGTTAAAAAAGTTTAACTAATAAAAACGGAGAACGTTGCCCCTCCCATGAGGGTTAAATGTGTCCTTTTAACATGAAGTCAATTTTCAATAAGTTTGTTGAGCTTAAAAGCAGAAATTAATTTTTTAGGAATTAAAAATGCAAAAAAAGTATCATTTCGGTGGCATCATGCAACTCAACTTTTCCTTGTGATGAGGAACGTTATTTCCAACTGAACACTTCATGTCACAAATATTTCAGTTCATCAAAATAAATTCCTTTTGACGGATGTTTTAATGTCTCTTTTTTTGTTGTTTTTTGTTTTGGCCATGGGAACTTTTTGCTGGGTACGCAGTAGAAAATGATGTTTGTTATTTAGCTGCTTTAGCTAAAATAGTTTATTGTTGACTTAAGTGGTTTTCACAATGTTTTTTAATTAGCATTTTGTATGCGTGCATCCGTTTGTATACGTGTGAGTGTAAAACTTTTGTTGACTCGTTCGTTCTTTCCTATTTATGTACAAATTTTTCCTACATCCTTCTTTACTTAATGTCATTGTAGTTTTATTTGGCAACAGCTTTTGGTGTAACGGCAAACACTAAACTTTTGTAGTTCTTCAGCTGGTTTTGTTGACTTTTTGTGTGGCAAAATGTCATTTCGAGAAAATGAGCTGAAAGTCAAGAAGGAAAACAATTAAAGCGCAAACAACAGCCGCAACTGCACAGAAGGAATACAAAATATATAAAAACAGAAAAAGGAAATAATAAACAACAACAATTAATTTGTAGTAATTTATTTGCTTTTGTTGCATTTTGAAATGAAAACAAATTTAAATTGCGCCTGCAACAGGGGGAAGCCAACAAAAGTGTGCGTTACAACTCACATGTAATTTTCTCAAGGCAATTTTAGTTTCAGTTGGTGTAGAAAATTTAGGTTCTGCTGATAAATAGAAATGCCTTTGAATTGTATAAAAGAAGTGACCATTTCGATCATGAGTTTTTTAGGTGTCCCAAATCATAAAACCATGTCAATATCGCAGAGTTGGCCATACATATTCTTCTGTTATTTTTGGAAAAAAAAGTCTCTTAAATATTTTTGTGGAAGATACTCGCATAAAATCTTTGCTGTCCTCTAGGTTGGCCAATATTCTATTGAGCTCTTGAGAGGAATATCTCATTTATAAGCAGTCAGGTTGGCCTTAATGACATCACAGTGATTAAATAACTATTTTAAATGGCATCCCTTCAGTGTTCGCTATTTCTTAAAATTAAAACATGACAACGGCTTGACAAATTTGAGGTTGGGAAGTAAAACGGCTGTCACATAATGAAATGGCAAGAATTGTGCTGTCATTCTTTGACATATATTTAACCAAAAGTTGGTAAAATTTCGACCATGGCACTCTACCCTGTTGAACAAAGTATTTTAATTGTGGAAATCAACTATTAAAATACTGCAAAATTTACTGGATCAGTTCGTAAGATTTGAGCAGCTTTTCCTAAAAATCACTCTCCTTCTGAGACCATGTTGCGTAATTTAATCGCTGCATTCGTAACTCACGGCACTGTTGCCATTGGATTGTTTTGTCTGGGCTCATTTAAAAGCCTGGACTCACACGAACAAAACAACTGACGCTCTGAAAGATGAAATTCGGCGGTTTATTGACGAGATAAGCGAAGTTTTGTTGCAAAATGTGGTTTAAGAAAAGGAATAGGCCGATCACTTTCATTTTTCGTTTGACATCACTCCGAAAAATTGTGCTGACATTTAAACAAACAAAAAATTAAATAACAGTTTCACCACTTCTTTCAGTACTCTGTTGGTTCATTGTGCGTGTGTGTATGTGTGTGCGTGTGTGTGTGTCATCTTTAATGTAAATAATTTAATGCATATGTGGGGGTGTATTAAAAAGATAATGTAACTGTAACATAAACAATTACTTAAATATCAACATCACAACAATTAAACAAAAGAAAGACAATAACAAAAACGAGAACAACAACAACAAAACTCAACCGAACACATACACAAACGTTGCATGAAAACTTTTACGCAACAACGAATATGAGCAATTCTGTGTAATTATATAAGAAGAACAAGCATATTTATGCGAAGTTAACTTTTATTGAAATTAAAATAATATTTTTTCTAATTAAAAACTTTTAAAGTTTATTTATTTATTTAAGCTTTTGCAAATGCAGGTGAAAAAGTTTCAATGGAAAGGACTGACTGAACAGTTTTGAATCGCCGTAACTTTTAAATGTGTAAACTCTGTTATCCCTTTTTCTATCTGCATATGCAGGGTAATATTATGAATCTAATTCGACATTTATTAGGGCTGAGGGTGCCTGTTAATGACTGCAATTATGTAAAAGACGTGCATGAGGAGTTACTTGATGTTAGGGTTATGGTGTATCTGCAGAATAATCATGACTGTTGTGGGAGTTTCTATATTTTTAAAATAATTTCATAAGTTTTTTATATAATTGACATTTTAACTGTTACGTGATACGGATATATATTAAATAAATTCTGATTTAGAATTTAAAACCATCTCTTAAAAACTGGTTTAACTTTACAAAATGGTTTTGTTAAAACCAACTTCAAATCACTTTTTAATTGGTTTTATGAAATACAGCCTTGCTTTTGCATGTGCTAAGTTGAGTGCTGCCAAGTTGTATTTTGTAAACACCTGATGTTGTGTGAAGAATACACCGGAAGATCAGAATTTTCACGATTCAATATGAAATAAAGTATTTGTAAAAGCATTTATTCGTTTTGGATAATTTGCAAAATATAAAATAAATCCTAGTGTCTCTTTTTTTTTATTCAAACAAAAGCAGCTGCGGTACAGTTTGTGAATTAAATATTATAAAAAGTAGAGGAAAATACTACGATAAGCTCTTGAATTTCTAGGAGATATTTAATTTATTGTTATTAAATTAATTGCACAACCCGTTTGTTAAAAATTGGAGTGTGAAAGAAAAATCACATGTTGATGGCTTTTATGCTAAAACCAGGTTTTAACTTTCAGTGTAAAAACACCGTGAGACTGCGATAGTCAGGGCAGTGAAATTTTGCAAAGTATTACAATACCTTCACAATTGGCCTTCGGACCGTATGAGTTACGCATCCGGTAAGAAGTTCATAAGAGAATATTATAAATAATCGGTTAATAACGAGTGAGCAAATTTAAGGTTAGAAAGTAAACTGGCCTTCAAATACACTTTTTCTGTGATAGTTCAGTTTTTTTCTTACTATTTGAAAGTAGAAACGTGGGAATTTACATTGAAAATTGATCAGTGGCAAATATCCACTTTTAGAATGACGGCAGACGACTGCTTGTTTTTATACAAAATTTTAAACCACATTTTGTAACAAAACTTCGCTTTTCTCGTCCAAGCACCGCCGAATTTCACGCATTATGGTTGGACCACCTTCTAGGTTTGTCGCTCCATGTGTAATTTCCATAATATTTAGTCATCGGTTTTGCTGATGTGCTTTGATAAACTCTTTTAACAGCATGAATATATTTCGACTTTTAAGAAAATAGAATCAAAATTAGGAAAATAAATTCGGCAAATTGCTGAAACTGAGAACAGCCAGGGAAAATAAAAATCATTCGTACATTCGACTAAAAGGAGCTCTGCACCTGCAAAAAGCAAGACATATTAAATAAAAACTATTAGGGCTTCTTAGGCGAAGAGACTTATTGACGTTAGGGTTCTAGGGTTAAAGTACTGAAAATGAATGTTTTACCATATTTTAGTCTGTTGTGTTTTATTTACTACAAAATAATTTTTCAAATTGGTTTTTGTAGTTTCTATTTTTGCTGGGATTAATTCAAATACTTATAAAATAGTCAAATTCTGGTCACGAAGTGCTTTTGTTAAAGTCTATCATCGTGTAGAGAACACAAAAAATAAAGTTATGAAAAATTATTTTGAAACTACAGATTAAGTCACGCAGATAATATATTTGATAACGCATAAAGCCGTTGGTTTAAAATGAAACAAAATTGCAGTGCACTGAGCAGCAGAGAAGATTTGTCATGTCAAAAGAAGTGCTTTTAATATCGCAGTTAAGCGTCATATTAAATTCAAGGTTTTGTTCTACGGAATAAAGAAATAACAGTTTCCATAAACACAATCTGCTCGTCTTTAGTTTTACAGTTACATTCGTACTCCTCATTTTCCATTGACTTTTTACATAAAACAAGAATATATCCTCTCGTTTAAGTCAGCACATCTGCATGGTAAATAGTCGTAAGAAAACTGCAAGTGCATTTCAAACATATCGCTACCTGAAACGTAAAACACTGTACCCAACAACTGATTCTAAAAAGGCTCTATATATTAAATTGGCTGTTAATTAATCAAATAATACTTACAGAAGCAAAAAACTATATATATTTTTTTTAATTTATAGAAATTTATATCGAATTTGATTACATCAAATTGAATTAAAATCCCCCGAATGTTAATTGATAAAAAAATATATTCATATTAAATTATAATTAATAGTCTAGTGTTCGAAAGACTAGATAAATAATGTAAAGATCACTAAAGGAATCAACATCAATTTAGGTTTCAACTCACACAGCAGAGTAGAACAGGGCTGTTTTCAAAAGCCGCTACACCTTCTCAGTAGTACTCATGTTGAGTTATTTGTTAACACTGATTAAACGATTCCTTCCTCAATCGTTAGATTATTTATCATATCTTTCGAACACTAGACTATCAGTTATAATTTAATTTGAATATATATTTTTATTATCAATTAACATTCGGGGGATGTCCCTTATAAATGCAGAGCATTGCAGCGGTCCTAAGAAGAAAGGGTATTATTGAAAAGACACTTAAAAAATTTATGAATCAATTTATTATCTTTATTTCCCCGGTGAATTTTTCTATACTACCGACAAAGAAACTTCGAAATTTATTAATATAATGAGAGAAAAATCGGCATTAGAATTTTAACATGTTTTCTCTAACTCCTGTTGAAATAATCAAACAGTTAAACAGGGCGTTTTGATGTTGAGCTAACGATATATGAAAATGTTGTTAGAAAATCTTTATAGTCATGACATTTTTAGATTCAACATGTTTGTATTTTTATATGAAATCATTTCCAAGAAAATTAATCTGAATGTGTACGTTGCAGTTACCATGAGCACATCCAATGCAAGCATTTTTTATGTGTTTGTGTGTGTGAGTGTATGTTCAAAATTATGTTCCAGCG
The DNA here is from genome assembly GCA_963675445.1 of Linnaemya vulpina. Taxonomy (NCBI): domain Eukaryota; kingdom Metazoa; phylum Arthropoda; class Insecta; order Diptera; family Tachinidae; genus Linnaemya; species Linnaemya vulpina. The sequence goes on from OY776278.1 coordinate 23,372,644, forward strand.
TTTCATGATGCATGTGTTGTTTATTTCGAGGGGATTGGGACCATTTATTAGTTCAGTATATTAAATGTGGGATTTGAAAACTAGTCTAAGGCTCTGCCGAGATTTTTATGTCGGGTACTTTTTTTTACAGGCATGATATTTTGAAATGAAACCACAATAACGAAATATTTTTAAAATGAAACTTTTTATATTACACGAGGGCTGTTTGATGGTATTGTTTCTACTTGAATAAAAATTTTTTCGGAAAATAAGCGTTTAATTTTTCGACTTAATCACCTCTTGGAGAAATACATTCAGTTCAGCGTTTTTACAATTATTAATATAAAATTTTCAAAAATCGAGAAGCTATTTTACGCAGTTTTGAAAAAAATAGAACTCTTATCAGATCCACACGTTTTGAGGTTTTAGGAAGCTTCCCCGACTAAATTCTGAGAGCCGGTCTGATGTGTGCGAGTAAAAGTATGTGAACCGCTTATAAATTCTGAACGGAATCAAACCTGGTGGCGCTCTAAAGATCATTCCTGAACTAAAATCTCCTGTGAATTTGAACCGATTCAAACCGGTAAATTTGAAAAAAATATTTTTAAACGTAGTTGTGATCGATCCCATAAACTAATCAGCTCTTGATGAACCACTTTGACGATCGTAAACTGGGTCCAAATCGGAGAATCGCTTCGTGATGTAGCGTGAACGAAATAATTCAAAAAAGTGATTATTTTTTAACTCCTAAATCTTATGCCTGATCAGATGTTGATCTCAATTCTTTTATAGTAACCGAAAACCACATCAATCACCGCTTACCACGTGGGAATCGGTTGATTCGAATATTAAAATAATAGCGTTTAAGCTCAAAGAACTCAAGATCATAGAATAGAACCAAAAGCAGGTTGCGGCTAAACTTGCTAAGAAGTTATAGGGATGGCCTATATAGTCAACCGATTTCCATACTATTTTTATTCCTTCCAGTTGTTAAGTTTCCTTAAAAAAGAGAGCGCTTGCTTCGCTTACTACCCCTTCATACGATCCTAATTTCTTACTACCCTCCCAGTTCGTTACACGTTGCAGAAGAAAATATTGGCAGGAGTCTGAGTCTGGAAATATGCTGGATGAGTAGCAGTTCATGGCCCCATTTATGGATTGTTGTCAAAACTGACATACGCGAGTGCCCTCGAAGTTTGGTGGCTGTAAAAAAAAAATAAGTAAATTAATTAATTTAATCAGAGAGACTTTCAAAGAAGTCATCAGGTTGTCAATACCCTAAACAATTTCGCTTCATGAGTCTAGCGAAATAATTTCATTAATTATCTGTCACTAATCCAATGAAAATTTCACAGTTTCGTAAAGGAGTTTCATTTATTAATGACAAGAATATCTTGTATCTCATTAGAATCCATTTTTAAAGTATCTTTTCTTCAAAATTTAAAATATCGTTAAATATTTGGAATTTCATTGTATCTATGAAATGTATTCGTTGTTTCAATGAAGATTTCGTGGAAGCCATGGAAGTCTGATATAATAGATTCTCACGAATTTTGTGATTCATTTGAGCTCTTGCCAACCAAGAAATGTTTTGTGTGTTCTTTTCAATGTATCAACGAAATTGTTTCATTGTATTAATGATAATGTTTCATCAAATCAATGACAAATACACAATTGTTGTTTGTTCTGCGTTATTAAAATTTCAGAGTGTCTGCTTTTGTTTCGTAATTCTCAAATAGTTTTTGAATAGCAGGGAATTTTTGTTGCTTTGGAAATATATTGAAGTCTACTGTTGATTTTGGTAAGAACTATTAAAACTACCATAATAACAATTAGTAAATTAATTTAAAAAACATTCAAATAAATTAAATTCTAGTGCTTTAATTTAATAACACTTTTACATTTAATCAATGAAATAATTTCAATAAATTAAGACTTCAATCAAACTATTACATTAAATAAATTCAATGATATCATTCTATTAATGAAATCACTTGCTTGTATCATTGGCATTGTATCGCTTTATCTATGAAATTTGTTAATAGCATCAACGAAAATATTTCATTTATATGACAAAGTACTCTTTCAACTAATTTAAAACAAACTTTTTTATTAATCTAACGAAGCGTGTTTTGTGATTTGGTTATTAACGAAATTTTTCGTTGGTTTAATGTACAATTTCATACAATTTATGGTAGTCTACAGTTGCAAGTGCTTTTTCTCTTTTGCTTATTGTAATTTTAATTATAATGAATTTCCTTGCAGTGTACTAACGTTGCGAAAATATTAATTCATCTCCATGAACATTTTTCTCACTTTCAACTATTCATGATTACCTGCCAAACTTTTGTGAACAGAAATTCCAGCATATTTTTTCACTCAATATCGATAATATTCATGCAGTTAAGAACACCCGCTAAAACTATTCAGTGTCTTTAACCAACAAAGAAAAAAAAGTTGCTTCTAAACCAAATATTTCTTCTTCAAAATATTGTAAAATAACTTGCATTTTACCAGCGCCCTGTTATCTAAGTTTAAGGGTCTTTCAATTATCCCACATTTTCCAGGAAGTTGAGCACGTATCTGTTACCCATTCGACTAAATGCCGCTTTATGTAATCGAGAATGTGTTCAGGCGTATTAAATTTGTTGCAAAATAGATGTGTAGCCAAGCCAACTAGTAAATGTTAGAGTGCGTAATGCATTCTGTGTGATGGATAATGTTGTGTAAAGTGTGTGGCCTAGGAAACTGAGCAGTTTCAAATCCTGTTGCAATTGTATAAGTTTTCATTTCAAGCCTCTTGCATTGAAGCTGAATTTAATTGGTTTTAAGTGTGTAAACTTTGCAAGATTAAATATATACAATCGACGTTTAAAGCAGTGCAGTTAAGAAGAAAGGAATTGAAGGTAAAAGATGAGTTTCCTTATGGGAGATTAAATAAAATATTTCCAAACATGTAGAGATGCGCATCTGAAGTTTATATTAAAATTTATCATCCTGTGAAATGGTCATAGTTTGGAAGTCAGTGCAAGCGCTACTGCTTCTCCTAAGAAGGACAAGAGGTGTCGGCCCACGTCTTAACTATCACTGGCAGGTTATATTTGAACGTGCCTTTAGTTATTACAAAAAGTTCTGTGTGTGTCATGGAAACTGTAACTCATGAAATGTAAAAGATTTTTTTAAGATTTAGTCCTCTGGACAGTGAAAGCTCAAGTTAACGTGAGTACCTGCCTTTCGGCCTTACCTGACGGTGCTCCGAGGCAATCGAGTGAAATTAGATGTCCACCACCACCCCTGTCACCCTCAGGGGCCACAGCAGTACAGCCACTTGGGCTTACACCGGCTGCAACTTCACTCATATGGTTCCGCCACAAAATCATATTCATATACCTTGCTAAGATGTTCGAGCCTATCTTAAGCCAAGCCAGCATCGACAGGAACCAAAGTTACAACACACCACCCCTTCCGTAACGTCTGCTGATTTACAGTAGCATATAGAGACTAAAGTCAGCCGGGCCGTAGTCGCAGGATAGTATAAATATAACAATCCTTATCAAACAATCCTTATCAAACAAGGTGTTACGACTCACCAAGTTGCCTATTGTGTCCCCCGTGGGGAGTCCTCCGGACAATACAATCTACATTATGACCACTGAGCTAACTCGTTAACTTTCAGGCACGCCTTTTAAGCGAATCGTTTTCGTTCATTATTTCCTACTAATTAAAGAAATGTTTTGCCGATGCTTGTATATCCCTTGAATTTTAATATGTTTGTAGAGAAGAATATATATTCGTTTCTATATAGTCGGCTTGAGATAATGTGTTGTCAAACAAAAGATATATTAATTAGAAAGACATTTTGTGCTAAACACACATTAAATACAATTTGGAGTTTCGGCAAGCGAATGAGAACGAATGGGACAAACAACAAAGTACGTGTGACTCCCAGCCAAAAATTGTGTTACTCGTTTAACAGGAGCATTAACGTTTTTGCAAAGTAAAGGGTGGTCCAACCATGATGCAAGAATTGTGGGTCACACCTTAAAGTCGACTTTTAATTTGAAATTTTTTTGCTTGCGTGTTTGGAAAATTCAATCATGAAGAGTTACACAATGAAGCAGCGTTTTACGAAAGTGGGTGTTCAAATAAAAATGCATTTCGAGCATCGACCGAATGTCTCCACAATCGTAAGAATTGTGCAGGAGTATTAGCGAATCGGGTCTATAGGAAATGTTAAGTTTGGTTCGCTTTATGCGCTTTTAGCGTTATCGGGCTGTACTTTTTAATTTTTATTTTCGTGCTAATTCTTTTCTCCCAAAATCTTATTAAAGTATTTCCGATCTCAACCATGGAGAGGTACACAATTGAGCAGCGTTTTACGAAAATGGGCATTCATATGAAAATAAATCAAAAATCTTCAAAATTTTTAGTTCAACATATGGGCTGGCGGCGTCATCGCTTCATATATCCTCGAAAATCGGGCCGGGGAAACAGTTACCTTAAGTGGTGTTCACTATGGCGGTATTATAGCGGACTTTTTGTGGCCAAAATTGAGCCCATTGGCCCTGCACGACAGTTCCGATGGAACGGTGGACAGCCAACCAGACAACGTCTCTTTTGTGCGAGAAATTCAATGGTCGTATTATCTCATGTCCTGACAAAGTGAATTCGCCGCAGCCATCATGTGATTTGAGACCGGTCCGGGTTGTATTTTTTTTGGATCATCAGTCAGGGGATGACCCATTCATAGGCAGTATATTTTAAACAAAATGAAGAAAAGTGTTGAGATCGCAGGACACAAGAGATAATTTTTTTAAACTTATTTTTATTGTTTCTTCGTAGGAGAATATTTTGCTAGAGGTACCGACGAAGGAGGGTGCTTTATTCGGCTCTTTTGGGTCTTGAGACAAGCCCGGCAGCAATTTTATACTAACGCAGGGCCCGAATTACGTTATAGTTTAAATGCGAATTCGGATCAATGTCGAGAGCTGCAATTTGGCCCCAGGTCAGAAAAATTCGTCAGCATGTTCATGACTGAGTGCGGAGTCGAACTCGGGACATGAGGCATCGCAGATCGTAGAATCTTTACAGGATATTGAAAAGGAAAAGTGTACCTTAATGAGCCAAGAGCAATTAAAGTGTTAAACGATGAGATATTTTGAAATTATAGGATGAGATAATTACGTTTCCAGAGTTATTGAAAATATGCACCCTCGACTAGTGGCATGCCCCAAACGTTATGGCGACTATTTCGCCGACGTTTGGCTTCACACACAATTGTCACGCATCCTTCTCCCATAATAAAAATATATTGAAATAGTTTCCTGACAAATTATTTTTTTACTTACAAATAACAATGTGCATGACGGTTGGACCACCCTGTACAGCACTCACATATTTATATAATACGCTTAACATTATCCTCGTTATTTCGCTGGCAGTTTTCTAAAATAAAGTACACGTTGGCTTTAATCCAAAAACTATCTGCTTAAAAACATACTCCGTATTAGGGGTTTACAATTGTAAACATTGTTTGTCGTTGTGTTTGCTGTTGTTGTACTGATGACTCTTTTTCCGTGTGTTGTATGTGTGTGTTTGTGTGTGTGTGTGTGTGTGTGAGTGTTTGTGTGATTATTTGTATGGCAGCCAGCCTTTCAAACTTCTTTTCTTTCAAGCGTTGCACAACAACAACAACAACAACAAAAGCATGTATCCAAAAATGCAACTGTTAATGTTGCTTTTGGCAAAAAGCCACAATTGAACATAATTTAACAACAATAAACAGAAAAATGCTGGGAAGTGGCTGACGGCTGTACCAGGATTTCAAATAATGAATGAGGTTTTGTGTATGTATTTGTTTATGATGCTGTCGTACAGTGGGAGTAGAAAAAATAACTGGAATGCTACTGTCAAGCGATCATGACAAGCGGACAACGCTTTAAAAATATAAATCGGATAGTAAAAAATAAAGAGATTCGAAACTAAAAAGAACTCTGAAGATGACATTCGGCTAGAATCATTCAAATTACTTGACAGGGAAAGTCACAATATAAAATATGATAAACAATTTCCTGCATCAGTCCCTTTTTTTTGTGTTCTGCTTTCAGAACGTTATTTAGTGATTTAAATCTACTTCACAGGAGTTTCAGTACTTTCTAAAGCGTCTTCTACCCACCACTAAAAAGTTTTTGATTTTAGTCATTTAGAAAATTGTTAAAATGCAGAGGCCATTTTAATGGTCTAAACAAATTTATAGGAAAACTATTTCAATCACGAAAACATAAACGTTTCAAAGACAGGCATTTGGATTAACTCAACCCACAATAAATATCAAATAAAAACATTAGAAAAAGCTTTTATAGTTTTGCTTACAAACTGCCCCACTGTGGGTCATCATGTACTCGGTGTCACTTATTTTGATCATTAACAAAAATTTATGTCATTTACCAGTCAGAGAAACACGTATTCGTCGGGCTGCAGAAAGTAATTTTGTTTGGTTGCATGTGCCACGGAAAATGGTTCAGGCAATTTTGCTTAACAGCAGACTTGGTGACATTTGAGAACAACCAAAAACTTTTAAATGAGGAAAAATATTTTGTACCAAAAAAGACAAAAATACTTCGGCTTTAATAGCAGCGAAATTCCTAAAATATCAAAATACTTCTTAAGTTTATTATTCCATAAAAACACTTTTAAAGTGGTTGTTAAAAATCCATGAATTAATTTTTATTGGAATTAGAATTTACGAATTTAAAATATCGAAAGAGAAAAAATAAAACTGAAATTTTGGAATTTAAGTAAAAATGGATAAAATGGAAGGATGTAAATCGTGCTGTAGAAAATCAAATGAAGAATAAAATTGTGCTGGAAATTTTAAAGCATTTTTTAATAAATTTTATAAATAAAAATAAAAACTCTTACAAATCGGTTCGAGGCGATAACAATATGATACAGAAGTATTTATCTTTGCAATCATACGTTTTAATAACCAAAATAATTAAACTAAACAAGCATTCAGAGACTCTACGAATTTCGTTATTAATCCAACGAAAACTGTCATTAAAGTCTAACCAACCTCACACGTTGTTAGATTAAAGAAACAAGTTTTGATAATTTTAATTCAATTAAATAAAATAATTTCATTGGCGTTATGAACTAAATTCATTCATATAACGCAATATTTTCAATGATACAAAGAATGAATCAATAGAATGAAATATTGGCATGTATTCAATGAAATAACTTGATTGATTTAAGGAAGTGAAGTCATGAATAAAAGAAAACAAAATGTTATCGATTTAATGAAGCAGTTTTCCTAATAAAAATAATGAAATACTTTCATTGAAACATTAAAGTGATTTCTTTAATTCAATGGACTTATTTAATAGACAAAATGAAATAGTTTGATTGGCAATTTCTAAAATATATTAAATAATTTTAATAATTGAAGTTAAGAGATTTTATTGCCTTAATCCAAATATAATTTTGGTTTAGAAAGACATGACAACTATTCCAAGGCGCGAAGGAAACTCAATATTAATTTCAACTATTCAACTTACACAGAAGAACGGAACAGCTGTTTTCGAAAGCCGCTACACTTTAGCTAGCAGTACTCGTTAGTGTTATTGTTTTTTTTTATTACTTCTTGGGTGTGTGTTAACAGTTCTTTTTTTTACGAATTTTATTAGGGAAAAGCGTCCGGAAACTGTTTCAAACCAATGGTAACAGCCTTTTATTAAGTTCCAGTGTTGCCATTTCATTATTATTCTTCATGTTTTATTTTACTAAATTTCTAACTGCTTGTTTATTGAGTTAAATTGTTTGGGTTTGAAGTTTCTGAACTACAATTGAACGTATCGACACTTTTTAATTATAATTAAATCTTAACTAATACAACGAATGTATTTCGTAGATACTATTAAAGCAAGTGATTGGGAAGAGTTCATGATTTCAACCTCTTTTGAGATACCCTTCGCTTTTTTGCCAATAACACTGGTATTTTGATTCATTATTGTTTTAATTTTATTTGAAAATTTGTTTTTGAAACTGCAACTCGAATTTCTTTAAAACTAGTTTTTAGTTTGTTTTTTAAACCTCATTTATTTTTTTTCACCATCTATTTTGTCATATTTGTGGTTTCCCTGGATATTAAAATTTCTTATTATTTAAACCCTGCACAAATTAGTTATTTCATATTTTATTTTATTATCATATTTTTTACTCCAAATGGCATTTTGACAGGAAATTTTCGCTCAATTCTTCTTTATTTTCGCTTCTTATATTTTTTTTCCATAAAAAGCAGCCTCAATTCTTCTTTATTTTCGCTTCTTATATTTTTTTTCATAAAAAGCAGCCAAAATAGATGTTAATGCATTCTTTATCTATTTTGGCTCTGGTGATAACATATTTTTTTTCAATTTGTAGCATGCTTGTGCATGCACCCGCACAGCATATCTTTGCCCTGTGATTTGCTTGGTAAAATGCACAAATTGAATAAAAAATAATTGAGGTGCACAAGTTCGTGCCATTTTTTAAGCGCTGAATATTAACATCTAAATGTTTTGGATTATTTTTTGCTAGTGTGTGTAAAGGTGTTGGTAGTTTATGAATACAATTTTATGTGTTCAACTTGAGGAGGTTGATGTTCATCGTCTCGTCTGAGTCACAGTCACAATTTTACAATTATGATTTTATTTTTACTATGCTATTATTATTATAATTATTATTATTTTTGTTATTTTTATTATTATAATTATTATTATTATAGAATTTTACATTCTCAGCTTATGCTGGAATTGACGTACTGGGTCTGAGACCAAAGGTTACGCTCTGTGGGGATATAATTCATCTTTTATATCCGTTATCCTAAAGTTTCCCTCACGATCGTTGTTGCTTTTATTAGAATTGCCTTTTGCATTTCGTTTAATATTTTTACATTAAGGTCTAATTTTTCGATTGCACACGTGGTTTCTTTGGGTATTGTTCCCATAGAGCTTATAACACAGTCTAGTCAATTGGTAGAATTTCTACCTTGACTAGACTGTGTATATTCTTAATGTATTGGGCAAGCAGTATATATTTAGATTTTTTGATGGCTATGGTGTCTTCGATATTAGTATCATATGGTATGGCGAAGTCAATGATCTGGGCAATTTTTCTTTGTTTATTTATTACTATCATATCTGGTCTATTGGGTATATTTGTGTCTGGTGGGTTGTTGGTTAGTATTGATCTATCCCAGTAGATAATATATTGGTTATTTTCAATTATTGGCTTAGGTTGATATTTGTAGTACTGTGTTGTTGGCTCATTAATATTTAGTCTATTTATAATATTTATATATATTACCTTTCCGATATTGTCATGTCTTTGCTTGTAATGATTTGGAAGTAGGGTTGGACAGCTGTTAAGTAGGTGCTGTATGGTTTCAGGCGTATTACCGCACCTTCGGCAACTATCGTCTGTTACTGTACTGTCTCGAGTTATGTACTTCCTGAAGTTCTTTGTTTGTATTACTCCATCCTGAATGGCTATAATAAATCCTTCGGTTTAAGCAAAGACGTTACTATATTTAAGCCAATTGTTAGTATTTACTACATCTACATAAGTCTGATTGATCAAGTTTGGGTACTTTCCGTGCAGCGGTTTTGATTTCTAGTCTTGAATGAAGTTATCTATTGTTATTTGAGTATTGTTGTCATTGTTTTTAAGATTTAATGGAGTTAGGTTGTCATCGGCATTCACGAGTCTAATTATTATTATTATTATTATTATTATTATTATTATTATTATTATTATTATTATAGTTATAATTATTATTATTACTATAATAATTATTATAACTCTATTATTATTATTTTTTTATTATATTTGCTTGAATCATATTGTTGTGCAGCAGTTAGAATTAATTTTCTCTGTGTGATGAATTTATATTGAAATATGTTTCTATTTCAGAACGAAATTTTATGTAATTAATTGATATTTTTGAAAGAATATTTTTTAAAGTTTTTGTGCTTTTTTATCAACCTGGTTAAATGTTGAGCACAAATACATCAAAATACATTAATTTTTTATGTCAATAGACACATACCCGGGTATGTTTTGTGTTCTCAAATCGCTGTCTCTCAGAAAGTGAATATATTAACCTGAAATTTCTTGATATCCACGCTAATTTATTTCTAAGTTTAATTAAAATTGGCAGACTATCGCCAAGGATGTGGAAAATATATTTGTTCAAATCCCTTAGATTAACAGGTGCATACCTGGGTATGTATGATGTATGAAAATGCCTTAATACTGACTATTTATTGCATCAAATTTAATTAAATAAAAATTCAATCAAATATAAGACAGACAACAAAAAGATAAATAACATATAAAGAAGAAATTCTATATTAAGTGTATACCCGGGTATGCTTTTGTTGATATTCTCGTACGAAGAAGTATTTTTCAAATATTTTTGGACATTTTAATAAAATATATAAGATTTGAAAATTTATTTAAAATTTGTGAATCATCTCTCTCCATTGTTTACAAATTAATATCATTTTTTTATCAACGCTATTTGTCATTATTGATGTTAAAAATAAAAATTATTGTAGCCTTGTGTTATTAAAATGCTTATCAGCATTCAATGCTCTTGGAAATATTAATTCTGTTTTCAGTTCTCTACGCTGACAAGCGAATATACAAACAAAAATCAATTATTTCTGAATTTAGTACGCGCTGAGCACTCATTGCAAACACATAATTTTTTTTATTAATAAATTATGGAAGTAAAAATAATTAAGTAAAATAATGTCAACTGGTCATATAAAAGAAATCAAACGAGAGGTAAATAATAACAATAACAATAATAAATATTTTAAAATATATTAAAACAATAAAGCGAAACGTAAACCACGCGGACTTTAAACTTTCAACTACGAACGTTGCGCTTGTAAGTCCATGACTCAATGCAACAGAAACCCAAGAGGTATATAGAAAACGATCAAGTTATTGATGTTTGTAATTATATTCTTGCATGTAAACACTTTCGGCCAAATATAGATTTTGTGGTAAAGAGCGCGTAAAGAAATTCCAATTGGGTTTTGTCATGAATACGATAAGATTTTTATATCGTTGTGGTACGCCATGAAATTTCAGTTTAAATCGCGCAATAAAAATATTATTTTCTAATAATTGATACAGTTTTAATTCGATTAAACGGAAAATATGTTTGTCTTTTACTTGAGTGAAGCGTAAACGTGTGCCTTAAATTTCTTTACCCTCCAACATGTGCAACAGCTCCCGAAAAATATACATTTTCTATGTTCTTTTCTTAAGTTGTTTCATTATATTTTTAACTCTATTTAAGTTGTTCTTCAAAAGTGAATACAGTGGACTTCGACCTGACTTGTACGTTGGATCGTTTTTCTACCACGCGCCCATGTAGGGCGCGTTCTGTAACTGTTGTGAAAAGTATGGAAACTATTTGTTCTTAGTAACGTTGCATTTAATGGCATTAAACTACCTGAAAAATTATAAGAGTGCGTGCGTAGTGCATTTCAATTTAGATTAATTATTGAAATACGTGATAACGTTTTGCATGATAATTTTATATATCAGGTGGGCCATTTATCGGTTTAAATTTGAACCACCCGTTCCATCGAATCTGACAACACTTGTGTCAATCTATTCTATCAGAGAATTTCTTTTAAACCCGTTCATCGTGGCAGGATATTTTCATTTGATTGTTTATACATAAATTTAAAAAAAATCCTTATTCCAAATAGATTTTGATTAGAAGAACACGATATTTTATATATCCCTCTTCTCTGCCCAGCACTCGGAATACACCAACAATAATGCTTTATTTAATTTAATCTATTTTTTTCAACTCAAACGATTTACTTTTTACTTTGACAAACAGTTTATCGATTTGCAAATACCCATGCCCTGGGGTTATATTGTTGGACGTTGGTATGGCAATCGTAGGGTGAGGCCTATCCTGGCATTACACGGCTGGCTAGACAATATGGGAACGTGGAATACTCTGATACCGTTGCTGCCCGACTATCTTGGCATACTGTGCATAGACTTACCCGGCCATGGGCTGTCGCCCAAGCTGCCCCAAGGCATAGTTTATCATGCTGTCGATTATGTCTGTGTGATACTGCGGATAATGGAAATTTATGAATGGCAAAAAGTGTCCATATTGGCTCATTCCATGAGCTCGATGTTATCGTTTATATTTGCCTCATTGTATCCCGATCGCCTGGACATGTTAATAAGCATAGACGTGGTACGCACACGCTATCGTGATCCCAGCGCACAAATCGAATTCATACGAAATAACATTGAAAAGTATTTAATAGAAGACGAGCGTTTACAGTTGGCCACACAAATGGAACCACCGTCCTACACACGCCAGCAGTTGCTGCAGATAATGTTTGAAGGTACGGACCGATCAGTAGCCCTGGAGAATTGTGATCACATATTGGAACGTAATTGCACGAAATCTTTGAAATATCCGGATAAATATTATTTTTCACGTGATGGACGTGTAAAATATTATTTTGAATTCACAACTTCACCACCGTTTGCAGCGGAATTGGCGAAAAGGATACACGATGTACCCTATTGTGTGATAAAAGGTTCTCAATCCAGTTATATAGACGAACAGAGTACTGAAGTTATAAATATACTGAAGGAGAAAAATCCACATTTTGAATTGCATGAAGTCGAGGGTACCCATCATGTTCATCTCAATAATCCGCAGGGAGTGGCTGCCGTCATTAATCCTTTTATTAGACGCCACCGACCACCCTCCATAGAAACGTGGTCTTTGAATGATGTAGTCACGTGTGAAACAACAGAGCAGTGGAGTATTAAGAAGAAAAAACGGAAGAGTAAATTATGACAATTAAGAATTTTCACAAACTGCCGCCATGAATCTGCGAAGAGTGATGACGAATCAAGTGAGAAATAGTGAATCAACTTCGAGTTGAAACTTGGCAGCGGTTGTGAAATATATTAAGGGATCTTGGACTGGAATTTATTTAAATGAAGATGAATAATTTTTAATGTTTATGAAAAGTTTAACTGAAGCAGTGGTTATCCCGGCTCCTCTGAGCAATCTTATTTGAATTGTTGGTTTTATGTGACATTTCATTTGGCAAGTGTTAGAAGTTTGGAACAATTTTTGTATCTGGAAAAAAAAAGTTCCGCGAGTTTGAGCCATAACTGTGGATATGCGTTTATGAAAAATCAAATAAGTATTTATACGATCCTATTTTATGGTGGCCTATAATATTGTATTGGCTTCTTTAATTAATATTTATTTTTATTATTTATTTATGTTGCACATGCTTAAGTAGTACTCTAATTTTGTAGTTAAAATAAACATGTTTCTTTGGGACAATGAAAAACCGGTTAAGCATCCAGCCATTCTTTAGCCGACAACAAATTTTAAAATTTTATTAACGTCCCAATCGTTAGTGAAAATGTTTTACTTTAAATTACAAATTCTTAAATTTAAAGTAACTTCTAAATTGGCAGATTTGAACTTAAGCCTGCCTAATAATTCAATTCAATTCAATTTATAAAGTTCAGAATTGAATAATTTTATTTGCAGAAAGGGATAGTCTGTAAGTTTCTATATTTTATATTAAAATAATTTCGATTCTTAAAAAGTTTGTAAAAGAAAATTTTATTTGAAAATTTGTTTTATTAACTTGTTATAAAACAAAATTTGTCTCTTTTAAATTAGATCATATAAAAATATATATTAATTTACTTAGGAAAGACTCTATAAAATATTTATTTAAATGATTTTGTTAAATCAATTGTTTTATATGATATAGAAATAAAACATGTAGAAATAGTATTATAATCTGACATATGACTTGAATGAATATTCTCTATCACCAGTATTTTGGATATAAAATTAAATTTGGGTAATTTTAATTCAAACCGACCCCATTCAATATGCATGAAATTTGTCCCACCGAAATAAATTTCAAAATTTAATTGAATTTCATAAGAAAGTTGTTTGAAAAGTTTTTTCTTTAAATTCAGGAAGACATGATAAACATTTTAAAGTACAAGTGGCAATAAAAAATATATACTTGAGTACTGTTGATGAAAGTGTAGTGGCTTTCGAAAACAACTATTCTGCCCTGCTTTGTAAATTGAATATATAAAACTGGTGCTGATTTTCTCCTGAATTTTGGAATATTTGTAACAAGTCCTTCTGAATAAAAACATACTTTAAGAACAAGTCTATGAAATCAAATTTAATGCGGCAATAAAAATTGAGGCACAAATTGTAGACAATCAACAGTGATTTTTGTTGTTATTTTTTTATATCTGTTACAACTAAAAATAGAGTCGGAAATAACCAAAAAATTGTAGAATGAAATTAAAACGTAAGAAAATTATAAAAAGGAAAAGTGAACAGTGAGTTCTTGTTATGACTTTGATATATGTTTTAGACTTCTCATTCATTCCAGTGGAAGTTTGAAATAAATATCTTTAGTCTTAAGAAATGTTGGGTAAAGATTCCCTGATGATTTCCATTAGCCCTAGGGAAATGGGCATAGGAACTATCTAAAAGCCCTCAAGTGATCACTTTGAATTTTTTTAAGGAAATTTCGGGGGAAAAGAATCAGCGCGAAAATAAAAATTTTAAATTTTCAAATGTTTTGACAAAATGTTTCATATTCAAAACTCTATAAAAACGTAAACTTTGGCGATTCTTTTCAGTTTATGTTTTTCAATATCTCAAATTAATTGGGTTTAAATTTATTGAAAAAATTTAATTAATTGGAAACTTCAAAATATAATTAAAAGAAGAATTTATACAATTCTGCCGGAATTTTTGAAATAAAATTGCTGACTACTATTCAATGCCGACATACAACCGAAAACGATATATCGGTAATATTTCAGTTTTACTGATCTATCGATTTCAAAAAAGAAAAGAAAAAAAAATTAACTCAAATCCCCGCGGCAACACGAGTTCAAACACCACTTTGCCAAAAAGCATTTTAATTATTCCACAAACTCCGTTTGTTTGTGCTCTCTTGAGGAAACGCATTTCCAGTGCCTGCAATTAAATGTTGCATTTAACAATTCCATTCAACTTAAGCACGCCTAAAGCTGTTCTGAAAAATGTGTGGCCTTAATGAAGTTGGAATCTTTTCAATAACTACAAATGAAACGTAGTGCAGTGGCTGTTGCACGTTGTGTTTGTTACATCTCCTGCAACAAAGAACGAACAACCACAAGTTGATTATGAGGATAATTTTAAAGGATTGGATGCGAAATTGTGACGCCACCGACCACCCTCCATAGAAACATGGTCTTGGAATGATGTAGTGACGTGTGAAACAACGGAACAGTGAGTGTTAAGAAGAAAAAACGGAAGAGTAAATTATGAGAATTACGAATATTCTTGAAAGTGTTGCGCAAAAAGCCTCTGGCGATGCCTAATTGTTGTAGACTCATTATCAACACTTTCCTGTACAGCGTCTGTGTTTGGATCACTACGACCCTGACGAGCGTATTACTTTAGTCTCTTGTCAGCAATAGTGTCACGAATGTATCGATTAAATCACCCACAGCGGCCCTAGAAGCAGACCGGTTATAAGGAAAAACTGCTCGAATCTCACGAACTGATGCAGTAAATTTTGACCCACTTTAATAGTAAATTTCTACAATTAAAATTCTTTGTACAACAGTGTAGCGTTCCGGAATCAAAATTTTCCAACTTTTCACTAAATAAAAGGAAAAAGG
Source organism: Linnaemya vulpina (assembly GCA_963675445.1). NCBI lineage: Eukaryota > Metazoa > Arthropoda > Insecta > Diptera > Tachinidae > Linnaemya > Linnaemya vulpina. The sequence continues at coordinate 23,388,400 of OY776278.1, forward strand.
CCCAAGTCTTGCCATTTCATTATTTGACAGCTGTTTTATTTCCTAACCTCAAATAAGATTATAAATGTCAAGTCTAATTAAGTGCCCTGCACAGAATGAATGGGAGTGATTAATCGGTGTCTTCCACTGCTTCTGCCTGCTTTCCGCTGGCTTAACTTTTGCCAAATACTCTTCCACACGTATTTCCAGAAAATGTTGCCGGCACCAAATATTGTTTTTAGCCATAAAATCGTTTATTTCTCACATGCACACATTTAAATGCCGTGTACGTGGTTTAAACATTTTTAGCAACTTTGTAACCATTTAATGAGATGGGAATTTATTGGATGGGCTGAGAACTGTTTTTTTTTTGCACGAGTTGAGAAATTATTTCTTTTTTTGTGTGTTTGTGAACTGCGTGAAATGCTGCAACAAATTAACTGAAACAAGATGATTTTGTAATTCAATAACTTATTAAGGAGATAAATAATAAATTGATATTAATACAATAATTATTTCTATATATTTAGGATAAAGAGACTACATGCCTTTAATTTTTGTGATATCGCTTATGTTTTATCTTTCATTTTTAATATTTTATTTATAAAAACTATATATAGTCTATACCACATGGATTGCGAATGTGGCGAACGGAGTGTAATAATCGAATAAGTCTTCTATCGATTAGAATTTCCTTTTAAATTGTTGTGAAAATTCGATCCACATCGAATGCGGTGATTCGGCCCTTGTTTGGAATTAATTTTTAAATTTTTTATACGAGTATATCTGAAAACTCAAGTGATTAATATATTTAAATAACATTTCTAACCAGTGCCTCGTTTCTTCTCGCATCGAAAAAATTGTCGTCACACTGTGAAACACAGGATGAGTCGGAATATATTTCTTAATGCATTTAAAATTTTTTTGGTTTTTTATAATAATAAATATATTATTCTATGGATAATCCTACAATAAAAAGCATGACAACCATAATTATTTAAATAAAATGGTAACACAGGTATTATAACACACAAGTGTTAACATCAGGTTGATACAGTTCTCGGATTGTTTTTCACAAATAAAATTTGTGTAAATAGGAACTGTTATCACATTCAACTGAGCCACCTAAACAGTGGTGATAAACACAATATACACATGAGCACTGAAGATGAAAGTGTTGCGACTTTCGAAAACAGCTGTTCTGTTCTGCTGTGTAAGTTGAATAAAACTGATGTTGACTTCCTTTGTGCCTAGGAATATTTATCATCATGTCTTTCTGAGATTTTAACTAAGTTAGAACAATTTAGCCTATATAAATATTAATATAGCATAATTATTTAGTTTTTCGTTGTGAGAACTTTTCACACCAGTTACAGAAACGAGGCACAGATTCTTGAGTGAGTCGTAGCAGGTTTAATTTATTTTGTGTTAGAAAAACTGAAGCTCACGCTTTTTATGAAAATCAAATTAAAAATTTTTAAATAAGTTTTAAAGTGCCTACGCTTTTTTTCGCAACAAAAGTTCCTTTCGTCGTTAATTTAAGTTTATTTGAAATTTTAATTCTCACTTTTTAAATTAATTTTCTTAAAAAGTTTCGTTTTATATTTCTGTAAAATTGAAATTGATGCGCTTGGAAAGCGTATAGAAATACTTACACATTATGAGAAGATAAGAACAAGAACCATGCGAATAACATTGTCTAAGTGCAACGTGACGTATGAGTAACATCAATAATTATATTAGGTAAAAGAATGGACGCACAATACAAACAAACATACAAGCACGGTTGCCACTCTAAATTTTTCTTCGGGACCAAAATCCATAAAAAAAGAACCAAAATAAAAAAGAGAACCAATTTTTTTAATTTTATTTGCATACCAGCATAATACAATACTTTTTACACTGAAGTCAAATTGTCAATTTCTGACTTGTAAACAAAAGTAACAATCGATCAGTGTTGCCAATATAGCTTTTTGATTTACTACTGTGGGTAGGTAATAATCGATTACTATCAAGTGTTGTAAACGAATCAAATCTTTTACTTTATGTGAACAGTAATAATTTTCGTAAATACATTTTTACAGGCATGATAAAACTTTCAAAATTTATTTATATTATAATCGTTAACTTTTCATAAAAGAGAAAAAATGAACCAGCGAATCAAACGTAAAAAAACAAAAATTTTTGGTTCAATTGTGCCATAGTGGCAACTGTGCATACAAGTGAAGCTAATAAAATCGTATAAAAATCGGGGTTCCTGAGAAATAATTTCATTTTTAAATGGAAATTTAGATACTTAAAAAGAAATTTGGATACTTAAAAGGATTAGTTCTTTCGATTGAATCTGTTTCCGGACTGTTCGTTTAAAACTCTTTATATTTTTCTTTTGTTAATAATCATCCGAGGAACTCCTAATTTATTTGTTTATTTTTTCAAAGATACAGTCATATTCTGTGAATTAAAATCGCCTGATTTTCGAATACTAGCTCCACAAAGAGAATTATATATCAGACTTTTCTTAAATATTGTATTATATACTAAAGCTTTAGATATGATGTTTAAAAACAGTCCTTTCTAATATTTGGATTGCTTCAGAATCATGATTTACATGGGAAATCGCGTGATTTCAAATCGACGTGGTTTGCTCAACGGGCCCTATAGTCCCGCATTTTTTATATATAAAATTTTATAATGCTGTTGTTGTTGTAGCAAAATTATTATTATCGCGACGTATAAGTAACCTCATTAATAATATTAAGTTTACGGCCAGAAACACACAAGAGAAAAGGAAAGTTTTAGTTTTTTCACATGTGATTTTGCTTTCACACTGCAGACTTAATAAATTCAGGTTTTAACACACGGGTTGTCCAATAAATTAAATCACACTAAATTAAATCTCTCAATTTTCAATTCAATCTCAAATTCTATTGCAGCTTTTTTGATTGTTTTTGCTTACTTCGTTTAATTTCGGAATTGTTTTATATATTGCCAATTAATTGGGGTATTCCCACTGTAGTCATAAAGTCATAAGTCGGAAAATAATAGCACGAAATATATGAGTAGTGTGAACAACACAGTCCGTCATAATTTATATAAACTATAACAGCTCCTGCCTTGATATGATACTTATTTTTTGCGGCGGCATAGGGAAACACGTTCAGTGGCTTCCAGATACGTAAGTTTAACGAGACAAATTTTTCAATTGTTTATATATAGTTTTTGCGATTTAATTCTCTTTCACCTATTTTTATTTTATAAAAATGTGATTTAATGTACAGACATATAATAATTGTTTAGCCGTTTTTCAGTCCTAGATCATATACAAGTAACGGCGGCAAGCCTATACTATCGCCGTCTCGCTTAAAGACTTTCAGCCCTTCTACTCTGATCTCTAGAGCTATTTTACGACAAAATAAAAACATACAACAAAGAGTGCTATTATCTTATGACTTATTTGTATGCTGAACAACAAAAACTTTTTTAAACTGGTCTAAAATATTATGACTTTATGGCAATATGGCTAAATGGCACACAGTGTGAATACCCCAAATGTTTTTAAAGTATGACAATATTTACGCAGATCGAAGAATTTATTTCAAAAACACATTTTTTCATATAAAATCATGCGATTTCGGAAAGAAAACTTGCAGATATGATGGAGTTTTTTATGCATTCTTCAAACGTTATCAGATGTTTTCAATATACAACTTGGCAGCACTCAACTTAGCACAGATAAGAACAGGCGAAAAAGAGGTTGCATTTCTTAAAGTCTACATGAAATCAATTAGAAAATAGTTTTAAGCTTGTTTTAATAAAATCATATTGTACAATTAAACCAGGTTTTAACAGGTTTAGTCATGTCAGTGTGACAACTCTGTCAGATACAAAAAAACAACATAGAAGTGAAGCTAGTAAATAACGTATAAAAAAGTGTCTTAAGAATATATCCTCAAGGTTAGCAACATAAACCTTTCAGCACTTGTTGAAGCTCATAACCCCTTTATTGGTTATATTTGAGAAACAGTTAATAAACGATTAATAAAACTTTATTAACTTTCGCTTTTGCAACACGAAGTAAAACACACAACACAATGAGCTCAAGAACTCATTTAGTTTCATGGAAATCGTCTTTGGCTCCTAAGAATTGTTCATTTATTTATTTATTAAATGTTTTTGTGCTGAACCGTTAAAAGACATGCCGTAAATGGCTGAAAGCAAATGCGATATTTAGCACTTGTCCAACGTGTTCTGCTTATGCTTTTACAAATATTCGAGTTTTTAGTTCTCCTCTCTGTTATTTGTTTTATGTTTCTGTACGACGATTATTTTTTGGATTGTTGTCTTTGTAATGGTGTTGGAATTTGTGGTTGTGTTGTTCTGTCATTGTTGTTTGAAATTAAGCTTTTGTTGTTGTTACTTAACTTTTCAGTTTTGAATTTATTTCTGGGATTTGTACATATTTTACAAGAGTCTATTTTGTCATGGCAAACGAAATATTTCATGGTGAAAAGTACCATTTCATGTTCGGTAACAACACAGTGAAGAAGCATGAGTAACAAGAATATTATTGCAAATAGTCGGTATAAGTACGAGCATGAAGAGTATCCATATCCTTATTGGGGATACAGCACATGAGCTGACTTGCACTGTGGGCCGTAGAAGTTAAAGAGAGGGATTTCTTTTGGTATTTCTTTTTTATTGGCCTTGGGAAGCGTTTTAAATATTGTTTCTTAATAGATTTCGTTGCAATCTAGGGGTAATGGATTGGCTTTCTGAAGGATAATGGCTATTGAATTAATAAAATTTTTTTTTTACTAGAAACTAAATTCATTAAAAAAGGTGCCTGTTGCTTCATTTTATAAACTGCTGAAACCGTAACAGTGCAAGTAGTTTTTGTTAATTAAAGAGGACTGTTTGATTACAACATGACTTATTGAAAATCCTTTCAATGAAAGGAAATGCGTCGTTTCATTTGTGTTTAACAGCCATTTAAACCAGCCAACTTGGAGTCAACAAAAATCTGTAAACCCGGCTACAAGGTACTTCCCCCATGTGGGGGAAGATTCATAACATGCAAATCACTCAGCATTTCCATGGTATTCGATGACGGACCTAGTAGGAAGAAACCGTTTGAAATGAAAACCACAATTCACTTCTTGAAGAATACCTTAAGAACATAAATTGTGGAGTACCTTCGAGAGCATCAAATATTCTCTGTGATTCATTATAAAAATGTTACCAACATTTTCAATCCATTTGCCTTCTCCATATCAAGACTTGCTGTTACCTCGACCCGTATCACTGTATTACAATTGTAAAGGAAATTGTAAGATTTTATATGTCTGTGACTTAATATGTTCTGAAGAAATAAATGTGTTTAGTTGGAAAACATAGCTACGAGGGTAGACCAATTATAGGCAGTGTAAAAGGGTTGCAGTTGAAGCCAATGAAATTTTGATATCGAGCTAAGAAAGAGTTGGAAAGCAATTCCTTTTTTTTAAATTTATTTCTGGATGGTCCAACATAATGAAAACAATTTTATATACTCCCAATTAAAGCTCTCAGATTTAATAATATTTTTTATTTCATCTGAAATCAAATTCTGGTAAATGTAGAATCTGTTATACAACCTGTTGCAAAATTTATTTTAAAAATTTGTAATTTAATTTTTTTAAGTCTGTAATGAATTACCAAAAATAGTTTGTTACTCTCGTATATATAAATAAATGAGCACGCACACACACACAAACACACACACACACATCTCTCTCCATTATAAACTGGAGTGTGTATCGTAACATTCCTTTCGTAGATAAACAGCCCGAGATTGTATTTCGTGTAAATGAAAGACAATTTATTCAGCTTAAAAAGGTTCATTTATTATGCCATCTTAAAATTTAACACATTCTCTAAATGCGTTTGTCCTTGAATCATGTACAACGAGAATGTAACAATAAAATGAGTCAACACGAAACGAAAAGTAAAACGAAAAGAAAATAGAAAAATTAACAACCGAATCATTTTACGCTGAAGATATTCATTCTGGCTTAGTTCAACTTAGTTGTGAAGCACAAGTGTTTTACACGCACATGCATCTTAATTTTGTGGAACACTAAACAGTACTAAAGGAATCGTATGAAAAAGGAAAAAAGAAACATTTAGTAACATGCCAAAAAGGATTCTATTCCTCAAGATGTGTGACATATAAATTTTGTAAATTAATAATAGAAAAGAGAAGCTGTTGTGCTAAATGAATGGTTCTTTCTTAGCTATCAAATGGAATAATTGATAATGACAATTTAGAAGATGATGGACCATGTGATCGTGTTTCTATTGTGAACGCTTCGGGGTCAGGTAGATCTAAAACTTGTCAGTTATCTAATATTTTTACAAGGACTAATAGAATAAAAAATACCTGTTAAAGAAAACTAAGGCGCAAAGAAACCTAGACGGTTCTTTATTAATATTATTTATTTTAATTCCCTAAAAAATCAGGAAGTCAAAGTAAGTCTTCGTGCTGATTCTTTTTCCGCCAAAATCCTATTAAAAATTTCAAAGTGATCAATTGACTACAATTAGAGTCGGAAAAAATCAAATACAAATGTTAGAAAATAATAAAAAAGAAGAAGTCATCAGTAAGTTCTTGTTATGACTTTGATATTTGTTTTAGACTTCTCATTCATTCCAGTGGAAGTTTGAAATAATATCTTGAGTTATTCTAAGAAATGTTAAGTAAAGGTTCCCTGATGACTTGAATCAGCCCCAGTATAATGAGGTTAGGAACTTGCTAAGACACCTCAATTGATCAGTTTAAATTCTTTAATAACATTTTGGGAAAAAGGAATCAGCCCGAAAACCAAAATTAAAGAGGATTCAAACAACAATTCTAAAAATATGCATAAATTTAATAATTTCAATTTTATTTATTAAAAATATCATTCAAATCAAAAAAGTAAGACAATAAATTAACAAATTTTTGTCCCTTAAATGGTTCAAAAACCAGCTGTCATTAAAGCCAAATAAATTAAAGCTGCTTTTTGAGCCGGCATTAGCTTTTTGAAAACAAAAATTGCAGCGTTATTTATTAATTTTCCTTTTATATTCTCATGGCTACTGAAACTATTTTGTTTGGCAGAAACTTTTACTTTGTGTCATCCTTTAAAATGCAATTTCTTTTGTATCACACCGCCATTCGTTTTGCATCACAAATTGTTTGTGTTTGTACTTGCATTTGAAATGGAAACGCATCCTTGTATTTTAACGATGCATCTTGACTTTTAAAAATCCTTTTCAAGGCTTTTGTATAAACTTTTAGTATTGAGACAATTAACAACTGCGTTTATTATCATGCGATTTCATATATAAAAGGCAAACAAAGACAGACAGACAGACAAAAATATAAATAAAGGCAGCATATATTTTTATACATATTTTTCTAAAAGCACGGAGATAAAATAAAATATAAAAACATATTTTATCACACACTGCGTTTTAGTTTGATTTCTTTATATTGTGGAATTAAAGTGGTGCGAAAACAATAGAAAAGGAGGATTCGTTTGAATCACACACATCGCCCTCGTTCAACAATAACATATTAACTCAAAAAATATTACAATATTTATTTTAGCTTTTTGAAAAAAATGTATATATTGAAAGTTCCCTTTTTTTCTTTCCAAAGAACATGTTGTGATTCTTTTCTTACTGAAAGGATTTATATCCCTCAAACAAGAAACCAAAATTATATTGAGTTGTTTGCATTAATTTGTCAGAAAATATTGTTGTTTCTCCTTTGAATAAAACTATGTGCCCCTTTCCTTTCACCCTATTTTCACCCTTTCTTTCCCCCTATTTTTCCCTCCCTTTTCCCTATTTTCCCCTTTCCTTTCCCCTATTTCCCCCTTCCTTTCCCCCCTATTTTTCCCTTCCTTTCCCCTTTTCTTGCCCCCTATTTTCCCCTTACTTTCTCCCTATTTTCACCTTTTCTTTCCCATTATTTTTCCCTCCCTTTCCCCCTCCCCTATTTTTCCCTTTCCTTTCCCCCTACTTTTCCACTTCCTTTCCCCCTATTTTCACCTTATTTTCACCCTTTATTTACCCCAATTTTTCCCTCTCTTTCTTCTATTTTTCCCTCCCTTTCCCACTATTTTTCCCTTTCCTTTCCTCCTATCTTTCCCCTTACTTTCCTCTTATTTTCACCCTATTTTCACTCTTTCTTTCCCGCTATTTTTCCCCTGCCTTTCCCCTTATTTTTCCCCTTCCCTTTCCTTTCCCTTTATTTCACAATTAGAAATCCTTTGGATAACAATAAAAGTATTTGTAAGGTAAAATGAAAAATTAAATCTCAACTCAATTGTTAATTCTAATTGTATAAAGGTGTAGCAAAATTAAATAGAGTCATATCGTATAAAAGTTGTTTGTTGGGTTTTGGTTTGTAAAGGTTTCATAGCCTATTAAACTTATTATAATGTAATTTTTTAAAATCATTTGTGAATTTGTATAATTAATTTATTAACAGAATTCTCAGACGGTTTTTGGAAGTCTTTTAATAAGTTGAGAAGTTTGTAACTTATCGAAACTGTGGTTAAAGTGTCGTAACGGTTTAGTATAAAAGCGCCACTGAAATGCATATAGACATTGCTTAACCACACAACAAATAAATTTCATATTATAATAGTACAATGACAGTATGTCAAATAGTTAATTTATTAACAATAAAGTATTTTTATTTCATAAAAATATGACAAATATTCCCAAGCAAAAGGAGAAGTCAACATCGGCTTTATATATCCAACTTACACAGCAGAGCATAACAGCTGTTTACTAAAGCCACTACACTTTCCTCATTAGTATTCATGTGTACTTGTTAGGTGACTTTATTAAATGTGACAATAGTTTCCATTTGTACCAATTTTATTACCAAAAACTGTACGACAAGTGTATCAAACCGTTGTTAAACTCCAGTGTTGCCGCTTGTAAATAAAAAAAACTACACCTGAGTACTGACGAGAAAGTGTAGTGGCTTTTGAAAACAGCGCCATTCTGCTCTATTGCTTAATTTTATTGTATTAATTTTAATGCAAATAAAAAAAGTTTATATCTTTTGAAAACAATAAGAATTTAATTTTATATAATCGGCATCGTGCTGATATTCAGGAGCGTATTTGTGTGCAAATATAATCCGTACGCACGTGCATATCAACGACTGCACGGCTGTTGCCACGAACTTTGTTTACAATTGAAGTTCTTAAATTTTTCTTTATATTTAATATTAAGTTCTTTTGAAATACCACAGCCGAGACAAACACACATTCGCACAAAAGCGTCATGAATGTCAAAACTTTTAATTAATATTTGTATTGTGTTTGGCGTGTTTCATTTGCATGCACACAGTTGTATGTTGACACATACACACTCAAACTCACATACACACACAAACAATTCAATACAGAACTTAAGGAAATACAAAACTGCGAGTCAGCAGCCTACTGTGACATGTGAAAATGTCAAATTGATTCATGACATGGATTAATTTTACACCTGCTTAAAAACAGGTGAAGTTAATATTTCCTAAAATATTTTACGTTAAAATTTTTTTAAATTTATTTTTACAAGAATCAAATTTAAAATTTAAAACGCAGGCAATGCACCGAATGCTTATAAATTAAGTTTGAAACTTCAAAATATATTCAGAACAATAAAATCAAAATTAATGAAATTGTGTATGAAAATTTATTTCCTTAAGTCACGTTGTCGTTTATTTTAAAAGTCACTAACAGTAAGTCTGCGCTTACACAGGGAAATATCTGAAAGAAAAATACATTTGAAATATGCAAAACTGAAGTTGCTAATACGCCGATAAGCCCGAAATTAATGACTATTTGTAGGACCCATGTAGGGAAAAGTAATTGCAAATTGGCCCACCAGGTTAGATACATCCCAGTCAGTCAAGGCCGGAAATATGACAGAAGTCATATATAAATTATAATGACACACGATTATCTTTGGAATGTAGTAAATTCTATGTCAATTTAATGAGTTCCTCTGTGCCCTTGTTTTTTTTTTCTATCCATGAAGGAATTCTTATATGAACTTTTGGAATGTTCTTGAGCCCTCTCATCAATCGTTGCTAAATGCACTGCTATGCCACCGGTAACTGAGGAATAATCGGCAAGACTAACGTTTGCCATGTAGACGAGAGCTTCGCTGTCCTTTCCAGCACCAACCTCAAAGCATCACAATCTATAGCATCTGCTGATCTCACAACAGCGTGTATAAATCGCTGCTATCGGTTACATCGAATAAAGACAAGTCAAAGATCTACCGGTACCCGAAATTTCTCCCAACTACTTTTAGAAATAAATCACCACGTGCACTCCCTGAATTAAACCTCAGCCATTACGTGACCACAGAATCATGTAACACTCGTTGAGCAAGCAACTCAGTTCCCAGCAAGACTCGACATGCATTTACATGCACAATCATAAACATCATCCTCATTAACGATATATCCAGGACACATACGCAGATTTTGTGGTCAGGAAAACGTCCCGAAATGTGTTGTTTATTTTTTTGGCGAACAAGTAAAACGAGCAGCTTTTTTCATAAAATATCCGGATAATTGTCAAAATTTGTTGTCGTGCTGTGTAAAATTTTATTCGAATAAAAGTGGACGACAACTGAATAATTGAAGTACATATCAGGTTAATGATGAAGTTAAAAAAAAATTTTAAAAAAATTTCAGATGAAATAACAATCACGATAATATTATATCGTCTCTGGGAAGGGTATATTTAATATTAATTTTATATATATCAGTACGTCTATATGCCTGTATTTCATTAGGTCTTGCGCCAAGTAATCGGTAGAATTCAACGTAATTCTAAAATAAAAAAGTTTGATAGAAACAACTTTCAAAAACTAAATGAGAATTAAAAAAAAAAATAATAAAAGAAAAAAAGTTATAAGAGGCAACAAACAGATGGCTTTCGATTAATAGATACAGACATAAAATCGGTTAAAATCGAATGAAATTGGATTTTCTAGGTTCACACTGTCAAAATTGTTTTTTTTTTAGACATTTTTAATTTATTTGAGATGAATGAAATAAAAATGTGTATAATTTGTGTTTCCCTCTCGCTGTTTTACGCTAAAAAAGCATAATTTGTGAAAAAAAACTTGCATAATGTGCACCGAGACTTTATTGTTTTCTAGAAGTATTATAATTCTCATTTGGTTTGTGAAAAATTTTGCATAAGAATTCAACATATTTTAAAAATCAAAGCCTTTATTGGTTGAAACGATTTTGTGTAAAACGAAAACACATTTTTATATGTATTTCAGATTTATTTTTGGCTTCCCAATTACATTGTTCGCTGGGATATGTTAACTTAATTAAGTTTGGAATATAAACAAAACAATTTTCTTCGAAATTACTTTCATTTTTGTGCTTTTAAAAGAAATTTATATAAATTGTTTGCAATTTGCTTCAAAAATGATATCAAAGGAGAAAATTGAAAATCAATTTCCTACCAACAAACAAAATAAAATTGCTCATCCCATATTTTTGCCTGCAAAAGCATTGAATCAATTTGAATCATTTTTATAGGCGCACAACAATGAAAAGCAAAAACTTTAAAAGAAAATAAAGATTTTGTATGTCTCTCATTGCAAAATGTGGCTCCATGAAGATTTTCACATCACAAGAGTTCAATAAAGGAAATCATGTTGGTTTTAGCATGTTAAAAACAACAACAACAACAACAACAACATTGTGCAACAATGGCATGAACGTACGAACACCAGGAGCATTCTCACTAATACTCATACGGCCTTTATGAAATAAACAAACTTGTGGCAAATAAATTGTCAAAGCGTCGATATGCTTTTGTAAATGCACTCGAATGTGTGTGCAGCAGAGAAAAGTTTAGTTTTAGCCAAATATTTGCTTGTGTGTGTGTGCGTAAGTAAGTGCATGTGTGTGTGTGTGATCTTGCATGTAGAGTTGTTACGAGGCCAATCTTAATTGTATCTTGCGTGAGTGCACAGAACAGAAACTAAAGCATCCGTACAACCGGGAGTTGTGAGGATGCCTGAATTTTATTGGGAAAATGTCTACACGAAGGCGCTGCAAATGAAGATATAATTTTGTTCTACTTACGAGCTGTTGCTTGAAGTATTTAAAGTGTAGACCGTGAAGTTAATGGAGGTATTTTGATACCTTTTGCTGAGGCCTACTACGAAAGATACTTAAAGTCATTCCTGGATTTGTAAAGGAAACGTGAGAGGATCATGTTGTTTCCTCACTTTATCATAATTATTATTATCGATAATCGATTACAAATACTGCAAATCAAAGTCCTGGCTGTGAATGATTATTTCACTTGATATACAACTTCTCGTACTGACCTCTTGTTTAAGTTTAAGTGTAAAAGTTGGCTTGATTTTAGCTTCCAATCCTGTTGTTCTTGTAGCCGAACAGAGACTACAATATTTATATTTATTTTGCAAAACCGATTTAATGTATGTTTTTATGGATGTTGTCAAAGAGTTTATAAGCAAAATAGACCCGCATGAATTCAACAATATGAAATGCTTTTATGTGTCCTGGCAAAGAAGCCATCATACTCGTCGCATTCGCATGCTGAGACCGGGTGAATGTGTGTGTGTGTGTGTGTGATTTTATATACGAACTAGACGAGCCAGTCACACTGTATTGTAATAATGGAAATGTTTTCACTTTATTTCAGTTTTCATCGTCTCTTTTTGGCAAATATTGTTGTCGTTGTCGTTGCCTCTTGACCCATTTGGCAAATGTCAACAATACCCAAGAATATGGCTTCACATTAACAGGCACACAATTTGACAGAAGTGGTTGCATGTGTGGAGATTTATTTTTGAATGCAAAAGCAAACCATTTTGTAGAAAGTTTCCCTAAAATTTGTCAGTAATATTTGCAATGATTTTCTATTATTATTTTTTCCATTTTTGTGTTGTACAATATGAAATGTTTAGTTTCAGGGTATTTTGGGCATTTATGGTGTATTTGTTGGCTCATAAATTTTATTATTCCAGCCATTACCAACATAAATGGATTAATGTTTGCTCTTTACTAAACTTTTTTTTTGTTACTTGAGAGAACAGAATTGTGCAGCCAGTGGGAGTGGAGTTATTTGAAATAGACTTTCGAAAAATATTGTTATTTATTGTATAATAATTTTAGTCTATAGAAAAGATCTTTGAAAGTGTATGAGTTTACATGTGTGCGTCGTAAATATATTTGGAACAAACTTTTTCCACAAACAAACTACTTCATCACGATAATTTTTAATATATTGAAAGTTGTAAAGTTTTTAAAGAATTCAGGGCTGAAAACGTTATACTCCGAATCATATTGAAACTATTAGGAAGGACAATATCATGATACGTAAATCCTATTAACGGAGTAGCAACATCAGCTACAATTGCGAATTGGCTTCCTTTCCAGAATAGTTTCCAGTTTCCAAAGCGCTTTAAATTTATTGAAGAAAAAATTACAATGTTTAAAAATTATAATAGAAATTTAGAAACTTAAATACGCAACCGTTTCTATTATATTATTCAAGTTCGATTAATAATAAAGAATATAAAAATATATAAAAAGGACATTTGAAGGAAAAAAAGTAATTTCGTTCTAGTTACGTACATGCTTGTTTTACCCGTCACAACTCGAAAATTTTTTTTATCGTTCCTATTCTTAAAAGTCACAGGACAGATACGTTCAGGACAATCGGTAATAAATTTAACACAGGATTATTCCTTCCCCTAAACTTATCATTGCGAACACTGTAAAAACTTTAATACTCATCGTATTGAATGAGCTGAAGGGTGTCTTTATATGTTTGAAACTTTTCAAAACTAAATAATGCCCAACAATTTACAAAGTGTTAAATGAAGAACACACAATCATACACTTTCACTTATACGAAGACAACAATTATAAACATGTCCTGCATACCAGAATGGTTCAACACTTTCTTCTCTTCTGTTGAAAGTGTCATGTTATCGAAACTTTTGCCCTTTCAAACTGGTTTCAGTGAGAAAATCGATTTATATATTTTGCAAATAGATAAAATATTATTAAAATGTATATTTCCTTTTACTGCCAGAGGAGTATTACGAAGAATTATTTGTGTAGGTTGTAGTAAATGGATGTTTTCACCAAAAGACTTTACTTTGTCTTGTTTGGCAAAAATAAATCAAAATTTAGTTTATTTCATTATTTGCATGCCATGAATTGTAGTTGCCCCAATTGGCGTCAAAATTTAAAACTCTTAATGCACAAGTTTGTCATTTTTATTGTTACAATAAATGAAATATTCTGCAGTATTGATGCATTAAATATAAAAACTTTTTTATGTAAGTGAAATTTTCCAATCACTTGAGTCTTAAGATTCCAATGATTTTTATTGCATTAGCGGAAGTAGAGTGTTTCAATAGAGTATCATATAAACCAGGCTAAAATAGAAACTGTTTTTTAACTTCAAGAAGGGGCAGAAATTGTAAATGTAAACAAAAGAATTTCAGCAAATGAAGTTCAGCCAACAAGACACCAAAACAACAAAAGACATGGAAAGCATTTGTCAAGACCAGTTATGCAAGACAGACAGAATTTGCAATCAAGGAACCAGAGTTTAGTTTATAAGAAATTTGACTTAAGCACGGCATCCTGGTACGTAACAAACGAACGAAGTAAAACAAGTCCTTGAGGACACAAAACTTGCCATAGTTGAATTAAGACAGATTTATTTTCAAGCCAATAAAACAGAAGAAAGCCGAGGCGTAACAAAAAATATGAAACCACCAGTGATGTGAAATGAAAACACAAAGCGATTAACCACGTGGCGGAAAAAAAGCCGATAAACAAGAATGTTTATGTCATAAAATAAAAACAGTTAAAACGGGGACTGCTTGACAACTCCGTGAATATGTTAATAAATAACAACAAAAAAAGTTCTAAATGTTTCACACTTCATAAAACTTTGAACTGTTTTGAAACTCCTCTAAACTGCCGCTTTTTAGATAAGAATTAAAAAATATGTTGCATGTTCTCCAGAAAAGAAAACACCATAAAACTAGTAAAAGTGCTATATCCGGCAGAGCCGAATATTATACACCCTTCACCGACTTCTAGATCGTTCATGATCATTCATGATTTTATATATACATATTTTTTTTTTAAAGAAATATGTTTCATTTATTTTGAGTTCTGTTGCAATTTAATTAACAGTTTAATTAAAAGATCTTATTTGCGGTACACCTACTCTTTCACATCTAAATTGGAAAAAAGGTAGAAAAGAAAACTCTAACGTAAAGATCTTTCAAAAATAAAAATATGTATATATTATTAAAATAATATATATATTTTATTAAAATAATAAAGTTTGTTTCATATGTTACATATAATTTTGATGGGCTACTTGTAAAAGAAGTGTTTTTATTTCATTTGAGAAACACAAGATGAATATTGTAACAAAAATATTTTCTAACTATTCCACTAACTCAGCGGAGCAGAACAGCAGTTTTCGAAAGCCGCCACACTGTCATCATTAGAATTCACATGTATTTTTTTATTCTCACTTGTTAAATCGCTTAGTTGAATATGATAAGAGTTCCTAATATCACCAATTTTGTATGAAAAAAGATTACAAGGACTGGTTCGAACCGATTTTAATGTTTCTTAAGTCCCGTGTTGCCGTGTAATTATCATGGCCTATTTTCTTAACGTTTTTTTTTTGTTCCCTGCTAAGTCAAACGTTTGTGGTTGGAATTTGCTTAAGCCCATACATTGTTCCCCCTTTTTTAATGGATTAGCACAAGCCATGTCTTTGAATATCAATTTTGAACAGACATTTAGATAGTAAGGACACAAACCAAAATTGCTATACAATTATATTTCGCACTTAACGAACACTGTTTACTGCTAAACCGTGATTGTAAATTACTAAACACCCTTTTTTAACACTTTTGAGTCGAGTCTTGGTGTCCAAATTATTTATTTTTTGTTTTGCTGCCACTCAAAACTACTGAATTACATTTTAATATCAGCATGTCGAACCGTAACAGAACAGAACACAACTGAATAATTGACAATTTGTACAGCTTTTGTACGTATAAGAAGTGATCAGTTATTGACGAATTCAAGAGAAAGTAGTGATCGATTTTGACTTAAGGTCAGTTTTAACACTGACTTGGTTTTTATATATTCTGGTTTTAATGTTAGGAGCAGCTGTTAAAACCTGGTTTTACCCTGAAAACAGATTTTGTTAAAACCAACTTAAAATCAAATTTAAATTGGTTTTAAGTAGGTTTTGTGAAATTAAATATTTGCTTGTTTCTGTCTGTGCTAAGTTTAGTGCTGCCAAGTTATATATGGGAAACATCTGATAATGTTTGCGAAATGCACAGAAAAATCGACCACATCTGCATTCTTATTTTAGAATTTGGCACAATTTCATATAAAATAATATGTTTTTGAAGCGTTTACTCACTTTGTATGAGTATTTTCATAATTTTCAGCATATTGATTTTTAAAATACAACAGGAATTTCTATTTTAGAATGCAAAATAAAATATCTTCTAATTTTATATAAACAAAAACGGCTGCAGTACAGTTTGTCAACTAAGTGTTTTAAAAAGTAAAGAAAAGTACAACAACAAGTACAATAATTTATATTGCGATCAAATTTATTGGACAATCTGTGTGATAAAACCTGTTTCTATTAATTTTTACCTGGATCTGTGGAATGCTTATCAGGCCTTTGTGAATTAAAAACAATTTTCCAACAGTTAATTTATTAAATAATAATAGAAATAAATAATTCGATATAAAATATTTACGATGTTCGTTCATTTTAAAATGAAAAAGTGCCTTCTAATTCTGACACCCTTCATTTTAGTCATCGCTTGTTTTTAGTTAAGCCACCATCTCAATGATTTAATTTTTTCCTGATCACTTAAACTTTAATCCAGCAGAGTTATTGACATGGCCCCACATCACAAGTATTTTAATATTTAAAATACACTGAAATATTTGCGCAACCTGCAAAGCGAAGAACGTGTAGGTTTGAATGAATGTTTCATTTATTGTTGGCTATTTAATTCTCTTATTTTTCTATTTTGAAATTTTGGCAAACGCCATTGTCTTGGCCACACTACCCAACAACAGTAACTGCAACACCCAGAAACCAGGCAGTAGTTGGAACAACAACTTTTATCAACAATTTAAAGCGAAGCGACTCGTTGCTATTGAATAAATATTGTTCAATAACGTCCAAAAAATGTTAGTGGACATTTCGGAAAAGCAAAAATAAAAAAAATAAAAACAAATATAAAAAATATAGAGAAGTTTGTTGAGCCAAATAGTAGAAAAACTGCAAATAATAATTGTGTAGGTTCCGCAAGAACTGCCACAATTCGATTTATTTTTTACATCATTTTACTTTTTTATTTGTGCTATTTGTTCTGGTTTGAAATTAGAAAAAAAAATTAAATTTATTTTCTCTTCTGGCTGTTCAAAATGGCGCCGTATATCCAACTTTTATTTTTTCTTTTTTTGGTTTGCGATATATTTCGAAGGGATTTGTGCCATTCAAGAGATTACAGCAAATAATCCTGTCAAGAGTTGTTCAACAGTGACCATTTTATGGGTTGTACCGCTCAGGACACTTTTACTGCGGCCGAAAAAAAATAAAACAATTTAATACAAAATATAAATTTGAAGTGCTAGTGGAAGGCAAGTAGGCAAAGCAACAACAAATAAATATTCTTTCATTTATAATTAAAGCAACTGCTCAATCCACAACTACTGTTTTGTTGTTTAAGATTGTGATTAAAAAATTATTCCGAAAAAAGTTTTTGAAAGTAAAAGCCGAATTTATAACAGCGATCAGGTCAATTTCTTGATGAATGAGTTTATTAATCAAACGAAATCAACGCATTTAGGACGATCTTAAGAAACATGAGATCCAAGAGTGTTTAATGAATCCCGAAAAGTTTTGGGCGGCTTCATCGGTGCATAAATCCTTGAGCAAGATATTGGCCATCCCTCCATTGCCAAAGGTGAGTGCTATGGGACGATGATTACCAAACTCTTTGGCCTGGATTGGATGATGTGGGAACCAACGGCATGTGGTTTCAATAGGATAGTGCAACGCGATGGATTTGATATTCCACAAGAGAAATTCGAAAGCTTAATCATCTCACGTGAAAGTGAAGAAGTGAACTGGCCTAAGAAATTTTTTTATTTGGTTTCGTCCTGCTGCGCTTTCTTAAGCCACAAACCACAGCAGTCGTGAAAAGCCAAGATAACCTGCTTAATGCGCCAAATAGTCACTTAATAACATCTTCTTAACAACGGCTTAATAAAGATTTCTTAATATCATGTTTTATAATAAAATTGGTACAACTAGAATCTCTCATCACATTCAACGAAGCCACCTAACAGTGGTAATAAACAAAAATACTTGCGAATACTGATGATGAGAATGTAGTGGCTTTTAAAAACAGCTGTTCTGCTGTGCTTTGTAAGTTGAATATATAAAACTGATGTGGACTTTCCTCAATACTTATGAATATATATCTTTTGTCTCTGCATTAAAATCGCTTTTCGAACAAAACAATAAATAATGTGATTTAAATTAAGTACAACTACAAAAAAAATCTTCTGAAATGAAAGTGTTATTTATTTTTTTATACACAAAATATTTTTAAATGATGTCGCATAGAAAAGTTTAAACAATCGTATTTTCTACGATTCTATTACGATCACAAATAATATTACCAACCCACTGTGCGCTGGCTAAATAGTCCAAAATAAAAATGCTATAACTAAAACGTTTCCTCTTGTCAATTAAATTGGAAGCGCTCCGTCGCCCGTGTTGTATTTCCTGTTTTCAGCTGTTTATATCAACTTGCAACATTTAATGAAACACTTCATTTCACAAAAGGTTTTCCCCTTTAATATATTGTCGGCAAAAGTAACAACATGTTCGACACATTTTCTATATATTTTTTTGTGCTGAATGAGAAAACATTTTGTGGGTACGAAAATGTACACACGGATAAGTTGAGTGCGAAGAACAGCTCGAACACTCGAATAAAATGTCATCTAGTTTTGTAATAATTTTCGTTGTCAGAGAAAAAGTGAAGGTGTTCACTTTTAAAGACGGTTTTCGCTGGCTTTGAAATTTAATTTATTTTATTATTTTTGTGAATTTTAAATGTAAAATTTTCATTGCGGCAAATATATTTTGAATACAATTATCAGGTGTCAGACGTGGCATGGTGGTTTAAATTTAAAATAAGTGGGTAACGAGTACGTAATTTCTGCGCTACGAAGTGCATTTAAGAGGATCACAATGGTATTAGAATCATATTATTTGGGATCTTTAGCAACACCCGGAATGGGGTTAAAAATCGCGAAAACTGACAGCCTCGGATGAGTAAAATGTTGTTCAATTTGTAACTTTCGTAAGTGCAGAGAGGCTTAGCAATGTAAAACGTATTTCACTTTAAATTTATGAATGTTTTTATTTATTTTCAAGAACGTGTATGGCTTTTCAAAGCACCTTTTGCAAAATTTTTCACTTGTATTAACACCCAAAAATTATATTCGAAATATTCAATTGAATTAATATTCATAGGCTAATTGTTCGAAATTAATTAAAATCTAAGAAAGACATGATGATAAATATTCCAAGGCACACAGGAAAGTCAACATCAGTTTGATTCAACCTACACAGCAGAGCAGAACAGCTGTTTTCGAAAGTCGCAACACTTTCAGTGCTCCGAAATCTTTGTTATTCGACTACTGCCACATGTAGGGTACGCGTCCAAAATTAAGAAAAAAATAAATAAAATCGGTCTAAGTATATCTCCAAATTGTCGTATCTCACCACGAAAAAAAAATAGAATTTATATTTTTCACAAACATTTTCACAATTTAAAAAATAAGGAAAGCAATTTTTCAAATATTGAAGTTTAAATTTTGAATTTTAAAGCTTCTTTCCAAGTTAACGGCTACAAATATTTCAGAGCCTTTTTTCAAAGTTAACTGAGAATTATGTCGGTAGTTTACGGACATGCCACTTGTAAAAATCCGATGGCCAATGAAAAAGTTACAACTAAAAAAAATATAAAAAGTTTAATTTTGTGATCAAATATCTCCTAAACCATAAGAGATACTAAAACAACTATCAAAAAGATTTTCGAAACGATATATAATACTTTTAAGATTTCTCGAATCGGTCAGTATTTAAAGATTCATCATTCTTCAACTTCGCAGTCCTGTAGCTCCACTCTTAGAGCAGCTTAAGATCTCAAATCACTGCCTCCTCTTCTACAACCATTTTCATACAATTTCATTCAGTATTTTAGACAAAAAATTGAAAGTTTTCAAATACCAGAAAGTTGTTGGTTCTGCCTCGTTGTTGCAGGGATGGCATTCGGGTTCAGCCGGTTTCCATAACTTTCATTAATGAAAACAACACTGTGCGTTGTGGCTCAGGTAGAAGCAAAGCAGTGGGCATTATCATGGTTGTGGTAGGGGCGTATTCTAAAGACGACGACTTCAGTATTAAAAATATGATAAGAGTTGATACATTTTATCGATTTAACCACGACTGCGACAACCGTAATAGGACTGAATATGTACGACTTGCTAGGATTTCACGCTCCATATACATTTCGTAACATTAAATGATAACATTTTGATATCTGATTTTACGCACCGTTAAAAAAATTGTTTTCTTTTCTTTTCTTGATGTGAAGAATTCTCTGATAATTCCCATGAACTATTTAACCTGTTTGTTTACGAATGGACGTATATATGTAACAACCATAATGCACAAGTCCCCTCCTCCCCACTGTGCCCAGTTTTATACTCTGTATTATTACACTGTTATAGATGTTGGATAAAGTTTATCAGTTTATTTGCTTTTTAGAATTTCCTAAACACAATCAAAATTATGCCAAATTAAGCAAAAATTTCATCAATTCCCTCGCAGTTAATAAACAGCATAATCCAATCGAAATTCCAGCAAAATTGCTGACACAACAGATAAATTGAATTATAACCTGTCAAATGGGTATTTGTGAAATGCAAATACCTGCACAAAATGGTGATGATTAAGAAGTCAGTCAACTATAATAAGCAAATTGACGTCTTGTTTGAGCCAGGGAAAAGAAAGCGTAGGAAAAGCATAGACGGAGTAGTTAAATGTCACCCAGTCTTGTCTTATTTAAACAGAGAACAGCATTTAATGAAGAGGCTACAAGAGAAGTGAATTAAATAATTCAGCCTGGTTTGCATTATTATATTTGCTGTCTGTCACGCTTTAAATGGCTGACATATTAAAACAGCTATTACAAAGGCCAACTGATGAAATGTGTCACACAATTATACGGCAATAATTTTTGGATATATTTTTAATCTTTAATTTTAATTTCGTGCTGATTCTTTTTTCCCAAAATGTTACTGAAAAAATTCAAAAATAAAAACTTAAGAAAATAAAACAGGAAAAGGGATCAGTGAGAACTGGTTATGACCTTGATGTTTGTTTTAGACTTCTCATTCAGTCCAGTGTAAGT
The DNA here is from genome assembly GCA_963675445.1 of Linnaemya vulpina. Lineage (NCBI taxonomy): Eukaryota > Metazoa > Arthropoda > Insecta > Diptera > Tachinidae > Linnaemya > Linnaemya vulpina. Next base: position 23,410,003 of record OY776278.1, read on the forward strand.
TTGAAATAAATATCTTTAGTTATTCTAAGAAATGTTGGGTAAAGGTTCCCTGATGACCCGCATTAGCCCCAGTCAAATGCGCTTAGGAACTTGCTAAAACCCCTCAATGGATAACTTTGAATTTTTAATAAGATTTTGGGAAAAAGGAATCAGCACGAAATTAAAATTAAAGAAATACATTTTTATATATAAATTTTATATTTTTCAGTTTAATTCTTTTTTTTTTTTTTGTTGCTCTAATTGGCATTCAGTCAAAACTCATTCTTAATGGAAACGATGTAACCCTGTTGGCATCAGTTACAGCTGGAACTCATTCATGTCACATTGACAGAAGAAAATGTGAACCGCTTGGCACACGTTTAGAAAAAATACCACAAAATGGCAGCAAAAGAAATGCCGAATGTGTAGCCGCCATAAAACAAATTTTAATTGTAAGAGTTTAAGAAGAGTTTCTATTTCATGCTCAAAGTCATTTAAAACATTTATGAAGTTTAATCCTATTAACAATTTCATTTAAATCAGGAACTCATGCAGCATTATTTTATTATTTATTATTTTATTTATATTTTTAGGGCACGCAAAGCTCATGTAATATTTATAATGGGTTCAATTTATTAATTCCCAAAAACTATTTCGCAAAAACTAATTCACAAAATTTAGTTCTAAAAAATTTATTTTTGCTCATGAGCTGCTTTATATGACAAATTTTGTTTTAATAATAATAATAATAATAATAATAATAATAATAATAATAATAATAATAATAATAATAATAATAGTTGCAATTATAATAATAGTTGTATATAATTATAATTATAATAATAATTATATTTATAACAATAATAATATATATAGAAAGAGGTTGACCCACAGGGCTATTCTTTTAACTACCCGCTAATTTAAACAACAAAAACATGGCAGCTTGAGTTTTGTTCTATTCTATGCTTTTGAACTCTTCAAACTAAAACCGATAAGCTGTTGTTGCTGTAGTTTTCGAGTACTACAAAAGAATCGGGAACACTAAGTGATCAGGGGTCTCGATATGATTCGAAAATTGTACTTAAATTGTAGTAAATATTCGATCGATATAGAATGCCTAAATCTGACCTCTGATATATAATCTCGGAGTTTTAAAAATTGCTTTTTCGATATATTTTCATTTACAATATATCAGGAACGGATTATACAAATTTGACCCGATCTGCAGTGATGGACCTGGTGTTTTATTGTTCACATTTGATTTGTGGAATAGATCGATGAAGAGTTTTTAGCACTTCTTTCAATCTTCTGAATCGAATCGGTTCACAGTATTTTTAAGGAAATCTCTTCAGAACGCCACCAAATTACCTTTAATGCGGGTCGCTGAGTTATACAAATTTACACAAACCCAAGCAAACATACAGGGACGCACCCATACACACATACACACATGCACACACCCATACACATATACAGACACACACATACACCCATAGTGATTCTCACAATTAATCAGGAAATTTTTCTTAGAACTCAAAAGGTGGAGATCTGATGAGAGTTCGATTCTTTCAAAACCGGGTAGGGCCAATAGCTGCCTGAATTCGTAATATTTTAAATTTTTTTATTATTATTATTATTATTATTATTATTATTATTATTATTATTATTATTATTATAATTATTATAATTATTATAATTATAATTATTATTGTTATTTTTAAAATTTTTTTAATAAGACTTAGTAAGTAAATTAGCAGCTCTTTAATTGTTTTTTCGTGACATACAGCGCTTGAATAAAAATAATAACAACAAAGACGTCACATCAATTATCCCAACTAAAAAGTGTTTAAAGGTTTTTGACAAAAATTGTCGATTCAAAGTGATTTTTTTAATGACGTGACAACTTCAAATCGAATTTGTTTAAAATATTTCTTACTTATTTTCTTTATCAATATGAGGAATAGATATTTTGAAGCATGGATGTGGGTTTCGCCACTGAAAGGAAACAAATGACTTCAAGGCTTCTGTCAACCACAATATGAAAAGCATTCCCTTTTTTAGTTCTATTAAATTTCTGTCAAAGAAAAGTGTAACATTTTTAACTCTTTATTATCCTGAAGAGAGCTCTGAAAAACTTGCAAACTTTTTTTTTCCTTAAAAGTAAATTATTAAGTAAATTGGCTCCCAATTACTGACAGTTACCACATCCACTTTTCGCTTATACCACAAAAAAAGAAATTTTAATTTACTTAAACACTCAAAATTGTTAATCTAATTGTCTCTAAACACTGAATAATAAGAGTTGTAATAGACGCTCCCCGTGAATAGTAAGACTTTTAATTAGTTGTGTTCACGTTCGCACCACGTTATTCCCTTGTGACACGGCACTGAAGCAACGAGACATTTTCCACTACGAAAACAAAAATTAGAGAATTGCAAATAAAGCAAACGCTGATAATCAGTGGAAGGTGATTTTTTTTGTTTTTCTTTAGTTACTTATTAAATCTGATTGCAAAAAAAAAGTTGTTGGAAATTTTGATGGAAAAAAGTGTTAATTTGGAATCTGCAAAATTAAAAGAACTTAATATGGCTTTTAAGCGTTCAGTTTTCAAGGGGTGTAATTTGAGGTTTTGCTTCAAAGTGAAAATCACTAGTCATTTGACGGGAAACGAATGACTGACTCACAGTGTTTTACAGGATAGTTAAAGATTTCTTCGAAAATTACTCTGATGTTATTGAAGGAGTCTGGTGTTACGTGATTTTAATTTCAACGAATATAAAACATCTTTCACATATTTTTTTCTACGCTTGACGCTAAAAAAATTTAAAATATAAAAAAATTGGAAAATTTTACTTCATAGTGAAAAACTTGAGTTCTTATCAGATCTCCACTTTTCCAGGTCCAAGAAAGCTTCCCTGACTCATTCTGAGAGCCTGTCACCCTAGCTGTATGTATATATGTTTGTGTGTATGTATGTGTGTGTACCTGTGTGCGTATGTAATTATATGGTTTGCTTTGGAACGGCTAAACTGAATCAAACAAAACTGGTGGAGTTTTGATGAGCACCAGATTTTTTGCAAATTTGAATAGACTCGAACCAGTAGACTTTGAGAAATTCCAAAAAAAGTATTTAAAAATTTTTTTTTATAACTTTTAAGCGGCAACATTCACAATCTAATCAGCTCTTGACATTTAAAAACTTCGTTCAACATCACGAACCGGGTCAGAATCGGTTAAGCCTTTCCCGAGATAACGTGAGTAAAAGATTTCGAAAAAAAGTGATGTTCTTTAAATCTCGGAAATTTTGTATCTGATCTCGATTGTTTAAAAAAAATTTATTTCTAAATTTAGATATTTTATGAATTCGAATGGGTTCAAATCGGTAGACTTTAAGATACCAAAAAAACTTAGAAAAAAAAGGATTCTTCAAAGTGATTTTTTTAGCGTCTTCTCTAATCGTGATATTTTTGAAGAACTGAAAAATCATATATCTGATCAGTTTGTGTTCTTGATTCTCTTACAGTAACTGAAAACTACATCATTCACTAGAAATCGGCAAAATATTTCTATATTTTTGCGAATCGTATTATTAAACGAGAACTTTATATGCAACTAAGAAGGATTTTTTTTTATATCTTAACATTTATTATAGGAACAGTTTTTTGTAGGAACTCCTATTGCCTTGTAGTTCTGAAAAAATAAAAATATTAGCGTGGGTTTGCGAAATTAGCGTGGTTGCGAATAGAGACGTACCAAAACAAGTCACGCCGTGTGAAACCGACTGGTTAGAAATTATCTCTAACCCACAAAATTTATTTCAAAAGCAAATTTTTGCTTAAATTTGATGTTTTTTGTTAGTCACTGTAGCAGAGGAAGAAATACTTCCACGAATTGTTGTTAACGTGTTGTTTTTCATTTGACTGCAGGTATTTTAATGTTAAATAATCAGGCTCATTAAATATTAACCATGTTTTTGCACTTGTCGCTACTCGAGTTACTCTCGAATGAAAATGAATACAAAAAAGGCCTTTTCAAGAGACACTGAATTATGAATTAAATTTTATGTGAAAAGTTAAACTAAATATGACACCTGCGTTGTCTGAGCAGAAGATGCAAAAATAAATAGTCATTTTAAGCAAAATTGTTGTTCAGTGAAGTGGAATTTTTAAATTTTATCCAGCTTTTTATGAATCTCAAATAACGGAATTTTGACAAGCAGACGATATTAATTTTAACTATTTTATATTTGGAGAAAATAATTGTTCTATTCGTCAAACTCATTCATTAATAATTTTACAATCGGATGGAGCCCATTCTTGTTTCAAAGCGTAGGTTAATAAGCAGAATTGTGGAATTTTTTATAAAAAATTTCTTATATTATTTTATAAAAAGCTAATAAATCTGTGACAGAAATAATCTGTGAATTTCATTCACTTGTTTATTGGCATTTTCATAGGTAAATTGGGAACATGTCAAGTCTTAAGATTGTGTTGTTTTACTTGTGGATATATTTCACATCATAAATAAAAATGTCAATTCAATGACATGTTGAAAATAATCTCTTTCATGCATATCAATAGTTTGACATGTGAAACTGCTGGTCAGAATGCACAGGAAATATTTAAAGCACATAATTGTCAGGTATTTAAAATTTATATATTTTAGGAACAAAAAAGTATATGAGTAAAATTTACGTTGCATAGGGTTTCACAACAAAAATGAATGATAATATTGACCCATAACTGCAAAAGAAGCTTAAGCGACAAAACATAAATTTTATATATTATAGCAGATATATATTTTTTTAATTATATTGAGAGCCTTAATATTGGCCAAATCAGTTAGCAGTCGACTTATGTTTATTATAGAGTGACACAAGTTCAAGTCATAATAAAAAAAAAGAAAATATATTTTCAATACCAATGAAATGGGCATTATTTGAAAGAAAATTTTATGAAGTTAATGTTTAAATATGATTCCTGCCATGTGGTCGCCACGGCTGGCGCGTAGAAGGCGCAATCTGCAGCACCAATTTTTAATAACTTTGCGCAGAATGTGGGGCCGCATTTCTTCGACAACTCTTCGATTAATGATTTCCAGGTGTTCAATATTTTGTGGTTTGTCGACGCTGATGCAACATAACCCTAAAGAAAATAAATCAAATTGGTTAAATCATGGATTGTGTTTCGACAAAAGTTTGTGGATTTCCCTCTCTGCAAATGCGACAATTTTTCTTATTTACTTCCACATTTAAACAGAAATGGGCTTCATCGGGAAATAAAATTTTTAATAGATGTGTTTGACGAATAGAACGATTATATTGATTAAAATTTTGAACCAGTCAATTCATAATGAAATTTCAAAGCAAACTAAGTTTAAAAGCAAGTATCAGCTGTTAAATGGGTACTCAAATAAAGCAGTGCTGCCAACTCAAAGTTGTGGCTCTCTAAAAAACATGCTGTAGTTGCAAAAATTTGTTTATATATTCCAGCTCTAGAACCATTCTTTCTATTAATATGTATATTCCCATGGGCTATAGAATTGCATGCAAGAGATTGGCGGCCTTCTACCGGGGGTAGGGTGACTAGAATTCTATGGGTGCACCAAGATAGTAATAGGACAAAAGAGATCCTAAGATTGAGTAGGCCAGCACTACGGAAATTGGTTTATTTAATAACAGGACATACAGAGTTAAGAAATCATCTGGCACGAATGGGTATCGTTAACGATATAACATGCAGGGCCTGCCAGGAGGAGGACGAAACACTGGAGCACTACTTGTGCTACTGTCCAGTTTTTAGACAAGTCAGAAGACAAACATTTAATCAGGAGATGGAATTTCTTAGGGGTTCCAATTGAAGGGACTTAAGAAGATACATTGAGAAAACTTGGTTCATAACGTAAGCAAATTCAAAGGTTTTCACGGCATTAATGGAGAATGAGAACTTCTTACAATAGAGCGCACAACAGGCCTAAGAGGCCTAAGTGTAATTCCGAGCGGATTGGGATAACTCATGCCCCTCTTTTCGTCCTAACCTAACCTAACCTTATATATTTCTTATACATCACACCAAGACCTCAGGCGTCAGCTTTTCTGCGGGGGATTAGAAAAACCGATTACACGTACTGACAGACCCACAGACGGGCGTCGGATATGCGGCTTTCCTGTTTACATACAGTAAAACTCGCTTATAGCGAACTTCGTTACAACGAATCCACAGTTTCCAAAGCTCAACTTTATTGTTGTATATTTAACGAATTCTTGTTTGCAACGAACAACTTTCCACGGTCCCACAAAATAAATTAAATAAATTTTTACCCCTTCATGGCAATCTTAGAAAAATATTTGTTAATTTCATTGAAAGCAGCTCCTATTTTGTGTTGCTCCTCTTAGATTCTTGTTTTCTTGCTTTTTACGAGCTTTCCTGATCATAAAATATTTTGCTAGACCCATGCAGTTCGTTATAACCAAGTCTCAGTGTAAATACTTTGTGGGATGTCATATAAATATTGTAGAAATTACATAAAAAACCCTTTACTATTGGATTGAAGATTACAATAAGACCTTGAGTGTCTACTCCTGGGGGAAATGTCGTATAATTAAGATTTAATTTAGCGCAGTCTGAAACCTTGATATTCTCAGTGGAATATAAAGACCAACATTGAAGTTGCCTCCTCACTCGATCCTTATCGTTAAGTGAACAAAATATTTATCACAATTAATTTTGAGAATATGCTTTCAAAATTTTCTTCTGCATGAATTGATTCCTTGAAGTTTTAAAAAATATTTTAACATCTATTTTATAACTTACAAGAAGTAGATATTTTGCAATGAATTTGTGTCGACTTCAGAATATCTACTCACTTTAAAAAAACTTTCAAAACATGCAAAGAAATCTTTTCGTTTCTTGTTTTTTCTTCCGATTCTGACACATTTATTTGCATGTTGTTGTGTGCCTTCCTTAAAGGAACATGAATTGAGGAGAGAATATAACTAACAATTTGCTAAATACACTTTAAACTTTTACACATGCAAGGCTTGCAATGAACTGTTGTGCCATTAGGGAGGTTCGTGTTTGTAAACTAAAAAAAATTTCACAGGAAACTATTCAAATGTTTTACTACCAAAAAAGTTGAGACTATTGTTTTAGAGGATAAAAAGAAGAGGCATTTTATACCATCGCTTGAGAGTTTCTTAACTTCACTGCACAACATGTCCCCCCCTAATGAAAATGTCTCATATCCTCTTGCAATGCCTTATTCATGCTACAAATAAAAGTATTTAAAGTGAAAAATATTTAACAACAATAAAACATAGAAATACAATTTCACACAGAAGTTTAACTTTTGAAGTTGCAGCTCAACAAAAAAGAAAAGGAAAACAAGAAAATGAATACAAAATTGTTGAAAAGTTTTAATGGGGTGTTAACATTGATTTGTACTGTTTAAATATTGAGCTTATCTTTCTGGTCTAGTGGTTAAACACAACCACACACATCTAAACACACAGAATATATGGAATGAAACTAGAAGTTAATGCTTGTCCATTCAAAAACATGCTGTTTAACATTTGCCCATAATCTGGCCTACAACGAAGAAGATTTTGTGAGAAAACCATAAATCCTGCCAGCAGATAAAAGTTTGTACGTATTTTTGTAAATTCAGTGTAACATGAAAAGGTATTTGCAACTTAATTTGTTGCCATAAATTATACAACAGAATTAGTTTTACTGCTGTAAATGAAATATTTATTTTTTATAGATTTGATATATCTGAGAAATTTTTTGGCTGTCACATCAGTACGTGAAGTTAATATTTTTAAAAATTTATTATTTATTGTGGAGTATTCGGATATGTGGGAGTGAAAAGAATTGTCTCTTTTGCTAAAAAATTTTTGTTTTATTTTTATATTGAAAAAAGTCATTTACGTGAAGCTTTTTATTTTCGTGATCTATCGGTCATGGCTTTATAAGTCATAGACTTAAGTCTCAGACATACTTTATCTCTTCAACAAAATTGTATTCATATGAAAGAAGCAGCAGCAGGAATTTAGAACTTTTCAAAAATATATATTCTTTGTTTTGGATTAACTTTCAGGGGAAACCCCGTTTATATGCATTGTTATGGAACTAGAGGAGAGGGTATAGTGTCAAGAGGGCAGATGAAGTTAGATTAGAAGTTAAACATTTATTTTTTATAAATTTTGTCAGCCAATAACTTTTTTTCAAAAGATACCAAGAAAGGGGGTGCTACATTCTTCGCTTTTTAGTATATGACCTTCGCCAAGCCGACAAAAATTAGCACAATCCTGCTCTAAACAAGGACACAAAAATTCGACTTCGTATATATCACTGATTGCGGAGTCATCGTGGTGTTCAGTCAACAACAATTCATAAAGAAAATCAAAAATCTTTTCATAATAAATGCTAAACGAATAAAGGAAAAAAATTTTTTGCATTTTGCTAAATTCTGGCGGACTAGATACTCTTTTTTCATCTTGAAATACGATGATATAATATTTGATTTCATATATTCATTCAGGCCAAAAATAAAATGTATTTGAAATCTTTTTTATGAAAATTTGGTATGTAGAATTCTTCATAAAACGCAGCTTAAAATAGTTTTAGAGTTTTTGAATATGGGGCTATCAGCCAGTAAACAAACAAACAACAAATAAGTCAATAGAATCCAAAACTTATGGGTTGTCGTTTCAAAAAGTTTCCTTTTTTGTCACCTTTTCACTGCAGCCGAAGTCATGTTCCAGATGATAATTAAATTTTGTAAGGCGTTTCTAATAATTTTTTAAAATAATTAGGAAAAGACCTCTGAAGACCCGGGAATGCAGTATCCATATAATTTACCAACGTAATTTTTAAATTTTAAATCAACTGAAGACCTCTCCCAAACAGTGGACATTTCATCAAATAATTATTTGTAATTTTTATATATCGATTTTGATTTTATAAAAATCTTCCCTTAATATCTTTTAGTTCAATTAGATTTTCATAAATCAAAATATTTTTTTCATAATTGCTAAAACTATTTCCAGCTCCCAACTTTGGGCAACTAAATAAATATTAATCAGTTAACTGGTAGTTGCAAATAATCACTTTCTAATAAGTCGAAAATATATACTCGTTGATACTTTTGAAGAGAAGGAAAAGTGCTTTCCCAACAGTGACTTGCAGTATTTTTCACCGGGTGTTTAAAAATTAAAAACTTCATTGTGAGTGAGACAATTAAAAAAATTTTGCCGCAGCTGTTTCGAATGTAATTTCATCTGGAGGTATTATTTGCAATGAATTTTTCCATCACAACTGGGCGTAGATATATTGTCAAAAATGGGGCGAATGTTGTCCTTCAAGTAGTCAATCGCTTCGGTATTATCGGGGTAGACTAGCGACCTCACATATCCTTCGCAGAAAATAGTCTGGCGTCCTTGAATCACGATATCTTGGAGATCGATTTACGAATACGAAATATCAAACTATGCGGTTACCAAGTGTTTCCTTCAATAAATCAAATGTAACACGAGCTGCGTGTTGTTAAAACTAGAGGTCCTTCAGAATGCTGTTTCAGTTGGTAAACGAATAAAGTCAGTACTCATGACTCCAAAGCGGTCACAATTGACTGTAACAAGGGAAAGTCAATATCAGTTTTATATATTTAACTTATAAGACAGAGCAGTACAGCTGTTTTCGAAGGCCGCTGCACTTTCATTATATTTCTTAAAAATTACAAGTCTAGTCTAGTTTCCATCGGGCTTATGATAACTCAGATAAGTGAAATAATAATACAATAAAGCTCACATGATCTCCCAAGCCAACAGTGTTGATCAGTGCATCCTCTAAAGATACGGATTTTATTCAGAAAAAATATGGGATAAAAATCGTTATTAAAACGTTTAAAGAATGTTGTGATGGTGCCTTTATTTTAGACGAAATACCACTTTAAGCCATTGCAATAGAAGGAAACAAAATGCATGACATTAACATGTTCAAATTAATTAAATGAATAATAAATTAATTAAAACACTATTTATTAAACATGAATGTTTATTTTATTCTAATAGTTAATAACTATTTATTAATAAAGTTGTATTTATCACAACATCAAAGGAAAACTAATTAATAAAATATGTTATTAGAAATAATAATAAATTTTCAGTAAATTCCTATTAAATTCACTGTTTGGTTAGATCATTTGTCAAATACCAACAATTTATTTAATATGAAAATATTGGAAAATTATTATTAATCACTTGGGGTTGTTACAATAAGGAGGCCACAAAATAGCTGGAATTATTTATTAGCGTCCGCGCTCCATCTCGGCTTGATAAATTAATTATTTTATTTATTTATTTCCAATATTTTAGAATTTCTAATTTCACTATTTCAATACCATAATTTATAATGCAGCACTAATGCAACGATTTTTGTTTGTTTTCATGTTTATTTATCACACGCCACCTTAATGTCAAACAGCTTGCAGGCCATCATATTGACCATTTGGTTTATTGTTATTTGCTTTATAATATTTAGATTTCAATATGTTGAAATAATTTTGCTTTTAAGTAGCTTTTAATATTAATTAATTAAACATTGTGACAGTATTATAAATATATTAGCAAATAGTCATTTATTTATGGGCAGTTTATTAAATAAACTCATATTAAATAACATTTTTCAAATGTTATTAAAGTTCATAAAAAGTTTTAGAGCAAATTAATAATTACACAACTGTGAAATAACTTTTTGTATAACGTAAGTTATTGCTGGGGACAGAGAAGTTTTCAATAAACTCTCGAATACTTGATAACTTAAACACACTCAAAAACATTAAATTGAATTTTATAGGCTAATTGTTAGAAAAGTGTTTTAAATTCAGACAATCATGAAAAATATACCAAAGAACTAGGAAAAGTCAGAACATCATAGTCGTATTCGAAGGCCGCTACATATTCATCAGTACATACTCGCGACTATTTTTGTTTTTTACTATTTATATAACTAAGGCGCCTATTAGTTGAAGGTCAAAACACTTTGGTGTTGTAACAATTTTCTAATGAAAAATCCTATAAGAACTGTAGCAATCCGATGAGTATGAATACTGATGATGAAAGTGTAGTGGCGTTGGAAAACAACTGTTCTGCTCTGCTGTTTAAGTTGAATATACAAAACTGATGGTGACTTTTTCTTCTGCTATAGAATATTTATCACGACCTTCTGAATTTAAAACTTTGTTTAAACAACTTGCCTATAAAAAAATAAGAGTTAAAAAAAAAATAATTCATAAAAGATTTGGACAACTTTTGATAAGTATTTGAAAAATATTTTGTCAACACTTGCGGAATTGTATTATGAGAATCTCAAAACTATTCCACACATAAGACGCCTTTCGCTATATAAAAAGGTCTCCCTAGACCATTATTTATACATAGTGGCATATGAGTAGTGTTTCCCATATCCCACAATGACGTCTCCAGAAAATACATTTCTTATCTCTAGTACATTCCATAGTTATATCTGCATTAAGTATTTCATGGGTTATATATTCCGCAAATATTTCTAAATGAGTTATAACAGATTTTGCTCCAACTGTTAGTTAAGTGGTTAATAGAGGTCTGTTACATGTTTTGGTTTGCGTCTTGGCTAGATAAATTTAAATTTATGTCCTTCACACACATGAATTTTATTATATATTCTAAAATTATTTCATATATTTCAATATAACCACCCAGTGAAAAACAATTTTCAAAGAAGTCAATAAGACCCTAAACTTATGATCCGAAAGTGGTGCAGAGCTGGATCTCTTCTGATGCTTTTTCCAAATGGGTTGCCATTGAGAGAAGTTCTTTTTTTTTTTGCCAACTTCTCACTGCAGCCAAAGTCATGTTCCAACTGATAATTACATCTGATTTTTGTAAGACGTTTCCAATAGTTCTTTATTTTAATTTGGAAAAGTCCTCTGAAGGCATGGGGGTCCAACATCAGTATCAACCTAATTGTTTATATATAAATCAACTGAAGACCTCTAAGAAATAGCGCCCACTTAATCAAGTAATTCTGGATAATTTTTATATATCAATTTTGCTTTTATAAAAATCTTTCCTTAATGACTTTTAGTTCAATTAGATTTTCAAAAATCTAAATATTTTTTCGTAATTGTAACACCCGCAAAAAGTATTTCCAGCTTCCAGATTTGGGCAATTAAATAATTCTTAATCAGTTAACTGTTTACTGTCACTTCCTGATAAGTCGAAAATATATACTCGTTCATACTTTTGAAGTGAAGAAAAAGTAATTCCCAAAAATTATTTTTTTCAAGTTTTGTTAGTGGGTACGTTATTCACGGTCACTCTGGAGTGTTGCATCCGAAGTTTCCAAATTTCCATATTTTCTGGTACATAAATCAGGTTGAATTCGTTTCGATGTTATTGGAAGAAATCTACCTAATGTGGCATGAGCTGTGTGACACGTACAGTCTTACTGGGGCCAGGTCAAAAAGAATTTGGTGGCCTACAAACAGCGGCGATGTATTCAGCAGATGTTGCCCGTATTGGAACAATAATTTTATTATTTACGCGTTTTGTTAAATACCATTTCCGTCCGCGAGATTTTATGGATGACAACTGATTTATATATCAAAGTTCGGTTGTCCGTATTGGTAGACTCCTTACAATTTTAGCTAGAAAAAAATCAATCAACGTAAAATATCTTTTGATATTTTAAGCCACGAAAAAAGTGATAATAAACAAAACTACGCATGAGTACAGATGATGAAAGTGTGGCGGTCTTTGAAAACTGCTGTTTTGCTCTGCAGTATAGGTTGAATACTTAGCTTGGTGCATGATAACATATTTAGTAACAATAATGAATTTTTTTAATTCCCTCACTGCTCTTTGGCGATCTCTGGAAGAGATTTAAGTCTCTATATAATTTTGATACACATGAGCGGTTTTATTTTATAAACATCCTATTTAAACTTCGGCGATATATAAAAATAATATAATAAAAATAACTTCTATTCTTGGTAAACTTTTCCTTTTACAGCAAATCGCATGCTAAACGATTTTAAATAAATTAAATAAATCCCTGCAATTATACGCCACAAACTTTTACTTATTTGAAATCCAATTTAAAAATTTCTCTCAACTTTTTTTTTATATAATTTCATATAAAAGTCGGGCAAATATAATGATGTTTAATGAAGTAAACGATATAATTGGAGTCGCAAGATTATTTCTGTAAATTAAAGTTCAAATAACTGGCATAAGCAACTGCATGCGTGTTGGTTTCATAATACAGACATACTTTCGAGTAGCCGTGTTATGGCCAACAAAATGTTAATTTTACAATTTATTTCGTGTTCGCTGGTGTTAAATGCCAAGAACAAAGTTTATTGCGTGTTTCGTTTAAATCACTACAATATTGCACTTGTGGAGAAAAATATTGGAATGGGTTTTAATTAATTGTACGATGGACTTATTTGCAAGTAATTTGTAATAAATGAAACTTTTTTATATATGAAATAAATCGCGTTAATATGCTGCGTTTGATTAATTTTAAATGTTTTTTGTAACTCGTACTTATTTAAAACAATTTATTGAGTTGTTTGATTTGAACAAAATTACAAACTGATAGAGAGGATGTTAATAAGAAAAATAAATTTAAATTTTAGAACAAAAGCTAATTTTTTTTAATTGGATTTTGAAGAACACAACAAGTTTCTACTAAATATGGAATAAAATATCTATCACATGGAACCCATGGATTTTCTGATAGACCATTTTATTCGTTGCATGAAATTTTCCATGACTGAGATTTGACGAAACAACAAAGTAAATACACACTTAGATGTTAAATTTCATAATCTTCATTGGTAATAAACGTTGATATCTTGAGTTATTTCGCTGGAAAATACCACACAGTTTTAAACAACATGCCATCCAGTTCCAGCTCCACTACAGTTAACGCCACAATAACTTAATCGAAAAAGATGGTTGTTTTCGAAAAAGAGATCGCATTGAAGTTGCTCAAATATAACACTAAATCCTTGATCCTAAAGATCAAAGAAAGTATTGTTGAACCGAAAATTTGAATTTGAAAACAGTATTTAGAACAATAATAAGGTAATAAAAATAATAATAATAATAATGATAATAATAATAATAATAATAATAATAATAATAATAATAATAATAATAATAATAATAATAATAATAATAATAATAATAATAATAATAATAATAATAACAATAATAATAATAATCCTAAAAAAATTACTTACAATCAAAAATTCAATTTTACTTAAGTAAATACAAAGCAAAATAGATTAACCAATAACCACCGCTTGTGGTTAGATTAACAAACTACTGGTTATGCTAACCAACAGCTTTTGGTTAGATTAATCAACAACTGTTGGTTAGATTAACCAACTACTGTTGGTTAGGTCAACCAACAACTGTTGGTTAGATTCACCAACAACTGTTGATTAGATTAGGTTAGGTTGAGGGGCATGAGTCATCCCAATCCTCTCAAGGATTATGGGACCTCCATCGTACCGTTAAAAAACCTTAGAATTTGATTACATTAAGAACCTAGTCTCTTCAATGTATCTTCTTAAGTCCCTCCAGTTAGAGCCCTTAAGAAAATCCATCTCCTGTATAATCCCCTGATTAAATGCCTGTCTTCTGATTAACTAACAACTGTTGGTTAGATTAGTTAACAACTGTTGATTAATCAACAGTTGTTGGTTAGATGGAGAAAAAGTGGCGGCTTTGGAAAACAGCTGTTCTGTTTTGCTGTGTATGTTGAATATATAAAACGGATGTTGACTTTCTCTAGTGCTTTGAAATATATATCATGTCTTTGTGAATAGAAAACACTTATTGAACAATTAGGCTATAAAATTACATTACAACTACATATCGTCACCTAAAATGCAAAGTACTTTACTTAACAACATTTCTGGCTTCCATCAACAGCATGCAGGAATGTCCTTCAGCGAAGTGTATTTATAAGATGTGCTACTTTTTTATTGCTGCCATACTGTGACGTATTTTCGCTAGATTACATTTTAATTTCTCACATTTTACTCGAGTATTTACACAGTCAGTTGTGAGTTTAATTTCAAAATGTTAACATCAGATGAAAATAATATTCTGGTAGTTGAAACAGTCGGGTTAGACGACTCCGTATTGCCGTATTATCAGCTTATTAAAGCTAATCAGAAGCATATTTTCTTCAAAAATGTATGATTAAAAATAATATTTTATTTCTTCGTTTTTATTGTGTTTATAAATAGAAAGAAAATTAGTTTTACTAATAAATTTATACAAACGTCATATTCGGTATCGCTGCTTGCCCACTTGCCGTTCTACTTTCGGTTGCTGTGAACATTTTTTCTTTCAGGAATATTCTTGTGCAAGTTGAGCTAGAATTATGATAAATTTGACTCTTTTAGTAAAAAAAAGTGTGAATGTGTAGAGCCTTTCCAACTTGCATTTGCGTGTGTAAATGCTGGATAAGCCACCATAAGTACTGATGATGGAAGTGTAGTGGTTTTATAAAACAGCCTTTTTCTTTTACTATACGAATTGGATAAGCAAATTGATGTTCCTTAAGCTGCCTTTTTGTCACACCACATGAGTTTTTTGTTCCTATATTTTCACTCCCGCTCGATGGTTAATTTCTTGCCCATTTTCACTCACAGTGTTCAAGCAAATGACTGCTAATTTGCATACAACTTTTCAAATATCCTGCTGAGCTTTAAATTATTTGTCATTTGTTTATCACTGTTGTTTTGCAATTGAATATTTATGTCCTCCATTAACGTTGTTGTTTGTCATCAGGAAGTATCAATTATATCATACAGAATACAATAGGGACTTGAATTAAGTACGCTCGTATGTTATTCTGTTCACTTTGCTTCTTTTTTTTTGCAGCGTATTCATGATGAAATTTGTCCGTTGTAGGATATTCACTGGGTTAATGGTGGGACATGAAATCGATTAATTGCTGTCAATTAAAAACTTATTCAGTAGTTTCCTGTAATGGCAACCACTGGCCAACGCCTCTCTAAACACCAATAATAACGAGATTTTAATCACGAAATTCTGCTGAATCATGTCTATTAAAATATTAAACAAGATTAATTTCATTAAATATAATCCAAATATTCATTCATATCAGTCAAGCTGGTTATCGATTGCGAAAATCTCACTGTTGATGAAATTGGTCAACTTGCAGACTACGTAGTCGAAGGATCGATCCACCAATTAGCTTTGAAAAAGGGATACAATTTTAGTTGATAATTAATTATATTCATTGTTATTCCTCCTGTTTATATGGCAAATGTTTACTCTTCGTTATATACTCCGATTTAATCGAATAAAGTGCAGTAGAACTGCCTGCAATTTTTGCATGATGTCACGGTTCCTTTTCCCTCCCTGCAAATTAGAAGAAACACAGACAGTTATTCGCTTTATTTTACCACATAAATTTCTATAATTGAATTTATCAAAAAAAATTAAAATATCCGCTTAAATGAACACCCTAACACGCACACTATAAATTCAAAAGTGTATGCAGATTTGCTCGTGTATCTTAAATATCAAATTTTCGACATGCAAAAAGTTATTTAAAAGCTGACAGGCTTAAAATCAAAGTCATTAAACATGTAAATTGAGGAGGAAAAAATATTGTTTGCACATGTCATCAATAAGGAAATCGATAAAAGTCAATCATTTATTAATGGGATCGTTTAAATGGCAGGCAAACAGATATTTTCTTAAATATCCGTAGCCAAATATTATAAAGTTTTGTGATATTTTAATGACAACATCATCGATTTTGTAAGTGTGTAGAAGTGTGTTTCTCATTATTCTCATCAATTTTGCCACGCACGTCATTGAGCATCAAAATTATTGTCATTTTAACTGTTTTTTTCCCCTTAATAATGAAGTTGAGTTTTATTGGCCAAAAGGCAAAATAAAATTTTTCGTCTGCCTTAAATTGTTTCAGCTACAAAAAGGAAATTTCAGCTTCCTTTTGTGGATAGTTTTTGATGTCACGTGGAAAAATGTGTAAAAAGCAGGAAAACTGATGCCATTTTGCTATCAGGATCAAATCAAATCTACCATAATTGTTGGTATCGAAGAAAACATTATTTTTGTTTTTTGAATAACCGTTTTTAATTCAATAAAACTTCTTAATTTTTAGTTATTCCTCAGCAAAGAAAAATATATATTGATTTTTTCTTTTTCATTACAAAATCAAAATTATATCTTGATTCTTATTGTTCTTCAGAAAATGAAAGTTATTTTTTAGTCTTATTTTTCATCAAAAAATAAAAATATAAATTAAATTTCATTTCTTGTGTTTTATTTATTAATGAGAAAATAAGTTATTACTTGTTTATTTCTTAAGAAAATAAAAGTTATTTCTTGAGCTCAAGTTATTGAACACAAAATAAAAGTCATTTCCCGCATGTTTATTCCTTCTTAAACTAAAAAGGGTTTTTTAAATACAATTTTTCTAATAGAAAACCAAAGTTATATCCTGATTCTTATTGTTCTTCAGAAAATAAAAGTTAATTTTGGGGTTAGTCAGGGTTAATTTTGGGGTCAGGAATTAAAAATATTTCTAAAATGTCATTTCTTAAATAAGAATTATATCTTGTGTTTTATTGTTGATTACAAAATAAAACTTATTTCTTGAGCTCAAGTTATTGATCACAAAATAAAAGTTTTTTCTTAGACTTTTTTCATTAATCAGAAAATAAGTTGTATATTGTTTTTTTTGTTAATTTCTTGATTTTTATTTATTTATAGAAAATAAAAGTTATTTTTTGAGCTCAAGTTATTGATCACAAAATAAAAGTTATTATTATTCCTTCCTAAACTAAAAATGGTTTCTTACTCAAGCGATTTGCATAACACAAATGATTCAATTGATTAAACTGATTTAAATAAATTAAATGGCTTCAATTATTTCAAACGCTTCCAATAGTACGAATGATTAAAACGATTCAAATCAACTCACTGATTCAAATTATATAAATGAATCAAACGATTGAAATGAATCAAGTGATTCCAATGAATCAGTTAGTCAAGTGATTCAAATAACTTAAATGATTCAAATGATTTAAATGAAGTAACTGAACCAAATGTATCAAATAATTAAAGTTATTCAAATCATTCAAATAAATCAAATGAGTCAAATAATTTAAGTTAAACTAGTTATTCAAACAAATTAAGCAATTCAGAAGATACAAATAATTCAAATAACTCAAATGAACCAAATGCTTCAATTTAATCAAGCGATTCAATGGAATAAAATAAATCAAGTGATTCAAATCTTTCATGTGATTCAATTGAATTAAATGATTCGTATAAATCAAATGATTCTCATAATTATTCAAATAGTTATTCAAGTGATTCAAACAAATCAAATGATTAAAATAATATAATTGATTCAAATGAGTCAAATAATTAAAGTAAAACCAGTTATTCAAATAAATTAAGCAATTCATGTCATACAAATAATTCAAACTAACCAAATGCTTCAATTTAATGAAGTGATTCAATTGAATCAAATAAATCAAGTGATTCAAATCTTTCATGTGATTCAATTGAATTAAATGATTCGTATGAATTAAATGATCACAATAATTTCTAATAGAAAATGAAAGTTATTTCTTGATTTTTATTTTTTGATCAGAACCCAAATATCTTGATCTATATTTATTCTTGAGAAAGTAAAAGTTATATCTTGCGTTTATTGTTTTGAATATAAATCGAAAATTATATCCTGAAAATAAAAGTTATTTCCTTTATTTCGTTTTTCGATCAGATAATAAAAGCTATTTCTGGCATTTTATTTTTGATCAGAAAATAAAATTGATTTTTGGCGCTTAAGTTTTTTTATCACAAAATAAAAGTCATGTGTTTGTTTATATATATTCCCCCGGAAAATAAGAGACACTTTCTGAATTTCATGTATTCATCAGCAAATAGTTGTTATTTCTTTTAGTGTTTAAAATTTTTCAAAATGGTACAAGTCCATGGAAATAGCAACTATTTACAGAAACATTTTTATGAAATTTAACAAATAATTATTCTCATATTCCCGCTACCTTCGGCCTTGCAAATTAAGTACTTCATCCAGTTGCTCCTTAAAATAAAAAACTAAAATATTTTTCACTTCACAGAATATAAACAACTTCTTCGGACATACAAAAATTTCCAAAATATTAAATTAGTTTCTTAAAAAAACTCTATTCAGTATTAAATAAAAATGTTAAAATGTAATAAGAGACCAGAAATATTTCTAAAACTTCCACACAAAATAACAAAACAAAAACTTCTAAAAGTCCTTTTTTATATGGTTTCCATTGTTTGAAATAAAAATCAAAGCTGAAATAGGAATCACTATTGCAAAATAGTCTTTTTTTCATTTTTATTTGTGTGAAAGGCCAAATATAAAATATCCAAAACTTTTATCGCAAACCGATACAAGTTAAGCGATACAGTTTTGCATTGTTTCAGTTTGTTTCATTTAATAGAAGTGGCTTAAAAGTTAAAGCCACAAGCTCACAGTTACACGTACAGCCATTTGCAAAAATAAACTTTGTGCAACAACTTTTTCCCCTCTGTGGTCACCTGTAATTTAAACAGTTTATTTTTTGTTGTTGTTTATAAAAAAGGAATATTCCTGGAACTGGAAAAGGCCACAAAATTTAACTGGAAAATATATTTAATACGAAACTGTTATTCCAGGAAGTTTTATTTAATACCAATTTATTATTTATATATTTTAATATTTACAAAAGACTAAATATAAAATTACAAATTATGTTGTACGAGGGGGACTCCCTTTGAATTGGTCTAAAGTTGTGTGAAAGAGTTTTACTGCATCAGAATGTTTCCCTTTCCTTGTAACTCTCATTTGGCTGAATGCGTTACAGATATGCCCATAAATCTTATATAAAAATATAATTTAAACCAAATTTATTTAACACACCTCGCATTTATTTACAAAATGTAATACATATTTGCATTTGCTGGACTAATTGTTCAACGAAAATTTGATTTACTCTTTTTTGTTCATGCACAATATCCAAACTATTTAATTTGTATGAACAATTAATGTAAACCCGCAAAATAATTATTAAAAGCTAAAACTATTATTTGCAAAAAAAAGTTTTTAAATAGCAACTAAACAAATAACAAATAGTTTTACATCATAAATACGTTCATCGATGGCTGTTGCAGCAGTTTGTGCCCTGCTGTGATGTAATTAGAAAGAACAATACGTTCATTAAAAATTGTGGAATATCAAACGCAAAAGAGGTGGATGTTGGGGAGTACACGGAACAAAACTTCTCATTATTTGCTTAACTTTCTATGGAAGTTTATTTTCAAATCTAATTAAGAATGATTATCATTTAACTTTTACCAAAAACAGAAAGGGTGCATAAAGTTTTTCTAAAAAATAGTTTTTAGGATTTCCTAAAACTTTTCATTAATTAATATTTTTATTTACCATTATTTTCATTAAAAAAAATTTAAATAAATACGACAATGGATTTCATATTTTATATTCTGAATACTGGTGAAGTTAGCTGCGAAGCCTAAGATCCTGGGTTCGACTCCACACTTGACAGAATTTTTTTGAATCGTTATCAATCATTGAAATTATTGTGAATCATTATGAATGATACATGACTTAAAATCAATGCTTTGATGACTCAAATTAGTCAAATAATTCAAATTACTCAAATCATTTGCATAACACAAATGATTCAACTGATGAAAATGATGAATTAAATGAATCAAATGAATCAAATGATTAAAATGATTGAAATGAGATAAATGAATGTCAATTTATTTAAATGATTGAATTGTTTCAAATGCTTTAAATAACACGAATGATTAAAATGATTCAAATGAAGTAAATGAGTTACGTGATTGAAGTCAATTAAAAGGACTCAAATTTAGCTAGTTAAAGTGATTCAAATAATCAAATGATTCAAATTAATTTAATGATTCAAATGAAACAAATGATTGAAATAAAATAAACAAATCAAGTGATTTAAATGATTCAATTTCAAATGCTTCAAGAATCACGAATGATTAAGACGATTCAAATGAACCAATTGATTCCAATTGAATAAATGAGCCAAATGATTAAAATTAAACAATTCAACCAAACGATTCAAATAAAATAAATGAAACACACTATTGAAATGGATCAAATAATTCAAATGATTCAGTTAGTTCAAATGGTTTAAATGATACAATTTCAACTGCTTCAAAAAAGCACGAATGATAAATAAATCTTTTATTCAAATGAACCAACTGATATAAATTAAATAATTGAGTCAAATGATTAAAATGCATCAAATAGTTTAATTAATTCAAATACTATAAATGAAATAAATGAATCACTTGGTTGAAATAAACCAAATGAATCAAATGATTTTAATGAAACAAATGAATGAATTGCTTCAAACGTATTTAATAATTTAAGTTGTTCAATTGATTCAAATAAATCGAATGAAAAACATAATTTCAATGAATTGAATGAAACAAATGAATCATATAATTAAAGTTAAACTACTTAATCAAATAAACAAGGCAATTCAGGTTATACAAATAATGCAAATAACTTAAATGATTCAATTGATTCAAATGAAACAAATGAGTCAACTGAATCAAATGATTCACATCAATTAAATAACTCAAGTGATTCAAATAACTCATTTGATTCAATTGAATTAAGTCATTCATATGAATCAAATGATTCCAACATATGAAATGAATGAATTACAGCAATCTAATCAGAAATGGACGTGGAGATGATTCATTAAAATATATCGAGCGTTCATATACGATTCATTCTTCCAACAGAAATTTTAAAATATAGTCCGAATGCTTAAAAATGTACATCTCACTTTTCCTGTCTTATTCCTCAGAAACTTCTCTCGTTAAGCTTTAAATTTAGTTCCGAATCATATTTTAGAATATCTCTCAAACTTCGTTATAATTTTTTGGAAGCGATCCCTTTTTTCATTTTATTAAATTTTCTTATTTGCTTATGGAAACGAAATTTATTAACTGAATGCTCTAACAAAAAGTTTTATTTATTTATTTTATTTTATTTTTTATTTTTTTGTTGAACCGTGTTATTAATAAAAAGAGTAATTAAATGTTAACTTAAACTTTTAACAATTACAATATTATTTCCCAAATATATTATTAAAACTTTTACTTTTGAATTCGTAAAAAATAATTTATGTTTATTAAATCCTTTTGCGGCAAATGATCCATAGAAATTTGTCAAGTAAGCAGTTAATAAACAGAAAATAGTTTTTATGAATAACACCGTTAATCTGTTATACAGGATATGGAGAGTCCTAATATTTCTGACTAAAAAGTTGCAAATGCTTTCACACTCATGGATGGTGAATCATATTTAAGTGTTTATTTGTTTTTATTATTTACATGCGAGCATTGTGGCTTAAAACGCGTTGTAAATTTAAATTTTTTTATGTTAAATAGTTCTATAATATTTTATATTCGCTGAATTTATTTTATTAATTAATAACAAAAATTTAGGTCACACAATTATTGCTGACAATTTTCCATTAATAGGAAAAGAGAAAAAAATCCATTTAACTAACGCTTCTACTCTTTGCCCTTTCAATAGCACTGCCCCAAGCGCATAACAATTGCACAAATGCTGGGACCTTCAACAGCTATTATTTGTTCTGTTTGCTATTCTATGACCTAAACTTTTTTCTAATTTTCAATTGAATAAAATGGTTTTGATGGCAAAAGTTTTTTTTCCTATTCTTTTTTGCACAAAACAAAAACTTATTTACACTTTTGAACTAGAAAATCTCAGTGGAATTTATAAAATTATGGTCGCACATTCGTTCCCAGCCAATAAGCCATAAGGAACATTAAACACGACCGCAATGTTAGTTTATATGTGACCATAGAATTTAAATTTTGGTCACCAATACATGAACAAAAGGGACCGTAAAGGAAAACAACAAACAATAACAACTCAGTGGCACACAAAAGGGGCCAAATAGTATTCCATTAGCCCTACACACACACACACACTCACACACACACACACACACACACACACACACACACATACAAACAATATCTTGTGGCAAATTATTGAATTGATTTGTATTGTTAGTAAGACAAACAAAAAGTAGCATTTGAATTTTTCAAGATGTATGTGTGCTGTCGAGGACATTGAAATATTTTCAAATCCGCTTGCGATTTCCTCTAGTCATGGCCCCCGAACTTAACTACAACTTGAGAAAGTAATAAGGATATTTATTTCAGTTCTTATTAACATGCAGGACATGTGCATTTAAAGCAGGATAAGGAAGCTAACAAGGCTACATTTGAAGTAGCATTAGAAGAGCTCAAACTTTTCTCTACTCCTTGGAAATAAAGTTTGTGGATCTGCATTTAACTTACAGTGCCCTAAAAGAGCAGGATGAGAGGATCAGACAGAGATCGTATTTATAATATCAATTTAATAAACTGAACTAATATTTTTAAGCTTAAGGTCTTTATTTTTATATTTATTAAATTATAAATAGTTTTTCGATATTTCGTCACTCCTTTGTGTGACTTTTTTCATATCAAATACAAAATAAATTTCCTGAAGAAGTCACACAAACGAGTGACTTTAAGCTTAAAAATACTAGTTCATTTTATTAATAAAAGAAGAGGTCAAAAAACTAGAATAATTAAAAAATTTTAATATCAATTTATTTTAAGTTTTACATCTAAAACATTTTTGACTCTTATATAACTCCTTTTGAATTAATGCATCTTTTTATTTTCGTTTTTTATTTCAGAGTGATGGCTGGGGTAAGTAAGAATTTATACTTTTGATCTGTATTTAAAGCTCTCAATTGTGTTTGATAGTTAAAAATTTTAAATGAAAGATCATGTCTCGCAGCCTGACTTTTCTACTCGTAAATAATTAATTTGGATGTCTGATAAAATCGCAAGATTTATAGTTTTCACTGCCTTATAAACTTCTTAATGGCAGCAATTTGACCAAAATTGTCGGTGTCAAAAGGATTTGCTGCCGTTACAAAAATTCATGTTTTCCATAAATAAATTTTCATAATCCTAAACCTTTTCCAAATTAAGTGCGAATATATCATAACAATAATAGAACAGTATTTATATATGAATAAATGCTATTAAAGGGTTAATCTTTATATCAACACGTTCATACCCGGGTGTGTTTTGTGTTTTCAAATTGCTGTACTTCAAAAAGTAATTTTGGTATTAAACGGATATATCATGATATGCCCACTAGCAGCGCTTTTCAACTGTTCAAATCGGGGCAAGGATGTGACAGTTTGTTATATATTTATCCCTTACATCAACAGTTGCATACCTGGGTGTGTATTATGAAATATTTGAAATTTTTTTTAAAATTTCATTAAATTTAAATATATAAAAAATATTCAGGTAAAAATTCAATAAAATCAAAGGACGGATAATAAACATTAAAAAAATATATTGAAAATTTTAACCGAAACAAAACAATGCAACTGCAAAAACCAAGTGCGAACTAGTCAACAGAGAACAGGCCTGGCTAAGAAATTGTTCGGAACAGGTTTGAGTCCGAAATTTCAGTTCTATGGATTTTATTTTATCTTTTTCAGACTTTGATCGAGTTTCTCAATTTGCTAAATTTTTACCAACTTTAATTTCTGTCTTTCAAATTAAAACATGTTTCTGTGAATTGTCGCTTAAACCTCTTTAATTTTCAATTTCATACTGTTTCTTTTTTCCCAAGATGTTACTAAAAAATTCAAAGCGACTACAATTAGAGTCGGCAAAATGTCAGCCAATTGCAAAATGAAATTAAAACGTAAAAAAATAATAACAAATTAGAAGTGATCAGTGAGTTCTTGTTATAACTTTGATATTTGTTTTTAGGCTTCTCATTCAGTCCAGCGGAAAATTGAAATAATATCTTTAATTATTCTAAGATATGTTGGGTAAAGGTTCCCTGATGATCTGCATTAGCCCCAGTGAAATGCACTTAGGAAATTGCGAAGCCTCCACAATTGATCACATTAAATTTTTAATAACATTTTGGGAAAATTGAATCGGCACGAAATTTGAATTAAAGAGTTGTTTCATTTCTTTCGTTAATGTAGACATGTCTTACCAAAAAAAGTTTGGCTTAAGAAATATGAAATAAAAAATTCTGATACTTTACAAGTTATAACAAATGGAAGCACACTTGAGTTCTGATGATGAAAGTGTAGCGGCTTTCGAAAACAATTGTTCTGCTCTGCTGTGTAGGTTGAATATATAAAAACGGTACTGATTTTCCCCTATGCCTTGCAATATTTAGCATGGGATTTTTTTAATTAAAAACACTTTGTGAACTATAAGTTTATCAGAATGAAATTTAAGACATTTTAAATTGCGTTGAAACCGATTTCGTTTCGAGAAAATTTATGGATTTTTGTTTTCTGGAGATGCACTTGCGGAATTGAAACAACTTTCGATTGAAATTAACTTCGGTGACAAGGTCATATTTTATTTTAACAAAAATAGTATTGAAAATTGAAGGGAAATGCTTGTTGACCACCACCGAGTCTGCAACAGGCCAAATATAATAACGAATACTGCGCGAAACATGTCGAAAACGTGTTATTTGCCTGAAATACTCAAAATAATAAAACGAATTTTTTCAATCAACTCTCGCGAGTTCTTCCGTCTTAAAAAATATTTAAAATTTTGCATAACGGACATTAAAAATTAATGCCATTTCATTTTGACTTTCCATTCAGCTCCAACTTCGTGGACACGTTTGGCCAAATAGCCACCGTTAATGCGTGTTTTCTGTCCCCTTTTGCTTGCAACACAATTAAGTGCACTACAACGTCTACTAAAATAAGTAAAAATTGCCAATAATTACAAATCCTCATTTAAAGTCATTTAAATTTGTATTCTGCTGTTTCTGTAAGTCAATGGGTAACAACAGTTCTATTGAATTTAATTTTTTTTAAATGTGCGCATACAAAACTTAAAGCGGGGGAACAAACTGAATTGTATGGCTAAACGAAGCCATTAATATGCACATAAATGCATGTTATTAAACGATTTTTATTCTTTTGTTCCATTTTGTAAAAATAAATACACGCATTTTTCGCCACAACTGAAACATAAACCCAACCAAAGCAAATGCTGCGATTAGCATTGCGGAAATTGTGTGCCAGGATAATGTAAATTCAGTAAGGGATAACACAACAACAACAAAAAAAAACAAAAAAGCATCATTAAATAATTGACTTAAGCCTGTTGGGGAAAAACAAACGTTCTATGTCAACAACAAGTTCATAACTGGCAATTCCAATTATGCACATTCGACCCAACATTGTTTGAGGTCAATTTAATTAGTGCCAACTAATGCCTGTAAAGTTAATAAACCCATTAACAAATTCATGCATCATGCAGGCCAATAGGCTAACAGAGTCGGTCCTGCAACCTTAAAAGAGGAAAACTAGTGGAGATAAACTATTCACAACTATTGACCAAAAGAGGAAATGCGGTGTATGACCTGAGAAATTGTGTTACTGGGATTGTGTTTTTACAATATTTATTTGTGATCGTAGAAAATATAGAATGTGGGTCCTGCCGGTTGCACAGAAAGAAAAGAGTATAACATTATTCTCTTGTTCTAAAAATGTAAGTCGTGCAACTCAATTGTTAGTCTCTGCAGCGGTAGGAAGGCGATTGCCAAGCAGATGATTGATGGCCATTAATTTGTTTGCACGTCTTGTCAATATCAATCCCCTTACAGTATGTTACAGTATTATTCCTTTTTAATACAAAAACTTTCGCATTACGATTTAAAAAAAAACAAATTATATATATTTTAAGCAAGAACTTCTTCTTGCCGTTCCAACAAAAGCTGCAGAATAAATGCTGAACTAACGTTTGGCCTAATTGGCTATAAATAAAAATTTACTAATAAAACAACCGCTCAAGAAAAGGAAAATGTTTCCATTAAAGTTTATTAGTACAAAAAAGCTGTTGGTAGATGTTAAATATCCTATTGGAAAGTAAATTAACCAGGTGAATGAAGAAGGGTTTTAAAACTTGAATTAAAGCTGGTCCTGTTTCTTTGGCAGTGTAATAATGTTTTAAAATATTCATATTATTTATTAATAAATTTAAAGAAATCGCAGCTAACGCAATAACAATCTGTCCCCGTGTAAATATTTTTACACAATTACCAAGAATTTCAATTTGCAATATTCCGACCATGTTGGCTCAAATTCATAAATCAGTTAAATTACAGTGTGGCGCAGTAGCGGGTCACTATTTCCTTTTCACAAACATTAATTTCTACAAACTTTTACCAACATGCTCGTATATTATCGTTTACATGTTTGCTGTTGGCCTTAAAACTGTTTGGCTAAAGCATCCTTTCAATGCTGAGAGTTCTAATGACTGCAGCAGAAATTAGAATTTTTCGGATATATTTCTATTGGCTACAAAGTTTTTAAAAATTGATGAGCTCTTACACTGAGGGTTGAGCTAAAAGTCCGAGAAATAGAATAAGACAAAATTACTTATATATTTAAACTTAATATTTTTTATGAGGACTCAAGGTAATAAGGCGAGATCGAAATATTATTGTAGAGAAACTAAGAAAAAATATGTTTAATGTCTTCAACGGTCTATTCCACAAGTTAATCAACTTTTGACAAAGAAAAATTACGTCGATCGCGATCAATCGGGTCGAAATCCGTCGATCCTTTCGTTAGAGTGGGATTTCGTAAAAACCAAAAGTCAACTTAAAAATTAATACAAGAAATCTTTCATATTTACTTTCAAAACTGGAAAAATTGAACAAAAAATACTGATGAGATAGAGTAGAAGCATCGGAATCGACACTGACTACTTCAATGATTACAAATAAAAAATTAAAAAATGGTCATTAAGGTCAACTTGAAGCCCTGGTAACCTGCCAAGCGGTGATTGATATAGTTTTCGATTCATTATAAAAGAATCCAGAACACTAAATGATCTGATATATAATCGCGGAGCTATTCAAAATAAATCACTTTTTTTGAATTTCTTTCATTTACGATATCTCGCAAATGGATTTAATAATTTCGCGGTGATCGACATGGTTCTTAAATGTTAGAGCCGTTTAAAATTAATTCTAAAAAAAAACACTTTGAAAGCGCATTTTTTTAAGTTGTTTTTAAACATTTTGAAATCTACCGATTTCAATTGACTCACCCGTTCCGAAGTTATAAACAGGTTACATACTTGCACACAAACACACACACGTATATATACACACAGTGACAGGTTCTCAGAAACAGCCAGGGAAACTTTCTACGACCTCAAAACCTGGAGATCTGAAGAGGGAAATCGATTTGTGGGAATATGTGAACTGGCTAGTCTACGCCGATATTCTCGAAACGATCCACCATTTAAAAGACAATATTCGCGGTGTTATTGCCGATATACAGTCACAAATAAAAGAAACGTTCATTGGAAATGCGAACTCCATATTAGACTCCCTCATTTGGCACACAATTCATAAAGTAATTTTTGAGCGGCCTGGAAAAACTTTTCTTTGTAAATATTAATTTCGCTACAAATTTAAAGCAGCAATTAATTAATATAAAACAGAATATATCGCTTCCACATCAAGATTATTTTTCTCGCTGCTTCAAGTCAATTGAATTTTTTCGAACTCTCTGCCTGCCATCCCATCCTCGTTAAAATTCCAATCCGCCATAACTTTCCATTTGGCATTTTGCAAACATGAAGAATTTATTTCACATTGTAAAAATTAATGAATGCGTTTGTGTTTGCGTGGTTTGATGTGTGCATGTTTACCCGTTGATAATGGACTCTGTATAAGGATATCGCGTGGCATTATGTTTGTACGAGTATGCGATATTTTATTGTAAAAGAAAATATTCATAATTAAGAATTATTGTCGTTGGCAAAAAGCCATTTACCATAAAATCGATGGTACATTTTAAAAGCATTTTCGATGCTCGTATACACATTCAGTTTTATTAAAATTTGAAATTGTTCTCATAATTGTAATTAAGTTGCAGAGAATTTGCAGTTGCCTTTTTGGAATTTTTAAAATTCGCATTTTAGTTCACCGAAAACAAAAACAAGAAAAGATTAATAAGTAACAATAATAATATAATCAAGTTGAAAATTATCTTTTTTATGAACTACTATTTAATTATTGGTTATGACAATTGATCAAGGATTTTGAAACTAATCAAAGACCAATTTGAATATCAAAGTTCGGTTGTCCCTATTGGCAGACCCTTTACAATTTTACCTAAAAAAATAATCAACCCAAAACATCTTTTGTTGTATTAAGCCAGCTAGCAAGTGGTAGTAAACAAAAATATGCATGAGTACAGGTGATGAAAGTGTAGCGGCATTCAAAAACAGCTGTTCTGCTCTTATGCATACTCATATGTTGAATGCTTAAAACTTTTACTTGCTTTTTAGAACATTTATTATGGTTTTCTAGAAGAAAAAAAATCTTCTAAACGATCAGCCCCATTAAAACTGAATTCAATACTATTTTTGTTTATACATTTATTTCGATATTAAAAATTATCATGCACTTTTTAGTTTTATTTGCAATAAATTTGAGTTTGAAAAACTTAACTCATAAATTGAATTCATAGAAAACATACATGCATATTGACTTGCATGAAATTGTGTTGTTTTAAAAATTAACTTTTACGTGGGATGACGAAAAGTTCAAAATTTAAATGATGCTATAAAATAAATTAAAAAAAAAAAACAAATTATAATTATCACACGCTCGACATCAAACACAATTTGTTTTCATAATTACCTCAACAACTCGTGGATCATGTCACAGCAAACTTTATTATTTTGTTAATCAACTCATACATTCCGTTTTGCGGCGTGAATTACCATCGTATTTCCAGTAGCCAAGGAAACCAATACACACGCAGATGCTTATAATTATTGTCGTGCCCACATTCGTAACGCCAAATGGCTTTAAATAATTTTTTGATGTTTCCATATTCTCTTCAACAGCTAAAATTAAAATTATTTTGAATTAAATATATTCAAAATAAAAAAATATATATATAAAATGAAACTAATTATAACTGTAAACAAACCCACAACCTCCTGTTCAATAAACCGAAAGGAAAGTAAATGAAATAAAATAAAAACAAAACAAACAACAACAAGAAGAAATATTTTTAAACTTCCTGCAATAGAGCGTAGGCAAATTACCAAAGTAAACAAATTAATAAGGCAATAAATTAAAACAAGATGCCAAAATTGCTGAGAAAAATTGGACAAAAAGGAAACACAAAAAAAGTTTTGTCAATTCGAAAGGAAGGGGAGTGGGTAAATTAAGGATAAAAAGTTTATTGCCATTGAAACCGATTTAACAGGACTAGTGATGCGCGAATATTTGTATACGAATCGGACATATTGAAGTATTTGCATTTGTATTAGTATTCGCCATTTAGGCGAATATTTCTCGAATATCTTAAAAGCAAAAATGCAAAAGAGCTTAAAATGTTAATTCGATGTTTCTAAAAAATGTTCTAAATAACCCACTTTTAATAATAAAAATTCGAATTTAATAAAAATTAAAAATAGTAATTTGGGAATGCACGGGTTTGAACTGGAGCCGGAATAATTATTGTCTTTAGTCCAAGTTAAAACCATAAATATGTGATTTTGCGTTCACACTGATGATATATTAAAGTCACGTTTTAACTCACGGGTTGTGCAATAAATTTAATCACAATAAATTAAATGTCCCATAGAAATTAAAGTATTTTTTGTAATATTTTCCTCGACATTTTTTAATACTTAATGCACAAACTGTACTGCAGCTGTGTTTGTTTGTATAAAAGATTAAAAAAAATTATTTATGAATTTAGTATAAGAATTATTTTATGTTTTGTAAATTAATATTTTAAAATTTTGGAAATACTCATGCAAAACGGATAAATGGCTCAAAATCACATTATTTCATATAAAATCAGGCAAATTCTGAAAGAAAAATCTCAGATATAGTGGATTTTTCTCCGCATTCTTCAAACATTAACAGATGTTCCGAATATACAACTTGGCAGCACTCAACTTGGTACAAACAAAAACAGATAAAAACAAGGTTGCATTTCATTAAACCTATTCATAACCAATTCGAAAATGTTTTTACCACAGAAAATGATTTTGTTAGTTGGTTTTAAATTTAAAACCAGAACTTATTAAAACCATGTCCAATTTTAGAATTTAGAATTTTAGTAAATGAAAAATTTTTAATAAACTAAATTTTCATAGTCTACTCCTTTTAAAATAATTTTTAATTCAGAAAGACATAATAAATATTTTAAAGCACAAGGGAACTTCAACATTAGGTTTGAATATGCAACTTACACACGATATACAGCTGTTTTCGAAAGCCACTGCAATTTCATTATCAGTACTCGTGAGTATTTTTATACCCTTGAGAAAAAAGTGAAAGGGTTTATAAATTCTTCGATATTAAACCATAAAGTATATACATATTCTGGATCCTTATGAATAGCGATGACGATTGAGCGATGTATTGAAATTCAGAAAAATCCAAAGTACGGTTGCAGAGCTGGGAAGCTTACACCTATTTATCGACGCAAAATTAGTTTAAAAAAACAATTATTTTTTTTTTGTTTGTAAATTCAACAAATTCAAGCTTTGGGAAGCCTCCATTGTCTATTAAAAACTTAAAAAATTAAAATTTTTTTTCCAGGGATGGGAAATTTAAAGTTTTTTTTTTTGGCACATTCAATCTTTTGTAGTGCATGTAATAACTAAAATGTTTTAAAATTTAAAATCTTTCTGAAATAAAACCGCTTTAAATATCATGAAGATTTACGTTGATAAAAAAAATCATAAAATAAAATTTCCCTTCCAGGGTTAGGAAATTGATTTTATATTCCATTCATAAAAGTTACTAAAAAGGCAACTGATGTTTTTTATTGTTTTTGCTAACTAATACTATTTTTTAACTTAGGAAGAACAAAATTGGTTCCTTAAAATATATGTAACGCCAGACGTACGTTGCTGAAGGGTATATAAGATTTGGCACAGCCGAATATGGCAATTTTACTTGTTATTTATTACGAGTTGTCAGGTGGCCAAGCTGTTTATGATAAGAGTTTCTATTGGTACCAATTTCATTACGAAAAAGCGTACAAAAATTGTCTCTGTGTTGCCGTTTGATTATATATCTTCATGCCTTATTTTTCTGAATTTCCTGTTTCATGTTTTCTCAAGTCAAACTTATTTTAGTTTTAGCTTTTTATGAGAAATTAACTCAGTAAGAGAGACAATCTCACTAATTCTTTAACTATTTAGACAATACCAAAAAAGGGAATTGTTTTGATATGAAGAGCAGAACAGCTGTTTTTGAAAGCCGCTACGATTTCCATATTAGCCACCTTAAATGTGTTAATGAATAAAAATGTACATGACTATTTTCGAGTACATGGGATGGTCAAAAGATTTAATTTTTTAATTGTTGCGATTGGGTTTTAGCAGTTATAAATTTTTAAAAGGCGTAGCGGCTTTCGAAAACAGCTGCTCTACTGTGTAACTTAAATACATGAAAATAAAATTTACCTTGATTTTTTGGTTTTAGCTGACTTTGCTAAACAAAATTAAATGTATGTATGTAAATTTTTCATTGACTATTGACATCTATTTGTTACAAAAACGTATGATTTTACATTTAAAATGTTGGGAATTCAAACACGAATTAGGGGTTTCACGAGCCTCAACAATATTTCTTGTCTTAGTATTGTAAAAACATTTTATTCAATTTCAATGTTACGAAAGTCTGTTTAAAATTATTCGTCATATTGCAGTCGTTATTAGTGTCCCAATTAAATATCTTGAAATCTTACAGATAATATTTATATTCGTATTCGTAATGGCGAATATAAAAACTGAACTCTCGGCACATCACTAGTAAGGATTTTGATGGCTTAAAAATTATAGTCAAATCAAACGGTAGACAATGTGTTGCTAAGAATATCTAAATAAACAGAATTCCAGTGTCACAGCATTTTCGTGCTACCGATTTCAGACTGTGGCGTCAACTTCAAGCGATCCCTATGTATTAAGTTTCAAATCATAAGCAGCCTTTTTAACAAGAAGCTTTAATTAAGTTTTCAATGTCGAATTTCCCCAAATCAGAGCTATTCATCTCAGGGATTAGCTTTTTCCCAGTGACTTCTTTCTGAGGAAGAGAATAGTTCCGTGAGGGGTAGACTTCTTATGGCTGGTTAACCATGGAACCTACTTGTCCTTAATAATAAAGTTAATGCGTATAACAATTAACAGAAATTAGGGTTTCCTACAATAGTCTGAAAGGAATTGAGCAGGATGGCTGTCAGAGCTCGATAGTCCCAATACAATCCCGCTATCCGATTTAACTTTTGGTATTAAGAAAATTTGAAATTTTTTATGTTTCATATTTTCAAGACAACATGAATCAAAAATAATTACTCGTTCATCGTAATTTAACATTTAGTAATTTTATTAATTAATTAACATTTGATAATTTAATTAACATTTAATAATTAAATTTTCTTTCAACTTTGAAAATTTTTACTTGCCACACAGTAGAAGAACAATTTAATTTAGTGAAGTAACTTGTAAAAGTTATTTAAAGTCACACTTCAAACAATTTAACTTACAACGATTTTAAGCTTAAAAGAAAAACATGTAATTGTTTGGTCCTTTTTGTTTTTGTTTTTGTTTCGCAACCATGTAAAAAGTCCTTCAAAAGCATTTAACACCAAGTTTTGTTAAGTTTCTTGTTGTGATGACTTTATCGGGTGTTTATTTCATATGGCCATTCTGGAAAAAATTAACGACATGGAGAAGAGAAAATACTATAAATAAATAATTTTCAATTTATTATTATGAAATGTGCGCAGTGCTGCAGTTGTTAACTGTTATGTGCCAAATGTGTGTGGACTACAATGAAACTATTCTGGATCATGAGCCCGACAAAGACAAGTTTTTTTTCCAAATTTGTTAGAAGTAACAACTCCAATTTCTAATTTAGCAGACACATTATATCCTCCTATTAAAATTGTATATATATAAGCAAAATTTATTGCTCATGATATACTACGAATTCCTGTAAAATAGACGAATACCCTTTTCAAAACTTATGGCGTTTTCTTTTCTGGAAAAAGTGCAACATTTTTCCACTTCTTTTCTAAAAGGTAGCAGTTTAAAGAAGTTTTAAAATGAAAACAATTTTGGATTAATTTTGAATGTTGGATTAATTTCTAACAAAATTCTTTATTTTCAAATGACATAAAGTTGCGTTCTTCAATTAAAAAGTGCAAGAAATTTAACATCCTTCTTTTTTAGAAAGGAAAACATTATTATAACTGCTTAAAGCCAATAGCAACAGAGTCATGATCAACGACTTTAATCATCTTTAATTAAATGAATTAGAAACGAAGAATTTTTGGCCATGGCAGGTACTGGAAAAACTGTAGCCAGAATATCAAACACTGGCTTCCAAGGTCATCTACTCTATTTCATCATTCTCTTTCATATTGAAATGCCATTCTATGACAAAAATCGTCATGCTTTTGGAATTCGCCGTAAAGTAAATAACTACCGAGAGTACCGCAACCGCAAGAAAAAAGGCCCTAATCTTATCAGAAAGAAAAAAAAAAGCACTGAACCTCAAATATTTTATTTTATTTAAAAAAAATGCTTATTTTGTTAATTATAGTATGCGGAAATATCTTAATGGCGTGTTCTTTTCTAGAAAACATGCAATTTTTTTACTTCTATTGCAAAAAATATGCCTTTAAATGGTGTTTCGAATTACAAATTTGTTGTCTTAAGGAATGGTTAACTAAATCCGAATAAATTCACTATTTTCAAGTAAATTTTTAGTTAAAAAGTGTAAAATATGTTGCATTTTTTCTAAAAAAAAGAAACTAACAAAAACGAATTATTTTACAAACCTTTTAACAAAACCGTTTTATATAACAAAATATTTTTATAGAAAACTGATCACGATTCTCAATAATTCAAAATGAAATTAAAAAAATTTGTATTATGGTCATTCTAAACGTGAATGAAAAATATATTTAAATATTTTTATTAATTTTGAGTTATTAAAGAAATTGAAAAAATAACTACAGATATAAAAAAAGACAACATAAAAATATTTCGTTAATTTATTTTTTGCTTTTAAGTGGAAAATAATTATCAGGGGAAATTTTGCAACGTGATTTTCAGACAGAATTAAAATGAATCCTCCCACAACAATTTAATTATTAAAGATACTCAAAAATAAAGAGAAGCTCTCGAAGGTTATTATGATCCCATTATCGCTGCTTTTAGGCCGCATTCACTCATGAATAGGAGTTAGCACATGACCAGTGCCAGTCCCAATAAAAAATAATAATAATAACTTTTGGCACAGCCTCCTTCATAACATTATCGGCTTGATAAAGAACAAAATTTGGGACCCTAATCCGAAATCATAACAAATGTTATCCGTTAAAAATAATTCTAAAAACGCCAATAATAAAATGTTATAAATTGGTTGTCCTATTTTCCCAAAAATGCAGCAGCCTAATAGCGCAGGAGGTATAAAATTCGTCCTTCATATGCTGCAGCACCGCACGTCTAAGCCAGAACAAACGCATCTATGAAATAATGTCCCAGGTTAAATGCTTTTAAATTGTTTTTTTTTTTTTAGTTTTGGTAGAACTAAAATATATCCATCACTAAAGAAATCACCTTAAATGAATTTTTCTAGAAGTGCTTTCCTTTATTTTTCTTCTACAACGGCAGGTCATGCAACTGGCATGCTTGGAATTGTTATTTTTCACTTGGTTTCTTTGCCTCCAACTACTTGGCCCTCAAAGCGTAAAGAGTATCGGCAGACAGCTCTTAAGCCAATGCCAGGCACGGCAAGTACTTGGCGATGGCAATAGAAGAAAATGTTTATAAAAAGCGCACTTGTGTTAGTTGTTTTTTGTCGTCCTGTTACAAGGCCGAGGGCATGGCACGGGTCTTTCAAAATTAGAGATTGACACTTATCATGTGTTGAATAGTGGATTACAGAAGCCTTCTTCGCCGGCGCAATAAATAATAGAACTGCTTATCTTTTTATCTGGACCAAGTAAAAAAATATATGTAAAACTTTTCCTTTTAACAATTAAGTTGTGGAGGTACATAAAATTTATATATAGAATTTTATTAGTTGATTTGTAGCTTTTGTGGTGCTCTCAGTGGAAATATTCTCATCAGAATCTTCTTGGAAATATTATTATTATAATTATTATGATGCCCTAAATAAGACATACTTCACTACATTTGATGTCTTATATCTGAACGAAATAGGAATCCAAATTTTTAAACCCCCAAGTGAAAAATAACAATTCCAAGCATGCCAGTTGCATGACCTGCCGTTGTAGAAGAAAAATAAAGGAAAGCACTTCTAGAAAAATTCATTTAAGGTGATTTCTTTAGTGATGGATATATTTTAGTTCTACCAAAATTAAAAAAAAAAAACAATTTAAAAGCATTTAACCTGGGACATTATTTCATAGATGCGTTTGCTCTGGCTTAGACGTGCGGTGCTGCAGCATATGAAGGACGAATTTTATACCTCCTGCGCTATTAGGCTGCTGCATTTTTGGGAAAATAGGACAACCAATTTATAACACTTTTTTGTTATAATTTGGCGTTTTTAGAATTATTTTTAATGGATAACATTTGTTATGATTTCGGATTAGGGTCCCAAATTTTGTTCTTTATCAAGCCGATAATGTTATGAAGGAGGCTGCGCCAAAAGTTATTATTATTATTTTTTATTGGGACTGGCACTGGTCATGTGCTAACTCCTATTCATGAGTGAATGCGGCCTAAAAGCAGCGATAATGGGATCATAATAACCTTCGAGAGCTTCTCTTTATTTTTGAGTATCTTTAATAATTAAAAACGGGGGTTCAAAGTCGGTTTGGTAGTTACTCGCCCACTGACAAGAGATGACGAAGAAAATCACCGAGAACAGTAGGGTAACCAAATTAAGAAATTTTAACCCAAAAGGGGGAAAATAGCTGTCAATATAAAAACAATATAATTAACAAAAAATAATACAATTGTGAAAAACGAAAAATAACCCCACTCTTTTTAATAAAACTATTTTTTAAAGTAGTACTTTTTTGTTAGTTGTCGTTAAATATTATTTAACTTTAATATTGTGTTGATTCCTTTTTTTTTAAGTGATCCATTGCGGGTTACCATGTTGATATTTTAATATTTCGGGGAAAAACTGGATATTAAAATGAAATTAATTATATTTTGCTTTTAAATTTCTATATTGAGAATTACTGTTGGTACATTTGCTTGATGTTTCAAAATTTCAGAAATTGATTTAGGGGCCCCTCAATAATTATCATCTGTCAGAGTTAAAATCAGACATGGAAAAGTTCTATTAGCTGCAGTGCAAATCCTTGAATTCTATTATACATTCCAATTTTCTAATGCATTGTAAACAAGTTGGCTAATAAACAAGTACTTTTATGGGTTAGAAGTGTATCTTTTAAACTGCTTAACTTTTTGGGGAATAAGCTCCTGCTTCTGAGAAGCGTCGTGTAAAAAATATTATAAACTGGCAATTTATTCTCTCAACGTTGCTTAATGTAGTCCTTGGAACTTTTCCTTCAGTTTATGTTTCAACCAAAAAGAAATTTATTCATCTCTTTCAATTCCCAATTAATACAACATTTTACATATAAATAATGGCTTTTTATTTTATTTCAGACTTTTAATATCAATATTCTCTGTTCCATTCTATATATCTTTGCAATGATTCGTTTAAGCCATGCAGTCAAGTTGCTGCAATAATTCCTTTTTTTATATATTTTTGTGCACTTTTTCCTTTATTCATCCTTTTTCTGCTCTTTTATCTTTCCATTGACAATGTGCGTGCATATGAAGTGAAGGTCCTGAATTTAAATATTTATGAACATTTTCAAGAATATCAAAATGATATCTGCAAGTGTAGTGAAAGTACAGGGTGACAAAATGACCAAAACAGGCTGATAACTTTTTATTTCAGACATAATTGTTATAATATTTTTTTCTTAAATACATTGTCAGCCATGATATCATAGAGTGCAGTTCCATTCAGCAACGAAATTCCGCATTACGGTTCTTCGGAAAATTGTAACCGAAGTAAGTTTTCGAAATGAAAAAGTCATTTTAAATATCATGAGATGAATCAAATAAATTAAAATAGTTTTGAATTGTAAACGTTTTCAACTGTCTAGTGTTCCGGGCAATGAAAATGCGGAATCAAAGTTGTTTCGAAACGGAATCGAATTCAGTGATATGGCTGATTAATGGAGGAATATAATTTATTTAATTATGAATATTTTTATATCGCAATTTATGTTTCACAAGAGCGCATCCGTTCCAAAACATTTTCCATAAACTTTAACAAAAGTTCGGGAGTTATTTTTTTGATTCCTTTAATTACTTCGACAAAGTCTTTTCGATTTTGATTTAAAATGTCCTTCAATTTAAAATAAACAGGCTCGTCAAGTACAACTATTATGCGTTGAAAGAAGCTCATCCAATTCTGTAATCGCCTTTCATTTCCTTCTGAAATCGGCAGCGGTTTAACAAACGATAATAAATAAGTACTGATGATGGGAACGTAGTGATTTCCAAAAACTTAGTTTTTCTGTTGTTGCTAGTTTTCTATTGTTCTATTGTTAGTATTTTCTATTATTAGTTTCTATTGTTTGTTGATTCATTTTAGTTCTTTCTGAATACCTCTTTCGATTAAAACGTGGAAGTTATTTTCTTAAATTTTTAGACAACTTGAATTTTTTTATAAAATTCTTAACTCTAGGATTTTTATTTCTGTATATTTCATTTTATCTTTTTTAATAAAAATCTTAAGATCGCGCCTTCTTTTCTTGGCTCTCGTGCTTTTTGAAATATAAGAGTTAACAATTCTGGCTTCAAAGCTCTCTTTTCTTTTGTAATTCTCAATTCGTTTGTGATAGTTTGCGCATAAACTAAAAGGTTTTGGTTTTGTTAGAATGAAGTATATATATATTAAGGATTTAGTATAAAATCCAATGAAATATGAACATAGATTCTCTACAATATATCCATAAGAAAATGTTTTACAGAAATCTGTAAGCAGTCTCATTTTACACCAAAATCGAGAAGATAAAAAACGTTTTATATAATTTTATAAAAACCTATTTTATAAAGTTATTAATGACAATAAAGGAAATACAACGATGTCATTATCGCTTTCATGCGCAGTTACATTTAAAACAAAAACAAACTAAAATGGTATTGTTGTGTTAAGTGTTGTTGTGGGTCCAACCGTACGCTTATCTCTTCCACAAACTGTCCGTTCGTAGGGAAGCATTCGAAATACTCGAGTGTAAGCAAACAGCAAAAGTTTTTTTTACAAAACCTTAATAAATTTATTTAATCCACTTAGTGTAGCGTGAAACACTTTTCAATACAACAAATCTTTTTAACGAGGCCTCTACGCCTACAGTATAATTTTGGTAGCTTAATAAGGGACATCATCAATAAAAATAAAAAGGAAACAAACATCTTACCAATTTAAAATGTGTTAACGTTATTTTTGACGTTCCATTTTGTTTTTTTGTTTTTATTTTTTCACCAAATTAAGGAGTATTTTTCCCGTATTAATGATTGGCTTGTTTGTTTGCCTTTCGATTATATATATTTCAAGTAGAGTGACCTGCCCGTATTGCTGGACAACAAAATCTCATAAGAATTATTCAACTAGAGTCTCATTCATTTAATGCGTAAAAAAACAAACCCAATTATTATGTTAAAATATTCTACAGTCCAAACAACAACATGTTAACACATTCAACAATGTGTAGCGCTTAGGAAATACGAAATAGTTACCATCATGTGAAAAAGTACTTTGGATTCATATTCAAAAAGTACTTTGGTACCTTTTTATATCAGTTGTTTTTGTGTTGAAATCTTATAATAAAATAGGTACTGAACTTCAAAAGCTTATGACGAATTTTTAAAAGTAATTGGATATGTATTTGGTACTTTTTTGATATACGTACTTTTAGGGTTATATATTAAATTTGGTACTTCTTTTGCAATCCATAGATTTTCTATGACTTAAAATTATTCTAAAACAAAGTTTCTGTCTGTCCTGTTGCAATTATGATAGTATTTGCGTTTAAACGAAGAGAATTTCATTTTAATAAATTTCAGTTTTTTTTTTATTATATTTAACTCTTAAATATTCAGAATATACTTTTGTGCATCGGGCTACATTTAATAATTTTCAAGAAATTTATTATATAAATTATTATACTCTTGTAGAAACATTGACCCAAAAGCCGCATGAACATGACAGCGTTATTTGGTTTAATAAGTAGAACGCAATTTCTAGCACATCAGGGCGGCTGAGTTGCCAAGAAAAATAACAACAACAACAGCACATTGAAGTGTGTAACGAGACCAAGAACTGGCGGTTGTTTTATACCCATGGAAACGCATGTTTTCACATTAAAAAGAGACTAAGGAAAACTAAAACTTTTTTTCATGCACAATAAACAGACACCAACTGTCACAACAAGTTGACGTGTGCGTGTGTGCGTGTGCGTCCTGCGAAATGTTGCACAATTTATTACAACACATATTTTTGTATGTACATCTTGTGTATATATTTTGTCCTGACAGTTTGAAATTGTGTTAATACAGCGATTCGTACAATAAGAAAGTTATTTGTGACAGGATGACACGACAAGCAGGAGAGTAGAAACACTTTGTTGCAAAAGAAGGGAAAGCACTTTTATAATTATATATTTCTTTTTAATTGTGTCGTCAGAAGCGGCAAATTTGTATTTATATGTATTGACTGTTTAAGTGTAAGTGCTGTTGTATTTGTAGACAATTAAATGTGTGCAGCAAATAAATAATTATGATGTGGCAACAATAATTGTGTACGATTTGTACCAACTACATCCAACCCAAAGTGGAATATTATTGTCATGAGTGGGACGGTGCGTAAAAATATATTTTAAAGTGGGATATGCAGCTCTATTGATTCAGTAGTGCATCGATGCACAGTGGGCTGTGTCTCGAATGCACTATGAGGAAAGTTGTATTAGCGATAATATTTGCGAGCTGCTGAACCGCTCCATGAATTAAGGAGAGTTGTTTGATGCCCATCAAAAGGATGGTCCAACCATAGCGCACGATGTTGATTGTGTGTCACACCTCCATGTCAAGGTTTTTGCCCAACTTAATTTGACATTTCTTTTCACATAAAAAGTGAAAGGGTTTATAAAGGTTTGCCATTCGGTGTGTAATTTCTTCGATGTTAATATGGGACCCCATAGAGTATGTATATTCTAGATTCTTATGAATACTGCTGACGATTGAGCGATGTTCGCTGTCTGTACCGGAAATCGGTATTACCAAGCCCCCAGAAGAACTAGAGACTTCGTTCTTGGATTGATGGATTGGAACTTATATAAAGTGGTATTGAAATTCAGAAAAATCCGAAGTACGGTTCCAGAGCTGGGAAGCTTACACCTATTTCTCGAACAAAAATTAATAGCAAAAACAATTTATTTTCTTGTTTGTTTTGTAAATTGAACCTTTTTCATGCTTCGGGAAGCCTCATTGTCTATTAAAAATTAAAAAAAACAAAAATTTAGTTCCAGGGATGGGAAATTAAAAGTTTTTTTTTAGCACCTTCAGTATTTTGTAGTACATGTATTAACTAAAATGTTTAAAAATGTCAAGTTTTTCTTAAATAAAACCGCTTGCTATATCATGAAGGTTTTTATTGGCAAAACAAAATTAAAAAAATTACAATTTCCCTTCCAGGGTTAGGAAAATGATATTTTATTTCATTCATAAAAGAAACACAAAAGGCAACAGATTTTTTTTTTTTTTTTTTTTTTTTTGCTAACTAAAACTATTTTATAACTTCGGAAGAACAAAATTGGTATTTGAAAATATATGTAACGCCAGACGTACGTTGGTGGAGGGTATCTAAGAATCGGCACAGCGGATTATAGAACTTTTACTTGTTTTTTCTATGTCTTAGGTAACTTGATTCTATGCGATAATAGTTTATATTAATATTTATATAGGCTAATTGTTCTTAATTAAAATCTCAGAAGGACATGATGATAAATATTCCTGTGTTACCATTTGATTATTTTTTTCATGTCCCATTTTTCTGAATTTTTTGTTCCATTATACATTAAGTCAAACTTTTTTGGTTTGAATTTTATACTTAAGTATATGTGAACGTTTTTCCATTTATATTGGTAGCTCAAGCCAAAGCTTAAATTGTATGTGATTTTATTTTTATTGAACATTTTTATTTTGCTATATTAATATTTATATAGGCTAAATTGTTCTAACTTAGCTAAAATCTTAGAAAGACATGATGATAAATATTCCTAGGCACAAAGGAAGTCAACATCAGTTTTATTCAACTTACACAGCAAAGCAGAACAGCTGTTTTCGAAAGTCGCAACACTTTCAGCTTCAGTGCTCATGTGTATTGTTTTTGTCACCACTTTTTAGGCGGCTTAGTTGAATGTGATAACATTTCCTATTTACACATATTTTATTGTGAAAAACAATCCGAGAACTCTATCAACCTGATGTTAACACGTTTTTGTACCTAGGAATATTTATCATCATGTCTTTCTGAGATTTTAACAAAGTTAGAACAATTAGCCTATATAAATATTAATATAGCAAAAATAAAATGTTCATTAAAATAAAAATCACATATAATAGTTTTTGTTCACATGAATTTTTTTACATGTATATATTTTGTATAGTAAAAAATTTCAATTTGGTTTTATTGTCACCATCGGCATAAAAAAGAACCAACAATTTATTTTAAAAACTACTGAGTTCCAACCCTTTCTCGCTGAAGATTTTTAAAGGAACTAAAAAAGGAGCGAAAAGCAAATCTGTTTAAAACCTTCAAAAATGAATAGAAACTGAAATAATAAAAAGCATATTGAACTTTCAATATTCTATAAACACAATAAAAGTGTTATATTCCAGCTTTCTCTTATGTAATTCTCAATTGGTTTTAGAAAAATTTGTGCATATGCCAAGAGATCTTGTTATATTTAGAGCTTAGCTGCAGTCTGCTGATGATTTAGTGTACAAGGCAATGCAATTCAAACCTAAAGAATACAATGGATGCAGCAAGAATTTGTGGCCCAACAAATGAAGTACTGCAGCGAATCTTATTGAAATAAATCATAATGACACATATTCCATGATCACTTACATATTGAATTTAAAGCTTTTTATATCTTCTTGTAAGCAATTTAATTAATTCTCTGTAAGTAAAAAGAAATTGTCATAGTAACAGGTTTAAGCTGAGAAAACTTTCAGTGGTTTGGTGACACCACTAGCAAACACAATAGTGTGTACTAGTGACAATGTTTGTCAATTTCGTATATTTGGCTACAATACTTTGTCTTCAAAGCAACACAAATGAAATGTGTGACGATGCCGGATCATATTCTGGCTTTTACTTAAAATATGACAAATAAATTTAAGAAGTTGGACAACTTCACTGGGTTGGGGATCGTCTTGTATAACCATTTAAGTCTCCTTGACAATCTATGCTGCTATTCAAAATACTGCGCCTTCCGCCAAACCATTTAACTGCATCAGTAAATAAAGCGAAACATGAAATTGAATCTTAAAATCGGAAAATGCTGAACAATAGCTGTTCATTAGATCGTCGCCCCTAATGCTGCGATAACTTCCACCATTCAAACTGAATTTCGTTAACAAAATCAACATAGAAATTCTTCGGGACATTCCATGTAAGAATTTGTACAAAAAGAAATAACACAAAAAGAAAATCAATGAACCAGAAAACATGCTTTTATATTTTTCATGTTTTTTGCGTTCTTTTCATGCATTTTCTGCATCATCGAATTTTTAAGCACCAATTTTACTCCTCTTGCCCCGATGCACGATTGTACCAATTATTTCTTTTTTCTTTAGTTTTATTTTTAGTTTTATTTTTAGAAAATGATGGCAGAGTGCAAACCGTAATAGACCTCAACAATGATGTTGGCTGGCTGGTTAGCACTCGAAGGAATTTATTGTTTCAAGTCTTCGAGGGGTCGAATGCTTTAACCGTTTTGACCGAAATAAGTAAAAATAGTAGTGTTGCCGCTTACCAACAGTTAACAAAATGAAGTCATAAATAAATGGTAAATATATTGTAAATTAATGATAGAGAAATTGAAATAATACTTATCGTGGCCATTTTGCGAGAACAAAGAATGTGATGTGCTTTAATTCAATTGCATCACTTTCAACGAAATTGATTCTTTTTAAGGCAGAATATATTGAAAATGTTTGCTTCTAAATATGAATCATTAATTATCAATTTAGATTTTGTTTAAAAATTTTTAAAAATTTTCTAAAGTTATACCGAAACAAAATTCTGTGAATTTCTTTCAAACGATTTATTTTCTTTTCAAATCCATTTATTCAATCAAACTAAAGTTATATTCTTATGCTGAAAACTCTCTATTATTCTCTCTTGTGGCATCGCATTTGTTTATACGGCAATGCCATACAATGAAATGCAAAGAAATGGCAAACGTTT
Organism: Linnaemya vulpina; assembly: GCA_963675445.1. NCBI lineage: Eukaryota > Metazoa > Arthropoda > Insecta > Diptera > Tachinidae > Linnaemya > Linnaemya vulpina. The sequence goes on from OY776278.1 coordinate 23,454,790, forward strand.
GCGCTGCTTGTGCACGATTTGGTATTTTCTTACGTTGGCCTAAAAAGCCATTAAGTAAACCCGGCTTTAGTTCAGTGTTCTTCATATTTTTATAAATATATCCGGAGCTACATGAGATATATAATAAAAGACCAAAATTTCGTTATCATCATCTGTTTGATAATTTCACTGCATTTATTTCTTTAAATATTATTTAAAATATTCGATCAGTCAATTTATTGACTAGTTTTCTCAATAAATCTTGCGATATCACGTCACTTAACTTTGCCTTCTAATGCTTCAAGGGTAATAAATTTGTAGAGGCTTTAAAAAGCCGATAAACCGATCTATAGGGTGTTTTTTTAGAGGTATGTATGTAATTTTGAAATGGAGTAAAACAAGTACAAGTTGTTTAAATTGACATGAAATTTACATTATTCGAAAAATAATCTTGAGGCATTCTAATTTATATATGACATCTGCGATCTTTCTCCAACGTATTTAGTTGTATATCGACAATAATGCGGCGAATGCTGTCCTGCTGTCCCTTGAATGCTGAAACATTTCGCTGTGCCATATGGACTTCATTTATACCCAAAGAAAATAGTCTAGCGGCGTTGAACCGCACGATCTGGGACGCCAATTTACTGGTCCGAAAAGTGAAACTGTGCGGTTACCAAACGTTTTCTTCAATAAATCAAATTGAGCCACGAGTTGTGTGACATGCTGCGCTGTCTTTTCAAAACCACAGCCTCTGTACATCAAGAGTTTTTGATAGATAAATGAAGAAGTCAATTATCATGGCTCTATTAGGACCACCATTGACTGTAACTTTGTGATAATTTTTAAAGATATACGGGCCGATTATTTCAATGGTTCATAAAGCACACCAACTTTTAATATTATAACTCTATAAAAAAAAACATGTTTACTTCTGGAAATTAAGCAAGTCGCCAAATAGATTTTCTAATAAATCGATTGCTAAGCGCTTTACATGCCAAATTGTGCCGTCTCGCTGCAGCTAAGTGTCGTTGAAGATTGGCTGGTTTATTTTTGGAGATAAAAATTTAGCCAACGTGGCTTGAAAGCACTCGTCATTTAGCCTAACAGCAGTTCCTTGTTCATTGCGAAGCATATTAAATCAAATGGTTTGACAATTGTTTCTTCTCTATGATATGAACTGTCACTAAAATCGTTTTCAAAATATTAAAAATAATCTAAACTAACCTCCTTATTCATAAAAACTATGAGAGGCTTATAACAGCAAATTTCATATGAAATTTTGTTTTGTTACGCTGTTATTAGACTCTCATAATTTTTATGAATAAGGGGGCAAAATATATAAATGAACCACATATTTAGTAATCCGAATGGCTTCTGAATAAAAAAGTAAAACACTTAAAAAATCCCCCGCTCTCTGTATATACTATATATTTTTCATTTCTCAATTTTCTTTTTATTTCTAAATCCTTTCGATGTGTTCAATATAAAAATAGCCAGGACTATAATCATACCGGAGATAAATAAAAGCTTCACAGTTTAATCATCAACAATCTTTAGAAAAATGTCTCTAAATAAAAAATCCTGTTATTGAGACATCCTTAAAACCCTTACGAACTTGTCAAACACATACACACACACAGCCACTCATCATAGCCAGTGGGATTAAGTGACATATTTCATGTCCTACCATTAACACATATTTCGTTGTCCTTTCCCTTTTTTTCTTGTTTCATTTTTATGTTTTGTTTTTGTTTAATGGTTTTGATCCCTGATTTGCCGTATTGTTGGAGCGTTGGAATGCCTGTAACTTTTTAATCCATCCATAGAAGAGTCATGTCAATGATTTTTTTGTGATACGTACGTCGTATATATAAATATTTCTGTTTTACACTTGGAATATGTCCATTGGAAAATAATCTGCTAAAAACAAAGATTATCTTTTAGCAGGCACACTTGAGGAATGGCATATTGATTATATATATATTTTTTTTTCAAAATGGTAACTGCTTTTTGGTATATTAAATGGTCCAAAAGCAATTTGTAGCAGGTGGCACTGCATTCCGTATCTGCGTTATTTATTTGCTCCATAAATAAACGGTTGAATCGAAAGACGATTTGAATGAATTTTTGAAAGTGCTGTTAAATCGGTGATTTATAAATAATTCTTAGTGCCTTTTCTATTAATCGACAAGAAAATATGTGCTTCAAGCGTTTCAAAATTCATTCTGGTTACTAAAATCAAAGTTTAAAGGAAATAATTACATTTGTATAATCAATACCCGTTATAACGAGGAACCCAGTCACCTAAAACAACGTCATCACAGACCTCTACATATTCTGTGCATTGTGTCAGATCTTGAAAGTGAGGGGATAATGTTAAGAGGACAGATTAAAAGATACAGAACTTGGTTGTAGATATTTTCACTTATAAATTCGCCGTCAAATTTTTGCTACTGTTACCGACGAAGAAGAGTAGCTGTATTCTTTTCTTTTAGTACAAGGTGGGGCAAAAGAAAACACCCTATTGGAAGATGCTCTTATTTTTGCAAATGGCGGCCAATGTCAAATCTGTTTTGACATTTTTGAACTAGACAGATGTAGAATACAGGTTAACAAGCCATGGAGCGACACACTCCCCGAGAACGCGGAATAATCGAAGCGGACGATTTTTAGCGGGTACCTGAACAAGCAAAAGTATCGCAGTATCTGGGGCACCGAAAATCTACAACTGATGCAAGAGGAGCCATTACACCCGCTCAAAGTGACTGTTCACCTTGAAGGAGTCATCGGGCCATTTTTTTCCGAGGACGCGACAACAGTGGACGGTGCGCGCTATAGAGCCATGTTAACCGAATTTTTCCTGCCGCAATTGATCGAATTAGGACTGCAGGACATGTGGTTCCAACAGGACGGAGCAACGGCACACACAGCTCAAGCTACAGCCGAAATTCTGATTGCGGCGTTCCAGGGTCACCTCATCTCTCGGTTTGGCGATTTACAATGGTCCGCAATATTGCCCGATTTAACCGGTCTACACTTTTTTTTTTTGGTCATTTCATGACGATCTTAATCACTCCAGGTATTGTGCAGCGACCAGTGCGCTGTGCTTTCGAAATAGAGAAAAGCCAGTAACGATTAAGGCAATTTTGCTCTAACGCAGATTAGGAAAACTCGTCACTATGCAGACTATTTTATATGAGACGCTGCCCAACGTATTTTGTGAATTAATGATTTTATTTATTTCTTCAATGATCATACATTTTCTCTTAATCTGCAAAGTTTTGCCGTTAAGTGTGACAAAAATCAAACAATATATTATTTAATAATCGGCATGTATTGATACCAGCTGGCGTTAATCAAAGCGGCTGATTACATATTTTACACAATCTATTCACTCTCACTATTCATAGTCCAAACTTGTTATTTTTGTTATTTTTTTATTTAATTCCTTCTATTCATAGCAAAGCCAACAACAACCTTTGCACCGCAAATAAGCACATCGTATACCAACTATTATGGAAATGACATGAATTGAAATTTGCGCCAACACTCTCTGGTTAAAACAGCACAAGCGGCAACAAAACAGCCACATATTTAAATACACATTTTGTTTTATTATGAAAACAGTAGTGTTTAGGCAGCGTTTTGATGCAGTCACAAGAGAGATTCTTTTTTCTTTTTCTCATATAATTATTGGTTTATTAAATTTTCTTAATATAAACTCAATTCACTCATAATTACCTTTTCAAATACATAAATAAAACCAGCGCAAACCATGGAACCTGCTGTTGTGAGTATTTAATAAACAAATTACAATCGCCTCAGAGCCACAGTTAACAGACCACAATGCTGACCACATTGAAACAATTGTAAAATCTTTGTTAATATATCGCTCATGTGATTTAAAAGTGACATAAATCCAAAAATTTTGCTTAACTGAAAAAAAAAAGTTTAAAATATATTAACTCAGCATCTGAGTACTTAAGATAAATATAAGAAATTTTTATACAATAACACGAACAATATGGAGATCAGTTTTATATGACAAACTCAAAAATATATATTTTGAAGTCATGTGGTTTGGTGTTTCAATGTAAAGCAACTCTATTTTCAACATATGACAAGTTTAAGCTTGTCTATTATTTTAGGTTTCTTATTAAAGATATAAAAAGCAGAGCTAAGAAATAATATCTAAAACTCAAAAACTATTAATTGCATGTATTAGATATTATTTTTAATTGTGTAAAACAAATTTCATAAAAAATATTTGACATAGAAATTTTTTTGATGAAATAAAAAACATTGAGCGCTCTTCTCTGGTAGTTTGTCGCTTGTGGTGGCAATTGTACCAGCATTGTTGGTAAATAAAAATAGAGATAACAAGCATAGCTATAAAACTTATAAGAGAGTATTGTAAAAGAGAAAAAAATTGATAAGAGATTATATGTATTATAAACAGTGTTGTCGCTTCAAATGTTTTCCATAATTCTCTAATACAAGAAATTACCAGACTCGGGCAAATTTAATTATATAAATATAATATAAAATTACAAGTAATTTGCAATTGAATGTAATTATAATAGAAAATAAATTCAATTACAATTTTAAAATGTACTCTTTTTGTATGTCAATTACAAGTAATTATAACATTAATTGGGCATGTAATTATTACTTTTAGCTGAAGAAATTCAATGACAATCTAGTGAAAAAATTTTATATTATTTAATTTTTTCAAACAAAGCTGGAAACATAATCCCATTTTTTTTGTTGTTGTTGCTAATTTTGGTTACATTAATGTTTTGATGTTATGCTAATATATATATGCCTGTCGTCAGCAGAAACGCCAAAACGCCCTAACCTATATTTTAGTAGCTCTAAAGGAGATGTATATAACACGCTAAACAATATAGTTGGCCAAGTCAATAGCTTACAGTTGCTAATGCTTTTTCCTAATAATATTTCTTGGGTGTTGTTATATGCATTGCATTGGCGTTTTATATCAAATCGTCAGTAGACTTCAATCACAGTTTTGAAAAATTTCAAACTTCTCAACTTATCAAAAGACTTCTATAAACCATTTGAGAGTTTAAATGAAAACCCACAAATGATGTTAAAAAATCACATTATAATAACTGTAGTAGGCTATGAAACTTATACTAACCCAAACCCAACACACAATTTTTATTCGATATGACTCTATATTATTTTTCTACACTTTTATACAATTAGAAATCCCTCGGATAACAATGAAAGTATGGATTAGGCAAAATTAAAAATAAAATTTCAATTTAATTGTTAACAAATTAAATATTTGACATAATGTCATTATGCTATTATAATATGAAATGCATATAGACATTAACCACCAACAAATAAATTTCATATTATAATAGTACAATGACAGTATGTCAAATAGTTCATTTATTAACAATAATAATAATAATAATAATAAAAATATAATTTATCGATTTTCTTTTAATTTTTGAAATAATGTCGTTACTTGTTACGGAGAAGTTTCATTTTTATTTATATCCGAATTTAAGAAATTTCAATACCCAGCTTTTCTAAAATAAGTTCTTTTGGCGTTTGAGCCAACGATATAATTTTACAAATGGGACTGTTTTAATAAATTTCAAGTTTATTATTGATTGTAATTCAATGTTTTTGCAATTAATAAACATGTAATTATTACATACGATTTTTTGAAATAATTAATTAATATATTAATTAGCCAATTGCATGTAATTGTAATTGTATTATATTATTCAATTACAATTACATGTAATTATAGTAATTTGCTTTTCTTTCAATTACTTGTGATTGCAATTCTTTTTCTTTTCAAATACAACTACTTGTAATTTTTTAATTGAAATTTTTTTAATTACAATTACCTTAAAATTTTTTTTTTTCATAATCAATTTCAGCAAAATATAATTGTAATGAAAAAACTCAATTACCATTAAAGATGAAATTTGTAATGGCATACGTAATCAATTACAAATTGTAATCGTTACACCCAAGTCTGGAATGTTTCAGCTTCTCTATTATTGAAAATCGAGTTCATAAAACTTATGAAGCATATTTTTTTTTATTCATGCATTAATATTTATAAGTACAATTTTCGCTTATAGTTTAAAATATATTCATAAAAAGTTCTTGATAATTGATACAATAAACACGCCATAATGTTGGCAGTTTTGTAAACACTTGAAATGAGCTTTTTCTTGAAACTAAAGCTCAGGTAAACTATTTTTGAAGATCCTTTTAAAGAAATATATGCTCTTTTGCGAAAATCAAAACAACATTCATTAAGTTTTCTTAACAAAAAATAAAAAAGATTATAAGCCGATAGTCTATAGTTTTTCTCTTTAGGTTATTGCAATTTTAATTAAAATGAACTTTAAATAATAGTAATAAAAATTTAAATTGCTCTTGAAGATCATATTGTGTTATGATTTATTTCCTCCTCTTTGTCATTGCCACAGTACAGTGAAGTGAGCATAAAAGTTCCCTGGGGCCACATAAGTGGGCGGTGGTATGGTAGCCAATTGGAAAGGCCCATCTTAGCTCTACATGGTTGGCAAGACAGCTGTGGCAGCTTCGCCAAACTGGCTCCCTTAATAGCGCCCTATCGTAGTGTATTATGCATAGATTTACCGGGGCACGGCCACTCTTCACATCTACCCGTGGGCATTATGTATCACATAACGGAATATGTGCGAGTCATACTGCGCATTATGCAGTCGTACAATTGGAAAACTGTCAGTTTGATGGGCCATTCGATGGGAGGATCAGCATGTTTTCATTTTGCAGCATTTTATCCCGATCGCGTCGATATGGTAATAAGTTTGGATATTATTAAGACGTACTACTGGGAACCAAAAGTGTTTATTCCCATAATAAGACACTCCATTGAGAAGGCCTTGATTGACAATGAACGTTTGCAAGACACTAATTGTTCGGAGCCACCCAGTTACACTTTGGCTGAGTGTGAGCGACTTTTACATGAAGCTTCGTTGGAGTCAGTGGATTTGGAGAATTGTAAATTTATACTACAACGAAATATACAAAAATCGGAACTATATCCGCAGAAATATTATTTCTCGCGTGATGGCCGTGTAAAATATTTAACTGAAATGAATCCCAACTCCGGCTTATCTTTGGAAATGGCCAAGAGAATTTGTGCCACCTGCATGCCATATTTGGTTATAAAAGGCGGCAAGTCGAGAAATATTAGCGCTCTAGCAACAGATTTGGATGAGTTTATGGTGAAAAATAATAGAAATTTTGAAAGTCATATATATTTAATGGGCACGCATCACTTGCATTTGAACAACCCGGAACCGGTGGCGAAACTTATTAACAACTTTATGAGCAAATTCGATAGGACGAATCTTGCTATGGAAAAATGTAAACTCTAATAAAAGTATTTCATGGGTTGCAACCATGGAAATATATTTTACAGATGACAGTGTTGAATGGTTTTGCTTTATAAACTATGAAACGTATATCTAAATAAAACTGAACAATTTATTTAATTAAGTTAAGAATTTTGGTTTTAATCGCACGCCAGCCAGGGTTAATTTATTTGTTATAATACTCATTCAATTTATGTGAATCTTAAAGATATTCACAGCTCCGACAAGTCTTATATTTTCTATTTGTGAATTGTATTGAGTGTTTCTTATTTTAGCAAGAACATTAATGACATTTATAGCAGGGTCATTTCATCCACCCGTTCGTTGTGTGAGAACTCGTTGTGTACTGAGTCCCAAATGATTGTAATAGCAGCCTGAATATAGATAAGACATACCTGAACTATCCTTCTAAAATAGAAATAGAGGGCTCTGAAATAGAGGGGACGAAAGTCTTACCAGGAAATTGGTGCCGAGTTTGCTCCTGTACTTTCCTCTCGGTCAAAATTTTTCTCATCTTCCTTAAAGCCAACATATTATCCTGAAATAGGCTGTCTTCACAAGTGTGTCCTCCTCCTATTCGCTGTCTATTTTGCCTGTGTTCCAGCCAGACCAGGGGCTAACCAATCAGAACATTTCTCATTACAAACCTCATTATTAGGGGTAATTCATCGAGGTTCCAGGCATGATCACAAATACTTGATCTGCACTATCCTGCTGCTGCCAATCTTGCGACACTATTTGAGGATATTATCACTATCTGATGGTAATCACAATTGAATTCGGTACAGACGTCATTCTTTAATAATAACTAGAGCGTAGTCATATTGTAATACCGCTGCAAGCGGATCTCTGGAAAATTGTTCCGGTGCTCCTGTTATCAATACATTTTTTTCCTTTTTCTTGTACAAAATATTAAGACAAAAGTTTGAATTTTGCCATCATCTGCAATCGTTTGAGTTTGACTTTTTCTGTTTCTCATTTCGGAACTTATAAACAGTTTTGAGCACAAAAGATTGATTGCGCTGCAATGGAATTTCGAAATTAATGAAATCCTCTTTTTTGTTACTTTCTAAAACACTCTTTCGGTTTTGTTTTGGTTTTACATGACTTCCTTTTGTTTTATTTTTTTACTTCGATAACATTTTTGCTCAATTGGTCCTTGAACATGAACTGACTGCTGATGAACAAGACAAAAAAAATGTTTTGTTTTTTCCTTTTTTGGTAATTCTGAAATCAAATGCAGAAATTCATCAATCATCTGAATGTCTGTGTAGTTGTTATTGCTTTTGCTTGTTGGTGTTACTCGATTGCTAATAAATAAATAGATTTGCTTAATGGCGAGACTCACTGAATAACTTGAATAGAAATTTATAAAATATCTTCGAGTTTTTTAAATTTTTTCAACACCGCAAAGCAGATCTTGAATTAAATTCTGTAACGTTTGATTGTGGTTCACTTGGTGGCAAATGCTGTTGCAGGAATCAGAATGATATTATTTATACTGTTTTCAAGACAGCAAAATAGTTTAAAACTTCTTCGGATTATCGGACTTCATTCTTATTGAATTCTTATAGATTTCGTATTGGTATATACGGGGGAATTTCGTGTACTGATATCTCTGACAAACTATTTATTTCAATTCTAATACTTCAATAAAAAAAACTTTTTAAAAATAAAACTTAAGCCTGAGTTATAGTTTTCATTTTAATAAAAAAAAATATTCTATAATTATAGTCTACTTAATTGACAAATTTCTAAACGAAACTAGTCAAATGAGAAGTTTACAAACATCAAATATTTATTGTGAATTTAAATCTTTTATTTTATTATTATTAATAATACACATTTTGATTAATCAATATCTTTTGTAATAGTTTCTTAATAATTGCAGCTCATATATTAAGGAGAGAAGTTATTGAATTAAATATTACAGAAAATTTGATATCGTCCACATGATGGTGGTAAATAGGGTTTCTGCATCCCCGGACTTTATTAAATTTCCAGGCACAGAAAAGTAAAATCTCCTACTCTTGGCAGTTACTTGAAATTTAAGAAGAACTTCGATTTTATTTAAATAAAAAGCGTATGTCAGACTTCAATGACGCTAAAAAATTAATTAATAAATTGTTTTTTATATAATTTAAGAAAACAATATATACAATCTCTAAAAAATCTAAAAAATCAAATAAACAGCAGTAAATAGTTCGACACAAATAACGCACAATTAAAAAATTAAAAAAACTATGGCTTGTGCTAACCCAAAAAAGGGAAAAACAGTCGAATGTTCTTAAGAAAATTGAAACCAAAAAAGTTTGACTTAAGAAACATGAAACGAAAAACTCAGAAATTTTTCCTCAGAATATGAAGAAAAATAGTCAAACGATACAATACAGGGACTTAATAAAAGTGTGTTATCATCGGTTGGATATAGTTCTCGTATCCTTTTTTATAATCAAATTGTTATAAATTAGAAATTGTTATAAAGAATGTGTAGCGGCTTTCGAAAACAACTGTTCTGCTCTGCTTTGTAAGTTGAATATGTGAAACTGATGTTGACATTCCCTTGTTTTCGAATATTTATCATGTCGTTCTCAATTAAAAACATTTCTCGAACAATTTCTTTCTATATTTAAAAAATTTTACAAATATTTTTTAATATTTCAGTGAAACATGTACGATAAAAAATTTACTTGAAATTTCTGTTTAAATTGTTTTATCATGAATCGCTTTTGCTTGTACCTTTTGTAAAGTCAATTCGGCAAACGGTAATGCTGCAGGTATTTGAATTGAAAGAAATTTTATGTGTTTGCGGTGAAATACTCATTTCCAGGGTTCAAAAAAAATCTATGAATCTATAGCAAAACTCCAAAAAATCGCACGGCGTTTTATGTTTTTAATACCGTTGGTGACTTTTTTTTATCAAAAGCGTTTGTGTGACTTCAGTGACGCTGACAAAGTTTATAAAAATTTTTTTTTACAAAAAGTTTATAATCTGGATCTCAAGTGAGTCTTTTTATCGCATACCAAATTAAATTATTTTCCTATTTCCACTTTAGCAAACAAGATGTTTTCAATCAACTAATTTTGATAATTTTTATAATATATTTTTATAAAGTTCCCGTTGAAAATTTCCAGACTTCTTAAAAAAAAAAATAATCCACGGGAATCCCTGAGTTTTCTTTCCCTCGCATAGAAACCCTAACAGAAAATGTTCATTACAAAGGCATCAGACATCAATATAAAATTCTCTTAAGTTGCGTAATAACTGTTAATTTTCTATGAAATAAGTAGCTGGGCTTATGGGCGACAATCTGCACGGATTAACTGTGAATTATATAAATCGTAATATCGGTATTATTTGTTATTCAATAGTTGGGCATAATTATATTCACAGTGGAACCTCGTTTACCTCAACTGATAGATATTATGAGTTGCTGCGAAAACTGAGTCAAATATATCTACTGTCATTAAAATTTTTTTGAACAAAATAAATCTGTTGGCGAAATTCCTTCAGCGGCTCATTTTTTTTATGGTCATCAAGAAATTCGTGCAGCTGATATTTTATTTTTATCCATTCAAAACTGTAAAAAAGATAAAAAATATCAGTTTTTCACCCTGACGGTGCGGTCGGTTCTTTGAAATGGTAAAGAAGCTGCCATCACGGTTAAATGCGGAGCGCTTTCAAGCCATGCTGGCTAAATTTGTGTTTGGCGCTGGATTCCAACATGACAGCACGAGCCCCATACAACGCCCTTAACGAACGATCTATTCTGTTCCCGCTCTTTCCCCGGTGTATGATAGACAACTTGACGACTTCCACTTCCTTTTCCAGTGGAGACCGGGTTAGAGGGTTACCTGCTAAATCTCTATAATAACAGCGGGACGAGAGTAATGTTGGAAACTAAAAAGTAGCAACCTGGCCTACGTTGTCTGGTAAGAGAACGAAGTAGAAAGACACTTGGGTTCAGTCAGAGAGTACCTAATGAAATATGTAACACACTTTTGATCCCTATACTAAAATCCTAACTCTGGATGTTCCGGACAGATGCCGGCAAGTTTTTAATTGTTGAATGGGGAATCTCTAATTTTATTCGTTTATATGTCAAGCGTTCGCATTCATAAAAATATTTAGCTAAAAATAAAATACATGAAACAGTTCCTGTTTGCTTCTAATGTTCCGTTTTGCTCTCTCTCTTTTTTCTCATTAAAATCCCACTGCAAGCAATGACATACTTACACACACACACCCACACATACATATAAACAATGTAACATAAAGAAAAGGAAAAGGAAGCTAAAAAGCAAATAATTTGACTGTTACTAAAAGTGCTTTAAGCCTTTCCTTCACGATCCTTCTATTCACTAAAAATAATTTATTTATTGCATCAACAGCGTATTTGTTCTCCGCGGAGCAAAAATAATAATAAAAAAAGCACGTACCTCTTTAGAATTTGCATAAAATATAAGAAGAAAACTAAAAACACAAACAGACACAATTTGCTCTCTTGCATACAAAACGCCCGGGGATAAAATGAAAATGTAGAAGCGATTTTCTTGTTAGCTTTTGCTATTTGTTTTACTTAATAACATTTTATAAACAATAGCAGCGTAATTTGCAACAAGAAAAAGTGATTGCACTGTCACCTGTAGTGACACAAAATAGATTTTTATTATTTATATTCTGAATTTTTTTATTTTCTGTATTTTTTTGTATTTATTTTTTGTGACACATAACAACAGCTTAAATAAAGAAAAGTTGAAAGTGTTGATGGCAATAATTGCATCAAACGAAATGGAACAATTTCACAATATTTAGACAGAAATCATTATGATGAAAGTAAAGGCGTGAAAAATGTATGTCAGCTTTCCATTTCCGCTAAGAATAAGAATAAAATTATGCTGAGGATAACATAGAACTTGCCGCGAGGTGCATCAAATAATCTTTGTCTCACAAAAATGCTTAGGGCGACAACGATGTAACCAATTGGAAATAACATTTATGAATAATAATCAAAAGTCATAAACCTGGAATGGAGCAATAAACAGTTCCTCAAAGAACAAGTTTGGGAAGGGCTAAATAAACCATTTTAAGAGTTAAGGGAAACATTGGGAAAACACTGGTGCCATCTGAAATATTTTACATAAGTCTCTTAAGCTTAATGCAATTGAAACCACTTTGAAAAACCTTTTGAAAAAAAACTAAAAAATACAATTTTTAAGAAAATCGCATTAAAAAGTTAAAAATAAGTTTTTAAATCTGCTTAAAACAACAATAAACCAAAATACAAATATTATTAGGAACAAACTCGTGGTCACTCCTATATTTCACAATAATAATTATGTAACATATATTTTTATAATTTGATTCATTTGAACTGATTTTAAAATTTATTTTTAAGTTGTTTTCCAATTTTCTTATAAAACATGTCCATTTGTTGTTGACATCAAATTAATTCTTTATTTTTTGTTTAATGTGCTTTAAAAGCGTGTAAAAATACTTACACATTATAAGCAGATAAGAACATGAGTTTAATGTGACGCATGAGTATCACTATTGATAATACTAAGTATACGCCTGAAAGCACGATACAAAAGCTGAGTCCGATAGAAACCAACTTACAAGTGAAGCGAATAAAAATCATATAAAAAGAACGATGAGTACAAGAAAAGTTTCGGAATGTCTGTAAACTGAAATAAATATATTTTATGAAATAAATATTTTTTATAAAATAATCTCCCTTATTCTGTAACCATTTGCCAACGGTGACGTTACAATTTCAACAATAAGACATTTAACTACTTTCCTAGTCAATTAACTTCTGCAGACAGTTTGTGATTGTTCTCTGGGGTCTGGGACATGGCAAGACGCTGTTAGATGTTATCAGTTAATCAAAAGAAAAAAAAAAATAACAATTCAATTTTTTGCATTGTCGGCGAGTAGTTACAGAATAAGAGCGAGTGCCTTGCAAATACTTTTGTGCATTGACTTCTTGAAATTTTATCTAGCTCAATATGGTTCGCCTTTTTGGGATCGGTCATATCTATATGCCTGCTCTTGCATATATTTAAAGAGTTTAAAAATATCTCTGCTCATAAGCAACCTGCCGAAATTCTTTTAAGGATTAAATATTGTGGACGTTTTACCTGCAGGATTTCAAACTTTTTTTGATTAATTTTGTTAAATGGAAAGTTGTAGTTGAAATATTTTATGAAATATTGTGTGAAATTTTAGTTAATTATTTTGCTTTTTAAGAAATTGAAATATTTTCTTACAGTCATTAAACTAATACGGGAGTATTAATGATGAAAGTGTAGCGGCATTAGAAAACAGCTGTTCTGCTCTACTATGTAAATTGAGTATTTAGAACTGATTTTGGTTTTCTCTTGAGCTTTGCTTTAAGATTAATTTTAATAATAAAATGCTAATGCAGATCATCAGGGAACCTTTGCCCATCATTTCTTAGAATAACTAAAGATATTATTTCAAACTTCCAGTGGAATGAACGAGAAGTCTAAAAGCAAATATCAAAGGCATAACAAGAACTCACTGATCATTTCTCCTTTTTTATGATTTTCTTACGTTTTAATTTCATTCTACAATTGGTTGGCTTTTTTCCGACTCTAATTGTAGTTGTAAGAGAAATAAAGAACAAAAACTACTAACAATTGTTTTAATATAAAGACAATTTATTTAGAGTGGATTTTTTCGCGGGCACTCGGTTTTTTATTATCAAATTAAAAATAATTTTTTGGAAATTTGTCGTTTTAAGACTCTTTAATTTAAGTTTATCATATTCCACAGTGCTGATGATCGAAGAGTTGGCATCACTGGCAGTGTTGTTTATGTATAGAAATCAGATTGTTCGCATGATCCTTGATGCTGTGGAATGCTAGTAGCTGTTCCATCTTTTTTTTCTTCTTCTTGCTGCCCCTATCTCGTTTCCTTAAAAAATTTCCCCTCTTTGGTACGAGTCAGACGACGATATTTAATTAATAGTTTTTTGGTCCATTAAGCCTCAGTTCGTGGTTTTTATTATCGATAGTTGCTTGTTGCTGCGTGTAACTCAGTATGGATGAGGGAAAAGCCGCCACAGTGCTCAATCCCACTTTGTATTGCCATGAGGTGAAGATACCCAACAAGTTGATCGTAATAAACTAGAGACTGCACTTTGAATATAAAATATTTTTTTTTTGTGTTGAACCAGCTCTAGAAAGTAGGGGATAGTTTTTTTTAAGACAGAGAATTTTATTGTGGCTGTTTTTACATTTTTCCTTCGCCGAAGAGTTTCTTACTACAGATGCTGATGAAGGAGGGGGCTGTAATCTGCTCTTTTAGTACATGTCATTTAGGATTATGCCTTCGTCATTGAGAGAAGCCGACAACAATTAACACGCCTTAATGCACTTCAGAAAAATTCGATATTTTAATTATGACTTGGGATCCAAGTTATCGTAGTCAGTGCCTCGTTTCTGCCGCTGATGTGAGAAATTCTCGCATCGAAAAATTAAATAATTATGGTTGGCATACTCTTTATTTTAGGGTTATCCATAGAATATTACATTGATGAATATAAAAACCGAACAAAATTATAAATGATTTAAGAAATATATTCTGACTCAACCTGTGTTTCACAGAGTGACGATAATTTTTTCGATGCGAAAAGTTCTCACTTGAGTTACAGAAACGAGGTACTGGTGTTCACTTTTTCACACCTTAAAATATATAATATAATTCGGTTATAAGCTGAAATAATAATAAAATAATATGTTATATTCTTCCGCATGGTCGCGACGTATTTAAAACAAACAATAATAAATATAATAAAAATGTTTGTCTATGGAAGCTAAAGTCCTTGTATGGAAACTACTTCGTTATATTCATTTGCAAAGACTAAATGTGTGCTTTTGCATATAATATTTGTCATTTGTTGGTAAATACGTGTGCAGTTGTATTTGTTAAAAGCTCCATACATGTTTGACTATCAGATGAATTTCTCAAAGGAAAGTTTACTCCAAATGCAGCATATTTTTTTTTTTATTTGCACAAACTTTTGCCTTCCAGCTCAGGTGTTAAGGACGTCAACACAGATCAGCAGGTCGAGATGTGAGTTGTTTGTTTAAAATGCCAGCAAATGTGCCATAATACTCGTACAGCAGCAGCAGCAGCAATAAAACAACAATAAAAATGACAACAATAGCTGCAATAGCAACAACACTAACAACAACATGCAGACGACATAAAGACAATTGTAAATTAAGTGTAACTGCAAGACAGAATGGCACATAAATTCTTTGCAAAAGTATTTAAACAAATACGAGCACTTTTGCCATGAGAAAGACACTGAAAAGGATTAAACAGTCACTAGTGCTCATTGTAAATACCCTACGTGTAGATTTTGTTACCCATATACACACTCATTTACATATAGAGTTAAGTTGTCTGTATGATATCAGTTTCATTTCATTTTAAAATGCAGACTTTTACTGTATGGAATAGGGAGTAAATTATCTTATTCGATATCGTACGAAATTCCATATGATTGCAAATATTCGGTCGGTATTGAAAAATGCTAATTAACATCAAACATGTTGTTTGAATATCGTTTGTCATTAATTCTGTTAATACTTTTGTGCTTTTAGCAAAATATGTGCGACTCACAAGTCGCAAAGCAGCTCTAAATCAGTCAACATCAATTCTAGTTGGCGATTGTTTTTGAAGTTCAGCCTGTTTTTATTTATTTCCACTCTTTAAATGGCTTCGATGAATCTGTAACAGTTTCCATTTGTACCAATTTTATTTAAAAAAAGAATACGAGAACTGTATCAAAACGATGATCAGACACTTTCATTGAGTCCCTGTTTTGGCGTTTGATTATTTTCATCACATCCGGTTTTCTGTTTTTTTTTCATTCTTTTTTTATTCCTTTTTATTATTCTTTTTATTTATATTTTTAATTTTTTTTTTTGTTTTTCACGTTTCTGTAGCACCTTTGCCCTTTTGTTTGGGTTAGCAAAAGTCATAACTGTATATTTTAATTGCAATTATTTTATATTTTTCTGAATTAAAAATACTTTCTGAAAAATTTGCCTGTCGAAGATTGAATTAACCCCCTTATTCATAAAAATTATGAGAGAGTTATAAGAGTGTAATAGAGCAAATTTCATATGAAAATTTGTTTTATTACGCTGCTATTAGGCTCTTATAGTTTTTATGAATAAGGGGGTTAGTTCCCAGAAAAGCAAGAGACTTATGACTTCCGACAGCGATGTGACGGACTTTCGTTTTATAAGCACACATACACACATAGATATGAAAAATCTTTTCACGATCAATGATAACTTTGAAGCACTTCCCCGTTGTAGGGCAACAAAAATTCGGTGCAGCTACAGATTTCGGTTATTCTTTTTCATGAGTTTTGTCTCTCACTCTCACTAGTCAACTTCCAATCCTCAGATAACTGTTAAGGACTATAGTACTTCTAAGGCATTTTTCTTGGTTAGCAACGTTGCAACTTCTTATGTGAAGGCATAACTCGCGTACAGTCAGTCACAGAAATGGATCAGAACTAGAATAAATAAAGAACAATAACAATTATTAATTGTTTTAATGTAATTTATTAAGAGTTGATTTGTGCGCGGGCACTCGGTTTTGAATTATCAAATTGTTTTAAATTATAAATTGTTTTGGGATTTTGTCGTTTTAAGACTCTTTAGTTTAAGTTTAATATTTTCCACAGTGCTGATGGCCTAAGAGTGGACATCACTGGCAGTGTTGTTTATGTATCTACATACATCAGAGTGTTCTCATAACAGTATCGCCGTCGTATAGTCAGTCACCCGTCGGCTTCAGTGCACTGATATTTTGTAAATTTATCGGCAAAGAATTTTCGATGCAAAAAAAAATGTATGACTCATATTATTTCTTTCATAATCATCTTACGCACTCTTAAAAAATAGACAATCATTTGAATTTGACTCACATCCCTGCGGATAACTATCAAATAAACTCTTGAGGGCCAGGGAAGGGAAACAATCAAACACTTGAGCAACAGAGTCCGTGCCCTGCCTGAAAGCATTTTCCAATAATTTCGCAATTTTTAAATTGACGAATTTTCCATTATTGATGGCATCGATTTTAACGAATTGGTTTTGAGCTTAAGAAATGAAATACCCACTAATCACCTGATCTAAAAGGCCACTCAATATTAATGCGCCTTAGCGCAAATATAACAATTTTGTGAAAATAAGTGCACTTGAAAAAACTTGTTTGTATGGATATTAATTTGAAAGGAAACGTGTATATTTTAAGCTTTAAATTCAAACAAGAAACAATGCAAAATATCCGCTCGTATGTAAAATGTTATTCACATATATTATTCGCCATATTGTGTACTAAAAAATTTATTTTATTTCCGTTTGTAAGGACATCCACACTAAAAACGTTTACGCTGCTCTGAGTACAACATGAAATTGTATGCCACTGCGGTGTGCGTCGGTGGTAAAGGAATTTAACTCGAATAAGTTGCACATTCCGTTTGAGGCACTGGGAAATATTGAAATATTAAATATATAATAAATTATATTCTTGTATGTCCTTTGTAGCCCTGTGTATTATTGACTCAATATTTTCTCATATTTATTAAAATTCTTTGCAATCGCATTTATATACGCGAAAATTAATTTTTCCATTATGGCATACAAAATAAAATTCCTCCTTAAATAAAATTAATTATCTAGAAATAAATATTTGCTTATGTTGCCCAAAGGGATATTTCGCCAGTATATACACAAAGATACAAGTCAGTATATACCCAGTACATATTGACTTGGTGTATATATTTCTCATTTTCGTTCTTTGGTAATTAAATGTTTAATAAAGGAACAATTTTACAATGCAGTTGAATGGTGTATTAATTAAACTCATAAATTCCATCTTAAATATTTTAGTAAACTTTAATTGTATTAAAAATATTAATTAATAAATATGAATTATAAATACTGTGGGTCCAATTTTTTGCTGCCGAACTATTTAATTCGATTTTGATAGGCTCGAAAGGTGTTTTTAACTTAAAAACAAGTGATAAGTATTTCAAAGCACATGGGAAAGTCAACATCAGCTTTGACGATTGAACTAAAACAGCAGAGCAAAGCAGCTGTTTTCGAAAGCCGCTACACTTTCACCACCAGTACTCAAGTGTGTTTTTATTTATTACTACCCTTAATATGACTTCGGTAAGTATGTGACAGTTTCCATTTGTAACAATTTTATTTAAAAAAAAGAATACGAGAACTGTATCAAAACGATGATCAGACACTTTCATTGAGTCCCTGTTTTGGCGTTTGATTATTTTCATCACATCCTGTTTTCTGGTTTTTTCATTCGTTTTTATTCCTTTTTATTATTCTTTTTATTCATATTTTTGTTTCTTTTCCTGTTTTTTTGTTTGTTTTGTTTTTCACGTTTCTTTAGCCATACGATTTGCGGTTTGAGACTCTTAAGTGCAGCTTTACCCTTTTTTTTGGGTTAACAAAAGTCATAACTGTATATTTTAATTGCAAGTATTTTATATTTTTTTGAATTAAAAATACATTCTAAAAAATTTGTCAGTCAAAGATTAAAAATAAATAAAATTTGTTCACATTTTAACTCCCTTATTCTTAAAAATTATGAGAGAGTTCTAAGAGTGTAATAGAGCAAATTTGTTTTATTACGCTGCTATTAGGCTCTCATAATTTTTATGAATAAGGAGGTAAGTTCCTAGAAAAGCAAGAGGCTTCTGACAGCGATGTCACGGACTTTCGTTTTATAAGCACACATACACACATAGATATGAAAAATCTTTTCACGATCAATGATAACTTTGAAGCACTTCCTCGTTGTAGGGCAACAAAAATTCGCTGCAGCTACAGATTTCTTTGAATAAAATACAAAACGATTTGACTTGAATTTTATTTCGCATTTTAATTGTTGTAGTATTTGTGTTTTTTTAATTTGACCCAAAAAATAACAATGCAAAAAGAAAAAAAAACATCTTCACTAACAGAAGTAACACAAATTGTATTTTAAAACAATGAGAGAAGCAAAGAAACAAGAAATATATGGAAATATTTTCAACATTGTTTCATATGGCTGAATGTTGCTGTTAACATGTTTGTAAATTAAAAATGCTACACTACGAGAAGTCCTGCAATTTAGTGCATACGATATGCCAAAAAACAAAAGCCTACAGATAAAATAAAATGTTGTTTTTAACAAACAAAGAAAGAAGATAAAATTTTAACAAACTCCGCTGTTTACTTTCCTCCATGAAAGTATGATTTAGGCAGGAATCAAGCATTTAATCTCATTTCTTTTCATAATATAACATTTTTTTACAGTCTAAAAGGATATTTATAGCAGGAAACGAAGAATATTAAGTGAATTCATCAGGATATTGTTTTGATAAAGTCCATTCAGATTTTCTAGATGAAAATTCTTACATCAATGGCGCCTTAGACTTTTTAACACGAGACTACGCAGCCCAAATTTCCGAGTTCAACTCCGCACTTTAAAAAAAATAGAAATTAAAACAAATATTTTGTAAAAATCAGGAAATGATCCAAAACACGAAAACTATTTTCTTCTGATAGAAAAACAAAAATTAAAATACAACTTTTAGTATCTGAAGAATAAAAAAATATCAAGAATATCTTTTGATTTCTGAGGAATAAATTAATAAATTAAAAAACAAGAAATAACTTTTATTTTCTGACGGAGTTAAAATATATATAAAATAACTGTTATTTTCTGGGAAATAAAATACGATAATTTTTTCTAATCGAAAAATAAAACACAAGAAATAACTTTTATATTCTGATAGAAATATAAAAGTTAAAATACAACTTTTATATTCCGAAGAATGGATAAAAATCAAGAAACAGTTAATAATTTCTGAGGAATAAATAAATATCGAGAAATAACTTTTATATTCTGAACGAAAAATAGAAGAGAAGAAATAACTTTTACTTTCTGAGTCAAAATGCAACTTTAATTTACTGAAGAATGAAAAATACTCAAGATATAACTCTTATTTTCTGAGGAACAAATTAAAACCGGGAATAACTTTTTATTTTCTGATCGAAAAATAAAACACAACAAATTAATTTCTGCTCAGAAAAGAAAAGGTAAAAGTAACTTTTATATCCTCATCAAAAGATTGAAGTCAAAGCAGAACTTTAATTTACTGATATTTATTGATATAACTCTTATGTTCTGAAACTCAGAAAATAAAATTCATGAGAATATTATTACAGTCCCTGGATTAAAAGTATGTTTGAAAACACATTTTCAAGAATGAAAAACAATTAAAAAAATAACTTTAGTTTTCTGAGGAACAAACTACCAAAATAACTTTTATTTTCTGGTCGACAAATAAAAGATCAGAAATAACTTTTATTTTTTATTGAAAAATAAAATTCAAAATGCAGCTTTTATATTCTGAAAAATTAATAAAAATCTAGAAATAGCTTATATTTTCTGAGGAATAAATAAATATCGAGAAATAAGTTTGATATTCTGATTGAAAAATAAAAGTTAAAATATAACTTTTAATTTGTGAAGAATGAAAAATAATCTAGTAATAACTGTTATTTTCTCGGAAATAAACTTAAATACGAAAGTTAATTTTTTCCGATCGAACAATAAAGCACAAGCTATAACTTTTATTTTCTGACAGAAAAATAAAAGTTGAAATGCAACTTTTATTTTCTGAAGAATGAATAAAAATCAAGAAATATGTTTTATTTTTTGAGAAATAAAGAAAAATCGAGGACAGATTTTATATTCTGAACGGGAAATAAAACACAAGAAATAACTTTTATTTTTTATAGAAAAATAAAAGCCAAAAAAAAAACACATTTTCAATTTACTGAAGAATGAAAAATAATGTAGAAATAACTCTTATATTCTGAGGAATAAATGAAACTCAGAAATTAAAACATATTTTCTGAGTTTCTCGATTTTTCTTTATTTCTCAGAAAATAAAACATATTTCTTGATTTTTATCCAAAATACATGAGAAAATTATTGCAGTCCCTGGAAAATTTCTCAAATGTAAAACAACTTATTTGTAAAATATTCTCATTTAACAAGACTTTCTTGGAAGTTGGCTTCTCAAATAAAACTTTAGAAGGTACCAGAAAGCTAAGCAGATTGCATAATTATTTACTTTCAAATTAAATAAATTAAATAAAATTTTTTTAAATAAAAAGAGAAAAACGAATAATGGAATGATGTTAATACTCGTACAAGACACACAAAACAAGAGTAATCTGCTCAAGGCTTTTCTCAATTATTTACTTAAACAAAACATTAATTTAACTTGCACAATTTCGTTTTAATATTCTATCCTTAAAATTAAATACAAAGTGCTTTTTCATAAATAAATCTGTTACTTTTAATTATTAACTTGTTTAATAAATGCTGCAGCATTCATAAGGATTTCTTTTTGTGCTGGATGTTAATAAGATACCATTTTAGCATTTTAACCATTTTTGAAGTGACTCTTATAAAATTGCTAATGCTGGCATTCTAGCATTTTCTCACATTCAAAAAAACTGTGGCATTCAGCTGCTATTTTTAATGAAAAGACGACATTTTATCGGATGAAAAGAAAATAAGAAAGGAAATTAATTAAGAAAACGACTTTCAAAAGTGACATGTATTTATTGTATTGTTCCTGCTGGAATGAATAAATGTTGCATAAAATAAATAACACAACTCACACACACACACTTGCACATACACAAACACATACACAAAGACACAAGTCACTCGCTTCTGCTAGAAAATAAAAGCAAAAAGAAAAACCAGCACACATGCGGTGATGATGGAGTGGCTTCTTGTGTCATTCATTCCAGAAAGTCTGGGTGCTTTACTTTTCCTGTTTTATGTTGCACATCACTCATGATGGCAAAGAGTTGAATGAAAATAATAAAATATGGCAAACGAGTTGGTGTAGATTGACGGAATGCAGATTTATGGAAAATATAATTATAAAGAAGCTGTTGCGAGTCAAAAGGTCTCTAAAAAACTATCCTGCAGCTACACTTTTATGTGCCTCAAGGCAGTTCACATGCAAAGATTTTATTGAAATGAAATTTTATAAAATAAACGTTCAGGATCAATATCATATACGCGGACTGGGTTGGTTTTCTTTGACAACAGGCTGGACAGGATATGACAGGAAATTACGTGCTGATTATTTTTTCTCAAAATTTAACTCAAAAATTCGAAGTGATTAATTGAGAGGTTTTAGCAAGTTCCTATGCGCATTTCACTGGGGTAAATGCAGATCATCAGGGAACCTTTACCCAACATTGCTTATTCATTCCACTGAATGAGATGAATGAATGAGAAGTCTAAAACAAATATCAAAGTCATAACAAGAACTCACTGATCAGCACAAAATTAAAATTAAAGAATTTAAGAAATTTCAGTTCTATTATCTTGTGGATCATTCGCACTCTTTAATCGTAACATTAATTTCATGTATTTAATCGATCGATTAAGATCAGGCGCAGGACTCCAAATTTGGTGAGTATGATGGCTGTAGCTTATGACGAATGAATTAAAAAATTTTTTGGTTGAAGTTCAGTAATTTTGAAACGAAACTCGTTGCATACCTTTTAAGTTCAATCATTCCGAAAAAAAATGTCATGGCATGATTCAAGCGATATGCCTGTTTTCTCAGCAACTTTTTCCACAATGACTGGAGTACTTTCACCTCTTTCTCAATAATTGTATCGTTTATTGATTCGCTGTGCCATCTTAAGCCAACGTCATTATCTACGTGCTCTCGACCTTCATTAAAAATTGAGCATTTGAAAATTGGGGGACTCGCACTGTAGTCATAAAGTCATAAGTCATAAAGTAATAGCACGAAAAGTATGACTAGTGTGAACAACCCGTCATAACTTTGCCTGAAAGAGTGCTATTATTTAGTGACTTTTTATATGCAGTACAACAACAACTTTTTTAAGCTGGTCCAAAGTTTTATGACTTTATGGCAATATGACTAAATAGCACGAAGTGTGAATGCTCCAAATGTATATTTCTCAGTACAATCCCTATTGAAAGTTGGTCTTCCAGATTGTGACTTCTATGCGCCAGCCGTGGCGGCCACATGACAGAAGTCATATTGAAACATTATTTTCATAAAATTTTCTTTCAAATGAAGCCCGTGTCATTTACATTGAAAATATATTTCCTTGTTTCAATATGATTTAAAGTTGTGTCACTCTATAGGAAACACCCATTCTTCCGCAGACCATAATTCAGCCCAAAATCACCAGTAAAAAAAGCAGTGACCAGTAAATTCAAGGACTTCCTTAAACGAAAAGGTTTCCAACAAAGTCTGGTTCTGTCTCATTCCTGATGAAACAATCCAATCCTCCACTGACAGCAGGGTATCATTCTCTCTCTCTCTCATTTAAGAAATAGTCGTTATCCAGCCTAAAATTACTGGGTTTATTAGTAGAAATCCTTGTTGACTGCCTGACTAATTCGTTTGCTACTTAATTAAAAGTAAAGAAATATCTTCTATTACGATAACGTCTGCAGTGGGTTTAAACATTCCAAAACAAGTTTAGAATGCAATTTATTGAAATAAAACAAACATTACTATTTTTGAACAGACCTCGTATGTATATACATTTACTGCACTTTATTGCCCGATTGGATACAATTTCGTATCATTTAATATATTTCATGTAATTTTTTTCATTATCGCAAAGTACTGCAGGATATCACTGCCGGAAAAATTCGTGTTATTAATTTTGCAGCTCAACTGAATGCTTTCATTTCCTCAACAGAGTGTTTTCCTTTAACTTGCATTTACTTTTTATATGAATGTACGTACCATAAACTAAAAGAAATTTACAATTAAACGAAAAATATATCACACAAGTCAAAGTAGTTACAAAATAGATTTACGATTAAGTTGCAAGCTAAAGTTTACTGGAATTGCTGAAGATACATGACCGTCATGAAATTTTAAGGACCTCAACATGTTGCTACCAAAAATAAAAGAGATTTTCATATCACTCGAATTTAAATACAGAGTATTTAATAGCGCCATAAAGTTATGCAAATTTCAACACTTAACCGAGAAAGAAATAAAGAAAAAAGAATAAACCGAATAAGACCATAAGATTGCAGTTGTTTTATGGGTTATAATAGCAATTTATCGTTAAACTTTGGCCACTCGTTGAGCAACATATTGTGCTGCTACAGGCTCGTAAAATATAAGTTTTGCATAAAAGATTTGCAGTTAGAAAACTTTTGCAATTGAATGGCAAAATAAATATGAATAGATGTCATGTCTCGTTGCAGTCAGTTTCAATTATTTGATTTGTAATTGCAATCAAGTCCAAATGCAATATTAAAGTAGAGAATATATAGTTTCACATGTCGTGTATGTCATGTTGTTACTAAATGGCCGGCCTCTGGTAACATTCAGTCAAGTTGAAAAAACAATACTGTCGATTGATTGTTTTTTATATATTTTGTTTATCTTGTAAGATTTATGTTATTTCAGTTATGTTTTATACTTGACTATTCTATTTTTCATATGTTACGGAGAAAACTTAATCCACCGCGAAAAATATTATCTGTTGTGCAACCTGTAACTTATAACATACGTTTTCAAAAAGGTACCTGCTTCAAAAAACTCTCTTAAAATAAGTATTTCTTCGTAAAAGTACATATTTGATAATAAAATATATTTTTTAAGAAAGTACCTTCTGCAATCAAGTAAACATAGCTTAGCATAAACGTACCAAAAAGGGATAGAGGTGTGTACCTATGAATTTTCAAAAAGTACCAAAACATATTTGATATATTATTTTTTTAAAGAATGAAATGCCTTAAAAGATATTTTGGTAAGTACTGTAGTCTCAAAAATGTATGGAGTGCAAGGAATGTTCCAAATGCATTTTTTACATCTTTTTACATAAAAGTACATATATAAAAAAGTACCAAGAAGGATACGATTTTAGCTCTACGAATTTTTGTCAGAAGAATAACAGACACTCTCTGTGTACTGTAATCTTAAAGATATATGTGGTGCGAAAAAATTAATTTTTTACCCCTTTTTACCTAAAAGTTCATATATCAAAAAGTACCAAAAAGGATACGATGTCAACTCTAGGAATTATAAAAAAGTTCCGAAATAAATTGAATATATATATATTTCAGAAGAATAAAAGGCGCTGAAAGGCATTTTGTTATGTATTGTAATCTCGAAGATGTATGGAGTATTGGATGTACTCTTTTCCCCCCTTTTTTAGTACGTATATCAAACAGGTACCAACAATGTGTGTAGTTATTTTTGAGCATTATTTATATGTTTTTGGAATTTTAAGACTACCTATCGTATATCTGGAAATATAAATTTACCGATGGTACTTTTTGTGCCCCCATTTACTCACTCCTTAATCCAATTTCCAAAAGTTTCTGCTTAGTGATACTAAGCGATCAGAAGTTAAAGCTGTTTTTAGATTTAGTATGCCATGATTAACAAAAAAAGTACAGAAAAGAGATACGATTTTATCCCTTTTTACTGCAAATGTTTAAAAAGTATCAAAATCTATTCACCATTGTTTTTTCTACAAGAACAAGACGCGCTAAAAAGCTTTCTAATATGTACCATAATCTTGAACAGATAGTGAGTGCAAAAAAAGTACCAAATATTACCCCTTGAAATGTACATAAACCAACAAAGTTCCAAACACTTGCCAAACTATTTTTATGCATTTCTGAAATGTCGGGCTTATATAGTGCACTTTCTGAGGCGTAAAGTTACCGATTTTTTCCTTTTTTGCCTAAATTTCGTTTCAGTGCTACTGTGCGGTGTAGAGTCACATGTCCTCTATTATCAACAAAAAAGTACCAAAAATGTGTACGGTTTGACCTAATCTAACATCAAACCTGACAGTCTGTATTGAATTCATTTGCTAAATTGAGTATGTGAATTAGTAAAAAGAAAACACATTTTGCTGGTGTACCCACCCACATATCGAAAAAATATACACTTTCCTAAGTCTCGCCCACATGTTTCATTTTATTTCTCTTATAATTTTTGCTCGCTAAACTTTAACAGCAAAATGACACTTAAAAAAAGTGCAACAAATAGCAGCATTATTAACAGCAACAGATAAAAGCATCAATTAACCACGAACTATAAAGAGGAAAGTGAAAGAATTTTTAATTAAAGATCTGCTAAGAACATTGACAGAACAGAAAACTTAAAATTAATTTTCATCACAAACTCAGATGGTTAGTAAAAAGAAGAATTCAGAGAACATAACCGGCCAACGTCACCATATCGTGCTCTACATCGCCATGAAAAATTCTCTTGTGTTTCAAAGAAAAATAAAATTGCTAAGAAATTAGGATGCATTTATTGAAGTAGCGGAACTCGTTTCGCATTCACATTCAACTCAGCCTCTTTATAAGTGGTGCTAATCAAAGATAGATATGAGTACTGACGATAGGACTGTAGCCAATTCCCAAAACAGCGTTGTTCTGTTCTGTTCTGCTGTGTAAATTTGACTATTAAGTTTATAGATGTTTTTTTTAGTAGGACTACTACTCGAGAAGGATATTCAGTGCATTGATTTTTTTATTATTGTTATATTTTTTGTTGACAAGCACTCAGGGTATGGCCCATACATATACAGTGCATAGTGCCCGAACTAGAAAGGAGCGGATATTGCTAAAACACTATGATGACAAGATAGAGCATTTCATTGCAGTTGCTGTTACTTTTTACTTCGCCGGTGAATATTTTACTACGGGTACCGACCAAGGAGGCTGCTGAATTATGCTCTTCTTGGTACATGGCGGTGTTAATCGCTGTCGGTAATAGTCAGAGCCCAGTGCTATGCCTTCCTCATTGAGACGAGCCGCCAACAATTAAGACAATCTTGCACTAATGCAGATCAGAATAAGTTCAGAATCGAACTTGGGATCTGAGGCATCGTAGTCACACGTAGTCACTACTTCAGCTTTTGTCTTTGAATACTCCATTTAAAGCTCCACAAATTGTAAAGGGCAGAAAAGATACCCGCACTGTTCGGCAAAGAAACCAATTCTCTCTATATTGCGTATTGCCATTCATTGGCACCTCGAACTCCAAGGCATGTACTCTTAATAAAAAACAATTTTATGTGTAAAAAAGAATAGTTTGTGGGAAAACATGTTCTTTGATTTCGTTGCAGTACATCCCAATTTAATAACAATAAAACAACGAAACACAACTCTTATTGTGATAACAAAATGAGTCTACCCTCTTGTTTTCAATGACTTCCCTTGTCCTCTCCCGCACACTGTAACGTAACTTCAAAATATATATTTTTAAAAAGCAAACCACCATGTGCAGTCGAATATAAGAACTATAAATACCCAACGGATCAGATGGGTTGAAGTATCTCTTGCACCATCTTAAAAAGACGAGTCACTTGATTGTTCCTTTTACGATTTGTTAGACTGAATCCGTTCATCTGTTATCATATTGATCTTCCATGGAAATACTGTTAAGAACCACTGCCTCCTTAACACTCATATAACCCATAGACAGAGATGGAACAGCGTGGTTGTACAAACTTGGTTGTGTAAAAGAAATATTGTATTTTAAGCTTTTTAAAATGTTTATGACGTCACTCTACATAATTTTTATTCTGAATCCTCGTCTGATTCTCTGGAATTGACGGACTACATAAAATAAATTCTTCGTAAGACTAAATAGACTTGGAAGTTTGAAATGAAAAAATTTTTAATATTTTATAATTGTACCAAAGATAGTAAAATAAATAAAAAAAAAAAAAATAAAAAAAAAAATGAAAGAACGTAGAATATAGAGAAAGGAAAGAATCCTTTCGGTCTTCTCGAATTGACCTCTTTTATGATCAACATACTGGCAGGACTCAGAAGCATTAATTACGAGGCCATCATTAGCGTTCTTTGCTCAGGTTATTTTCCACTTTTGGATGGTGTTACTATTCAGTTCGGATTATAATAGATGTTCACTGATAAACATGCAATATTGAAAATTGTTAATAATTAATTATAATAATTACCAGAACGCAGGCAAGCATCATATTTACTAGTTTATTATTATTGAAAACTAAGACAAAATATAAATTATAGAGATCAAAACAAAAATAATTTTATTGTCAGCAGCTGAGAGCTCTGAAAAAGGTTGTGGAGTATTTTCAATACTAACTAACCATCGTACTAGTGAAAACTCAAATATTCTACAAGAATTTCTTTAAAGACTTTTCTCAGTCTATTAATGAAAAAGGAAGTACAATTACTTTTGGTAATTCTCAAATAGTTTTATAAAAATCAGGCATAAACTGAGCGGTTTTATTATTTAGGAATTAAATAAAAGCTTACTAACAATTTGGTCTAGCAAACAATTAAATGCAGACATACTTAAACGCACAACAAAATAACAAAAAACTTTTCGTATTTCGTCTTCTTGAAACTATTAAATAAATAGTGGATACTTTTGCTGACTAATGCCAGCCTTAAATGTAGAAAAAACTGAATAAAGAGCCACTGATGGGCGTATCTGCTTCGAAATCTGCCCTAATCCGTTGTTCTTTTAGGAGATGAAAATATTTCAAATACTTCACTCTCAATAAAAAGTTTTGACGTTAACACAGATTTTTTAAATAACGAGTAACTTGTTAAACTGCTGATTTAAACTTAAGACTGGCCGATTATTTTCATCTCAATAATTTGAAACTTTTTTTATAAACTGCAGCCAAAATTATTATAATGGAAAAACTCAGCTGATAGTTTTAGCTGCTTTTGATGTTTTTAATTAGAATATGTGTATTTTTTTTTTTTTTTTGCAAACAACAAATATTTATTTGTTTTAGTTGAACAATAAGCACTCGTATATTCGGTATCAACCTCACAATACTTGACTTGGCTGTAGTGCTGCCTTCAAGCCATCTTATTATCCGTTTCTATCTGCACGTTACTATCTCTTATAGAAACTTATTAAGGCACCCTTTTGTTATAAACGACAAGTGTTTGCGTAGCTTGAAGTGTTAAATTTTTTCCCCCACTCGTGCTTAAAGGAAAATAGATTATTTTTCATATTATTTTCTCTTTCGTTTAAGTTGGTTAAATTTGTTCTTTAACAAGCGTAAATTGACAATTTAAATTGCATTGTGGCAGCATGCCTTCGGGGCTTAGATACGACCAACATTTAAGATTCTATTTTAATATTTCGCTGGCTCTTTTTGCGTGCAATTTGCATGGGGCTTATGTATTCTAATGACCTAAAGATATCGTTAAGGCTTTAAAAATTGCCAGTTTACTCGAATGAAAAATGTAAAAATGTTTGAATGAGTAGTAACATGGAAATGATAAGTTCAGCTGCAAAATTTAATTATATAAATATTTTTTTTCATATATTTATTGACATTCGTACAATTAAATAAATAGATAAAGAGCATGAAGATTTGAAGTCCTACCCAACATAAGCGAATTCTTACCCACGATAAATGCCATTTATTATTTGTTAGTGTACTTCCTGCTCCGTTTTAAGTTATTGTTAGCTACACTAAGGACATAATTACACTATTTCATTGCACTAAATAGTCAGCCATGAAGGGATTGTTAATGGTATTTTGTAAAAATATAGCCGATATATGCTTCGATGTATTTAAAACTAAAATGCTGTTTTATAAGAAGGTGTAATCGTTTTCAAGTCCTTACAGGTGATTGCTTTCAAAGACAAATTTTCCCAAAAATCGTAAAAGGTAAACTTAAAGGATCGTATTTATTTATTTTTTATTATTTTTTTTTTTTTGCTCAATTAAGTTCCTTTGATACGTTGCGCACTGATCTTATATTTAAGAAACTGTTGCAATAAAGAAGATACAGTTAAAAAAAAATTAAAGAAGAAAGTTTCCCACTGACATCTAGTTTCATTAAATGTAAATAAATTATAAAAAATTCCAGATATTATGTTGGTCTTTAATATGTACAGCGACTTTATTATTATTGTTTTTTTTTCTAACTTATTTATTGGTTTATATCCTGTTTAGCAAAGGTTAACTTAATTTCTATTGTACAGTAACAAAAATCGTTAGATTTATACATAAAAGTGTTTGAAAAAACAGAATAAAAAGTTTAAATTACACGTAAGATTTACTAAAATATATTAATAGAAATTTTTATTTAAAAGAATTAAATAAGAATTTTTATTAATGTTTTGTAAGTGTTGCAGTTTAGTTGTTGATATTGTGAAAGATTGTTTAAAAGAGAAGTGGAAATTTCCTATTCGCTTAATAAATGTAAGTCTGCAGGTAGAAAAATGTTTCATCTTCGGAGTGCTTGGAAAAGTTTTCTATATCTCAAATATATATTTCGATATTATTCAATTCAAAAAAAGTTGTTATTTATTCGAAAAAGGAGTTTTCAATTTGGAAATACATGAGTTAAATTTTTCAGAGCAAATTATGCCAATGGTGATCCTTTGAGAAGGATGTGCCACGAGTTCAACAAATTTTATAATTTTATTGATTTTTCTTCAAGCCACAGTACAATAAAAAATAAAATATTAATTTATCTAAACTCATAATTTTGTACTTAACTTTTGTAGATATTATTATTATTTTATGTTTTATACTAATGTTTAAAAAATGTATGTATACAATTTAACTGTCTGTAAGGATCATTATCCATAGACAAATAAATAAATAAATAAAAAAAATAAATAAATAAATATTCTAAAGCACAAGGGAAAATCAACATCTTTTTTAAATATTCAACTTACACAGCAGAGCACAACATGCGTTTTGGAAGGTCGCTACACTCTCATCATCAATTAGTCATGTGTATAGATGATGGTGCCGTTGGCGAAAACAAAACTTATGTTCATTAATCAATTTTTAACTGGCTACATCCAGCCAGAACTACCAAAAGGATTATAAGATATACTCTGTCAGAGAGTCAAAATCGTGTGAAATATATACGGAAATTTTAATACCTTTTCCGGTTAAGTAAAATTTCTATTTTACAAGTAGAGCAAAACTGTTGTCAAAAACAAGGATAGCAATGAAACAGGTAAAGAACAACTTGCTAAGGACAATATTAAGCTGTTTGAATATATTATAAAATTAATATATTTTTAATGATACTAAAAAAAAAGCCAAACACGCTCCTTGTCTTGCATATTAAAACAGTCCACTGTCCAACTTAAGGCTCTGTTGCGAAAACAAAAAAATATATCTCCGGTAAAATTTACTTTTTGTTGCTCAAGTTTTTTTCTTCTATGGCTGGACGACATAATAAATAATATGAAACATATTGTTTAAGACTTGATTTGAATAAAAATTACTTATTGCGCTGTGCTTTTTTCAGTAGTAGAAAATACTGTTTTAGTATGTACGAGGCGAAGGGTTAAATTTTAATTGAAAAAAGCAGTGTGCACAGAGTATTAATCTAAATTTTAATAGAATTCCCTTTGAACCACTAGAACTTTTAATAAAAGAAAGTGCACATAAAACGTTACATGGCCGCCAGTAACGTCGCCTTTCTATATTAAAAGTATTTCACAATTATTTCTAATTTGTATTTGTCCTTTTTAATTTATTTTTGTGCAGCATTTGAAATGTAAAAAAAGAAATATAATTGTGTTAATTACTTTTGATCTGAGCAGAGAAAAAATTTATTTTTATTTTATTTATACCTTCTTTCTCATTTAAATATTTCATTATTTTCCTTCAATTACTGTCTGTACCTCAAAAGAATGTCAGTTGTTTTAGTTTTTTTCTCTTTTTCTTTGCAGTTTGTAATTAAAATGTCCTTTGATTTCTAAAAAGTAACATTTCAAAGGATATAATAAAGGAAGTTCGAAATATTTTAGAGTAAAATTTTTTCTTTGCTGAAAAGTAAATAATTATTACTGTCAAAAAAACAAACTAAATTAATTATTTAGATTTGAACCCAAGAGTTTGCGAGAGTGTGTTCAATTTGGATTATTTTTCTATATTAATATTTTTATAGGCTAAATTGTTCTAACTTAGGTAAAATCTCAGAAAGACATGATGATAAATATTCCTAGGCACAAAAGAAGTCAACATCAGTTTTATTCAACTTACACAGCAGAGCAGAAAGTCGAAAGTCGCTACACTTTCATCTTCAGTGCTCATGTGTATATTGTGTTTGTCACCACTTTTTAGGTGGCTAAGTTGAATGTGATAACAGTTTTCTATTTACACAAATTTTATTGTGAAAAAGAATCCGAGAACTGTATCAACCTGATGTTAACACTTGTGTGTTATAATACCTGTGTTACCATTTGATTATTTTCTTCATGTCCCATTTGATTATTTTTGTTTTTCTGAAGCCGATTACAAAACAAACTGCTAAGAAGTGGATTAGTTAAGGTCAGTTTCCATGAAATTTAAAACAAAAATTGTTTTTATTTAATAAATTTGGCACATCCTGAGTGGTCATTCTGTTAAAGCTTATTTATATATTCATTAAATTTAATGTAACAACGCTGATTATTTTATCCAAAGTGGGTAAGAAGGTTCATTTCATATTCGAACTTTTCTTAAATTAATTTTTTTTAAATAAGAACCAAGCACGATTTTTATTTATAAAATATATTGAAGTCTAGGAGCTTAACAACTTTCTAATAGCGAAAGAGATTAAATTTTCCTTTTCTCATCAAATTAATAACAATTTAAGGGACATGCAAAGCAAAAAGAAGAAAAACTTAAAACACCGTAGAAAGTTACACATCCACAGCGCCTTGACCTCCAAAAAACTTTTCTCTCAAGTTTATTCATTTCCATTAAATTAAAAGAAAAAAAATTTTATATATTATTTTCCCATCTTAAGTTGTTTGGACATCATCTGGGATTCAGTACTGACCCAAGAGAAATTTGATATTCTTGTCGCTTTAAGTCATATGAACAGTAGAGCTGCTAGACAGATTCTATAGCACGTGATATAGATTTCGAAATATTTATTATACAGTCTAACGTTTCATTTCAGCTAAAAAATTTTATATAAATGTGTGAGTAATAATGGGTGTTTTTTATGGAGTGACACAAATTTAAATCATAATAAAACAAGGAAATATATTTTTAATATCAATGCAACGGGCTGTATTTGAAAAGTTTAATGAAATTAATGTTTAAATATGATTTCCGCCATGTGGCCGCCACGACTAGCGCATTAAGGGGCTATCTGGAACACCAATTTTCTATTACTTATCCCAACATTTACGACCCTATTTCGCCGATGACTATTCGAATGTTGATTCCCAGCAGTTGAATTGTTTGTGGTTTGTCGATGTAGACAAGTGACTCAACATAACCCCAAAGAAAATAATACAACGGGGTTAAATGACACATCTTAGTGGCCAAGTGATTGGGCTAATACGTGAAATAATTTTTTCATCAAAAGTTTCTTTGAGTAAATCAATTGCAGCGCTCCATCCTGTTGGAACCACATATCAACAAGATTAATGACACGAAAAATTTTCCAATCATTTTCCTTTACCTTTCACCATCGACAGTAACTTTCCGACCATAATCGTTTTTGCATGTACGGATACATGACTCCACCAACCTATAAAGCACACCAAACTGTAGTTTTCTGTGGATGGTGATTCGACAAAAACTTGTGTATTCTTATTTACGCGCCTATTCAACCAGAAAAGGGCTTCATCGTAAAATAGAATTTTAAATATAGGATTTTAAATCTAGAATTTTGACGAAAAGAACAAATATTTTGTGATTTTTATTTTATTGAACATTTATTTTTGCTATATTAATATTTATATAGGCTAATTGTTATAACTTTGTTAAAATCTCAGAAAGACATGATGATAAATATTCCTAGGTACAAAACCGTATTAACATCAGGTTGATACAGTTCTCGGATTGTTTTTCAAAATAAAATTTGTGTAAATAGAAAACTGTTATCACATTTAACTAAGCCACCTAAACAGTGGTGATAAACACAATATACACATGAGCTCTGAAGATGAAAGTCTTGCGACTTTCGAAAACAGCTGTTCTGCTCTGCTGTGTAAGTTGAATAAAACTGATGTTGACTTCCTTTGTGCCTAGGAATATTTATCATCATGTCTTTCTGAGATTTTAACTAAGTTAGAACAATTAGCCTATATAAATATTAATATAACAAATATTTTGATTAAAAATTTCTACAATATGCTCGCCTTGTCTGGTGTAAGTCATTTCATAATGAAAATTCAAAGCAAATTAAATTTAAAGGCAACTATCAGCTGTTAAATTGTTGCTCAAATAAACCAGTGATGCCAACTGAAAGCTGTGACACTAAAAAAAACACCGCTGTATTATACGCAATGTATAGGGTAATTTATTTAAAATGATGAAAACATTTTGCGATATATAAAATATTGTTGTTTAATACAAGAAACTGTGGCATAAGCCACACAAGTTTACAAAATCAGTTGCTTAAAATGTCCTGGGGTGGGTGCACACGAGCGTACCAATAATTTGTGTTATTGAGCTTATCAATATAATATAACTCAATCGAGCTTAATTAATAAGAGATGCTTTTTTCGAATGTGTATAATTATTCTTAAACGTTTTCTGGATTTACGTACATTAATTTTTCTTTAAATATGTTGCAGTTTATAGTAGAATGAGGAAGGAAGACTGAAGAACAACAGCCAAATTAATTTAATATATTTTCTTATTTTTTTACACAGACTATCCAGTAAAAATAAAATTGCAGTTTTCAAGTAGAAATTCAAAAGAAATTTACTTTTTAAAACTAGATATGGCATATAGTGATACCTGTTGTCCAAAAAATGTTATGTTGATTATTATAAAAACCAAACAAAATTATAAATGCTTTAAGAAATATATTCTGACTCAACCCTGTGTTTCACAGAGTGGCGACAATTTTTTTCGATGCGAGAAGTTCTCACTTCAGTTACAGAAACGAGACACTGATTACAAATGTCTTATATGCCAAAACGGTTTTAAAATGTTAAGTACAATAATACAATAGATGCGGTTAGACGTGTTTGATAAAATAAAATTTGTATAAAAATAATATTGAACAGCAATTCATTTTTATATTAATGGCCTTGAATATTAACTTCGATGATTAAGCCCGAGTACTAAACAATATCATGAGTTTAGAACTTAAAGAGAAATCTTTTAAAGTGTAAATTGTAAAATTTATAAATTTTATTTGCAGCATATTTCTGGCTCCACAATTGAGTTTTTTCCAATTGTTGTTTTTTTTCTCAATTCCCTCCCCCATATACAAAAACATTATATAAACATAAAATTCCAATATATAATTAAGCAAAGAGCTTTTTTTCTGCTCCTTCACTTAGTTGAAAGGTTTTAGCAAATTGTTTAGTCATCTCCACTATTGTATCAGTTGATTGTTGAACAACATTTACAATGTCCGCAATTAAAACCCTTTAAAGCTCATTATAATTTATTGCTGTGCAGTTGCAGGCATTCATTATAATAAAACAAATTCAAACTTTTGTTAAATTCAAACATTCGTTGACAACAAAAATGACTGCAAGCCAACAAACAACATTCTTAACAATGATGATGTTGGCGAAATGTGCAAGCGACAATAAAAAAAATGAAAATAAGAACGAAAAGTAAAACGAAAACTCGCACATATTTTTTTTTTTTTTTTAATTTTATTTTTGTAGTTCATAAACAAGTGAATAATGACATCAGCAAGCGCTTCTAATGTAAATGTGTAGGGGACGGGTGTAAATATAAATTTACTTATTTATTCACTCATTCATTCATTCGCTCGTTCATTTAGTCCTTTCGGTACTTGTGCATTCGTAAATACATATTCCAGTAATAATTTCACCAACTGTCACAAATGCTCACATGTAAGGACATCTACTGTGGTGGTTGAAAGTTGAGGAAGTGCAGTCATTTCAAGTGATCATATCGTTACGTGTGTATGGACTTTGTACATTCGGTTTGGCTTTTCTTTTTTCGGAGACCATAAATATGGAGCAGTTATCCGAAATAATCAAACTCAATAACTCTTCATGTTTGAAAAGTCGGAAATCTGTACTGTCATAAACCAAGAGATTCGTACTGACCTGCCCTTTCAGAATCTGTGATGGCCTTAAAGAAATGCTATTAACTCTAGAGTTATTTTTCAAAGGAAAAGTAAAAGTCCGGAGGAACCTGTTAAGAAGTGCGTTTTATTTTGCCGGAATAAAATAAAACGCTTTTAAGGAATCTTACTTTTCCATCTGAAAAATTACACTCTCCTAAAATGAGCCTATTATTTTAATAGTAAAAAAAGGATATTTAATTTTTATGAAGACTTTTTTTTGCATCCGAAACCATACTAATTTTTGCTGTTTATTAACTTTTTATAACCAAAGAACGATTCTTGCAATAGCGATCGAGGGTCACTAGGTCACAGTGCGTTTGGGTCTCAATTTATGTCAAGTGAAATAATTAATTTTTTCTGAGGATAAAAATAAGGCTTTTCAAATGAGTTTAAAATAGAACTCCTTAAAAGAGTTCTATTTTATGACGGCAAAATAAAACTTTTCCTTAGAGTTTCATTCGGCGTTTTCTTTAAACGTTGAAAAATAATTGTTTTAAATGGATGCTGTTTTAAAGTCACAAAATAACTGTTAGAAAAACATTTATTTCATATCACTGATAAACGGTCCATGGCTTTTTCTCTTCTTAAGAATTTCAACATGTTTAGAGTTTCTTTTTTTTATGTTTTACTAGAGAAAAATTTGGTTTAAAGAATTTTTTCAATTTATAAGACAATTTATAAGTCAATTCATAAGTCAATTCATTTCTTAAAAGCACATAAAGTGTTTACAATGAGATTGTGTCCTCTGGGTCAGGAAAGTATTTGAAAGAGGTAGAAGATCTTTTGAGAAGATGCGAATGGCGATGCTCATCAGCAACCGATTAAATGTTGAATAATTGATTAAAATTTATGTTGTGAATCTTGGAATCACTATTAGAAAAGTTCATGAGGATTAAGGTTGGCTCATGCCATACAATTTCTTTCGGAAACGTTGTGATTGAACGTTTGGTAGCACAGTTCGCTTCAATATTGTTGAGTTTTGATCACAAAAAAAACTTTGAGTGGAAATCCCTCAAGAAGTTATCCAAGTTTGCTTAGAAGGTTCATAACTAGTGATGAGTCAGGGGTTACAACGTAGAAAAAAAATTCTGATCGATGCATACAAAATCGCTGAACGATTCAATTGCGTCTTTCAACAAAATAAACATGATAAAATAGTTGAAACTGTGACGAAATATCTGAGATGAGTAAACCCGTAATAAAAATTGGAAAATTTACTTTGTTTTTCAATAGATTTCATACCATATCACGGACATCATTATAATTATTAATTAAATTTAAATTAGGACTTAGGAAAATGCCCTCAAATATCAATTGAAGAAATACCCCACTATGCAAATAAATATCTAGCTACATTTCACAACCATTTCGTATTCAGATTAATGAATTTCAATTTAAGAAAATAGAAATTTGTTATACATAATAAATAGCCCACACTACAATTTAAATATCAAAATGTAGTTACACTGAAATAGATTTGCTAACGACTGTAACCTTTTTCACTTGGCGAAAATACGTATAACAATGATAACTACCAAAGCGGTATCTGGTACATGAAGGAAGTCGAAGGAACAAACAAAAAAAAGAAAAACGACAACAACAACAAAATATCACAGCAGTGCCAACTTGCTATGACTGAAATGCTAACAATAAAACTTAAGATGACTATCACACTTTCCGCCAACACATTTATAGTTTTGCAAAGAAAATAATAACAGAAAAAATCATGTTTTTTATGTACCCAAAGCGAACCCACTTTTGTCCACCCACCACTAATCGCACATATAGTTGGCACATGTACTACACGGAGAATTTATAGTTCATTCCGTTCTTTGGAATTTTGCATAAAATACTTTGTGTGTTTATTAGATCTACTCTGTGGAGCAAAATGTTTATATTTTGAACACTTAAATTTCTATAAAAAATATGGAAAACGGTTGACGCCGAAGGTCATCCCTGTAACTTCCGATGATATTAAGCGCTGTGATTGATGTAGTTTCCGTTTGCTTCAATACAAGGTGTACAAAAAAGAAATCACCCTATTGGAAGATGCTCTTATTTTTGCAAATGGCGGCCAATGTCAAATCAGTTTGTACATTTATCAACTAGACAGATGTAGAATATAAGTGAAGAAGCAAGAACACGGAATAATCGAAGTGCACGATTTTTCGACCAAAATCATAATGAGAGATGACGCTCATTTCCACCTCAGCGGTTACGTGAACAAGCAAAAGTATCGCTTCTGGGGCACCGAAAATCCACAAGTGATGCACGAGAAGCCATTACACCCGCTCAAAGTGACTGTTCACGCTGGGGGACCCATCAGGGCTTTTTTCGAGGACGCGACAACAGTGGACGGTGCGCTCTATAGAGCCATGTTAACCGAATTTTTTCTTCTGCTATTGAAGAAATTAGAACTGAAGGACATGTGGCTCCAACAGGACGGAGCAATGGCACACACTGCGCGAGCCACAACTGATATTCTAAAGACCAAACAACATCGGATGACTTCTTTTGGCCCACCTTGTAGAATCGGGAACGCAAACTGATCAGATATATAACTTCGGAGTTCGAATTTTTTGCATATGGGATATGTCGAACGGTTTTGATTTGGTTTGCAATGATGGACGTGATTTTTCGATATTCTAAAAAATCCTTTAAATATTCTAAAAAGCATTGAAAAGTAATTTTTTTTTCTAATATTTTGAGATGTCTTGAAATCTACCCGTTCGAATCGGTTAATATTCATGAAAAATCTAAGTTCAGGAATACTCTTCAGAACGCTCATCCGATTTTGTAAAGTATTCTTAATTTCGACAGCCGAAAATCGTCGAACACAGAAACCACTTCTAAGTCTGAAGACTTTCAGAACCAAACAAAACTTGCCACGGAGCTGTAACTACAAATATATTTTGAGAAGATGACCGGAAGATGATTGTGAAAATTCATTTTATTTTTCGAATAGATCCCGTGCATGAACTCCAAACATTTATATCCAAGTCCTTTTCTTTCAGTGTAGCAGCCTGGCTTACAGTTGTAAAACGTATTTATGCACACACAAGTCATGTATGCACTGCGATATCTCACAAACTAATACTAACACATAATAAAAATATATGTATGTTTAATAATTATGTGTGTGCGAACACCGCGCTTGTTGCCATAGAGTTTTTGGACAACATTATCAACTTTGTGAAGCAGAAAAAATTGAGCATGACAGCTGAATAAAATTGTTGGAAATTAACAAAGTTGTGCCATTAGTTGCCATGTGTATTGGGGAACATGTGGCACATAATGGCAAACGTTTGTGCAGGATATTTTAGAAAAATATTTTAAATAAATAAAATGCTTCCTTGATGTGCTGAAGGATGTGAAGCGCTGTCAATAAGTGTCTCATTATGAGTGGACTCGAAGCATAATATTAAATGAAACATTTCGTGATAAATAGATAAATTAAAACAAGAAATAAAAATATAAACAAAAGCTTTCATAATTTTGTCTATTCTGTTTGCGACTGCAGGTGATCCTTTTCTTGTTCTACTTTGCGGGTTAAGATGTCGCCAAGGACTTTCAATTATATTGCTTTCGAATGACTGGAGTCGGTCATCTCACAATAATAATTTTGACTGGCAGTTAGTGTTCGGGAGTGTTATACGTTCCCGTATAACACACCCGTGTTGTTAGTCGTTAGATATATTTTGAGAAGCTACGGTCCAGGCCGTGCACACACGGATAATTCCTCCACATTAGCGCGCTTAAGAAACTGAAATTCGACAACTTATCGGCCGCAACGTAAACAAAAGCTTTTTGCATGAAACTTTTTTATTAGTTTTAACAGAAATAACTTTGATGACTTAAAAGGGATCTCTTTGATTTAAAGGATATTTTTTATAGAAGTATAAAACTCTAAATTGCCAACACTTTAACAACTGACGTCCATTCTGTCAGCTCTCAAGTGATCCTAATTTGATTTGGCATTTTGAAATGAATATTGTGACGCCTGAAAATGGTCCAAATTTATTTTGAAAGTCATGTTTCTATTCGAAATGTGTATCGCGCGAATTGTTTTGAGCGATAGAAAGCACTTTTGGTCGAATGGATAAGCCAATAAAAGAAAGTCGTATGTGGAGCGATGGACGATGGCTCTCAAGTGTAAGCTGACTGATTTGTCTGCTTCTTGGGCTGCTGAAATCATTTTTTCGTACTTCTTTGAAAATGGTGCTGGTCGGAACGTTACAGTCAATGGTGGCCACCATGGAGTCATGATTTATAAATTGGACAGCCGTCGTTTCAACAATGCGGCGCAACATGTTACATAGGTCGTGTCACAATTAATTAATTGAACGAAATATTTTATAAACGCAGGATTTTATGTTTCGGATCCGTGAATTGGAGTTGAATATCGTGAGACCATTTTCTGTGGGTATATGTGAAGTCGCTAATCTACGCCGATAAGCCCAAAACGTTTGACCACTTAGAAAACAACTTTCACCACGTTGTTGCATGCAACAATCATATGGAATATTATAAGACAGTTAAAAATTAAATTAAGGATCATAAAACGAAATCTCTTTTTCCTTCTAAGATCCTTAATATATCATGAAAGACTAGATACAAATTCCGTTTTAGACAACAACACATATTATTGTCCCCGTGTGAACGCGCACAAACTACACCAAACAATTGGTGTTTAAAGGGTTAATAACCGACGACAGACTTTATTACTGCTGCGTGCTTCTATTCGAAATGATTATAGAAAATATCAAATATGCTTTAGCCAAAAAACAAACAGTTTTTCTTCTACTCTCATTCATAAATAATTGTAATTAATAACAACGATAAAAGTTTCATTTGTAAATTATTTAAAACTTTTGCAACAATTACGGATTTAATGCATTTATAAACATTTCAGTCAACCAGAAAATCACTGGCATTGAGAAAAAACAAATTAATTAAACCTTCCGGTTGTGTAATTTCCAGCTAAATATTTAATATTTACGAATTGTTTTTATTGTTGCATACATTTTCAATTCCATTCCTTTTTTTAAGTGGCTATAGAAGCAGCAAAGTTTCTCTGTCTTTTGTTGAGGTAAATTAAATGAACTATAAAATGTCCAGAGGTAGTGAATAAATAAAGTGCCAACAAAAATTAAAGTCAAATTAGTAATACCTGATTAATACGGGCCAAAGTTTTGTTG
This sequence comes from Linnaemya vulpina, assembly GCA_963675445.1. Classification (NCBI taxonomy): domain Eukaryota; kingdom Metazoa; phylum Arthropoda; class Insecta; order Diptera; family Tachinidae; genus Linnaemya; species Linnaemya vulpina. The sequence continues at coordinate 23,496,570 of OY776278.1, forward strand.
CAGCAGCAAAATGTAGCTTAAGAAGTAATTCCTGGTTGTAATTTCGTTGTAATTCAGTTAATCGAAAATGATCTTGACAGATCAATTCAAACTGTTTTACGAAAGTGTTGGTTACATAAAAATTAATAAATTCAAATGAAGCCGTAAATATTTCAAGATCACTTTATGAAAAGGTTGTGAAGAATTCGAAATCTTTCGGCTATTTTGAACCACACTGTAGTTACATGTTTATGCTCATCAAATATTCTATACAATGAAAGCCTTTTAAATTAAATTAAAATAAAGATTTTTAAATTAAAATAAAGATATTGTTTATAATCTCTTTAACATTGTTGTTGCCAAATAACCTTCGAAATTGCAACAATTTAATCACTTTTTATTGTTAATTGTAATTCCCTGCTGCTGCTATTAATAGAAAAGCTTCATGCTCGTAAGCAATTCTATTGCCAGCCATTATTCCATTGTAAATTTATCGCATAAAAACAAATTTATATTCGCTGCAACAAAAGAGCGGCATCATAAAAAAATCATGTTGCAAATTAAATACCAGATGCGGAGTACTCAGTTGAACAGTAAAATGTCTGATGACAAGACATTGAGTTACAGGCAGATATATTGATTTCATTCTAAGATAAAAATTTTCTTTTTTTTCATGTATTTCTTAAGGAGATTTAAATTTTCTGGTTCAAGGACAACTTGGTGTCCTTATTTACCCTACTTTAATAATTTTTCCGTCATATTCACCTGAAATATAGAAATCATGAACATAAAATTGTTTTAAATAATTAAAATCAGCTGTAGCGTTTAAAATAAGTCAACTTAAATTAATTTATATTGTAAATAAAAACAAATTGGCATTTCTCTGTAAAAAGTAGTTTCCAAAAAAGTAGTTTTAATATATAAAAATAAAATTAATTACCTCAAGTTTAATAAAATTTAAACAGCTTTTTCGACATGGACTATTAAGCGCTTTCATTAGAAAACTAAATTTATTTGAAATGTATTAGAAAATAACTGCATCTAAAAATTTTTAAATAAAATACATTTTAAACTCATTTCAAAATTTATGAATATAGAGGTTTAATTTAATTCTTCCAACTTGTAAGACCTTATTCACAAAAGTTATTTAATGCTTATAAACAGCTTATAAACACTAAATATATTTTGTGAATAGGGCCAATAATATTTTCTACCTTAATTAATTCATTTTTTAATATGGAGTAATAATTGGATCTTAATTTCGTAGTGCAAGTTTAATGAATCCAGACAAGTTGTCCAATAAAGTTCACCACAATAAAGCAAAGGCTTTATTAACAAAATATATTTTATGCTTATAAGCTGTTTATAAGATAAATTTTCCATACGAAACTCGCCTTATTCAAAAGAAAAACATTTTATGCTCTAAAGCTGCTTATTAGACATATTTTCTATGCGAAATTTGTCTTATAAACAGCTTATAAGCAGCTTCTAAGCATAACATAGTTTTTGTGAATAAGGTTTTCAATCTCTTAGTCCAAGTTCACCGCAGGAAGTTTTTGCTACCCATCTTTTGTGTTTATAGAATAGAGAGAAGAGTAGATTTTTGTACTCGGGAAAGGAACTTTCCTCGTTGTGTCATTTGTAATAATTATTATATAACATTTCTTTTCATTCTTTCCTTCGCTGTGAAGAACTATATAAAAAAATTTTATAAAAAGACTTGTTTAACAAAATGACTTTTTAATATAAAAACAGTACAAAATTAAATATTATACTTTTCTCTTTTTATCATTAATAAATCCTTTTTCCACAGACTACATATTGTAAATTAAATGAACTGTAAAAAAATAATAATTTAGAAGTTAAAGAAATCGAAAATTTGATTGCAACAGACTTCTCTGTGTGAACATTCAGGCAGCCTCAATATGGAAATGAAAAGGATATGAGCAACAAAACCTATCTGAAGCTCGATTTTTGAAAAAGTATTTTAAAACTTTGATAACATTTACTTCACGAACTGTAATGCATCTGTTTTTTTTTTTTTTCTTTATTTTATAAAACAATAAGGAATTTGATGTTGAGCCTAATAAAGAAATTATTTCATATTTTGAATATGATTCTTTTGAAATTATGAAAATTCTTACTTCAAATACGTTAATTGCATTATTTTATATAAAAATCATGCAAATGGCGAAAGGAGGCATGTGATGAATTTTTATGTGCATTCTTCAAGCATTATCAGTTGTTTCCAATATATAACTTGGCAGCACTCAATTTAACACAGGCAAAGACAGGTTGCATACGATAAAACCTGCTTAAAACCAATTTAAAAATGATGATTTTGTATGGTAAGACCAAATTTTAAGATCACCGTTTATTAAAACCAAGTCAGTGGAAAACATCATCATTTACCAGAATAGGATATAGCTGTTTTTGCAAACCGACTATATTTTTCCCAACAGCACCCACACAAATAGTTTCTTCTCACCTCCTGTTTGGCGCGGCTTAGTTGAATGTGATAACGTTTGCGATTTATAAAAATTTTTTGAGCAGGCAACTGCCTTAAAGGATATTAACACAAATGAAATCCCTATTTTTTCTTATTCCTTAAAATATGTGTCATATTTTTAATGAATTTATTAATAGTAAAAATTATATCGCTAAAAAATTATAAAGAAGACGGTGCTCGCTTCAAATCACAGAAAACAGGGCGTTCTACTAGAAACTTATTTGCAATGGAATACTTCACACTCCGACTTAGTAGCGTTTACTGTAGCTAAACACTGTTAATATTTGCGCTGTAGTTTCGCATCAGAGTTTTAGAGCAATAACGAAGTAAATGTCCACTCGTTTTCATTTCTATCTATCTTTTGAACAATGAAAATGTAGTCCAGTTCTTTTCTGAGATTGAAAAAGCTGAATCTTTTTTGGCGATTTCTATAAACAACAAACAACAGCAACAAACATTCATTCCAAGCCTCAAACTTTTACGTGCCCAGCAGCACCATCAGCATTGACGAAAAAAGTTATTATCAACATCGCTAATGAATGTATCTGTTGTTTTGTCATCATAAATAACCAACCAGCCGGAATGGCAGATAAACGGGAAAGGATTTAAACAATTACAATCAACGTTATCACTGAGATATTTAATATAAACAAATCTGCTGAATAATTAAGATGACAATGACTTCCGCAGCTTTTTTAGAAACTGTTGTTGGGAGAAGTTTTTTTTAGAGAGACAAAATATCAAATAAGGCTAAAAGAAAATTTTAAGTTAATAAGGACATATCTTAAGGGCGAAATATAAAGGATATGGAATAATAATGTTGAATTAATAAAATAAAAACGGAACAGCAAAATGTTAAACGACTCAAATTCATAGTGCGTAGCTAATGCATAGAAATAATTTAATTAATAATTATTTCATATAAATATAACTGGGTGAACCATTACATCTAGTCAACTAAAGACGATAACTTGGCTCAGAAAAATAATAATTCCTAGAGGACATTTTTCTTTTTGATATATTTTTTCGTCATGCCATACAGTTGTGTTTCACCTGGCTGTTCACTTTTGGATAGTCCTTGTTTTTTCAGTTGGTGTTTTTGTTACAATTACTCCCAAAATATATTTCCTTCTTTATCCAGTTTCAGTCGCATATATTTTGCTTAACCATTAAATTTATAAATGCTCATCTAAAAATTTATAATCTTCATAACTCATCAACTGATGCTGCTATCCAATTTATTTTTCTTCAAAATTTGGAAGAAATTTTACACCATCTTCCACAAATCATAGAAATCTATTGTCGTCAAAATGCCAGCAATTATTAAGCTAATAAATGGCTATAATTTTTAACGGTTATATGTAAGTGTTTCGTGATAAAATGAAATTATTTATCTATATAATGCTGTAGCTGAAATTTATAGTTTGCTGTTGTTCAAAAGACAACATGATCCCACAAGTATATCTCAAGCACACGCATTAGGGTGGCCTTAATGAAATCAAAATCGTCAAATACCACGAATTTATTATCTTCTTTTATATCATTTACTTTGATGCTGTAAAACAATTTTGTTGCTTTCAAATATGAGAAATATTTCATGTTTTGAAACACATCAATGACTTTTGAATTAAATTGAAAACCAAATATTTCTTAAAGTACATAAGAAATAAGAAAAAATATATTTTAATGCTGCAACCAGAATTTAGAAATATTTCCTTTTATCAACAACAATAAAAGTGAAATGGCATTTATTTTCATTAATCTGAATTTAATATACTTTTGAGAGTGTGAGTGCGAGTCTTGGCTTTAAACAAAACAATTTATTATTTGTTGCTGCCTTTTCTGTTGTTCTCATCACAAATTCCGTCAGTCTTTTGTGCAAATATTTGCTTGTTATACTTGTAAAAAGTTGTACTGATGTGCGCATTAATTTTTGCGATTTTATGTTGAAAAAAGCAGATTGACAAATTCCATAATCGAGGAAGATTTATTTTAAATCATTAAACATATCTTGGAGTTTTTTTTTAAATCACTCAAGTCGAGTTAAAAGATGTTTACTAAATATTTAATTAATAATTCTGTTGTTTTAAGCGTACCTTCCGGCCAGCACTTGAGCCTAAAACCGTCATGGTAGTCAAATCGACTTTATTTATTATTTGTTTATTATATATTTAATATATTATGTTATATTTAATAAACAAAATAACAATTTAGTGTTAATAGCACAAAATAAAGCGTGTTTTTCAAAGTGTCATGACTTAGAGTAGGCATCACTGGTTTATTTCTGCACCCATTTAACAGCTGAAGGTTGATTTTCAATTTAAATTTTTTGAAATTTCATTATGAATCGACTTACATCTGAGCAACGCGTGCAAATTGCTGAAATTTTTAATAAAAATAATTTTGTTTATTCGTTAAACTCATCCATTCAAAATTTCATTTTCCGATGAAGCCCATTTCTGGCTGAATAGGTACGTAAATAAGCATAATTTTCTCACTTAGAGCGAGGAGAATTAACAAGGTTTTATCGAAATACCATTTACATCCACGGAAAATTACAATTTGGTGCGCTTTAACGGCTGTGGGAGTCATTGGCCCACATGTCTTCAAAAACGATGATGGTGGGAAAGTTACTGTCAATGGTGACCGGTAAAGGAACATGATTCGAAGTTTTTTCATACCTCAACTACGTGGCATTAATCTTGTTAAAATGTGGTTCCAACAGGACGGAGCCAAATGCCACACAGCAAGCGCTACAATTGATTTACTCAAAGAAACTTTTGATAAAAAAAAATAATATCACGTAATGGCTCAATTCATTGGCCACCAAGATCGTGTGATTTTACCCCATTAAATGACACTGTACAACAATATAAATTTTTTTTGCAAAATTACAAAGTCCGACCTATAAATTTTGATAGAGGAGACGAAAAAAATAAACACGTGTTTCGGTGTTTTTAAAGTTTACATCTGAATTTAATTTGAGGGGGCATTAAAGTTTCCCACCCAAAAACCCTATTCCTATTGCCTATGGAATAGGCAATATGAAATCAAAGAAAGCTATGATTCTATTAAATTAATACTGGACTCCGTACAATATGAAGACCATAAGTGGCGGATCTGTTGTGACTTAAAAGGCGGATCTGCTGTACTATAATGAAGTCGAATTGCACAGAGCTAAACAAATGTAATTAGTGAATACTTCCTATCAAAATTTTCTCTCGAAGGTAAAATAATAGAGATAATGGTGATTTTTAGTTAAATTTGCTCTTATTTAAAAGAAGGACAAAAAAGACCCATACCTCGAGGAGTTAGAGGGTTAACATATTCTACAAAAATATTCTGCATAACATTTTACATAAATTTTCTGAACTCACTTTATACCTAAAATGTAAGGATCACATGGATTCTTATGCCGATTAACAATAAGAATGTGCCAGAGCTGGGAAACTTTAATGCCCCCTCAAATGAAATTCAGATGTAAACTTTAAAAACGCCGATACACGTGTCTATTTTTTTTTTTTTTTTTTGTATTCTCTATCAAAATTTATAGCTCAGACCTTGTAATTTTTTTCTGTGTTGTACAGTGTTATTTTCTTTGTGGTTATGTTAAGTCACTTGTCTACGTCGACAAACCACCGAAATTTGAACACTTAGAAATATTCGAATAGCTACCGGCGAAGTATGGTTGCAAATGATGCGAAAAGTTGGTGAAAATTAAGGTTCCAGATTGCGCGATCTACTCGCCAGTCGTGGCGGCCACATGGCAGATATCATGTTTAAATATTAATTTCATAAAATTTTCTTTCAAATAACGTCCGTTTCATTGACATTAAAAATACGTTTCCTTGTTTTTCTATGATTTAAAATTATGTTACTCAATAAAAAACACCCATTAAGTGCTTTTCCTACGTTGTGACTCGATATCAACTTAAAAGGAAAACATTTTCTAAAATTGTATTTAGATTTTAAGTTTTGTTCTTTGCGACCAATCTGTATTGTTTATTACATATTACGATAGGGGTAAATCCCACAAAGCTCGAGGGAGTTAGCGCTATCATATAAAATATATTTAGATTTATTTTGTCGACCAAACGATCTCAAGTCACATCACGTGAAGCATCGCTAAATACCCGCAACTTAGCCTGTATTTCCGCAATATTGTGCTTTATAATTTATAAATCATAACGAGTTTAACGCTTCATATTGAAATTTTATTGTATGAGGCTGGAAACCATAAAATATGTAATTGAGAGCTGAAAATAGTATTTAGAAAAACTATCGCCCATCTCAAAACAATTGTTATTAGCAAATTAAAGCCGATACAATTTAAGGTCATTAACAAACTTAACAGCAGAGCAGGGGCAGCAGCAACAAGCTTTTGCCACAATCTTCGGCACGTTTTCTTACCCGCTGCCATAAAAGTTACACAATAATGCAAAAGTAATAACCATCGATATGCAATAAATTTTTTTATTAAGTAATTCCAGTCATATTCTAGTCATATAATAATAATTTTTCTTTCATAATAAAGCAATTAAATGCCAATTTAATGATCGCCAATGAATAACATGTCGAAATGCTGCCATAAATCACAATAGCAAAAACTTTATGAAATCATTATCTTACAAATCAATATGATGCCTGCACAAAGTTGCTTGTGTGAGAAGTTGTAATAAATATTTTATCATCATGCCGATTACTGATGCACACTACGCGCTGTTGCTAAAGCTACAACGTCAAGAGTTCATGCACGGAAAGGTGTGGAGTTGGAGTAGTTAACAAAAGACTATGAAGCTGAAGAGTTCGAGATCGAGTCTGCTATCAGTCCTGAATATGATAGCGAATTTTTCTGATCGGGATTAGGCCATGGTCTGTCTCTCTGTGGAAGACATAGTGTTAGTCACTGAACATTCCGACTGTGATTGTCACCCTTCTTTATCGCTAATGTAGCAAAATTTCAACGTTGTATTATAAAGTAAAAATACTTGCCACAAATTCTCTATCTTTTCAACTATTTTTATATGTCCTGTCAACAGTGTCCCCTCCTTTCTAGTTCAGCTACAATACATTGCATGTGTAACAGTCAGGCCTTGAATTACGGCCCAGAATAATAATGATAATAATAATAGTTTCAAATGTGCCACGTACACTTGATTAAGGTTTCTAGTTGAGGCACTCGTCTCGAGCAATTTTCATTGTTTGTTTCTCTGAGTCGTATAAATTTCCAAGTATTTGGCATGTTCGAAGATTTTCTGCTGTCGATAAAAATGGATCAATAAATTTGCATTAAATTTTGTGCCAGAAATAGAATGAAGCCCTCCAAATTACTCAAAATAATGTCAGTGGTGTAATACCCCAGAACATTAACAAACGTCGAGAAAGTGAAGAATATATTTTGTGCTTCTGCGATTTTGAATTTATTGAGTTCAAAATTTTATTAGAATTTCGTAAAATTAAATAATATTTCACATAAATACTAAGAAAAGTTTTATGGTCGAAAATGTTCAAAACCCTAGTCTTTCCCAAAAATATTTATAAAAATGATGAAAGTGCATCTGTAACTACGATCCGTAGTGTATGAGTATGATTTATATGAGTATTATTTTTATTACTTCTTGGAAGTAAACTCCTGATCCCTTGACTAAAGCAACATAGAAATGGACCATAAATCTTTAACGAGCGACAGCAGCATACAAAGAAGCCACATACGCTAATCATACAATTCACATGATGTATGTATATGTGTTTGAGTGTGTATGTGTGTGTGTACGCGTATTCTGGCTGAATAAATGTATGTGGGAGAATAAATAAAAATATTATGTTACCATTAAAAGTCACAAACGTAGCCAGTCACAGACAAGTTAGTACGTGCAGAGTACACAAAATATGAACTCAATCCATGTGATTTAATACTATTTAAACACTTTTATGAAACTTAAACAAAAATAAAACATTTCGAATGGAAAAGTTTTCAACAGGAACTGTAAATTTTATTTAATGAAGGTCTTGGTGAAAAATAGAAAACTGCAATTTTTTAATCTGCAGCCACTTTAAAAGACATCTCCCGTATATTTTCCTGTGACGGAATATCTTTTATCTTATGCACGAAAAAAAGAAGGATGTGAAAAATGATTTTGATTAAAAGCTTCTTGTGGAAAAGTCACACAAAATAAGCTGGGAGTTGCACCGAATGCAGACAAGTAAATTCTTTATACGAAATTGTGCATGAACATGTGGGGGAGGTTGCTTTTTCAACACAAGAACTCTCTGTCTGCCAGTGTGGTTGACTATGTATGTGTGTGTGTGTGTGTGTGTGTGGTTGGAAACTTATGTTGGTAATAACTATTGAAGTAGTTGATTTTGATTTTTTGAAGAGTGGGTGTGAGATATAAAAGTAAATGTAATAAAAAGTTTTCAAAATCACTCTAAAAAAGTTTCAAAAGTTACTTTTTGCTCGGTAAGAATTCTAATAATAAATAAATTAGTTGGAAGCCAAATAGAGCCACACAGTTTTGTACTCTTTGTTTAATGGATATTAACAATGAAAATAAATACTTCCAACTACACACCAACATCTTCATCTACGACAGTGTATAATTGAATAGGAATACTTATAGAAATTAAATCAGCACTTATTGATTTGTTAGGGTGAGTCAGAATTTACAGCAGCAATAAAAATGTAAAACTCAGTAGCTTTTTCGATTATTGTTTAGATAAAAAGAATTGAAAGTTGTTGTCCAAGACCTCAGGAATGAAAAGGTATTGGAGGCGTGTTAAATTTGAAAAATGGTGGACCCTAAAGGAAATTTTTTTCAATTTACTGCTAAATTTTAACTGCAGAACCACCGTGAAGTGGTTTGTTATGCTGTTCTATGCTCTTCAGCTATTTGGGCTGAAAATTCTAAAGAGAGATCGGCAAAACGCTGTTATTTTGGTATTCAAATTACTGTGACTTATGAATAAACCAATCGATTATTTTGTGATAACCTATGATTTATGCAGCTTTCAAGTCCTGTAATAGAATCGAGAACTCTTATTGATCATATATATATATATATATATATATATATATAATTTTGGACTTTGTTTAAAAAATATCGAACGATTTTGACACGATTTATGGCATTAAGGTGGTATTTCAATATTAATTGCTGATAAGTTGTTGGAGTCGAGCGAAAAAGCTATTCCAAAAGACAATATCTGAGCAAAAAGTATATTTTAATTACTTTTCTTTTGGAGTTTCTCGAAGTCTACCAGTCAAAATCGGTTCCAATGCCACCAGCTTACCTCGACTCGGTCAAACCGTTGAAGCATATTCATAAATAGGTCACATATTTGTACACACACACGCTCACAATTATAAATGCAAACATAGTAGCAGGCTCTCTCAAGTAGTTAGGGAAACTTTCTAGGATCTCAAAATATTGGAAGGTGAGAAGAACTCGATTTTTTTTAAATGGGGTAAGTTTACCCCGATATTTAAAAATTTTAGATATTCCTAGCGGGAAGAGTAGCGAATAGCAGATTTCATTTGCTTTTAAGAATGTAAAATAGTTAACCACAAAAATTCGTGTTTACAAATGCCTGGGAAAAACAGAGTCTTCTACGAATACGCTGGACATGATAAGTACATTTTTAGATCGACTTTTGAAGTTCAAGCAGTAGATAACTCACGGATGAGACACTGTAGATTATGTCCAGAATAGAACCCCAAATAAGTTGAAATAAAGCGACTGCTGCTTGACTGATAGACTGTTAATGTACAACACGAGTGATAACGATAGAAAATCTAAGATGAACTCAACAGCCCTCAAGCCTCTATTCTCTCATCACAGCCAACAACACTGGGGATGCTCACCGCAGGACATGGAATTAGGACTGCAACTTGTCGAACTCAGACGGACTACAACTTAAAATGCTTAAAACGGCTTTCACTGTTTTGGAGATCTTGGAATCCAACACAATCGTCTTTTTTGAATGAAGACTTTTTTTTAGAGTTTCATTATATTAAAAGAAATTATAAATGCAAGAGATTATTAAAAAGGACAAGATAATTCAACTCAGCGATTTCACGAACCGAGAACATTTGCAATATAAACTTTTTTCTCTAATTAATAACATTTTTTTGTACAATTGAAGGTTTCAAGTTCAGAAACAGAAAATGAGTGGAGCAAAAAACTTCCCTTTTTTCCATTCTGTATATTTGCATTACAAATTTTATTAACACTGATACAATATGAATAGAAGCATGTTCACACTTCTCCCTAAAACATATCTGCCTTAAAAACCGGAACCAGTGGATACTAATAAAAAATAAGACGAATTAGGCACAAATTCATGCATAACTTTTAACAAAATTCAATATTATTGGAAATTATGCTTTTTCATTAATATTTAGTGGTCACGCTTATTTCAGCAAATATTTAACAAGTTTGAATGTAATTTAAGAGTTGAAAACAGAAGAACTACTTATTCAGTTTAACTTCTTTCTCGAGTTGAAGCTTTCCATCAAGTCTCCTTTTGTAAGAGGTATTTTGAGCACACTTATTTGGAATTTTATTTCCGCTTCCGCTTACTAGAGAGCCCGGCTATGGAAATACATTTTCTACCAAAAAAAACTGATCAAAAACGCAGGCGTGCGCTCAAGGGTGAAGTTCGTCAGGGGAAGTTTTGCTAAAAAATTTTCTATAAAATATTCCGTGTTGTTCCATCATGTTGTTAAACAAACAAAATGTAAATCAAAAAATAATTCTAAAATTAACTTCATGTTTTAAATGTTAATTGTGCAAACGGACGTTCGGTTGCGATATTTTTAAATGGGAAGCAAATAGAATACAAATCAGAAACGTTGATTCATAATGTGCAAGCCAACACGATAATATGAGTAGTACCAAACACATTCAGAACAACACCAGGGGTGTATGCAAGCCCACAATATTTGCTTGATTTTATTGCTTCGCTGCATTTAAAAGCGAAGCGCTGTAGCCGTCACAAAATTTCAATTCAAACAGATTTAAATTATTGTGCTCCTATTTTACAAAAACATCCCTGCATGTCTATTTGCTTATGCGAATAATTTATGTCACAACGATGTAACAACTTTTTTTTGTTAATAATGTAATTTATTTTAAATCTAAAAATCTAAATTTTTTTTTTTATTCTGTTGGCATTTCATAGAATTGAATGGCGCAATTTTAAAGTCAACAAATTAAGACAAACAAAAAAGTTGTTCGGAATATGCTGCGGGAGTTTGTGTAACTTTTTGCAATAGAAATCTGTATGTGGATGTAATTAAATTAAACAAAAATATTATATTTAATTTGCAGGTTTTAATTTGGCATTTCTGTTAGCACGCGGTCGTGATGGCTGATATGGAAACTAAAAAATTCCATTATAAAAACATGAAATCATAAATTTCAAATATTCTCTTTCAAAATGAAAATGAATTAAATGGAAAAACTACCCAAATTAGTTTAACAGGGTTTTATTTATTTATATATTATTTTATTTAATTTATTTTATTTAATAAAGTCTTTATGTGTTTTGTTTAATAAATTCAATTTAAAATTTTACTCTATACTTCTGTTTTTATTATGGATTAAATTAAAACAAGATTGGCGAAATGAAATTGAAATAAATGCGTGATGTTTTTATAAATGGTGTGTTATTATTTAAAAAAAAAAATAAAAAAAAAATATATATATATATATATATATATATATATATATATATAACAGTTCATCCTAAAAAACATCCTTGTGACTACCCGCTAATTTTAACCTCGAAGCTACCGTAGCCTGGTTTTTGTGCTATTTTGCGATCTCAAGCTCTTCCAGCCAAAAGACAATAATTTTAGGGCATATTTTGGGGAATTGTCGTTTTTAAACCTCTTTAATTTTAGTTAATTTTAATTTTCAAATCAACCGATTCCCATGTGATAAACGGTGATTAACTTAGTTTTCGGGTACCATGAACAAATTGAGAACATTAACTGATCAGATATATAATTTCAGAGTTTTTCAAAAATCTTGAATTTTTTTCGTTCACGATATCTCACGAACGGATTAACCAATTTTGACCCCGTTTACAGTGATCGACGTGGTTCTTGTCGATCGATGCAGCCGATTGAAAGTTATTACAAAAATTACTTGAAAAAATTTTATTTTATTTTTGGTTTCTTGAAATCTATCGATTTGAATCGGTTGAAATTTATAAGAATTCTAATTTTAAGAACGCTATTAGTTTGCAGGATACATACAAACACGCACACACTTGCAGACATAGTGACGGGTCTCCAGGATTAAGCGAGGAAGCTTTATAGAACCTGTAGACTAGCAGGTCTGATTAGAACTTCATTTTTTTAAAACCAGGTAAAACCAATAACTACCAATTTTGTTAAAACTTCCAATTTTCCTAGCGGGATGCTAAAAAACCCATATTGGTAATATTCAGTGACCAGGGTATTGCATTCATAATTAAAAAAACCCCCGACTTCAATTGTCACCACCATGCATGCACTAACGCAGATCAGACAAATTCGATAATAATTTCATGTTCGACTGTGGTATTAAAACCCAGAACTTCGCAGTTTACAGTTAACTACTACAACCCTAAAGTTTAATATTATCTTATTAACAAGTTATTACATCCATTTAAATTATGAGTACATTTTTAAAGTTTATTCGCTGAAACACCTTAACGTTTATTAGCAGTTTCAGCAACTTTTCTCTCCCCTGAATTTGTTTTGCTGTTGCGTGATTATCAAAATTTGCTAGTTTGATTTTAAACCCGTAATCAAATAATTTTCAATTTCCTTTTAAATATCCTCACTCATGCATGTTTCTTTTCTCTTTGCAGTTTCACTGAATCTATATCCGGCTTTGCAACATATAACTCGTATGTAAGTAACAACACATTCCAAATGTCTTTATACAAAATTTGTGCAATAAGAATATGTGATACTTTGAAATTATTATAGATTTTCGTATTCTTACATGAACAACATGTTTGCATTATGTCTCTTAAGCTCGTGCTTTCTGATGTATTATCTCGGATAAATGTTTTTAAGGAAAACTCATACATTGTTGATGTATTTAAGATGTTTAGCAACCAGATCGTTATTATGATACAAATCGCAGATTATGTTGTTAACAAGAAGATTTTAATCAAAAATTAATGTCTTATTAAATGTTGTTTTTATATATTTATTTTGTTGTTTTGTTTGTTCTTTTTTTCGTTTTTTAACGTGTGCTTCTTAGCAGACTAATTTTGTAACAATAAAGCCGTAGCAAATCAGAAAAAGTTAATAAAAGCTTAAGAATTTATGTTAATGAAGTGAAATTTAATTAAAAAAAATTTATTTGATGAAACTTCTCTTTATTGAAAACTTACGAGTTAATAAGCTGTTGTCATGATGTTGATATCTTAAAACTAATATTAATTAATAGTTTACAAAACTGGAGTGGGCATATCCATCATGTCCTGCACATTTCAATCGAAGAAAGACTAAATTTAAATGGATTTATGTTGATGTTGGCAATAAGTAAACATTTTTCTCCTGAAGTATTCAAGAAATATTCGTCTTAATGGTAAATACGAATAAAACGATGTAGAAATGACCGAATATTCGGCAATTTCATTGCCATTATGTGCGCATCACAAATTCATACAAACATGTCACTGGTATGATAAACAAATAGCTGCTTCAGCTGCAACAGGTAATTCTATGCGTATGATTAATATTTCACTTTGATTGTGTTCAACGTAGCGTATACGTCATCCCTCTGGTTGTCATAAAAGACCCAAATGAACTACACAAGAGGTTTGGACGAATAAGACGGAAATTTATATTTGTACAATTCCATTGAATAGTATAAGACGGTGTTGTTGCCGTAATATCTGACAAACCGCTTGTGTGGTATGTTTTGCCCTTAACTTATATTTAACCTAAAAGTATGCAAAACAATACCACTTAACAAAGCAGCGTAATGAAAAGTACTTTTCTTATTGGTTGGTATCAATTAATAAGTTGAAAATTATTAGTCAGGCTTCAGTTCAAGTTGCGGAATTCAAAAATTACTTTTATTTGAATATTAATATTTATATAGGCTAATTGTTCTAACTTAGTTAAAATCTCAGAAAGACATGATGATCATTTCTATATGAAATAGAATGATGAAATAGAATAGGTGACTTTGGAAGCCAGTGTTTGATATTCTGGCTACAGTTTTTCCAGTACCTGCCATGGCCAAAAATTCTTCGTTTCTAATTCATTTAATTACAGATGATTCAAGTCGTTGATCGTGACTCTGTTGCGATTGGCTTTAAGCAGTTATAATAATGTTTTCTTTTCTAAAAAAGAAGGATGTTAAATTTCTTGCACTTTTTAATTGAAGAACGCAACTTTATATCATTTGAAAATAAAGAATTTTGTTCGAAATTAATCCAACATACAAAATTAATCCAAAATTGTTTTCATTTTAAAACTTCTTTAAACTGCTGCCTTTTAGAAAAGAAGTGAAAAAATGCTGCACTTTTTCCAGAAAAGAAAACGGTATAAATTTTGGAAAGGGTATTCGTCTATTTTACAGGAATTCGTAGTATATCATGAGCAATAAATTTAACAATTTTAATGGGAAGATATCATGTGTCTGCTAAGTTAGAAATTGGAGTTGTTACTTCTAACAAATTGGGAAAAAAAAATTTTCTTTGTCGGGCTCATGATCCAGAATAGTTTCATTGTAGTCCACACACATTTGGAACATAACAGTTAATAGCTGCAGTACTGCGCATATTTCATAATAATATATAGAAAATTATTTTGTTATATATTAATATTTTTATAGGCTAATTGTTCTTAGTTAAAATCTCAGAAAGACATGATGATAAATATTCCTAGGCACACAGGAAAGTCAACATCAATTTTATTCAACTTACATAGCAGAGCAGAACAGCTGTTTTGGAAAGTCGCAACTCTTTCAGCTCATGTGTATTGTTTTTGTCACCACTTTTTAGGCGGTTTAGTTGAATGTGATAACAGTTTTCTATTTACACAAATTTTATTGTGAAAAAGAATCCGAGAACTGTATCAACCTGATGTTAACACGTTTTCGTTTTAATACACGTGTTACCGTTTGATTATTTTCTTATGTCCCATTTTTCTGAATTTTTTGTTCTATCATACCTAAGTCAAACTTTTATTTTTTTAATCTTATACTTAAGTACATGTGAACGTTTTTTCCAATTTTCATTGGTAGCTCAAGCCTTAGCTCAAATTGTATGTGATTTTTATTTTAATAAACATTTTATTTGAATTTTTTGTTAAGAAAAGAATATGTAATTAATTTTTTTAATTGTTAATAAATTAACCAATTGACATACTGTCATTGTACTATTATAATATGAAATTTATTTGTTGGATGGTTAAGCAATGAACATGTGCATTTCATTGGCGCTTTTACCAAATCGTCAGTAGACCTCAACCACAGTTTTGAAAATTACTGATCTTATCAAAAGACTTTCAAAAACCATTTGAGAACTTAAATGAGAACTAACAAAAGATTCAAAAAGATCCCATTATAATAAGTGTAGTAGGCTATGAAACTTATACAAACCAAAACCCAACAGACAACTTTTATTCGATTTGACTTTATCAATACTTTTCTAATAAAAAAAAGCCAATAGAATGCATATAGACATTTCTTAACCACCCAACAAATAAATTTCATATTATTTATTTCAATTATACTTTGCAAAGTATCGGTGAAGAGATACGGATAGGATTTTTTTATGTACTGTGACTGACTGTACACGACTTATGCCTTTACATAAGAAGTGGTAACGTAATAAATCACAGAAAGTTCCTCAGAAGAACTGTAATCCTATACAATTATTTGGAGTGTTGAAGCCGACTAGTGAGAAATGCTAAACTGAAAAATAGTAAATGATCTATAGCCTGGCTGCATTATTTCCAACGAGGCTTAAAGTTGACTGACTTAGAGGTGCCTTGCGACTGATATTTAGAATATATTTTGTAATCATCAAAACAGCAGAACGACTCAATACTGATTTCGAAGCCACTACTAAATCTCATCAGCTTTATTTACTGAATTTCTTCACTTTTCAGTGAGAATATATATTTACGAAATTGCTTATTTTTCACTGCGAAATCTGCTTGCAAACGTATTTTAAAAGCCAATCTAAAAGTTGTTAGTATTATTTCAATTTCTTTGATATTAATATTAGGTTGAGAAATCTATTTATATAAAAATTATGTAACATGAATGTTGATATAAACAACGCGTGCTCCCGGCACTAGAGCACGAAAAGGAAATATTTTAAATGCTTCTGGTTAAGATTTGTATTGCAGCCTTGTGGTGTTTTCCTTTCTGGAAAAAATTTACCATTTCTTAACTTCTTCTCTAAAAAGTGGCAGTTTAGAAGAGCATTGAAATAGAAATAATATTTCGTCAGAGACGTTGGACTAATTTCTAATAAAATCCCTATTTCCAAGTGACTTAATGTTGTTTGTTTCTAGTAAAAAGTGTAAGAAATGTCGCATTCTTTTTTAGAAAAGAAATCAACATAATTTCTTTAAAAGAAATTTACTTATATTCCGCAAAGTTTGAAGTTATTATAAAGAGCCGTACAGTAGTTACTTCCGAACTTAGAAAATTGATAACTGCCATCTTATTGGAGTTACTACTATCAAAGTACTTGTCATATAATCCTTCTGTTTTCCCAAATACCCATACACGGATAAACATTCAACAACATCTGCAAATAATATAAATTTTTAGTCAAAAATTTCTTCTGGCTGTTCTGTTTGGGCAACGTAAAGAACAAAAAATTATCTTCAGCGATGAGTCCCATTTTGTTATAAATAAATAAGTGAATAAAAAAAATTCTGTCGAGTTTAAGATAATTCCCCATGAGATCTACCAGCTTCTAATGCTTCGCAAGAAAGTCATTATATTTTGTCCATTTTGAGCAGGCAACATCATCGGTCTATATATCTTTATGAAAGACGTCGGCCAGGCCATCACTGCCAAAGTCGATCGTCGTGTTTTGACGATTACCAAATTCTGTTATACTGCATTAATAGATCTTGTCACTAAGTACATGTAATTTCAATAGAATGGCGCCACATGCCACACAGCTCATGCCACACTTACATATTCCTCACAAGCGATTTAAGGTCATGATAATTTCACTTGGTGGTAATTTTAACTGGTCACCAAAATCGTGCATTTAAACCTCGATAGGGTTTTCCATTTAGGATTTTTTTTAGCAGAAATCTTTTGCAAATAAGTCACAGACCACAGCGGCCCTTGAAAGCAGCATATCCTTTTCGATCGCTCATATTCAGCCTGATTTATACGCCAGAGTTGTGGGAAATTTTAAATTTTGAATGAGCTCGAACTAGACATTCAGTTTCAAAGCTGATACCCTAATGGAGAAGCTATTTAACTACACTGAAAAAAATTTTGCGAAATATAAATCTTTACCCCGTGTAAAATAAAATAACAACACACCATGTTCGTGTGATTGCTAATGCATAAACAAATTCGAAATTTTTAACGATAAATTATATGCCCGAACTCGTGAACTGTGCAAATATATTATTTTTAGCTAAAGAATGCAAATATTTACTTGCTAATACATGGAAATTAAGACAAATAATTACTTTCGAATACATATTTACATAAATTTACTCACTTTGAATTGCAATTCTTAAATTAACCCAATTTTAAAGGACATTAACCTACACACAGACCGATACATATATGAAATTATTTATTTGTTTTTGTATACAATACGCCAGCATTATTAGATCAAGTAAGAAGAATGAAAGGAGAAACCCAAATATTATTACAACTGACATAACATGCGTGTATTTGTAAACATTCGAATGTTTATACTTCTGCGTTTGTAGCAGCTTTTGTAATAAAAAATCACTAAAGTCATGTCTGAATTATTTCACCCTACAGCAGATAAGCTGGCGAACATAATAAGTTTGCATCGAAAATTGAAGTCGCTATTTTTAATATAAAAAGTCCAGCTCTTAGCACACCTTCGGCGCCCCAATGATTTGGTTTAAGAACGATGAGGTTTTTCTTCGTGGGTACAATAATTCGTATCCTGAATTTGATAAAAAATTTAAAAGCAACCTTTTGTATTCAGAAATACACTGTAGTGAACGGATGAAGTCTGCGTACCCGCAACAGTCATAGCAGTCGTACCTTTTTCCAGCACACCACAGAGTATAAAACAATTTAATCATCGCTAGTGCAACACGATGTGACTGCATAACGGGAATAAACAACATGTCAGACGGTGGAACATGTGTCTTGAGCTGCATGAATGTTTCTTTTAAAAATATTTACACAACCACATCATGTGGACATGCTTAAATACACATACATAAATATAAACACAAATACATACACACATGCAAACATACAATGTACTCGTACGTACCCATACACGTCAATAATATTTTTCATCATCTAGAGAAGTTGTTAGAATATTTCTTTTGTTTTCAATTTTTCTTTGCATTTTTACTCAACAATAAACTTTTCTGTTGACTTTATCTGTTAAAGTGTAAAAGGAAAAGAAAATAGGAAGAAGAAACATTCATTGTCAATAAATTATTATTATTGTGTCTGTGTTTGTGTGTGAGTTTGATTCAAAAATTTAAACGTTTCTATTGCAACAACAACAACAAAAATATTTAGCTTTTGTTTTATTTTATTATTAAATTTACGAAGAAATTTATTTAACCTTCAATAAGAAATTGTTAAGTAAATACACTTAAAAAGTTTTTTGACAAAAAAGTTTTAATATTAATTAGTAATGAAATAGAACCGAAAACTTAAAGAATTAATAAGAAAAAGTTTATTCAAACAAAAGGAAAATAAATCAAAAATATCTTGTAAATTTTTGTTTTAATTTATTAAATTTACTTTGTTTAAATAATCGTCTTCAATATAAGTTCCTTAATGAATCTCTTTTATCCTGGGAACATGTAAAAGTCGTAGGCGACCAAGAGTGGTGAAGACACTGGTATAACTACGGTGCTAATTCAGTGCTGTTTTAGGCCAAAAAGATCCGATTAAGCAAAGAAAAGTAAGCAGTGCATTATTCTGATACAAAAGCCACATGCTTCATGGCTAAAATACCAAAAAAAATTTCAGGACATTAACCAACTGCAAAATTAGACTTGTTAAAAATTTTCTTTAAAAAGGCAAAACTTTTGTTAGCAGCCTCCTTTTTGTTCATTATTTTCCAAAAATCATTTTCAAAAGCAGAGAATCTTATTTTTAAATATATGGATGAAACTTAAAAATTGAAAATTTTATATAATTTATTATATTATATATATACTATATTATATATTTTAAATAAAAATAGCCACAACAAGTTCTCTTCCTCCTGCTATCTGAACCTGTTTAACATATTCTTATGTCCGGGAGTAGTGCAACAATTTAAAAAGATATAAACGAAGAAAATTTTAAATTCACTTAGTCTTTTGAACACACCTCGTACGTATTGACTAGTATTAAGAACAGAAAAAACAAGTTGATTTCAGTATATTTACAAATTTCTTAAGGTGGAAAGCAAAAACCGTGAGCACTGGATGTTTGAAAAGCAAAACTAATTTCATCCAACAGAGAATTACTCGTCAATAATGGGTTAATACAGAGGCCCAAATTATGCCACAACTAACTTGGTGCAACAAATTATGATCTGTTTTTCAAATCCAATACATGTGAATGTGATGCTAAAATATAAAAAGATTAATTGCAGTAGTTTTTGATCTCTATATATTTCGTTTATATGACGATCGCAATATTTCTACCACATAAGACTCGTACTCGTATACTTTTTACAGCTGCAACTTCTAAAATTCTTCACTATAAAATTTCTCTTTTGATATTGTCACAATTGCTATTCCCTAATTTTTAAAATATTTAAGTGAAACTCGAAACCTTTCATTTATTAAAAAAAAGAAATCATTTCCTTCATAAGTAGATCTCTAGCGATGTTTACTTACATCAATTCCAATACATGTAAATATGATGTAAAAATATAAAAAGATAAATTTCAAAAGTCTATTTAAAGCAACAACTTCTAAATTATTTCACAAGTTAATGGCGCCTTAACATCTCACAGGCCACAGTTGTTCTTCTTCATTTGGTGGCAGCCAACATTTAGCAACTGCTGATGTACGAAAAGCATGAAGGAAGTATATTTCCTAAAGCTTTTCATTTGATTGCTGCTCTTCTTATTCCACTTCCTAACAAGCCGTCAAACTTCTGTAATACTTTCCAGGCACATTTCTTAGCCACTACTTTTCAAACATGAGCAACAACTTTTTATACATAAACATTTACAACCAGTACAACAATAAAATTATAAAACTAAATTCACCAGCAGCAGAAGAAATAAATATAAAAATGGGTGCAAAAATAAAATGGGATTATTCAGTCTCTTGTGCAATAGGACGATGTAACAATAAAATGCTTTGGAGGTTTTTTTAATGGCCCAAAAATCAAGACACGTTTGAAATTAGAAAAATCAGCTTTAAGAAAAGTTGTTTTCTTACGTGCCAACAAAGTCTTAAGTTTGTTATTTGTTGTTGTTGGTTTTAGTACACACAACTGTAAGAAAGAAAAGAAGTTAAATATGTTGCGAAATTGTGAAGAAATTTTCTTTCCTGTTTTCATAATTTTTCTTTTTTTTTTCTTTGTTCGTTATTAAGAAGGATGTACAAAAATTTAGTTTTCTAAATTAAGTAAAAGCTTATAAATAAAATCAAATTATTTTTATTGCCCGTGGCATTTATATTATTAGCAATAGTTTCATATTGTTGCTGCCGTTTTTTTTTTTTTGTTTTTCATGCTGCACTCGTATTTCATACCCTCGGCTGGAAGCTATAGAATAACGCACGTTGGTTCGTAATAATTTACCAGCGTACGCCATCTGATTAAAACAAGATGTATTGCTGAAATCTACGAAACTTGCAAAAGAGATTCAAGAAATTAGTGGCTGCAGAGTTGATATGGCCAAAGGAGTTTGAACGTTGTGCGTCCAAATTACAGCGCCGTGTACATAAATAACCAGGAAATTATCGGGGTCGTACATAGAAGTGTGGTGGGTATTTTGTTGGCTACATGAGAATCGTTCGCCAGTTGGTGTTTCTTTTTTGGAAATATAATCATTAATCGCTTAGTGTTGTTTATGCTTCCCAATCGTAGAAATTTTCTTGGAATGAAAATCTGTTTGCGTCGTTCCTCCATTTCGCAATCAACACCAGCGGTCTAATTTTCAAGTAATTCGTTTTGCTTTTTATCGTTTTCGTTGTAATTTGAATCTTCAAATCAACAAGTTAATAAAAGAGGGTGCAGGTAGCTGAACTAGTAAACACTTAAATTATGAAAGTTAGACTTCACACTCTATCATAAATATGTTATAGAATTTTTCTGATCTGGGTGTTTCAACGATGACAGGATAGCACTGATCGCTAAATGTTACCGACTGCGACTGAAACTATCATCTACTAAAGAGTGCATTATAGCACTCCCCTGGTTGGTGGTCTAATAAAAACTTGTCGGGAAAGTAGAAAATAAAATTACTAAAATAAAATTCTTTATTTCTTAATTTTTGTTCATCTGTTTTCCCTTCTTTCATAGTTCCGGCACCATGGATTTCTTCGGTAGCATTCACACACTGAGTTTCAGTCAAAGAAAAAATATTCTTACCAGAAGTCGAAGGTTTTGGCAAAGATCTGCCAACATCAATGAAATTTAGTTTCAAAAATCCCTACAGTGCGCTTGACAATTTATTTTACGGAAAATAAAATTAATTTCAAACTAATTTCCGTTAACGGTTCTGTTCTCTAGTCCCCTCCTGGTGATTTAAAGTTCCTGCATTACTTTTTATGAAGCTTTAATTAGTCATCGGCTTATGCGCTGATGAACCAGCAACTCTTGAAGCCAATATGTGCACCAGCATGAAGAAGTTAAAGTTAGACTTATTGCAAAGAGTTTTAAAAAACTAGACGATTCGGAAAGGATTTTGTAACTCGCAGTCACAGCAAGTATATAACCGAAATCATGTCTAAAAAATAGATTCCTGGAAATTTTCTATCAATGAAAATTTCCAGGAAATAAAATATATGCCAGCACTACTTCGGTCTTGCATTAGCATGCTATAAAAGGAAGGATATGAAATTGAAACTAACAATGTTGGCTTAAGTAAATTGGAG
The DNA here is from genome assembly GCA_963675445.1 of Linnaemya vulpina. Taxonomy (NCBI): domain Eukaryota; kingdom Metazoa; phylum Arthropoda; class Insecta; order Diptera; family Tachinidae; genus Linnaemya; species Linnaemya vulpina. The sequence continues at coordinate 23,519,330 of OY776278.1, forward strand.
CATGAATCAGAATAAATAGTTCTAAAGAGAAGATAAAGCCAACAGTAACACAACGATTTAGTTTGTGCTAACATCAACTCGTACAAAAATTTCTCACAAAATTTTAAAATAAATTTAAATGAATGAATATTAATGTTATGCAGTGTATCAATAAACAGTAACTTGAAGATTTTATAGAGATACATGAAATTAAAAATAACACTAAAATATTTTTCTGTTCATTTAATTTAGTAACCACTCATTTTTACCAGCAGTGTCAGACTGATCATCGTATTTTAATCAGAAATCAAAAATCTTGTGTGACTTAAAACATTATCAAAAGTAATAAGCTCTTCATAGAAATACTATTTTTTCCCATCTTCACTCTAAAATCCAGAAAAATAAAGAAAAACATTTTTATTAAGTTTCAACTACAGAAAAGTTCAAAAATAACCCTAAAATAAAGCGAAATTGTTCAACTCATACTTCAGTGACTCTGTGGGCAAAATTTACCAATTAAATGACTTATGGCACAAAAACTTAACCGATATTTACTCCATAATTTATCAACTACAAATATTTCATACTTTTATTTTCACATTTATCAACGTTCAATAAAAATGGGAAACAAATAAGGAAAGTATAGAAAACAGAAGCTGAAACAGCTGCTGCAAAGTAGATGATGATATTTGCGGCAAACATAACGAGCAGACACAAGAGATTGAAAACTTAAAGACTTAAAGCTGGGACAACTTGACTTCTACGACTGCGATGATGAATAAAAAAGACAACGAGAAAAAATATATAAAAACATCAGAATTGCCACTACGAATGAATGAAATTGATGACAATAGTTGGAAAATATTTATTCTCTTCCAACTTTGATAGCAACTTAAACACACTCGTACTGAAATCATTATAAATAATAGTTGCGTCTGATTGTTTGAAGAAGAACGTCAGAGAAACCCACAGAAATACTTACAGTTAAAGTTAAATGTTAAAACATTTATTTTTATAAATCACAAGTTCATGATGCAGGTTCAAAATCGTTCATCATTTATCACGTCGCCCTGGTTAGAAATGAAGTTACAGTAAATCTGCCCCATAATGCAGGACATATGCTTAAATGCTTAAGCAGAAAAACAAATAAGAGAAAAAGCTTTTAGTTGAAATAACATTTCGAGGGCCAGGAAAATGTAAAAAAAATTAAAATAAAAAATGCGTATTAAAAAATAATTGAAATAAGCAAATCGAATCTTTGATGATTTTCCATCAAAGAAGATTTTAAACATAAGCCGTTTATTTTTTGGAGCAAAATATTCTCTATTGATCGGTGCGGAATACGGGATATTCTTCTCTTTCAGGCCATTGTCCCACAAAAAGTTTTTTTTTTAATTTGTATTTTTAAAAGGATGTTAGAGTAGCTTGAACTAAGGATGTTTGAATTGTTTCGCAGATGCTCATAATTTTATAAAAAAATATTTTGATTTATGAAAATATAATTGAACCAAAAATCAGTAATGAAAGATATATATAAAAGCAACTGACGTATAAAAATTACTAATAATAAATTTTAAAAATCATTGGAAATGTCATGGGAAATTCAGATTTAATTAACATCTGAAATATGAATTCGGATACAGTAGAGAATTTCTTTCAACGACAAGCCGTTGCAAAAAACATTATAAAAGATGCAGATCTGCGCTACTTCCGGATCATAAATTTGAGGTATTGTTGACTTCTTTTTTTAGTTGTTGACTAATCATATATATTTTTGAATGTCTTGTTCTATATAATTTTTTTAAACTTACTCGAATGAAATTTCTTTTTTTTTTATTATCAAACCATAATAATTAAAATTTCCAAATTCGATATCGTATCTAGAAGAGACTATTTTTAGTCTATCCTCTTGGAATGGTTATGTTTAAATCATTTTTAAATGGCTTAGCAGTTCAGACGATACAGAGTTATCTTGAGTTGGACATCAAACTACACTAATTGAAGTCTATAGATCAATGAAATAACACAAAATAAATTTCGTGCAATTAATTTAAATTGCAGTAGTATTTGATCTATATAATATATTATAATATATTACAATATATAATATATTATACTTCATTTATATGTATATACTGACGATTACAATATTTCTATTACATAAAACTCGTACTCGTATACTTTTTATAGCTGCAACTTCTAAAATTCTTCACTATGAAATTTCTCTTTTTATATTGTCACAATTGCTATTCCAATTTTTAAAATATTTAAGTGAACTCAGTGCAATCAAAAGAATTAAGCGAAAACTCGAAACCTTTTATTAATAAAAAAAAAATAGAAGAAATCATTGCTTTCATAAGTAGATCTCTAGCGGTGTTTACTTTTGTTATTATAGTTTTCTAAAAATATTTCCAACATATTCCCATGAGTACGCTTTTCAATTTTGTAATATGTTTTCATATAAATTTGCTGGTTTGTTTTTCTTTTTTCCTACTTCATGCAGTATTTTTATATGTCCATTGAAATGTTCATGTGTGTGTTTGTGTGCGGTTCATATATATATATTTCCCTGTCCATTATATATCTGGTTTCATGCAAACAAAAAAACCAACCATAAAATCCAATCGTTTATATTTGATAGTTGGTTAGTTTGCTGTTTATGTTGTTTAAACAAACGTTTCCATTGAAAACTCCATTACCATGAAAATCTTTATGTTCAAGTGTATATGGGTGTTTCGTAGTTATTGAGCCATTATTTTTATAATAATAATTTTTTATTGCAATAAAGGTTATTTCGATATAAAATCAGTTGTGAGTTAATTTGAAATAATATCTCAAGATATTTTAAAGATCCCGTGTGCCAAATGTTATGTGAATTTATCGGAGATGTTCTTAGGACTCCTGAAATTTCAGCGAGAATAAAATGCTGGTTTTAGATATTTCGAAGACAGTTGAATGTGTATGGAAATATGATGCATTTTTAAAGACGTCGCTGTAATAAATGTCATTCAAGACCAATTCAAGGGTACTGTAAAATTTCCTCCATTTTCCTTTTATATTAACGTAATTATAGCCGGTATTATCAGAGATCAAAATGATAAAATAAAATATGGATCGATTTTAAACGCCGGAGTACAGTGTTGCTTGCTAACGCAAGGACGTATGCCCGATTATTCTACTTTAGCAATAATTATGGAAGGTGTACGTTTTTTAGGATACCCTGGACATAAAAACTCTGTGTGAGATTCGACGGGCAAAGGACATCATTCTTGTATTAAAAGAAATATTCAAACTTCTCGGCTGTTGAAGAAGTCGTAAAATATAATTCATTTTATATAGTCTCCTTCTATTTACAAAACGACTGTACGTTCGAACAAAAATGGAATAAAGCTAAAGCGTATTGAGAGGTACTTTAAAGCTTATTTTGAAATTATTCGATCATGTGCAGAAGATGTCAAAGAAACGCATCTGTGGATAGTGGAGTAAGTAATTCATGACTTCCACTTGTGGTCAAAAACTCAGCCTTTAACGGAGCGGATCGTCTGTAGAATATACTACCAGCCTCAATTTTAAATATTTTAAATAATAATAATCGTCTCACGAAAGGTGAACGAAGTATCGTTTTATCTGAAATGAAAAAAAAACTGGCATGGAATTTACTTTATTCGAAAGATAATCTCTCGTCATTTGAATATAAATTTGACTTCTTTGTTATGTGTCCTCCACGGCTGTATTCTAATTTGGAGGTCAAATTTTTTATGACTGTTTCCAATATAAATGGCTGAATGTCAGCAATAGTACGCCAAATGTTGTCCTCCAACTGGTCAATCGTCTCGGGCGTATCAGAGTAGACCAGCGACTTCACATATCCCCAAAGGATACAGTCTAGCGGTGTAAAATTGCACGATCTCGAAGGCCAATTCGCAGTAAATGAAATCAACTGTTCCAGCAGTTTTTTCAACAGAACCATGATAATAATAATCGAGGTAATAATAAAGTTGCACAATAAGGAAGCGTTGTTCACGTGTCAGTCTATTCATCTCGAAATTCCAAACCAAAATAAGCATAAATCATATGACAGCTGACAAAATGGCCGCCCGATAAAATTGTTGACAGCTTAGAATTTTATACCTCTATAAAAACACCCTTTAGAACGTCACGGTATTAACAACACTGCCCTCAAAGTAAATAATTCGGCATGTCCATGATTTAAATCGTAAATTTTCAAACATAAAACACTCACGTTTCGGAAAACTACTGAAGGGATTCAGATAGATCACTTTTAATATCCTTTGCTTATATAGTTTTTTTTTTTAATTCTAGGATCCAAGAGCCTTTAAATTCTTGGTGCGATCGCACACTCTAAATCGCATAAAACAACTCGTGTATGCACCATATTCCGTATGCATATCGAAAATATTCAATTTTATTTTCTTGCATAAGTAGTTATTGAATGCATATGAAATTTTTTTTCCAATTTTTTCCAATCCACTGGAAAAGACAATAACTAATCCTGGCAAAGGGAAAAAGGAGTTTTGGCTTACACAATATTGATTATTTTTGGGTAATATGAGTATAAAGAAACAAAATTGTTTAAAAGAACAACAAAATAAACAGATTGTAAACAATTGAATACAAAAATGATTTAAAAGTTTTATTATTTTCTTTTTTACTCCAGCATTGCATGCTGCCTAGCTATTGATGAAAAGGAGAAGAGCAAAAGATATAAAATTTATGAGTTTATGAAAATATTATGGCAACATAAATTTGATAACTTTGTATTGCAATCACCAGCTGTTTCATAGTTTTTGTTATAAACAAAATTTCTAAAATATGAATAAAATTATTGTAGGAAGTGAAAGAAAGTGAAGCAACATTTAGAATTGTCTGAAGTTAATATTTTATAATAAAGCGCTGTCTAACGTGTTTTCACGATCACAAGTGTGTTCATATGAAGACCTTAATAACGTCTGCAAATACTTTTTAATCCAAATAACGTTCATTTCTCACGGAAAGATTAAATTTATTTGAAATCTATTTTAAGCACGTTTTTTTGAAAAATTTTTAATATTATCAATATAGGAGCTTGGGTATAATAGAAGTTGTATCGGGTGTTTTTTATAGAGTGATACAACTTTGAGTTGGCATCACTGCTTTTTTTGACCACCCATTTAACAGCTGATAGTTGTTTTTTATTAAGTTTGCTTTGACATTTTATTATGGATTGACTTACACTAGAGAAACGCGGGCAAATTGTGGACATTTTTAATCGAAATAATGGTTCTATTCGTGATCTCTCTCGTAAAAAACTTCATTCTTATTTTGGTCATATAAATAATCTAGTATTCCAAATGTGTATTCAAGCTCTCATCTTTTGACCTTGAAAGTTGTTTATAATATATTTGATACTTATGATTTTTAGTAGTTGAATGTTAATCCCAGCATTGGATAGACCCACCAATAACCAAGACATCTGCCAATTCTAGCGTTTTCATTTGCAGTTGCTTGGAAGTTAACCACTGTACAATCATAGATCTAGTCAAGCCATGCTCTAGTGTAATCGTAGGTTCTGGTCCACCAAAAAATCTCATCAGATCATTGTTTTGTTAATTCATCTGCCGCTTGGTTTCCCCGTATAATAACATGCATTCTCCTATTGCTTTCAGTAACGGCTGGATATCCAGGGCAATTAAAATTTTCTTCTCCTTTCCGTGTTTCTCAATCAGATGATGCGAGCATTTAATATCAGCAGCTAAGCAAATTGAAAGTCAAACAAGATACAATTCTGAAAAGCTGAACAGATCTTTTGAATCAGTTGAACCATTTAGCACTTTAGAAGTTTCATATCTGCTAACACTCGACCTATTTCACTCCACTGTGTGTGATGCATTTGAGCAACTGAATGTGATAGTAATTTTGTATTTTATATGCAATTAAAACTTATATGCTACTAAATAAATTCCGCCGCTCTGTTTTATTTCATTTGATGGTGATTTGTTTTAGTTAATTCTAAAAAAATATTTGTTTTACTAAACCTATTACGAAATGGAATGTTTTTGTATTTTTTTTTTTTATAAAACTATTAAACAACATCAATATTAAAAATAAATCAGGAAGTTTATCCAATTTTGTTGACATTTCATATATCTAATCAATCAATTTTGTATGGAGATAAATAATTTTTTTTTATCATAGACATATTGTGTCATGATAGCGGAAAGAGTTTAGCGATAAAAGTTAAATTTTACAACATAAAGATTTTATAATTGTTCTCGGCTCAACGTGAAATTGAGCTTTAATATAGGCGTCATATGATTTTAGTGCACTTAAATACATCATCGAATAGTTTTTAAAAGTCAACGCATATTTGCTGCATGTTATTAATGTCATTAAAGCTAGTTAATTTAATAAAAATTATTTTAAATGTAGTAGCTACTTTCGCTAGAATACTTTTATTTAATTTTGTCGTTAGTCGAATATATTAAAACGTAACTCGGTGCGATTGATTGATATTTGAAATACAATCAATTTTCATACGCAATACTTTCGTTTTTTAAGATCGGAGTCTATTTCCATTCTACCGCTTTCCTACCACAACTACTGTTAGGGTTTAAATATACAATAACTTTTTAATTCAATGGTCAATTATAATTTTTTTATTATGATGTATATTAATAAGGAGTATTTTTGACTTAAGTATGAAATAGTATATCCCGCAAGTGGTGGTCATATTCAGCGTCGCGAATTCATGCTCTTGTCAGTACTTTTCGTATTTCTGGAGTTTTGCTTGTTTTACACACCATTTAAGGGGAAATGGGCTTAATCGTTTATTACCAAATTGTTTATAAAATCGCGATTTTCTCTTGATTGATTTTCAAAACAAAATTCAACAGTTTGCGATTTTCTCCTGATTGATTTTTAAAACAAAATTCAACAGTTGCTGTTCTGTTGTGCATTTCCAATTCCAAGTTTTCCTCGCAAAATTCTGAAATAAAAATAAAAATATAAACTAATTTGAGAAGCTATTAGACATTCAAGCCTTAGCAGTAGTTTTGCGGCATCCTGCATTAATCAAGACGAGTTTATACCAGGTGGCCTCCCGGGAGCTCATTTGGCCCTACAAATATGGTTCACAATAAAATTGTTTGCTAAAAATATTTCAAGACATGTTTTAGATAATTTAAAGTGCCTTAATGAAAGCGTTTATGAAACCAAAATACAAGTTCTATTCTGAGGAAAAGCCTCGGGCCCTCGGGAAATAGTTCACACACTTTTTTCTCAATAATACTTGTATTTTGTTCGTTATTGCTTTAAGCTTATTTTGAAAACTATTTTTAACTTTTTAGTTCGATATTCTTTAAAAGCTTGCTATTTAATTCTCATTTTTAGTTTAATAAGCTCCGATAGCATGTAAAAATACTAACACATTGTGAGAAGACAACAGCAATCTTGCACGAGTACAATATGCCGTATGCGTAACATTAATAATAATATTAATTATACGCGCGGAAGTTCAATACAAAAATTAAATCCAAAGACAAAAGTGAAGCTGACAAAGTGCGTATGAAAATAAAATTGATTTGTATTTTATTGAATTCATTGAATTTTTCTTTATTTAACTTTCAAACTTTAACATCCCAAATGCACTTTTTCACGGCGAATCGATATGCCTTGACTATTATTATTTAGAAAAAAGCACTTACTAATTATTTTATCTACTACTGAGCCTTGGAATCTGCACACAAAAACTTGAAATAGATTTAATATCAAGAACCTTTTATGCAATATATTTAAGTCCAACAAACTGTTGCTCATCCTGTTTTGGTTTTTTTTTTTTTTTTTAATGCTCGTGTAGCATAAAATTTTAAAGTTTTCATAAAAATATTTTTAAAAAAATTTCAAATTCATATCAAAACAGTGTTGGCATAAATCATAATCAAATTTATTACAGACAAGAGTTGCAACAAAAGCCGGAAGCAAAAAACAACATTTTCTGTAATTTATTATTGTTGTCAAACAACACACATCAAAAAAATTGTTTCATATTTATGAATTGTTAAGAGAGAATATTTAGTTTGTTCTGTAGCGCACTTTGTGTTTATTTTATAATATTTTTTCCATATACTTTTTAGTGGAAACATAAATAAGAGCCCTCTGGGCATGACATTTATTTAGAACATGTACAGAGATAAACAAAATTTTATAATATTTTGAATGCAAATGGCGGTTGTATATAATGATTTATAAAGGATTAGCAGCTTAAACTTGTAAAAATCAACTCCTTAAAGATTTTTTTTACAGTTTATCATACATTCTTTTATGAGTATTGCGAAGAGATTTTTATTTGTAACTAAAAGAAAAGATGCATCTTGAGTGTCAAGCTTTATGTTCCAAGCTTCTGGATTAGTTCTATAGCGTATCCTTACATGTAAAGTTTCTTCAATTTAGATCCCACTTAACAGGAAGGAAAAAGCTGATAGTAATACGGCCTTCCTAAGTAAGAAAGTAACCAGTGATATAGATCTGTGACCTTCCTTCTTAGGACGGCAGCACAAGTCTTTTAAACTACCATGAAACTTTACGGTAGCGCATCACACATGACATGTTTTTGCATGCTGCTGTCTTCGAATATAAAAATAAGAAACATTTTAAAAATATAGTTATTTATTTTGAATTATTGATTAGTTTGAAACGTGTTAATTCGGAAAGAGATAATAAATATTTGAAGGATCAAGGAAAATCTACAACACTTTAATAATTCACCCAACACAGCAAATCAGAATACGCTTAAATATGTGTAATAGCAGCTCTCAGTTATGCAGGATAACCCGAAATAATTATTATTCTATTATTACTATTTATATTTTTATTATTCTGTAATTATATGATGTATTTTGGGAAATTTAAAACGAGCCAGTGCAAAACCGAACAACAACTGCCAAATTTGTGAATGTTTTTTTATTAGATGAACTATTTTCTTGATAAAATTACGAAATTGAAAATTATTATTTTCTATCAGTATATAGTCTAATATTTGAATTTGGTCAAATTCAAATTTTATTAGGTGTGGGGTATATTGAATCCTTTTTATAACCATCGAACTAGCAGAAGCGATCAGTACTGATCCGCTACGCCATTTCATCAGCATTTTTAGTTAAATGTTTCTACTTTTGAAGGTAGAACGAGAGTTTAATATGAGAAGTTCTTGAATTCATATTTAAATTGTTTAATTTCGGTTACTCTGTTTAAAGTTTAAGTTATTTATAAGTTAATTGTTTACAATTAAATAGGTTCGTTAATAGGCAAAACTCCGGAAAATTCTAGGGAAATCCAATAGCGACAGTTAATTACATCTACTTAAGTGTACTGTTTTTTTGTGGTTGTATATTTTTTTATGATTAGGGCCAGCACTTTGCGGACGACCCTTGCATATGCAGGGCATTGCGCTGGAAAAGGGAAAAAAGGCGATGGTGTTAAGGGGACAGATGAAGGCAGGTTAGAGGATAGAGAATTTCGTTGTAATTGTTTTAGTTTTTTTACCACACCGGTTGATATGTTTGCTACAGGTAACGATGAAGTAGATGACGGGGTTAAGCACTATCGGCAATTTTCAGTGACCAGTGGTATGCCTTTGTCATTGCGACAAGCCGATCAACGCAGATCACAAAATTTCGACATCATATTCGTGACTGAGAGTGGAGTCGAACTCGTGATCTAAGGCCTCGTAGTGTTGCGTCTACTACTTCAGACAACAGAACCTAAAATTTTTTTCGTGCAAAAACTAGATAAAAATCATAATTTTTTTCATAAACAATGGAGAGCTTTTTTAATTGATTGGTTTTGTTAACACGCAAAACTAGAGGATATGGGCTACGGAAAATCTAATTGTAGTTAAACAGGGTCAATCGCACCCACTTAAGTGTACTATTTGTTGCGATGTTTCGTGAGAAAGGATAATTAATCCTTATATTTTTTTCAATAAACACGGTACCGCCGTTTCGTTCACTGGCATTAGATATCAAACAATGTTGGCAGAATGTGTATGGCCAGCCATGGAAAACCATCCCCAGGCATGGTTTCAGCAGGATGGAACCACAGTGCACACCATATTGAAACGCTTCAAATTGTTTCTTTTGAGATTATGTGAAAGGAGAAGTTTGTGTTAATAAAATGATGACCATTCAGCAATGAAAATATCATTATCAGCAACAAATTCAACAACATAAAACCTGAAGTTTTGGGAAAGGGCATGAATATGCGAAGTAGAAATACAAATTCTCATAATTAAATTAAAAATGATCTCCATTAGAGTATTGCTCTTAAGAAAAAATTATAATTATAATGTCTTCCATAAAAAGTTTGAACGAACTCAAACCACTTCGGCAATCTTAGAACACCCTCGATATGCGTGCTAACACTATTTAAATTCTAGTGTTAATCATTCAAATGTACACACTTTCCATACAATAGCGTATTGATAAACCAGTTCCATATTTTTATAATATTGATATTAATAAATCTTTATATTTTTTTTTATATGAAACTTATGTATTAATTAATAATAATTGTTTCAACTGTTATTATACGAAAGAACTAGTTTTTTAACCAGCGCTAAATAGACAGACAATTTTGCCATTAAAAATATACCCAAACAGCAATTTTATAATTTTACTGCTGTTAAATTATTATATTTATAGATATACAAGACTGTATAATATTTTTCCTAAAAACTAAAAGCCTAATAAAACCCTCAGTTATTAATAATAACAGTTGCCAAAAATAAACTTGTATTGCAAACAGAATTGTAAATCCCAATTCTCTCATTTACATAAAAAAATATTTTCTATTAAATTCGCAGTATTTGTGACAAGGCCGCAATATTGTTTTCCATATAATATATGCACATAAATTCATACATACGTATGTAAATAAGAGTATGTACAGAAATGGGTTTTTGTTTTAAATGCCTTTAAGTAAATAAAACAAATTGCGAAAACAAAAGCATAATTTGTGTAAAAATCATTCAAATAACAAAAGTTTCGATTAAGTGCGCAATTATTTTACAAATTACAACTTCATGGTTGGAAGAGTATCGATATGAAAACTTTTTCTTCAAACTGTAAAATTTATTTGTACGAAAATATAAATATGAAAATATGGCCCAGTTCGTAGTAAAATTTTTCGGCTTAAAAAGAGGAGCAAGTTTTTTGTCTACGCTACTGGTTTGGCTTTTGAGGAGATCCAATGCAGTTTACAGATGATCAGTGACAGACCATAAAGACTGCTGCATCAAATGGATGGCTCTACACTGTTTTATACTTCAGTTTTTACTTTATGGATTTTCTTTGTTCGTTTTGTAGGTAATTTTAAATTGCGCTTGCTCTTGAACTCGTAATACAGACAGACATTCCCGAAACTATTTATATTGAATTTTTTGTTTGCTTGTTTGTCTTTTCGCTTCTTCCTAAAAAGTGCGAAAAAAAATTTTGCCAGTGTCCTTAAAAGCTTTTCCCCCAACTCTTTCTTTATGTAGTTTCTCTGAATGTAATTTTATCTCTTTATGAATATATTTTTTTATATTAAATTTACTTAAATTGGTAGTCTAGTATTGTATTCGAATGTGTATTGCATGATAAACATTTCAGTTATCTAACGCATGCAGCAGAACAGCTGTTTTCGAAAGCCGCTACAATTTCGTCATTAATACTTATGGTCATTTCTGCTTATCACCAGTTAGCTGAATGTGGTACTTGCTATTTATTACAACATATTTTATTAGTTTAATTACAATAAATCTTACCAGAAAACCTACCGAATTTGCGTTAGTAGACTCGAGACAACAATGACCCGCTCTCCACTGGCAAAGACCAACGTTATCGCACAAAGCGACAGTTGTACTTGGAAATTAAAAAACAGCACTAAATCACCCATTTTTAAAAACTTAATAAAAAAATGTCAATTTAATATCTTTTAGCCTTTTGTATTGCTCTGAGCGATATACGCATAGATGATATTAAATTACTTATTAATATCATGGTTTCCCGCGACACTTTCCTTATTTTGTCAATTTTGTTTCATATTCATATTAACGACATGGAACACGTTGCCATAGACTTTTTTCATCTGAAAATTGAACAGAAAATAAGACATGAAAAAAAGATAAAACGGCAACACAGTGACTTATCAAAAGGGTGGTGCCCTCGGTTCGATCAGTTGTCAAGTTCATTTTCATTACAAAATTGGTATAAATTTTTATCACATTCAAATAACCCACTCCACAAGTGATAATAAATATACACATAAGTACTGATGATGAAAGTGTAGCGGTTTTCGAAAACAGCTGCTCTGCTGAATAAGTAGAATAGTTCAAAATAATGCTGACTTTGCCTTGTGCTTTGGAATATATATATATATATATATATATATATATAATATATATATATATATATATATATATATATATATATAATATATATATATATATATATATATATATATATATATATACATATATATATATATATATATATATATATATAAATATATATAATATATATATATATATATATATATATATATGTGTGTATATGTATATATATATATATATATATATATATATGTATATATATCAGTCCCTTCTGAATGAAAAATATTTTTCGAACAATTAGCCCATCAAAATTAAATTTAATATAACTTCGATGCTTATTTCGTGTGTATAATTGCTGAGAGCTTTCGAAGTACTATTCTGTTGAATCTTCAATTAACGTACGATATCTTCATGGACTTCCAAGAATCGATCTATAATTTCATTGGTCTTATGTATTGCATCGTATTCACAAGAAATGATGCTTCAATTTTATCCATTTTATATCGTGGTCTCGAGCCCTTTTCTGAAACACTTCTTTTACAAATCAATGCGGCCTAAAATTTTTGCTTATAAATAATAAACAAAATGAAGTGCTAAAAATTATATGTGAAAATTTTTATCAGATGAAAAAATTAATACACGAATGGCTGCTTCAGTTATAGGAAATGTTGTAGACAATTAAACGCATTTAAAATTGAAACACTTTTCGAACTAAGAAAGTAACAACAACACTGTTCGAATACGATGATCAAGGGAAGGCTGAGAATCTCTTAATTTATAGCATGAAAAGTTAGAGAAGGAGCGCATAAGATAGAGGAGTTAATATTTAATGAGTGCAGGGAACAAATTGCCGCATTGGATACCCCGATACAAAACATGTACTTAAATTGTATTAAAATTGCGATCGATGAGAAACTAAAATCCACATTAATACTCATGTCTATGTATGTGTGTGTATTTGTAGATGCGTGTCTATGAATATTTTATACTACATTCGAAATGACGTTTTAATTAAAAGCAAAACATTTTCCGTATAAAAATAATACGAGTTTTATTTGGAAAAAAAAAGATGTTCATTGTTTAGGAGAATTGTGAATTCATATGTATTTGTTTGCCAAAATAAATGATGAAGGAAAACTTGTACACACGCACACCAACAAACAATATGTAATTTAAAAAAATGTATCCATATTTTTGTTATTACAATCATTTAATTTTCTGTACGAAGAAGTTTATTAAAATTTTTTACATGAAAATTAAAGTAGCACATTTCGAAGGTTTAGCCAGGACCAGTTTATTATTTTACTTTAGTTGGTGATACTAGGAACTATTGAAATATTAGAAAGAACACATTGGAAAACGTGAGTATTTAATTAATTATTCCATACGAAATTCTGAATCTCAATATACGGCATTCACGGCAGGAACATTTTACAACAGCTGTAGATATGAATTACTAATTCCACGACTCTCAGACACATCATTCTGTTACCCATCCTTAAAAAAGGTTAATATTTTGTGTAACAACTACAAGGAAAAAAACGACAACCAACTTTAGTGTACTAAATTTCACACTCGTGCTTGTAACACACATTTTGTAGCTCGTTTTTGTTTAACGTCGTTGTGCAAATTTTATTAAATATGCTAAAGCAACAACAAAAACAAGCAAAAAACATTAAACAGAATGAAAATATTCATACTCATTTATAACAATTATAAACAAACATCGCATTGTATGTCTGAGCTTTTCAGGTTTCCTTTTTTGCAGCTACTTGTTGAGGTGTTTGAAATGCTTTTTTTTCTTGGTTTCTATTTTTTTTGCTTCCACAGTGCTTAACTCAGTTTTTGAATGTAACATTTTTCGTTGAAGCGACCGCTGTCATAAAAGAGGCAAAAACAAGAAAACAGAAACCGTGTTAGTCACATTTATCTTTATGTGAATGAAATTCTAAATTTTTTGCTTAAGGGAAATGTTTTTTTTTTTTTTTTTTGTTGTTTGTGATATCCCCCACATAGCACAGTGGGGCCAATACTACCTAAAGTGGTTTCTGTGTTCAGTTAATTTTTTTACTTCAACAGTACGAAGTTTTTTTTTAATATTTGTAATTGATTTAATATTGAATAGCAGATCATTCAAACATGCGATCATAGGAGAACTCGATGCACTGTAAAAAATTTAATTTTAGCTGCTTGGAAGTTGAGAGGAGAGGACAAGCAATTTCAAGCATTTCTTCTCTATTTGTATGCGCTTTTTATTTTCTTCTCTTGTTTGTTTGTTTGTTTGTGTGTATCCATACATCTTCCTTTGTATTGTGCTTCTATGCGTATACTTAATATTATATATAATGTTGCTCATACGTCCCATAAATGCTCGTACGAGTTGTTATCTTAATTCTATTCTTAATGTGTAAATATTTTTACACGCTTCCGCAACACATTCTAAAAAATAGAAAATTTGTATAGTTTAAAAATCCGTTTGTAACTTAAAAAAGAAAATTAAATTTTAAAATATATATAGAAAACATAATGAACCAAAATATAAATATTATTAAGGAAAAAAGTGCGGGTGCTCTACCCGACGCTCTTTTTTAGTTTTAAGATTATATTAAAATTTACTTTGAAATATTTAGTTCGAGTTAAAGTTAGTTAAAGTGTGCTTGTTTAGTTTTCTTAAACTATATAACAATTATTTTTTTGTATTTTATTCGACCTTGTTTTTTACTTAAATTCTTCTTATAATTATTCTTCAGGCTCTAGAAGAAGAATTTAAACTATATAAATTATACTCATGTATTATAATATATTATCCTTAAAAATTTTGTTATAATATAACTTCAGCACCACTGTATCAGCAAAAGATATTAAATTCAAAGAAATGCACGAATAGCACGTACATATGAAAAATGTAAAACCGTATTCATGACACAAGTATGTTTGTAAAACCAGGTGCGTTTTACTTGTTTTTCATTTCTTGGCACAACAATTGTTAAGCTAAGTAATTGTTTTTCTGAAAAAAAAACCTTCTATGGCTTTTATATTTTTTGTTTTATTTGGTAAACTTTTTTATCTGTGTGTAATTTTTTGGCTTTTACATTCAGTTTTAATAACAGTCAAATGTGTTGCTTTTTACATCGCAACCTGAAACCAGAAAAATTCATGGTTTAGAAAAGCGTTTAATAAAAAGCTTTTAAACCGAAGATATCTGTGCGCTACATATAGAAATATCCACATTCGTATGTGTATGTAATGATGAAGTTATAAATAGTTTTGATCACCAGTCCAAGGAAAGGATAAAAATATCATTAAGAAAAGTTTCCATTATGTCATGCAACAGATGTGTACCTATTTGAAACACTAAATAAATAAAGTCACCAAATCTTAACGACAATATAAAGAAGCATATAAAAATTTAATATTTAAAATCCACTTGTTCAACTTCTCCTTAAAAACACAATTGCGCATTATGAAAAGCACACAACTTTCATCTCTACACAAAAGTATACCTGCTGTAGGGCAACAAACAAATCTTAAAACAGAAGATGAAAAAAAAAATTATAAATTCATACTGTTATGAATGTCACAATAAAAATTTATTACAGCATCCGCTGACTTTTGTTCGGAACAAAAAGAATACAAACAATCCAACACCGCAGAGTAACAAATAAACAAACAAATAAAATCGCAAAACTGAAACAAAAATCATGATGAGGGACCATACAAAATATGTATTCGTGAAATCTTAAACGTTTAATGACTGAATGAAAAGAAGGTGTCGTTATCTTTAGCTGTACACTGTAATCCTTGGAATTAAATGTACATGGATTTATGGTTACCATCGCAAGTTCAGTAAAAAAGTTTTGTAAAAAACTATTTAAACTTATCAAAATCGCATGCAATTCCATGTATTAATACAGTACAACTCATAAAAGTTAGGAACATTATAACGAAGAATTCTGAGAGATGTGTCCAAAATAATACAGCCATATATCGCTGTGATTAAGTCTGGTTTCAATATGAAAGCATTTTTAAAGCTCATCCTTTTGCGTATTGTTGCAGTACTAATGAAACTTGTGTATCCGAAGGATTGGAAATGAATTTGACGCAAGTGTTTTATAGCGGAGTGGCACTGCTTTGAAGATAACAAAACAGAAATTGATGAATTTAAATATACAAAAAATAGATATTTTTAGCTTGTCTTGCAAATAATTCCAGAGCTACCTGCAATAGCGTGATATAAGATTAAAAATGTGAAGTGTTAAGGCCCAGAAAAAGACTTCAAAGATTTCATATTCACAAAAGATGAATGTATTAAGACAAGGACAAAAAAATTTCACATTGAGAAGAATTTAATTAGATAGCATGAGCTAAAGTATTTTGCGTTCTCACTTTAGCAAAATCAAATGCGATTTTTGTTAAAGTGTGACTGCAAAATATTTTAAGTTTCCAATTACTAATAAAAATCAAACTATAATAAGTCACCGGCCAATACGCAATTCAAATAATCTCAAATTACCGAGGAGACCATGTTAAATGAGCTTTTTTTATAATTTATTCTACTCCTTTTAATGAGCCTGGGAAACAGCTCGAATTGAGACATTCAAGTTGAATAACTTCAAGAGTTTGTTTGACAGCTAATTCAGGTACAAATTATTCTGGAAAATGATTTTTTTCATTTACACAGTCCTTCGACTATGAGTTGAACTAATAATAAAAATTGAAGTCTTGGCTTTAAAATTACTAGTAACAATCATTCGAAAATAGACAAAACACTAGTTTGATATCTGTTTCTTTGCTGCCCTGGAGTTACCAGGTAAACGCATCTTGAATAAAATTTATATCTGTTCTGTTGTTGAATTGAAAAATTTATTATATATTCATCAAAATTTGGCCACATAATAAATGTATTATTCCAAATCGGAAAATTTTATAACTTTTAAGGCTTTTAGCAAGCTCCTATATTATTGGCCACCACTGTAAATTATTGCTTATGTGAGAAAATAATTGTTAGCATTGTTGTTTCACCTCTTGCAACTACAATTAGAATTGAAAAAAAGTCGGGCTTTTAACTTTAATGTTTGTTGAAGCTCCTTAAAAACTTTTCCAGCATTTTCCAATAATAAATTTAATATGAAATGATCTTAATTTGAATGCCTCAATATGTTTTCCTGGTAAGATGGGAGAAAAAGTAGGTATTTTCAATATATTTGATATGTTATTGGCTTCCACACATAAGGAAGCCTACAAAAGAATGCCAAATAATTTTAGAATAAAACGTAAGAAAAAGGAAAAATGATCAGTGAGTTCTTTTAAGCTTCTCACTTATTAAAGTGGAAGTTTGAAATGAATATCTTGATATATTTGAAGAAATTTTGGATAAAGGTTTCCTGATGATCTGCATTAGCCCCAGTGAAATGCCAAAACTCGTCAATTGATCACTTTGAATTTTTAAGTAAGATTTTGGGAAAAAAGAATCAGCACATAATTAAAATTAAAGAATGTTGGTAAAATTTTTGCAAAAGTAAATTAAATAAATTCTTTCACATCGAAGATTAGAAACGAATTTAAATTCATTTCAAAGTTTTTTTTTTTAAATGTGTTCAACAGAATTATTTTGTTTTTCGAATTATTTGTAGTTTTTTTTTACCAAAAAAAATTTATATTATTTTGCGAATTCTTTGGCTTATTTACAATTGGTTTTACAAAAACGCTGAAAAGTATTATTCGTGGAAAAGAAACTCCTTCGGAATTTTAATGGTTGGGTTTTTTTTTTTTTAATTAAAACTAGCCCGTAATGTCGGCCTATTCAAACGACGAAGGCATAGCAAAAGGTATCGTTTACAATTAACTCACTTAAAAGCCAAACAGCAGTTTTGTCCTGAGTGGTGATCATTCTGCTGCTTTGCGTACATGATCCAGTAGTGTTTCCTTCTTCAGAAACCTTTAATATTATTGAAAAGGAAAGTTTATATTAAGAAGAATAGAAGAATAGCCACCACTTGCGAGATATAATTTTTCATAATAACTTTAAAAGTCTTTTCCGTTATAAGCATTATTTAGCTTATTATTATTATCATTATTATTCTTATTATTATTATTATTATTATTATTATTATTATTATTATTATTATTGAATTGTGTTCATATCTCTCAACTTCTATGAAGTTGGAAATTACCTATCCCGGGCTTTGCCAAGGGATTAGGCTCTGTTGGGGCGTAGACCATGTTCTAGCCCATTCGCATCTGTTCGTTGCTGCAGGAAACGTCGCACTATGTTGCAAGTATTCAATATCACAGATCTCTGCATAGTCTCTAGTGCGTCATTAAGACCATGCTTTTTCAACTGGACAATAAGCTGTTTCGGTATCAGTCCCGTGGCAGATATTACTATTGGCGAAATCTCCACTCCTTCCACATGGTACATTGTCCTGATTCGTTCGCCAGATCAGTGTATTTCTCAATTTTTGTACCATGGGTCGACTGAAGGTTGTTGTTGAGTGGAACAGCTATGTCAAGGATCGTTATTCTCCTCCCAATCTTATCAAATAGGACGACATCCGGTCTGTTAGCTGGTATCGTCCGATCTGTAATCATTGGCCTATCCCAATACAGCTTACATCTGTTGTTCTCAAGTACAGGTGGTGGTTCGTAATTGTAGTACGGAAGTTTTTCTTTCACTAGGTTATTCTTCACCGCCAGGGCTTGGTGAATGATTTTTGCTACCTGGTTATGTCTTGCGGTATAATCATGAGATGCTAGACTCATGCATCCACCAATGATATGATCAATAGTCTCCGAATTGCTCTGGCATCGGCGACATAAGTCATCCGGTAAGTTTTCCCGCAATATAAACTTTCGGTTTTATTATTATTATCATTATTATTATTATTATTATTATTATTATTATTATTATTATTATTATTATTATTATTATTATTATTATTATTATTATTATTATTATTATTATAGAGATTTGCAAAAAAGTCACCACCAAAATTTTTAAAATGCTTTAATTGCTTTATTTTTTTTAATTCAATTCGATTTATTTACCAATTATTACAATAAATGTTTATACAAAAACTTGCAATAAGCAGCTTATAAACATAAAATACTTATTAGGAATCAAGCTTTTACAATTTTCCCATTTTCTATAAGTAATTATTATTTTATTTATGTCAACAAGCTTTAGTTCAATTATTTTAATTGCTTTTTATATTTGTCATTCCAGGAATTTAAATTTATTATTCTGCTGGAATTAAAGATCAGTTGTTGTTCGAGTTGAAATATATAAATAAAACAGCCAATTCCATGTAAGTCATTACAGATGCATATTCACATGAAAATTCTTCGGAACGAACAATTTGCAGTAGAATAATTACAATATTTATAACTTGACTACTTCACAAGCAAATAAAGATGTGCATATCGTACTATATGCTTCTTGGAAAATTATAGTTGAAAAGAAAAAAAAGCGTGTGTCAGACACATGCAATTTGTCTGAATACATCCATATTGTATTAAAATGTTTATAAGCAGGAAATAGCCATGTTTGCTTTATACTCCTACATGCGTTACTGAATTAGTAAGTTTGCAATTGCAAAAAAAAAACAAAACAAAAGGATTCAAAGAAGAAGTACAGCATGTCGTAGTTGTCAGTTGTTTTAAATTAAAAGAAAACAAATTGTAGAAAATAAGAAGAAATGCCGAAAACAAGAACAAATGAACAGAGATTTCATGCCAAGGATTAGAAATTGTCAATTGGCCAGTTCATCCGTTTGGAAAAATATAAGAGAAAGTTAAATGTTAGTTTTACGTAAGAAAATAAAAGATCTAAAACTTATTTTCTCATGCCGTTAAGGACATGGACAGTTTATTTAATAGCTTAAGTTTATGGGAGCAATTACAAACTTATTTCATGTTGTTACATTCTTCTCCGTAATTGACATCTTGTCTTGTTTGATAGCTCCTCATTGGCTTAGTTTAACCCTTAACATCCTACGGGAACCAAATAAAATATGCTGAAATTTGTTTAAAAAGTATTCTGTTTGACTTTAATTTGTGGCTTTTAACTTATCGTTTGTTTCATATGTAAGCGTTTGCTTTGGAGTACGAGTATTAACAAACAATTCCCGAATTGGTAAATTTTAATATCTTAATTGCAGTTTGACAAACTTAATAAAGAGAAAAATATCCTTGAGAGATTTCCAAATAAGTAGATATTGATTTAAAAAGGAGAGTTTGTACAGGGTAAACCAAAATGATCGAAGGGCTTTGAGTGCGTCATAATTGTTAATTTTTGTTTAAATTCAGTTTATTAATGTACATATTATATTTTGAATTTAATTATGAAAATTTATATCTCGCAAGTGATGAAAGTTCTGGGTTTTGCATCATCGTGCTTTGGAAAAAATGCCGTTACATTTTACAAAACTGCAGGTGTTATTTATGTTGTTGATTTCGCCACGGATTTTGTGTTTTAGTTGCTGTAACTACAAAAGAAATAGTCCAGAGGGGTTATAGCCAGCCGCTGTATGTGCAGGCCAATTCAAATCGCTCATACGCGCAATAATTCTTTCCCCAAAGATATCACGCAAAAGAGCCATTGTTTGTGTCCCCTGCAGTACACGCAGTGGGTGCATCCTGATGCAACCATACCCGCGAATGGTTTTCCACTGCTGACCTTAAAAATTGTTCCAACATTATTTGGTATCTAATAACAACGATTTAAGCGATGACATCCTATTCATAAAAAATATATTTGGACTAATTGTCCTTTCCGACAAAACTTTCCATCAAATTATACAATTAATTAGAAATAGGCTTCGTGGCTCATAATTTTCTTCTGGATTTTGCATGAAAAATTAGATCAAGTTGTTCCAATTGTTTTGTATGAAAACATTCTTATTGTGCGCGAAATTCACTGCAGTTTTCATCATTTTTAACTATTCAACTTACACAGCTGAGCAGAACAGCTGTTTTCGAAAGCCGCTACACATTCATCATGAGTACTCATGGGTATTTTGATTTATCTCCACTTGTTAAGTGGATTGGCTGAATTTAATAACAGTTTTTATTTGTAACAATTTTATTATGAAAAAGGATACGAGAACTTTATCAAACTTTGTTCAGTCCCTGTGTTGCCGGTTAATTATATTTTTCATGTCCTATTTTCGGAAAATTTTTCCATGTGTATTAATTTAGTTTAATTTTTTTATATATACTAATAAATATAAACCAAAATAAACAATTTTTTGTTGATTTGTCAGGTTTGAACAATCAATTGATACATCAGAACTGAGTGATCAACTGTTAAGTCGTATGTGAATATTAAACTGATTGAAATACAGCATGGTTGATTCATGTATGTATATTGCTAATCGATAGCATGGAAAATTAGTCAGAGATGTAAGCTCGACATGTTTAAAATGTAATCAGTTCTTTTATATTATCTTAAGAAAATGATAGAAATTGTATATATGCAATGAGGCATTAAGCCATCAGCACTGTCAGTTAAATGACTGCACAAATGACTGACAGTATTCTTTTAGGGTTGTATTACTGATGTTACTTAATAATTGTACCATTTTCATTAAGAAATAAACTAATTCTCAGTTTTGACAATTTTTTAAATATCTGAGTTGAAATTTGTATTGTAGTCTTTAAGATAAAAAAAATCTATAGTTATGCGAGTACAAAAGTTTATATTTTTCTTGTTGTTATGCTGCATCTATAGACATTTCAATAAAATTACTTTTTACTTCTCTATTGTGCGCCAGAAGCATGATTTTCATGCAACTAATACATTCTTTAAATATTAAAATTCACAAGAATGCTTTTGTAAAATGCACTCTTACAAAACAGGTAATAAAACAAGCATACAAAAGGAGAAAAACGAACTTGGCCGACCAAGCGAACTACCGACAAAACCAAATTTATGTTTGACCATTAAGGAATGTCATACCAGAACGAAAGAGAGAAGAGCAAAGCTAAACAGATTGTGGTTGTGCAAAATGGTTAGTTGTGGCATGCTTTTGTATTGGTACACTACAACGTATGCAACTACGATTATATGAATGTGGCACAATATGAGAAACACAAAAATACAAACACCAAAACAACAGCACATATTGATAATGTTTAACTTAAGTGGAGGAAATTAAAAGGATATGAGCCAATAATGACAGCAGTGGTCGTAAAGAACGAGGATAATAAAGGGATCAAACAACAATAAATGTAACACGAAATGTACGACTACAAAATGAAAAATTGTTGAACGAAACGAGGAGGGAAATGATGTGTCCTTAAATAAGATAATTATACATCAAATGCCAATGAAAAATTCAATGCGGTCATTGTGATGGAGATTATTGCTATCGGGGAAATAATTATTATCAGAGAAGAGAATTTAAGAATAATTAAATCTCATGGAAAACATTTTCACTAACATTCAAAACTCTTTAATTTAGTTTAATTTTTTTTTATTCAAGTTTTTAATTTCTATTTTGGTTAGAGTGCATTTAATTAACCAGTAGAAAATCTGACTTTAAGCGACATTGAATGCATTTCTTATGGTCATATTAATTTCTTTGCTAACATTCAAACTAAATCGAATATTGATGGCAATAACTTAATGTGCAATTTAAAAATTTTATGCATATTCAATTTAATGCAAAGCATTCATTCTTGTCATACGCAATTCAAGGATAAACAAGCATAAAATATGAGAATAGTATTTTCCGCCAATATAATTTAAAATGCATACAACTGCAATTTATTTTGCAACGCATATTCTAAGCATATGATGCGATGCCGTGTAGTAAATTTTACTGAGTGGCAGAAAATAAGCATTTAATATGACAGTTATTTTCCAAAGCATTAAAAGCAATAACGATAATGGCAAAATGATTATCCTTAACGCAGACAATGAGGAAAATACTCGTTATAACATTTTATCAGCTAAACTGGGCGATTACATTCAAACTCATACTCTTTAGCTGGTGTGTGATTTTGTCTGTTGAAAAAAGACTTGCTTGTATGCAGGGTGTTGATGATGATGCTGATGATGATGTGGTGGGAAGTGAATGAACTAAATGAAAATTGTTTTATAGAATAATAGAAATAGATGCGTGCGTGTATGGTTGCGAATCCTTTCAAGAGAGTGTAATTGCGACCGTGCTCTTATTCATGTTGGTATAAATATCATGGAAAAAAGCGTTAACTATTTTTTAATCCAAGGACATAATAGAGCAACATGTGCAAAAGTATTAACTCGCCAACGATTGATTAGTGATAAAATTAATTACTCGCAACATGTTGTGTATCATTTCACAATTCATCTCATGAGTTTTCGAAAGTTGGAACAACTCATATTGACACATTCGGTGGCATATCTGCAGATTAATAATAATGCGATTTCAACAACCGCTACGGATATATCAATCAAAATATAAGAAATATTATCATAATACTTTTATATATCACGTCATAATTGATCTGAAGAAACATCTCTTTTTCTTGGTTATTATGCTTATTATATTATATTTATTATTATATATAATTATATTATTATGGTTTTTATTATTATTATATATTCCACGATATCTTGCTGGAAATTAAGTCTGTTGCCAATGCTTTTCGATCTTTTATATTCCAGTATAATCATTGTGATATATTGAAGGAAATATATTTTTGAGCCCAGCAAAGTTCCGAGAAGTAAAAATATGTTCTCTAACTCCAATTTACAGTTATTGAAAGTGAATGCTGCTGATAAATATCATTTCTGAAAATATATCGAGCCGCAACCGCCAAAAAATCTTAAGGGATGCATCGTTTGTTGCTTTAGATGCACGAGAACGCAAAAAGGTTGTTGAAATAAAATTTTTTGTTAAAATCAAATAGTAGTTTCACGATATTTATTTTTTTTATATTAACTATGTCTTCCGCGCCTATGCATTAGGAGATTAATTCAATCATTCCAATATGTTACCTTTTTCTCCAGTAAATTGGTTCGTAGGGCGGCAATGGTTACTTTAGTACTGGTTTTCAATAATGACTGTCACAAAAGGCAGGAGCATTTCGGGAAATAAAAATGTCTCCAAATTGATTTTGTTATAAATCGATTGTTAAGTTCTTGTATTTACTTTTTGCTAATAAATGTTTAGTAGATTAGTTTTTCCAAAAGTTAAATTCGGGCAAAGTGGCTGGATAGTACTTGCCATGATGACGTCAGCGTGTAATCTGCGCGGAACTTAAAATTTTAATGGATTTAACGATGATTGTTTTCACTATAAATACGGCAATTTCGCTTGTTGACTAGCAATTTCGCTATAGATGAGCTTCAACACAAGACTACAATATCTTAGATCCTGAGTTCCATTCCGCATTCAGTCATGAATATGGTGCGGAATTTGTCTGATCTGCATCAGTGCAGAATTGTGTTAATAATTGTTAATGATTGGTGATAAGCAGAAAAGCACATCAGTACTGATGATTAAAGTGTAGCAGATTTCCAAAACAGCCACTCTGCTCTACTGAGTAAGTTGAGTAATTAAATTGATGGTGACTTTCCCTTGCACTTTTTGAATATTTATCATGTCATTCTGAACTAAAAACACGTTACGAATATTAACCGAATTTACTGTAGCGATAAACTGTTCGAAATAAATATTTAAATTTAAAATATATTTTTTGTACGTTTCAATAGACTAAAAACAATTCATTATTTTAAAAGTCTGCCTATTTGCAATTACGAAACGTACAATCCTGGTTATTAAATAGCAATGGCAAGATTTACTTCACGAACAATGCAGTGTAAACTACAATGGCCAGGTCAGACGTGACAGATAGTTGACTAAATAAATGTAACCACTATTTCGTAGCCTGCTCAGCAATTTTATATAATTTATTAATATATTTTTGCTTATATTTGGGTAGAATGCTTCCAAAAACTTCTTCCACAGTGACTCAAGCCTAGCGGAAATTTAAACATAATAAATGGTACTACTAAAGAAACAGCATTTGTAATTTTGCTTGATTGTATATCCTTATTTTAGTGGTTACACTTTATTTTCACGCTAAATATTTGCTTCATGTGACTATGTCTTTAGCTTCATAGATGATATTATATTTATTAGATGTAGTTTTAATAGAGGCTATTCTTTCTTCGAAAAGAAAACAAACAACTATTTAAAAAGTTTTCTTGGACAAGGCTGAATTTTTGTTTAGTACGTTCCAATTATATATCATTTGTAAAAAAGAATGGGAAAGGGGCAATACTTGAAAGGAAATAAATCACATACTTTACGATTTTGTTATTTGCAATTTAACAATTTTTATATGAGGGGAGTTCTATATGGAAATATAAAAGATATTCAGTTTTAATCAGTTAACTATTTCCAAAAGGCTTGCAACAGAACCTGCATATAAGTTCACAATTTTTGCTCAGGCTTAAGTACAAATCTGTGAAGTTATAAATTAATTTTATTTTAACAATTTATATATATATATATATATATATATATATATATATATATATATATATAGAAAATGTCGTATAATCACAAGCAGAATGGTTTATTATTGATTTCCATGGCACTACGCCATCACATGAGCGTTCTTTGTTCGGATTTTTATTTTTCACGGTGGTACTAGTCAGTAGGAATATCGACTATTAAACTTTTGTTGTGGACTACAAACACGGATGCACGGTTAAGTTTTTTTTATATATTTTTGATCGACAGTCCAATATTATACTGATTTATTATGTCAGTATTTGTCAACGCACGTCCAGTCAATATAAAAAATAGAACACTCACCTACTCCTTCTGTATAACAATTAACTACTTCTGACAGCCAGTGCCTACTCTCTTAAATGTTGTATAAATCAAGAGGCCATTACAAATCCCTGTTCAAGGAGCTTCAAGTTTAACTGCATCAAAAGTTATTACACTTTAAGCCATATATTCAATTTTAATTAACCATCATTCATTGAAATATTTCTTCACATCTGATTCTGGTTGAATACGAAACTCTCCACAATATTAAACAACATCGCATCGTGTTTAGCAAATACTCGCATAAATAAATGATAAAACCATCACAAACTACTAAAAGCTAAACGCAATGCAATGCTAAAGGATGTTAACGATTATAATTAAGTTAAGGTCATAGCAGAGAGTGAGATAGTGTAAGAGTATTTAACATATTTGTGCCCTAAGCACATCCCAAGGCTGTTGAATATTAAATGTGGTATTAGATAACAACTTAAATCGTTATATCTTCACTTAAGCTTAAGTAATTCCACTACAAAGATAATGATATTTCATCATTTTATAATACGGAGAAATTATTATTCAATTTCTTTAGAATGCATTCATATTATTTTATATAGAAATTTTAGTATATTAATTATTGAAAATTCCCTAGATAGTTTACGGTAAGTTGCAGTTGATTAATAAGAACTACACAAAACACTAGTTTAAGAGCTATTTATTCAAAATGTTAAAATAAAAAAAATTAATATGATATGAAATATATTTCATATCCTCAGTAGACTTCCACCACAGTTTTTAAAAGTTTCAAACCATTTGAGAATTTCAATGACAACTCACTTTATAATAAGTGTAGTAGGGAACTTATACAAACCAAAACCCAACAAACAACTTTTATTCGATATGAATCTATTATTATTTTTCTATACCTTCTTTATACAATTAGAAAATTAATATGGAGAAACGCCGAATTAGTGTTAGAGAAATTGACGAGGATGTCGACTATCTGTAGGATAATACCGCCGGATTTGGCCCCTGAGATATACTCTTTGCTTCCAAATTGAAGAGACCCAAGAGAGGTCGCAGGTCGGCGTTTTGCTACAATTAAGTATGGGAAAAAAGAATGAGCACGAAAATAAAAGTTAAAGAGTTAAGTAGATATCAATTGAACCGCTGAGGTATTTCAAAGACATACCGAAAATCATTATCATAAACAATTTGAGAGTCGGTAAAATGCTGGCACAGGTGTATTGTATCAGCAGGTTGCTATTTTCAAGTGGGCAAAATAGAAATTTATGAATAAATACGATATTAAAAAAGAAATCCACCCAAGATATATTTTAGCAGACGTCGTATTTTGAATGTCAACGGTCCTATGACATCAACCTGAGCAACACCACCTTTCACTGGTAAAAAGCCCAAATTACCTAAACTGTGTTCTAGTTTTAGGAAAATTTTTAGAATATAATACTTTTCCATTTTTTAGTAAAAGGTCTTTCATTAAGAGTTTCCTCTCTTTAAGTTTCAGAAATAAATAACATTATATATCATTAATAAAACAAAATTATTTGTAAGGTGTCCAAAAAAATTTTTTTTATTTACTTTCACAAGACTGAATATATGTTTATTACATCTCAATTTGTCAATAGTTATTGAAATTTTTAAAAGAATTATAAAAGAGATATGTAACGGGTATTTCTTTCTAAAAAAAAAATTATTTTAGTACACTCCACTTTGTCAATGGTTGCAGAAATCCGAAAAGTTATATACCATTTGATGAAAAAGCTTAAAAAAATATTCGAAAAGTTTACTGATCACTTCTAATTTTCTCTTTCTTTTTCTTCACTTATTTGCAATAGTAGTCAACATACACGTAGAATCATAAGATTTATAAATGCGTACTTGGTAATCTTTATGATTCCACTCGGTTCTGCATAAAGTGCTTAAAAACTAGAAACCTATTTGTCAACAAGCTTAACAACTTTTATTAAATATATTGATTTTGTGTAGTTATGAGTATCACTAACGGAAAGTGATTTGCACAATTAGGGCCTTTGTCTAAATGAAAACATTAAAATTATATAATCTGTATTGACATGAAGTTTATTGTAAGTAATAACTCTAATACTAATTAGATCTCTCCCTTGATCACTTGGTTTTTAATAAAATTTTGGGAAAAACAGCACTAAATTAAAAAAGAGTACTAATTGGAAAGGTTCACAACGTATAATGCTGGTTCGGACATTTCAATAATGTAAAATAAAATTGCATTTCAATTTTGATTCAAACTCGGGACAACACTTTATTTACCTAAAATTTTTAACATAAAATTTTAAGACTAAAAAGTATATGATCTAAAATTTGTTATTATTAAATTTATTTATACAAAATCAGAAGCTTTTGTAATATAAAATTTTTTACTACACAATTTGCTGTAATTGAAAATAAGAAGTTTGTCTGTAATGTTTATCTATATCTGTAATGTTTGTTGCTCTATTTTGTATTGAAAAATAAATTTTTTAAAGCAAAATTTGCTCTAATGAAAATTGAAGTCTAAACTTAAATCTTAAACTTAAGTTTAAAACTAAAATTTATCAACACAGAGGTCCCTCTTTAAACCTAAGCTGAGCCTAAAAGTAACCGTATCAAGACAATAAGAAAATGAATTCTAAAATTCGATACGGTGTAATAAAATCAAATAACTATTAACTATTATATTAAAATCTATCTAAATTTTTCTCATTTCAGAAGCACACATATATTTCTCACAACATAAACGAATTTTCAAATACACCATGCTGTACATGCACCCAATTACTAATACCTAAGAGCATGTATGCAAGGAAGGAGGTACCCAGCTCCGATCCCTAGCAATACAGTTTAACCCCACTGTTAAAATGGTCGGACAAAAAATTTATTAATTTTTTCTAAAAATGTTTTCATAATGAGTTGTAAAACTAAGGAACATTCACAAGAGCACCTCGGTATTGGTAAGATGTTTATTTGTTTCCTATACAAAATATGTTTTTAGTAAATTACTTAAGATAGATGGCGTTATTGCTACATGTTGCCAGTGCTGTAGTACGTTTGAATTTCTCTTTAATTTTAGCAAAAGAAAAATATCTAAAATCAATAGTTTTTAGCTTCAAATTAACTTACTAAAATTTTTTAACGAATATGAAAACTTCTTGCATTAGGCTTAGTAAAATATATCGCAAATCCATAAACGAGTTTTCTGATTTATTATAGCATTAGGCATACAACATACATATGTATGTGTATGTATATAGAAAAGAGTAAGTCTTAGAGCAAGAAATATTACAAATAAAGATATAATCTTTTACTATATATTAAATAATTTTTTAAACAGTGGCTTAATTTATATGAAAATATTCGTTGTATTGCCTAATTCCAACGACTCTTTTTAGTTTTTCGTTTATCTCCTAGCACATCATTACTGCTGCTCGTAATTGCTGGAGGTGGAGGTGGAGGAGGAGCAGTAAATACTCCGGTTTCAGGAACAGTCTCCTCCCATGTTCTATCTGTTGATGGCTTAAATTGTGACTGATATTGTGAGCGGAAGGCTTCACGCATTGCTGCATAGCGGTCTGTGGCCGGCCCAGCAGCTGATAAAGATTTGCTGGTGGATGTAAAGGAACTACTAGAGCTGATATCATTTGAAGACGATGTTGATGATGATTTAGAGGCGAAACCAGATCGTTCTCGATAACCAAGGCCAGCATAATTACCGGTGGGTTTTTTGCCCTTTCCTTGCTTAAAACGAGAGCTGCGGAACCAAGAACTTTTCATGGCTAACTCCATTAAATCTTCAGGTACTTGCTGATCTGCACCTTCTAAATTCCGAACTAAATGACCGGCAAATTCCTTATCTTTTTCTGTTACTAGGGTGTAAGCTGTACCCTTTTCTCCAGCTCTTCCTGTCCTGCCAATACGATGAGTGTGAGTATCAATATCCCTTGCAATATCATAATTTACAACGTTCTTTATATGTGGTATGTCTAAACCTCTTGCTGCAACGTCTGTTGCTACTAAAATATCGCATTCCTTGCGTTTAAACTGAGTAATAACTTTGTTGCGATCCGCCTGTTCCATATCACCATGCAGCAAAAGGCAGTTGTATTCCTTTATCAATAAGTTATTTGCTACAGTTTCAGCATCAGCTTTTTTGGTGACAAAAACCAAAATACTTCCTTCAGAAAGAAAACGTACCAGATTTAGAAGAAGCCAATTCCACTTTTGCATTGGATTCGGAAAAACGTAAACATATTGGGTAATATCTTGATTGGCCTCATTAAGATCTCCTTGAACAATACGTACTGGATCTGTCAATACATCGCGAGCCAGACGTTCTATACGTTTCTTAAAAGTTGCCGAAAAGAGCAGAGTTTGACGATCCGGTCTAACATGATTACAAATTGACCGCACCTGCAAAAATTTATGAAATAAATTTTCCCATTAATATTACATTTATTCTTGAATATGTCATATAGCTCACCTGAGGTTCAAAACCCATATGAAACATACGATCGGCTTCATCTAGAACTAAAAAGGTGACTCTTCTTAAATTAGTGGCTTTCATTTTTACCATATCAATCATACGGCCAGGGGTCGCTACAACTATTTCAGCTCCCTGCTCTAAAGCTTTGCTCTGTTCCCATTTGGAGCCACCACCGTAGCAACACACAACATTAATATTATATACTTTACCAAATTTCTTTGCTTCGTTATAAATTTGCAAAGATAATTCACGTGTAGGGGCCAAAATTAATCCTATTGGACCATCATCTGGTTTGAGAACTCTTTGATCCATTATGTGCACTAACATCGGCCATATAAATGCAGCAGTTTTTCCTGAACCAGTTTTCGCAATGCCTATAATATCACGACCACCCATGGCAGCTGGTATTGCCTGTGCTTGAATGGGTGTGGGCTGTGTATATTCTGCTTTTCGTATTGCTTTCATAAGTTGCTCATCGAAACCGAAATGACCAAAAGATGTTACAGGTTTTGGTGGCTCTGGACCGGTAACCTTTACACCTAAAGTTTTACGCAAATCTCTAACTTGTTCATCATCCAAATTGGCTATGTCTTCGTGAGGTGTGTAGAAATTTTTTTCAAAATTTTCATATTCGATTTCAGAATGGTAAATGGGAGGCAGAGGATCAATGTTTTTATTTTTGGGTGGAGCTATGGGATTGCCGTCTTCATCGTATTCAATTTCAATATCAGACCCATCATCCCTTAAACCAGCTTGAGGATTTTCTTCCATGTAACGATAATAACTCTCTTCATCATCTTCTTCGTCTATATCACCTCTTACTCCTTTGTTCTGACTATTACAAGCTCCTATTACTGCAGGCGTGACGCCACAATCCTTTCGAACTTTCTCTTTTTCGACCTGCTGTTCAATACCAGCCATAAATTGATCCAAAGGATCCTCCTCGGAGTCACTATCGTTTTTGTTTGATTTTATATATCCTGGAGATCCAGGAGCAGGTATATATGCTTGTCGGGGAACGTGTTCATCATCATCATCAAAATAATCATCTTCAGTGCAGGCTTTGCGTTTTCCAATATAGTTTTGTGAGTTAGAAAACTGACTTATAGATTCCAGTGTCGAGTAACCATATTTCGATGTGCCTGCCATGCTTGCAGCTCCTCGCATACTACCCTTTTGATAACCACGGTGATCAAGCGAAGAGGGTGGTGGAACCGCATTCATGGCAGCACCACCGCGGTTCGCGTTCGATTTATACGGAAACCCGCCACCTCCTATACCTTTATAATTGCTCATTATTATATATAATCTTGTAATATATATATAATAATTTTCTTCGA
The DNA here is from genome assembly GCA_963675445.1 of Linnaemya vulpina. Taxonomy (NCBI): domain Eukaryota; kingdom Metazoa; phylum Arthropoda; class Insecta; order Diptera; family Tachinidae; genus Linnaemya; species Linnaemya vulpina. The sequence goes on from OY776278.1 coordinate 23,551,301, forward strand.
AAAAATGTTATCAAATAAAATTTCTGTAAATTGTCCGGTCTCAATTATTTTTATCGTCTCGGCTTTAGTACTTGCCAATAAATTGACAGTAGTGTAAACCCAGAAACTAAACAAAAATAATAAACGTAACACATAAAAGCACATATGCAACGAACTTCAAATGCCCTTCATTTTGATATAGTCATATGGAATATAGAAGTGGAAAACACTGTCACACTAATAGTGTGGTGCACTTCTAAATATCTTAGCATAAGACATTATACATCCAGATATGTATTGGGCGTGGTCTACACAACAAAGTGCGCCGCAGTTATGAGAAAGAGGAGAGAGAATTACAATATATCCATATCATATATTTCACAAAAAAACCCGAAGAAAAGTTTTATGTTCGGATTACAACACGTATAAATATCATTCCAAGTGCACTACATAGGCTATAAAAATTGCTTTTTACCTGCTTTTAAAGCAAAGTAAAATGTTTTCGTGTTTGCTTTGCACATGCAAACCGATATCTTTGCAATATAGTTATCGCTATTGAATATAATATCGAAAAAACTTATTTATAGTTATAGTAATACATCCTCGAAGTGAAATTGTATATCACTGTTCCATTTTTAATGAAATATATCTACTGGAGCAAGTTCAACCATATAATATATATAAAACTTTCAAAAAGGTGGCGGAGATGTAGTTACCTGTGAGGTCACTGCAAACTCTACAGATTAGAGATATGCTTAATACACACAACTAAACAGCTGACTTTAATATACAAATTATTTCATAACCAAATTTTTATGAAGGATATTGGTAGTCACAAAGGCCGTATTCAAAAGCTAAAGTTATTTGCACAAGAAATGGTGGAAAGTGCATCTCAAGATTACAGTAACGTGCTGAGGAGCGCCAGTTTAGATAACGAGGTAGGTATTAAAATAAAAATATTTAATTGCTGTGCATAAAATAATAAATATTAGATAAGCCCAATATGCATGACCATTGATGATATGCTGATACGATTAGATGAGTTGGAGTCATTATTAGTTAACGTATGTATGAACATTTATACTCATGTATTAGTTTTTATTATTGTTGAATCACGTCTATAATTTTTACCACAGGTTAAAGGTGAAACCAACGTTATAATGGAACAGCACACAAGCAGTATTCTATCGTTTGTACCCAATTTTGAGAAACTAAAGGAACGTATCGATCAATTGCAAAAACTTGTCGATATCATCAACAGTAATGTTGATGAAGCAGAAAAATCTATAGATATAGCAGAAGCCGAGTTAAATGTCAGCGACTTTAGTTTAAAAAGCTTGTTGTTCAAACCTTTGTTAGCTAAAGCTAGGGCGGTTTCTCAATCAAATACATTACCGACGGCAGATGAACCATTACTGGTTACCAATCTCAAAGATGGAGAATTTCAAGCAGTTCCAATTTTCAGTACTTCAGATTATTTTAATACTTAAATACCAATGCATATATTAAACTAACTTAAGGTACGTTCCCAGTTATGAAATACAGTTATTAAATATTTCCAGTTGTAGAACGAGGTTCTACAACAACTGGAAATGTTTAATTTTAGAATAAAAACAATAATTAAGGCGAAAGAAACAAAGCTTTCTATTCTTCTACAAACAGTTCCTTTAGTTGCTAAACATCATCACCCAGAAAAATCTTCAACAGAAAAACCGAGTTCTGAAAGTCCAATATTTAAAGATGATGTTGCTAAAGAAATTTCTCAAAATCACCAAACAGTCCCATTAATTTTAAATGACATTTTCTTTTGTTATGCGATTTCATCACAACAAAGTTGTTTCCAAAGCATTTTAAAATAACAATTTGACGGCTGGTGCTTGGAACCGATCATACTATATTTCGAAAGAGTTATCGATGAAATTTATTTTGATTTATTTTTGATTTAGACCTTTAATTGCTTAAAATCTGCAAGTAAAAAGTATAGAAACTTATTATTTAATTTATGAAAGAAAAGTAAAAAATTGAAAATTTCATAAGGAATTTTTCTTTGCTAAAAAAAATCGACTTTTGAAAAAAAAATTTACAATTGGCCAATTTTTTGAGAGAACTCTCGTTTTGGCCAATAGATTCCAAAATTATTAACTGTCTTAGGTGAAAAAGCCGATTTTGTTTTTTATGGAAGAAAAGTTTAAAATTTCATAAGGAGACTTAGGCTGTTTTAATTACATTCGCATGTTTCGATAACAATTTTCAAGTATAACTTCCAATATTGTAATTTATGGAAATATTTATCAATTTAAGTTTCTGACAATCAATTCCATATCAAGTTAAAAAAATTTAGATATATTTTTATATATATACAACATATGCACATTCATACACAATAGAAATGACAGACGTTTGGGTAACATTTTCGTTCGGTGAAGTTCGGTAGTGAAATGAATGTGAATTTATAAAAAGTCCATATCAATTTTTTTAATTCAGTTAAGGATATGTGACACATCATGTAATTAATCAAAAGGAATTGTTATATTATTTAAGTTTAGTCCTAATTGTAATTTTATATTTGTGTAAGTACTAAAAATATATGTAACTATCAGTATGTCTTCTATAATTACATAATTAAAATTTTTTTCAAATTATGTATGTATGTGTTAATGTAAAAATGATCATCTGATTTGAAGATCTTCTTTTTCATATATTACTATACCAAAGAGCAATTGTAATTAAAATAATTCAATTACAGCTTCAAATTATATGAAAAACATTGAATTGCGTGTGTTGCCAAGTCTGCTCTAAAGTTACAATCATGTGCCAAAATTAATTATTTCAATTACTTGCTATCGAGATGGGACGCGCGATATACAAACGTACATTTGTTATATGTAATGCATGAAAAATCCTGTGATTAACGTGTGACTAAAAGGGATTTTGTAAAGAGAGTTTTCATACATCTCACTCACTCACTGTCCCTCTACTTGACGTCGATTACAAGTACGTGATTGAAAAAATGCAGCAGGCGCATAGAAATTTTAGGTCAGTGTGATATATTAAGAAATGAGCATTAAAATATGGTAAACATCAGTATATCATGAAGGGCTGCCAGATAAACTCATGTGCACTTAGTATTTTTAGGAGAAAAGTGTAATTGCTTTATACGTATAATATACGTCGTATATACATACATACTTATATTGAAGTTTCAAGTATGATCTTCCTGTGGAGGAATATAAGAATGTATGTATTAATAAGTATGCTTAAGGCTCGTTGAGCAATAAAAATTTCAAACTTTCAAAAACGATTTGATATAATGCGAAATTGCGTTTATAGATTCAAAATATATGGACTTAGTACTACCTGCTTACGTTCTTCTCTTACATGAATAATTACTGCATATTAATTTTATGCGACATAACAAACTATGCAAAGCGAATGTGTCCAAGTTTTTGTTTTCAACATATATTCAATATGCATGCACAATTACAGATATTACTACTTAAGCCCTCCATTTGAGTTTACTTCTGTTCATCTGGCAGCCCTTTAAGTTCTGTTTATATGAAATACTCATCTGATAAACGGTAAACCAAGAAACTTCGCTAAGAAATGTAAGAAGAGTATATTTGTAGAATTGACGTCATTATTTCTCGCAAAAAGCAATACCGATAATTTCTACTTCCAATGCAATTTGTTGGTTGGTTTCTTGTACTATTTTTGCACTTAAAAAACGTCATATACTGACGTGAATACTGAAAGTAAAATAGGAAAAGTAAGTTTCTTAAAATGATGTGCTCCTGGTGTTGTTTTTGATAGAAGATTTTCAGGGCTACCATGTGCATTTGTAAAAAACCCGATTTATTTGTGAAGAAATCCTATATGTTATGGGGTATATAGCAAATACTATTTTTATGTTAATTCTTTTATCACACTTGAACAAAAAGTAGAGACCTAAAATTTTATGATATTAATATTTTTGAAGAAATCAAAAACATCACTAACTTGCTACCATAATAATTTCAATGTATTCCGATTGCTCTTTCATCTCTAAACTCACATATCAGATTAATTCCGCGATGGTGTGTGTAGTGACTAGATATGTATTGGATATCAAAAAGGAATTTTAATATTTCCCAAATTCCTACTAAAAAATTCAAAGTGATCAATCGAGGTGTTTCAGCTAACTGCTATGCGCATTTAACTGGGGCTAATGCAGATCATCAGAGAACCTTTACCCAACATTTCTTAGAATAACTAAAGATATTTATTTCAAAGTTCCACTATAATAAGTACGAAGCCTAAAAGAAATATCAAAGTCGTAACAAAAACTCCATTGATCATTTTGAATTTTTTAATAAGATATTGGGAAAAGATCAGCACTTAATTAAAACTAAAGAGTACTAATATTAGCAATTATTTTGAGTTAACAAAAAAGATGAAATAGAAATTCATCGTACATATTCATAAAATTGCTTTGAGTTGGGCTACTATTTTTAGTAAAAAGAATCCAATTAATTCAAGTACAAACAAAGAGTTCTTGGTTGCTATTGACAATCTATATATGTATTGCTTTACTGGATCAACCAGGGGGCATTACATACACGGTAACCCTAGAAGCAACATACCCACATTTTGCATAAATACCAGCCAACTAGCAATAGCAAGTGTTCTTAGTCATGACGACATTAAAATTTCTTGATCAATATTAGAGCTTTTTATATGAGCAAACATATCGTTCGTCTCATGAAGAGGGTCCCTAACGTACATACATATATAAATACTTATATCCCCAAATTAATTTCCTTAGTACTTGCAATGCATTGCACATAAAACAAAATCGTATTGGTAACATCAAAAATAATAGTTTAAGAGTAGTTTATTTAATAATAATCACAGTTTTATATAATTGATTCTTCTCTAATCTCAATCATGTGTAAAGCGATAGCTGCTAGTTACGGGTTTTTACATTATACGCACGATATAAATATACGATACATACATACATACAATATGTTTTGCATAGTGCACAATGAACAAGAAAGAATTTTCATATATGTTATGAAGGAAGAAAAAGGAAGCAACGATGTTTTTCAACTTAATGACGTCTATCGCAAGGCGCACAGAATCTTTAGACGAGTGTAAAATATTAAAAAATATGCATATGAAAGCGCTAATTATTAACATCACGTTAAAGGATACCAGATTAAGACACACAGTATTAAAAGACTTTGGGGAGGGAAGAGTATTTGCTTAATAATAAAATTGTATAATCGAGATGATCCAAATTGTGCATTATTTACACACCCAAAATGCAAAATTTCACTTACGTAGAAATGAATACTACATATCAAGTACGGGGAACTTACAACATATCGGCATATAATTGTGCATCAATTACCGTAAGTCCTAAAGAAGTTTAATATATATATATATATATATATATATATATATATATATATATATACATATACATTCAGAATTTATATAGTGTTATATATTTATTACAACAATTAAAACAGTCAAAGCTCTTGGAAACATGAAAATTTCAAACCCTTTAAAAAGAAATAGTGACAATAATGTAAAACTACATGTAGAGATTCAAAGAATATTCAAAAGCTAAAGTTTTAGCAAGAACTTTTTTTAATATATTTTACCGCAAAAAACTACTTGCCAAAGTCTTAGTTTATGAATATTCTCTTTTTTCTATTTTCAACGTTGTAAATTTTCCTATTTCAAAGAGCTTGATGGACTTTTTAATTATTATAATCAACATTCTTACATACCAAAAATTTATTAAATTTAACTTCAATCGACACATCAAAATATAAAAGATTTTCGTTCTAAATTTTCAATAATTGAGTTTTGAATATGCAGAAATTCATATGTATATAAGTATTTATGTGGTATGTAAAGGAACATATTATTTGTACAATAACCAGATAAGTGCATATATAAAAACAGTGCAAACAAAATTACTCTGCAGCACATACAAAAATCTCTAGTATTGTAAATCCCTCCCTTATAATTATTTTCTTTTGATCTGGCAGCCCTTTATAATTTTACTCATCTGATATAGTTTTAAGCGAAGAAACATTACTTACATACAAACGCATGTCATTATTACTTGCAGAAAACAGACAAATCGAAAGAATAGGAAAAAAACGCGACTGACGTCATGGTTAACGTAAATAATTTTAGATGATATTAAGATGTCGTTTTTAAACTTAGTTCTTTTAGGGCTACCATGCGCATTCGTTGTAATTTAAAATTTTAAGGGCAAAATCCTTAATACGAAAATAAATATATAATATTCATCAATGTGTTTATTATGCCAAGATATATTATAATATTTATATGTACATGTACAATCTGTTAATATTAATAAAATAAAAATTAATAGTGAATTAATAAAATAAAAATAAAACTATAAATAAAAATTTAAATTGGTAAAATTGCATTTTTATTTTATTTCTTGCTGCATATATATATATATATATATATATATATATATATCCCCTTCTGAAGTCGGCCTTACGAAGATCCAACGTTACTTATTGTAGCTCTGGTCTGAGATTTTGGCGATCTTGCTAATTTGGCTACATATAATATACATAAATAAAGCATGGCAACCACAGCTACTTAAGTTTTTTGTTCTCTACCGTCGTCCTGCTATGAATTCTTATCTCCTGGTATTTTGTGTGCACACTCAAATTACATACATATCGTGTGTGCTGCAAAAAATAAAGGAGATGAAAATGTGATGACGTCATCACTACTGAAGAAAAATTTATCAGCGGGTTGTTGCTGCTAATTCTGTTCGCCTAGTGTTTAGGCGAGGTTTTGAATTTGGTCGTTGTAGGGTTACCTACCTCACATAATATAAAATTTTGTGGGGAAAAATAAACAAACGAATACTTACATTGTTAGCTGTTATTGGCATATTAATTTTTAAGTTTTTCCTGAACAAAATAAAAACATGTTTGTTTGCTTGTTTATTTTATTATTTTTTTAATTTAACAACAAATAGTATATCAATAAATAAATATATAATTATTTTGCATTTTTGCTATATTAATATTATTATTTACTATACGATTTAAGCAGCATATATTGTATATCAGTAGAAACAATTTAATAAATTTATTTTATGATCAGTGTTCATGTTATAGCAGCAGGCTAAAGATGAATAATTGTTGTCCAACTCTTCTAAAGTAGCAGTTGCGTTTGAACTGGAATTAATCTGCGATGGAATCTATTACCAGGATTTTCAAGCTATCTGCTGTTTACATTTCAACTCGAAGCATTCGGCAATTTTGATTGAATCCATAATTACGCATTTTCCATGATTTGAAACAGATCTCCAGGCAGTTGCAACATAGTGTTATTATGCATCTTTGCAATACATATTGATTATCTAAAAGTAAATAAAGCAAAAACTAATGTTAGATAAGAAATTATTAAATAAATGAAAAGTTTTAACAAATTGTAATTAATATTAACATAAAGTCACACAACTGCAAACGATCGAAAAAACTCAAAATTAAAATAAACAGCTAATTTGAAACCCAGACTCTTTCATTAGTTAATAAATTTGGTAAGTAAATAAGATACAACATGATGTTACAGAATGTTGACCATTAATAGAATCAACCGCTATTGAAATAAGGAATTCAATAATAAAATAAAATATGTATATCACCTTCCTTACAAGATTCTGTGTTGCCTAACAAGAATTACGTTTCACCTCGAGACGTTTTTTAAAGGGAAAGATGGCCAATTCTCGCTAAGCAACCTGTGTCGTAAGTGGGTGGAGAAGCACAATGTATTTAAAATAAAATTTACTCCAATATATTTTTTTTCGTTTCCATCAGTAGCATTTAGAAATGCGCTTCAGCAGACGTGGTACTTTTTCATTGCTAAAAAAATCGACTTTTGAAATTTTTTTTTAGAATTGGCCAATTTTTTGAGACAACTCTCGTTTTGGCCAATACATTCCAAAATAATTAACTGTCTTAGGTAAAAAAGCTGATTTTGTTTTTTTTTTTTTTGGAAGAAAAGTTGAAAATTGAACATTTCATTCGAAACGGGCTAAAACTAATAACTTCTGGATTTGTAACAATTTTACGTATTTGTAATGGGAAGTTAAGAAACCGAAAAATAAATAAAATTTTTTTCATTTTAGAGCTGTATCAATTCTTTCAAATTAAATTTTAATGAAATATGTATGACGCGCCAATTTAAAATGTCTGCGAGTTAGAAGTTGTTCAGTTTTTTTTTAACTGCGCAACATATATTTATAGGTTTTATATTTATTTATTAGATAGCGTTTATTAATTATATCTAAGTACAATAACATGAAATAAATTTACGCTTAAGAGATTTGTTTTTAATTTTTTAACAACATTGTGTGAAAATTAATGTAAATATTTTCTAAACTCAAACGACGATGGTATTATAAAATTAATCTCAATTTTGATATTTGTAGGAAAGTTATGACATCAAATAAAACTGAAACTATAAAACCTTATTCTGACCCATTATCGAGTGTGTGAAACAAATTACAAAAGAAAACCGTAGCCAGAAATAAATATTTGTATTGCGTGGCTCCAAACATAAAGTATTTATATAAAGTAGCCAGAAAGTATGTTTATTCTCAATACAAAATTGGTAGAAATAATGTTTTCGTTTTTGGCTACTTTTCAAATTGAAGCAAAAAATTAAGTAGAATATTTTTGCTAATTGAAGTAGCAAAGAGGCTACTTACCACTTTGTATTTTTGGAAAGTAGCTGTAGCTAAATATATGAAATGATTCGGAATAAAGCAGCTTCTATATATATACATATATATATATATATATATATATATATATATATATATATATATATATATATATATACACAATACATAATACTGTACAATGATATGTTTTCGGTAGCAATTAGCATACTGTTATGAATTATTGTATTATAAATAAAATATACTGCTTAAATAAAATCTACCTTAAACTTTATAAAAGCCTTCTCCTCGCAGAAATTGAAGTAGTTTAAACAGAGAATACGACACATAAAGTATATCAGCACATAATGAAAGTATTTGTAAGTTTATATGGAATAGGAGCTAAAAAATGTGTCTAAAATCGAGTGTTCGTTTTCTAGGTAATAATTGCTGCAGTGGTGGCATATACATGGGCAGCTCCCACGGTCGACTTACTTCATCCTAGTCCAGTAAATCCAGATGTTTTGGTTGCTGTAAAACCGGAAGAAAAAATTGAACTGATTACTGACCCCAAAGAAATAGGTAATTTGAATAGAGAAACTAATCAGCCACTTTATCCAACTGTGTCTCCAAAAGAAAGTGAACAACATCACATAACTAAAAGTGAACATAAGGCGTCGCATCAAAAACGTGATATTCCAGTTCCTTTAGTTGCTAAACATCATCACCCAGAGGAATCTTCAACGGAAAAACTTAGTTCTGAAAGTCCAACATTTAAGGATGCTGTTGCTAAAGATTCTCAAAATCACCAAACAGTCCCATTAATTTTAAACAGCACAGTCCCCGTTACACAGGAAAACAAACGTGAAGTCATAAATGAGAAAATTATTTTGGAAACCCAAAACAAAGTTCCTAATCAAAATTATCGGGAACCTCAAAGAACAATATACGGAGAAGAACCTACTTTTAATGTTGAGCAACAAAAGCATCTACAGTCGGCAGCAATTTCGAAAGAAGCAAAACATTTTATCCAACCTCTAAAACGGGAAACATCAACATCTTTAGTTTCTAAACCAGAGCCTAATTTGTCACAGTCTAACAATCATGAAAAGCAAATTTATCACGAAGCCTTAACTCAAAAAGATAGCCAATGCAATATAAAACATTAAATTACACTCAACTCATTTTTATGCGTAGAAGCGTTTCAAAGAAAACTTTACAATGAAGTTGTTAAAATGGCTCTTAGAAGTTTTACATTGCACTAGTGTTATGCAGATTACAACATTAATTTGCTATGTCTTTGGGATCGTTTCTGGATAAGCTTGACATTTTTTTTATTTCACAATAATTAAGTTACTGTTTATTTTGGAATGCATCCACTTATTTAGTTTTAATGTTACAGTAGTGCCGCTGGGAATTTATATCTCCTTATCTCTAATTATTTTTTTTATTCAATAATTACTGTAAAATCAATAGGCCATGTGAATTATGAGCGAAATAAAAAAAATTTAATACAGCACCATTCTTCGTTGTTATCGAAGGAAATGCCTAAAAGTACGGTCACACTTGGCACATAGTTGCCTAGAGGTAAATATGTTGATTTCTATGTGTTTCTTAAGTGAAATAGTTTCAATCGATATTATTGAAAACTGTTTGGCTCAATAAAAGCTTCTTAATTAATAAAAATTTCATTAGTATTAAATGGATACGCTTCTTTGGACAAATATTTGCCCAAATGTGATCGCACCTTAAGGCAAGTCAGAAACCATTATTATTTGAGCAGGAATTATATAACCAATCAGGTGAGACAAAACAATATTTTAGTATACTTACCATTTTCTTATGTTGTGCAATCTCATCTCAAAGCATTTCTCGGAAGCATGTTTAAAAACTATTTGACGGCTGATGCTTGGAGAGTTATCGATGAAATTTATCTTGATTTAGAGCTTTGATTATTTCAAATCTACAAGTTTGATGTACTTCAAAAATTTTTCACTTATGGAAAGTGTAAGAAGCTAGAACCAATGCAGCAGCCTTTAATCACAACGAAATCATTTGAATTTCGCTTTGATGAAAACTTTTCATTGCGGCGATAGATTTATCTGTACATTCTTACTCTGTAAAAGCGGTGTATTTAATTATCTGCAAAAGAAACGATATACATGAAGATATAAGCAAATAATCCAATATGAAACAGTCCTTGCCTTAACGCGCTTTGTGTGAACACCAGTACCAATACACTAATTTTCCTGCTCATTTGGATGGTGGTAGTCTTTTTGTCCAGCACGTGACTTAGTAGGGGTCACACGAGTGGGTAGCAGGTCAACTTACATAAATCTCTGTATGCACGTCTTGAGGAAATGTGGCACGCATGAAACACAATCGAAAATCTTGTCTTGCCCTATAAATTTTTAAATATAATTAAATTATTATACATACTATATAATATTTAAATTATTATGTATTACTATATTTAATTGGCCTTGGAATATATGTACATATAAACTACAACACAATTAAAATATGCAATAACTATTATTAATGAGATATTACACTTATATCAATATTTCTAAGTTTTGTTTTTCAAATGCGTTTATTTGTATAGCTTTCACATTCTATTTCTATAAAATATTTATATTCCTTCACAAAATTAAGAAGTCTTCAGTTGTCATTTTATCTCTCCTCAATTTTATTTACCCCCCGAATTGCAAAAGCATATGCTATGCTATCAGACATGGCCAGCGTTGCCAGAATAATGATTTTGTTGGATACTTTATAAGTTTACCATTATCCAAGGAAATAATTTATTTTTCACTTTTTATATATATAATTTATTTTTCACTTTTATTCACTGCCTTGGCTTGCTCTTACATTTTTTAACTTTTGCTTTTTTTCTATTGAAAAATAAAGCTTCTAAATAAAATTTTGACATTTTGCTGGTACGTAAACAAAAGCCAGCTGCGCTACCGAAAGTACCTGTTTAATCTGCCTTGCCATTATCTCATTTTATAACTTTTTTATCAACAATTATTATCAGGTTCTAGGAAGATTTGCATATTCTGTGCCGGCAATTCAAACATTGGCAAGAACTTTGACCTATATCTTAATGCACATAAACAAATTTTTGAGTGCTGGCAAAATACTATTATATTATTGTATATAACAGGTGCACATATGAATTCAGCCTGCCTTTAAATACGACAATTTTTAATAAAATAAAAAATTCTGCCCTTTGTCTCTATTACACACCATCGATTCGAGTCTTCTTTCTTTGTAATAACTTTTTAACATTATATGCAATGAATTCGTTACTATCCCCTTATTATTAAGAAAAAAGTCAAAGCAAGAAAACGGTCCTGTTAAAATCAGAGTCATTTTGTCCATGGACCGCAAATACCGATTTTCCAAATTCAAACCAACTATATGAAATTAGAAGAGGTATGCTAAATTTACATGCAACACTAGAGTGATCGTTGCTACATGGACCAGCTTTAAGTGTATTACGTTTTATTTTCTTATATAATTTATATATTAAACTTTACGGTTTTACGAGCCTCTCT